>CM030007.1:202675809-204155809 GCA_017639485.1 Pluvialis apricaria
AGCTAGTCTCATGGTTCTTTTAGAACAAACATCAATACTTGCATTACTGTACAAATTGATCTTTTTAATTGCCAATTCCTAGTTTTTTTCCAACACAAGAGGTCAAAACATTGTAATTGACATATAATCTTTCATTTAATAAAACCTGGTTTATGGTAGAGCTTGACATTGAAGCTGGGACTTTTGGGTTTGGAGTACTTTATGCTGTTTCTTCTTTCTACTTGTTTTCATTGAAAACCTGCAATTATAATTTCTAACGCTTTCACACTTAAGCAAGGAATGTAAGTGATCTGCAATGCAAAGGTGATAGAGAAAGCAATCAAATTCAAAAGTCAATGAAGACTTTTAAGATTTTTGAAATGTGGCCTCAAATAATAATGTATCAAATATTTCTGGTGGATTTTCCTTAGTTCTGAAGAATTTATTAAGAGATAAACTAGATATATGGTACTTTTATTAATACTTTCTATGTAAAATTCCCATTGTAGAGACTGGCATGGAACCATAAAACAGATATTTCCTCCCATGCATTCCCACATTGCATGCTATCTGTTTTATGTAGCAATTAAACTATTCAGAAACTTGTATTTAAGATAAAATTATTGCAAATCAAAGGCAAAAGGTAATCATGATTAAGACATAAAAGAAGCAATGATGATTACTTCCTCATTAGATGTTAACACTGTCTATGCTTTACAAAATCATGGAAATATGAACACAAACAGAATGATTAGCATAACTAAAACTGAAAAGAAAAAGCAGCTCATTATTTCAAGTCCTCCATGAATGAGTTTCCAATCTGAGTACAAAGGTTTTGTGGATCTGCTGTGGTTCCTATTAGCCAGCTCTGAGGCAGTTACATCTTAACAAGAACATACATAAATAGATACGTTCACACTATGTTTGCATTGCAAGATGGAACTTTTGTACATACATGTACCATTTTGTCTTTTTTTCTCAAATTAATGTAGCACTTTTGCAAAGTTTGCAACAAAAATAATCATTGAAATCATCCCAGTGAAGGAGCTCTCTAGAACATTTCATATGTGAGAGCGGTTGCTGGAGGATTGTCTACCGGGGAATTTTAAGATGTATTTAGTGTATTTATTCACTTCAATTTGTAATACCAAGCATTTGTCAAACCCTTGTCTGAACTGGCTGAGGCTTGCAACTTTAGGACAGATAAAGAAGAAGAAATTAAAGATGCTGCTGTAATTGATATTTCTGACAAGTAAGTGTCGCTGGAGTTACAGACGGATTCAGAGCTGACACTGAGAAAAAGGAATTCAAACAGTTCATGACTAAGTGCTCATTGAGAAGCAAAGTACAGATCAGGGAATAGCAGAGGAAGCTGTTGGTGGTCAGTTTCAATCTAAGCAAGACAGGAGGAACAAGAAGAATTTGAACCTGAAAAAAGGGTTTGTAGGGAATGGGTCAATAGATAGACAAGTCAATAGACGTCCAAGTACAATCAAGGAGAAAGCTGGCCTGCCTTGAAGAAGATATGTGAGAAATGTTAAATAGAGGTTAGTTTAGAGGACAAGAATACTGATAGAGATAATTCTCAGGACAGAGAACTGGAGAATAAGGATTTAGGAACTCAATGCATGAAAAGAAAACCCCTGATACGCAGTTACAGGTGAAACTAAAATTGGAAGGAAAGACACTGGGATAAATGCACATGCAGAATCCATATTCATATTGCAGAAAACAGGGGCAGACCTAGCGTAACAGGTAAAGTTACAGCCAATAAATATAAAAGCTAATATACTCCCAAACCATAAATAATTAAAAAAAAAAAAAAAGGCAAGCAATCTGATTGGCCAGAGAATAGTTTATAACAAGGAATCACTCTGGGCAACTAGGAAATTAGATTAAACATACTTTTTCCAAAGGATGGTGCTAAAGATGCTCCAGATATTCTGGATTATCCATTTGACCATTATAACTATAATCGCATGCAATCACCCCCATAATTTTGTGGTTTGCATTCCAGTATAGGATTCAGACACTTAAAAGACGTTTTCACTCATCTCATAAGAATCTAAATCTTTTCATGGTGTTTTGTTGAATGTAACAGTAACTTAGGAAAAAGTTTGTACTCACTTGCAGAAAACAGTCATGAAGAGCCTCACACTGGAAAAGGGGTTGCATTTGGACCATGTTAACAGAAAGACAGACACATATGGAACCTGGAAGCCATATCCCAGGCTACATTTTGGCCTTCCTGTTTGCAATAAAAACATACAGAAAACTGACAACCTCAATAGCTATATCTCAATACTTCTTACTCAAAATATTCATTTCCTCCTGTAGATGGGGATTCCCAAATGGTTTTTCTAGCACACCATATGTTACAAAATGTGTTACAAATACACATTTAGTATCAAATATTATTGTACGCCCCCAGAACCTTTTCAGATAACCTGGCAAGCTGTCTCTAAGGTTTGTTCAGTTGGTGATTGGCAGTGGCCTCATCTGGGGAACAATGTTGTATGCCTTCTTTCTTTTTTTAATATGTTACGGGAATGGTAGAAAGAACAAAATGCATTGCAAAAAGAATGTCATTAGAGGAAGATCTCTTTTTAGGTTCATAGAGCTACTTATAAAAAGAAATTGCTTCAGTGTGAAGTGTTTTTTTTCTGAGCAGTTAAAAATAGAATATTGCATTAGGGTAACCTTATAATAAAAACAAACCCCCAAAATCTCCAGCTTGCGTAGGGAAAAAACTATCGGCTAATAAAATGGTAAGAAAAAAATAATGTGGTACATTAATATAATTTAAATATTAAAGGCCTCTCCTTTAGGGGATTAAATAACAGCCAGTTATAAGGATGTGCTATCCTCTGACTTTGATAAAGAATCGAAAGAGTCATTGGCACCGAAAAAAGGAATATATTAGAATAAAGAAATAGTCTTGTCCCTAAAGCAACTCTCTCTCTCTCTCTCTCAAAGAAAAGTTTCTGCCTAGAATGTTCCACCTGACTGACTTTCTTCCAAAGAAAGAGCATTCTCCTCCAAGGGATTCAAACATTGTTATAAAAGGGAGAGATGAAATTTCAGGCCCATGTCAGTGTGATTTTTAATGACAAAATCCATAGGAATAGGAACTATTTACACTTTAAGAGGAAAAGGCAACAGCAAATAAAGCAAGCTCCTTCTTTTGTCCTCATTTGCAGCCATTATGATGTACGTCTGATGTGTTAGACTAGGGCTTCAAAACCTCGAGCACAAGACTCACAGGAAGCCTCTGCTACAGAGAAGAGGGGACATTAATCCAACAGGAGGACTCTTTTTCTCCTGCCCTGCCCATCAGAGCAATGCAAGGCTTCCTGGCTTCTTTGCAGTGACTTTGTTGCTTTTTAAATGGCTAAGCTCTGACTTTGTGCATTATTTCAGGTTTCCATCTCCCTGATAAAACTGATATGTACGTGACAGAGATATCCTGTGCCTCACAAGGTACCTGCTACACATCAAGCTTGCCTTTTTGAACCTCGGGGTGTTGTCTCCACAGAGAGAGCAAAGTGCCTGAGGCTCTGCTGCCTTGGTTTTACAGCAGCATCTCTGCTTTCAGCTTTACAGGCTGTAGTTGGCAGCTTTTGTATTTCCTTCCTACTCCCACTGAGTTTCGTATAATTTTAAAGTATATATTCATGCATCTTCTGAAGAGTAGGATATTTCATTTAGGATGTTTTTTCCCATACTTTTTTATTCTGAATATACCTTTTGCTGTTTTTATAATATGCTGGTGGCAGGCTCTTTGCATCCTTGTTCCCAGTACTGCATCCCTTCCAGAAAAAAAAAAAGGATGCTATGCTAAGCGGAAAAGCATTTATTCACTGAGAGTACTGGACACAAAGAGCTCTCTAAAGTTCTCTCTGGTTCTTTTAGCTGAGCAAACACTTGCGTCTCTCAAAATGTCTGCCTGAATAGAGTCATGCATAAGTACATTACGGATACACCATTTTACAGGACTGTGAAGTGTGCTCCTGGAAGTACATATGCTTGCTGAGGCAAAGCAAGGGGCTGGCTTGGCACTGTACACATTTGAAAACAAGGTAGAGGCACTTCAGTTGTTAATTCCAGCAGCAGCTTTACTTATGTGTATACATTTCGTAGCAAGGGAGAGAGTGATGTTGAGAGAAAACTCTCTTTTTTAGGTAGAAATAATATTGTCTGAAATTATCAATATTGCTTGCATTCCTCAGCGACTATTATTTTTTCCTCAGTTTTGATGGCCAAACTATGACTTATCCAGACAGAGGGGATGGGCTAAAATGTTTCTTACTGTTCTCCTTGAAACAAATACAGGGCCCAGAGTTCCATATGAAAGAATACCTTTTCTGCGGATTAAATTTCAGTTATCATCTTATTTTCTGGCTCTTACACACTCCCACACAGTTAAATCTGCAAAATGGATATTTGAAATACTATTTTTGCTGTTAACTCTAGCTTAGGGAAGTGATGTCTATTGCTCTTCACATGGGCTGCTGTATTCAGCCCTTCCTGATAACTGTTCTTAAAATGAGGCTGTGGAAATGAGGTGTCCTGTGAGATAGATGATCTCCTTTTCCTACTTACACTAGCAGCTGTTTCTTTGTAGTCTGACTTCCTTTTTTATCTCCCCAGGATCTATGGCCAACCCAGCTATAGGATACAGGGCAGCACAGGCTTCCAATGTTTGTTCCAGAGCTTTTTGACTTTTATAAAGCAGAATACAAAAATAAAAAGTATGCAGTCACTATCATGACATAGAGGAGTTTAAAAAAATTTCATCAGGAAGTCATTAAAATTGCAGCAAATAAATTTATTGGTGGCATAAGGAAATGTCAGAAAATATAAATTAAACACTGTTGTTATCAAAGGTGTATTGCCTTTGCCTGTCTTCCTCTGCCTCCTTTCACTTGTTTCAGAAAGAACTTATTTAAAATCCTGGTACAGCTTTGCAACAATATACAAATACTAACAAATAAGTTACAGACTAAGTGGTAACTGCAACAGCTGGTACAATGTAAAGAAAGAACTTAGTTGCCAGAAATATGTTTGTAAATAATACAATACTCCACAACATGAACTCAGACATCTGTGACTGTTTTTATTAAAACCTGAATCTCTGTGATTAGAGGTGGCTTCTCTACTTCAAAAGTTGATTCTAAGGCCCCGATGAAGTTAATCTGTTTTATATCCTCATTATATTGCACATAATAATTGTTGTAGCTTGTTGAGGATCAGGTGAATCTAATACACAGCAAGCAACATAATCTTGTGAGTTTTCCTTTTAGTGTGAATTACAGAACTTCTTTGGACCAAAGGATAAGGTTAGCCTTACAATTTTTCTCCTCTTAACCTTTCCCATGCTTCCATGTGGTTTGGAACATTTAACTCATTAGAAGTAATACACACATAGAGACCACAAACATTAAGATCAGTTTCTTTGATATTAGGAAAAGTAAATTAGTATTGAATTATTTGGGTATGTTTTTCCTTCAAAGACTGCGAGATTTTATTTTTTTTCGCGTGTGATGTCTAAAACATGTCTTTAATAACTGTAATATCTAATAATTATAAAAATCAATGATGTATCTACACCTTTAGGGTTTTTGTCAGATCTGTGGTGCTCCCTCAGGCCCAGATATTCTGTCAATACCAAACCCAAACATGTTTTACAGGAACAACTGGAGGATATTCTCTGGAGACAGATGCTCCTGTTGGTGATTTACTATACTGCTATTAAGGCACTTGTAGGATACTAATTGGCACACCTTCCAGGATGTTTGTATGTAAAGCAAGCATGTCACAAAATGTAATACACACACAGCTGACTAGAGCTAGCCCATTAAGCCTCAAGGGTCACAGCCACTGTAGTCTTGCAAGCAAAATGAAACAGACATTAGGAAATAAAAATTGTATAATTAAAGACAAATGCTCTGATTACTTTATAATTTGCTTATATTTTTTATACTTCCTTGTCTTCTTTGGCTGTCCATCAACAAATCTTTTGAGTTTTTTCATATGAAAAGAAAAGATAGTAGCAGTATCTCTTAACGGATTCTGTTGGTTTGGGTTTTTTTTTTTCCCTGTCTGTGAACTTCAGGTTTTGTCATTTAAAATGTTTCTGCATCTTACAGAAATATATTTAAAATATCAAAACCATGTAATTTGTATTTCAGATGAAACTTGAAAATGGCTAATAGTAACTTGCCATATTATAATTTAGAAAGACCTTTTAGTGTACAAGAAGGTGTAGTTAGAACATGAAAAGCATATTTAATTTTACACGGGCATTATTCGGATCAATTTATTTCTGTGGTCAGTATTTCTAAATAATGTAAAAAAGGTAAACCCATTTAAAAATTACACTTTTTTTTTGTTTGTCAGTGCAAATGTGGGTTTGATGCTTGATCTACTTTTGAAATTGTGGCATTGAACTGATAATGGCCATAGCTTGAAAGGACAATGATACTTTAAACATTTTTGAAGTATATTTAGGTCACAGCTGCCTCACAAGTATTTATGAAATTATACAGCTTGAATAAGAGTTTTCATGGTATCTGTTTGCTTGGTTTCATACTTTCCTGGAAGACAGAACCATGTACCTATGCAAGTAAGTGGAAATGCAAACGTTAAAACTGATGCTCTGGATTGCACACGTCTATTTTAAGACATGTAAGTAGAGAATTAAATACCAGACTATTTTATTCCACAGAGTTAATCTCCACTTCCATTATAATCTTTGTCACAGGATGAATTAATTTTATACTATTTTCTTTTCTCATTACACTCCTTGACGTGAATATAGTCGTATGTCCTTTTCAGAATGAGCAGATACTTTCAGAACTCAAAATAATTCTGCCTCTGATGCTCATATACACAGTAACTCCAGAACACTTTAAAAGAATTACAGTTGTATCTGAATCATCATGCAGCTGAGCAGATATTTTTATATGTCCACAGAATACAACAGAGGTTTCCTTTTTCTTTTGGTGGTATGCACTGCTCCAAGTCTGATGCTAAGGCAAATATTACCATCTGATGACCACATGCATTTTCAGACATTTTCATTATGTTTCAGTACCTGGTCATTGCCTCCTTGTGGAAACTGATTGATCCTTGAGAACCGGTTTCATGACTTGACGGTCTCAAGTAAACAGAATGGATTTACACATTTTCACTGTTCCAACAAAACAGCACTACATGCTCATTTTGTTACCATTACTGTTTTGTTACTGTTTCATGTTTTCCAGCATTGCAATGTCACAGTACTGGTACTGTTATTTCTTTTGGTAATAAGCAGCTGGCCAAAAGTCAAGACATATAAATTAGATTCAGTTATGGGAGAAAATGGTGCTCAAGCCCACTTTTTTTTTTTGTTTGCTTTTGTCCTTGTGGCTTGTCATGGTTTGGGCCAGACTGGCCAATGAAACAAATGACAGGTGCTCATCCCCCACCTCCCTCTCGTAGGAGAGAAGGGAGACAAAGAAAGACACTCATAATTTTTTTTTTAAATATACTACTTTAATAAAAATATTAATAAATTAATAAAATAATTTTTAAAAAGAAAATAATGAAATATATAAAATATGTACAAAACTGTATCAAGCTCCTAGGATGACAATTGCATCACTGACAGGCACGGGGAAAGTCCTGGACTGGACTCGGTGACTAACGGAGCTGGATTGCAGACCTGGATTCAGGAATGCATGGCTTGGGATCAAAGGCAGACAAACAGAGTCCTCCCTGGATGTCAGCCACTGAAGAAAAAGACCTGATGTTTTGATCCCTCAGCTTTTATCCTGAGCACGAGGCAGATGGGATGGAATACCCTGTTAGTCAGTTTTCGGTCACCTGTCCTGTCCGCTGCTCCCCACTGGTGGGATCCCTCTACGCTTTTCCACTTCCAATCGTCCAACGAAATACACAACAAAGTTAGCTGGCCTTGGTTGTTATAGCAATAAGTATAAGCAAGAGCCTCTTTGCATACCATTCCTTATCATAAATTACAAATAATCAAGTCTTATCACTCTGAGAATGGTGTCTCTACAATATGCTGTTAATTTCAGAGAGTTCAGTTAGTTAGAGGAGGCTTAGCTAAAAAGTAAAATTACTGAAAATTGGCTCTGTTTTACCCCAAACGAAGACATTGTTATTTTTGTAATTCTATTTATTTAAAAGTCATGTACAAAGCCCTGCTACTCTGAACACAGCACGAATCAAAGAGAGGGCAACTGTTGTCAATACTAGAGAAGAAAGAGAGGTGCCATTTTCCAATAATATTTAGATTAAACACACTGCCTCAGAAATTTTCTGTCCAGGTGTTTTTCTGTATCTTCTATCCCTCCCTTACTGCCTTTTTTTAAAATCAGTGTACGCCCAGTGAGATCACAGAATCACAGAAAAACCTATGTTAGAATTGAATTTTAGTCTAATTTCCTGCTCAAAACCCTGAGATATCTTCAAGGCTAGAGCAAGCTGCTCAGGGCCTTCTCCAAACAAGCTCTAAAAATCTCTGAAGGCAGTGATTTCCCAGCCTCTCTAAGCAACCTCCTGGTGGTTAACCCCACTTCTGGTGAAGCATCCTTCCCTATTCTGTAACTGAAGGTTTTGCTGCAGCACTTTGACCATAGAATCATAGAATCATTTTGGTTGGAAGAGACCTTTAAGATCATCAAGTCTAACCGTTAACCTAGCTCTGCCAAATTACCACTAAACCATGTCCGTCAACACTACATGTCTTTTAAATACCTCCAGCGATGGTGACTCAATCACTTCCTTGGGCAGCCTGTTCCAGTGCTTGATAACCCTTTTGGTGAAGAAGTTTTTCCTAATATCCATCCTAAACCTCCCCTGGCACAACTTGAGGGCCCTTTCCTCCTGTCCTGTCACTTGTTACTTGGTAGAAGACAGCAACCCCCACCTTGCTGCGACCTGCTTTCAGGTAGTTGTAGAGAGCGATAAGGTCTCCCCAGAGCCTGCTTTTCTCCAGGCTGAATAACCCCAGTTCCCTCAGCTGCTCCTCATAAGACTTGTGCTCTACACCCCTCACCAGCTTTGTTGCTCTTTTTGGACGCACTCCAGCACCTCAGTGTCTTTCTTGTAGTGAGGAGCCCAAAACTTAACACAGTACTCAAGATGCAGCCTTCTTGGCTACCTGGGCACACTGCCCACTGTTGACCAGTAACCCCAGGTCCTTTTCCACCGGGCAGCTTTCCAGTCACTCTTCCCCAAGCCTGTAGCACTGCATCGGGTTGTTGTGACGCAAGTGCAGGACCTGGCATTTGGCCTTGTTGAAGCTCATACAACTGGCCTTGGTCCATTGATCTAGCCTGTCCAGATCCCTCTGTAGAGCCTTCCTACCCTTAAACAGATCAACACTCCCACCCATCTTGATGTTGTCTGCAAGCTTCCTGAGGGTGCACTCAATCCCTTCGTCTAAATAGTTGATCATTGCCTCTTGATTTTTTGCTGTGCATCTCTGGCAAGAGTCTGGCCCCATCTTCTCTGTAATACCCTTTTAGGTAGCAGAAGATTGCTACCTCTCCAGGCTGAACATATCCAGTTCCTTTCATTTCACCTGTTATGTGATGTGCTCCAACTCCCTAAGAACCTTGTTGGACCTCCACTGGTTTCTCCCCAATTTACAATCTCTCTTTTCTGCTGGGAGAGCTGAAACAGGACATCATATTCCAAAGGTGGCCAAGTTGAGGGGAATAATAACTTCTCTGGACCCTCTGCTATGTTTTTGCTCATGCAGCTTTCATCACCTCAAGGGGATCCTAAAGATTCACACTCAATTTGCTGCCTACCAGGATACCCAAATCCTTTTCTGCAGACCTGTTCCCCAGTTAGTTGTTTCACATTCCTCTATCTATTTGTGCCTCACCTGAGGTACCTTGATCAGTGGCAAACGCCTGTTTTAGGAAGTAGCTCCTGGGGTTGAGACAATCTGATTCTACACACAACTGTAATTTTTGCCTACTGGCTTTATCCTAAAAACAATTCACTCCAGGTCAATAAAATCAACTTTAAAAGTCATAGCCTCTTCCCAAACCAGCTCTTAAAATCTGACTTTAAGAATCTTTACTCCCCGAGGCTGTTGTCAGTCCCTCAGGAAGCTTCACCTTTTTATTCCTGTTTGCTCACACTCAGTTGTGGAAATTCCCAAGTTCAAAAATGCATAGATCTGATTGTTTGCCACCAGTTTCACCTCTGACTCAAACGCCTGCTCCTTAGACCAGCCCTCCAAGACAAAGTATATATTTTTGGCCACAAATAAGTCTGTTTCTCTCACTTAAAAAGTGAAGAATGGGAGTTTCAGCCACTTGTTTCAATATATTTAATAGATCTCACTCTTTTGATAAAAGATTGTAAATGTTTAGCATGGGAACAACACCTTTAACAGACTTTAGTTATTCACCAAGAACAATAAGGAAATAAGTAATTAAACAAATTACAGATGCCACAACCTTTATTCTTGACATCTCTTCATAGTGTCAACCCAAAACAATGTGTCTTTCAAAGTCCTCCTTATTATACCCAGTATTAAAGGTGAGTTTTTCCCTGCCCTTTTTTTCCTAGCCATCAAGATGAAACTTCTTTTACTGTGATTGTGAAGAACATTTATCTTTTTTCTCTGTGAGCAGCTAAGAAAAATACTATCTTGAAGAAAAAAGCAGTTCCTGTTACAACTTTTTAAAAATCTTGTTTTCTATACTTATATTGAGTGTTCAGGGACATGTCAGATCTTACAAGAAAATAAGGAAAGACACTATTGGTACTCCAATGAGGACCCCTGTCTGGTAAGATGACTTTGTTTGTTTGTTTGTTTGTTTGTTTTCAGTGTGAGCATCACCTTCCCTTAATCAGCATTTTACAGTTTACCTGCATTTTGCCTAGCTTAAATATAAATATAGTCTAACATTGGCTAAGGTATTTGCCAACTTCAAATGGAGAATAGTTTTACAGACACAACAGCTATGGAATATTTTTTAATGTTGCCAGTTTATCATAGTGCTTATTATACTTTGATTTACCCTATTATTTTTACAGTATTTTCCACATAGACTCCAAGATTTACCACTGTGACTAAATGAGCACTTATTGTAACTAAAGAAGGTTTCACAGTTTCATTGATGTATTCAAATTTGGTCATGTCTGAAGAGAACTCTGCCTTACACAACTGCATGCACCTGTTACATTCCTAAGTTCTTTGAAGCTAAACCTAATAGAGCCACAAGAGTACAAAATAGGAAATTGCACCACACCTCATAGAAATGTTTTATGGATTGAGACTAGAAGATAATCTGAACCTGAAGCTGATAGTTTTCATCATTTCTACACTACTTGCTCCTGTTCGCATTAAAAAAAAAAAAAAAGTCATCCTGAAGTTTTACACAGAGGCCAAAAAATAACTTTGTTTTTATATAGCCTTTTGTCAGATTCTCCCTCTGTACTAAATTCATAGTAATTAAAAAATGTCTTAGAAACAAATCACATTTACTGGATCTTCAGATTCAGATGTATGTTTCCAATTCTGCGTTCTACATTTGCTTCCAAAATCTTGGCCTTGCATGCACTCTGAGTATATATACACTCTTTGCGTGTATGCCTTTTCAGTATCCTTTTCTTCTTTAGACAGAAGATGAATACTGAGATAATGGGCTCTGGATTATGCTTTCTGATATGCATTGTGCTCTACTCAAACTGTTGAAAGTACAACTCTATTATATTGTATACAAATTTCGACTAAGCAATGCCATAGTCAATCTTTGGAAACCTGTGGGGCTTCTTACATCAGTGGGCTAGAATGTCAGCTCTTAGCTATAAAAAGAGGAAACCCATCATCAGCCCTTAAAAGAATTACTTCAATACTTTGGAAGTATTGACTTCTGAAGTTGTTAAGGATTGAGGAACTTTTCTGTAGGGGATAATTTTAATGAGAGGCCAGAAATATTTGAGCACGGTTCAGAGAGCAGTTCCTTCACACACTTAAGTTACTTCCCTCATTCTGATTACTTATGGAAGAAGTATTTGTTTCCTGAAACTATTCATGACTAGTAGAAATTGCACACAATTCTCAGTTGCTTGAATGGAAACAATTCCTTTTGATCTTTTCCCTCTCTATACAGTAAATGCATGCAATTTAAAATAATAAAGCAAAAAGGCATGCCTGTGAAAGCACACACTATGACATCCATACAAATACCAATGTTTAAACTCTATTTAATCTTACAAAGGGTGCTAGGAGGTATTTACAGTAGAAACAGTAAGCAAAAATAAATTTAATTTAAATTGAATTAACTGCAGTAGGATGACATTGTCACACAGAAATGACCATCTGAGCAAATAACTAGAAAGCTTGTAGAAATTGGTCCAAAAATAAAATTTTCTATTCCTTTGTGCTCTTCTAAACTAAAGATCACATGAAAATATTGTTATTTATTTAAGCAAAATAATTTACTAAATAAAATAAAATTCTGATGAGAGAACAGAAAATCTATTGAATCACAGATATTTTTATTCTTTTAAATCAGTATCATGATGCAAAAGAACAAAAACTGTAGTTTGGTAAATCACACAATGAAATCTGCAAATAAAGCACTGCCTAAAACATACTCTTTTTAGACTATGCTATTTCCATTACATTTCAGCTTATGAATGAGGTGTGTAATTCTAATATACCAATAAAAGTGTTCTCACAATGTGTCAGAAAGTGAACTCAAAATACTTTTTCCTCCATTATCACAAAAAAATAATTAATTGTTTAAAAGTGATTTTGCTCATCTTTTTATGAATGTTTAGTTCTTGGGTAGATATGGAACATCTTGCCAGAAAATTTGTGACATTTATTTAACTAATATTGTTCCGCTTTTCCTTTCTCAGCTACCTTTACTACTACTACCTACAACATATACAAATTTGTATATCAATACAAAATGAGGTTTTGAGAAAAGACTAAAATCAAAGTCACTGTGACAGAGGGGAAAAAAGCCCAAAATCTCATACAAGAACACTCCCTTTCACTGATATAACAATACCTTTTTCCTATTTTGTACAGTAACATTCCTAAGAATGCTCTCAGCTTGTAGCCTAACATTTTTCTGTGCAGGCATGTATCTGAGAGCGGCAGCAAGTTTCCTGCAATTTTAGCGGTTTCTGTGATGCAGTAAAGAGACAAGACAGTAATTTGCTGCAACACAATGCAACACACTGCATCAGCAGAGAGGTTCCCAGTGATCCGCAATGTACATGCACAGCTCAGTTTGAGGCATGTCATGGATTTCTGTTACTTTGCAGCTTTGCTGAGACATACGTAATTGTTGGCAGCTAAGTTATCTTTGTTCAGTAATGTATGCTTCTTGCTGTATTCACAATGCTAATAAATAAAGGATGATCAAATCAAATTCAGGGTTGCTGCTGCTTTTGCAAATTTAATTTGATTCCTCCAAAATCACTGAATGCAAACTAAGCCAGTGAGAGAGTCAGTCCTGTCTCATGTTGCTGCTAGCATTACCATTATCATTTTCAAAATTTAAACAATAACCAGAAGAAGTCACACATGAAAGAATACTTAAAGAATTGGTTTGTTCTTTTTGAAAAATTTTATTCTTAGTGGAAGTCATAAGTCAACACAAACAGAACACGGTTCTTTTTTTTATAGTATTTGGCTGGAAATATGAGATCGGTCCTTGAAGGAGTGTAAATAAATAGAGCTGCATGGGCTTCAGTGTTGCTCCACTAATGGAACCAAATAAGGATCTAATCTAGTCAGATGTGAGACAGGTGTTGCCCACATGTTCATGAACAAGCAAAGCATGTCCTACACAATTCAGAGCAGATGATCACCTCTGCCATCACAACCAGACACGGTACACAGAAAGTGCAGAATTAATTAAAGTACACCTGGTAAGTATACGAGCACTTGTGACTGGGAGAGATCAGTGGGCTATGTTTCTGAAGGTAGGCCAAAACTGGCTTTCATAGATGCATACAACCATATCAGCTTAGTAGACTGAAGCAAATCTCAGGTGATAATGCATCCAGTATCCCACTGCAGAGACACAAACAGTTCCCTTGCTCTGACAGGAAAAATTCTTGTCCTAGAGGTGCATGGACATAAGATGTTACTGTTCAGCGCCCTATGATCCCCTGATACATTTACTTCCAATAGTACATAGCCCTAAAAATAAATAATAAACAAACCATTTTCTTTAGCCATCTTAATGAGCAGCAACTCTACTTAAGCATGATAATGTATATTTACATTTGTGTTATTTCCTTAATTCATATAACCATCCTAAAAGACAGAGTGATTCTTCTGTTTCTTTGAGCATATAGACAGATTAATAATTATTGTACTATTAACTTCAGGCTCATCTATTTTGACCCTTTTCTAAAATAGAGTTATAGATGTTTCCATTATGTTAATAATATAATATAGGATTATAATTCTCCCATTGTGACATTCATCTTAGACACAAATTAGTGGCTGACTCCTTAAAAGCATACCTAAATTTACTGCCGCTTCAAAAAATTACCTTCCCAGTGTGGTTAAAAAGCTACACATATACTACTTAAAATCTGTCCCAAATGAGCTGAAGGGAGTAGGGATTGAAAAGACTTCTGCAGAATTTTAAAATGCACAAATAAATTAATTTTTGCTTGTTGAAGAATGACCATTACTGGAAAATAAAGTTACTGGTGTGTGTCACAGAAGGACACTTGATAGAACTGGAGGTTTATTCACTGTGCCATACCAAGCTTGGGTCCTCAAAGTGAAAAGCTTTAAAGCAACAACACATGGCTCAATCTTCGTATACATTCTGCTCATGACTTCCCTGCAGAGACCAGCAGTAAGAGTGCTAACTAATGCCAAATGCAGTTGGTATTTAGTGTCTTGGAAGGCTATTTTGTAGCAGTCACCAAACACCCAGCAGATGGTAATAGCTTTTAATCACTAGTTAGGGAAACAGTGAAAGTAGAGAGGTAAAAGTCTGGATGGGACTTTAAATCCTATAAATGAAATGGTAAGTTTTAAACAGGTAGCTATTTGCACCTTAATATGTGTTTATAATCTGCTGAATGTGAGCATAATGTAAACAAAGTGATAAAGAAACCAGTAAATATATGATGAATTTTAAATGCAAGTAGAAATCTGTATCAATAAAATTTTCAATATTCTGTCCTGGAAAAAAAAACAAAAAATCAAAGACATGTTTTAGTACAGTGATTTATTTTAACAATCCATGTGTAAATTTTGCTATCTACTTGATTTCACTCTGTAGGAATATTCATTCGTTGCATTGTAGATATTCCCAAATAAAGGCTCCATTCTTTTTAGAGTCAAAACATAGTATTTCTAAAGATATATTATTTTATAAGTATTGTCTGTTCAGTGACATCTTAATGTCACTGGATCTTGATACTTCGGTGTAATAAATTTATTAAATAAATTGTTTCAGTGAAATGTTATTTGTATTTGTTTCTGATACTAACACATGGATTATTGGTATCTCAAGGCTAGGAATTAAAACACCCCAAAGGAAGGATGAGAACAGGTACAAATTAGGACTCTTCTTAAACAAAACAACTATGCTTTTAACTAAATCTGCTGAATTCTCATCATTTCATTCTCCTCCAAATATTTAGCGGGAATCAGCCGAGTCCAAATCATTTCGAGGCAGTTGTAGAACCTGTACTATACACTGTTCAGGTTAATAATACCTTTCCTTTTTGTTGTGAAATGAAGAATATAGTACCTTTATCTTTTGCAGACATAATGAGAATAAAAAGGTATGGAAAGCTCACATATGTTGCCATTGAGGACAATAAAAGTATCTCACGGAAACCATTGACTGAATGAGAAGACAGCATTAAGATAAAAATTTATTTAAAAAACTTACTCATTTGATGCTAGAAAAGAGGATATGTACTCTCCTTTATCCTTTTCAATAAAGCCAACCAAATGCTATACGTGGCTTGGCACATTTTAATACAGTTGTGACAAATATAAGCATGCAACTAATGTTATCGATGCACAAAGCATCTGTTTGTCCTTCCCTGACTCTACGACATTCATTCAGCAGCTATGAGCTTCTTTAAATATGTTAGAAGTTTGTAGCACCATGGCTGAATTTAAATGATCATATACTGATTGAACAAGACCAAGTTCCTTAAACTTCAGAGAGATCTTAAGAAGGAGGGAACTTCCATTGTTCTCAGCAGAGAACAATGCTGTGAGATCATGAGCAAAGGATACTTATAGTAATTGCGTTGAACTGACTAGACACTTTCTGATGAAGAGTTAAGTTGATCAGCGTTGGTGATTTAAAGTAGCAACACAGTACAAGCCTAGTGCTTTAACCTAAAATATTGCCTAACACACGTGGTAAGGATTTTTTTTAAGTTTCTGGTCTCAGCTGCAGGTCTATAGGACCATAAAATTCATCTGCTGTTAATCTTATGCATACTATCATAAACATTTCTAAGGTGCAGGTTTGCAGAAAGTATTCAAATACTAGAAAAGGAGGCCCTGCAATTATACAGAATAGTAGACAGATATTTCAGATTTAGTAATAGAATCTATTTAGTTTCATAAAATTTACATAAGAGATATTCAACCTTCCTGGTGTCCTATTTACTTTTAAGAGCAATCTGGGATGCTCTTAATGCCAGTCTAGATGCCAGTCTAAATCTCTGTTATTACCAATGGTCATTATTCGACGTAACACACATGATGTTACTAATTCTGGATAGGGCAAAAGTTAAAGTCCCAAAGCAATGAGCAGATTTGGCTAATCAAAAAGTTATCACAATAGGATGAGTGAAGGATAGGTTTCATCCTTGTTATTAAATTTTGTCTTCAGTACTTTCTTAGTGTCATTGTTGGGTTAATTTTTGTATGAGTATTTGCTTTAAAGTTCAACATAAGAAATAATTAGATGTATATATGCAGTGCCTGGTACAGCTGATAAAAAAAGCATTTATCTGAGAGTCAATAGCTCTGATTTAGTACAACAACCAAGATGTTGATCGTATTTCTATCTTTCTATTCCCTGGAGTACTTCCTGTACTTTTTTTTTTTACTATTAGGAATGAATCTTTCTCTTTTCATTAAAAAATGTCTATTGTAGATTTTT
Source organism: Pluvialis apricaria (assembly GCA_017639485.1). Classification (NCBI taxonomy): domain Eukaryota; kingdom Metazoa; phylum Chordata; class Aves; order Charadriiformes; family Charadriidae; genus Pluvialis; species Pluvialis apricaria. The sequence goes on from CM030007.1 coordinate 202,692,945, forward strand.
AAGTCATATTACTCTGGTTGCTAACATTTTCCATAAAGAAGTGAAAAATCTAGTGCCCTTATTGGCAAGGTAAAACATATAGCCTTTAATCAATATTAAAATGCACAGGTTTACATTGTTGTAAGGTTGATTTTTGTGTACTGACACTAGCAGACAAATTTTCATTTAAAAGACCTAGTTAATATAAGGAAGCAACCTTCATGGTAAGAAAGACAAGTACCTAGACATGAAAATAAATCTGGAAAATCACCAAAGAATGTGCAGAAGTAAAGAAATTCAAATCTCAGAATTTTAGCTGAGACTGAAGAAAAGGGAAACATCAACGGGTCCCTAATATTTGCAATGTCACTTAGGTTTTCCTATAGCAGTATGAAAAGTCCAAGGAAAGCATGATCATAACTATTTAATTATTTTTTTTTCTAACTAAATTCATTGGAACAAATGCAGTGTTTATACACTCAGTTATAAAAGTATTTTCTGAACATCTATATGGGACTTTAAACATTTATGTGAAAAAAAAAAACAACAAAACACCAGAGGGAAAAACTGAAACAGGAAATAACAAAGATGCATATTAAGATCTGGTAATAATTTGACTCGTGTTGCTTACATTACGCACATTTTCAATACCTACCATTAAGAGACCTTCTGAATTTTAATAAACTACCTGCATCACATTTCTTCTAGACTTTGCTACTCACTTAAATCAAAGCCTGGTACAAATTTGAAATAATGCTTAATACAAATGACACTTGAGTTTGATGATGAATAACCTATGTTCAGAATGATTTAATGTATTCTTTCTGTAAGAAAACCAGACTATTTCACTTGTTTGTTTGCCTCTACTTAAACTCAGAAACCCAATCAATGTACATTTCATTAATGTACATGTAATGTACATGTAACATTAAGTGTCTTTGTTTTCATTATGGAATCATACTATTATTATTAATATTCAAAAAAACATCCCCAGTAAAAAAAAATGTAAACGTAGTCTAAATCTTTGATTACTTGTATAGTGATCAGTTTCTGGTTTGGAAGTACATTATTAGATTGCACTCTCTTAGGACTTAGGCAAATAAAAAAATTTAAAGATATCTGTAAAACTCGAAAAAACTTTTTAATTGCCCTTATAAGATGCTTCTTATTTAAATTATAAACTAGCACTACTGGCTACATAAGTAAAAAGAGTCTTGTGCTGTGCTGCCTTACAGACCATGAAACTGTGCAAAGTCAAACTTGAAAATTACTCTCAGACTAATTCCTGGAAGATGTTTCATGTCTATTACAAGAACCAAAAAAGTGCTATATTGTAAGCAGGCCCTAAATATTTATGAAGTGGCACCTCAAGCCTAATGCTTTCTTTATTATGTTGCCTTATTATGGAATAACCGAGGATATAACAGGTCTTGATCTCTAAACCTTCATTTCAGCAGAATTTAAGTCCCGTTCCTGTTTATTAAATTCAATATTAATTTCACTCAGATGTCCTGAGTGAACTTCATTTACTAGAAAGGCATGGAAATCACTCTTCTCCTTTCCCGCTGCATCTTTTCCTCCAGTGTTCCCTTCCAATTCAACACATCTAATTGGTTCTTAGGTCACGAGGCAAACATTCTTTATTCATCAGTTCTAAGGCCTATATTTTCGCTCTTCAGCAAGGTAAACCCCCACTATTCTTGGGAGTTTTCCAGTCTCAGACCCTGCTGCAGACATGCCAATGCCTGTGAGTCCCCTCCTACCAACCCCATTCTGTAAAACTGCATGCACTGCACACAGCCTACCCCTCCCAGTGGGCCACTACGCTGGTCCCCAGAGCAATCTCTTTTACAGAACATAGTATACTGTGATGCACAATAAACTCTGAGGGAACAATTCTACAACTTACACAAGTAATAATTGCTTAAAAGCAACATAATTTTGAGATATAGAGAAGTATTGTTCAATAAAAACATTTATTTTCAAATTAGTCACATTTGTATGTATGCATTTGGTCATGACCTAGCCCTCAACTAGCATCTGATTTACATAGTTACATATCAGACACAAAGAGCAATCAAAAAAACCCCAAAACAAAATAAACTTTTATTTGACATCACTTTACAACTACTACCTAGAAATACACCACTCGTACTGCAAGGTGCAAAAATCAACATTCAGAATGATATGCATTTGGGGGCATTTATCTTCCCCTTCCAAGACACACAAGCAGAATATCACTGTTTCATCTGACTAATCTCCCAAAAGAAGGCATTTCAGTTAAGATGATAGCCTGAAAAATATGCTGTATCAGCGTCAGCTTGGTCACATTTGTCCTGTTTATTTTTCTTCTTTTCTCGGGCTAGCAATGGATGATCCTGAAAGACCATGGCAAAACAGAGGGTTCAGATGCCTTTCAATTCCCTCTTGAAGCAAACACGACATTTTTTGTAGCCCAGTGTGGAGTCTGGCTGCTTGTCATGTTCCAATTAGTGAAGCAGGTGTAAAAGGCTTGTTATCATCACCTGAGCCTTCAATTTAGCTTGAATTGGAACACCCCTAACTATGCAGGAGTTCACTAGTTCTTTTCTTTTTGCCTAAATGTGTATGAATTTCTCTTATAAGTTATGTCATCTTAACTTTAAAAATATTCTTCTGCTCCTACTTTTACTTCTCCTGGACAAATTTTTGTTCTTGGTAAGTTAATGGCAGTTTTGTCATAACCATCAGTGGGAATAGAAGTAGTTCTTATAATGTGATAATTATTTTAAGCCAAATCTTAATATGTAACAGACAGTACTCTATTGCTATATTATCACTTAATTAATTTGCCATAAGATATACTGATAAAAATGTATTCACTTTGTTATGTGTCAGTTTCAAATAATTTTCTATCTCATTATCAGACTTCTTCATAATAAATGCAAAGCCTTACTCATACCTAAGAGATTGTTAACTTTTTAAATGCTTTTTAATGTACCCTGATGATTTCAGGGTGTTCTTGGGTACAGGCTAAGTCCTTAACCAAAGCACTAGTAGATGGGAAGCTATGACCTCCATCCCCACCAGAGCTTTATTAAGAGCTACCTCAGTGAAACCGTCCTCGGCCATTTCCCTCTTGCACTGCACAGAGGGAAACCACTGCACTGCAGCAGAGAGACCATCACCACCACACACCAGCATGAACAATACAGACAGGAACCAGAAGTACACACACACCCCCTGCACAATAATCACGGTGAGTGGAAATATTCCCATTAAGTAAAAAGGTGTAAGGCAGCCACTGCAACACAGTATTTTCTCAATTCATAGTCTAATTTCCAGTGAGTGGTTTGGAATATAAAAGAAAACCTCTGGAAAATAGATTATTAAACTTTATACTGCAGGCAACAGGAGGCCAGTAACAAGATTCAAAGATACAAGTCTAACCATCAATGCAAGGTTAGTTGCCGTGTTGATGAAAGGACTGCAAGAGGCCAAGATGGAAACTGAGGAGGAGAGCTGCATTAGTTTTGTCACAGTCTAACCTAATAGTTGACAGATAGAAAAAAAACCAAAAACAACCACAAACAGAAAGCTTTGCACAGAAAAGAAAAAAAAAGAAGAAAAAAAAATATTCCTTCACCTAATACAGAGAAGGTATCTGCATCTCTCTATTGTCTGTGGAGAGAAGCTATGGAACTAACTTAGATAAGATGCCTTGTATTTTAGGCAGCTCCAGTGAGAGGAATTTCAACAATGAATGCTGAAGAAATTTACTCAGTGCTAAAGGAAAAGAGAAGAAAAAAGTGGACAAAGATTGCTGTGATACCTCACAATAATGCCTGCTGACATAAAAAAATAAAAAAGAAGAATAATGAGAAGAAAAAAGAGGGAAAAATAAAGGATGAAGAAGTCAAGAGAAATGAGACTTATAAAGAGTAACCACTCAGACTATATAGACATTGTTGAAAATTTATCATCTTTAATAACATTAATCAATATAATAATAGTTCCAAATAAGGTAACATGAAATAACACAAGAACAAACACACTATACCTATACCAGTGAACAAGTTCAGTGGTCTATATAATCTGAAATTTTTTTCCCGACAGTATGCGTATGCAATGCCTAGGCTAGAAAATAACATCCAAAACCCAATATTTTTTCCAAGTACTGTCCAGTAATTTGCCACGTTCTGAATCAAAGTGGTTTCTAAGAATGTAGAAGACTTCAATATATTTATTCATTGGACTTGTCCAGTCTTTCTTTAAACCTAAAGATGCTTTCAATGTTCTCAGCATCCTGAGAGAAGGTGTCCCATAGCTTATGTTTTTGAGCAATTATCTTAGAATCCTAGAAAAAAATGAAGGTTGAAAATTTATTTCAACCTCCTGCTCAAGGCAGGTCTGAGTTCAAGACACGGTCTCCTTTTGTGTTACCTGTTAGTTTCATCTGATGTCCCATAGTTCTCTCATAGGAAGAGTTATGGAAAGTGGTCCATATTCACCATCTCTAGACTGGTCATAAAAGCCCTCTATCATCTCTTCTAGATAATTTTTTTTCAGACTGAAGAAATTGAAACCTACTTATAACTCACCTAACTGCGCATTTTCCTACTTTTGAATATCTTTCTTGCCGTTCTCTGAAACTTTTATAATATTTTCTTCTAATTATTTTTTTCTGTATTCTTTTTGAGACTGAAGGACAAAAAAAAAAAACCCCTTAGTATTCAACGAGTGCCTTGGATTTATACAGGGAAATAATCATGTTCTAACACTTGGGAAAAGCAGACCAAGGTTCCCCATCACTACTGACCAGCCTGTAGCATGAATGCATGATATTATACTGTTTTGTTTTGACAAAAATACATATTTGATAAATTTCGGGCATATTTCAATGATCTAAAGTTTTCAGGCTCCACTCCTAGTTAGAAAAATTGTTCTGTAAAGGCTTTCTGAGTCACTGAAAGAAGCAGATGAAGATGTCTAATATAATAGCAATTACCGCTAGTGCTTTAAGCCTCATGATATTATATCATCAGAACAAAATACAGCGTGGTTGTGAACTCTCAGAATCACAGAATGGTAGGGGTTGGAAGAGACCTTCGGAGATCATCTAGTCCAACACTCCTGCTAAAGCAGGTTTACTTACAGCAGGTTAGACAGGAACACATCCAGGTGGGTTTTGAATAGTTCCAGAGAAGGAGACTCAACAACCTCTCTGGGAAGTCTGTTCCAGTGCTCTGTCACCCTCAAAGTAAAGAACTTTTTCCTTATGTTCAGACAGAATTTCATGGATTCCGGTTTGTGCCCATTGACTCTTGTCCTGCCACTGGACACCACTGAAATTGAGATAGTTTCTATTTCAGATTTACTTTCCCATGTACTCCTTCAAAGTTGTAAAACTGTTTTCGTGACTAGAGTATGTGGGAGCAGTGCTAAGAGTGATTTAGAAATCACTGAGGCAGTTTTGTCAGCTGTTTTGGCATGATCGTGTGATTCTACTGCTCTGGTCCTTAAACCTCATACTCTGCTTGTTTTTTTAGCACTATAATGAAAAAATGAATAACATGGTATAAATATATAAACCACATGAGGTCATAAACACAGATTTCACCATTGTTCTTTTTCCCAGACAAATTTTTAATAGTATATTATGCTGTCATTTTCCTCAAAACAGTAAATCTTCATTAATTGAGTAATCTGAAACTAATGCATCATTTGGAAGAAAACATTTTAAGAGGGCATTTATGAAACAGATATTAAGCTGTAGATTATACAAAAATTGTCACTGAATGCAATAGAATTCATGACGCATTAATTTTCAATTTATTACATTTTTAAATCAAAACATAAACTTAACAAATAATGTTATTTTTTCTTTTAAAAAATTGCTAAATTGTATTATTCCAGTTCAGTACAGTGTCATCAATTTATTGGGTTACCATTACATATATCACTAGGGCCTCTACTGAATACGACAGTTACATTTCCCTATTCTAGTTGAATGTTTTCTCCACAGCCCATGAAACTGCTATAGCAATTGCTGATCAGCAAGTAAATATTCCGTAAGTAAAAACTCTTAGATAGTGCCTAATTGAGAATGAGTGAACAACGTCAGCTGAAACTTACTCTAAGGAAGGCACGTTCATAGTGGCTTGATCAGCCGTGCTTGTTAATTCTAATCCTGACTAGATCATTTATTTCTGGAAGTGTTAGTAATAGCAGATAGTAATTATTCCACAGTGAAGGAGAGTGCAAGGGGTCAGTTTCTCATTAAAAAAGGAAAATTAAGCACATCAGATTTAAAACAGTTTTTCACCTTTTATTTAACATTATTTTGGAGAAATTCTTTTCAACTAAGAAAAATAATTTATATAGAGAAGGAATTATTTTTACCCTGTATAGAAAAAGAATGCCTTCATATGATGCATTCCCAATACCAAATGAAAATATATTAAAACCCTCCTAGGTTACACCATGATCAAACATGCCGTAACATTGGGTCTATTTAGAAGAAAAAAAAGCTCCTTTCATCTTAGTTACTTCTAGACGACAGAGTAAGTTCCATACCACAAAAATATTAAAGTAAAAATACATTTTATTGAGGTGAAGATGTCCAACAGAAGTATTGATCATTTTGTCTATTATGGGTAAAAAGAGTGAAAAATTAATAGGAAAACTGCTTTACTACAGTTTCAGTTTACATAGTTTTTTAAAGAATTGTCACAATTAATAAATCAAGTAAATTTCCTAATGATTAAACCACATGATTCATATAAAAACCTCTGAATGTTAGAAGTCCAGCTCCATGTAGAGATTAAGTTATAACTTAATTTTGAGGCAGATAGTAGATGTAAAGTGAGACTGTTCTTGTATATTTTTAGAAATGAGAACCATAGTCCTTTATTTTTGTGAACTAGGGTAGGATCTAAGGATCTTCCCTACCAGAGATATAGTTTGACATGTAAATACATAGTAATCACCTTTAAATCCCGTTACATTTCATGCAAAAAACCAGAAGTATTAAGAGACTGTCCTATCTGAACTGTCTTATATGCCTATGTGGGGCTGACCACACTACTAAAATCAAAGAACAATAGAATGATTTGAGTTGGAAGGGACCTTTAAAGTTCAGCTAGTCCACCCACCTACCCTCCCACCCCCAGAGGCTGAACTAGATGTCCATGGCAACAGACTTCTTTCACTAGATCGGCTTGCTTAAAGCCTCATTCAGCCTGACCTTGAACACTTCCAATGATGGCGCATCTACAGCTTCTCTAGGCAACCTGGTCCAGTGCCTCAGCACCCTCTTTGTAAACAATTTCTTCCTTATATCCAATTTAAACCTATCCTATTTCAATTTAAAACTGTTAGCCCTTGTCCTGTCACTACAAGCCCTGGTGAAAAATGTCTTTCTCCATTTTTCTTACAAGGCCCCTTTAGTATTGATGTGCTGCAGTAAGGTCTCCCCTGAGCCTTCTCTTCTTCAGGTTATCATAGAATCATAGAAACATAGAATGGTTTAGGTTGGAAGGCACATTGAAGATCATTGAGTTCGAACCCCCATGCCATAGGCAGGGATACCTTCCACTAGACCAGGTTGCCCAAAGCCCCATCCAGCCTGGCCTTGAACATTTCCAGGGATGTAGCTTTAACAACTTCTCTGGGCAACTTGTTCCAGTGCCTTACCACCCACAAAGTGAAAAATTTCTTCCTAATGTTTAATCTAAACCTACCCATTTCCAGTTTAAAACCATTCCCCCTTATCCTATCACTTCATACCCTAGTAAAAAGTCCTTCCCCAGCTCTCCTGTAGGCCCCCTTTAGGTACTGGAAGACAGCTATAAGATCTCTCCGGAGCTTTCTCTTCTCCAGGCTGAATAACCCCAACTGCTCAGCCTCTCCTCATAGGAGAGATGCTCCAGCCCTCGGATCATCCTTGTGGCTCTCCTCTGGACATGCTCCAGCAGGTCCATGTCCTTCTTATGTTGGGGACTCCAGAGCTGGATGCAGTACTCCAGGTGGGGTCTCACGAGAGTGGAGTAGAGGGGCAGAATCATCTCCCTTGACCTCCTGGCCACACATCTCTTGATGCAGCCCAGGATACGGTTGGCCTTCTGGGCTGTGATCGCACATTGCTGGCTCATGTTGAGCTTCTTGTCAATCAGCACCCCCAGGTCTTTGGTCTTTCTCCTCGGGGCTGCTCTCCAGCCATTCCCCGATGACCCTGTATTTGTGCTTGGGATTGCCCTGACCCAGGTGCAGGACCTTGCACTTGGCCTTGTTGAACTGCATGAGGTTGGCTTGGGCCCACCTCTCCAGCCTGTCCAGGTCTCTCTGGATGGCATCGCTCCCCTCCAGTGCGTCTACCTCGCTAAACAGCTTGGTATCATTGGCAAACTTGCTGAGGGTGCACTGGATCCCACTGTTCATGTCGTCGACAAAGATGTTGAGCAGCATGGGTCCCAGTACCGACCCCTGAGTGTCACGTCCTGGTCTGGGACGTGGTGGGGGGGCGGTCCAGGAGGACCTCTAATGATTCTGCATGTGAGATTAAGACACAAATGAGTTCAGATGCTGTCTGCTAAGCTTTATTGTTATCTCCCAGCCTTGATTACTGAAATGAGCGATAGAGTAAAGGAGGAAACAGAGGAAAGAGAGAAGAGAGAAGCAGTACTACGGAGCACAGCAAGAGGATAGCCACCAAAACTGACCCTCAGCATCCTGAAGGGCCCCTAATCACCAGCAGCGTCCTGTTGGCTCATGATCCTTGGATCACAACGATGGTGGGGTTTCTGGAGGTCCGACTGTAGAGCGACACGGCACAAACTTATACTTAAAGTCTGCTCAATACTTGGCCAATCAGTGTAGAAGCCACTTTCGCTCGGCCAATCTTTCCTGGAGGGTGGTCTTCTTGGAAAATGGTTGCTCCTTATGTATTCTTGTGGTAAACAGGATGCTGTGGTTTGTCGCACTGGCACAGCTTGCAACTTAGCTCGGTAAGTTTCGGGTCCTGTGATGAACAGGAGGTGGCTGGTTTGCCCACAGTAAGCGAGTTTTGAGACATTTTGATTGAGACATCTTGGCAGTCGCTTACACTGAGGAATGCCACTCGTCACTGGTCTCCGCTTGGACGTCGAGCCGTTGACTGCAAGTCTTTGTGTGCCACCGTCCAGCTGGTTCTTTATCCACTGAGTGGTCCGTCTGTCAAATCCATGTCTCTCCAATTTAGAGACCAGGATATCATGTGGGACAGTGTCAAATGCTTTGCACAAGTCCAGGTAGATAACATCGGTTTCTCTTACCTTGTCCACTGCCGCTGTAATCCCTTCATAGAAGGCCACCAAATTTGTCAGGCATGACTTGCCCTTGGTGAAGCCATGCTGGCTGCTACAGATCACCTTCTTATTTTCTATGTACCTTAGCAGAGTTTCCAAGGAGGATCTGCCCCATGATCTTACCAGGCACAGAGGTGAGACTGACTGGCCTGTAGTTCCCCGGGTCTTCCTTATTTCCCTTTTTGAAAATAGGTTATATGTTCCCCCTTTTCCAGTCGGTTAAACAACCCCAACTGTCTCAACCTTTCCTTATAGGTTCTAAAAATTTCTTATGGTGATTATCTCCAGACATGAGACAAATTAAATCAGATGAAACACACCGAAACTACTAGAGGAGAACCAGAAAAGTAAATGCGTTGGAGTTCAGTTATGCACAATGACAGATCTGTGCATACTCAAAGGGTCCACTCATATAAAAGCAACCACCAACTATCAATTCTGATTACTGAAATTTGGCATCTCTGAAAAATTTTGCACTCTGAATAACCCCAAATCTGTAAGATGGAAAGAAAAATAATTTTTGTTAGAGTTTTGAGAATTATTTTTAGAAAAAATTCTCATTAAATGAACTTATAAAAATACAACAAAAACATCAGAATAAAAAATGAGTTTAAAAACATAAAAACTTTTGGACAGGTATAATTTCTCAAGAAGTACTAAAGTGTTTATGGAATTTAATGTAACTGGGTAACATTTCCTATTGTGAAACTCTTCAGTAAATATTTTAGTTATATTGAAAAATTAAGTCAGAAGTACAAAATTTGAACTCTCAATGAGATCCAGTCACTGACAGTGATACTGAGAGTGACCCTCAGCAATACTGTAATTGAAAACTTGTGTCTGGAAGGAAAATAAATACTTGGTCTTTCTGTTTGAAATACAGAAATAATAATGCTCACTTCTTATATCTATAAAAGCATAATGATGTGTGGGCAGAAGTGCTCCAAATTTTGTAAGAGTTAGATGTTAAGTGTTCTCTACTAATTAAAATGCAGACAAACTCTCACTTAGATACAAGACCATGAATAACTGTGACACTTACCCAATTGCACCTTGCCAGTTCACCATTTAATTTCAGCTGTGAATACCATTTTGTGAATTGATTGTTTTTCTTCTAGCTACAAATAAATGCATAATGAGTGTTTTTATAACTATTTACTACTTCAAATTTCAGTATTCAGTGTTTTGTCATTTGAAATTCAGTGACACATGACCTAACATATTAAACAAAGCACCTACAATACATGGTGAAACATTTTCCCCAAGTGTCTTTCTAAAATGATATATAGATATTTTATTTTATGGAATTATGTTAATGGTAATTCAGATATTTGAGTTTGTCTCCAGATCTTATGTCCGTTTTTTTTTATTTCACTGGGTCATTTATTTTATTATGTGTGACCTGATTAAGTGGTCACACTTTCTGTAGAGAAAATTACTGGAAAAAAACATGATAAAATCATGTTTGCTCTACACTTCAAATACCAAATGGTTAAGTAACAGGCTGAAATAAATTACTTCTATTCCTATGCAGTGCCCAAAGGCAGCAACCATTATTTTTTTAATATATACAGACTTTGTTCTTGTCTCATTTCAGTCAAATATTAGACAATGTTTTCAGTAAAGAATTCTCAGAATGCTTTCACATCACCATAAATTATTTTTAAATTATGCTTCAGTAAGAGTAGAAAGAGGACCAGTTTATAATTCGTATCCTAAAACACTACTTCTTCCTTTTGCCAGCAACCGGTAAATATAGTTAAACACTTAAAAAACAAATAGATTGTCAATAAGTGCATATATGCCCGGGACTTTGAGAAATAATGCTGATCTACTGCAAGGCTATTGGTGACTTCATATTCCACATAATATATCATAGCTTAATCTTTCTTTAGCTATCACCCTTCTATGATATAATTTCGTTGTAATTCAGCCTAGATGAAGACACCTAAAATCACGTTCAAAATAAATTCAGCTACTCACACAGAGGCCTTTAGTGTCAGTTGAAAACCCACCGGTATCTTAGAATTGACAGCGAACAGGCAGTTATGAATTTGCAGCAAAGAAACTGTTGGAGATCTATGCACTGCTAGTCACCTAAAGCATGTAAAATGGCACTATAGCTATGGTCAGGCAAGTGAAACCCTAGGTAGCTCTGAGGTGACCCAAACCTCTCTGAGCTTCATTGACTGTATTGAGGCTCCTTTTGAACATCCCCATGGCAAGAATGAAGACACCTTGTGCTCAGGCATCTCATGCACATACAGACACCTTCATGCAGGCCTACTTGTGATACACGAATTGGAGGCAGTCTGACTCCCAGGCAGGAGTGGGTTAGTGTTGAGAACGTAGTGTTGACCTTCAGACAAGGATTACTGGCAGAGAAAATGCTTTCTTCCCTCCCGCCTACCTCTCCGCCCAAATCAGATGTATGCTGCAGCTATGGCAGGATTGTACAACAGATAATGATATTTGGAATTAATTTCATTGTTTTAATTCTGCTTTAACATTCTTCGTATTTTTTTTCTGTTATGGGATACAGAGCTCCAGAGAGCTAATGTCAGGTACAAATTAAAAAGATCTGGGATAGGGATTCAAATATAGTAAAAGGGTTTCAGAACTATCAGTTCTTCCTAGGATTTGGTCAGCACAGAGTAGTGACAAAAGTTTACAGTCTATTGAAAACACTTTAATAGATTCTTGTTAATTAAAACCAAAAGTAAATTAAACAACAAAAGCTTTTTACGTGCTGCTTAGGTTGATTTTACCATGGGTAGAAAAACAAAAAATAAAATAGTTGTTGAGTTTTACTCTATTAAACCATGAATTCCAAAAGCAGATATAGTCAGAGGTGTTTGAAGGTTACAAGAGCACTATAGCTGTTATGCTGGATTTTAACTCTGATCATATTTTTCAATATTGTATAAACATAATTACTTTCCTGGAAGAGAACTGTATCTAAACACAAGTACTCAGTACAAAGGTAAAATAATATAAAATGTTCAAAAGCTGATTTAAAGTGGTTAATCATGATTGTTCCTAATTTCCACTGGAATCAGCTGAACTCATCAGTCAGATCATATGCACAGAATTTCCATTATAATGCAAGAGTTAAAGACAAACAGATGAAAAAAGCCTTCTTTTCAAAACAATGACCCTGTATACTAAAAGTAAATTATTTCAAAGCAATACTCAAGAGATATGCATATTACTGTAGCCAACAACATACCATCTCATTTTCCTATTCCCTCGTTGTTCAGGAGTAGTAAAATGCATATTAGTATGGAGATTTTTTGCAATGGGGCACACAGTTTTTGCTAATGAAGCAAGTCTGTCAGAGCAACAGAGATGGAAAAAAGGGTAATTGGATCTTACTTGAAAACCTTCAGCTTAAGTTGTGGTCTAGAACTGACAGGTTCTGTCAATATTTACAGAGAGATTTATTGCTATGCCATATATGCTCAGAATGGCATACATTTTTGTGCTATAAAAAAAAAATGCATAGTGTTATCTTATTTTGAACTGTTTTGTGGTTTTGAAATACAAGAAGATTTTTTTTAATCGCATAAAATTTACAATTAACTGCAGGTGTTGGTCTCTGGTTTCACTGAAAACAAACAGATCATTATAAAATTCTGAAAGCTCATTATTATTTGCATAAGTGAAAACCGGGTAGTCAAGCTAACTAAGAAAGAAGACATGTTCTGCCTATTTAGAGAATGCATTTTTCTTATTTTTATAGTATCAGAATATAATTTAAAAAGCAATTAATAACAAAAGAAAATTGTGAATGCACATTTTTAATATCTAGGTTCTGCTAAATATCAACATTATATTTCATTCACAAAGACAAGGTCCGAAAGAGATCACAACAAAAAATATATAATGATAAGCAAGAGAAACTTTGAAACAAGGGGAGGTTAATTTCTTTAACACTTATACTGTGCCTCATGAAAGCTTCATGTTTCAACATTTTCAGTGTCAATAATTTATTAACATGTTTTCATATGATGGGCACCTGAATATTTCTCTAAATGAAAAATGGCTCACAGGAACTTTCTTTCTAGAAGAAATCTGTGTTCAGAGCTTATTTCCAACATTTATCGTGTTTTAAATACAGTGTTGAATCTTGGCCTGTACACAGAGAGTGGTAGATATGTGCCTTATTTCAATTTCATTTTGATTTTTTGCTTTGAAACAGAAAGGAGACCTAATTCTGAGTATAAACAGATCTGCTATATATGCTTAGAAGGGAAATTAAAACATTTCAGAAAATCCTTGGAATTTGCATTCCTGAGATCTGTAATATCAATCAGTCACATGGTGAACAATTGCATTCCCTCCTCTGCTTCTCTTTTTCTTTTTTACAGAAGTTTTATTCTCAGTGAAAAAAATCACATGAAAATTTGGAACAAAATTACTTTAAAGGACATCAATCAAATAAACTGTGATGTTTCCCGAATAAAGCTCTCCACTTCTAAAGAAATGCTGGTAACATCTGTGGAGTATATGCAGGTTCTCAGATTTAAAATTTGATAGGACCTTTTTCTCACCCAATTATGTTTATGAAAATGCCAAAAGCCTGTTTTGGATTGCTAGGCTATATTGACTGTGATAATCTATCTGAAAACCATTTTTTTTCTGAAGAAATTTAAAATATGCCCATGTGTAGAAATCTATCTTTTATTTTAAGATGTAATTCCACAGCTCCCAGAGAAGATTTTTGGCACCAAGTTCTCAAAAATGCCTAATCGGAGTCCTGAATTTAACACTTACATCCAGGAGAGAATTTGAGACAAACTTCTCTCTACTGGATCCTCCTGACTGGCCTGTTTTGCATAAGTGCATAAGCTTTGAGTGGCTGAATGCTGACATGCTATTTTGCCCCAGTCTTAAATATTTATATGGCATTTAGGTAAGCTCTGAATACTTAGATTTCCAAATAATTACAGAAAAAAAGAAGTTCATTACATGGTATCCACCATATGTTTTGTATAGTAAATTTTATTATCAGCAGTGTCATTTTGTCTTTTATTTCTCCCTAGATCTGCTCCAAGAAAGAAATAAACTCCTTTTACATTTTTTTTAAATTTCAGCTATTTACATATTTTATACTACTGCTTTCAAGTCATAAGGAGATACATTATATAGTATGTAAATACAACTAGATTATTATCTTTGTTATATCTGAATAATAAATAACATAAGACTGCCTTACAATGCAAGCAACAGTACAAGCACAAGATGTAAAAATGATTGAGAACTGGAGTTTATGAGAACACACAACTAAGGGGAATAGAGGTAAACAAAAATTAATCAGATATGTTTGTGAGGAACGTTACTCTTCTCCATCAGGCATGTATAATTGTATTGTTTCAAAAGTTGCTTGCTGGCTCAGTTCACAAATACGTTCAGGTTTTTGGAAGCTTTCTGTTTTGCATTTGTGATTGCATCCATGAATTTATACAGTGCAACTATTTAGAGTGTTGTTTAAAAATATTCTCTAAATCTATCTCTGTGTTGAGGATGTCTACTCTTTGTAATATGAGAAGTGGATAATATCCACTTCTAATATGTGGTAATATGAAAAGTAATATGAAAAGTGGATAATATCTAAATGTCAGCTGATTATATTCTCCCTTAAAGGAAGGGGAAGGGGAAGGGGAAGGGGAAGGGGAAGGGGAAGGGGAAGGGGAAGGGGAAGGGGAAGGGGAAGGGGAAGGGGAAGGGGAAGGCAATTTTTTCAGAATTTCAAAATTTTTGATTCTTAGGCCTAAAATTTTGTAATCCCAAGGACCCCTCTTCTTTCTATATATCTGTACTCATGCAAACAGGGTAACTCTGTTTCTCCTCCTCTACAGAGCATGAGAAATATTCCTTGTTCATGAAGCTTTTTGAAACTCCTGTCTAAAAGAAACCAAATGAACAGTTTGCAGTATAAGAAGATATAGTAGTTGCCTCAACAATCCTTGAGAAGGTAATTGTTATATAACACCTGCTGCCCAATTTACCACTGGCAACTGTTTTGAAGAGAAAATGCTGACTATGCTAAGGGAGAACACATTGTAAATTCATGTCTTATCTCTATCAGCTGTTTTTGCTGATCATGGACAGTCAGCTAAACATCTATAAACCTTGTTCAGTAACAGAGCTGGAAAGAGTGGATATGAAGATTGAAAAATATGCTGGCAATGAGACGGGTCTTCATGCCAGCCAACCCATCAAAAATGGTGCTGAGTGTACCTGAAGAAGGCAGATGATGAATCAGTGAGTCAGACAAACAGAAGGACGTGAACAAATTGACAGTTCTGTCAACTAGCTCTTGGTGGAAAGCAATTAGACTATGATGAATTATAGAAATAAGTCGTGCAGAAACTGTGGACATTTAATTAGAGTAAACCTCCCCAAAAAATACAAAATTACAGCAAATTTTCAGAGAGGAAATACAGGTTACTATGTTTCCACTGCAAAAGCAAAATGAGAGGCAGAAGGGTAGAGCACAAATGTCCACTGAAAATACTCATAATTAATTTCCTTCCTCCTCCCTTTCTTCCTGACTCCCCCACCCCTTCCCTCTCTTTCCCTCCCTCCATCCCTATCTTAATTTGAATTTTGTTACCAAATAATTCTCATGCCCCGCCTCTCAGAATGGAAGTGCAGAGAAATACTCCTCTAAGAGCAGGAGTTCAGGAAGCTCAAGGCCTCTGTAGCTGGGGAGACAAAGAGAAACAGGAATAGTGAAAATGTGGTGGGAGGTCACTGTTGGCCGAAAGAGACAGGGTGGCACCTTGCCACTCATGTTGCCTCTGAGAAAGCATGAAGAGTAGGACATAACAATTTCAGCATTCTCCCATAGCACTCTTTCTCTCAGAAGCAGCATAAATAGTTACAGCAGTCTACACTGGTCAGAGTTAAAGACAGGCTGATTTTTTTTTTTTTTTTTCTGTTTTTTTTCTTTTTTTCATTGACTAAACAGGATCACAACTTCTACTTCTCATCCTCCAAAATGCAGCAAAGATGGTTAGCTAAAGTAACCTGAAAATGAAACTGTGTGTAGTTTTATATTGTCAGTATTAAAATTAAAATGGACCAAAACTGAGCTCAACACCAATGATTTTCTACTATGCAAAACCTCTTTCTTTATAATTTTATTTAGTTAACAGAAACAGGCTTTGTTTGTGAGCTGAATGGTAAAATCAGGGAACCATATCTCTGACTGTCAAGAAAGGAGTGTTGCAACAGGGACACTGAAGTTCAAATGTCCCATTCTTTCTTAATATAAACTCATAGTACTTTTACTTTTTTCTTCTCCAAAATCCTATATGGGTTATGTCAGTATACATAAAGTGTGATAGCTCATTAATAAAGAATCTGAAAATAATTTCTCTCTTGGGAGATTTTTTCCCTCTATTTTATCAGTTATTTTCAGATTACATTATATTTCCTTAATGTTTGGCTGTGATTGCATACGGGGCACTGTAGTAACTTATTAGTTCTTAAAAAAGCTTGTTAGCTTTGTATTCTCCATTATAAAGAGTAATTTTAGCTGATATTAGGCATATTAAGATATGTTTAGATGAATTTTTTAATCTTTTTTTTTTTTTTAATCACCTTCATCTATCATCTATCGGTTAAAACCACTGAGAAACTCCTGGTACCATACACAGAATAAAATCTATTGTTGTGTCATACAAAGACAAACAAAATTAAAACAAAGTAGTCACAGCCACTTGGTCTTTAGAAAAAAAAATCCAGTTACAGCTAATTGAATCAAAAAAAGAAACAAAAACAAAAACAAAACCAAAAGCAAACCTCCAGGCAAGTCAAAACTGTTCCAGACAAAAGAAGTCTGACAAGCCTCAGTACTGAGGCCTTGCAAACTCATTGTGAATCTTTTGGCTTTTTGCGAGCAATAGCAATACTGGATGACTGGGTGACTATGTGCTGCTTTCAGGTTTGTTCAGTTCCTGTGTTTTGGGTTTGGTAGTTTGGTTTGGTTTTTTTTTTTTTTCTGTGATTGAAGGCCCTTGTAATCTTTGGAAAATAAGTATAAAAATGGATACAGAAGAAAATATAAACCTTCCCATATGAAAGAGTAAATAATACTTACATTCTCTTTAACTCTTTAACCAAATATTTAATAAAACAGCTGATAAGGACAGGACAGGTCAGGTTTTATTCTCCTTATTTTTTAATTGGTGGCCCTGGCCAGGTCCCTCCCTTTTGTAGTGTCTGCATTTCTTTTATTTAGTTTTAAGGTGACTTACCTGCCTTACTACGCGCTCCTTATCCATTAGTAACCACAGTGTGATCTAGAAGTCTGAACCTTACCAAAAATCTGATGATTTTTGTGATTTGATCAGAGTACTAACAAGCTCCTAAAACGCTGCATCATAAACAGGATTTCTCTAATGCCTGTAAATCAAATACTTCCTGTCTTGGGGTAGGTACAAGAATTAGTAATCGGATTTTCTTTGACTCTAAGTTTCTTCTTTAGCTTTCTATTAAGCCTTCTTCAGGAATTTCTAGAAAAATGTTATCTAGAGTATTGACTGAGAAAAGATGACACAGTGACAAGGATTAAATAGATGTTATTATACAACTAAATGAAAGGGAATATAATATATATATATGTATTTTAATTCATTGAAAATAGAAAATTGTAACACGATATCTCTCATCAGTCTACATACATGTATACATACAGCTGTCTATATGTAAGTACAGAATCTATACAGTGCGGATTACAGAGGATGTATACAAGGATGGGGGAACAGTATAATGGACACAGTAAATAATAAAAGTGATTGAGTAAAGAAGAAATAGTACACAATCTTTCCTGCAATTTGTATGAAATACTTTATGTTTGAGTACAGATTCAGTATTCTAAAATAATTACATACTTATCAACTTATCATACTTACCAACTTTGTTTATAGACAAAACCTCATTGAATTAACTGATTTGCTCCATTTAACACTAAATCCTCACATGATTTTCCTTACAGTAACTTATGTGTGTGTATGTGAATTTTGTGATAGGATTTTTTATTTGGCTCCGATAAAATATCTAGAAAAAACAGTCCACTTTCCTGTTTTCCAAGTGGAACTGTACTGGGGAATAAGAATTAGGTACCAATGACATCTGCACCAATTGATAAACACCGCAATTATGCACAAATATATACCTCCCTATCCACATCTGCCATGAGTGTCTGTCTCCTCTTGGCAGCAAATTGGACTCCTCTCTGGTTAAAAATGCATTTACCATCCATAACTACGGTGGCAATGATTTCTCTTATTTTACTGTTATGCATACCTCCATCTAGAGAAACAGAGTGACAGTGTACCATGCTGTACAAGCATTTACCAAGTTAACCTCAAACAGCATTTGGCTACTTATGATGTAATCCAAAGCTAATAAATTTATTTTCTGCAAACACAATAGCTATTATACTATATGCATTTTGCACAGGAAACTGGTGCTGATTCAATTTCAACTGAAAACTGGCAAAACTCTGGGTATATAACAACGAAGATCAGTCACATAATTTCTTTTAAATATATTGTTTTCTTGGTTAATATATGTAAAGTGCCATAGGATGATTAGAGTAATATTTAGTAGCAGAGACCTTCCAACAAGTGGAAATTGGGGCAGGGGCCAGGGGCGGGGTAGGGAAAGAAGGAAGTATACATATATAAAGTGAGTTTGAGGGACATAAACTTAGAGAGATTAATGTTTCACAGACATTTCATGTTTTCATTATCTTGCTTCTGCTGTAGAATTCTTGCAGATTTTATTTTTATTTCAGTTTGAAGTGTTAACTCATTAATCTCTATATAGTTAACTGGTCTTGAATATAACTTCAGTAAGGCATAATGTATGAATTTACATTCAATGCACAATGAATTAGATTTCAAGGGCATTAATTACCTGTATTTGTCATCAACACATGAGTAAGTTGTATTCAATACTGTACCTTTTGTTCAGGGAAGATAGCAGTACAAGAAGCAACTGTCAGAAGCCGATAATGATTCAAATTGTGCTATCATGAAATGGAAACAGTGCAACAAAAACTAAAGGAATCACAGACTGACTAAATTCATGTTCCTACTGGAGCTGCAAAGACTGAACCAGCTTAGTAAACCTGTTATACTGTTACTTACTAGAAGTTAAATAAATATTTTGGATTTCCCATAGGGTATTAGCATTCTTCCCTTTCTAAAATGAGCATAGCTGATGCGTATATCAATAACTACACCTCTTGGGAATACACATCTACTTTTCTCACTGGATGACACTGTTTGATCAAATTCAGGCAAACAAAATCCTGGAAAAATATTGAAAATTTGTAGCTGAAAGAAGCTATTAATTCAAATTAAAACACAAGTTCTTTAGGAGACATATGAAGCATGTTATATTAAAATGCCTGGAGCACAATTACTGTGGTTTTAGTATGGACTACACAAAATTAAAGATTGTATGAGGAGGTAAAAAAACCCCTTAATTTTGACTTCATCAGAAGGATTTGCAAAAATAAGGGCGTGATAGGATAATAGAACAAATTAATGATGTATAAAAGCAGAGCATACTTGTTGAATAACACAGATAAATGTTTCAACACTTTACTCATTTTGAGTATGAGTTTTTAATTTGAAATTCACTGATGAAGAGACTTGCCACTAACATTAAAATATTTCACAGCTGGAATATCAAGTACTTTTTGCTTCTTCTTTATAATAGAATTAGCTCAGTTTGAGCAGTTTCAGTTATTTCTAAAAACATGTAGTCTAATTTTATGGTCACTGGAATCAACGGCACTTTCACCGTTCACTTTCAGAGGACATGATCAGGCCAACATGAGTACTATGAACATACTGACTTAGCAGTATAGCTCCTTGAAGCAGCATGGTTCAAGTGACAACAATAGTATTTAAATAGCGATAGATGTTCTAGTACAAAATAATAAATTGTCTTTAAAATCTAGGTTCTCAAAACGCAATAGCGTCAGAAAGAAAATATGATAAGAATAAGAACACACCAATAAGAACAGGAGATACAAGGATGCTGTGAAAAAAAGCAAAGACTGCAAGTAAACTTAATTCAATTTTCAGAGATTATGTTAAAAGACAAGGTATTGTCAGAAATTTAAAAAAAATGGGAGGAAAAGGTGGTGGTAATATTGTAAATCTCCCATTTTATCTAGATTACCATACACTAGTCACTTGTACAGCATTTGAAACTCTGCTTTTTCTTTTTTTTAATAACATAAAGTTTCACATGAATTCTGACATGATATTGGTTTGTTTAAATATTTTATATGAATTCTTGACATTTGTAAGTACATTCCAAAAATATACCACAGCTAATTACAGTTATCTTATAATAGAGACATAGTGCTCTTTCCCATTACTCTTCAACACCTCTGAAACACATTCCTAAAGCTCACTTTACCCTAAAAAGGAGCAGCTGACTCTCCTAGATTTGATAATTGCCTGAAGGCAAGAATAACAAATCATTTCCTGCATCAAAGATATATGTATACCAAGTCCAGGTTTTATGTACCACTGCAATTCACTATTTCAAGACTCGGTTTTCCACATTGTTTTAAAATAATATTGTACACTAAACCTTTAAATAATTTTAAAGTTTGGCTACAATAGTGTAATACACCTTCCATGGTACTTTTTGACAGTATCTTCTAGTATTCTACAGCAGAAAACTTTTGGCGTCTTGCTTGGAAGCAGACTGAGCACTGCTGTCCCAAGCCTTTGTTCGGCAGAGACAGTGCTGGCACAGGACAGTTGGTTTGACCAGGAGTTGGAATAGTAGAAGTTAAATGACAGTAACAAGAAAGAAAGTGAGAGTGCAGTAAAAAAAAGTCAAAGAAACCCAAAATCAAAGAAAAGGGAAAGGATTGATAGAAAGTGACAACTAAAAATAGAGAGGAGCAAAGAAAAGAAAAAATGAGAAAATTATAAGTGCTTTATGAAACTATTTTTTAAAAAAAGTATTTTAATAATAATTCTTGACTGCTTTTATTCTGTGGGTGGATTTCTTGAGGTGATACACCATCTCAGACAGTGTGCTCTGTATTTTTATATACATGTACATATATGTGTGTCTGTGTCTCTATGAGCGTGCCTGTATGCATATCTAACTATACCATTCTACATATGGAACACAGTCCCACTTTCCCTATGAAGCTCTCCCTAGCTCTGATTTATTTTTTTATTTAATTAAAAATTAGTGTAACCAAATAAAGAGAAATAAAAAAATAAATAGGAAACTTTGGGTGTTGTATAATATCGAGCTAAATAAAAGGACTCATACATCTCATAACATCTCATAACATCTCATGTCTGTGATTGTGAGGTTAAAGTAAAAGTCTTCCAGGCACTCATCCAAAGTACACAAAAATGACCATGGATTCTTCACTAAAATTCAAGGAGTTTTGGGGATAAGAAACGTAAATTTTCACATAACCATGTACATCTGAAGTGGTCTGTAGTCTTAAATGTCAACTTTTCATTAGCCTAAATAAAAGCATTATTTACTAGATTACAATCACTAAAGAGAAAACTGTATAACAGTCTCATTAAATAATTTGTACCTACCTTGACTCTACATGACAGCATATTTCCCCTATTTCCCTTTTCAGAGAGAAAAGCTTTATTTGACCATGTTTTATGATAGCATGAGAGCTAACATAAACTGATTTTACAGGTAAGAGAAAAGTAACATGAAATAGTCTCAGTGTGTTGTATTTGTTAAGTTTTGAGCACATTACTTTGAAGACAAAATGATACAGAAATAATCAAAAGGGGTTCAGAAAGAACTGCAAAGGTGATGTATCTTTTTGTCTCTGGTGTTGACTATTGTTGTAACCTCCACTCTGGAGATATTAAGGCTTTATTAGTCAAATAATTTATTTGACAGTGTTCAATGGATAGGCAAGTCAATGACTGACAATGAATTCACAATACAAAATGGATACCTTAAAACACTGACCAGCTATCCTTTTTTTTTTTTTTTTAATTCTATTGTTACAGAAGTAGTGGAAGCTGTACTGTAGCACATAAAAAAATACAATTATTTGGTATGCATTTTATACTGTTTATTGTGTTCTTGTGTATCTCTGTAAAACCTTTACTGTCTGATACAAGTTGGTATTCAGATATATCTATCCAGGTAAAAAAGGTAAAAATCACATTCATAATACATGTACTTAATATGGAGCCATTAAAACCTTTTCTGAATTCAAATTATTGAAAGATAAAAGAAATGGTTGTAACAGAAAGGACCAAGTGTAATTGGCACTGGTTACTTAAGGACGGTGTAAATGGCTAGTCAGTTAGAAACTTAGGACATGGATACTGCTTAAAAGAAATAAGTCTACACAGTCTTTCAGAACTAGAGAAATACTTTGTGCCCACACTATGAACCAGTCAGATAAGAGCCAGCCCTGAGTGTCAAGGCAGCAAAGCTAAAAGACCCTGCAGGAAAAAGTCACAAATCTCAGGTGAGAGCTGATTTGTGGCACAGTGACAGGGAAGAATGTGGCTGAGTTTTCAGCTGAAGATCATTTGATACCAAATCTTCCTTTTGGTCTTAAACTCTCAAATAAATTACAAAAAAGAAACAGGACCTGATTATGAAAATATGCTTGTGAACAATATCAATTACATGAGTACATAAATACATGTTCTGTAGGATTGAACCAAAGCCAGCAGTACTGCAATGGCCAAAGTTAGCGTGCTGATCATCCATGCAATGGTTGAAAAGCATTTCTGCATGTCTGAAATGTTTAAGAAAACCCCTTTCATATTACCCTATTTTAATAGTTCCTAAAATGACCTGCCTAAAATCAAGCCAGCCGTGAAATAGAGCTATGCATTCTGACTTGGTTCATTCTGTTTATGCATAAAATAATAATAGCTTCTGTACTGTCATTATTTGATGTTAAAATTTTCTCTTTGTGTTTTTGCTTTTCTTTTTCCTCTTATCAGAAATACTTAAAGCAAAGCCCTTACTGACCCATCTTGTCATTTAAACATGTTCTAGCCCTGCAGTTTCTCATCTTACCCTACAGTCTTTTTTTTTTTATTTCCTTTTTCTTTCTGTGGTTTGTTGTGGGTTTTTTTCATCTCTTACCTCAAAGATTCACTAAGAATCTTCACCTGTAAGTATGGCAACTGCAAACAAAGAGTTCTCTCTAGATGATAAACGAAGTACAGTCCTTCACATTTATTTGTTCTTTAATGTTTAAAGTAATTGTTAGAGTGAGTGTGGTTACCAAACTGTATTTGAGGACAGTGCAAAACAGAACAGCTTCCCTCTTAAGTAAAGGTATCGTTCTGTGGTTTTCATGACCCAGTTAGAAATAAATCTTTCTATGACATTTCCATATGCTTTTATTGAGAAATCTTGGGTCATAATTGGTGATGATGAAAAAATACAAGGATATATCGTTCTTTTCTTTGGAAACAATACATTTTTTGAAAAATCTACCTATTCACTTAAATACTATTAACAATAAACTTATCTTTATGATGGATTTGTGATTCTACTACTGAAGTATTCTATCTAAGCCATTTTAAGGATTGTCAGATATCAAAATTTGTCATAATCACATTGATGTCAATGCAGTCACTTTGATTTTGGAAGATAATATTATTCACTCCATTTTTTGTCAGAGTTCATAGCAAATATTGGAAGATATAAACTATAATTTTTAGGGACTATTATAAACAAGGGGTCTTTTTCCTATTATTATTGAGATATGAAGAACAAAGCTTACAGACCAGTGAAGTTCAGGTCATTATACTAAGGTATTAGAGAGTCTCCTTTATTTGAAGTCTCTGCAAAAAAAAGCCTTCTGTCTTTTCAATTCATGGTTAAAATTAAAATCTATTGCAGGTCTTCAATATGGAAAAGTCGATTTTTACAGAAAGGGGTTAAGGAGAACACATCTCAAGAACTTTAAACTCTAAAATAAATGCTACTCTGTGACCTTCATATATTAAAGTTAGTAGGAGATCTGTCATTACCTTTTGGTTAAAAAACAGCAGCAGTTCTCGTTTTGAGCAAATGCTATATAAAAGCAGCAATGTTTTTCCAAAATTTCTTTTCCTATTTTAAGCTACCTTGTCTACCCTAGATATTGTTGTTTAATCTGCCAGTACTCTAAGATATTATACAAGCAGATAAATTAACTATAATCCCTGCCCCTGAAGAGTTTCATTACACATAACTACAATGAAATGAGAGAAGAAAAAACAAAAGAAAGAATTAGCAGGGGATAAGAGGAGAGAAAGAAGGAAATCAACTATGAAATCCTCTGTTTTAATGGTGCTTTGCATAGCTTTCTATTTAGTGAGATTTTTATCTTTCATGGAGGAATAATACAATAAAAACGGATGGGAGCTGTGGAACAGTTGAGAAAGCTATGAAAGTGAGGAGGAAAAAAAAAGAGTATGTAACCAACAAATTGAAAACTGAGGGAAGGGCATGTAAAATGAAATGTGTGCTTTTAAGAGGTCTGCAAGAAAACCAGTTGCAGTCAGTGGTGAGGGAGAAGTGCATGATATACAAAGCTGATCCATAAGAAATCAAGAGTCCACAGCTTTCAGAGGTTTCTGATCACAAAACCCATCGGGTAGAGGGGAAAATATCTGAGGAGAATCATCACATGGCTGTAACAATACAGAGACAAAATGAAAAAAAGAATATTACATTAGTATAAAATTATTTTGGGGTTTGGGGGATATTTGTTGCAAGAAAGAACAGCACTGTCAGAAGGGCTAACTTCTACGAACACAAAGAGATTCAGAAAAACAGGCAGTGCAAGTTAGTCTGGTTTCTTCTTATTGCTGTTTTGCTTTCTCTGGTCTGTTTTTTTCAAACTACCTTTCCCAGTAGAAATTAAGGTCTTCTGCTTTGGAGGAGGGATGCTTCAATATGTTGTGAAAGTATCTGTGGAACTGTCTGAGGGGAAGTGTTTTGAGAGGTATTTACAACATTACAGAGCTAGCTAGCAAAGCTTCAATGTATTAATATATCTTCTGTTCACAAGCCTTCTTTGGATTATTCCTGCTATGTCTTAAATAATTTTGCAATTGCCAATTAAATAAAGCTTATTATCTCTCTCATTTTCCTTTGCCTTCTCTCAAATCACCAAGTATACATTATACTGCTTTTTGTCTTGACTATATACAGTGCAAACAATATAAGCCTCACAGCATTATACAAAATCCAGCCATGGAAAAGAACTAAATATTTCTATCTCATAAAATCATAGAATTTCTGAGGTTGGAAGCAACCTCTGGAGATCATCTTGTCCAACCCCCTGCTCAAAGCATGGTCATCGAAAGCAGGTTGCTCAGGACCATATCTAGCTGAGTTTTTTATACCCCCCAAGGACAGAGACTCCACAACCTCTCTGGAAATCTTACTCCAATATTTGATCATTGTTAAAGCAAAAAATGTTTTTTTGTGTATTGAAGTGGAATTTCTCATTTCAGCTTTTTGGTTCTTGTCTTACTGTTGGATATCACTAAGAAGAGTCTGACTCCTGCTTTTTTGTTCCTCACCCACCAGATATTTATACACATGAGCAAGATCACTCCTGAGCCTTCTGGTCTCCAGGCTAAACAGATCCAGCTGTCTCAGCCTCTCCTCATACTACAGGTGTTCCAGTCTCTTGATAATAATCATCAAAGCTCATTATCTTTGTGATCCTTCATTAGACTTGCTCCAGTATGTCCATGTCTGCCTTGTACTGGCAAGACCAGGACTGGGCACAGTACTCCATATGTATTTCACAAGTCCTGAACACAGAAGTATCATCTCCCTCAGCCTGCTGGCAACACTCCTCATGCAGCCCAGGAAGCTGTTGGCCTCCATTGCCACAAGGTTGGGCAGTCAACTTGATGTCTACCAGGATCCTGAGGTCTTTTTCTGCAAAGCTGCTTTCCAGTTTGTCAGCCCTCAGCAGGTACTGTGCCTGGGTTATACTTAGACATTTCCTTTTGTTGAAGTTCATGAGGCTCCTTTCTGCCCATTCAGGTCCCTCTGAATGGCAGCACAACTATCTGATCTAACCAACACTCCTATTTTTTTATCTTCTGCAAACCTGTTGGGGGTGCAGTATATCCCATCATCCATATAATTAATGAAGCGAAAAAGTATTGGTCCCAATCTTGACCCCTGAGGCACAGCATTAGTGACTGCCCTCCAGCTGAATTTTGTGCCACTAATGATAACCTTTAGATCCTGACAGTTCAGCCAGCTTTCAGTTCATTTCTCTGTCCAATTAACTAGTGTGTAATTCATCAGTTTGTCAATGAAATGTTTTGACATTGTGGAAAGACCTGCTGAAGTCAAGTTATACAACATCTACCACTCTCTCCTCATCTACCCTGCTAGCCATTTCATCATAGAAGGTGATTATTAGGTTGACTAGGCATGATTTCCCCTTCATAAATCCATGTTGACAACTCCCAAGGGCCACCTTCTCCTTCATATGCTTGGAAAAGTTTTCCAGGATTATTTGCTCCGCTGTCTTCCTGGGGTTTGAGGTGAGGCTCAGCACCTAACTAAGGATCACCAGATCCTCCTTCTTGCCCTTCTTGAAGATGACAGATCTTGCATTTAGTTACTTTATGTACTCCGTATACCTGTAAGCGTACTATGTCGGCCAAACTTCTGAAAGGCTGAAAGGAGGAATTGTCTCAGCTGAAAAATGTCACAGGGTCATAAACAGATTCAGAAGTGAATGCAGCCACGTAGCTAGGGGCTGTGTGTTGAACAGAGTGTGAGCTGACCCTGCTGCAATGCCCAATCTCAGCCCTGACAAAGGGGGACAGACACATCCTCCTGCTGGAGGCTTATGTCATCCCTTCTGATGGTGTATGATGAAAAGCAGACTGTTGAAACTGGTCTGGGAGACCAAAGACTCTCTCTGAATGATAATTAGTTAGTTTTATCCAAATCAAACATGTTCTTTAATCCTAAAAAAAAAAAATATAAAATTCTTTAAACTGCTATTTACATTAAAGAAAAACAAACACCACCACCAGCACTGGAAACAAATCCCCACAACAAAATGAAAAAAACCTTGGAAATAACAATGAGTCTTCCATACAGAAAGAAATTTCAATTAAATCCCTGATACAGTTAGAGAGAGCAACAATTGTCCAAACAGAAAAATTTTCAAGGCAGTTGCAAGCATGTTACCAGTTTGACAGTGGTCATAATTTAAAAATTATTTATAAGTACATTCCTGCATATTTTTAAAAAATGCAACAGTATTTGTGGTTCCCAAAGGATTTCTTCACTGTATATCAACAAAGGCTGACATTTAGAAAGCCCTTTCTGGTAAGTTTTACTCTATAACAAACCCCATACTGTGATTTCAAACATTTTTGTATTAGATAGATTCATCATTGCAGTTATTTAGGTTTTTTTCTGTAAATCAGACCCACAAAATATGACAAGATCTAAAGTGTACTCTTTGTATTTATACAGTAGCAATGGTGCGCAAGAAGCCCATGCTGTGTCAATGAGAGATAATACCCATACACAGTGGGCAGAAAGATGAATTCCCTGAGTTTTGAGCTATTAGGTTTACGTGGGACAGCAAGTATGCTGTTTTTGGAATATTAACAAGACAAAATGGCAACAGGACTTTTGATTCCCCAAAAGTGGGGAACTAAAATGGAAGCAGTAGGGAATGAGCTACAGGAGAAGCAGGGGACATGCCCTTTGCTTCCCATATGGCAGACAACAGATCTACACTCCAGAGTAATGCATGAGTTGCAAAACACTCTTATTTGCTTTTCATTTGTCCAGTGCTAGATCTTCTAGCCATTTCTTGAGTTAAAATCATTGATGATTTAAAAAATATGAAAATGTTGTCAAGTAGTTGGTGAATACAATTATATCAAAACCAAAACTCAAACATGTCAATGCAATACATTCCAAACATAGTAAATTAAATGTATAACAATTTCTATTGTCAGATAAATTTGATTCTTACTTATAATATATTGTACATGGCTCTGTTTATTTAATTTTCTTTATTTATCTAAACTATATCATCTAACTACAGCAGAATAAAGACATTTATATGTCATTCCATAAAGACATGATTATTCTCTTAGTTCACACTGGAAGAAAAGATATATGCTGAAGAAAAATCTTATTCTTTCATTAGAAGCTCAAAATTGGTATGGTTCCAAAATTATTCTTCAAGATAAATAACCTAAGAATTTAAATATTTTAAAATTGCATGCATCTGTAACATAACTATCAAATAAGAAAAAAACCAAACTCTTGTTTCATTTCCTTTTCCTCCATGCCCTCTTTCGAAAATCTCTACCTAAAAATAAAAAATGCAACATCAGTGAATCCTCATTTCCTGACAAGAAAAAAAAAATTCAATTTTCAGATAAAGCAGATCTTTTTCTTCTTTTTTGAAAAAACAAGAAAGCCATCAGCCCAGTGACAGACCTATTAACACTTCTGAATAAACAATCAGTCACCTATAAGCTGCACATTGGTTTCAGTATATTTAGAAGTGACTTCTCATAAAAGTACACTGCTGGGAAAATCTAAGCATGCTAAAAAAGAAGTACTTCCAGAGAAATTTTTCTTACCCTGTAAGTCATGAGGTACAGACAAAAAATAATCCATGGTAGAATAGAGTGGGATATTCTTCACTTTTCTTGCATAAAGTTTTGACTTTGCATCCCATACTATGTTTGTTGTATCTTATTCATTTAATTCAGTTAAATGTAACAGCAATTATACATAGGATGAGGTGGAATCATAGAATAGTTTGGGATGAAAGGGACCTTTAAAGGTCATCTAGTCCAACCACCCTGCAATGAGCAGGGACATCTTCAATTAGATCAGGTTGCTCAGAGCCCACTCCAACGTCACCTTGAATGTTTCCACGGATGGGGCACCTACCACCTCTATGGGAAACTTGTTCTAGTGCCTCACCACCCTCACAGTGAAGAGTGTCTTCCTTATATCTAATGCAAATCTACCCTTTTTTAGTTTGAAACCACTGCCCCTTGTCCTGTCACAACAGGCTCTGCTGTAAAGTTTGTCCCTATCTTTCCTGTAGGCACCCTTTAAGTACTGAAAGGTACTCCTTCCCTTCTCCAGGCTGAACAACCCCAACTCTCTCAGCCTGTCCTCATAGGAAAGGTGCTCCAGCCCTCTGATCTTTTCTGTGGTCCTCCTCTGAACCTGCACCAACAGGTCCATGTCCTTCATGTGCTGAGACCTCCAGAGCTGGACGCAGGATACTGTTGACTTTCTGGGATGCAAGCGCACGTTGTTGGCTCATGTCCCGCTTTCATCCACCAGTACCCCCAAGTCCTTCTCTGCAAGGCTGCTTTTAATCCATTCATCCCCCAGTCTGTATTGATACTGGAGGTTTCCCTGACCTAGGTGCAGGACACTGCACTTGTCCTTGTTGAACCTCATGATGTTCGCAGGGGGCCATGCTTCAAGCCTCTCAAGGTCCCTCTGCATGGCATCCCTTCCTTCTAGCGAATCAGCTGCATCACTCAGCCTGGTGTTGTCTGCGAATCTGCTTCAGGAGCACTCAGTCTCACTGTCTATGTCATTGATGAAGATACTGAATAGTACTCATCCCAACAGGGACCCCTGAGGGACACCATTGTCACCGATCTCCATCTGGACGTTGAGCCCTGGGCCACTACCCTCTGGATGCAAACATCCAACCAGTTCCTCATCCACTGAACAGTCTACCCATCAAATCCATATCTCTCCAACTTAGAGAGCAGGATGTTGTGGGGGATCATGTCAAAGGCCTTAGAGAAGTTCAGATAGATGACATGCGTAGCTCTTCCCTTGTCCACCGAGTTAGTCACTCCATCACAGAAGGCCACTAGGTTCGTCAGGCAGGACTTGCCCTTGGTGAAGCCGTGCTGGCTGTCTCAAATCACCTCCCTGTCCTCCATGTGCCTTAGCATAGCTTCTGTTCCACGATCTTCCCAGGCACAGAGGCAAGGCTGACAGGTTGGTAGTTCCCAGGGTCCTCCTTTCTACCCTTTTTAAAAGTGGGTGCAATGGTTCCCTTTTTCCAGTCACCGGGGACTTCACTTGGCTGCCATAACTTTTTAAATATCATGGAAAGTGTCTTGGCAACTACATCAGCCAATTCCTTGAGGACTGTGGGATGCATCTCATCAGGTCCCATAGATTTCTGTATGTTCAGGTGAAGTCATGCTGGCTGTTTCAAATCACCCCCCTGTCCTCCATGTGCCTTAGCATAACTTCTAGGAAGATCTGTTCCATGATCTACCCAGGCACAGGGGTGAGGCTCACAGGTCAGTAGCTCCCAGGGTCCTCCTTAAGTTACAAAGGTACTACTATGCTATTGTTCCTGTATGGTGTTATTGATATATTGGGCATGGGCCTGGAGACAGTGGAATAGAAGTAAAATGAATGTCCACTCCAGGGAATGAATGCAACTGTTAATACTGTTAATAGTGCGGGTCTTCTCTCTGTTAGGTGTGAAAGGGAAGCTATAGAGCTGTTTGGTCACAAATACCTGTGCGTCAATACAATGTGCATATTGTGTAAGCTAATGGAATGATGAAGTGTCCTTCATCAGTATATGCGTCTGTGCTGTAACAGAGGTATGTCCATGCTTATAAATTGTTGCTTTTCATGTTTCTCTTTTTGTAAATATTGATATTTCAAGCACAATGAGGCAAGCCAAATTGCAGGAATGTCTAGAAATGTATTACATACAGACTCTCCCCAAAGCTATTGAACTGTTTGAAAAACATCAGATAAAGCCACTTTATTTCACCATGTTTGGGGGTAGGCTTGCTTTATTGTTTCATTGTGTTGTAAATTTATGAAAACTTAAAAACAAAATTAATGTTATAAAATATTAAATAAATGTCCTTAGTTTGGACATGTTGCAGCCGTGTGTTTTATCCACTTAAAATACAGTATTTTAATATAAAATATCACTAGTTTATTTCCAGAGTTACTTAAGAAAACATTGACAACAAAAGTAAACAAATTCCTAACTCGATAATTTTTATGTCTTACTACTAGCAATTCTTTTTCTCCCCCTCTCAGATAATAAAATTGCATGTCCTCTGCTGCACTGATTATTGGCCCATATTCATCTGACTAATGAACAGGGGTGGATTATTAATCCTTGTTTCTTGAACTGATTACTTCCTGCCTGTTTCCCAAAGAGTTACACATTAAATGGATAATGGAAAGGCTACTACCATGGATAAAAGACCATAAGATATGGGAAGACACAGGAAAGACGGGGTCTAAAGGAAACCTACTGCTTAAGTTCTCTTCTAACCCTGCATATTTTTAAGGGACAATTCATGTCTTCTTCTTGTCCAAGATATGGCAGGAAAATCACCCCCAGGAGGCGTTTATTTCTTTGACTGTAAAGGGAGTCTCAGTCACTCACATAATTAACCCTCAGGCATCTGAAGCACAGTCAGTTGAATCCTAGCCATGAGAGAGTCTTCTGTGCTACTCATGATACATAGACTACTCACAAAAGAAACAGATAAAATGTGAACATACTTCTGTTCTAAGACAAATTTACACATTTCTTTAGCTCAAATAGAATAGGACAACGTACCTAGAGGTGAATGGAAATGCAGATTTCTCATTAGTTATGATCTGAAGATTTTCAGGAAAATGGTTGCTTATAGTCATAGGCATTCTGTGACTTTGGTAAAAAATGATCACCATGAATCTTCCATATTCACGTAGAGGATTCGTATGTAGACATTACAAAAAATAACAGTGACTTTAATCCCAAGCTTTCGAAAATTAATGCAAAAACTTGTGGAAAAAAGGGGTTATTCAAGAAGGGATAGGATATTACAGTAATTGGAATTTTACAGGACTGATGGTGGTTAATACTTTTGGATAAAGATTCATTACAGTATCTAAGTTCTACCAAGATTTTGATTATAAAATTTCTTAAATCAAAATTACTGACTGATCTTTGTTGACGTGATGTCTTTGCCTTTATTCTAGATTCCCAGGATTTTGGGGGTTATGTGTCCTAAGAGTTTGTTTTTCTTCCAGTTGTCTAGCTCCTGAACCTGCCTGCTGTTATTCCTGCAACATCACACTTTTCTGAATGTTAACAGTTTCTGGTTCTTCATCTGATTTCCCTGAGTTTATAATCCTCTTTTGTAATGAAAAAAATGTTTACAAATACTTACTAGGAAGAATGAAGTCCACCTTAACATGGAGAATTGAAATTTTCTAAATAGTGCAGTCCTGTCTTTTACTCAGACTAGCCCTGTTGAGCTACTCACCTGTGTTGACACTGCATGTTGAAGTATGATTTTATTGTAAATTCCACACTGAAAAGCATGGCCTTTAAACTCCTTTCTCTATCCATTATTAAATGGAAACTAGATTTCTGTGTTGCTGTTACAAAGCGGTTTTGAGGACAAGAAAGAACAAAGAATGACAACATTGTCTGCTAGCATCCATGAAAGAGGGTATCACCCTGAAAGAAGACTCATATCAATCCAGAAATACATTTACATAGACCGTGAAAGCTCATTACTTGTTATAAGAGGTTTACATATAGAAAGGGAGAATATGAATGTCGTATTTTTTTGGAAAACCATTCAACAACATTCAAGACAGAGAAATCTCTACTCCTTCTATCCCCACTCTTGTTGGTCTCACTGTAATAATAATTTAAAATTTGGCTGGAGGAGAAATACTAGCCAAAAATATATCTACTTTTCTGTCATGAGGATGTAGGGAGTACTCTCCTTACCCACCTTTACAGTCTCCATGACTGATATGCTTGATAGTCTTATGCTTGGTAAACTGGATTTCTGAACAGCTATCTCTTTTAAAGCTCTGACCCAAGGGGAGAAATTTGTTTTTAAACTGCTGTAGTGAACAATAGTTATCAAATTAGACAAAAGCCCAAACCAGGAAAACAGCAGAAGAGAAACAATTTATGAGTATTTGTTATTAAAATTTATTATGGCTCCCAAGGTAGTTTGCAATAAGAAGATGCTCTCTTTTTTCAGGTTGATGAAAAAGCAACTAAAAATCCCACAAAACCTTAAGCTGATGAGAGCAGATCTCTTTGAAAAGTGTTATTTTTAAAGATTAGCAAATCAATATATACATCAATAACTGCTTACACCCATAATATTACAGTTTTCCTGTTTATTTTTAACTGACAAAGTTAAGCATGAGAAGGCTTTTATTTTAATTCTGGTATATGAGTGATAGACTAACATGGTTTAGCTCTTGGTAGCAGATCTTTAATTAAAATATCAACACAAATGTGATTGTGATAGTCTAGACTCAAGCCTTATTTTTTAATGTTGTACAACAAATTCTTCATTCAGTATGTGATTGCTTAGTTAAATCTGAAGTACAGTTAGCCTGAATTTCATAGCTAGGGGTTCATCTGGAGTGAATTATTGACTTTGATGACATTATTGACATGAATTGATTCACTTTGGATTTATGGATAAGTAATTTAGATCTCATTCCAACCTACAAAATGTATTCTAAAAAGTTTATTTACACACTCAGGAAGGGGACAGTAGGACAGAGGAATTAATCTCACTTAACTATGGGCATGTAACCAAAGCATATAAAGTATAAGCCTAATCTTTCTACAGGTTCTCTAGAATGGTAGAACAAGAGTAATGTCTGCATCAGCCTTAGGTAGAACCTGTTTTTCTTCACAGATTATACAGAAAGCCCAGAATGAAAAGTGTCATAATGTAAGTATCTTAGTTAGATGCTTAAATTTAAATGATACATTTTATTCACATCATAGAAACTATCAGCTAAGTGAATACTAAACTGTGATACTGTCACTCAGTCTTAGATTTGGGTGTTTATTGCATGTTTATAAGTACAGGTACTCATCTCTGGACCTGTCACTTTTTTCTCTATATGTGCTAACATTGTAGTTCAAACTCTGAAATAAAGGCTGTTCATTGTAGAAATCATTCACTCAAAGTAATTTGAATTGGGCATTAAGGTAATTTTTTTGGTAATGTAAAAAGAGCTCTGACATTGGGAATAAACCCTGTAGGATATGCAAACAAAAAAGATATTACTAATGGAAGAGACTTCTTATATCGTTTAGATACTCTTTCCTCAGTTAGGGAATGTTCTCAGTGGTTGCAAATGTATGTAGTTTTAAATATCCTGTGTATACATTGCAGCACTTAATAATCCAAATATTGGAATGCTATTAATATTTTGGGAAGATCTCTGCTAATATACCAGAAATCGTTATCCAAACAGAATTTAAAGAGCTGAAGCCAGAAAATACAAGCCTTCTTTCTTTTCAAGTGTTTTTGTCACTGAGGACCAGACATATGCTTTATTTCCTCTGAATGTCATTACATTACATGCACATAGTCCTTGGAATGACCTAGGGAATGCACTTCATCTACATTCCATAGTCATGTAAAATTTTAATTACTTTGCTCCTCTTAATATATTTTTTATTACATTCATAAGGATCAAAGAGCATCCTCTGTTGGCTAATACACCTGATTCTGTTGTGCTACTAGCTTAATGTAGCCTTGTGAATAGGGTAACTAACGGTGTTATGAAAGGGTATGGGTTCAATTCCTGTAGAGGATTTGCTTTCATTAAAATTTCTTTTATTAACATCTACCTTTTTCTTACTGGGATGTGACTAAATTAATTTTTAGTTTTAAATTATTTTTCTCATATTTCTAATTGGTGTATTCAGAAGCCTGGGAGCATGAAAACAACAAGGAAGACATTAGAATAACAAAAGAGATCTCTAGACAAACTTTTCTATTTTTGTGCAAAAAGATAGTCATTATTTTGAAAAAGAGACCTTTAAATTCTGACTTAAACTTCTAAAGGAAGATTATAATTTGATCTGCAGCTGATCTGCAGTTTGAGCTGAACAAGATTTGGGTCTTATGTTACAATTAAGAATAGCAAATATGGCAGCTGTAAAGGAATACCTTTCTTGTTTTAATACAGAGCATCCCTTGTACTGGATAAACAGAGATCAGCGTCTTTCTGTGAGTTCAAGATGGCATGTAGGAAAAGATTACCTTAAGCCATTGTGAATTAGTTCTGGATGATCAAGGTCAGTCATGATTTTCTGGTGGGTTTGATTATGATCATTCTTTTCTACATAAGCCTAGCTATTATTTTAATGTTCCTTCTTCCATGTCAATAGTTAAAGAAACTGTGGAACTCCTTATCACAGGATGCCTTGATGCTAAAAGAAATTGTATAAACTCCAAAAGAAATTGAACACATTATTAGAAGACAAAGCCACAAACACTTACTAAACTTATAGGAACTATGCTGGCTCAGAAAATCCCAGACATGGTAGACTTCGCAGTGTTAGATTAACGGTAGGACTCAATGACCTTAAAGGTCTTTTCCTATCTAAATGATTTGATGATTCTATGATTCTAATATATTTGAAAGTATTAAAACAAAGTGTCATTACCTACATTTCTACAGTTATGCTTTTTCCTCGGCATCTACTTTTAAATGTCATTGGAGACAAGCAGTGGTCTGTACCAGTACAGCTGTTGTATGTGTCTAAAACAGGCCTTAGATGCACCATTTTTAACAGACAGGAAGGCTGGCTCAAGTTCCAGTAGAAGATAGCCAGCTATCTACCAAATATGAAGTAAATCCAGACTTAATCATATGTGACACACACAGCTTGCTTCACATTTGGCCACAAACTACTTGTACAAGCACGTACATGACAATACAGAAGTCAAGGCCATCAGAACCTTGAAGACTATTTAATTCAGCAAGAAAGGAAATACTATTCTCCTTTCCTGTTCAGGCTCCTGTCTCTATCTGTCATCTAATGACACCTGTAACTCTTATCCTAGGGATTCAGCTGTATGTGATTCAAGGTTTTTGGTATTTTGATATAATTTTGATATGGTCCAGCTGCATAACCTTGACTCAAACTTCCATGAAAATTGCCAAGTTGTGAAAAAGAACTCTGTGAAAGTACATAGAATAGAGCTATGCAAGATGAGAGAGCTAAGATTGCTGATATAGGAATAGTTAGTAGTTCAGGGATACAGGAGGAAAAACAGTGACATGAAAATACATAAAATCCTAAGAAAAAAACAGTGAATCAGAAGACAACAGCTCAGCAGTATTGAGTATCAGCCCATTCAAAGGAGCAATGGAGGCTGACCTGTCCGACCTGATTCATAACTCATAAGCCTGCAAAGACCCTTCAACTACTTTATTGAAGGCGGTGAACATATTGATGGTTAGTTAAGTAATTCCTTTGTCCTAAGTATCTATAATATGTGTTAGTCATAGGTATCTACCTTATATTTCCAACTTGTGTGTAAAGAAACTTTGTGGAATCTCTTCACATGAAGTGAAAGGTGCCCAGAAAAAGTGACCCAGAGAGGAACGGCTACAGTATCTTTTGAGAGCATCTCACACTCTGCAAGGACATACATCTTGTTTGATCCTTCAGATGTTGACTTTCCTCATGTGCTCATTAATTCATAGCAATTGATTTCTTAGTTTAAAAAAGGAAAAAATAAACCAAACACTTCCATTAATTTTAAATTAAAATTATCTAGAACATTATAGGACTTATTTCTTGTCCATCTCAGTTGTAATAGAAAATTTTGCCTGATTTGTAGTTCACATAATTAGTCTTCTTTCAGTCCTGATGAATGCTGTGAGTCCAAAATCTGACTTGTTCCAATGCATATAAATGTTAATTTTCACCCCATTGCCCATAACAGGATGCAGTTACTTTGCAATTTCAAATACAGTTAGGAAAAGCAATGACCGCTGAATTCAAGAATGATTTGAACTTTATCTCTGTGGTGAGTTCATAGGCTGTTTTTCTTTTGATGACAGAAACTGCTCTTATAAATAAAATAGTGATCTTTATGCCTTTTCTTATTTGAACATACTCTCTTTTTTCTGTTTTGGATCGAGCAACCGCTTTTGATCATCACATGCAGTATTACAGAATCCTTCTAGAAACATAGTAAATGGCTTATTTCAGAGAATTCCCATTTCATGTTTAGATCAATATTCGTTAGATTATGGGGTTTTTTTCTATTTAGACATTGCAACTGGGAGATATTCTAAAAAGCAGCAGTTTGTCCTGTCACATGTGTATTGGATTTTAAAAGTATCTCTGCAGTTCAGATGATACTTAGAGCAGTATTTTAGCATGAGATATTGACAAGTATATATATATTAACTTTTTCACTACATACATATATCTATACCAGCACGGTTATGAGAATGTCTTCACTAATAGATGTTAACTAATTCTGAGGGTTGGAGAGTGATTGTTACTGTATTCTCTATTACCTCTTTTTTTTTTTTTTTTTTTTTAAATAGAATCATAGAACCATAGAATGGCTAGAGTTGGAAGGGACCTTAAAGTTCACCTAGTTCCAACCCCCCTGCCATGGGCAGGGACACCTCCCACCAGACCAGGTTGCCCAATGCCCCATCGAGCCTGGCCTTGAACACTTCCAGGGATGGGGCATCCACAGCTTCTCTGGGCAACCTGTGCCAGTGCCTCACCACCCTCACAGTAAAGAATTTCTTCCTAATACCTAATGTAAATCTACTTTCTTTCAGTTTAAAACCATTACCCCTTGTCCTATCACTACACTCCCTGATAAAGAGTCCCTCCCCATCTTTTCTGCAGGCCTCCTTTAAGTACTGGAAGGCTGCTATAAGTACATAAAGTAATATGAGCAAGTTTTGGCTGCTCAACTGTGTTATGTTCCATCCTTAGTGTTGGTTCAAACAGATTTCTAGAAGGTTAGATGAACTTTCGTATGTGTGTTTCGACCTGGATGAAATATGTCCCATGCCACAGAGTTAGATATATTACTACAGTTATTGATCCTGATTATCACTGATGATTTTATAATGGATACCCAGAAAATCTCTTTGGCCTTTGACACAGCCATACAAATCAACCCCTAATTCTTTGTTGTCAGTCAAAGGAACATTACTTCAGGATGGTGTGCTGCATCATGTCCTTTTGACAGCAGTAGATCACAGAGTTTTAAGTACCTGGTGGTCCCAGGATTCCCTACCAATCACAAGAACACTTGAGGCTCACTAGTGAGTTTGGTATGAAGGCAGTATTGATTTATATTAGACTCTCAAACATTGCTTAGATTTCCAGGTTCAGATGTACAAGGAAAATTCTGCTTTTCTCAGCTTAATTTTCTTTCTACATGCAGCATTTCATTTTCTGTATAGAATATGTAGAGTTTTAATTAACTACAATTGTAGCTTTAGGTTTTATCTCTCCAACAGTCTAAATCATTAAAGAATCAGCAACTCTCCCTGGAAAGTTCAAAAGTGTGATTGCATATTTGACTGTCTTCTGCAATCTGTATCAGTTAAACAAGAAGCACATTTTCCTTTTCTTGTTGAGGAATGTAAAACAGTGGATTTGAAGCCAGTAGACCTCAGTCGAGAGTTTGTAAACGCCACCTCCACCCTAGTACACACATCTGGAATGCAAGATACTGCTCTTCACTAGCAAGTCCATTGTAGAAATGCACTGACTTGAGGGAGGAAAGCTAAGCTACTCAAAGAAGTCACTTCTGTTGGTTATCATTTAACACCTTCCCTAGGACTTTTCATGTGATTCTCTAACTTAAATATTTAATATGAAAGTGTACTCCTCACATTTAAAATTCTCTGAGGTTTGATTCTTAATTTTTTTTTAGATTTCTTATGCCTTCTTTTATTTCATTTCAGTTTTGTCAGAACTTTTGTTACTTAGCCACATTATAAGTGTGATTAAATGTCTGAAAATCTTTTAGCACAAGATACTTAGATATCTGAGTTGGTTACAAGGTTTTCGAAACTTTCTCTTTTCGGCAGTTTTATATTCTTTATAATCCTCTAGAACTTCCTCTGAAAAGTGTTCTGTATGAACTGTGTTAGACTGGAATTTCAGTCATTAATTCAGTCACATCTGGCTGTATCAGCTGTTTTGTTTTGGTTTTGGGTTGTTTTGGGTTGTTTTGCTTATTTGTGTTTTTTTTATTATTTTTTACAATTAGTTTATGGGCAAGTACCACTAGAATAATCACTTTGTGTGTGGTTAGTTATTGCAATCTTGACAGCATAGATTCTGAGATTAAACTTCTCGCCTCATGATTTTATTTAGAGACTTTCAGTCTTCCTCAGTGTTTAAAAAAACCAAACCAAACAACCAAACAACCAAAAAACCCTGATGTGTTATTTTTTGAACTGTTGCAGCTCTTGCCACACACACTCTGCAGAGCTGTAGACCTTGATGTTTTACACCAATCAGAACCACAGAGATTTTTTTGGTTGAAATTTGAGCTG
This sequence comes from Pluvialis apricaria, assembly GCA_017639485.1. Lineage (NCBI taxonomy): Eukaryota > Metazoa > Chordata > Aves > Charadriiformes > Charadriidae > Pluvialis > Pluvialis apricaria. The sequence goes on from CM030007.1 coordinate 202,732,673, forward strand.
CTAATTGCCTTTTACCTAAAAGGATATTGGTTGTGGTGTGTCTCCCCCCCCACCCACTTAATATTTCTAAACAATTTTAGTTTTTATGACAATGTGATTATTAATAGTATCAAACCACTATTACCAGTAACAGAAAAGTGCACAACATATTCACTAATTCACTTACACGGTTTACTCACACATTCATTCATAGGTACGCAGTTGGAATTACAAATGGGAGGCCAACTCCAACTCAGTACTCAGATGTGAAGGATTGTGCTGACACACCAGTGGCTTCTAGGCTGGTGTTCACAATGCCCTTCAGAGGACCCTTTGTTTCTTCAGGGTCATATGTAAACTTGTCATCTTTTTCCATATATCAGGCACCTCTGGACGTGATCAGTGTTACACAGCCCATTGCTGATGTTCATTTATGCTAGTGGTCTTGTGCAGATATGGCAGACTCTATCTGTCCTGAGTTCACAAATTCTTGAAGAGTCAAGTCTACTTATGCCCAGAGCTCATCAGTCCTTGAGAAACTTTCACATACCAGCTTCTCAACAGGTGCATTTCCTCTCTTTGGCCTGTTGCCTTCTGTAAGTAGTTCTCTATCCACACCTGTAGACACTTGTAGAATCCATTCCATACACACAAAATTACACAGGACATTTTATGATGTTTGCAGAGTAGAGTTCTGAGAAAAAATAACAGGGAGAGGTGAGTTCTTTTCTTCCTGCTCCCTGATTTTATGAAATTTCTGGCCTCTGCAATGAAGCTGTCATCCAATGGATACCAATATTCTTCGCAGTTCTATCTTAGTAGGAAACAGCTTATCCATTCATGCAAAAAGACTCAAGACTTAAGAAAATATCTTAGTCCTCCCTATGAGGAAATGGAACTTTTCAAGGTACTATTTTTCTTTTCTATTATCACCTACTGAGGCCCAGAATAGTTCCGTAGCCAGGGGTCTCACCTGGGTTATGTATGAACCCAGTCGTGATTCTGTAGTACCTGATCCAGATCAGATTTCAATGTTAATCTCTAGGATTCCAGACAGGTATCATCTGTCAGATTGCTAACATCTATCCTGTTGAAACAGTTAAATTTTCTCTAAGTAAGTATTTGATGGGTTAGAACAAATAATCAAGTAATTCAAACAACCAACTCAGAAGGATCATGTTAAAACCCTCACCAATGTCATAATGAGTGGGCTGCTGACAACATAAGCATCAGTATAAAAACATTCTTCCGTCATATATCATATCTGTTCATATTATGCCTAGTTAATGAGCACAGGGATTATCATTAACATTGCTATAATTAGTAATATAAATATTACTATTAATGATATAGACTTTATTCATAATATTTGGAATTCTGTGAATGAATCCTGAGATGAAACAGGTTGCAAAGCTAATTGTGTCTATTTTGGAGTTATAGAAATAAAAAGATGGATCAAGAAGATTTTGAAGGTGGGAAAATAACATTGTAGAGTTGCTAACAATGGACTTCTGATGAAGGCCTGAGTTTCATGGGTGAGTTAAAACACAATGTAAAAGGATGGTGAGCCGAAAAATGAAGACGTATGGGTTAACTTCACATAAGTACTTAGCAAAGATTCTGAGGTCACACAGAACAGCAAAATGATCCAGCACTGAGATTTACATTAGATGATTATGGTATGTGAGATTAAGGATTACCTGAAAAGCAATTCTGCCTGTTGATGTAGCTGTAACCACAGAATAAAATCTAACTGAGCTAGTAACATCTGAGGTGTTTTCACTACGTAAATATTTTATGTATTTAAATATAACTTTTTATTTTAAGTCAATCATTACAACAGCAGGAGCTGAGAAAACTCAATTTTAAGGATATAACAGTACAGTTCTCTATGGTTTTCAGTGGAAACAGTCTACTATATCTGAAAAGTCAATAAAAGTTGAAATTCTTTTTCCTTATTACCATATGATTACATCCACAATGTTGCAATGTCTGGCCACAGTGCTGATTGACTTTCCCCAGAAAGAATGCTTAATGATAAATTCATAATCGGAAAGAAATAAAACAATCACTCAGAGTGAAATTGTAGAAAGTATGATTTGAAATAAAATATTGTCTCTTATAAAAAATCATATTTTAAATTAAAATTGCATGCTGGACATTTCAATACAGTGTATTCCTCTCAGATTTTTCATTTTCAGTGATTAAAATTACTATCAGCTGTCATTCACAGCAAATAGTGAAATGCTATACAGATACTTCAGCATTTAGGAATTGCTGGAGAGTTAGTTCAGTGATCTCATGGGAGGAGTAACCTACCAAAAGGAAAAGATGAAAATGAACACTGAAAATGTCAAGCTGCTAAACAGCAAACCCCATCTTGTTGCAGCTGCAGAATAGCATTTTGGACACAGTCCACTCATCTCCCCCTGCAAATTACTGGGAGAATGCAGCTGCTGTCCAACATGTTTTCTACTGGGACTATTTGTACTATCAGGCCACACAGTAAAAAAGTTATGCAAATAACTGCTAAAGGAACTAAGCCAGGTTTACCTGTGATGTAACACCACACATTTCAATTTGGATATGTTAAAAGCTTTTTCATTATGTTTTGTTTTATATATACTTTTAGTTTGTATTGTTTTCCCTATTGTTCATACTATTCAATGTGGTAAAAAGGAGATACAAATAATTCTAGCAAGACATTTAACTGATGTTCAGTCACAGAAAACTGCTAAACCAGACTATAGGAACCTTTTGATCTGAAGCCTTCTAGTTATGCTCTACCTGAGAGAAAAAGAAAGAAATCACTTGACCTTTTTCATCAGCGCACTACCTGAAAAATATAAACCACAAATGGACAAAACATCTGCTGCTGTCAGCCCAATCAGCAGAACTAGATTAATGTAACATAAAACACTCACTTTCAGCTATATGTATCAGAGCTGTTATATTTTACTAGAGCAATTATTGCCATATAGACTCATAGAACCATAGAATCTAAGAATCCTAGAATCATAGAATAGTTTGGGTTGAAAGGGACCTTCAAAGGTCGTTTAGTCCAACCACCCTGCAATGAGCAGGGACATCTTCAACAAGATCACGTTGCTTAGAGCCCACTCCAACCTCACCTTGAATGTTTCCACGGATGGGGCATCTACTACCTCTATGGGAAGCCTGTTCCAGTGCCTCCCCACCCTCACAGTAAGGAATGTTTTCCTTATATCTAGTCTAAATCTACCCTCTTTCAGTTTAAAGCCATTACCCCTTGTCCTATCGCAACAGACCTTTCTGTAAAGTTTGTCCCTATCTTTCCTGTAGGCACCCATTAAACGCTGAAAGGCCACAATAAGGTGTCCCCAGAGCTTTCTCTTCTCCAGGCTGAACAACCCCAACTCTCTCAGCCTGTCCTCATAGGAAAGGTGCTCCAGCCCTCTGATCATTTCTGTGGCCCTCCTCTCGACCGATGACAACACGTCCATGTCTTTCCTGTGCTGAGACCTCCAGAGCTGGACGCACTGCTCCAGGTGGGGTATCACGAGAGTGGAGGAGAGAGGCAGGATGATGTTCCTCGACCTGCTGGCCGTGCTTCTTTTGATGCAGCCCAGGATATGTTTGGCTTTCTGGGATGCAAGCGCATGTTGTTGGCTCATGTCCCGCTTTCATCCACCAGTACCCCCAAGTCCTTCTCTGCAAGGCTGCTTTTAATCCATTCATCCCCCAGTCTGTATTGATACTGGAGGTTTCCCTGACCTAGGTGCAGGACACTGCACTTGTCCTTGTTGAACCTCATGAGGTTCGCAGGGGGCCATGCTTCAAGCCTCTCAAGGTCCCTCTGCATGGCATCCCTTCCTTCTAGCGAATCAGCTGCATCACTCAGCCTGGTGTTGTCTGCGAATCTGCTTCAGATGCACTCAGTCTCACTGTCTATGTCATTGATGAAGATACTGAATAGTACTCATCCCAACAGGGACCCCTGAGGGACACCATTGTCACCGATCTCCATCTGGACATTGAGCCCTTGGCCACTACCCTCTGGATGCAAACATCCAACCAGTTCCTCATCCACTGAACAGTCCACCCATCAAATCCATATCTCTCCAACTTAGAGAGCAGGATGTTGTGGGGGACCATGTCAAAGGCCTTAGAGAAGTTCAGATAGATGACATGCGTAGCTCTTCCCTTGTCCACCGAGTTAGTCACTCCATCACAGAAGGCCACTAGGTTGGTCAGGCAGGACTTGCCCTTGGTGAAGCCGTGCTGGCTGTCTCAAATCACCTCCCTGTCCTCCATGTGCCTTAGCATAGCTTCTGTTCCACAATCTTCCCAGGCACAGAGGCGAGGCTGACAGGTTGGTAGTTCCCAGGATCCTCCTTTCTACCCTTTTTAAAAGTGGGTGCAATGGTTCCCTTTTTCCAGTCACCGGGGACTTCACTTGGCTGCCATAACTTTTTAAATATTATGGAAAGTGTCTTGGCAACTACATCAGCCAATTCCTTGAGGACTGTGGGATGCATCTCATCAGGTCCCATAGATTTCTGTATATTCAGGTTCCTCAGGTAGTCACAAACCTGTTCTCTTACAGTGGGAGGGACTTTGCTCCCCCAGTCCCTGCCTTGTGGTCCTCCTACTTGGACTCTTCTCTTCTCTTCTCTTCTCTTCTCTTCTCTTCTCTTCTCTTCTCTTCTCTTCTCTTCTCTTCTCTTCTCTTCTCTTCTCTTCTCTTCTCTCTTCTTTTCTACTTTTCAATTTTATTCCATTCTGTTCCACTCTAATTTAGTATCATCAACAAACTTACTTAATGTACATTCGATGTATGCACTGTACATAATGCATGTACGTATGTAATGTAATGCATCTGGATCACATATAAAAACATTAAAGAGCACTGGCACTAAAACTGAGCCCTGGGTAACCCCACTGGAGTCTGATCGCCAGCCTGATATAACCCCATTTATTATTACCCTTTGAGCTTGACCCATCAGTCAATTGCTGCCCCAATGTATTACGGACTTGGCTAGCTGTATGCTGGACAGTTTATCCAGAAGGACACTGTGACAGACAGTATGAAAAGCTTTGCTAAAATCCAAACCCACCACATTTACTAGCTTCCCTTCATCAAGTAGATGGGTGACCTTGTCATGAAAGGAAATTAAGTCAGTTAAGCTGGACTTTCCCCTCGTGAACCCGTGCTGGCTATGACTAATGACTGTGATGTCTCTCAAGTTTTTTTCAGTAACTCCCAGAATAATCTTCTCCATAATTTTTACCAGGCGCCAAACATTGTGCCCAGCATTACTTCATCCTAGGTACAGAATCCAGCATTTGGACCTGTTAAATTTTATGTCATTGATGATTGCCAAATGCTCCAATCTATCTAGATCTCTCTTCAAGGCATCTCATCCCTCAAGAGAGTCAACATCACCTTGCAGTTTGGTATCATCAGCAAACTTGTTGATGGTGCATTCAACTCCAGCATCCAGATAATTGATAAATATATTGAACAGAACCGGCCCTAGAATTGAACCCTGAAGGACACCACTGGTGGCCTGTCACCATCAAGATGTAGAACCATTCACCACAACACTTTAAGCCCTGCTGTTCAGCCAGTTCTTCACCCAGCATACTGCGTACCTACTCATCCCACAGTTGGACAACTTGTCCAGAAGGATGCTGTGAGGGACAGTATCAAAAGCCTTATTAAAATCCAGAAAAACTACATCCACTGACTTCCCTTCATCCACGAGGTGAGTGGCCTTATCATAGAAGGACTTTCTCTCTGTGAACCCATGTTGACTGCCTGATGATTACATTGTTCTTTAACTGCCTTTCAATAATATGAAGTATAATCTTCTTCATAATTTTTCCAAGAACTGAGGTTAGATTAATAGGTCTGTAGTTCCCTGGGTCTTCCCTCACACCCTTTATGTAGACTGCAGTAGTATTGACTAGTTTCCAATCAGCAGGGACCTCCCCAGACTCCCAAGACCTTTGGTCAATGATCAAGAGGTGATCTGCCATAACATCCACTAGCTGCTTCAGTACTCTGGGATGAATCACATCAGGCCCCATGGACTTATGTACATTCAGCTGGTACAGGTGATCCTTTACAATCTCAGTGACCACAAACAGAAAGTTACTGTTCCCACACTTGTGGTCCTCTGACTCAGGGGATCGGGCAGCCCAAGTTCTATCGGTATTATTAAAGACTGAGGCAAATAAAGCATTGAATGCCTCTGCTTTGTCTTCATCCCTATTAGTCAGATGACTGTCTTCAACAAGTATTGGTCCAATGTTTTCTTTAGACCTCCTTTTGCTATTAACATACTTAAACAAGCCCTTCTTGTTGTCAGATAATGCACTGGCCAGTTTCAACTCTAACTGAGCTTTGGCCTTTCATGTCTTCTGCCTGCATATACAAACCACAGCTCTGTAACTTCCTGTGAAGCCTTTCAGAGATTGTCCAATTTCTTTTTCCCCTTGAGCTCCACGAGGAGTTCTCTGTTCAGCCAAGCTAGTCTTCTGCCCTGCTTGCTTGACTATCAGTACACTGGAGTTGCCAGCTCCTGTGCTTTTAGAAGGTGGTTCCTAAAAAATGACCAGCACTGTGAACTCCTAAGCTCTCAAAAGCAGATTCCCAGGGTGCTCTGGTAAGTAGTTCCCTGAATAGCTACAAAAAGCCTCTAGCCTCTTTGAAGCTACCTTTTAAGTACTGGAATATTGTGATGAGGTCCCCCTGAGCCTTCTCTTCTCCAGAGAGAAAAGACCTAGCACCTTCAGTCTTTCCTCACAGGGAAGCTTCTCCAGACCTTTGACAATTTTGTTGGGCCAGTTTTGGACCCTCTCCTGTCTGTTCGCATCTTTCCTGAATTGTGGGGACTAGAACTGGACATGGTACTCCAGGTGCAGTCTAACAAGTGCTGAGTAGAATGAGATGATCACATCTCTACCTTTGTTAGTAATGCCCCTGCAGATGCAGCGCAGGATCTGATTTGCTTTTGTTGCTGCAGCAGCATATTGTTGACTCATGTTCACCTTGTTGTCCACCAGGACCCTCAGGTCCCTTGCAGCAAGGCTCCTCCCCAGCCACACAGATCCCAGCCTGTACTGGGCTCTGTGGTTATTCCAATCCAGGTGCAGGACCCTGCGCTGGTGACTTTGGCTCCCTCAGGATGTAACTTTCTTTGCCTTTTTTTTCTCTTTCTCCCTCTCTTCGTTTCTTCACTGGCTTGCTGTTTCCCCCAGGTCATGGCCACCACACCAACAGAACACGCAATGGCACAGCTCAACCTCCATTTCTTTGGTGAATTGCCCGGTTTTTCCTCTGCCTGGTCAGAACAAGCTCTCATGGCACTTCTGGCTGCAGGCATTGGTTTTGAAAACCAAAGCAGAGAGATACACAAATAGCAGATCTTTCCACAAACAACACACACACACACACCCACCCTCGGAAAAAGACCATGGGAATTGATAGATTTTCAATTTCTATGAGCAGGCACGTAAACCCTGTCACCTCCCTGTCCATCAGCACTCATCATCTCGCCTGGCTGCCCTGCCGCTGCCCCTGTGATTGGCGGTGCCGGGGGGCTGCAAGGGAAACTCCAGGCAGAGCTGTCTGAGGGCAGCAGGGGGGTGGCAAGCAGATGGAGAGCATCCTCTGCGCACTGCTCTCAACAGAGGGAAGCCCTCCTTTTCGCTCAGGGAATTTCTGTAACAAGTGGGAAGGAGCCAGCCCTCCAAGACTTGCCTTCCGCAAAGCTTGTGTGTGTGTGCCTTGTGTCTCAGGGATCCTTCCTCTTTAATTGAAGACTGTGCCTGTTTCCATTCTCCCAACCCCTTTCAGGAAATATTATACAGGGTTATTAAATCAAACACATTATCAGTGTTAAAGGCAGAGGCGAAAATACATAAAATGTCTCTGCCTGACTACATCCCTATCTGTGAGGTGACCAACCTCATCAAGTAACAGACCAATGTTTTCTCTGATCCTCCTTTTGCTGTTAATATATTTAAAAAAACCCACCTTTTTGTTGTCCTTTACAGTGCCGGCCAGCTTGAACTTTAATCAAGCATTGGCCAATTTTCTCCCTACAGTGGCAAACAGCATATCCATAGTCCTCCCATGTCACCTGTCCTTGCTTCCAATGTCCATATACTTTCATTTTCCACCTAAGTTCTCGAGGAAGTTCCCTGCTCAACCAAGCCAGACTTCTGCCCCTCTTGCTTGAATTCCAACAATTCTTTGTAATTGCCTGCTCCTGCTTTCTTAAGAGATGGCTCTTAAAAAGTTACCAGCATTCATGGACCCAAATACCTTCAAAAGCACATTCCCAGGGGACCTTACTAACTAGTTCCTTCAGTAGCCCAAAGTCTGCTGTCCCCATATCCAGGGTCGAGGTATTGCTGATAGTTTTTCTCCTCCCCAATGACTTGAAACTCAGCTACTTTGTGGTCACTGTGACCAGTACAGTCACCAAGGACCACTTCACTTATGAGTCCTCTGATTACAAACAAAAAATCTAGGAGGACACCTTTCCTAGTTGTCTCCCTTAGTACCTGCACCAAGAAATTATCTTCAACGGGATTCAGGAATTTCCTGGATCTGTTTGTGTCTGCTGTATGATATTCTCAGTTGGCATCTGGGAAGTTAAAATCACCCATAAGGACAAAGACAGCTGATCTAGAGATATCCCTTAATTCTTTGTAGAATAATTCATCGGTGGTGTTGTCCTGGCTGGGTGGTCGATAGTAGACTCCCACAACAACGTCCACTTTATTTGCTTTCCCCTTCATCCTTAAGCAGAGGCTCTCAGCTGTGTCATTGCCAACTGCAAGTGCCATACAATCCAACCCTTCCTGTACATACAGCACCTCCCCCTGCCTCATCTACCCTCCCTATCCCTCCTGAAGATCCTGTAACTATCCATCATGGCATACCAGTCACAGGACTCATCCCACCAGTTTTCACATATGCCAATGATGTTGTAGCTCTGAGACTGGGTCAAGGCTTCTAGCTCCTCTTGTTTATTATTTTTATATATAACAGTACAGTATGATATGTAGTACACATTGTATTATATATAATAATATAGTGATACGTTAGATTAATATATTACCATTACTTATTAATAATTAATTTGATGTATTATTATATATAATAGACTAATATATATAATTCTATTATATTATATATTCTTTCTGAAGTCACCATGCTTTAAGCTTTGTGCTTTCAGACTACACGAAGTATTTCTGAAACATGAAGTTAAACTTAGGGATTTTTCTCTGGAACACAGACTATGCTACTCATCAGATTAAAGGAAACTGCTCTTTTCAAATAGGACATGCATGAGGTTTTCCAGGGAACAAGCCACTGATTGGGCATTGAGAAATCACTGCAAGGAAAAGGTTTGGTTTGTTGCTAACTTGTCAGAATAAAAATGGTGTCCTTCAAAATAGATTTTGTGAATATTGTTCTTTTTAACCAAAATGGTTATTTTTTTGTTTTAAAGGGGTGTATAAGTAGATGTCCTTATGAATGTAACCTATAATATATAATTCAGATGTCAGGCAACGTTTTTCTGATCTATAAATTGAAAGTTTTCAAGAAAGATTTCTTTAATGTGAACATTCTTATTCTTGAAATAAGTTGTATCCATTATCTAGATGTCCATATAATGTGGAAGAGTCTTGTGCTTATTAAAGAAAAAGCGGTTTACAGTCTTCTCAATGATGGTCTTATTTATCTACAAACCCACTGGCCAAATTATCCCTTTAGCCATTAAAACTGGCTGTGATAAGTAATTCTTTCTGACAGTAGAAATGAAATATGTAATGCGAAGTAGATTTGATCATTTACTTACACCCTCGATAACCTCCCACTTATGAAACTAAGCAGATGTTTCTGCTATGTAATCCAAAGGGTACCTTATAAATATGGGTTTTTTTTCACTCTGGATCAGGAGCACATTGTGGCTCTGTGGAGGTCCGTACACTCACTGGTGGATTCCAAGAACAAACAGCAACTGTACTAATGTAGCTTTGAAATGGCATTCTCAGACGTAGTAGGCACAACAGAATTTTTGTGGCTCCTATTTGTTTCATAGTATTTCTCTTTTTCAATCCTGTCTCATACTAGAGTCAAAAAAGCAGTAGGGATACTGTGTTTATATGCCAACTTACTTCAGTGAAAGTAGTGAATCTTTATCTGAATAGGCAAGTAAAAATTGAAATAGCTCTTAGGTATAAACCCTGTCTTCTGTAGTGCTTAAATAATAAAAAGACCGTGGCAAAAAAAGAACTTTTCTAGTAGCAATGAAAATATTATACAAATATAAAAGAATAGATTGAAGATGAGATGAAATAAAATAAAATACAAGCAGAATAGCTGACACATTAGTTAGAAAAAGTGGAGAAGAGTGTAAAGGGACACATTATAAGACAGCTATGTAAGACAATCCCATAAATGATCATACATTTTGAAAGGACAGAGGCATTTCTTAAAATGAAAGAATTCAATGAATACAACAAAATAAAATCCATAAGGTCTTCTTGAATTAATAATAAAAGCTTCCCTGAAGCATCTGCAATACAGTTATATATACCATTTGTACATAGCAAATGCTTTGTATACTAAGTTCTCTAGTTTTATCATTTTGGGGAAAAATCCAGACTTCACAACTGAGTGTTTCAGTGTTAAATTACTTTTACATCAAGTTTATGTGAGTTAAGGACACAATGTACTTACTGGATATTTTACTTATTCTCGTCAGAGCTCTAAAAATGGTTTATTCATCCGATATGAAACAGTTTAAGACTAAAATGCATACAGAAGAACTGGAAACAAACCTTTCCATCTTCCTATAACACCCTTTTTCCATTCTAGAGAGAAAAGGCTGGCACTTTCACTTGGTGAGCCTGGCACTCTCGTCAGCACACTCAACCAATTTTGGAATGAAAGATGGAGTTTCCTATTCCCATCCCATAGCCATTTTACTCCCACTTTTGGGAAAAAGGTGCTAGATTCTCCCAAAACAGCAGAGACAAATCAGTTAAGATCTCAAACAAGATAAGTGTCTTTTCTAGCAACTAAGTACTATGTATGAGTATAAAAAATGAGGTAGTTCTGCTGCCTCATTACTTAATTATTTATACTCAGGCATCGTAAATTTTTCATGAAGATATGATACTGTAATAAGGGTGAACACAGAAATAGGTATAACTTGAATCTAACAATGAAGGTGGCAAATAATATTGTCAAAAAGTAAAAACTATCTCGTATAAAAACTTCTCGTTGAAATTGCTATGAAACTGTAGTGCGAGGCAAGGAGCAGGTCACACAGCTCAGTATCTGAAAGAAAAAAAATCTGAAATAGCTAGGAGTCAGCTTTTGCAGGCTGCTTTCATGTCACAGTCAATGGGGAAATCTGCAGCTTTTCAATAGTATGTTAAAAAAAAGGTAGATAAATATATGTTGCCATAATGATCAGGAGGAGTATCTTCATCCTTAGATGCAATGGCAAATTAAAAATATCCAGACTGAAAAAAGAAAGCAGAACACTAAATAACCTCCTGTCCAGTCTCTCAAAGAAGGCATCTGTCAGTCAGCTACCACTGGTCATAACATCAATTCAGTCTATTAAACTCATTGCAGAAAGTTATGACTCTTGAGCCAGCTGATTCTCAAAGTGGCTGAAATCTCACAAGGTAATTGTAGAATTTACTGAAATGTTATTCGGTTTTCTGTGTTGCACTTAGAAAATAAGCAATTTTATTCTCTTATCTGAAATAAAAAAATTCATTGTTCCACTCTTACCATTATCAGCCATCCTTCCCTTCCTAAGAAGCACACTTTTCGTGATACAGTTTTCCACCTTCATTTTTTCTCCTATTGGCAAGAATCCGCTACTGTTGCATTCTTCATTTTCTGTATCAAAAAGCTCATCAGAAAGTCATTGCATAAACTTGTTGGACTGTTGACTTTTTCCAAAGTATACTCAAGTAGGTATAATCCCTCGTTATCAGCATGTCTAATTCTGCTACTTTGTTAAACAAGCAAGAAGAAGGGAAGAGAAAGGGAAAAGAGAAAAAGGAAATTCTTCTCCTTTTCTGTCCCAGTGGAAAGTTGGTTCACTTAAACAAAATCAGGATCTGATCACTTAATGGATTTATTAACCAGCAATCAGTGAACTACACATTCAGGATCAATAATACAGATAAACTGTATTCAATAAGCACTTAAAAATTTTTAAATGTCCTTCTAAAACTAACCCCAAACACTTCTAACAGACAGTTGCAGTCCCTCCGGTGCCGGCTGCGAGGGTCCCCCTGCACCTCCCAGGCGAGGCAGCGGCTCTGGCCCAGGGCTGCCCACCCCCGCTGCCCCGTGCTGAGGCAGCCCCGGCAGTGCCCTCCGCCCCACCGAGCCGTTCTCCCCCACTACCCACGGTCTCTGCCCTGTTACAGATATCCATCTTCTTTTCATGCTGCTTTTCAAACTGACCCTTTCATTGTTCCAAAAGTTTCTTTGTAATTCCCTGGTAGATGATTAATCCGGTTGATGGTCACCTTCCTCTTTAACGTGATCAGTTTGGGGAAAATGCCCTCCCAGACTGTTTTAGTTTTCACCGCTGTTGATGCCCTCACTACTATCGAAGGTACTGTACTCTTATCTTCCTTTTCTTACTACCCAGATTTTCAACAGGTCTATCCCACAGTGCACTTTAGGCCTTTGATTTGTACGTACTCCTTTCCCTTTTGTCCAGTCTTCTTGAATGTTTCTACAGGAATATACCATTTATGTTCCTTAACTTAAAACTCTCTGCTATGTCAATTAAAAAGTAAATTTGCTTATATGCTAAGACTTCCTAGTCCTTCCTCTGTATTTTGTGTGCTTTTTATACCGCCACACATACAGTTAAACTTTTCAGGAGGCTGACTCATGTGGTTCCTGTCGGTCCCAAGACTCTTCCATGAAGAGAAAAAACATGACTTCTATCCTTTGCTTTTCCCCGGACTTTTAGATTTTATGCTTAGTTATGGCCTTATGTTTCCAACCACCATTGTTTATAGCTTAAAGTCTTTCCCATGAAAGTATTAAGCCTCTATCTTTGTGATATAGATAAAACATTTCTGCTCAGCAGCCCTTGTGTTTTCCCAGCAACACCATTCACCCAGTCTTGCCATATAACTGTATGCCTTTCCCTACAAATGCGCTCTTGGGTGGTCTAGAAAACTTCAGGTAAAGAAGACCACAGAAGTATTCATTTTTTGAATCACTCATCTGCTTATGGTTATTCCCAAAAGCACTGTTAACGTTCAGACGAGTGAACAGCACAGGGCAGTAGCCAGTGAGTGGAGGTAGAGCAGGATCTACTCTGAGAGCTGCCTGAGCTGCTGTCTCAGCAGCTGTCTGAGGTAGCACATCGTTCCAGGACTGTTGTTAGTTAAGAGTGTCAAAAGGCTCATTCATTTCAGTCACTAGAGAGCTACCAGCCAGTACCTTTCATCTCCTCTTGAGTGTGGTGACCACAAGTCTCACAGGCTTTGCAGTTCTCTTTGTTTCCCCTCTGACATCAGGATGGGACCATGACACCAAGAAGTGTTTAAGTTGTTGATTTCAGCATTGACAAGGTGGGAAAGATCTACCTCTAATTAAGGCTAACACTAATTTCTTCTTATGTTACAATACCTTCTTCTTTGTTGTTCATTCTCTAGCTGACTCATTTATATTTCCTTGGAAATATGGTTGAGTGCTACAGGGAGTTACCATAATCACAAATGGTGGCCACCATCATCTAATGGTTTCCTACCTGTTTCCCTAGAAGACTCCAGATGGAAGCTTACCTGGCAGGTCTTCATGTCCTTCAGTCTTAGGGAAATGCTGACCACAGCCTGTGCAACCAAGCTACATAGTAGGATGCAGAATCTGGTTGTGTTTCTAGAAGAAGCTTTTACAGGTGCAGCAAGAGGCAGACTTACCAAGATTTTCTCTTTGCAATAAGTGGAAAACTTTGTTTCACAGGCTCTCTTCCCTTAGATTCCCTCACAAAATTTGCCTGCCTGATGCTTTTGTTGGCTTACCTCATGATTTATTATGCAATGTTAAAAAAATAAAGATGTGATCAGAGAAACTGTATTTCTAATTATAACCAGCATACAGATGGAATGTTTAGTTTACTATCACCAATGTTTATCATTGAGATGGAAGTAATATGATTTTATTGCTTACAACACATCGTCTTGATCTTGCAGTTCTTGCTCTTATTTTACTGTTTAGGCTATTAATTCTGGATTAGCTTTCTTAGGTAAAGAAAATTCACCAGATAAACAGCAGTCTTCCTAGACTTACCATGAAAATGTAGTGTTATGTAGGAACAAACTTCAAATTCACATCTCAGATGACTGTTCAATAATTTCTGAAGATGTAGATGAGCTAAAAGCATAAAAGCATTATAAACTTCAATCACATTAGTGTAGATACTCATGGTGTTATTGAAATAAAAAAAAACCCCACAGTTTTAGTATCCTCCACAAGATTTTAATTTGATTTTTCATGCCTAAGGTATAGAATAATGTCAATATGACCAAAAAATGGTAATTCACTAAAGTGGCTTCATTTGTGCTTTTTTGCTTTTCGATTATGCTGTTACGTTTTACCTCAACACCTGAAAAATGGCTTTATGCAAAAAAACCATTGAAAAACCTGTAACTTATCAAGTTAAAAACACGTTTTGTATTTCAAACAATGTGTATAAAAGGAAAATAATCTGTCCTTTGAATTGTGTGCAACATTCATGCTAAAGTAAGCAACCCACAGCAACCTTAAGTAGCAGGGAGAGAATTTCCGAAGTTGTAATGTTATTCAAAAGTGTGTACATAGACTGTTGTGCTAGAAATACTGGTAACCCATAAGGCAGATTTTTTGAATATTTCAAATTATACAGATGAAAATTAAATGTAAATTACTGTGTAAGGATTTAATGCACATATACCTTTATTGTAGTCCTCTGTCAGCCTTTTTTAATTAATTTTAGTCATGCCTACCTTAGCCACAGAAGTGTCCCGTGATAGAATTGTACATACATTGAAGACATATTTTGTTATTAATTTACTACTGTTGCAATTTTTAATATACCATGTGTATAAACTAGAAAGTTTATACTTCATGAAAACAAAATATTACAGACTTCAATTTTTTTTTCCCTTTTCTTTCAATTTTGCTGTATAGGGATTGTCTCAAAGAGTTTAGGTTAAGATATTTTTTCAAACAAAACATTAACTTTTCCAAAGTGCATCCATGATAAGCATTTTATTTTGCAACGATCTTTTAACCCAGTCTTTTTCTTATGTCACAAGAATAATCCTATTTTAGTCATGTGTATGTAAAATGGGATTTGGTGGCACGTGGTATTTTTTACTGGCTGAAGTGACAAGCAGTTGGATCCTACATAACTGTTTATAGAGGCTACTGCGCCACATTGAGTGATCACCCCTTGCACCATTGTGTCTCCCTACAGCTATCAGAGCTTATTTCCAATATCACTAATTTTAGTCAGATAAAACATTTGTATTTTCACACAAGAACAGGAAGAACATAATGAACAGCACAGCTGCTCACTGTGTCTGTTTTCCTTCATTGCCTGGTTCCCTTTGACTAAGGACAATGGCAACATGTTTCACTGTCAGAAATAAAAAAGCAGTCGTTAATATGCGACAGAGCGAAGTGAAGCCCATATTTAGCATAAAAGAGTATCTAGCAAACACTCTGAGACAAGAGTTTATATTTTTTAACAATTTTCAAGCACTAGTCTGAAGGTTTTCTCTTTCTGCTCACCCTGCTCTCACATGTCTTTATTGGGAGAGACCTGGCAGTGATGTGTTAGAAGCATGTGTGACCCCAGATGTGTATATGGTCCAGAGGCAGCATGACCTACCCTTGCTATGGAGTCACAGTGTAACAAATGTAGGTACATGACCTGTTCTGCTTTTCCTCAAGTGCATCAAGCACCGCTTATGCTCTGCGCCACCGTCAGGGAAGGATTTTATGAGCAGGATGCCTACAGTGAGAATAAAGGGGAGGTTTAACGCAGAATCTCAAGGAACACTCCTCTCAGCTACAGTTAATCATCACAGAGCAGCTTACTCTTACCCAGCCTCTAAAAGCTTGGTTGAAGATCCATGGCCTATGACAAAACAGTGTTCCTTCAGTGGGATTCACTGCATAAGTGGCTTGTTATTGTAGCAAAGGGCAAACCCAGGTGAAAGGAAAGATGCATTATACTAGATGCTGAGCAGTGCTGGAGGTGGTAAAGCACAATTCCTTCTAGGAACAACTTATAGTAACAAACCAGACATAAGTGAGTTAAACATGGAAATAGAAAATAAAAGAAGTTTTCTACAGGAAAAGAAAAAAAAATCCCAACAAACCAACAAGCACAGAGAAAACTTTTTTTTTTTTTTTGGAAATGGAAGTAGATCTGTTTAATTGTATTTTGCTTTCAGTCAAACTATGCTGTCCTTCATACCAGGAAAAAACATACACTACCATGAAAGGCTACATGATTCTGTAGTACTTCAAGGGAAAGTTGCACATCAAGCTATAAGAAGACCTAAGTTCTCTTTAATTTGAATTGAGAGAAATATATAATCAAGGGTAATGCTATGTCTTTAACCAAATCTTCAGAAAAAAATCCCTTAAAACGTGAATGAATACTCAACGCAAAACTGAAACTATTTAACAACGATGACCATTTTAATGGGAACTCTATCTGACTGAATAATGTCCAGTTTTTATACAATTTTCCAGAAGACTGATGCAAAAACCAAAGAATTGAAAAAAAACTCTTTAGAACTCTCTATCTTGCTTCCGTAGTACATGAGAGCAGACCAACAAACCTAGTTATATTCTAAATGAAATTTCAAAGAGCAAATTAAATGGCATCCTCCAAATACACCATTCACAGTGAGGAAATTATTATTAGTGTTTACATACTCCAGCAGAAAAGTACATTCAAGGGTATATTATCAGCTTGATAGTTGCTTATGTAAATATTAATAGGAGTGAGATGTACATATCACAGAGAGAATAGGTGTAATTATTTAAGTGGTATAATATTAGCTTTATGGATTTCTGTATAATGAAAACTTTCAATCTGTTAAAAAGCCAGTTGGGAGTAAAAAAAATAACCAAAAGAATGCAAGGTGTTACGCAGAATTTAATTTTATGTCAAGGTTAAAAAGCTTTATTCAGTATAGTAGCAGTTCAAATGACATCACAGCAACTGAGGATCTTTATTTATTTCCTATGCAGCTCAAAGTATAGACTCTAGCAGAATATTTTCATGATATTGACAAATTGCTTAAAAATCAACCTCTATGTACAAATAACATTAGCCTCTTCCATGTTGCATCTAACCCCAAGATTGAAACAGCAGCAATGTAATTGATCTAAAAATTAAACATCCCATTGCTGCAGATTCCTTAACTATTCAAGATATTGACTTCAATTTTATTTACTGCCAGGAAAATACATTTTGCCTATAAAAGGGAACAAGTATCAATAAAATATTAGAGTTTTAATTATTAAAACTCATAACTTCCTCTTAATATGCTTTCAAGACAATTTTTCCCAGTAGAATTAGCAGGAAATATATTGTTCATAGGGCTTCTCTTCTCTTCTCTTCTCTTCTCTTCTCTTCTCTTCTCTTCTCTTCTCTTCTCTTCTCTTCTCTTCTCTTCTCTTCTCTTCTCTTCTCTTCTCTTCTCTTCTCTTCTCTCCTCTCCTCTCCTCTCCTCTCCTCTCCTCTCCTCTCCTCTCCTCTCCTCTCCTCTCCTCTCCTCTCCTCTCCTCTCCTCTCCTCTCCTCTCCTCTTCCTCTTCCTCTTCCTCTTCCTCTTCCTCTTCCTCTTCCTCTTCCTCTCCTCTCCATGTACTTTATCCTCAAGAACAAAATTAAATAACCTTCTCTTACCCAAACAAATTTCAGCTAATCCCCACAGACAATCAAGGTAATTTTTTATCAGGAATCTTTTCATTATCTGAATGACTCTTCAGCCATTCAAAACATGAGGTTAATGTACACAATAATGTATCATAAGTTAGTATGAATAAACTCCTGAATAAAAAGCTTCAATCAATACTTTACAGAATGAAGAAACACTTTATAGATATGGGAGTGTGAAAGAAACATCAGGATAAACCTAAACCAAAGCAGTCTTGTATGATAAGAAATGATACATTGGCAAAAAAAGAAAAAATACATTTTACAGAATTAAGATTAACAAAGGAAAGACAATGAAAAATTCTGAGAGTTAGGGAAGGAAAGGTGACTTAAAGTCTATAGACAATTTTCAGTGAAGGCAAACAGCGTATGGGAAGGTTTTGCCAAAGGAATAAATGCAGGTGACAAAGTTAAAAGTGGAGAGAAGATTGAGTTAATGGGGACATATGACCTGTGGAGTGAGTGGAGAAGCATGCACTAGACTGTGCAGATTAACACTGCCCAGGAAAGAAGGAAGTTAAAAGAAATGTAATTTGAGGTGCTCATTAGTCTATATTCAAGATGTCCACAGTGGTGCAACTGGAAAAGAAAAGGCTGAAACTGAAGATGGTATCTGAGGTAGCCTGAAGGAGACAGTTAATCAACCAAGGTGGCTTTCAAATTAAAACTGGTTAATGAGTTGAATCACTAAGACTGTGGGCATTAAATGCACTCAGAGACTCATGAACTAGAAATAATCTAGAATTTTCAGATAACCGATACATTTGGGAATACTAGTGCAATTTTTAAGTAGTTTACTTTGGAGATCCTGTTTAAGATTTTAAAAGCTGTTTAAGTTCATTGATTTCACTATTTTTAGGAAAGGGAGGTAAAATTATCTATTTCTGCAGTGTCACTTGATGTTCTAACAGCATTTGAGGCAAGAACCATTGAATTTGTGAGACATAAGAATGAAACTTCAGCTGGTTACGTTGATAAAGTGGTGTGGCTGGGTATCAGGGCTGTGGCTATGTGCACATGTACGGCACTTAGGACATTAATTCCCCAGGTGATCCACAAATCCTTTAGCTAGTCATCTGCATAGACAAGATAGTGGACTGCCACATGATGGACTGCCCTGAGAGAAGGCTGAAGTCTTAGGTGCCTTTGTAACAAAGCATTGCATTAGCTGGTGCAGGAGCTCTTCAGGTGGGAATTTTGGACTGCCCTGAAGACTCCCTCAGGCAGCAACTGCAGTGCCTAGACTAAATTATACATATCAATGTTTTGATTAAAATCCTGGGGAACAAGCTGGAACTTCTGGGGACTTCCAGGGAGGTTACTACTGCAGAATTGACCTAATCCTACATAGATAAGATGCTTGTAAATAGTCAGAAACTGTTCTTCCGGATGCAGATGTGATCAAGTAGGAAAGTCTTTTGTATACAGTTGAGATAAGCTGTTTTCATAGAATCATAGAATCATAGAATGGTTTAGGTTGGAAGGGACCTTGAAGATCATCGAGTTCCAACCCCCCTGCCACAGGCAGGGACACCTCTCACTAGACCAGGTTGCCCAAGGCCACGTCCAGCCTGGCTTTGAACACCTCCAGGGACAGGGCTTCAACAACCTCTCTGGGCAACCTGTTCCAGTGCCTCACCACCCTTAAAGTGAAAAACTTCTTCCTAATGTTTAATCTAAACCTGCCCTCTTCCAGTTTAAAGCCGTTCCCCCTTGTCCTATCACTACATGCCCTAGTAAAAAGTCCTTCCCCAAGTAAAAAGTCCTTCCCCAAAGGAAGTTTTGTATGTGGTTTGACAGTAGCAACAGGACAGATTGTGCCTGAGCTGGAATGGTCATGTAGGAGCACAACCCAGCTGGTTATGAGAACTTGAGAACTGAGCAGAACAGCAGTGTGTGGAATCTCACCCAATCCAGCTGAAGACGTCATTGCAAGGACCCTTGTAAGAGACATTCCTTTCACCTTCTAGACAGTGATCGAGCACCTTGTTCAGAGTTTTGGATTTCTTATGTAAACATTACCTTATTGCAAGAGCTCAGAAATTCAGGACTTTTTAACAAATGTTCTGTGATTGTCTACACAGCAACTTCTAATTAAAAAGAGGTAAAAGAGAACAGATCCATGTACTTGTATTTTCTTCTGAGTACAACAAACAATATAGCTGAAAAAGTCACATGGCTCCACCCCTCAAGTTCAAAGCAAATTGGAATGATTACCTTTCAGATCCTGTTCCATAGCTGATTTGTTTATCTCTCCTAAAAGGGATAGCTTGATATTTAAGCTCTTGTGACTTATTATGTTATAATTATTATTTGAAGTAATAATCGGTTGAAGCCTTTACATATAAGTATTATTATTTGTCCTATTATTGTTAATGTGTCGAAACCAAATACTGTAGTGATGAAAACAGTGTGTTATAAGGTATTTGTCAATTGATTTGCTATTGACACTACTGGGTATTTTAGACTCTAAGGCTAAATTAATTTACATTAAGATTTTTCATCTGTGATGCATGCATGAGTCAGATGGAATATTCACAATGTATACTGCAATATTTTGTAGCTTGTGTTTTTAAAATACAATTCCTTAAATTATTGCAATGCACTTACCTTGATGAATATGACTGTTTTCTTTGAAAAGAACTAGGACTATGAAGAGAAGATGGTGCTAATAATTCTGACAAAATTCCTTTTCAACCTCTGGAGCTGTAAAAGATCCTCAGGCAAATATTCTTACTGTTACAGTATCATGGTAAATTGTTTAACAAGAAAAGATAAGATCTACATAAGACACCTGGATGTAATAAACTATCCTCAGGGTAGGAAAAGGGTGAGAACAATGCTTTATGTTGCTCTGCTGCCACAAAACAGTAGGGAGATCAACACATTCGGTGGTTTGAAGAATTTGCCTGTCAGTGGCATACGCATGTCCCATGTCAAAAGGAACTGTCTGGAATAGACGTTCCTACACACTACTTGAGCTATGCTCTGAGTTACGACTTTCTCCTTAGTTTGACCCTGAATTTTCATAGGCATTGAAATGAAAATCGTTACTTCAAATCCTAGACATCATTATTTTAAGCTGTAGACCTGCAAAACTTTCCAATGGTAGAACACTCTGCTTTACCAGTAGTATATGAATAATACATTTTGTCACACTATAGGATATTACTTTCTTGTGGTTTTTTTCCCCCATAGGTAAATAAAATGCAGTTAAATTGAATTTTAAAATATGTTTGTACCATATGTAATAATTAAGCTGTTCAGTCTTATGGATATCCCATTAAAGACTTCTGCCATTAAAAAATATAAAATGTGTTGATGTCTTTATTAGGTAAAACCATTTCGACAAACTGAAATGTAAACATTATCTTTTCTAAAGTGTTACTGCAATATTAATGCTCAAATGAATAAGCCAAGTAGAAAACATAATATGTTTCATTTTATAGGAGTAGGGAGATAAATATTAAGTGGATTTCATGGATTTGAATATAAATAGAAATTTCAAAGTTTCTGCAAATATTTAATAATGTATTTGAAAGGAAGAATGTGATAGCTAGTACTGTCTTTTAATCAATTCAAGGGTAAGGATAATTTTTATTAAGTGCCTCAATTTTATCATAACATTAGTAATAATCTTATAGCTCATTTCTTAAACAATCCAATCTGTGTAGGAAAAGCAATAAAGTTTTCTGTTTTGTAAATGTAGGTGAATTGCAAAAATACTTATGAAACTGTGGTTTGATTCATCCCTGCTTCTTATCTTGAGGATACCTAGGAAGAGAGCTTTCTAAGCACAGTTATTTCTGGCACTGTCCAAGAAACTACCAGCAGCGTGTGACATCAAGACCAAGGAAAAGAATCTCTTTTTTCCCACCGGCCAGTACTCCTCTCTTAAAGTTCCCCTTTTTATCACTCCTCCTCTCCCCCATTTTATGGTGAAAGGATTCTCAGGTAAAAATCAAGATTCGACACTGTAACTTAAAAGAAAGCATGTAAAAAAGATTAGTTTATTAGTGGATATATAGCTGTAATTGATTTTCATCAGATTTATTAAAGGTCTTGAAATCCAGACAATTTCAGGCAGAAGTGAAAAATATTTTCATTTTCCAAATGAAATTAAAACCCGGAAACATTTTGGTTTGGACATAATGAAATCTGTTTGTCTCAAAGCAAGATATTTTTTAAAATGTTTTTCTTTCCTTGTTTTTAATTCTAGTAAAAATTCAATTTAAGAAGACTTGTAAATGAAGCAGTGGTTCAAAAAGGAAAGGAAAAAATGTTGAGAAAATATTGAAATAAGCATTTAAACATTTTTCTTCTCTAATTTTTCTTTATTAAATCAAATTATGATTAGAAATGGCATGTTTTCACTGGCTTTTAATAATCTCATCTATATCTTTAGTGATAGAGTTCAAAATTCTACATGGAAAATTCTGCAATTTTCACTACTTAATACATAAAAATGTTTCTCTTCCTAATACCCTATTAGAAAGCGATTTCTTAGCATCAAGCAAGAGATTTAACAAACACATTTCATACCCAAACAATGTGAAATGCATCTAGGCAGTAAAATCGTTTTACTGCTAGATCAGCATTGCTTGTCCTTACTCAAGCATATAGACATACTGACTGTTTACTATCCATACCAAGCCTTAGCCGATCAAGTAACAATAGCATCTAAATCATTGAATTAAATAACCATTAATGAAAGTGAGTGTCACTAAGGCACGTATACATAATTTTACCCACATGCCTAGCTATATGGCCATTTTTTTCAAAAATAGTTATTACTAGTTTTAGCACTATTATTAATTTAGGAACATATCCATCAGCACAGATAGAATCTATTCCATTCTATTTCTATTTTTGTATCACCTTCATAACTGTAATAATGAGCAGCTTTCAGTGATGCATAAGGTATCATTATTAATATTTTTCCTGTGAGTTTTGCTCTCTCTCTTATCTTAGATAATGATTATTGTGATATAAGATTTTTTGTAGAATAAAATGCAATACATCCTTGATTAATTATGCACCAAATGACCATTTAGATGTTTAACTCTTGTAGATGTTTGGAGTTTTGATGTGTAGCAAGCATTGGGGTGTCAGATATTTTTGATTTTATGAGTATTTGTCTTATCACTGCAAAATTCAATGATCACATTTTCAAGTAGAGCAGCAACAGCAGGAGCTTTTATTAATCCTCTTTTTCAGCTGGGATGTTTGCTGTCTTAGTAAGAACTACTAACAAAATATTGTAAATAACCCAGGAAAGAGTTCTATATGAGCCCAGACTAAAGACACTTAAAACCCGGCAAGCAAATATATCACAGATACACCAGCTGCAAGGCTTTTGATCCATTCATGTAATAATTCTTTTTGTGTTCGCCTTCAATTCATACACTTTTTAAAGAAACAAATGAGAAGAATAGTTAAAAGTTTGAAATGAAGTTAACTTTGTGTTATCAAAAATGTATATCCAAGACAGAAAAATGCACAGAAATCTGAATGCCTCAGTATTGTACAATTGCCTTAAAACAGGAATAATAGCATTTAAATGCTGATGTCATTAATGAGCACCACAAAAGGCAAATAAAATTCTGAGTATCCAACACTGACTTGTTTTGAGCAAGGTAAACTTAATATCAAGAAGTTAGAAGTATATTGCACCTTTAACAAAAATTTAACATATTTCTTATCTCCTAGAGAAATGGCAGAATAGAGTTCTCTAAAGAATTACGGAATATGTAATAGTTTTAATTCATTTTGCAAATGAGATTACATTGCAGCTTCACCCCATTACCCCCCCGACATTCAGTACTTTGTAATTACTATGAATAAGATTTATAAAAGGATTTAATTGCCTATCTCCTTTTGAAATCTCAGCCTTGCCATGAGTCTGTAAATCACAGCCATCGGCTTAACTACATCTTCAGGCATAATCATACACGAGGGTGGAAGTGAATGAATGGTAGCATCCTCTGTATAAGCCGAGGAGGCACCCTACTTCAAAGGCACCCCCCTGAATACCAGTACCAGCTTTCCAGTCATTCTGGTGTAAAAGGCAGGCAGTCCAACTCATGGATATGTGTTTTGTCACAAATGCAGCTGCAGTAAAAAAACAGTTTATACTCAGATTGTTCTGGCATGTAACCTTTTCTGTAAATACTTGGGTTTTTAAAAACACACTTTTTTTTGTTTTTAACTAACGTTTCAGCAAAGCATTGTTAATGCTTGGATTGGATGGTGCAGTAGAGTAAGGGCAAGATCTTGGAAAGATATTTCCAATACATAGCTCAGAAATTCCAGAATTCATATGTTATTCTCAGCTATTTTTCATAGGATTTTTTCTTGTTTTTCTAGTCTGTGTATTCCTGAGGACAAATAATATTTCATGGGTTTTATTGGTGCATTGTTTAGTTCATACTCATCTCACCAGTTTAACCTTGTATTAACCCTGTACCTCTGTATTATACTCTTGCATATATATACTCTTATGTATATCCCTGTGATAATCCATCTCATTGTATTAGCCCTATTTGGGTTAGTACAATTAAATAGAAGTACCTGCATGTGAGCACACCAGTCTGTTTCATTCAACTGGAGTTCTACTAAGGAAGAAGATGGCAGCTGAAAATGCTAATAAGACCTGTGTAGGCATCCTCCCTGGTCTAAGCTGATGCATGAAGCAGTGAAACCTAAAGCTCAGAAAGCCTTCAGTGGCATGTCAGATGATTTCTTGATATAAAGAGGATGTAGAAACAGGATCAAACCCCAAAAATGTACAAATGAGGATGTGGATATCATTAAGGTTTAACTTACTCAATGTGATTACAGAAAATTCCTATGCATCTGTTTCATAGAACCAATTGAGTGGCTTAGCTCAAATACCTGGAATAGCTTAAATGACACTAGAAACATGTTTGTAAAGGACATCAGCTCACTCACCAACTTTTTACAGAGATATAGAAAAGAAATCAGCCGGGATGCAATAAATAACTGTATTGGATTGCTGACATGAAAAGAAATAGTGATGGTTTTTTGTCTGAATTGACAAGTGGCCTTTGGTTTTGTAAACACAACTTTGGTCTTTCTAATAAATGTGTCTAAAAATCTTATTATGCCTGAAAATCATATCACTCAGCCTAAGCCCTTCTGGAATTTGTGAAGAAATCCTCTTTTTAAAATTATGAGCATCAAGCTTTAACTTTTTGCTATTATTTACATTCATAAAGAATTGAAGCTATAACTATGCAGATGCAGAATTATTTACAAGACAGAAAATTAAATTGAAGCTTTTAAATTGAGCTGAACTGTATGTGTGGGGTCTGTTATATTACCTGAAGAGGAGAAATTGAGGAAGTAGAAAAAGCTTAGTGATGACTATGATAATATGGTGTAACATGAGATTATATTATGACTGTTATTATTTTTGTTCTTAATAGCAGTAACATCATGTTTGCCAACTCTTCACTCAATTTTTATGAGCATGATTGTTATTGTTGTTCCCAATGTGGGCAGTTATAGCTCCTGAAGAGCAAATCTTTCATCAAACATTTATTTGTACCCCACAGCACATTCAAAGTCTGATTCTTTTAGTCCTTTCAAGATCCCACTGAATTGTTTATAAAGACTTCTCATGGCAAAGTCCAATACTGACTACATATTTTGTTTAGGACAAATGGATGTGAAGACACATGTACTTGGCTTTAAATCTGAGGAAGCAAATGTATGTAGGTAAGTGTACAACAATGACTCCTCATTTTCTTGTTCAATTACAAAGTAATATAGTACTTTTCTTGCCATGAACAGAAATAAGGAGAACACATTTAAAATAAATACTGCACCTGCATATTTAGAGGATTTCTTCATTTAGTTGTGGCAAAGGCTGAAATGTTTAAGAATTTTTTTAAATTCTCCAGATCTGTTGATAACTACCTCTAAGCATTTCACCTATGGAAGAGAAACAGCCAAATAACAGTAATACAGTAACCCTTTAAACTCATATTTTTCACATTATCATAAATACTTAAACATAAAACAGAAAAGTCTAGGAGATTTCATTTTCTTTTTTCCATAGGGATACATTCTAAATTTTTGAATGGAAGATCAGTATTACAGCTTCAGAAGTTAACTGGTGTTTATATGAGTAACAATGTTATCACAAGAATGCGGTAGAAGAGCTGTTTGACAGAGAATTTTTCTTGACTGGTCAGTAAATTAAAGTAGATAGGTCTCACTCCTGATACTTGCTTTAGCTGTAGTCTTAGAGTATCTGGAAGAAAAGAAATGTCTTAGTGAGCACTAGACATGTCTTGTAATAGTGCTCATGTTAGGAGTGGGATTAATGTGACTGCCTAGTGAACTACATTGCCTTTATAGTCAACAGACTGATACATTTTACACTGTAAAAACCTGAAATGAGATTAATCTCCTTTCACTGCCTTTGTAGGACAGCTAAGTATACATCACAAAGGTAGCATGGAGCACACGAAAGAAGTTCGTTCCACTAAGATTTTAGCACATCTGGAATACATGTTTTAATTGTGTTCTTTTCAGAGCTAATAGGATTACTGAATTTAAGAAGGACATATCCTTCTTATGGCAGGATAATGAGCAATTTATGATACCTTTGCACGTTTTACTTATGCACATTTAGCTATCCATGATGAAATTCATTTCCATCACATAAAATTACTGAGCTTTTGCAGGCCATGTGTGCTTTCATTTCAAGGGCTGTATCTATCTTTTGTTAAGAGACTGAATCTATATGGACTGAAATACACCTAAAGAGATGCTTCATGACTTCATGATCTATTTTAATCTGTAGTACTAGAGATATCTATGTAATTGAAATTACATTTTTATTAGCTGAAAACTTGAAAACTTTCATTCCCCTGCAAGATATGCATGACAGTTGCATGTTCTCACCTCATATATTCTTAGAGTTTATGTCTAAAATGAACTGATATGATCTTCTTGGTATAACTTAATGCATATTGCACCAGAGAAATGGTAGCTTCTGAAATTGAGGTATTTTCAGTTCACAACAATGGATAATTTAACTAGAGTTTCTTCTGGAAATTATAACACATCTTGTCTTAAAGGCTACAAGTGATGAAGCACTTATCATTTGAAGTTCTGAAATTCTTCTTCATAAGGTAATTGCAGTGTCTGTTAAAAACTTTCCTTTTATTTTCATCTATCGAAATGTTATACAAGCCATTTTGTAAGTTGGTGGATTAAAAGAACTCAAACTCAATGGTCATTTAAACCTTGGCTCAAAAGCTTCCTATGTGTCTGGCCTGCATTGTCTTTCATGCACCTAGCTCTGGGTGTGTGGGACTGAAAGTGTCTAGGCACATCGATTGCTAGCAGAATTTTAATATAGTTTCTGCCTCCTTATGCCTGGGGAAAACAAACCATGAAGTATTTCCTCAGTAGTTCACAGTAAATTTCATAAAAGAAACCTTGTCTTCTGTAAACTTAAGAGTTAGTTTGGAAACCTGGTGTGAGAATACTCTAAGATAGCCAAAGCACTGAGGAGGACCTTTCTTAGAACAAGCTCTCTCTAAAGGTGAAAACAGCTAAGACAGCAAATAGAATACCACGTTCAAGAAACTGCTTCTTTAAAAAAAAAAACAAAACAAAACAAAAAAACCCACATATATTTTCTTTGAAACATGTATGTTGCACTACATTTAAAAGTCAGGACATTCATTAAGAATGTGTAAAAGAGGGAGCCACACCCATGTATATGCCTTCAATTTGGCACAAGGCAGTGTTTAGAGTAAATAGGAACAAGAATCATACTTTTATCTTAATTAAATGACAATTAAGAGAGTTCCTCCAGGTACCGAGGCAGATGCTTGCAAAGCTGTAACTTGATGGCATGTTGATGGTCATTATGGTGGCTGTGAGCTTTCACTCTCAAAATACCAAGCTGCAGAGGTGCTGAAGAAATGTTTGACAAACACAGGGTTTGGTTATAAAAATGTGCCTTTCTTTCAGTAGACCTGGAGATATTAGTGCAAAGACACAGTTCAGTGGACCTAAAGATATACTCAGGAATGATGCTGTCAATGTCGTAGTCCTCACGGTATTGAAAGCCGAAGGTAAAGTCCTGAATAATTTTTTTTTTATTACTTAGAAAAAATGCCTTTGGAGAAAACAAACTTCATGTGTGACTAGACAGTGGTTTTGCACAGATGATTAGCTTTTAGCATTATTATGCTGGGTCAGAATCTGTCTGACCAGCTTCTGGATGCAGAGGTTGTACAACAAAAACGGACAAAAAAATGAAGTCAAACTTTTTCTCTCTGTGAAACCCAGACAGGCAACAGACAAAATTGAAGTCTAGGCAAAACAGTAACTTGTATTTTCCCTCCTTACTGTGTCCAATTTACCTTCATTATGGGGTAAGGAGTATGGGTATGGAGATTATGGGGGGGTTTAGTGCTTTGCGTACATAAAAAGAATCAAACTATGAGTACTGCGCCATTTGTCCCATCACTTTTTACTTAATTAATTGGACACACATTTGTGTAAATTTTATAAAGACATGTAAAGACCACTCTACTTTGTCTCACTAAAGGAGGCAGCACACCTCTACAAAATTTGCTACATCTCAGCCTCTTTTTTTGTACAAACATTATCTGTGTAAACATTAACAAAGTCTGGAAAAGTTTTTGCACTTTCCACCTCAGGGCAACAGTCCAGGCACTGCTGATGAAGCAAGTGCAGAAAAAAAACACAACCAGCCAACCAAAACAAACAAACAAGTAAACAAAAAAAACCACCAGATTTTGTCCTTCCACTCTACAGTAACAAGCAAAGCTAGTCACTTCATTTTATCTTATATATTAGGTTCTACTGTAGGGTAAAAGGAGCAGTATAGCAAATTGTGAAACAGTTGGGGTTTTCAGCTTTGTTCTGTTCAAAGGCTTCCTTATACCCACTTGAGGATAAAGATATCCTCAAACTTCATTTTCTTACTTGAAACTTCAATGATATAACTTTTGAGACCAAAGACTCAACATATTTTTTGTAACCAAACAGACGATACTTTTTTCCTGATCCTCTCATAAAATGTACATTTCCTTTTTTTTATTTACCCATATATTTAATTTTTGTCTTTACTTCATGTTCATTGTCACAGCCCAAAGTTTCATTCAGTTACTCACTACTATGTCTGACTACTCTTTCTGTGTTACTGTTCCTTGTGTTTGCTCAAGTTTGAGCTGTAAACAAGCGTCCAAGTGAGATGCTCATTTTCTTCCAGGCTGCTAGTCCCCTCATCTTCTACCATGCATTACCTATTTTTCTTATGAGAAATTCCACTTAGCCAGTGGCAATCCTGTCATCCTCTACATTTAAGCAGTATATAACTCTCCTGCTGCTTCTGTCCACTGTAAGGCTGCTTCTTTTTATTCGTTCTTTCTTTAATTTCCCCCCTTGAACATGGAATATAATATAGACTGAGGTTTATCATACTTACCCATATTTATTAGATTACATGAACTCCTGCATCAAACTCAGTGTGTCTTTCTGTCTCTGGTAACATTTCTTATTTCAGTCTATTAGCCATATATCTCCTGTACTAAAAAGGCATTCACACTTCATATACTTCAGACTGGACAACGTCCTTTAGTTTGTTTAGTAAAACGGGTGTAGAACTCCAATTAGTGATTTATTCCAAATCCTTATCTGGGCTTCTTTTAGCCTTCCTTTCTAGCCTAAAGAAAAAAAAAAAAAAACAACAAAAAAAACCCAAACCACAAAAATGTATCAAAAGCCCTGTCCAATAAAATGACAATGGGAAAGTTAGGGGAGGGGAAGAGAATATTTGGGGGTTTTAAAGGCTTCAAGGGATGTCCGGAACTAATTATTTTGAGAATGACCATGACCACACACATGATAACTCAAGAAAAATAGCTTCACAGTATGCACATATTTATAAGTCAGTGAAGAAGTAATGCTTTCACTGCATTTTCAGTCCAATAATATATACATTTTTGTTGTATTCAAAGAAGTGTATTGTCACTTGTACAAATCATTGTGTTATCTGTCCCTCACAAAGAGGTTGGGGGAGCCTTGTTTGTTTGTTTGGGAGGTTGTGTGTGTGTTTTGTTTTGTTTCATTTTCCCTGAAATGTTTAATGCTTTTGCAAGTATGTTCCTTATGGAAGACAGAGGGAAAGGACAGAGGATAAAACAGGGAAAAAGAAAAAAAGGAAAAAGGCAAAAAAAGCAGCTAAGTAATAGAAGAGTTGGGCAATTACTGTAACTACTGTAGCATGTTATCCTATTACTGCTAAGTACAAAAGTTTCTGAGCCTTTGCTTCCAAAATGTCATGTCAGACAAGACCTGGATTACAGCTAAAATTTTTTAATCTTCAGTGTAGAGAAGTCCAACATTTTTATAATAGGATGTAAGCAGTGATATTCTATTGTCAATGACACTGCTACAGCTTTTCAGTTAACTTTGGCACTAGCTGCATTTTGTATCTGACATTTGGTGTAGTAAGTTATTTAAACTTAGTCTTCAGGAAATTATTATAAACAATATATTTTTATGAGATTGTGTTTTAAACAGTGCTTATAATCAATTTATACAATTTAAAATGGGGATATAAACCAATTTGTAACCCATATTCCTGCCATATTTGATGTTTTGCAGGAACTCCTTAACTAAACAAAGACAAATACACCCAGTACTGCAGATGAAAACCCAAACAATGCAGGGCTTACCAGTGGCTCTGTATTTACTCAGAATCATTCAAAGTGTGATCTAATAAAAGTTTCAATACTGCAGGGCAAGAATTTCACAACCTGTTGAAGTCAATAGAAAGCCAAAACATTGACGGACAAAGGTCGGTAGGTCTTTGTAGTAAAAACATTAGGCCTAACTTGTTGCCTAAATTTGAAATTGTATGTTTTCGTTCTCTCTACTTCCATGCTCTGCTTGCTAACAATTGGACACAGTGGGGCAAATTCTATCATCTGTTCTTGAAGACACCTGTCAAAGGTGTAACAAATCAAAGTAAAATGAACCTGAGAAAAAGTATAAACAGGAAAAAAACTATACATTGGTGATTAGGACCATCACAACAGAACCTGAGGAGAATAATTAATTCTTCTATTCTGATTTTTTTTTCCCTTCCCTCTTTCCCCCCAGGATGAGCAACCTGGTCGCATACAGACATATCTTCTGAAGTACCAGATGATAAGGAGTAGTTATAGAGAAAAAAAGGCAATGGAGAAGTTTTATTAGCTTTATTGCTTACTTTAAAGTGTATTAAGTTCATGAGGACCAGTTAGTAAGTATCTGAATTTGATTTTCTTTTTTTGATTGAAGTGGCCAATATATCAAAACTAAAACAATTGGCACCAAATAAAAGAGAAACCCTCCCCTACACTACAAACGTTGAAAACATCCCAAACCAAGCAGAACATGAGTATGGATCACTGAAAACTGGTAGACTATGCTGCCACCCAAAGGCTCTGTTGAATAAATTGGTTGTTTTTATAATATACTAGCATAAGTTTCCAGGTGGAATAAAGATTTAGTTTGTTATTTCTTGGTTGGTAGTTATCATGACTAATGTGTCAGCATCAGTAATTTTATTATAGAGTTTTTGTGCTTTATTTTAGTTGTGAAGTAGCTTGTGGCTCTTTGAAATAATATTTTTAAAAATGATTAAAAACCACTTTCATATTTCTCTTTGACTTTTGTCAGCTAATTTTTTTTATTAAGGTGCAATCTGTCTTGGCTTTAATAATAGGGTTTTCACATTATATAACTTTCTCTTTTCACGAAGCAAAGGCTATAAAATGGCAGCCACTTCACTAGAACTGGTTGTATCCTTTTGGAGATACGAATGTATAGCTTCTCAGTTCTCTCTCATTTGTACAGAATGATTGATCTGGCTCCCACTTGATAACTTACAAACAGTTCATCTCCTTATTTTTTTATGGGTGTTTTCTTGTCCACAACATATGCATGTCTAATTTGCCTAAGTGTGACATATGGCTTTCCAGAGTGCTCATTTTTTCTGGAAGCTTATGTGTTGTAGACAGATTTGGGAATCCTTCTCCACTCTTTCTTCTACTGTGTCATTGAGTGATTGTGTGCTGTATAATTTGACAACCTCCTCTATCAGCTCATCAGTATAACCTGCAACATGCATAATAATTACAGCTTCATTTCAGGAAATACATGAGAAAGGGTCAGAAATGTGTCAATCTGTCTAACTACTTCTTCCATCACATCTGTTCTACTTAGTAGTTGGACAGAGTGGGACTGCCTTATGAAATAATAATGCATTTTTAAAACTGGGGTAATCTTTTATGCTGTCACAGTGCTCATTCAATGTTATTCTATAACCTGTCTCTTTGAGGATTTCCTTATAAAATGTGATATTTTAATAATATTATATGAAAATCACTATGACCACATTACCATACACACAAAGTCATCCTCTGCCAAGGCTTGAATTGTATCAATACAGGATAAAAAGTTTGGTGTAAAAATTCTGTGTAAAATTTAGCATTATTGAGTGGGCCATAGTTCATGCTAACATTCGAATCATAAATTTTTTGCAGGTATTTAAAGTTTGTTACGGAGACCTGCTATGTTGTAAACATATCACCAGAGGTACATATTCAGATGCATAAGAAAAAAGAATACTTTTATTCACTTTCTGGAGTACATAACAATTGATTTCATGAAATGTCTTTAACAAGTTTATTGTTTTTTTGTGAATATGACTTGGTTAGAAATTATTCCCTCTAAAGGTTTTCTGTATACAGAAATTATATTATTGCTATTTAATAACTGGTCATTAAATAATATTTTCCATTTTTTTTTCAGAAGACAATTATTTGACATTAGACTTAATCATTCTTTTTAATTACATAATAACTAGACATGCATATACATCATAGGCACTATATAATTTGTGTTAGAATGTTTCATGTTGTCCCTACAATTGATGCAAAACTTATTTGTTGTCTGATAAACATTAGGAAATCCTGAAGAAAATATTACATGTGGGGGTTCTTTGTACTTCTCCTTAAACTTTCAAATTCAATTGCTTTTTTTTTAAAGTAAAAGATCAAAGATGACTTACAGAAGCAGGAACAGTGAATTGTAATTCATTGTAATTCATGCCCATTAACTAGTATATGCAAATACTCTGCAGAAATTGTCAGAGCCTACAGCCTGTAGAGGGAAGAACTTCTAAACATACTTGAAATTAGAGCCCTTTAAAAGAAAGGTACATTCAGGGGAAACTCTCACAATAAAGCTGCAGAAAGAAAAGCTGACATTGCAATAGACTTGTCAGGACTATTTTATAAGAGGTGATCTGTTTTCCATCTGATGAGAAAGCTAATGTCAAGGACACTGTCCAACTTGGCATTTTTGTCAAAGGTTTCAGAGAAAAAAAATAGTTTTAAAGAACAGCAAGATTCTTTTTCAGATTTTGATTTACACTGAGCAACAAAAATATTTAATGTTACAGTGAGAAGAGTGATGAAAAACTGTCTTCAGTAGGTTTATTTTTGTATGAGTCCCTGTGATAGAAAAATCACATTTGGTGTAGTTTTCTTTTTCACTGAGACAAAAAAGAAGTCAGCGACAAGTAACAAAAACCAAACTATGTGCTAAGATTTGAATATGTTTGTTAAAATATGTTGATATGCTATATCAAAGAAGTATCAAACACTGATGGGAGTGAGCCTTGTATAGATATTTACATACAGCTAAACTGTCTGAATCCCAAATCTGAATCACATTGGTGACCAAATCCTCATTTCCTTAAATTTTTATTCATATAAGCAAGCGTATTAGAATCAAATTCTGGTGATAATTGGGTTTTTGTTTGTTTGGGTTTTTTTCATGGCACTATTTCAGATCAGGAACATGGACCAGGACATTTCCTATTCAAAAGTTGCTGAGTTTAAAGCATGCAGGTAAGAACTCTGAATTGTAAAATGGAGAATATGATACCTTAGAAACTGTGTGATATTCTTCAGAATAACAAAAAGTACAGGATAGTCTTTGAAAATAAAAAAAAAAAAAGGCTTTCCTAACCTCCTCGTCTTTAAATATATATAGATATATAGTGTAGTTCTTCTGACTGTAATGTCTGAGAAACTCAAAATCTGTCTATGAGTATGTGTTTATATACGTACATAGAAATGTATGTGTGTGTATGGATATGTGTAGTCATACTTTGAAATCCGGGGACAAGAGCTTTATTCTCCAGTGGCCACAAAAGTCCTTTGAACTCATATTTCTTGGTTGCCTTTTTTTTTTATTATCACATGTTTATTTGGTGCAGTTGAGAAGAGGAAGACATGGTAGTTTATGACAAGAATGGCATAGAATTCTTTTTAATTACAGTAGAATTGAATATTTTTCGTTTTCTTCTGAGGTCTTTGGTGGTAGGGGCTGTGCAATAAACCCAGTGGATAACTCTCATCTTTTTCTCATCTTTAAAGTAAACATCTTAATTTGATTCTCCCACACCCTTTTCTGGTGGGGTAAACTTTCCAGTCCTCATTCTTAGACAAATACCTAGGTTAAAATTTCACTATACCCAGAAAATCAGACTGAATTTCCTTTTTTCCTTCAAAATTTTTATCATTTGATTAATTCTACAATGGACACCAATCTCCTTATAATAGATATGTTTTCAGCAAGCAGAAAAAATATTTCACAATGTAACTTGAAATCAGTAAAGTATGTTGATTTCATCTCATCAGATCTGATATTTTGTTACAGTTGAACAATATGAATTCCTCCTTGAGCCATAGGATGAAAGCATATGAAATTTTCATTCTTTTAAGAGAGGAAGGATTTTTGGAGTTGGTAACAGTGGCACTGCAAATTGGACTGATGACAGTAATTGTGCTTTATTTTGACTTACTAATAAAATTTTAATGAGCCTAAAAATAAACTCTTAGCTCATATACATGGTGTGTTTGTTATTACCTGTAAGAGGATTTTTGATGGAACAGATGAACCTGTCTTCTTTCCTAGGAATAGCAAGTCCACACATTGGGAAAGTCATTCACAAACAAACTTTAAAGTCAAGGGTAACATATACTAACTAGCAAGTGCCTCTGTATTCTCCATTTTTAATTCACATTTTTATTGTAGAAAAACATCAAATATCTAGTTAACAAACTTTTAGACTTTAAAATGCATTTATGCTGATCTGGCCTAACTCAAACCATCTACAATTCATTGCAACAACTCACTATCATGTTTACAGAGTTTCTGGATCAAATTCTTCTTGCTTCTACGCAAATTCCCATTCATTTTGAGGTTAATCATGGAAATGGATAGTTAAATATTCATCTTTATGATAAAAATGTACAAATTCCTGAAGGGCAAAAATTAAGGGAAAATTGGTAGTCAGGAATTAGTCAGCTTTGTTCAAGCTTTGCTGTATATTTCAAATGATCCTGTACCACTCTGTAGTAGAGTTAATCAGAAAATTAACGTGCTGATAAGTCCTCATGCTCCACAACAGGAAAAATTAAACAGTGTCTTGCTTTGTCTAGGTGCTGTTTTTTGAAGGGCTTTTCTGTTCTCCTCTGGACTCAGATCAGTATTCTTTGCTTCTGCAAAACATTAAAACCTATTGCTAACTTGGTTAGTGTTAAAAACATAAAGAAATCAGACCTTGCCCTCCCACAGTTCCCTCAGATGGAAAGGAATCTTCTTAATTTAAACGGATTTGTAGTCCTTTGCCTACTTCCTCAGCAGGCATGTTGAAAATGCCCACACACATTTCATCAAGGACTCACTCAAATGTGGTCAAATTCATTCTGGTTGGACTGCCAAAACTTTACAGACTAAGAGACATACTCTGTTGTTGTTTGCACACAGCTGCTTATGAAATATTTGAAAGCACTTACAGAACTTCCATGAAATGCCTTCTTCATGATGAAGTTAAAGCCGAATGTTGGTTGTCTAATTCGATAAAGAAATGCGATTTTTTTTCATGATACCTTTAATAGATCAATACCTTTAATCCATTAATAACAGATAAATATGTCCGATATCTCATAGTGCTCTCCTTCTTTGTACAGTGCTATGATTGAGTAGTGTTATTACTCAATAATATGCATAAGGTGTTTTTATTAAGCTTTTTAAAAAATGTCCATAAATACATAAAATTATTTTGCAAGTATGTAGTCCTATGACTCGTTCAAACCTCTGTTTCTCCCAATGTTTTTTCTTTCCTCTAATCATATATGTTAAAGAAGACAAGTGTAGCCATCTTCTTGGGTGCAGTACCTTACATGATTTTAACAAGGGAGAGTCTACACATCAAAGGGTTACAGTATAAGACAGTGTAAGAATCTACAGAATAATCAGGAGTTCATTTTACAGAAGAGCCCTAAATATGTCATTAGGCA
The DNA here is from genome assembly GCA_017639485.1 of Pluvialis apricaria. NCBI lineage: Eukaryota > Metazoa > Chordata > Aves > Charadriiformes > Charadriidae > Pluvialis > Pluvialis apricaria. The sequence continues at coordinate 202,769,087 of CM030007.1, forward strand.
TGTAAGAGATTTTCAAAAACAACTAAGCAGGTTAGATATCTAACTCCCATGGACTTTAGGATAGTCAGATGTCTTTGGGAGCTGTGAAATTGAAAATATGACAAGACAGGAGATATTTCAATTACCAGAGTGGAGTGACATCTCTAATATCATATCAAAAAGCTTATCTGTTTGGGTGGCGGGGAGTAAAAGTTAGTTGGGCAGAAGCGAAAGATCTGTGGAAAGATGGAATAATTTGAAGGATAATTAATTAAATCTGTCCATGTAAGGTATGAATCATACTCTTAATGCTATTATAAATACACTATGACGAATATCATGGCAATTGCAAAAAGTCAGGATACAGCACTCCAAGACTGTCTCTTTTATCCATTGTGATTTACTTCATGAAAGTTTATAAACAATGACAATAGAGAAAATTAAATCACAATCAGGAAGAAAAGCTTGTCACAGGTAACACAAGATGACAATTTCATCTTACTGTAGAGGAGCTAGCTCAAAACTGAGGACAAAATGCTACCAAAAAAGAGAGAGCTTGGTAAATACCTGTGGGCACTATTTTGTGGTCTACCAATTTGACATGGTCTAGAAATCATGAGTAGTATCTTAATATAACAGGTCTATAGGACTGAAATTTTTTTGGTGTTGTTTGCAGTGGAATAAGTATGCTCTTTGCTCCCAAACAGTGTCCAGATGAGACCATGCTCAACGATTTTTCCTTTGCTTAAAGCTTTCTTCAATGCCAATTGAAACAAAGATGATTTCCTGTCTTTAAGATCTGACTTCCATCAATTTCATGAGCATTGGGTCAGACACTGGAAATTTTCCCACTGTGGAATACTTATTTGACTGTAAAACTACCTACTGCATTTGGTACCATCAGTAGGATCTTAAATTTGCAATGCCATTTTTAAAAACAAATTAAAAAACAAGTCAAGTCTTCAGGTTTAAATATTTTAAATAAGAGATCATTGAGATGACAGCCTGACATCCCACAGAGACTACCACTTCCTTCTTCTCTTTACCAGTGGAAGCAATTTCATATGTCTCCTTCGGAGAAAGTTTTTGTCTCAGTGCCAAGGTCCATACTCATATAAAATTCATACTAATAATAGATTTCCCTGCGTTTTCTAACTGAAGAGTCTCTCTCTCTCTCTCTCTCTCTCTCTCTCTCTATATATATATATATATATATATATATATAAAAATCTGGTTGAATACTGCCTCAAATTTTTCCCTATTACAACAGTATCTTTAAAAACAGGCAAACAAAACCCATATAAAAAGGGGCAAAGCCTTCACAGTGAAACACTCAACCCATGAGCTGTATGAAACAACTTCATGTCCTGTATGCTTACTCCCTGGTCCAAAAAATTATATCTTCTTTCTGCCAGATACATCTGTTTTTCTTGCAAAATAAATTAAATAAAAACCTAGAGCACAGAAAAAAAATGAGAAATGGGTTAAATGCAGAGTTTTTCTGACCTGCCTCATTTGGCTTGAAACCACAGCCTCTTTTCACTACAGTGTGTCTCTTGAAGAAAACTTCACAAGTGTAGTGTTCAAACAAGACATGGAAACCAGAGGTTTGTCCCCACTTCCCCTGTAAATATGTTCACACCCACATTGTTAATGGGCCGCATCACTGATGAATTTGCCCTAATTCCCTGGCTAATGATGTGCTGTGAATACATCAGAGGCTGGAGGTACTCGATCCTCTTACTTGAAGCTGGCTTATGGCATAGTTTTTACTGGAGCACAAGCAGAATCTAGATGTGCTGTATTTCAGGAGTGTGTCCTGCCTTCAGACTGAAGAATCATTTAATCCTTTTTTTTTTTTTTTTTTTTTTTAAAATTTCTGTGTATTTGCAGATAAATCCATAAGGTTTTGCTTACAGTCTGTCATTTAGAAAACAGGATCCCTGTTTGAACATAGTAACAGTTTGGACACAGATCCCTAAAGTGAAGAAAAGTTTCATAGAACTGCGTTGAAAAAAAGCTGTCATAGCTCCAACTTTTCTTTCACACGGCTTCTCTCTGCCTCTCCCACCCCTACTCGAGCCCCCCAGAAACAACAGTAATTTGGTCATTCATCTGAGATTTTGTTAGATCTTACTGAGCTACAAAAATCTGTAAATCCTACACAAATGGCCATGGCACCTGCACAGGTCATTTGTTCAGCTCAAGTGCATTAAGAGTGATGTATCTCAGGCTGTGGGCTTTTGTAGCAGCAGCTGTGAATTTAGTGTGTTTGAGCAAAATAATGAAAATACAGTTCTTGCAACACTCCACAGTGATGCAGGTAATTTCCTTTGTGGAAAAAAGACAAAGTGGCCTGACATATAGTACTGGGAAGCAGGTGGATTTCATCTTGGCAAGTCTATAGGTGTTCTTCCTATGATTTATATAATCTTGCTTGCCTGTTTTTCTGTACTGAGAGCTCCCCTCCACATTTTCAGCAGTAAAAGAATTCATTTGATGGAAAGGGATTCCCCAGATTTTCTTTTTCTGTCACTTTCTCAACCAGCCAAACAGTATTAACAAATTCTTAAACATTAGCACGTTTCCAGTTTAGGAAATTTAATAGATTGCTGGTGTCACCTCCTTCCTCTCTCCCATACCATAGCCGGGCATAGCATCCAGACTTTTTAATAGTTTCTTTGCTTATTTTATTTGAAAATTTTTTTTAAATGATCCTGATCTAGCCATAACATTATGTGTTGGTAGATACCTGACCACATTGCTTTGAAATTTTTTTCTTTTGTCTTCTAGCTAATTACCTATCTGGAGCAGGCAGTTAGGTGACCAAACAAATGTGCTTTCATACTTAATGGTCCTCCCGCTGAGAGAAATACAGAAAATAGCTGTTTAAGAGTTTAGAGATCAGACACTGTTTTCCAAGTAGAGATTTTGCCAGCAAAGACAAGAATGAGAAAAATCTATACGTTTTTCTTTACAGTTAATTAAGCATGAACAAGTTTTTGCTTTGTTTTGTTTTATTTTCTTGTTTTTGTCTCAGAAAAATCAATACAATTGCTTGATGAACCGTTGCTCACTGGTACATTTTTATCTTTGCTCCTCCCTTCTGCTCTTCTGTATGAAATATGGCCACATTTTTCATTATCCATTTCAGGCCCTTCAGCCTTCAGAATAGCTGTCTGATGCAACAATTAATAGTCAATTTAAATATAAATATCAGGCTATCTCCAGTTCTGGCTAGAATCATTGATTTAATTTCCTAATGACAGAAGAATTAAGTAATAGGCCCTAAGTAGAAATGCAGGCAACCATGTGAAACCATGTGCCAAATTGATATTTCAGCAACTCTGATAACTTATTAGGATGACAGCCATGGGATGTCACAGAGCTGAACGATAAATCTTCAGTCTGCTCCTTTCCTACTTCTTTAAAATTATTTTTCTATTGCAAAATTAATCGGCATTTGTGTTGACAGTCAGTGTCGTCTTTAGTAAAGTTTAAAGTCAGAAACTCACAATGTTAATAAATGTTGTGAAAAAGTAAGGCAAGTAATCTTACACGATAAACAGGCAGATAAACGGGGATGAAATCCACTTCACATAGGGCCAATCCAAGTCTGACACATCATTTAAGCTCATTCCTGGCAAGATACAGCACTTCTAAGTACTGCATAGGCCTGTAAACGGGGAGCATTTCATAAAAGAAGAGTAAACTGGAAAAGTAGGTTTAGAATTGCCGGCCTAAAAGCACAAAATGCCAATAGGAGAAGAATAAATACATCTGAAGGCTGAAATAAACTTCTGGCTGCTGTGAGCATTTTGGGGAGGAAGTGTAGAAAGACAAAGTGGCCATGAATGAATCTCCTGTGAAATATTCATGGTCATATATGTTTTCAAGTGATTAAAAAGGGTCAGTGAGATTTTAATAAAACCGTCAGTTACGCATATAGGTTAGATTTTATGTTTTCAAATAAACAGAGAAATTCTTGAAATAAATTAATGGCTGTGCAGTTAAATTACCTCCCATTACACTCAGTAGCAGTTCTATCCCTGATTTTAGAAGGACGAAAGAAACATATCTGATCTGCCTCCTGAAAAATATCACTGACCCAATGTAGTCTTAACAGAAGTTAAGATGTTTTTCTCCCACCCTTGTAGTGTGCTAAATATTGGCAGAACTGTAGAGATTTCAGCTAGTAACATCCAACTTGTGTATACTTCACCGTACTCCCTTACTCTAGATTTTGTTCCAGAAAACTGCTACAGAGGGATTGGTTTTTTTTTCCCCACTTCATTTTGCTTGATCAAAAGACGTAGGATTTTCAGATTACTTCGAATATCAAACAAGCTGGGAATGCTCCCTAGTAGCAACGGTGCAGCTCTATTCCAACCTTAGGTCCTTAAAACAGGTTATGTATTAGTTGTTTGTAGTGCTTATAACATGGAGGAAAAAGCTCTACCTAAAGTATAGACGATGTAACTCCTGAATGACACTGAGAATCAGGATCAGCACTCTGAAAAGGATTTGCTAAGCAGTATATGAAGGCAATATACCTTGCAGAACTATGCTACTGTTGTTCCTCTTGTGTATACTACGATTTCTAGTGATTTTCCACTGTGCCTAAGGAATCTGGTTTTGGACAAACAAATGCCTTTGAAAGTTAACGCAGACAAGGTGTTTTGAAAATTATACTCCCAAGTACAGAAACGGGCTGGGTACTCCGTAAATGAGATGTGTACCTTCCCTGAAGCATTTCTGTCCCAGAACTCATTTGCAGGTTTGCAACAAGCTTTGTGTAAGGGGAGCACACATAGTTTCTGTTGCAAGAAGAACCCAGGGACTGGATTGTGAGGATGTACTTCTCACCAATGTAAAATTGCTGAATGTATGTTCCAAGCCCCACACCCCCACCCCAAACCCCACAAAACAAAACAAATGACCTAAAGAAATATGAGTTTCTCGAACACTGTATCTCTAGGCTGTTGTGGCGTTTGAACAGGTGAGAGGAAAAATAACCTTGTAAAATACTGATTACAGTACTTTTAATACTAAAAGTAATAAAAGATACCAGTTATGAAGTTTATACTTTCAGGGACTTTTTTAAAGATTAAAAATCTGTAGGAGCTGGTGATCCCTGTGTGAGTTAAAGACACACATATTAGTAAAAGAGACACCTAATATACACAAAATAGCTGAAGCCATTTGAGACATTAATTCTTTCTCCAGATACTGTAGTGGCTGTATAAGAATTTTCTCTGAGCAGTAGAAAACTTTAAAATGTTCAAAGAAATAAACCCTGTCATTTATTATGAGTGAAGTAATTCTAAATAAACAGAGTAATTCAAAATGTGAACAAAAGAACCAGAGACTTAACCTTACTAAAAGGCCAAATTCTCCCTTCAGATACATGAACTTTGAAGGAATGCTCATGGGCAGAGTTTAGGCCCTGATGTACATAGTACAGATTTAGCAAATATATTATTGAACCCATGGCTCTGTAAAGAGATTTCAAAGTCATGTGTGTTAACTATGCTGCATGGGGAATAGGCCTTTGTGAAAGAACTCAAGAGGATTGAAAGCAATTCGCTGTTGGAGGTAATAATAGTCCTGAGGATTTCTGACAGTTTAAGGTGACATGACTGAAATAATTTATTAACATATAACTTACAGTTACATTGATGAAAATAATTTGAGTGTGGAATTATATGGACAGTTGCTGGCACTCTGATATTAAGGTTATTCAATTTTCCTTTACAACCTACCATTTTCCGTTGCATATCATATTGCCAGACTTCAAAAGTGTGGATTGAATAAATTGATACTTGGCTTAAAATTGATTTTTTTATTATTATTATTTTTAGAGTTCAGCAAAACTGTAAGGGATTTTAATTTTGTTATGTTTGGGGGAGCAAGGTTAGCAACAGATGCTGTAGGTAGTTTTACCGGGTTTTTTACTTGTTTGTTTTTCCGTTACTCTTTAGAAAAAGTCTCTCGTGAAAAGTGTATCATATTTAGCAGGAAAAATTCTACAGTCCACATGGTGCTTTACTAGAAATCCTTCCCCACTCAGCTTTATTTAAGTAACTGGAAATTGGTATTTGGGGGGGAGGGGGAGGGGGGGGAGAGACACCAAACAAAACATCCACCAAAAAAACCCAAAATAAACAAAAAACCAAAAAAAGCAACTCAAGACCATTCAAAACCCGAAACCTGATCAAAAAAAAAAACACACAGGGAGGGGACAGTTACTCTTGTGTATTGAGTATGATGAGGGTTTAAAGTGCTCCAACACTGATTTTTGAGATGAGTGTTCAGTTTCCTCATCCACCTAGGAGAAAGACCCTCATCCTGGGAAAGTGCTTTAGGCAAAAAGCTTTAAACAGTTTTTATGTAGGGAATTAGGCAGGAAGAAGAAATTAATATCTCCATTTGAAACTCTTCCATTGTGCAGTGAAACTGAACATGATTTTCTAGTGTACTAGTAATCCTCAATAAATGGAGGTTTGTAGGCTCCAGTCCCCAGTTCAAAGCCTGGTTATGTAGTTTAGTGAATTATCTTTTTCATATAAAATACACAGCCAGTCACTGAAGTCTAGACATATTTGTTGGTTCTTGCCAGAGCAGCAGCAGATGGTAATCAATTCCCTCTGATACTGAGAAAAAATAGGTTTCATCCAGCATAAAAGTAAATCCTATGATAGCTGGAAATCCATTGAATATAAAGGAAGTAGGGAACTCTATTTCCATACAAAACCTGCAAAGAAGTGGTAGTTGTCATTATGGGGCATGAGGGACAACGAGGGAGAAAGAGAAAAAAGGAGATGTTTCGGATTCTGACTGTCTCAGGAGGCAACCAGAGGCTAGCGGGCAGGTAAGCAGGGTTTCAGGATGCATTGATTTGAGGGGATTAAATACTTATTTTCCTGATAAGTCCCACTTTAACTTCCTAAAAAATGGTTCCCTATAAACAGTTTAGAAATTTAAGTCTCATTGATTTCAATGGGAATAAAGTTGGCAGATCCCTGACTATGCTGGGGTGACCATCAGCTTCTGGTTTCTCTTCCCTGGTGGAGAAGCACCACTTTTGCTCCTCCCTGACACACACATTTTGGACCTTAGTGAAGTTATTAAGTCATTTGTCTCTGAAATGGAAATCAGAATGGAAGTGTAATTGTAATGTCATGATACTATTTTCTCACACTTATCTCTCCTCTGAAACTGTGTATTCATTTGTTCACCATCATCCATTCACAGCAAATGAAGTTAGGTGAGTTAGGTGCTCCGCTTTTGGTCTCCAGTATCTTAGATTTTGTGTAATATAATGGTGTTACTCAAAGGCTCTGGGTGTACTTTAGAATACTCATTACCTTGCAATGGTTAGCATTAGCAGAGGTTCAGCTGTTTGCAGAGCTGAAAACCTTTATTGGCAGATAGTAATGACATTAAGACTTTCTTTTTAAAAAATGCATGCAGACAGTGTGTTTTATCAATGTAGTATATCAATCAAAGCCATGCACAAATTCAGGATCAGCTGAAATAACACCACCTTTAGAGCACAAATTCTTCTTTAAAGTATAAAGAAACCAAAGGAAAGTTCTTTGTAGAGATCCATGCACTGATTTAAGGAGAGCCTTGAATTTGTGATGGTGTTTTACCTTCAATGTATTCTTATCAAGATGATGAAATAGAAAGATTTTTTTTCTTGTATTACATTTTTTTTCATTTTAAGTCCCTACCAGAGACCAAGGTAGATATTTCTGGTACTATGTAGTATGATGTTGACATGGGACAATAGTGTGGAAAGAATTGTATAATATGTGACAGATATAACTAGGTATTATACAAGATCTTATGCTGTTAGCAGAATTCTATTACCGTACAATACTAGAGACTTATATCCTGGTACTAGTATATTATTTCTTACCATGGATTCATTCTTTGACAGAAATATCATAGCCTGTACTTCAGCCTGCCTTCTGCTAGCATAAGCATTCATAAGATCACACATTTAATCAAGCAGGAAAACAGAATTCATTCTAGAAAGCCATTCTGAAAGTTAGTCTGTAAAAATTTGTATGGGTTTAATTTTAATTTGACTCTTACTCCTTTGGTTTATCATGCAGACACATGAATTCATGAACACCATCTTTTAGTAGTGTTAGAGGCCTTCAATACCTGTGATTTCATTCAACCTGCTGGAAATTATGTATTAGGTCCCCTGGCACAACCTTGTCTCATGCATAATGACAGGATTAAAAGAACTGTAAGACAGTTGTCTAAATAGACTTTTCCATAATATTTGGGGAAAAAACGGAAATGTGGATACCCAATGGCAACTGACTTAACTGTTAGTGGTTTTCTAGGGAGTTATTGTGCAACAGTTTCCTGTAAAGGTACAATATATATGTCCTAAAAGGTACATTTCTGAAGGATTAAGCTATTTTTCATGTTCACAAAACAACATAATACCATGTTTAGATTATTCATTCTTTGGTAATCAATAATAATGAATTTATTTTACTTTGTTCATTACATCCTTTCAAATCTAAGAAACTGGAGTACAGGATAAATTCTAGGAATAACTAGTTAGATTTTTACATATCTTTTATTATTTATCTACAGAAAACAGCTGTAAATAATACTAGAAGGTTGTTTTAACTCTTTGTGTTAAAATTGCTGAGAAGCTCTAATAATATTTTTCTGCTCTACAATATAACTTTTTGATATTTTTTTCTTAATTGAAGATCTGGAACAAGTGGATTAATTATGACCCAACCGCTCGGGCAGTATCTCTTTCACAGTCCTTGTAACATACTCTAACATATTGCATTCATCTTTACTAGACACAAGGCACAGCCTATGTTCTCCCTTGTTGTTGTGTATTATTTTGCCTGAAACATGATGTTCCATTTAAAAAGCATCAGGTATCAACTGTCCCATGACTCCACTGACATGCATGTAGCAGGAACAGCACCCCCTTCTTATTTTATTATATCACTGTGAGAAGAGGCTTAGGAGAGAATTGTCTATTGTGCTTATGCCAGAGACCTGATTTAAAAAAAAAATCAAGCATAAAATTTTATGAAAAATATTTTAAAATTTACTTTCATTTGTTTATCCTGAAAGTGTTTCATTTTCGAAACTTTTGAAATGTGTTGTGACAGAAAAATGGTACTATTTCCTTTTAAATAGCTCAGTTATTTCACAGGAAAAATAAAATGTCATGAACTGCTAGTCATTTTAGTTAACAGAATCAATATTTTTCAAGCAGCTTCCCAGTTCCATGTAATTATAATGTATTTCGTTGTATTCTACCACCTGAAAGTCCCATCTCTATATCATCTGTGAAAAGATGAAAATGCCTCCAGCTAATACTGCAGTCACCATACTGTTGAATTATGAATTTTGCTTTCAAACATACAAACTGCTAACTTTGCTTATGTGAGTAATATTAACCAAAACCTACATATGGATTCAAGTTTCACTCAGGTTCACTAATGAAGGAACAAATAGTACAAAGGAATAGAGGAGGGAGACCAATAGGAGAACCCTCAGTTGGAAATGGGCACTGCTGAGAGATTTCAAATCACTTACTGGCAATTTATAAAATAGCACACCTTTCAGAATGTATGGGAAGTCCTTGTCAGATTTTTCAATTGTCAGTGTAATTGGGGTGTAAATGTGGGGAACAATATTGTGCATAAAGACTTCTAAATCAGCAATGCAGTCTAGAAAGAGAGAAATTACAGCTTCAAATTTTAGTTCAAAACTGTGGCTGCCACTGCTTAGTCACATGGAGCTATTATTGAAATATCTATAAGAAGCTATGAACTAAGTCCCCAAAAATGATCTGAAAAAATACTTCATAATTTTTTTAAAGATGAAAAAAAGCAAGGAAAATTAAGCGATTCCTCAGTCACAGTATATTTTGTAGGGCAGTGTGCAGGGATTTCACCAAAATACATTTGTTTCTTACACTGATGGGGGTCTTTAGATAAATTAAAACCACAACCCGCAATTGAAATTATGGGGTATGGCACTTTCTTTAGTGCCACTTCTGGTTTTTATGTAATGTCTATCTAAGGTAAATTGCAGAAATAAGGGATTGAGTTCTGAGTCTTATACCTCCTGTGAAAGTTTCCTCCCTCTTGGCCAGAAAAAAGAGATGCTGATTCTGTTTTTTTTTGTTTGTTTTCTTGCTTCAAGGAACTTACTTTCTTTCAGCAGAGCGGCATAGCTTTAAAAAAATCTTTAAATCTTTAAAAAATCCCTTCCTGCTTTCCTCATCTCCATCCTTGTCTACAGCTTGATGATTGCAGCACACTTCTGTGAAGCAGCAGATGTGGGTTCAAATCCTGGCAGATTGAAGTGAGAATAAAATCAAGTCTTCCACCTCCTGGCAAAATGCACTAACCACTATGCTGTTATGAAAATAAGCTGGTGGTAGTAGCAATGTTTGAAAAGAAAGCAGCAGCTACTACAGTATTGTGTGAAGTGCCTGATCTTGTTACTATGTGTTAGGGATTCTCTGAAAAATACTACAAGGTCAAGCCCCTGAGGGGACTTGCACACAAAAGTGCTAGTTTCTGAATTCCAGTCAGGCACAGACATTTATATGACAAGACATAGTTCAGAAATCTCAAGTTTGAGAGACCTACCGCCATATTCAGGACAAAAAGTTTTGGGTACTTAAGGGGTGCTTAAAATTAAGATTAAAATATAGATAAAAAAGAGTTGTTATGAAAATTAGATGTCACTAAACTTAGGTGGATATTTGAGTTTTCAGGATCACCATTTTTGACATAGAATATTGTATTCTATCTAGCTAATTCAGGGTCTACACAGGAGGAGGGGAAAGGGGGCAGATGGGGTTAAATCTGTGCCATTGTTTTATTCACAAAACAGATTAAAAATGTTTGCAAAAGTATTTCCTGAAGTTAGCTAAACTCTCAGATTTCATGACCCAGCTTGCAACTTGATGGAATAAACCATTTCTGTGTATTTTATTAATTTGATTAAAGTGGCTAATCAAGCAAATATTCACCTAAACAAGCATATTAATACAGTTAATTAAGCTAATTATAGACAGAACAGTTTTAATTGACGTCACAGTAAAGTTTGAGCCAATAAATGACTATTTTCAAACATCTAAATCTTCATTAGAACAGGTAATCACTGAATTATGGGTTTGACATAAGATTAGGTTATTTTATACTAAGCTTGCTTTAGGAAAGAGAATTCAGAGTCTTTAAAACTGGGGAACAAGCAATTCCAGTGACTGCAGTTACAATTTCCTATTAGAGAAAAAGCAAAGAAATATGCAAGATGTATGTGTTCTTCATTTAAGTGTCTGTTCCAAGCTAAGCTGCTTGACAAAGGTTTTAGATTCTTAATCAAAGGAACTGTCTACTCTTTCTAGCGTGCTATTTAGTCATTAAAAATATTATTTCCTTCTAAAAAAAATTATTTTAAGTAATACCATTTTTAACTCCTGTGTCTATTGATTTATTTATTGGCAGATACATTTATTTTAGAAAACGACAAATGGTGGTTTTCTCCTACAAACCTGCATTTGTGCAAAGCTACACAAAAAAGAAAACCTGATTAATGTAAGGCTTAAGCTTCTTCTGCTTTCTTTCTATAAAGAACTTGAACTGAGCTTGTTGATGTTGAAAATCTGTGCGTGGAAGTTTGATTGGAACTCCTAGAAAAGGTTTTTGGTAACAGCCGGATTATTGGTACCAACAAGACAAGTCTTTTATCTGTTTCTCCTCTGGATGATAACATCCAAAGATAACAGCCAAAAGAGGGAAGAGGCACACAGCCATTGTCACAGGGAGCCTGGGTGAGGTTGTTACCAGAAGAGAATCACACCATGCAGCAATGTGTCATCTCAATTTTATTGGCTTGGCAGGACAGGCAATAGCAGTAGCAGGGGAATAGCCATTCCCGTTCCCTAATGCACAAGCGCAGCACATGCAAATCACAACTCCAGCCCCTCCAGGACAGTTTATCTCAGCACATCTCAGCTCAGGGGAGCAGGACACTGCCGTTCCGAGGTGTCAGGTCTGCAGCTAACGGTTCAGCCCCTGTACATAACAGTCCGTCTTCAAGCTCTGGCTTCCACAGATATCCCTGAATTCTGCCTCCCTCTTCTGAACTATTTATCAGCTCTTTTTAACTATCTACTGATTTCTGTGGTAGCTTATCAACATAAACTACCGATGGCTTTGTAGTTCTGCACACCCCAGGCCAACCTGCAGTCAACGTGGTGGCTTCCACCAAAAATGTCACAAAAAAGAAAATGTTACCTTTGTTATTTGGCTCCTTTTAGGTTAATCTGGCTGATTTGAGCTCAGCAGCTGCAGTCCTTCATCTGGGTAGCAGGCCCAGGTAAACTACACCCAGGGACGCCGCTGTCCAGAGACATACCTTCCCCTTTTATTCCAATGAGAAATCCGGGTTTAACCTTTCAATGTTTAGAGAGACCAGACTGCAACCTGTCTGTTGAGAGACAGTTTCATTTAACAGAACATACATATAATCTGGGCAAACGATCATATATAATGAAATGACGACTCCTTTTACCAGCAGTCCCCTAAGGCAGGCAATCCCTAAATGAACAGGGGTTGAGTAACTCTTTACATGTAGGCTTCTTCTTGCTATGTGTCAGGACAATCCAAAATCATAGCTTATCTTCACAGGAAAACTTCACAGGAAAACTAATTATTCAACACTTGATAGCACCCACTCTAACAGAAAAAGCAATACATATTCCGTTTCTCTATTTTACATATGTATTATTTTTTCTGCGATAATTTTCAAATTCAGACTCGGTAAATGCAGAAGGCATTTATACCAGTAAAATAAAGGTTTGGACCTGCAATTTTTATGCTTGATCAGAGTTGGAAATCTATTTCAAATAAATTCAAGAAATCCTGCGTTAAAATGATGAAATAAAATTATTCCAAAGTATTTAAATTTAGACATCGTGAAAGGTACTGTGTCTATTTCTTACCATTGTAATAGAAATTCCCTGTGATCATCTTCTGTTTAGTAAGAAGTTATTAAATATTTGCCAAATCAATTAACTAAAATATTTCTATTAATTAAATTAATTGCTGTGAATATTTTGATGGTTTCTTACCTTAGAACTGATTAAACCATCAAAGGACCTTAGTATAGTGTATACTAATGCTTAGTATAGCATTTTAGTAGTCAAATAACAATGAAACAAAAGGCTTGCATTTAAATTTACTACTTCCCAACTAAAGGATTGGCTTCTTTAACCATTTAAGGAACCAAACAGTTTTTCTCAGAGAAATAGAAATTTTTTTTTGCATATAAGGTAACTCCTGGAAATTATTTTATAGAATTGATATTTTTGATGTCAAAGAATGAAGAATTTTATAAAATGAATCAGTTCTAGATGGCTGTCTCTTAAGTTTCATTGAAGAAAATTGAGGAAACTTTTTTTTCCTACTTCTCTGACGCCATTGTAGACAGACATTTACTCTCATTTTGAGAAGATAATTTACAGTTGCTACTTTGTCAGTTGATTCCTACACTTGGCATAAACTTATAGCTTACATCCAAAAACTCTAAGCAAATACCTAAAATGACGTAAAAAGTCAGCATGAATAATGTAGATGTATATACATTACAAACTGCATTACAGGTATTCTCTGATAATTTTGGGAATCTGTACAAATAAAGTACATGAATACTCTTTGAATTTTGAGTCTCAATATTTCTCTAATTCATACGCAAACTCTGCTTAGACAATAGAGTTAATTTGGATTGCCTACTGAATTTCATTTTTTTAATCTCCATATGACACTATGGATGGGTAAAGTGACAATTATTGTGAAATTTAATGAGACAATCTGGAATAAAAATAAATTTTATCTTTTTATGCAAAACATCATCTAAATGTAGTTTATCCTCAAGAAGGTTGGTTAAAAGACAGTCTGCTAAAGGCTATGTAGGCTTTGTAGTAATAGTAGTGACAGTAGTTTGTATTAGTTCTCAACATTCATTTGAATGTGAGGAAGGAAATACAGCTGTTTAGAGGTCTTTGACAAGTACAAAGAACAATTAAGAATACTAACAAACATGGTAATGAAATGTATATAGGTTTTTATTTATAGAAATAAAAAGGAGTATTTCATTTTAAAGATCTTGAAAAATATGTGTTCCCAATATCTTTAAAACATGGTAATAGAGGTCTGGGAAGGGTGAGCATTAACTGCCAGTAAAAATATGATCCAGTGATCCTGATCATTCACGTCTCCTAGGATAAGATATTTCGTTTTCAAGGAAGAGGAACAGATAGTGAATCTGAAGGTGCCCATGAGATATTTCTGATGTCAGGAAAAACATTGTTGTGGCTTACTGAAGCCATTGGAAGCTGTTGCAAGGAGCTCAATGGGACCAAAGAAAGGAGGGTGAATATGTCTGCAGAAGGGGAAACCTGACAAACACCAATGATATACCTCATGCAATGTCCTTCTCTGTCTAACCTCTCCCCTTGGAGAATTATGAATCTGCCACATGAAATAAGATTTAATCATCAATTAGGCTCATTTTGGAAAGGCAATGCAATTCTTTTTATTGAAAAATTTCCACTGGCATAAACACTTAATAGTAATTTATATAATTCTATATCTGTAATATAATGGATGTTGCCATCCATTGCCATATACAATAAGTATTAAGAGCAGGCCCTGCACCTGCAAAACCTCAGGTAAAATTCTGACCTCATCCTAAAGTATAATGGCCTGAATATACATGTGTCCTAAAGGAACTCAGACTTCAGTGACATACTCTTAGTTTCCTGTGCACATGCCATGATATTTCTATTTTCCCTTGCCAACACAAAAAGTTAATTTCTCCTTATATTCACAATTTAATTTCAGAATAAGAAACACAAAATGTAAGGAATTTGCTCATCATGACCAATATGAAAAATGTTAACTGAGCTTTAACTTTGTTGCCTTTTTTTGTCCCTTCTCTGTAACAAAATGTCATAAGCCTGATCCTTGCCCTGAAGTAAAGCTGACACTTTTAGTTGTCTGCTCAGTAATAGAAAAGAAGAGAGCAGTGGTCTTTTAAGCACAACCGTTTCGGTGGTTTAAGTAATGAGAAAGATGGGTTGCAAGTGTCGGCAACTAGATGGGTGTGTTAAAACCCTAAGCACTAAATTCTTGCGGTGTGCCTTACCCAACAAAACCTTGGTGAAGATGGGATGGCATTTGTTTGCCTACCTCTAACAGGAAATGTGCCATTGTGAAAAGAACATAGGATCTAAAAGAGCAGAGAATGAATAAGTGATTTACTAAACTAGCGAGGCTGTTGAGGGCACTGCTCACTTCCTCATTCTTTTTCCATCATCCTAACGTGCTCTTAAATACTCCCTTTACTCTCCTCTACCTGCTCCCAATTAAAAGAAAATGATGACTCTGATACAATGATGTTGTAAATGTCACAGTACTGTAGGATTTCAGCACTTTTGAATTTTTTAGCAGCTTAGAATCTCTGCAGAACAATTTCCGATTTGCATTTCATCACTACCTTAATGGAGGAACAGCAGTAAGCTTGTGAATTAAAGCTTGCTAGATTAGGGAGTTTGTGCATAAGATTTCAAATCTCTGGTGAATGGCTTGCTGCAGCTCTACAAATCATTCTGTCAAAGCAAATTGTGCTGTTAAAATACGTATTTAAAACAATGCTCCCCAAATAGGTAATATGGAGGTAATTGAAAAACCCAAAGTGCATACAAATAATTGGAAAAAGTGAGCAGTGAGGGAATAAGGAACTAAATGAAAAAAAAAAAAAAAGGGAAAAAAACCAAGGGAAATGTAAATAAACTTTACTGTAAAAAGAAGAAATATCATTTACTTTATCACCAACTGCAAATAAACTATATACTTTGGGGCATAACTCTCACCTATTCTGCACACAGTACTATCTACTGAGATGTGATGGGGAATCATGGGGAAAAATAAAGAAAACTTTATGCTTCATAAGTCTCACACTGAAATGCAGTAAGAAATGTGTAATTTTCTGCAAATGCCTAGAAAACATCCAGCTAGGAGCTCTTCATTTCATTAAGTGACTTCATTGATTTCCATAGATAGTTACAACTAAAAGAGAAAATAGAGGCCAATGACAAATGATAATCCTGTAACTTAAATACAATAAAAAAAATACCTTCAGCAGTATAGAAACTCACACCAAATGAGTTTACAACCTTTATGTACCATGCTATAGGCTATGTAGTATCAGTATAGTGAAAAGACTTATTCAAGTCTTGTTCAAGTATTTATCGAAATGAGCTGCTTAGTTAGTATGTGTGCATACCTCTGGCACTCATCATAAATGCTAAGAAAGAATAAACTTGAATTAGATTTCTTTCCTTCCCACCCCCTCAGTATAAATCTATGTATTAATAAGCAGGGGACATAATTACTAGAATAATCTTAAGAGATTTATAGGTTCATATTTTTAAGACTATAAAATGTATACTGAATATATGGTTCAACTCTATATAATTAACAGCACAAGCTTTTAGGTGAGATAAGGATGCTAATTAAGGGTTCTGTTGAGTAGATCTGTTTCCATTAAACACCTGGGCCAACATGCATCCCTTCTTCATATGCATAGAAAGGAAAAGAGAAAACCTTAATAGAATAGCATGAGCAGTGGGTTTTTATGGATTCAATTGAAACCAACCAAAAACCCACAACCAAAACCACCTTTCTTCATTGATAGAAAAAATCAGTTATCGATACATACCAATGAATTTATACTGAAATTCCCTTCTGTCCCACATGTGTGTTTGACACCTCATTTAAAATTAAATAAATACATTGAATTAATTTAATCCTTTGTGACCTTTTATCCCCAGAGTTCTTAATCAAATGTCTCAATTGATTAATAGCTCTTCATATGACCTTATATTGCTGAAATCTTGTCCTTTTCCTCACTCCCTTTAAATATCAATTAATTCTAGAGTAAAAAGGAATATCACCAAATGTTTACCCATCCTCTAAGACAAACCTCTTCCCTTAAAACAAGCTTAGTGGAATACAGACAACATAATTTCCAAAATTTTCATTACAGTCACTTCAGTAAAACTGAAGGATAACTTTTGCTAAAAGTAAATGGTCTCTAAATGGTCTCTCTAATGGTCTCTAAATTGAAGAGACATGGATTCAACAAATGGACCACAGTGGATAAAGAACTGGCTGGACGGTGGTACTCAAAGAGTTGCGGTCAACGGCTCGATGTCCAAGTGGAGAACAGTGATGAGTGGCGTTCCTCAGGGGTCGGTACTGGGACCCGTACTGTTCAACACCTTTGTCAGCGACATGAACAGTGGGGTAGAGCGCACCCTCAGCAAGTTTGCTGATGATACCAAGCTGTTTGGCAAGGTAGACATGCTGGAGGGGAGGGATGTCATCCAGAGGGACCTGGACAGGCTGGAGAGGTGGGCCCATGCCAACCTCATGAAGTTCAACAAGGCCAAGTGCAAGGTCCTACATCTGGGTCGGGGCAATCCCAAGCACAAATACAGGCTCGGCGGGGAATGGCTGGAGAGCAGCCCTGTGGAGAAGGACCTGGCTGTGCTGATTGACGAGAAACTCAACATGAGCCAGCAATGTGCGATCGCAGCCCAGAAGGCCAACCGTATCCTGGGCTGCATCAAAAGAAGTGTGGCCAGCAGGTCAAGGAGGTGATTCTGCCCCTCTCCTCTGCTCTCGTGAGACCCCACCTGGAGTACTGCATCCAGCTGTGGAGTCCCCAACATAAGAAGGACATGGACCTGCTGGAGCATGTCCAGAGGAGAGCCACAAGGATGATCTGAGGGATGGAGCACCTCTCCTATGAGGAGAGGCTGAGAGAGTTGGGGCTGTTCAGCCTGGAGAAGAGAAGGCTCCGGGGAGATCTTATTGCGGCCTTCCAGTACCTAAAGGGGGCCTACAGGAGAGCTGGGGAAGAGCTTTTTACAAGGGCATGTAGTGATAGGACGAGGGGGAATGGCTTTAAGCTGGAAGAGGGCAGGTTTAGATTAAACATTGGGAAGAAGTTTTTCACTTTAAGCATGGTAAGGCAGTGGAACAGATTGCCCAGAGAGGTTGTTGAGGCTCCGCCCCTGGAGGTGTTCAAGGCCAGGCTGGAGGTGGCCTAGGGCAACCTGATCTAGTGGGAGGTGTCCCTGCCTATGGCAGAGGGGTTGGAACTCGATGATCTTCAAGGTCCTTTCCTACCTAAACCATTCTATGATTCTGTGATTCTAAAGTACCTGTATTGCTCTTCCTGTCCTCAGGGGAACATATTTCATACATCATATATTGCATAGTTTGGTCCTCAAGATATAAAACCAAAGATGGATTCTTCTTGTTTGGGTGGGTTTGTTGGTTTCATGTGTATTGGCAGAGTTGGCATACTAGCATTTCCTTTTGAAGCAACAGATATGATTAGAAGAGATATAACAAGAATTCCAGCTTCTACATATGGAAATACTTCCACTTAAGTCACTCTGCGGAAGTCCCAGTCCCTCACTATAATTTAAGATTGATTCTCTTTTATGACTGTAGAAAATAATGCCCTAAAAGTTTTGGAACATTTTCAATCTGTTTCCTTCACACTGACAAATAAGTTGTAAAACATGAAAGAAACATGTCCTGTTTGCTTTTTCATATCAACCAGAGCTTTACTTTTGTTAAAATCACAGGACAAAACTTGTATGAAATTATTTCTACAGAACCTACATGCAAACTTGTGGGTCTTGTAATGACCCAAAATTTTAACACCTTTAATTGATCACTTCCAGATGAAGATATACACAGGAATACATTACTGACAACTAGGTTGTTGCCTTTTTTCTTCAGTGCAGTAATTCCAGAGAATCGTAGAATCATCATAGAATCATAGAGTCACAGAATCACAGAATCATAGAATGGTTTAGGTTGGAAGGGACCTTAAAGATTATCTAGTTCCAAACTTCCTGCCATAGGCAGGGACACCTCCCACTAGATGAGGTTGCTTAAAACTCCATCCAGCCTGGCCTTGAACACCTCCAAGGATGGGGCATCCATAATTTCCCTGGGAAACCTGTTCCTGTGTCTCACCACCCTGATAGTAAAGAATTTCTTCCGAATATCTAATCTAAATCTACCCTCTTCCAGTTTAAAAGTGTTACCCCTCGTCCTGTCACTACCCTCCCTGATAAAGTCCCTCCCCATCTTTCCTGTAGGCCCTCTTTAAGTACTGGAAGGCTGCTATAAGGTCTCCCCGGAGCCTTCTCTTCTCCAGGCAGAACAACCCCAGCTCGCTCAGCCAGTCCTCATAAAAGAGGTGCTCCAGCCCTCTGATCATCTTTGTGGCCCTCCTCTGGACTCACTCCAACAGGTCCATGTCCTTCTTATGTTGGGGTTTCTAGAGCTGGATGCCGTATTCCAGGTGGGGTCTCACCAGAGCAGAGTAGAGGGGCAGAACCACATCCTTTAACCTGTTCGCTGCACTTTTGTTGCAGCCCAGGATGCTGTTGGCTTTCTGGGCTGCGAGCGCACATTGCTAGCTCATGTTGAGCTTGTCATCCAGCAATACACCCAGGACCTTCTTCTCAGGGCTGCTCTCAATCCATTTTCCACCCACCCTCTATTTGTGCTTGGGATTGCCCTGACCCACATGCAGGACCTTGCACTTGGCCTTGTTGGACTTCATGAGGTTCCGTTTAACCATTTACTGAATGGTTACATTTACTGAATGGTTACATTAAATGGTGTACATCTTACCCACAAGAAGGCAGAGTATCTGCATAAGTCTTGTAGGCCCTCATAACATTCAGAAATGACAGTTAAGCATATTTTAGACATGGCAATACAATTTTAACTCACAGTTCTCTCTTTCTCCTCCCCTCATTTTTCCTTCTTACACAAACTATAACCATGATCATAGTTGTTTATTTATTTGATTGTTTATTCATGTAAATTCATATTCCCATTTAATGTACAGGCAAGAAGTATTTTAAATGTTGCATGAGGAAGAATTCAAATATGGAAAGAATTTGAATGGAAAGCGAGGGGAAAAGAAGTACTTCTATGAATAGTTAATTAATTAATTGATGCATTTCCAGATAGGAAAGGAAGCATAATGAATTTTAATGACTGTGGGCTATGAATTGAATCCATTTTTCTCTTTCCCAGAGGAGCAAAACTATTTGAACCAAGCTTGGCAATGTTTTCCAAGGGCTTTGGTTTCGTGTTTTGGGTTTTTCTACCTGCCTTCCTGTGCAATGTACATTTAGTTTATCCCTTCATATCATTTGTTCTTGAAATTTTGCTGTAAATTAAGGAGAAAACATGCTTAAAATACCATGAACTGACAAATAGAAAGAACCAGTCATAAAGAAATGAAGGAAAGTAAATGGGGTTTTTATGAGCACCATAAATTGTGTCTCTTGATCATTATACAGAATCTTGGATCTCAAGATAGCAACCTTAGAAATGATGGGTGGGTTTAGATAATAATTCAGGGTATTGGGACACACTAAGAAGCTCAATGTAATCCCGGCTGTATCAGGTAAGTGAGGAATTTAGTTCACCAATGATATTTTGTTTCGTATAATAGTTATTGGAGTTAGGTAAACTAGGGCATGTTAGCAGTACTGAGGAAAACTGTCCCCATTCAGAGCCAAATAATTTTTTTAAGGTTTGTTTGTTGTGGGTTTTAGGGTGGGGTTTTTTTGGCTGTAATGATCAAATTAATTGTTAATAAAATTTAATATATAGGGAATATTTGTCATAATTACAAGACTTTTTAATAGTTTCAAATAATGTTTATGAGTAATTTGCATGCAAAAAGATTTTTTTAAATTGCTGTACTTTTAAAATGTCTATATTGTTGATTTTAAATGTTTTTCATTTGCATACTTTCTGGAAGAAAAAAAATTAAATGAGTATATACTTGCTGAAAGTACTCCACACTCTTTCGATTGTGAATCTCACACAGTAGAGCAACACCCTTCAAAAATGAGTAGGAGGGGAAAACTGTTCTTGAGACTAGAAGTACTTCCTTAATGCCATGGAGAATCAATAGATAAATACCTACATCAGTTTGTAGGTGTTTCTGACTGATATCTGGGCTATCTCACAATGAGAAGTTTTGCCATCGGCTTTAACAGGTTTTGAGGGAAAAACATCACCTACTTATATTGAAACACCGTAAAATACAGGTGGTCTTGTATTTCGGTTTAGCCCTCAACATAAAATCTTTCCAAAGTTTTGCTTAATTCATTGTTATCTTTGCTGTCTCCAATTAAAAAATTGACATCTTCCTACATGCTGGGTGAATTTAACTTCTGGACATACTGACCTCTTTTTCAGTTGAAGAACAGAATGGAAAACCTCAGTGCTCAGGACAGCTGGTCACCAAGCTGGGCAACCCTTGAAGTGCAGGTATTCCTTTCTTTCCCTGTCAGAGAGTTTTTTGCCTGTAATATGGACATTTCTGTAGTTATTCTTTATTATTCCCTCAAAATGTTAATTGAGGCAGATAATAGATAGTAATGATTTTCTGTTGGATGGGTGCATCATCAAATATCAAAGTCCATAAAATAAGGACTATCATCAGACTCAAAATTTGAAAGGCACTTTGAAGATAAAAAGCCCTCCAGAAGTGTTTGGTGTTAAAAACACTTTGTTGAATGTAGGGTGTACAAAAATGATTGAATAAGCCATAGGACTGAGCTAGAACCGAGGCATATAATTGTCTGTTTATGTATATGTACTTTAACCCTGCTATACACATAGCCAGAATTCAGAGCCATGTCTCTGAACATTTACTGAGCTTTCGGTAATTTCACAAGTTTCACGGGCACCAAAAAATGCATCCCTATTCATATCCTGATCCATCTGACAGCTGAACCAACAGGCATGTTAACTCATATCTAAGCCCAAGTATAACCTACAAACTGCTTTCTTTTGACCTCAGCCCAGTTACAGTGTGATTGAGGACACACTGACAACAATTGAGTTTTCCCCAATATGTGGCTGCCTCCAAGGCTGACAGTAGGGCTCATGCCTTCTGCCAAATTAGGAAGTAACTCTAGGAAAAGCATGCAGTGAAACAGAGGGAGAACTGGACTGCGTGTTCTCCCCTGACCACAATTTCTGCAATTTTTGGAATTGCCTGTTCTTAACACTTACATCTTAGAACTCCTGCTGTCTGTATAAAATCCCCTAAGTCTTGAAAAAGAAAGAATTTTCTTCACTTCTAAGGAGGTGCATTAACACTGGGATATTGCCTGCAGTGAATTTAACATTGCTTTGACAATGTAAACACTGATAAAGGATGTAGTTTATTGTTTGGCTGCAACAAGTGCATGCTTAGTCATCTGTCTACAACAAAATCTTTCTCGTTTTTCTATCATGAGGAAGATAAGCCTGACTTGAGCATGTAAGTTCAGGACAAATGTTCACCACGATTTTTGACAGAAAGTACGTATCCAACCGTCTGTGTGACAGGGCCAAAGACTTGGCCTTCCGCATGCTCAATCTTGAATCAACTGTGGAGAATGCTCTTTGGTAAAGTTTCCAATTTTGTAGCACTTAATAATCAACACTTGATTTACTAGGTGCCTTGTGTTCCCTAGGAGTGAGGGTGTCTTCGGTAACATTGAAGTTCCATTGTGGATTTAGCTTATTGCATTTCTGTAATCACAAACGTTAAGAGGCTAAATGGGATTATGAAAACTGTCAACCTCACTCTATTAAAAGAGATAAGGGTGTCCATAAAGAGACTATTCTGAAGATAGGACGTGTGTTAATAATGATTTTCAGTGCACTTCATGTTTTGAGAATATCCCACAAATATGTTTCATTCAGTAATGCTACCTTGAATCTGAAACACAGTTGTGTTTGCCATTCTGTGATCAGCATTTCTTATTTTTCTATAACAGGAGAAAGACCAGAAATTTGAACTTTATGCTTTAAGTTTCTCCTACTAAGAAAAGCGGCATATTGCATCTTCCCTTGGATAACAGTGTCAAAGGAAGTGATCCTTAAAAATACTTCAGCGATTGGCATTAGCAAGGCTTTGATACATACTATTTATACAAAAAACTATTATGCTTCACTTAGTTCCTTTGATGTCCTTGAAAGAGATGGCACATAATTCCCCATGTAGAAAATGTGCACAGTGCCTTATAATGAATAGGAACATTTTCCTTTAAACACTGTGGAGTGTTTCATGTGCAGTCACTAAGATTTATGCTGGGGTTTGAGAGACTGCAACATGAGGGTAACCTTGCAGTTAGGAATGAGAGTAAACTGCTGGTTAGGTTATGGTCTTGATCTGCAGATCTCCTGGTTCTGTGTACTCCTGTTTATAGCAAGTATAGTAATAGATAATTAAAGATTGGACAAGTATGATGGTGAAGTATGGTATTTAATCTGTGTTGGTTAATGCACACTTGTTTGGTTATCCATTATAAGATGCTTAACCAACCAATTACAAATGTGATTTCAAAAGTATCTTTCAAAATTGCTCTTGACCATTGATCCCAAATAGGTGCTAACTTCACAGACTGAACAGTTTTGTTTGTTTGCTTTTATATCTACCATTTGTGCATGTGTGACCGAGTAAGAACAAGTGACATAGAAAGTTATCTCTCTCGGCTCTACCAGATGTCAGCAGCTGCTCCCATATCTTTTTATTGTGTTGTCTGATTTATAAACATTAGCTAATGATTCACTAAACTGTTTTCCACACAAAATGTTAGAGGTGACACATGACTTTAAATATTATGTTGTGTTATTACTATTCGAAAAGCTGATGATCAGTTAGCTGTGCAGAAAACAGCTGTCTTAGAAAGAGTAAAACCAGTGTTTTGAATTCCAGCAAATTCCCAACTGCCTTTTCTTTCAGAGACTCTCGAGAACAGAGTATATCAATAGTTAAACAGAGAAACAATAGATGAGAGACTGGGGATTACTTAGGAGGCTTGCCTGAAAAAAATAAAAAAAAAAGAAAAAAGATTATGTTGCATGAATGTATGATGGAAGTACAGAGGGATGATGAAAAACTGCAAAATATACAAACTGAAAAACATATTACAAATAAGTTTCTCAGTAAGTGCTAAAGAATTTCATCATAATTGGAAGTAAGTCTTTGTTATCTTCCATTGTATTTGGGGAAAGCTGTACAAAACATTTTTCTTAGGCTATGTTTTGGTTTTGATTTAATAACCCAAATGGTGCTGACTTCACAAGATGTTTCCTCCAGAGATTTCCCACTGTATATGCTTGAGATTATTATGATGGATTGTGATCTGTACACTAAGTGGGGCCTTCCAAGTGCTGCTGTATTCTCACAGAAGTTCAATAGTATTCAGTATGGAATACTGTCAAAAACGGTTTTTGTTGTGGCAGGAAAACAACACAAAAAATAAAGGAGCACCCACTCACCCATGCTTACTGTGGCCAGTCTACTTTTGCTGTCAGGCTGAAGCAAACCTCAAAGGATGAAGACAGCAGCTAGGGAGTGAGTTCTTTAATGCTGGGTAACAACGTACTGGTGTGACTTTAAATTTTTAAAAAATGTATTGATTTTGCTTCACAAAAATGGCTGTTGGAGTAAAAAAAAACCTGAAACCAACAAACTGTGAAGCTATTAATGCTATCATTTCTTAACTTACTGTATTTGGGCTGTTCCTAATTAGCAATGCAGCACTTGCTACTTGGCTTTTAACTTAATTTTAGAAGAATCCTACAGTGTGAAAAAAGAAACATTAATTCTCATATATCTATTCCATGTTTCAAGAGAATGCTTTAGATGTTTACTTTGATTTATTCCATTTGTAAGTATTTTTATATACGTATTTATATTATTTGTTTGTATATTTCTTTTCTTAAAAATAAATATTTATTTGTTTTATTGTTACAAGAGTCAATAAATGAATTGCAGTACAAAACAAAGATGGACTGAAAAATAAAAGTGCAATTCAAATTATTTTTTTAAATAAAACATTGACAGTATCTAGAGAAAAAATATTGCTAGCACAATTGTCACAACAACTTGAACCTGAATGGCTTTTGCTTGACTCATGTCATCAAGTGATTCACTTGTGTATTATTTTAAAAAATTCTGTTTGACACTGTTGACATATCATGTCCTTTGAGTTTTTCCCTCTTATTCAGAAATCAAGGCAAAAAGTTTGTTTCATAAAATATTAATAGATGTAAGTATTGTCTCTGACCTTACTTGATCAAAGTGGTTAGTGTCAAAGTTTAATTGCATTTCATGTGTTTTGGTGACATCTCTAAATTTTTCATGGATTCAATAAATTATTAACATCACAAGAAAATCTCAGACAGCCATAATATAAAGTAAGAAAATTCTGTAAACTAATACTTGAGACTTAAATGAAAATTTAATTTGTTTGATCTTAGTCTGTTCCTCCAGCTCCTAGTAAAGAAGATCAAAACATGAATAGCTCTATGAGCGACAGTGGTCGTACCTCTGTGATAACATATTGAAGAAAGGGGAAAAAAGCCCTGAACAATGACAGCCAGAGAAAGGAGTGAAAATACATGAGATTGTGGTGGATTGACCTTGGCTCAATGCCAGGTGCCCACCAAGCCACTCTATCACTCCCTTCCTCAGCAGGATAGGGGTGTGGAGGGGTAGAAAATAAGATGGAAAAGAAGTCATGTGTAAAGCTAAAGGCAGTTTAATAAAGGAAAAGCAAAGGCCGCGTATGGAAGCAAGGGAAAACGAAAGATTTATTCTCTGCTTCCCATCAGCAGGTGATGTCCAGCCACTTCCCGAGAAGTAGGGCTTCAGTAAGTGTAGTGGTTGCTCCAGAAGGCAAATGTCGTAATAACAAATGCCCACCCCCTCCTCCTTTCTCTTACTTTTTATTGCTGAGCAGATGTCATATAATACAGAATATCCCTTTTTTCAGTTTGGGTCAGCTGTTCTGGTTATGTCCTCTCCCAAGATCTTGCCCACCCCCAGCCTACTGGTGAGGGGCAATGTTGGAGAGACAGCCTTGATGATGTGGGAGCACTGCTCAACAGTGGCCAAAACACTGGTGTGTTATCAACACCTTTCTAGCTACCAATACAAAGCACAGCACTATAAGGGCTTCTACGGGGAAAATTAACTCCATCTTAGCTGGATCCAATAACAGAAAGCAACAACTCTGCAGACACCAATGTCAGTGAAGAAGGAGGGGGAGGAGGTGCTCCAGGTACCCAAGCAGAGATTCCCCTGCAGCCTGTGGTAAAGACCATGGTGAGGCAGGCTCTCCCCCTGCAGCCTGTGGAGGTGAATGGTGGAGCTGATATCCACCTGCAGCCTGTGGAGGACCCCACACTGGAGCAGGTGGATGAGTTTGAAGGACACTGTGGCCCTGTGGAGAGCCCATGATGGAACAAGCTCCTGGCAGGACCTGTGGACCCATAAAGAGAGGACCCCTTGCTGGAGCAGGTTTGCTGGCAGACTTGTGACCCCATGCAGGACCCACACTGGAGCTGTTTGTTGCTGAAGGACTGCACCCTGTGGAAAGGACCCATGCTGGAGAAGTTAGTGAACTGCAGCCTGTGGGGAGGACCCACGTTGGAGAAGTTCGTGGAGGACTGTCTCCTGTGGGAGTGACCACACACTGGAGCAGGGGAAGAATTTGAGGAGTCCTCCCCCTGAGGAGGAAGGAGTGGCAGAAACTTGTGAGGAACTGACCACAACCCCCATTCCCTATCACCCTGGGATTCTGAGTGGA
The DNA here is from genome assembly GCA_017639485.1 of Pluvialis apricaria. Classification (NCBI taxonomy): domain Eukaryota; kingdom Metazoa; phylum Chordata; class Aves; order Charadriiformes; family Charadriidae; genus Pluvialis; species Pluvialis apricaria. The sequence continues at coordinate 202,795,854 of CM030007.1, forward strand.
GAGGAGGTAGAGAATTCAGGTGTGATGTTGAGCCTGGGAAGAAGGGAGGGGTGGGGAAAAGTGTTGTAAGAATTGGTTTTATTCTCATTACCCTACTCTGATTTGATTTGCAATACATTAAATTAATTTTTCCCCAAGTCAAGCCTGTTTTGCCCGCGGTGGTAATTGGAGAGTGCTGTCCCTGTGCTTATCTCGACCCACAAGCCTTTCATTGCATTTTCTCTCCCCTATGCAGCTGAAGAGGGGAGTTACAGAGCAGCTTCGGTGGACACCTGGCATTCAGTCAGGGCCAACCCAGCACAACCATTGTACGCTGTTGGGGTTTTGGAGCAGGCTTCATGGAGCTGAAGCAGCCATCCGCAATGAACTCTTTCCCTGCCAGTTACATGAAAACCATGTAATTCATGAAAGAGGCTGACTTTTTCTGCATGCCACGTGAACTGTGAGATGTAAAGACAGGAAATGATCTAGGGTCTTTCTACTCTAACAGAATACAATGCATTCAGCAAGACATCTTAGGTGATCATACGTACCACACAAAAATATTATCTTCCTAGTACGTGTACAGTGCTCCTTTCCCCCTTTGATAGTTTAATCATTCATGCACCATGGGCAACCTTAGCCATACAAAAGACTCACAAAGTTTCTAAGATGTATGTCTTTGGAAGACGCATCAGAGAGGGCACTCTTGCAAGGACAGTAGCATCAGTTACCCAGAGAAGTAAATAGTCCAACAAAAGTTGCCTTCAATTTATTTTTGTTGAGCGCAGCTGATCAAAGCAGAAGGAAAAAAGGTGCAGAACTCAGTGGGGAAACTCATCCAGAGACACACACACAAACTTATATGGGTCTTGGCTACTCTGCAGGTGGATCCAAATGTCCATGGGGAATTGAGATTGCCGCAGCAGGTGCATCCCACAGCTCCAATTCAGTGTGAGCAACAGGACAAATGACCCCAGCAGCTCCTGGATTCTGCCCTTTTTTATCTTCTAGGCCGCCAGGTCATGCCCCCACTAACCTTCTGGGCCACCAGGAGGGTTTCTTCTTGGGGCTGGCTGCACTTGCATTTCCCAGCCAGGTCTAGCCAATACATTTCAGGATGGGATCCTTATTGGGGCCAAGCTTGGTCTCACCAATTCTTCCTTGTTCACGCTGAAGAGTTACAAAATTGCCTCAAGCTATATGGGAAGGTATGGACATCTTTGAAAGAATTCTCAGCATAGATGTAATAGATCAGTAATGGCAAGTGCCAGACATATCTGCAGTCTTCCTAAGAGCAACACTTCTCTAAGAAGAGTGACTCTCAGTTCATTGATATGATAGGACACAATTTACTCTGTAGCAGTTTGGACCTTCCTGAGACAGGACAATTGACCCTGATACATTTTAAAGGACATTGTTTTGGTCCAGCTTCAGGACTTCTGGAAAATATAATACATCCTACTTAAAAAAAATAGTAACGTACATATATGTATATATAGATTTATGTATATGTGTATATATATGGATATAGAAAACACCAATCACACACACTCACACACACAGCAAAATTGAGAAAACTTAGTGTTGTCTTGAGATAGAATCATATGAGTTCAGCAGGACTGACTCTAGTAATGAACAAAGAGGGACAGTTTTGTCTCTCATCACCATCCATACAGTTGATTATTTGCCTAGAGATTGTATGGCAGAAACTTAAGTTACTTCTTCTGAAGTCCTTCAACTAATCAGAGATGAAGGCTGTTCTATTACTGAATATGCCAGTATGTGCTGACATATGAAGTTGTGAATGGATGGCAAAGTGCATAAAGTGTCATGTTAGATATTTGTGATAAGAATGAATCATCCTGGGCCATTTTAAACAAAAATCTAGTGTACTCATAAGTTCTTGGGAAGAGTCTCGAGAACAAGAGGCTTGGAAAACAATACATTAATTTACCACTCTCTTCACAAAGGTGTTGATTCATTAGCAATGCTTTCATGGGAATGAAGCTCTGATATGCTTCAGAAAGATTGTTAGTGGGTCTAGACTGCTGAGTCAGGAAGAATATTATTTCCCTACATTTTGTCACAGTCTGCTTGTGCTGAAGAATGAAATGAAATCACTCCAGCAACAAGTTTCTATTCTGACTGTCTCTCCAGACTGAACTGTGCCTTCATTGGATCACTGACAATCATTTCTGACCTGAAGAAACCAATCAGGGAATGATTCCAGTATCAGCTTTTCAGATGAAGGTGAAAGTACTTTGACATTTACACGAGCTTCCAGCTCATCATGTCAATTTTTCTGGCTTGCAAACAGGCTATGCAATCAAAGGGACCATCTCTGCAGTCATCAGGATGTGACTGGCAATGTCAACTTGTCTTTCTCTAGAACATACTTGTGATCTGTGTGAACCTCCACAACTAGAGACAGTATTTAGAATTTCAATAGCAAGCCATCGTCTCTTGTCTCGTGCATAGCTTCATTCAGTTGGTGTCAAAGTTCTTGAATAGTAAATGATAAGCACTTCATTCCCATCTGGTTATGTGTAGCAGAGATTGACTCCAATGCCATAGACTGGAACATCACAAATTATAATCAACAGTGTCTGGTTGTCATAGCGGACAAGCGGAATTGGATGTCAGTCATTTGCTCATATTTTTGAAATGCACTTTGTGCTGGGAAGTCCATTGCCATGGAACCATCTTGTCAAAGAAGCAGAGAAGAGGTTTGGTGATCATTGCTTTTCATGGCAGGGAGCTGTAATAGAAGTTCCAAGGAATATCTAGAGACCTTGCTTGTGCTTTGACTGAGATAAATTAAAAATTGCCTTCACTTTGTGCTGTGAAACATATGTATCTATGCCTCTTTCTATAACTGCAGTACCTAAGGAGGTGACAATATCTTAGTCCCTCCTTCGCTTTCATTGTTGATGGGTCCCTCCACAGGCTGCAGAGGGACAAGATGCATCACCACGTTCTGCATGGGCTGCATGGGAATCTCTGCTCCGACAACTGGAGCACCTCCTCCCACTCCTTCTCCACTGATCTGGACTGTTTCATACTTTCCTCACTCCTCTCACTCACAGCTCCAGTGCAGTGTTTTTTACATTTTCTTAAACATGTTATCACGGAGGTGCCACCAAGATCACTGATGGGCTCAGCTTTGGCTAGTGGTGGATCCATTTTTGAGCTGGCTGGAACTGACTCTGTCTGACATGGGCACAGTCCCTGGTGTCTTCTCACAGAAGCCACCTCCACATACCCTCCACTAAAAAAACCTTGCCACTTAAACCCAATACACATATCTAGCTGTGCTTTTGTGCAATTTTTGTTCTTCAGCAGCTGTAACAAGTTTTCATATATGACCTTCTGCTCTTGGACGCAGCTCAATAATTGTTGCTGTTTATTCTGAAACTTCAGAAGATGATTGCCATTCTTGTGACCAGAAATTGCAGTTATGGTTGTGCAACAGTATACATAGTGCTGAAATTCATCAAGTGAACATAATTCCATGTGCCAACTGACCACATGATCAAACACACAGAGACAGGGCCACCTGCTTTTCTGTGGCTGCTACTAATTAAATAGAGTGAGAGAGGGAGAAGATGTGATGTCAGTTCTTTCTGCACCAATAAGAAACAACCTCCTATGCACAATTCATACTGGGCAAAATGAGAGCAGTAATGGAGTGTCCTTGATCAAATACAGAATGCATTCTCACAGGACATAAAGTGGAGATTGATGTTCTACCATTAGAGAAGTACAAAAAGAGAGTTAAAGGCATGCACTGCAAAATGGATGGCTTTCCTCCTCTCCTTGCTTCCTACGTATCTTCGCAATAAACAGCTCACTTATGGGTAGGTACTGTAACCTCTATAAAATACTGTCTTCCAGCACCATGTTTACCCGGTAAAAGAAAGTTCAGTTACTAAAACAACACCCCCTCTAGATCACTAAAAGTTTTTAAACTTTGCACCTGTTTGTTGGTTTGCTTTTTTTTTTCCTGCAGTCGTATGAAAACTGTTTTCTTTACTGAACAACTTTTTTTTCAACTAGCTTATTCAAAAAGTAGAAGGAATTGGTGAAAAGCCTTCAGAAATTCTTTACATCCAGTTATCATTTAACTGAAAGATTTTCACTGATTCTCCTAGATTTATGCCTGATGGATTGTACAAAGATTTTAATCAGGGAACCAAGTAAGCATTTTTGTACTCACATGGCCATAAATACTGGCTCCGTGTGTTAGGAATACCTACCATGTGGTATATTTAAAACGCATTTCAGTATTTCAGGTGCCTTTTCACCAGGAATATTTTTTTCTAGCAAAAAAATTGTGCATTTTTCTCTCTGAAAGTTGATATTTCAGTTTTGAAGAAACAGTTTGAGAAAACAGATATGCAGAGACATATAAGACTAAAACCTAATGAAACCAAAATAAAATTACAACATGAATTCTGAAATTTAATTTATTATCACAGATGTCTAGAGTATTCACAGAATCATTCTAAGTGACTATTTATTCCGTTATTCACGTCATGTGTAGTTTAGCAATGCTAAAAGCATTTTTGTACATTCTGTTAGCAATTGAAAACAGCAGTTAGTGCACCAATAATTGCTGAAGTCAATTACCTGCATACACTTCTCCATGAGCTAGAGCAAAAGTAAATAGAAACCACTCACTGCCTGCAAAACTTGATGTGACCTCAAAATCTAGAAAGTGTTATATGGCCACAATTTAAAAATGCATAGTTTTTCTAGAATGTGAGTTCAATGTTTGGTCTATGTTTCTTCAGTAATATTGGATGAACAGCTCAGATCAGAACGCTAGTAATCCACCTGGTATCACATGGATAAAATATAGCTAGTCCTGAGGATAATTTTTTTCCAATTATGTTTTATCTGCATAAAAGTCATTCCAACAGATAGACACAGTTTTTCAGTTTCTCAGTCAAACACCCGAAAGGCTGCCCTTCACAATCTTCCCTGATACCAAGGCCCACACCTACAATGAGTAAAAGTGCTTGCAGCTATACTATTTTTACATAAATTGAATCTGTAAACTTCAAAAGTAATCCAGATTCTTCTTTTTTTTTTTTTCCTAAGCATTTGTTAGTTTTAAGTACACTTCAGATATATTTGTGTAAGTTTGCACTCATGCAACTTAAAGACAGTTAGGTAGATATAGGAAAGGGAAGTTAACACTAGAATGGCACTTGTCTACTAGCTTAAAATACAATGAGATGTAAGTTTTGATAAAAATACACAGTGCTTGATCTTAGACCTCATTGACTGAAGACATATTTGGGTAGACGTCAGTGTTCATCATTACCCTAGATATATACAATTTTAAGACTATATTATGCTGCATATTGATGAAGCAATATATAATTTTAGTTTTATCTCCAACTGCATACAGTATTTCATCTTGAGTATGCAGAGATTGAACCTCTATTCTCACTTCCAATAGAGGGAGGGTATGCCAGCTGTGGAAAGAATCATTTTTCCTAAGTATACAGAAATGCCATAAGAATCATAGAATCATAGCATGTTTTGGGTTGGAAAGGACCTTAAGGAACAGTAAAAGAAGTCATCATAAGTACCAAAAAAATACATTCAATGAAAACAAGCGAAACTAAAAAAAAAGAAATTAAAAAGAGAAAGAGAGAAAGAGAGAAAGAGAAGAAGGAAGGAAGGAGGGAAGGAAGGAAGCAAGAAAAGAAAGACAGAAAGAAAATAAAAGAAGGAAGAAAGAAAGAAGAAAAGAAAGAAAGAAGGAAAGGAAGGAAGGAAAAACACACAGTGTGTTCACGTACCCACAACTAGTAAGAAAAACACGCAATAAAGATGACATTAAAAGGTTATTAGAAAAAACTGTCCAAGCACACACTCTTTTTAAAATTGAATCTACAATTAAAATAAGAGTGTTTGGGCATACCTATGTTCTAAGGCATAAGTTTTGTAAGTCTGGTGTGTAAGAAAGAAGAAAGCACAGCAATGAAGGGAAAGTAGAACTGATTAAAATAACTTGTTACTTCTGTTGGTTGACAACTGGCAATTTGGAGGAAAAAATCATTCCCATTTGAATAACAGACTAATGAATTTAAAAAGTACTTTAAGCTCTGCAAAACATTTTCTTTGATAGAACTATTTCAAAATGAGATAGAACTCTTTTAACGTAAAGCAAAGTAAATTGATTTTTTTCGTTTGAAATTGTAACTTTTATATATATATACATACTTTACTACTTCATAATTACAAAATATACAATCAGTATACGAGAGGTTTCAATGTGGCCGAGTCTATATGTATTGTAACAATAATGCAGAAACATTCACCTGTCATCTCTGGTAAATTTATGCACCTCTCTCCCCAGCTAATAAATGTGTGTAAAATAGGGAGAGAAAGAGAACTGCAGAGAAACTGCTGGTGACTGATGCACAATGGTGTTTACTCAGTCAAAAACTAGCAAACAGTTCAGTGAAGGCACCTACCTCAGAACAGGCTTAAAGGAAAGCGCCATGGTCTGGCTGAAGGCAACAGCACAACTCACATTTTGGTGGAGCTAGAAGCTTCCTATTTGCAAGGACATGTATTCCTGACCTCAAATGCATGTCTCCCACTATCTTCACTTCTGTATAATGCAATATTCTGAGGTCTTTCTATTCTGGACAAGTCTCATTCAGCTGCACCCACTTAGAAGCAGGCAGAAATGGAAGTATATTTAGCAACATAAGTTAGCTGAGCTGTTCTGCTCTCTAAACTCTTGCTCATGTCTCTTCACACTCTGGCAGATGTATTTCTAATTGGTATTTAGTAATAACAGACATGAAGTCACAGTTGTATATTTGTCAAAAGGCTTTTTTAAATTTTACAATACCTTGTCTCCACCACTAGTTATAGCTTTGTCAATCAGTGAAATTACAGAACAAGTTAATTTACATTTCAGCAAATTTGTGAAGCCTTTTGCAAAAATATCTTTGTAACTCAACCTTAATTTTGTCCAAACTGTTCCACAGTAGAATATCATCAGTCAGCAGATGCTGTAAAACTAGTTTACACATTGTTGAAATGCAAAAAGGAAATACACTCTCTGTGCTATATAGGAGATGAAGTATATATGCGTACAAAGTGAGACTGCAAAAATAATGTCAGGATTGAAGTCAGTACTAAACAAAAGCAGGTGATGCAGATGGGAGAGAGAACAAAACTCAAACTAAATAGGTTCCCAGAGAGGATACACACCCTAGAAATTATTTCTGTCACTGAATCCTAAATCACTTATAGCTGGGTTGGGTGTCTGTGTTTCTATCTCTCTATATATCCAGCAGCTGCCTAGATGGTAAGAAACTGTAAAACAAAATTGGAGGAAAAGGCAAGTACCCATACTTAAACCAACAAGGTAAAAGTATGTAAAAATAGGCATGCAAATAAAGAGAAAATTGACATGAGAAAAAGTGAGCTATTAAAAATTAATGAAAAGAATTAGAAAAGGACAGTTACTTACATGGTTAAGATGTCAAATATAAATTTTAAATTAGTGTATAACAAGAAAAAATAAGAAAAGCATTTTGCAAGTCATGAAAAGCTCAGAAAAAAAAGGCTTTTCAAAGAAGAGTCATGGAAATGATTAAAGGGATTAATAGACTTACTTATTAGAAAACATTAAAAGGATAAATACCAATAGTTTAGTGAAGTAATTAGGTTAGGGAATAGAGGAGGACATAATAAACAACTACAAACATCTGAAGGCAGTAAGCACCAAGGAAGGAGAGGAATAATTTAGCCTGATACAAGAGAGTATAATTATAAATAGAAGAATTAAAGTTAAAAAAGAAAAAAAAAAGACACTGAGCAGCAGAAAAAAATCCCTCACCTATGAGATGAAAAAAGGTGGAAGTGGTGAGAGTCCATATCTAAGGGTAAGTAGATAAAAGGACTGAAAAATATAAGAAAACAAAACAACAACAACAACAACAAGATTAAAAATTAGTTCCAAAGGACTTCATGCAACTGTCTGACTATAAAATTTGCATTCTGTGGACATTGTTTACCTTCTAAAACAAATAATTTTTTAAAAGTAACTGGAACTATTCTTTCAAAGATCATTTTCTCTACTTCTGTGTAAGTCTTCATCAGTCCCTATCATCTCATTGAAACTTTGTGGACTGTTTGGTGTAGAAAGTCCTCTGGGAGAATGAAGAAAGCCTCCTGTGCGATCACAGTAAACATCTTCAAGGCATGACAAGCCCAGAGAGCATATGTGCAAGAGTTAAGTTTATTCCCAAAATCACACAGGAAGCAATGAGCAGAGGGAGGTATGAGAGTCTCAAAGCTTGATATTCGTCTTAATAACAAAAGTTAGGGCTTTATGGAGAGGTAGTGTCAACCTTTCAGATTTGGATGCTGCTGTTCCCTGACCAGATGTACTCCACAGTTCTTTCTGTGACTCTTTCCTTTATGCCTTATCCTCTCTCTGTCCATTTCTTATGAAGTTCAGTCTCTATCACAATCCCTGTTGTTTTCTTTCCCAGCTCTCCTTCTTTCCCTGTCTTCTTGCCTCTCCTCACAAATAATTTCCTGCAAGTTTCCCTTTTCTTTCCTTGGAAGCACACTGACCTCTCTGTGTCTCCTTTCCACTATTACTTCCCACTATAGTCCTTGCTCCTGCCTCCAGTCTCTGCTCCATCTCACTTAACATTCCTACTGCTGTTCCAACAGTGATGTGGAATAAATATCTCAGTCCTGCACTCCCTCCCCTGAATGTTCTTCTCCTTCTTTACCTTCCAGATTTCCTGATTCAATGACAAGCTCTTGCGGTAGGAGGAAGAGAGGCCAGTGCATATTTTTTCTATCCTACATGTACTGTACCAAGCTGTATTGTTTCTACTACAATATAAAAAGTAAAGAAAAGATTCAAAAGGCAAGCCACAGGTTCAATTTAAACAGCAATTTTCAAGATCCTTTTCTGATTTTCACAAGAATAAGGTATGTCCTGAGACTCTTTCTAGGACTTTGTTCCTTTTTTGGGCAAAGAGGAAGGCAGGGTTATAAAATGAATAACCTCATATTACCATGAGTTTTAAGTGAAGAACAAATAGAGTAGCTCAGTTATTAGAGGACAGTCACGCACTGGCATGGGGCTGAGCTCTAATCTGTCTTTCTGTCTTTAGCTTCTGCTCCCAAGACATTTGATCCAATGGTAAATGCAGCCAAATACATTCCTACTGTGTGTTATGGTTCCCCAATGCCCTCCATCAGTCCTGATGCTCCATTTCTTAACTAATGGATGTTGTTTTACCTTGCATTTGTATTTTAAAAACATCCTAGGTTGCAGTGCTTTTAAAAATGTAATGCACACATTTAATGCTTATCTTCCTATTAAGACATTTAAGGTATAAAATAAAATAAAAACAGATGTACAAAAGGGAAATTAATCATCAGTGTAAAGATACCTTTTAACCTCTCTAGATACAGAAGGGTGTTTTTTTCCACCTTTTTTCAGGTGTACTGTAATTCTTATGACAGATTTCAGAAATATATGTAGTAACTTTTTAGGAAATTACATACATTGTTAAGATTCATTTGTTAGTTGATGATAAGATCAATTTAAAAAGCAAACCTTAAAATAAATAACAACTTTCAGACTCCCCAGCTGGCTTCACTGTCAAAGAGGCCACACTGGCCTTGATATGCTACATAAAAGGACTAGACTGCCCTATGAAAGGGCCTTAAAAGATTCTGGCTGTTCCCTTAGTTTGAGCAACTGGAAAATATCTGTAAGAATGCCTCACAGAATAATTGCATACAGAGTCTCTCAAATTTGTTTCAAGTACCATAGCTGTACAGTTCCTTCCTTGAAACTCTGCTTTGTGTACGGTAGCTTTATAAGATCCTTATCCTAATCTGCATTGAAACCCCCGAGGAAAAAGGCACTGTAAAAGTAGTCCCTGAAGTCACTTGCTTTTGAAAATGGTACTCAAAGTATATCCAGATGATCACATTGTTTTTTCACTTTGCCTCAGATTACAAATCCAAATTAAAACTAATCTTGTGAGTTTCCTGATTCAAGTGCTGTTACTCGATTATTACTCTAAAGATCCTACGCTTATAGCTCAGAAATCGTTAGCCTTAGCCCAAGAAAAGCAAAATGTGCTGATCTGTTCTCTTGAGGGAGTGACCATTTTGGTGGAATTATACTAAAATATATATATGCATAAGTGTGTATGCATGTGATTTTCCATATGATGAAAATAATAAAAAAAGAGTTTTACTTTGCATTTTCATTTTTTAGTTACCATTTTTGATTGATGAACAATTATGAACAGAAACAATATTAAGAAATTCCCCTAACCCTAAAATTCTCAGATTCTGTTGAAGATTGTAATACTTTTGTTTTCCTTTGTTTCCAAGCCTGTCATCTTCTGGTGGCTCAAGTAACCATTTTACATCTTGCTCTTGACTAATAGGTGACTCACAACGTGTGTTGGAATGAAAGTGATTTTGCAATCTGTGGGTTATTTGTACAATTTTAATTACTCTTGAATTGCTCAGTACAGGTTCATTTGGGAACATTAAGTTGTTTTTAGTGATAGCTTAAGATCAAACTATAAGGCATGATGACAAGTCTCACATCTGTTAAAATTCTATTTACTTACGAAGAGGTGTCCTTATACTCTCTTCTCACTGGGCACATTAGCAGATCACAGGTCATATGCTGAAGGAAATATTACTGTGAATTGCCACACACCTGCTTGCTTTGATTTGACACTCTAAACATAGTGAACTGTGAATAGAGTTATCAACATCAGCCAGTCCAGCTGGACATGAATAACACTTGTAATCATCTAGGAATAAGCTGAATGTAGTACAACGAAGCATCAAACTGAATTTGCAAATAAAGCAAATAGAAAATTCCAGCAAAATGTTATGGAGAAAGCAGAAGAGTATTCAGTTTATGGCAACGTAAGAGATTTATTTTTTTGCTTTGATTGTGAACACACTTAAAGATTAGTCAGAATTTTACAACTTTCTTCTCATCAAGAGTTATACTCCTGTGTTATCAGGAGTACCAGCTAAATGTATGCTGTATAGCTGAATCTATGCTCTGCATTATCAGGCAGTTCCATACCATTCTATCTCCATAAGACAGGTCACAAAGAGAGTGCTAATAAAAGTGTTTCTTCACTGAACCACAAGATTCATCTCTGGACTAGTACATTTTAGACATTTATGTTTCCATCAGTATGACTCTGATTTATTCAGGGTCACACCCACTTGCATCATATGGATCAAAGCACATTCTGGGGACACAAATTATGTCTTAAAAGCCTCTTCACAATCTCAAAGGTTTTTCCAGCTTTGGACTAAGCCTTCCACAAGTCTCCTCTGGTGCAGGCAATACACGTAATTAGAAAAACAAAACCCTTTTCACTGCCTTGATAGTTCTCAGCTGTTGCAACTGCCTCTTTGAAAGGCTTCTTAGAACTTCTTTATGCCTGATAGACTTAAGAGTAGTTGCAAAATCCAGAGGACAGAATGTCAGTTTAAAGATGCTTTTAGTTAAATACCTCTCAGATCTCCTGCCAAGCACTTCTTTGTGGGACCAGCAAATATCAGGAGCTACGCATTTTTGCTCTCTCCCTTTTAATATTTTTGAGGTAGTAGCAGGAAGGCTAGAACATGTCAGAATCTATTTATGAGTGGCTGCCACTACCTGACCTTTTTTATCCAGTGTTTTCTAATAAGTAAAGAATTAACACCCAAAGAGTAACAGTTTGTAATTTCCTGTCTTAACTGTGATATGAGTATTACCCTTTTGAACTCTATCATTACCCTCTTACTCATCTGACAATGATACATAAAATTAAAATCAGTAGCTGAGAATATAATTTGTTCCATTCACGCTGCAGGAAAAAAAAAAAATCCAGTAAGAGAGCTTGCATTTTCAGACAGGAAATTTCAACAGCGTACTGCATGCAGGTAAGTCTAGATCCACCTAAATAATAGCTTTGGCTGTCCAAAACCAGTGACAAAGAGTTATGCCAAAATGATCATGATACATGTTTGAAAATCCTTTTTTCTATGTCGTTACAAAATTAATCTGACATGACAGAAAAGAAAATATACCAAGATAGAAAAGCTTTATGCTTGTGTGTTATATATGTTCTCTCAGATACCAGGTCCCATCCCAGTGGCACTAAGGTCTTAATTTTGAAGCAAACAAATATAAAAATGGTCATTGGATTTTTTTTCCCCCTGTATTTAATATTTATCCTTCATGCTTGTATTAACCAGTCTGATTTGGTAATTGGTGTTTCTTTTCACTAAAAAGGTTTCATATTTGGCTTTAACACTATTTAAGGATTTTGTTCAAAGTTTAAGTTTTCTTAACCTTAAAAATTCTAATATAATCTTTAAAAGACTTTTCTCTTTTTTTCACCCATAAAAACATTCACCATTTTGGTCCTCTCCTGCTATTCAGAATTGGACAAATGTACAGCTGAGAGGCATCTGAAGGCTACCCAAGGCTTGGACAGGCATACACTCTGCTGGATCAAACACTGGCCAGATGGCCAGGCCCAGAAAGCGGTGGTGAATGGAGTTAAATCCAGTTGGCAGCCGATCACAAGTGGTATTCCACAGGGTTCAGTGTTGTGGCCACTCCTGTTTAATATCTTTATTAATGATCTCAACGAGGGGATTGAGACCACCTTCAGTAAGTTTGCAGATGACACCAAGTTAGGTGGGAGTGTTGATCTGCTTGATGGTAGGAGGGCTCTTCAGAGGGACCTGGATAGGCTGGGTCGATGAGCTGATAGTATGAGCTTCAACAAGGGAGAGCGCTGAGTCCTGCACTTGGGCCGCAACAACCCCATGCAATGCTATAGGCTTGGGGAAGAATGGCTGAAAAGCTGCCTGACAGAAAAGGACCTGGGAATATTGACTGACAGCTGGTTGAACATGAGCCAGCAGTGTGCCCAGGTAGCCAGGAAGGCCAACAGCATCCTGGCCTGCATCAGGAATAGTGTAGCCAGCAGGACTAGAGGAGTAATTGTCCCACTGCATTTGGCACTGGTGAGGCTGTACCTTGAGTACTATGTTCAATTTTGGGTGCCACAGTATAAGAAGGACATTGAGGTGCTGGAGAGGGTCCAGAGAAGGGCAACAAAGCTTGTGAAAGGGCTTGAGGATAAGTCTCATGAAGAGTGGCTGAGGGCCTTGGGGTTACTTAGTCTGAAGAAAAGGAGGCTGAGGGGAGACCTTATTGCTCTCTACAACTACCTGAAAGGACGTTGTATAGAGGTGGGTGTTGGTCTCTTCTCACAAGTTACAACTGATAGGACAAGAGGAAATGGTGTCAAGTTGCGCCAGGAGAGGTTTAGGTTAGACATTAGGAAAAACTTCTACACTGAAAGGGTTATCAAAGACTGGAACAGGCTGCCCAGGGAAGTGGTTGAATTGCCATCCTTGGATGTATTTAAAAGCTGTCTAGATATGGTGCTCAGGGACATGGTTTGGAAGTGGGCCTGGTAGAGTTAGATAACAGTTGGACTTGATGATCTTAAAGGTCTTTTCCAGCCATAATGATTCTATGATTCAAATTCAGATTATCCAGACTTTGGCCAGGAGTCAGGAACAAATACAGTTATATTATGCTGAGAAATCTGTGCTTTCTAAAAAAGACTATCATATGTATTGATGCTATTAACAGCTCAGTTTTCAGGTATCTTTCTCCAGTCAGGAACCTCCTGCAAGACAAGAGAATCACAATGACTTTCACGGGCAGACTGATTTATCTTGAGACTTCTCTTATAATCCTCCAAAAATCATAAAGCATATTCATATTGCTGTAAGAAATGGTTCTCATTCTTCTGTATTCTGTCATTCAAGAAACCTTAACATTAATTAAATAAATAAATACACAGCAAGTGGAAAAATTAAACTATGTACTCTTTTGTGGTGGGTTGACTTTGACTAGCCTCCAAGTGCCCACCAAGCCTCTCTATTACTCCCCCTCCCCAACACGACCAGGAGAGAAAATATGACAAAAAGCTCATGGCTTGAGATAAGGACAGGGAGATCAGTCAGCAGTTACTGTCATGGGCAAAACAGACAGAACTTAGGGAAATTAATTGAATTTATTGCTAATTAAACAGAGTAGGATAATGAGAAATAAGAACAATTCTAAAACTACTTTCTTCCCACCCCTCCCTTCTTCACCAAGCCCAGCTTCACTCCCAACTCTTCTATCTCCTCCCCTCTGAAAGGCGCTGGTGCACAGGGAGGGAATGAGGGTTGAGGTCAGTTCATAACACGTTGTCTCTGCCTCTCCTTCCTCCTCACACTCTTCCCCTGCTCCAGCCTGGGGTCCCTCCCACAGAATACAGTCCTTCAGGAACAGAGAGCTCCAGTGTGGGTTCCCCAGGAGGTCACAAGTCCTGCGAAAAAATCTGCTCCTGTGTGGTTTCATCTCCATGGGCTACAGTTCCTCCCAGGGGCCTGCTCCAGCATGGGATCTCCACGGGCTGCAGTGGGACAACCTGCATCACCATGGTCTTCTCCATATGCTGCATGGTAATCACTGCCCCAGCACATGGATCATCTCCTCCCCCTCCTTCTTCACTGACCTGTCTGCAGAGCTGTTTGTCTCACATATTCTCAATCCTCTCTCTCAGCTGCTGTTGCACAACTTTTTTTGCCGTTTTCTAAATATGTTCTTGTGGAGGTGTTACCGACATCAATGATGGGCTCAACTTTGGCCAACAGTGGGACCATCTGGAACTGGCTCTGTCTAACAAGGGGGCAGCTTCTGGTTGTCTTCTCACAGAAGCCACCCCTGCAGCCTCCCCCACTACCAAAACCTGGCGACGTAAACTCAACACATCCTTTAAATAAAAAAAAATCCATAAAACCAGAGTCATAGCTGGTGTAAATCAGCAGTTTCATCAGCAGAAGCAAGAAGATCTGGTGTATGAATAGAGTTTGAGTGTATATCCATGTATATGTAATAATCTTCACAGAGATTAACTACCAGTAGTTTGATACAGTATCAAGCCCTATATCAAATATCCTCAGGAGTCTATACCGCATTGAGCCCCAGAAACCGATACTCTAATTTACCCCTCTGGCAAATCATCACAATCTAAACTACTCATCAAGAGAGTCAGAAATAACACAAGAAAACATATAAACTGGTTACTCTCTTGGGAGAAAACTTAACTTCTTCAGTTGAGTAAGGAAGAATCCACAGAGGTCAGTGCTGCAAATAGGTGATAATACCACAGCTTTCATAAGCAGCTGTTGTAACATAAGAGACTTTTGGGGAAGGTGCTTTAGTTTTAAAATAAAAGCATAGCATCAAAAATGGAAGATCAAGACAAGATTTAAAAGCAGCTGGAAGTAATGAAGAGAAAAATGCCACTCACATAAACATGCCTAACTGGATAGTCTAGGATTAGAAGAGGTTGAGATTGTTACTTTATAATTCTGGGATTTATTATCCAAAAGCATTTTAAAATCCATTTACCTCAGGAGTACATCATATATACACACCACTGGCATCTTTTGCTGTACTGTAAATACTTATGATGTTTATACTACATATTTAAAGTATAGGAACAATCTCCACAAATTTGTTTCATCATTTGTATTCATGATTATGCCTACAGTAACCTCTTTCACTAAAATATTTTTATATTAATATAAGATTTCAATTAATTATGAAACAGTGGCACTATTATTATTATTATTATTATTATCATAAAATTAAAGAAAATTCCACTCATAATAGCTTTGATTCTAGTTTTGACAGGCCATGCAATAAGACAGAAAGAACCTAGGAACTTTGTGCTAAGCTTAGCCAATGAATGTTGTTAGAACAATACTACTAACGAAGAAAAAAAGAAAAAAAAAAAGAAAAAAAAAGAAAAAAGAAAAAAGCTTTGCTGTTCTTAGAACTGCTGCCTTAACCATCAATGGACCAACACACAAACACTGAGATAAAGTCTGAGGATAAATACAAAGAGCTGTTGCATGAATAAATCTAACACACAGATACCCAAGATTTCTTTGCCGGGTTCAACACTAGCAGCAGTAGGTGACATCTCCGCCTGTGGTAATAAAGTAATAGCTTTTTCAGTGCCAACTCATGTGTCTATCTGAATGTTATGCATGCTATAAGAGGATGTAAACAGTCCTTTAGGAAATAATGAGTTAGAACAAAATGAGATGTGTCCAGCTGTTGGTTTTCCCTGTTTATTTTGCTTTGCAAACAGACTGTCTTTGGAAGCCTGACCTAAGTTGGGACCGAACACTTGTACATGCTTTGTCATTTTTTTCTTCTGATCTTTGCAGAATCCTCCTTTCTTGAGATTAGTTTTATTTTATTTATTTATTTATTTTATATGTACTTTATATTTGTTTCTTTACTTAATTCCAGAAAATTATTTGATCATAGCATCTATCTACCTGAAGACAGAGTAGTTATTGGCCTTTTTTTCTTTAATCCACCACACTAGCTTACTCCTAGACTCCTTATTTAAGACCATTTCTGAACACCCCCCCCAGATGTAAATGGTTCTTTATATAGGCAGTCTCATTAATTTCTTGGGCAGCTTGAAACAGTTAACATCTCTCATGACTTCTTCAGCAACTTGCAGAGTTGAGCCCTTGCTAATTTTAACATGTTATCTCAGTAGGTTAGTACTAACTTGCTCTCCTTTGGCCTTCTGACACTGATTCTTCCTTTGAGTCATGTAGTGTATTAGCAGAAGATGTGATAACATCGATTTGATATCATTTCAGGTTGGGCATACTGCAGACCAGAGTTCTTCACAGGCGCAGGTAATTTCTTTAGTTTCATTCTGGGGGTTTAGTTTTATCATTATAAGCTGATTTGTTGTTGTTGTTGTTGTTTCCAGATTTATGAAGTAACAGAATAGTCTCTGGGGATAATTATTAGAATTGTTCATGATAAATAATTAAACTACAGGGCAAAAATAATTTTAATTATATTTACTCTACCTCACATGTGAAGGTTGTTTCCTATCTCCAGAGGTCCTCTGTGATATTTTGTATAACATCTCTTCAATTATCTTTAGCCATGTTGTTCAATCCTCAGTTAAGCTTTCCTCCTAAAAGGACTTTTAATTTTCAACTGTGTTCCTATTACGGATTTTGCTGCAGCTAGAATAGGAGTAGTAGAAAGGATAAGAAAGCTAGGAACACATGATTAAAATTCTCTGTAACTTATAAAATACTAAAATAGCTTTGTTGCTACGAGCTGGTGTATCCAGATCTCACACAGTAGATGGTATTATGTATGCTCCAGGAGAAAATTATATTAAAGTACACTAAAAAAGTATTTTCTTATGTTTTAACAAATTTGTTGTATTTCTATTTGTGCTTATTGCACCTTCTCTTGTCACTGGATACCACTGAGAAGACTCTGGATCTGCCTTCTTTATACCATCCTATCAGATATTTATATAGGCATTTATATATTAAAGAATGCTTGAATAATTTGTAAAGATTTATGTTCATTCTATTTTGAAGTTTTATATTGCAACTTTAAAAAGAGGGAATAAGGGAATCTAGGGGGAGTTATAGAATTTTTTTTTTCTTGCTTTTCAGTTTAAACAAATTATCCTGACGGGAAACAAATTCAGAAATCCAAATCAAATTCATTCAAGTTCTTTTGGTTGACAGACTAAAATGCTTTGGAGGTGAAGGGCGGGGGGGGGGAAGTATTCTGCATCTATTCTGTGTGCATTTATGCAGAACTTCCTGCAGGATTGAATAAATACTATTTCATTTCAAGTAATATATACCAGACAGCTGAACAGATATTAAAATTTTGTTTTCTTTGATAATATATTTTAAGTCTTGAATTAGTGTTTGTATGCAAATGTAGTTCCAGGTCAATGTTATTATTTTTAATTAATATTTTTTAAAAATTCTTTTGAATATATAGGTAACACTTTGGTATAATTTTATAATCAATGATTGTTGTACTACCTCCAGTTGCAAAATCCCGACTCTTCATAGAAAGCAATCTTTTCTCAGAAATACTAATGTGTAGATAACAAATCTGGGGCTTGTTAGTCATTCCTGTGCTGCCAAGAGCTGTTCGCTGTTGGTATTTGGTTTCTTTGAAACCTTTTTCGCAGGATGCTATATAGGAATGAAGAGCATCAAACTAATACACAGTATAGACTCACCTCTTTTATTCCTTAGGTCCACCTGAAAAGCTGTCTCATAGTTCCTACAGGGAAAGTGATTGCAAAGCCTCACTGTGTCTCCAAGCTGTGAAGTCTCCTGGCACAGTTTATGTTCAGTTTGGCTCTCCTTAAGCACTGAGCTTGGTCATTCACTGCATTCAAGCACCCCAAGCTTTTGTTGGACTCTAAATCTGGAAGCCTGGGAAAACGCTTGCACCTTTATTGTCAGCTGTTACCAGTTAGGCCAGCTATTAGAAAGGAGCCTGATTCTCCTGTCCCCTTAGCAACCTAAACCAAAAGATCAAGCAGAAACAAATCCAAGAAATCAAAGCAACATCTTTGAAATTATACACTCACAATGATACCTTGTTACGCAAGTAAGTGGCTTCCATTAAAGCAAGGCACAAAAAATCTCTCTTGATTTGCATGGAATTTGGGTCTTCTGCTGTAACTGAAAATCAGTCTTCCTCACCTACATTTTATGTAACCAGATTTATATCCTAATGTACGGAAACAATGACCTAATACTCTTTGTAAGGAGTGTAGTCATTCTTTAAAACTCAAACATTAGCCTTTCTCCCTTTCAACCTTAAAAGACAAAATATGTACATCCTACTGACACTGTTGCTCTTACCTTTAAAAATAATTTTATTTAATTATAATAAATGTTCCACATATCCTTATAATAGCTGCCAAAATGCCATCACACTAACTACCCTTGTTTTATGAGCAGATACGTTTTATAAGCAGATACTTTAATCAGAGGAAAAAATCTGTCATCAGATAATTGCTAAAAGGATGGGAATAAGGCATATTGTTTATCTAATTCTTATGTTACAGGCTTGTGGCCTAATTTAATCTATTCTGAATGCACAGTAAATGCAACACAGTCATTTTTAAATCATAAACCTCTCGAAAAAGCCAGGCAGAGGTCTGCTAATGTGTTGGATGATGGATCTCCTATTTACTATTGATCTCTGAATTCAGAACCAATCCATTCTGAACTAGCAAACATTTTTCATATATTTTTAGAAAATATTGAATGGCTCTTAATCAGTGACAAGCCTGTTTTGTCTGTTACTACTCAAAGTAAACTAGCAACAACCTACTGCATTTCACCAGAAAAATGAATCTCATAGAGGCTGAATCTTGTGTGGTATATCTTGAATGAACTGACTTCACATTCAGCTGGCCTTGAATTAAAGGAAAGCTCAGAGTAAGCAATCTATATGTACTGAGAAAAGTACTGTTGGGGCTATTATGTATGGAGATCTACATAGTCTTCTCTTGTGTGGACATATTATACACTGTGATTTGAATCACTTCTGGAGAAGGATTTGATTCAAGCAAACTGGCTACTTGATCATTATAGCTGGTTTCTGTATTACCTGTCTCAAGCAGCTTCTGTTACATCCAACTCGCTACTGATGCTATTTTCTTTTCCTCAAACCACCCCATTCCAATGACCAGTTTCCTGCATCTCACCCTTCTCTATTTTTTCCATTCAAGTTTGGATGCAGAAATCACCACTGTCCTAAGCTAATTTCACCTTTGTGCTCCTTGGTCTTTAGTCCAGATCTGGATGATATTAAAGAGTATCACACATCTGGTATAACTAAAGGTGGAATGCAAGTGGGTATGTACTAAGCAGTATTTAATTAATAAATATAATAGTTTTGGGGCTCTTAAAAAGCTTTCCTTTCAGAAGCCTTGTGCCCCTCTTGAAGCCTGTTACTTCCTCCTTTACTTCTCCTTTACAGTCCTTTCCTATTAAGACTGTGTCATTATACTCCCACAAGACTCAGAAAAGACTAACAATAGAGGGCATGAGTATAAGAATGTGATTCAGTTCACTAATTAAGGACTCTAATTTTAAGTATCTACAAGCAGATATCTAGTTGTTTGTTAGCTGTTTTTGCTCCTACCATAGTCAATAGAACTTGAGGGCAGGACCGAGTTGTGCAAAAGCTGGTATGTAGCACCATGTGATTTTCCTAAAATGTCCAAGACATCCACACAGGACTGGCAGGTAACATACATGACATACAGGAAACCTCAACCCTTCTGAAGTAGTAGCAGAAGGCCACACAATATATTCTGGGGCATTTCACATGCCACTCCACTCTTGTTTTTATTTCCCTTTTTCTTAGCACAGCCTGTTTATCCTAGAAAATATTTGGGGGCATTATCCCTTAGATAATGTCTACCTTAGAATAAAATAAATCCCCTTAATGCATTTGCAAAACAAACAAACAAACAAATAAACAAATAAGCCCCCAAAGCAATAAGGAATAATGATGGTACACTAACCTCTTTCCCAGGCTTATATAAATGACAGAAATCTTTCTTTTATTCTCTTATGTTCAAGGGAGGGTTTTTTTATCTCTAGATGAAAAACGACAGACTCTTTCTGAAGAGCAATCAAACTACAGATGCTATGTAAGAAAAGGAAATTCAGTGAAATATTTCTGAACTTGTCTACTACATCATGTTCAATTGCATGAGGGTCAGGCTGTGTCTCTGAAGGTATTTCAGTCACACTTCTTACAGTGATATTGACATTCAATAAAAGTACCAATTTCTAACTCTAGGTTAGTGGGGAAATCCCGTCTGCTGCCAGCCCGTAGTTGCTTCATTACAAGTTATGGTACTTTCAGATAATTCAGTTTTCATAATGGCCATGCACAAAGCCTATACACATTAACATTAAGTGTTTGCAGGCAGCCAAATAAACATAGTGAATATTCTGAGAGTGTGAAATGTCCAGGAAAGATGTTCTGTATCTTACTGATTTTTTTTTTCAATTCAAATTTGTTTCTGAAAAAACCAAAAAAATAATTTTCATAATCCTGTAACTGACATATGAAAAATCTTTTAAATGTCAGACCTTAATTTTTATTCTTTTTATAAATTACAGAAATGCCAAATTGAGTTGATTATATATTATCTTTTTCCTCATAAATGTCATGCTCACAAAAAACCACTACATTTTTAACATTGACATTAAATCACATGAAAGAAGTAGTACTGTTGCCGGATTGAATATTCCTCTATATCTGTCTACAGAGTTGAGAATTGTATTCTCTCCTGTTAAATAGCTGGGCAAGATATTTCGTCCTCATCTCCCAGCTACATAACTACCAAAAATAATGCCAGCTCATAGCAGCACTTTCTGTTTTGAATCTTCCGATCAGTAAGGAATGAAATAGAAGTTTCAACCTTAAACGTTGCATGTACCATAATAATTTGAGTTTTAAGTTCTCAGGAAATTTCACTGCCTTTTCTCTCCTACCATGATAACACACTTTCTGAATTTCCTCTGAGGAATAACGTTCGTGAAACACAATTCACTCAATAGTTTTTCTGTCATAGAATGAAAACATCCTGAGTGTTTAAAAGTAGTTTGTCAAACTATAAATAGGAATTTCATTTCAAAAGTCATTTAGAAAGAAAAAAAATGAAATCTTTTTCCTAGAATGACAAAACAGAATGTTTCAATATTAAAACATCGGGGAGTTATTGCTGCTTTCCTTTTAACATGTGGATTATCTCCTAGCAGAAGACATTTTACACTGCCAAACTAATTTTATAAAAAAAGTTCCACCTAGACTTATTCAAAATAAATGTAAAAGCCTGTGAAAACTGCAATCTAGGCAGGTTGAAAAAAATAGTTCAGATAGGGATGCCCTGGATAACAAAAGACAGTTATCTCTGCTGATATGGCTGGATGTCTCAGGGGCTGTCATCACAATTTCTCAATTACTTGTGTGCAAGATAACGTGAGGCTGGACTTGGCTGTCCCTGCTCATTCCAGCCAGACAGTTGTCAGTAGTCAGCCAGTCACTTGTACCCTTTCCCTAAGACTGCTAATCTTCAGTGTCCTACAGAACTCAGATGTCTCTTTTGTGACAGGTTTCTTAAGAAGTAAATAATTCCATGCACTGAAGTGAGACCATCATACACCAATTACAGACATGACACCAGGCAGTGCACGGATCCTGGCTCAAACAAAATAATGGCAATACCAGCAGGGAGAGGCAAAGGTTTTCAGAAACTTGAAAGACATTAATTAAACATTTCTCCTCTTCTCATTATAAAGGTAATAGACATTTAAAGGCTTATTGAGCTCTTTGCTGGACCATGACAAATAAACACATAACCTTTTTCTCTATTATATGTCCTCTGTGGTAGACACATTTTTTCACCCTTAGTTTAGTTATTAAAATGTTTTCTGATGGAGATAATGCAAAAGATAATTGGAAAGTCCAACTACATACAATGTATCAACCCATCTTTAAAAGATGTAGAAGAAAACACTTTACGAAAGTTCTAGCTCTTTTTCCTGATTTCCATTTTATCCAGGATTTTTAGTCTGGATCCCAAAAAAGAACTCAAGCTGGAACAAGAAGATGTTTTTGAAGAACCTAATGCTGCAGAAAGAAAGACTGTCAAACTTTGAATCATAACTCTTTGCAGGTCACTGCAGGAATCATATCTACGCAAATCTTCTCCCCTCCAATGAGTAATGTCACGCTTTGAATAAACATAAAATACTGAATTGTTTGTGGGGTTGGGAGAGGCAGGAAGAGAGAGTATGTTCTAACTACTTTTTCCCTCCTCACAGCAGCAGCAAACGACTTAATTGGGGGTATTTTACTGGCTGCTGCATCTAAAATGTTCATATAGGCTAAATTATAGTGTCACATTCTTCAAAGTTGCTGTACTTGCCTTCATAACATTATGATTCTGCCTAGAGATGACATAAACAAGAAAGAAGGAAATGAACACATTATCAATGCTATGAAGCCTGTAAAACCATGAACACCACCTATTAATAATTTTCTTGTAAACTATGCATATAAAGATATATCTCATTATATGTTCTAGGTTTCATCTGACCTTTTCTCTCCCTCCACTCCTGACATTCTGGATAGTTATTTCTAGGTCAGAAGTAGGTCATGAGGCTATGGCTTTTAGGAGCAATGGAAAGACACTTTATTTGAAAGAATGGGATATCAGGTTAATGGGAATTGTACTTCCACACTATTGCAAGAATAAACCTCTCAATTTGCTACCTGATTGTCCCTAGATCATAGATTACTAAACCAATATGGGTTGACATGGTCAAATGGTTTACTGTCTTGTAGCCAGTAAACAGGGTGGTATTTGTTATTAGAACTTTTTTTCTACAAGGAATGAGGCATTAAAGATAAAATAGTATGAGCAGAATGGAAGGAAAGAGATGTGAAAGGTGATGAAAGAGAAAACAGAATACAGAGTTTAATTTAACATCTTTGACATCATAAAATAAGATATTTAGGTCAGACAACACATCCTGATATTCCCCAATGACAGCATTATAAAGTGACAAAAGTATGTTCTCTTTAATAATGCATGAGGTGCATTTGATCTGTTTAAAAAGAAGTGTTGTTGGGATATAGTCAGAAGACAGTTTCAATGAGTTAAGAGAAAAACAATATAAAAATAGCTTTGTTTGAAATTTTTTTTTTAATTAATTTGCAAATTCAGAGTAAAACCTTTTGTAGCTCAGCTGGATATTTTCAAAGTTCAGTCTGTTGAAAACGTGCAACCAATAGCCACTATGCCTGGAGTACACGACAGGTTAATTTGTAACAGGTTACAGGGTTTGAACATTGCTCTTTAAAAGATGCAATACTTTGCAACATTCAGAGAATTCATAAATGTCAAATCATGAAATAAATTATACTTTTGTCATCCAAGTAGAAGCTGTGACTTTTTGCCAACCTGGCAGTAGATAACCTAAAATAATGATGTCCATTTCTTCTGACAAAAATTATATCAAATCCCAGAAAATTATAAAGAAAAATCAGTTTCTATATTCTGTTCCTACATGCCTTTTCTCAGAAAAAAATCCTGTTATTTTAAATGAGTCATTCTGTGAGTACTACATGCAAACAGGACCCAGAAAATTGTTCTATTAGATTTTCCTCTTTTTTTTTTTCTCATTAAAATTAATTTTAAAATCCTGCTCATGGTATATAGCCGTTTCAGTACAGCCCACAGTGACACCTGATCACAAGCACTCCCGTTTTCAACTTCAAACCTAAGACTTTCTGTGGCAGTCAAACAGTGAAAAATGGCCAGCACGGATCTCAGAAGAATCCACACAGGTAATCTCTCCTGGAAAAACTAACCTAAATAAAGTCCAGCTTCAAAAATAAATGGAAAGTCATGAGAGATTGTTTGCTACTGAGCTTCTTTCACAAATACTAAAAAACCCCCATAAAATTAATAAATTAATAAAAAGACATAAATCTGTATCTTATATAATTGTCCAAACATTACTATTCTAATACTTGTTATAGAATTTAATTTGACTATATCAACCCATAATCTATGATCTAGGGACAACCAGGTAGCAAACTAAGGACTTTATTCTTGCCATAGCGTGGAAGCGCAGTACCCGTTAACCTTAACAAATTCTGTGTAAGCATGTCAATTGCTGAAAAGTCCCCCTGAAATCTTAACAAAGAACGCAATGAACAAACTAGAAACAATATGATTGCAGTTACAGTTGTTATTCTATGAATAAAAATTACTATTGCAAAACTGAATAATTGGAAAGCATAGACACACACAATCAGACGTCACAATCAGGTTTTCTTTCATTTTAGCATTAGTATTACTGTCTCTGCATTTCATAATATAATTTAATTTTTATGTACAGAATTCCCTGAAGGGCATAAATGCATTTCAGCTGTATGCAGTGGTAATTCAGTTTTAAACCATGCATAAAAACTCAATAACCAGCAAAATGCTAATAAGTTGTATATGGGCTGTGACCTTTCCTAGTTTTCAATATTTTTTAACAGTTAAGGAGCATTCACTGAAATAAGTTGAGAGAATCTTAGTCTACTATTTACTTTAGAAAAATGAATGTTTATCAAACGGACTTGAATTGATAATAATATGATAGTTCATGCTTGAGAACCCTCACAATTGCCAATGTGAAGAACTGGATATTGTCTCACTGGCGTAATCATGTGGAGAGTGGATTGCATTTATACTTTGCATGACCTTGAAAACAGTTTCCCAGACCAATGTCAGAAACATTTTTTTTTAATATTGCTGCTGCTGCCAAGCATACAGACTAAACAAATAAAAATAAAAAATAAACACAGTGATAGTAAATGAGACAGTTGTGTCCTTTTTTTAGTGTTTTAGGACCAAAAAAGCACCATAATTATGATTTAAAATGCAGATTTTGTAAGACATTTCACAAAGAGGATTTAGCATTACTGATTTCTTATATATTGTAAACCAGAATTTGAATTGCTAATGTTTTTAAATGCATATTTAAATATTTACTGAGATTCCAGATTCCTTAATTCTATGATCCTAACTTGCAAAGATGCTAGGTTTCATTCGCAAGCTGTGGTTGCATATTGGATGTTTTCAGTAGCTTTGACTTCTTTGTTGCACTATATATTCTTAAATTTAACAGAATATATTTTTTCTTTATTTCATGGCATTTTTCTCTTGAATATATTCTAGCTCTCCATATTTTTGTCATTCTCTGGATATTTTCCCCCTATGTTGGATAGATATTAATACAGATGTTGTGAATTAAAATGTTTTTCTTTCCTTCTTAGACTCAGCATTTGTCTATGCTATATTTATTGACCTGTTACTCAGCTTTTCTAGTGTCCTTCTTTGAAGAAGATCCAAAGCGGTCTTTATTTCCCCTCTGTTCATACCTCAACCTTATTGTAATACTATCCAGAATTTTAAAATATTTATTACAACTATAGCTAGGAGAAGGTTACATGCTCCGTGCAAATATAAGAGAAATCTTGCTTCCTGAGTGAGTGAATAAGAAGGCTACACAGGTTTTTAGCATGGGAGAAAACAACCTGGATTTACATGCAGCTATGAAATTCCTAAACCCTACATAGCTGTCTATTTCATGTTTGGATTTCACCTATCCGTGTATTTTCCAACTGAATTTTGAATTTCAGCTGTTTACATTGGAGCCCTGATACATCCCCTTATCTATATGTAATTACATCCATATGTAATCCATATTTTTTCAGGTATTTTTTGTTACATTATACTTGTGTTTATTCAAACTCTTAACATTTTGTTCAGCTGTAGAAATGCTCCACTGTATTTAAAAATTGAACAGATTACCATATTACTAAAGAAATGTTCTTGATTCAAAATGGGGATTGGAGTTATCTACCTGTTTAAGATTTGCTGGTTTTGGACAAGACCCTAAAGCAGGTCAATGCTTCCCAATTATATCACCATTTAGTGGGAAACAAGCTCTTTGAGAAATAACAATCATGTTTTCAATCATGTTACAGCACAGAGACTGCTATAGTTACAGCTTATGATGATTTATTAATGCAGTCTGGTTTTGGTTGCTCAAGCATTTTCATTTTGCTTGATCTGAATGCTATCTTTGACACTGTCGATTATAACATTCTGCTTGATCATATATGAAATTGTGTAGGATAAGCTCACACTACTTTGAGTTGGTGTCAATCTTATTTATCAAACACATCTCCGTCTGTGTGATTACATATTAGCTTATTTCTGTACTACCTTGGCACATTGTCAGGCCCTTCAGTTTTTACACAAACTCATTTTTACTTTGTACATGGTACAGTATTTCCTTTAGGTAACTCCGTTCATCATTTAGGTATTTATTCCTTCATGTAAGGTAATCAAGGACATGGGATATTGGCTTTATAAAGCTGTAGAGAAAACCACCAAACACTAGAAGGGACATATTTGGTTTTTTAACCAACAGGCATATATGTTTCTCTGTGTTCTGGGGCAGTGGTAAAAATGTTTCTCTTTTTTAGATGAAGTTAATCAGGAGAATATTATGACCCTGAAATTTGTCATATCTGCAAAGAGACTTTGTCAGGGAAAATTATGAGCGTTTTCATAATTCTAAACCTATACTTATATAATTCTGTATATTTTTCATTACAAATACAATCATTATTGATAATTAAGACAAACTTCATTGCTCTAGAAATACACATGGGACAGCACACAGCAGTCATCAACTTCACTTACAATATGACAGTGTTTATATATTTATAGAAAACTCTGGGTGCATCCCTTTAATTTGGTTTATATCTACACTGATTTCAATTCAAGATGCACATTCACTTTAACCGTAACATTAGAAGTTGATGCCTGGCGTATATCCTAGAGGTAACACATGATCTCACTCTCTGTTCCTCTTGAACAACAAAATGTTTAGGACACTCGCGATATTTATTTTCACATGGCAGATTTTTTCCTCTGTGAAGCTGATATATGTTAATGGGAAAAAAATGCTTTTGTACTAGAGACGTGATCTGTCACCTAGGAAATGCATTTGCCTGGTTCCAGTTTAAGCCTTTTTAATACTTCCGAATTGCAGTGGAACACTCAAACAGAACACTACACTGAGCCGAACTGTGTACAATAACCAAGACAGCTCCAAGTTGCTTTGTCACCATGGTAACTATGCCTTGGGTCTACCCTAGAAACTTTGCTGGGCACAATGCTGTCAGCTATAGATATTTGGGGATTTTTTAATGATACTGCTTAGGCCCTGAAAGGCCCTAATGTAGACACGGCAATTATGAACCAAAAAAATCTCCTTTTCTCATATAGCTTATTTTATATGGGAAGCTGGGATATACTACATCCAAAGAAACATATTTTTATCAGTAAAAGCTTCATCTACATTTAGAGCTTCTGCTGAGATAGTTGTGTTAGCAATCCCTCTCTAGTTTAGACTAGCCCTTAGCAGTATAAAGCAATTAAAGATAATCCTGAGCATGCCTTGAAAGGATAATGTTTTCTGCAGCTCTTTTGTTCATGATTTTCAGGTGTGTGCTTTTCTCTACCACCCCTGCAGATCGTGTAATATAGATTGCATACTGATAATGCAGGCTGTTATCTGTAGGTGTTCCTAAATAATGAATAGTCCACTGTAGCAGCTTTCCTTACAAATAACTAGCAAAAGCCAGCTTCAGTCTGTTTTTCTGAACAAAATAACTTATAACTTTTCTAAAATAGAAGCCTACCTCGAGGCTTTTAAATCCATTCTTGAGCACCTAAGGGTGCCTTTCAAGTCCCATTCATTTCAACTTCTAAATCATATTTAGTCCAGAACCGGCCATCTTTCTTTAAGCTAGACAGTGCCTGGACAAGCACAAATGGTTGTCCTGAAGTTACAAGGACCCTTACCCAACACTTCAGTCCCTATGGAATCACATCTAGGCACAAGATTCTCTAAATGTCCCTATCTTACATATCCATACATGAGAGGCAGCAAAAGGCCAGATTACAGCACATAAGCAAGCAAGTTTACCCTCTTGAGAATGTGTCTCCATCACATTGTAAAAATATTTGTGGCTGATCACATCTTCCTCTGGGAATTACTATGAGAAAGCTCTGCAATATGCTGAATTGGTGAGGGTTCTCAGTTTCTTCTCAGCTTTAGTTCGCTTTAGCTACTTTTTCAGCAGAAACTCCATTTCCATTACAGGCACCACTATGTACATAGTAAGAGAAATCTCAAAACAGGGCAGAACACACTGTGTTTAGTAACATATTTTTTCCCTAACTGCAATCCACTGCCCTTTTCTTTTTCCATCAGTGTGGCTCATGGGGTTTCTCTCAGCTCTCTAATTGCTGGAAAAGCTGTACTCATTGTTCTGCTCTGTCCTTCATTTTAAACTAGGTTGTAACTTTCTTGGAGTCCTTGATGTTTAATTGATCCACATCTAGCAGAAGATTCTCCTTACAGAAGTCATGCCCACATTGACTCAGACACTGTGAAGAATTCTGGAAAAGTGAGAGGAGTGGACTCTAGATAATAGTTTGCACAACTGGTGACTGAAGATCAGAATTACTGCAAGCTCTAATTTACCGTCAGAGACAGAGCTGATAAGTACACCAATGACTATGGCATCTCTGTTTTCAGTTGGTTGTCTTTCTTTCTATAGCTGTGAATCTGGGAAGATATCCATAAGAACATACAGAAGGACAGAATGTCCTTTTTCTTTTTTTTGTCACAGTCTTGCCTCTGTCTACCAAGGGAATTATTTCAATATATCATTAGTCATCTTGGAATTAATTTAAAAGTTCTTCCTGGGTGATCTTAAGGGATTTCAGCATACTTAATTTATTGGTCTTTTTCTGTGCTATTCTCAGCTGACTCATTTAAAAACACAAGCCATATGAACAGTCCTTCCCACTACCATTGTTTATAAAAGAAAGTGTTGCAAATTATGTTCTTTTTTTCCCCAAAAGAAACAGCTTTAACACAAGCACAGGTGGCTTGGTTACAGTCAACTTACAGTATATATACCAAGAGAAAAGGAAATGAAAGTATAAAAAGAAGTATACATAAAAAAAGCTACAAGATCATAAAAGAAAAACAGAATGAAATATCAGAGAAAAAAACAGCATTTTTTTATAATGAAAATGTCAGCATTTTCATTATATTTCCTTATTTCTAGAGGTTTTATTCCACGTTAAACACTCTGTAAAGATTAAAGCCTGGCATATCAAGTATGACATTCAGTCTAGAAACTAATTTTAATTCATATATATTGGGAAAAGATAATGTCTGGCATTTTTTAATATTATATGGTTGAATAAAAAGCAGTGTTACAAGTTGGAATCGTTTCAGTCTATCATGTCAAGGAGAAGTTAGATAAATGTTTGCATAAAACCTATCTGTAAGAAGAAACCCACATCTTTAAGATTCAGGCTTTCTTAATAAGTTTTGGTTTATACATGTTTCCACGTGTATACTCTGGTATAACTTTTTACACTTGGTATTGTAATTGTGTGTTAGCTTCAGAATCATAGAATCATACGATAGTTTGGGTTGGAAGAGGCCTTTAAAGGTCATCTAGTCCAACTTCCCCTGCCACGAGCAGGGGCATCTTCAACTAGACTGAGTTGCCCACACCCCGGGCCAGCCTGACCTTGAATGTTTCCAGGGTGTCATAGTTTCAGTTGGGAAAGTGTTAACTTTTTTCCTAGCAGCTGGTATAGTGCTATGTTTTGGATTTGGGATGAGAAATACTTTTGATAGTGCACAGGTGTTTTCAGTTGTTGCTAAGCAGTCAAGGCCTTTTCTGCTCCTCATACTGCCCTGCCAGCGAGAACTGGGGGTGCACAAAAAGTTGGGAGGAGACACAGCCGGGACAGCTGACCCCAACTGACCAAAGGGCTATTCCATACCATGTGCTGTCATGCTCAATATATAAAGTTGGGGGAAGAAGAAGGAATGAGGGGACATTTAGAGTGATGGCATTTGTCTTCCCAAGTACCATTATGCATGATGGAGCCCTGATTTTCTGGCAATAGCTGAACACCTGCCTGCCAATGGGAAGTAGTGAACAAATTTCTTGTTTGGCTTTGCTTGCATGTGCAGTTTTGCTTTAACTATTAAACTGTCCTTATCTCAACCCACGGGTTTTTCCTCATTTTTACTCTTCTGATTCTCTTCCTCATCCCAACCAGGGAAGTAAGCTGTGTGGTCCTTGTTGCTGACTGGGGTTAAACCACGACACAGGAATGGGATATCTACCACATCTCTGGGAAACTTTTTCCAGTATCTCACCACCTTCACTATGAACAATTTCTTCCCAAAGAAGTCTAAATCTACCCTCTTTTAGTTTAAAACCAGTACCCCTTGTCGTATCACAACAGGCCCTGCTAAAAAGTTTGTTCCTGTCTTTCCTGTAGGCATCCTTTAAGAACTCAAAGGCCACAATAAGGTCTCTCGGGACCCTTCTCTTCTCCAGGTTGAACAGTCCCAACTCTCTCAGCCTGTCCTCATAGAAGAGGTGCTCCATTCCTCTGATCATCTTCATGGCCCTCCTCTGGACCTGCTCCAATAGGTCCATGCCTTTCCTGTGTTGAGGACTCCAGAACTGGACGCAGTACTCCAGGTGGGGTCTCACCAGAGCACAGTAGAGGGGTAGAATGACCTCCCTCGACCTGCTGGCCACACTTCTTTTGATGTAGCCCAGGATATTACAGAATCACAGAATGATTAGGGTTGGAAGGGACCTCTGGAAATCATCTAGTCCACCCCCCCTGCCACAGCAGGGACACCTACGGCAGCTGCACAGGACAGTGTCCAGGCAGGTTTTGAATGTCTCCAGTGTGGGAGACTCCACAACCTCTCTGGGCAGCCTGTGCCAGTGCTCTGCCACCCTCAGAGTAAAGAAGTTCCTCCTCATGTTAAGATGGAACTTCCTATGTTCAAGTTTGTGCCCGTTACCTCTAGTCCTATCACTGGGCACAACTGAAAAAAGACTCTTCTCATCTACCTGGCACCCTCCCTTTAAGTATTTATAAGTATTGATAAGATCCCCCCTCAGTCTTCTTTTCTCTAGACTAAAAAGCCCCAAGTCCCTCAGCCTTTCCTCATAAGAAAGATGCTCCAGTCCCCTAATCATCTTTGTAGCCCTCTGGTGGACCTTCTCCAGCAGTTCCCTGTCCTTCTTGAACCGGGGAGCCCAGAACTGGACACAGTACTCCAGATGTGGCCTCACCAGGGCAGAGTAGAGGGGGAGGATGACCTCCCTCGACCTGCTGGCCACACTCTTCTTGATGCACCCCAGGATGCCATTGGCCTTCTTGGCCACCAGGGCACATTGCTGGCTCATGGTCATCCTGTTGTCCACCAGGACTCCCAGGTCCCTTTCCACAGAGCTGCTCTCCAGGAGGTCAGCCCCCAACCTGTACTGATGCATGGGGTTATTCCTCCCCAGATGCAATACCCTACACTTGCTCTTGTTGAGTTTCATCAGGTTTTTCTCTGCCCAACTCTCCAGCCTGTCCAGGTCACGCTGTATGGCGGCACAGCCTTCCAGCATGTCAGCCACCCCTCCCAGTTTTGTATCATCAGCAAAATTGCTGATGGTACACTCTATCCCTTCATTCAGGTCATTGATGAATATATTGAACAGGACTGGACCCAGTACTGACCCCTGAGGGACTCCACTTGTTACTAACCTCCAACTAGACTCTGCACCACTAATCGCAACCCTCTATGGTTGGCTTTCTGGGCCGCGAGCGCACATTGTCAGCTCATGTCCAGCTTTTCATGCACCGGTACCCCCAAGCCCTCCTTGGCAGGGATGCTCTCAATCCCTTCATGCCTCAGCCTGTGTTGAAACTGGGGGTTGCCAAACCAGGTGCAGGACTCTGTGCTTGGCCTTGTTGAACCTCATGAGATTCACACAGGTCCAGTTCTCAACCTTGTCCGGGTCCCTCTGGACGGCAACCCATCCGTCAGGCATATCAACCGCATCACTTAGCTTGGTGACATCTGAAAACTTGCTGCAAGAGCACTCAATCTCACTATGTCATTGATGAGGATATTAAATTGTACTGGTCCCAATATAGACCCTTGAGGGACACCATTTGACACCGACCTCCATCTGGACATTGAGGCCTTGGCCACTACCCTCTGGATGCAAACATCCAACCAGTTCCTCATCCACCAAACAGTCCAGCCATCAAATCCATATCTCTCCAATTTAGAGAGCAAAATGTTGTGGGGGACTGTGTCAAAGGCCTTGCAGAATTCCGGATAGACAACATCCATAGCTCTTTCCTTGTCCACTGAAGTAGTAACTCTGTCATAGAAAGCCACTAGGTTGGTCAGGCAGGACTTGCCCTTGGTGAAGCCATGCTGGCTGTCTCAAATCACCTCCCTGTCCTCCATGTGCCTTAGCATAGCTTCTAGAATGATCTGTTCCATGATCTTCCCAGGCACAGAGGTGAGGGTGACAGGTTGGCAGTTCCCAGGGTCCTCCTTTCAATCCTTTTTTAAAAATGCGTACAATGGTTCCCTTTTTCCAGTCACCGGGGACTTCACTTAGTTGCCATGGCTTTTGAAATCTCATGGAGAGTGGCTTGGCAACTACGTCAGCCAATTCCCTCAGGGCTCTGGGATGCATCACATCAGGTCCCATAGACTTTTGCATGTTCAGGTTCCTCAGGTGGTCATGAACCCAAACCTCTCTTACAGTGGGACGGACTTTGTTCCCCCAGTCCCTGCCTTGTTGTCCATCCACTCAAGAGCTGTAAGAAGAGAGTTTGCCAGTGAAGACCGATGCAAAAAATTTGCTCACTACCTCAGCCTTCTCCTCATCTATTGTTACTCCATTGTTACCAGTTTGCCAGTCTTGCTCATCAGGAGAGGTACGCTTTCTTTGACCTTCTTTTTCTGGCTGACATACCTGTAGAAGCCCTAATTATTCTTTGCATCCTTTGCCAAGTTCAGCTCCAACTACACCTTGGCCTTCCTGATCCCATCTCTACACAACTGGGCAGCATCCCTATACTCTTCCCAGGATACCTGTCCCTGCTTCTGCTGCCTGTACATTTCCTTCTTGCCCTTTAGTTTGACCAGCAGGTCTCCGCTCAGCCATGTCAGTCTCTTGCCTTCCTTTCCTGATTTCTTACACCTGGGGACTACTGTTAGACTTAGACTTAGAGTACTCTTACTGTGCTCTGCAATCAAGGTTGTCCTCACCGTTAAATGAAGCATGTGTGTGTATGTATGTATGTATGCATGTGTATGTTTGTGTACCCACATGTGTGTGTATACATATACTATATATGTATAATTTAAAAATGATGCTTGACATAGTCTCACTTTAATTCCTTTTTCTTTGCCAATAATCTTGCATTCGACTGCTGTATGCTTGAAGCCAACACAAGATATTAGAAAATGTGGTGGTATGTTATGAACAGAGCTGTCATGGCTCACATAATGGGCACGAGACTTAGACACATGGCATTTGGTTTATGCCTTCTCACAGTAACACTTCTGTACCATACGTTTTTACAGTGCAAAACCAGATCGTTTGTCACACTTTGTGATCCCACATGCCAATCACAACCGCATGCCTTAGCTGTGATCTGTCAAACAGTTATGCCTGTCACATGGGGGTCAGAAGAAGGAGAATTACCTTTTGGCTACACTTCAGCTAGAGGAAAGAGGGAAGGAGATTAACGTAGCAGATCAGCCTCAAAGAAACTCCACCACAAGGTTACACTATCCATCTGCAAGCTAAAGTTATATGCTGGTTCACCACTTGAATGTGTTGAAGATAAAGAAATTTTAGTGGCTGCTGAAACAGATTGTATTTCCATACAATCTCTTAAAACAAACCTACCAAGCAAAATACTCCTGTAGGTACACTACAGGACTTTGAATGGAGGTTCAATTTGTTGTTGGAATGCCACAGAAGTTTCAATCTACTGATGATTTGGCTGAAGCAGAAATATAAAGAAGGAATTCAGTTTTCCACAGAATATTGAGAGTGCAGTCCACTGTGCAGACTAGTACATAATTGCTAGCACAAATACACATTCATTGCTACCATTCCTCAGAGCACAGCAATCAAATATTTCTGCTCAATATGGCAGCCAGAATCCACAGAAAAGCAGAATTCACATAAGGAATTTCCTCCTGCCTACAAAAAAAAAGAAGTAGCTAAATACATAATCCTCGGGTGTCTGACTATATTCCTGGTTTTATGCTTTGCCAATAAATATCTCCTGCCTTCCCTCTCCAGCTGTATATGCAAATAACACCATTTCCTTTATGATGAATTATGCTTCCCTGGCTCCAAAGTTTTCATTTGAAAGGTTTTAAACACTGTTAACCTACTTGGGGATCAAAATAATCTACTCTTTGCCATATATGAAAGTATCAATCACTTCACATTTATTAATACATACATATAGAAATAAAATAGAGTGTGTAGACATAACTTTAAAAATCATGTCTTTAAAGGACATCTGGAACACATTTCTCAATGAACAGCAAACTGCTTTCATACATGCCTCGATGTAAGACAGTCCGGTGAGTCCCAAGTTCTTTTCTGAATAAGTAGTGTTGTGCTCCTGATCATTCAAAAGGATTAGGTGAATTCTAAAGAATTCAAAAACCTATTAATATGAGGATTTAAACTGCTGAGTTTGGTAACAGCAGTGAATTTTTCAGAAGAATTTAGGTAGTTAAAAAGAACAAATGTTATTGAAAATCTAAATAATCCAAACAATTTTGTCAAAATAATGTAGAGGTGTTATGATCTTTCTCTGTAAATGTCTAGAATATAGACAGACATTCTAAAGAATAAGAACTGCAATGCGAAGTGAGATTCACAGCTCTAGACAGTTCTAGTAGTCCTATACTGTTATGAAATATAAATCGTCCTTTAGATGAAAATGTAGAAGTCACCAAAAGGACTGCTTTTGTGGGTCCTGTTGGCATCACTTTTGATAGTTCTACTTACATACTTGCAATTATTGACCTGTCCCTTAGTATTGATATTTTCTGAACCATAATCATCACATTAATCCTGTAAATAAACACTTGGTTAGTTTATAAATTCTATATTGCAACTTATGTGTTTGTACAGTGTCTATTGGCATAAGCCCTTATTGGGTGCTATTATAATTTGTGTAATATATTAATTAGTGATTTAATGAATTAGTATTTCCTATAAAAGGAAATAAAATTGATGATGTGTGACATCTTCCACAACATAATTCTTTGCAAGTAAAGAAATGTGAAATTTTCTTTCAAGTCTTAACTACAACATGATGTCCACGTACCTCGAGTGACAGACATCAGATATTCACAAAGAGCTCTGCTCTGTCTCCTTTGGATGAGGAAAAACACAGCATAAATTAATCTCCTTCATAGCATCACTTAGAGGTCATTATAACTTTAGTGGCATCAACAAAATTTAAGATTGAAACACCTGCATGCATTCAGATTGTGATGTATTAGCCATTTAGGAGACAAGTATGAGATAGGTCATAATTAAGGTTTTTACTGCTTTGTTTCTTCTAACCTGGCTTCCCTTTCAGTTTTAGGATATAAATCGATTAATATGACTAGCTACAAACAATTAAATTAATTAAAAAAACCAACTCCTACCTAAGATTAGTTTCAAGGATCTAAGAAACCCACAGTCAAACCTTGATATCATAAATTAGAGAACCTTCTAAAACAGGGAAGGAAATGGCTAATTTATGTGTTCTTTCAACAAGAGTCAGATGCCTAGAGATTCGGGCAAAAAATCTAAATTTTCTAATTAATTTCCACTACATAATTGCTTATACTATTAGAAATGTATATAACTGACATCACAGGTTTAAAAATAAACTTCTTTTTAAAGTAAAAGCATAAATAATATTTCTGGAGGACTCGAAGGAAATGGCTGTTGATCTGATTTGAACTGTTAACAGTCTGCTTACTCAAAGTCTCTATTATGTAATCAATTCCCACCTTAAATTCAATCCTATATACACTAAAACCGTACATATAAACAACCCTGTCTTTCACAAAGACGAAATAACCTCATCTTTCTTTTTTTTAAATTTTATTTCCTTGTCATTCCCACATCTTATCTCAGCTTTCCCTGTATTTTCCAACTTGTCGCATATAGTCCTAACCTGTACTTTCCTTAAGTTTTTTAGAGCTTCCTTTTCCCAATTTGTTCCTATATCTGCCATTATTTGTCTTCACCCTTGCACAGTCACATTCACATCCCATGTTTCACATCAACTGGTTTCCCCAGTATCTTTTTTGACGTTTACAATCACCCAGCCTCATTACTTCTCTTGACCACATTCCACCCTAACATCTTCAGTACTTTAGTTTTATCTCCTCACATTCCCAAAATCCATAGTTCTTTGCATTATTTTAGTTATTCATTTTTGTTTTGACTACTTGCTATGTTCTATTCAGAAGATGAGCATAGTATAATCACGTATGTTGACAGATTATTCTCAGTTCTTCCAAGACAGGTGGGGAGTATGGGCTATTTACAATAATTTTCTTCCACCTGCAAAGACTGTGCTACCTATGTTGTCCATGGCTGTAGTGAAAGATTCATCGCATCATAGACAGCGTCGTGTGAATATATCTCAAAATGTTAGATAGTAGATTTCCTCCCTGATGGCATTCTTTGTTGAGAAACTTCAATGATCCAGACTCAGTGATGGAGACCTCTCTGAGAAACGGCTTAACAGTAATTCTCTTTGAAGACAACTACAGTTTTACCCTCATTTTTTCAAAAGGAAGGGGATCAAGCTAAGGTAATCCCAAGACTGGCTTTTACTGTACTCCAGAAAAATGGGGAAGATTCTTAAGGAGAAAAAAGATTATTTACCTTTTATATATTAAGATTGATGTCTTACATGCAGCAATCAAAGTGAATTGAATCAAAGAGAGAATTTACATTTTAAAAAGTATTGCCTATTTAAAATTCTAGGATAACTTTTTAATAATGTAAGTATTGTTCTCAATAAAAACATTGAATTTATAGCTCTGTATTTCATATTGTTTATAAAGTAATCATTTTGTAAATCAAGGCATTCTTTTTACAAGGAAAATTTGTCACTTTTTAGTGCTTTTTTTTGCAACTTATCCTTCTATAAATTTCCTTATATTTTATAAGTGCTTCCTGACTCAAGACAGTAGGGAAAAATTGGGCCTTTCAGTTAACCGAGACTATTTCATACTGGAAATTTCCAGAAAGATATTATTTCCCTTTGGAGGTGTTTAAAATTAATCCCTTTCAAACCATAGCAGTGGATTTTAATTAAGCTAGCATTAGTACTCATGTCAAGAGGAAAAAACACTGTAAAGCCCTCTCTCTTGACCTTTGAAATAATAGTTAACCTAGGCATAAGCAGACACTTTAAACAAGACTGGAATTAGGGGATACCAGTTGTGCTAAAAGTAAGGAGGAGATTGTATCTGACTTAACCTTATTTGCCATAAAATTTGCTTTGTTGCTTGTCAATCCATCTAAACGAAGACACGTGACTAAGATGAGTCTTCATCAGACCGCCTCTCTTTCCCAGGTTCCAAACCACTGAGTTTGTCAGCTAGCGATTTTCAATGGGACTGGAAACAGCCACAGGGCCTGTAGTGTCAATCTTCTTTATTCTCTTAAAAGTGTAACAAGAAAGTTTGAAAATAGTTGAACATGTCTTGTTTTTACCTGTTAGCTTTCACACTCACATGCAGGATTGACTTTCATGATATGGCTGTTTCTATCTTCTCATGCCTTTCAGTAGTCACAGGTAAAAAAGGCTCAGTTAACTCTTGGTATGAAATTTTGCATACCAACAGCCCAGATAGCTGCTGTTTTCATGCAAGATAGTGGCTTGACTAAAACTGTTATGAATTTCTAGAAAGGAAAGATTTAATGTTTGCCAATTGCTACATGTTTTGGTTTTTTTTTTTCATTCCTATGCTTTGAGTTTAAAAATAATTACTGTATGCATTTAATATCTGTTTTATTTTGTCATGAACTCATACTGTGGTTTGGAGTGTATTTTTCTAGGTCTTATATTCAAATGTGGTTTCCTCCTCGTAAGATTTACGATCAGTGACAGAGGCAGCATTTTCAATTCTTAACCTGGAATCTGGAAAATATTTTCACAAATACATTAAGGTAAGCAGATGCATCTTTGGATACACACCTG
This sequence comes from Pluvialis apricaria, assembly GCA_017639485.1. Classification (NCBI taxonomy): domain Eukaryota; kingdom Metazoa; phylum Chordata; class Aves; order Charadriiformes; family Charadriidae; genus Pluvialis; species Pluvialis apricaria. The sequence goes on from CM030007.1 coordinate 202,834,598, forward strand.
CTTCCTTACTTATTCTAAAAGATAATTTACATGTTTGCCATTGCTTTATAATGCTGACAGCAACCAGAGTTGAAAGACAACAATGAAGGACACAGATCCAGGTTTAATTCCCACTATGCCACTCACTTTGCAGCTTTTCTCCTTTCTATTTCCTGTACCATGTAGTACCTTATCTATTTAGAATGCCTTTTTTTTTTTTTAATGGCATCTGTTTCCTATCATATGCTATTAAAAGCCAGGAGCAGGTGATCTTTGATCTTTTTACATCTCTAGATTCCACTATAAATAGGTGATAATAAGTAGTATAACAATGATATAACAGCTGATGTCATAATCATATGTCATTATGACATCAGCTACGTAAATGGAAGAATAAAATACTATTTTAAAAGTAAAAACAAATTCTGTGTGTAAGGAAAACAACAAGCAAAAGCAAATAATCTTCAAATATTTTTAAATTTTCATGCTATACATGTAAGAGAAGAAAATTTTTCCTACTGTTTTGCCTGGTCTGAATAACATAGTATCGGCCTTTGCTTTCCAGGCTGGTCATATCAATTCCTCTGGAACGGGAAAATTCAGAGATATCAGGTGACAGAAAACATTTATTACAAAAAGCCTGATAAGGACTGGAGTTGTGTAGTGGAAAATGAGCTCAAAGACAAGTTCTGGGCTAAAAACTCAGGTAAAAGGTTATTATATCTAAAAGACAAAAAGTAAAGGATATATATTTTTCTGGAAAAGCTCTTCCCAATGCTCTTGTGCATTTCTAAGACCTAATAGCAGCTTGAAAATGGACTGAATAATAGAAAAAAACATCAAAGATAAATTCTCATGGGTTCTGAAGACTTTCTGTACTAGAACACAAAAAGATAATAACTTTCACAAGCATTTATAACTTCTGTTACATATCTATGTATGCATGAATTGAAGAAGCAGCTGAAAGCATTCCCTGATGAGAAAAGTCAATGGAGAACTGACAAGCAATAACAGCTGGATTCAATCACCCCTATAAGGTACATTCCTCATATTCAGAAAACTTAAGGAAAAGAGAGTTCACTTCTTGAAAATTATGTAATTCAGGAGTGCTGAAAGCATCATCCAAAACAAAAAACAAGACTCCAAATATGAATCACTGCATAATGAATAGAGAAACTTGGAAAAAAGAAAAGAAACTTCATATCAAGGAAGAACCATTATCACAAGAATACAATGGTCTGAATGAATCCATAAAAATCACTATCATTTTGCAAGAAGATGCTACCATGACTCAGATTTCAGTGTGTGACATAAAATCTTTTATAAGCAACAGTGAAGGCTAATGCTGCTACTGAAAATTATTTTTAATGAGTCTTGAAATGTTAGTTTACATCCGTTTCTCATGTTATTTATTACCTACAGTAAAACAGACTAAAATTTAATTTTAATTTATGTTTTATTAAGGTTTCCTGTTGATATCATTCCTTTAACAAGCTGGTGAGTTGCAGGGTATGATGAGGCTTTAAAAAAATGCTACTATTGTGGCATGTTTCCATAACTGCATTAAAACTTACTGTTACTTAGTTCATTTCTCAGGTTACTGAACTTGTAAATTGACAAACCAAGCACAAAATCATATACAGTTTTCTGGCAATAAAGCATTTTTGTTGCTTATGATAATTAAACAAAATCAATATATTAACTATAAACGTAATCATCTCACTTCACTTTACTCTGACTAGGATTTAAATTCAGATGTTTGTTTTATTTGCTTTCTAAAGTGCGTACCAAATTAAAGTGTCCAAAAAGAAAAAAAAAAAGAAAATGGATCCCATTAAAAAAATTAAAGAAAACAAAAACCTATATATCATATATCCTGTATTCTTACCGACAGGTAAGGAATAAAATAGTGAGATCAAATGGTAAATTTCAATGAGGTATTTCAGTCCAAAAAATGTTTAGCAGAAGTAACAAATCTGATCCTACTGAAGAAAGAAATTAAGAGCATTTAGAATAAGCACCTAAGAATATTAAAGGAAATAAAGTGTATTTCAATGATTCACTAGCAATAGGGGAAAAAAAAAAAAAAGAGAAGCTTTTTTCTTTTTTTTTTCTGCCTCAATGTATCAAACGCTGAAAGTCTGCAAAAAAGTTCAAGCTACTGACAGATTAAAAGGCATTAAAAGGGCAGTTAAGCCAGTTGGAGGAGGGAAACACATTGCCATAGATCTACTAGATTTCTTTTTCTTTTTTTTTTCCCTCTTTTTTTTCTTTTTTTTTCTTTTTTTTTTTTTAGTTAGTCTCAACAGATGATAACGTGGGAAAACATTGGGAGCCTAATTCACTGCCTAAAAGTCAGTATCTGGTGCCTAAGGGTGTTCAGGACAGTCACAGAGGTCTGGAAGGTAGGAAACAGGACTGCATGTGGGTACAGCCCTTCCACAGAGGCAGCTAGAGGCCAGGGGAGATGGGCAGGAGTGTGGGCATGGCACAGAAGTTTCTGTTTAGGCAACTGACTTAATGTTGCCATATTGCTGTTCCTCACCGATGATAAAGTTACTGTGACAGGTTTTAGTGCAAAACTTCAGATGGACCTATGGTTTACTGATCATCTGTCATGAACTCAAACTCCATTTTGCCACCATTTTACTCTGAGAATTTGTCAGGAAGACATTTTTAGGAAATCTTTCTTTGGGCACAAGTAGATCAATGATTTATCATCAAAACTGGAATATTTTTCTATTGTACTGAAAGATCAGGTGAATCGGTCCACAACAAATTAACTTGGAAATGGACAATTAGTTATAGATCATCTTTGGATAAAATTGAACATATTTTCTTCTTTCTTTTCTGTTAAGCAATGCAAAAGATGATTAAATGCTGGAGCACAAATGAAAGACCAAAGAAAGGATTCCAATGTTGAAGACTACCTTGACTGAAACCTTTTTTCTCTTTTACATGTTTTGGAATAAAGTTACATTTGTTTAAAGTCATCTGACTTTTTGTTCAAATGGACTCCAGCATTAAGTAGAAACCTGTTTCCTTCATCCTTACTTATCCTTGCTCACTCATTTGCTACAATTCTTTCTGAATAGCAAAATCTGTACATTAACTGTGTAGATATATACTTATTTAAACTAAGAGACTTAAATTAAGTTATGTTGAGCAAAAACTAGTACATATACTAGAATATACTTTTTAAAAATTAAGCACCCTTGGCAAGTTTTGTTTCAGAGCTCCTAAAATACAACAGCAAATGAATAAAAATGCAGACAAGTCTGCTTGTGAAACTCAAATAGACTCTGAAAAGTCCTAATACCATGAAATAAATACAATGGCTAAGTTAGTAAAAAAAAAACCAAAACCCTGAAGAGTATCTATAACTTAATCATATTCTGTTAAAATACAGAGCTGGTTGCAGAGAAAATGAGAAAGGACAAATACTGGCAATCCTATAACCTTTTCTAATGTGTTATAACAATGCTCAGAATACAGCTTGGCCTCAAAGATGCAGTTGTGAGTGTTTTAAATATTTCATTCAACATCCATTAGGATTCACTCCCTTATTTTTTTTTCTTTTTGTTTTAAAGATAAGTTTTGTTGGGCTTTTTTGTTTGTTTTGTTTTAATGGAAAATGTCACTGGAAGCTTGGGGAAAATATGCATTGGTAATGTTTTGTTCACCTTCCCTGGCAATGCTGCTTTCCATCACAGAAGCATGAGAAAATAAGACGAGAAGATATTTTTAATAAGCTTTTGTCCCATAGTCACTTCCTCAGTTATAATCACTAAGTATTTGTCATTATTTTTATTTCCCTTTCATATTATATCAGGTTCTAAATATAATTCAGTGTCCTAGACACTAATTCTTAGGTTAGTGACCACTTTAAAATAACATGATGTGGTTGCTATTAAAATGTAATTCAGCTTTCAATAGATCGCTTGTGCCTGACAACTAATTTTTTTGTTGCTCCCTTGGGTAGTTGCTAGAAACAGTCCCCAGTGTAGATCCATCCTCCGACTGAAGCACAGAAAGGAAAAGCTGAAAAATGAGCAACGGGAACAGCTTGCTGATGAAGTTGAATGAAGAGCTAGTAATGATATTGATGACATTACTAATTACTAAGCAGGCAGAATTCAAAATGAGAATTAATTTGTCATCATGATATCATCAATCAGCTTTCTATTGCCTTGGGTAATAGGTTTGTGCTTGCTTGGTGCAGTATAAACTTTGCTATATAACTCATTTTGTTTTGTACATCTGTACTTCTTAATTTTGACCTTTTAAAGTTTTACTCTTCTAGGTATTGCACTGTGGTTTTATGAGGGTCCTATTTCAAAGGCTTGGTATTTTATGCTCAAATCAAATAATGAGTTTAAAGACCACATAATTTCTGCCCCTCAAAACAAGCAAATGTTCAACAGATTATTTTAAAAGGATCACGGTGTAAAGTCACACCCATCCCTGATGCAAAAAGGAAACATATTCGAATTTGATACTTAAAAAGATTCAGATAGATTTCTAGACAGATGTTTTAATTAAAAATTTATAGTAAAGATAGGCAAGTTCCTCTAATTTGGGGATGCAGGACCAAAAGTCATAGTTCCTAAGTGCTTGAGTAGAAGCAATCTCTTTGGCATTGATTTAAGAAAATCAGTCTTTTTCAACAACCCAATATTCCTAATCCTCCAGCCTGTGAACCAGTATCTCAGTCCCAAGAGTCTGGATGCTCTACTATCTCTTCCAAACAGCTGAGATTCCTGGCTGAGTCATCCAGTCAGAGAGCAAGCTGGCCAGGCTTCACCAGCTGTGCACTCCAAGATTTTCCTCTGTCCTGTCCAACTTGGCATCTCTGCCTTTTTCATCACCATTCTGGATTCTTGAATTCCTGCCTCTGTTTTCACAAGACCACTTTCCATTTTTGTGGGCATACGCTGTGATCATTGTTAGTGTTTTGCTCTAAAACAGTGTATCTGTAGACAGAGTGTATCTGCCGAGTCATAAGGGAACTGTTAATTGTCCCCTTGGAAGTGCCCAAGGCTGTCAACAACTCACCCTGCCAGCCCTATGTCTTGGCAGTGGGGATTAACCTGAGAGTCATCCAGGGTCCTGAACGCAAATCTTGTCACCACAGGGGTCTGCTAACTAACTGTAGTCAGTCAGGGAACTACCGACCTGAATCAGCAAGTACATTGTCTTTTAATATGCTTATACTACTATAGTCTAGTAATATATGCAGCTTAGAGGTACCCTAGAACTCATCAAACAACCTAATGGATCATCTGACAGTTGGAAAGGTTTTCTGTGTGTGAATGTTAAAGAAAATGTGTTAATTTTAGGCTATATTATTATGACATTTCATTTGCACTGTTTTCCATCATTTTGATTAATGCCTAGATTGTGACTAACGCATAGAAGGAATGAGACATAATACGCATAAAACTACAGCCTGTGGATGCTCTTACCCTCCTTCTAGTTTGTTCACCTACAGAAAGAAAACATAAAAATAGAGAGGGGGGGGAAAGTGTTAATACTGTTTTTCAGACTTATAAAATAAGTAAGAATATAAATTTATTGATTTTGTCTATATATCATTTCTTCTACAAGATAGAAATGCAGTAGTTTTAATTAAGTTAAATATCACAATCAAGAAAAGCAATATGTATACCTTTTAGTCAAAAGCAGAGGAAAACTTTAGAGGTGTTTTTAATAACTAAGAGCATTCCCTTATTAAGCAAATTCAGGAGTTCCACTTCAATGAGTTTATAATTGTGTCATGGATTATATGAAGGTCATTAGTTTCTCCAGAACCCTTTGAACTACATATGTAGCTTGTCAGAAAATCTCCACAGAACTGGCTTTCACTTGTTTTATCTACATTGTTTCACATGAAGTGACATTTCACAGAAGTTGAAACCTTTTTTTATTTCTTCTTTTTACAAATGTTGGACAGATTAAAAAAAAAAAAGTAAACATTACAATAATTACATCTGTTTAAAAAACTAATATTCACTAAGGAGGTAACACCCAGGATAGTTTTACAAGTATTAAGTTGTAGTACAGAGAGAATTCTTAAAGTACTCCACAATTGCACAATCTCCAGTTCTTGTGAAAATGGAAGAAACTTAAATGGATTTTCTCTTTCTTCAACAGTCAAATTCCTTACATTAATTGCCCTGGGTAGAGTTCAGAGTTTATTACTGTATCTCCTCTGAAAATCTGAGTTCAGGAAGCTCCTACAGAGTAAAACGGAGGATGGCATCCTAAACCTCATCAGAATCATACATAGAATCATAGAATCATAGAATGGTTTAGGTTGGAAGGGACCTTGAAGATCATCGAGTTCCAATGCCCCTGCCATAAGCAGGGACACGTCCCACTAGACCAGGTTGCTCAAAGCCCCATTCAGCCTGGCCTTAAACACCTCCAGGGATGGAGCTTCCACAATTTCTCTGGGCAAACTGTTCCAGTGCCTTACCAACCCCAAAGAGAAAAATTTCTTCCTAATATCTAATCTAAATCTACCCTCTTCCAGTTTGAAGCCATTCCCCCTTGTCATATTACTATATGCCCGTGTAAAAAGTCCCTCTCTGACTTTCTTGTAGTCTCCCTTCAGATACTGGAAAGCTGCTATAAAGTATCCCCGGAGTCTTCTCTTCTACAGGCTCAACCACCCCAACTCTCTTAGCCTATCTTCAGAAGAGAGGTGCCAGCCCTCTGATCATCTTTGTGGCCCTCTTCTGGACCCTCTCCAACAGGTCCATGTCTTTCCTATGTTGGGGGCTCCAGAGCTGGACGCAGTACTCCAGGTGGGGTCTAAAACATGGAAAGGACAACGACATGGAAATGTCCTTCACAGAACTCTCCCAGAACAAAGAAGTGCATCTTAAAACAGCAAATTTATGGTTTAAATCTGAACTGTAGTTCTAGACAATTGCATTTGAGGGCATTTGAATATTGCATTATCTGCACATTACCTCGCTCTGTGTAATGGCAGCAGAACAGACATACAAAGTTTGACACACTACACTTGACTGTCCCACATGTCTGTTTCCAGGCATTGCCATGATAAGCTCTTTCAGAGGAATGTAAAAGACCTCCATAAAGTATGCAATCCAAATATGACAACTTTAAATGTAGACTTATTTTTCTGAATAAATGGACATTCCCTTCTTTTATGAGGGGGATGCGTCAGTTTCATTGGAGTCTGGATAATATTTTTTATTGAGCCAATATGTTCAGTCAGTTTAATCTGATAGTTTTCAAATAAAAATGCAGTTGGATAAGTTACTTTTTATTATTACTATTATTTGAACTTTTTATTTTCTCCTCTGAAAACACCTTTACACAAAAACACTCAAAATGGCCTTCCCTTTGTGTAATGGAAGATTTGGAGCAAGTAAGATTCCATCTGCTGTAGCTCAGGCTGCCAGCCTTGTCAGAGACCCCTGTCGACAGAAGTCTACTAGGTAACGAAAATGGAGCTGAAAGCGAACAGTTTTATGACTCTTTTTTGATTTATTCTTTTTAATCTATCAGCAATCTTCAGTTATGGTATTGTGCTGAGAATAGCTTATTATTACTAAATCTGTTTCTATTTTCTAAACAGAGGTTACTGACTTTGCTCTTTGAAAATACTCACTTGCTTTTCTGCCTGTCCTTATTACCTCTTCTTTTTTTCTGAACGCAAGACCTGGTACTTTAAAAGAGCTGTTGATTAATCTGATGACATTTAATGAGATAAATAGGTGGAATAGAAAACAGAAGAAGGAGAGGCCTTTGATCTTTTCAAGTTATTAGACTGAATGATACTGGAAATTTCTTTCTCAATATATGTAAGAAGGTTGCTTTGGCCTCTTAAGTTTCTAATATTGCCAGTTATTCAAAGACACCTCCCAAGCTTTTAACCTCAACTTAATTAAAAGATATATTATATCAATTGACTTCCATTATTTCAGCATCAGAGAGTCTTATCATGCTGTCATTATCATAAGTAAATGGGTTTGTTTTACATAATGTGCAGTAATTATAGTAGTCTCCATTAAAAACATTTCTTCAATATCTCTTCAAATTATTTTAGCCATAGGTAAAGAGGAAGGTTTTTATATATATATTCCAATCAGCCTTTCTATAATTGAGGATTTTTCCAATTGGAATTTTTATTCATTCTATGACGTTTGTTTTTTTTTTAAAGTAGAATACATGAGATTTATTAATGAAATACTGTAATTTATTTCAACAGTATTCTTTCCTGGCAAGCAGGAACATTTCAAAATGAAGGTCAGTATGAAAAAACCTCTGAAAGAACTGTATTGTCGTAAGAAATTATTAATAGATATTCTTAATAAATTTGTAATTACCAGGTGTCATATAATAGGCTATTTATTTGGGTGTACCCTTCTTTGAAAATATTCTTCTTTTTTTCTTCCCCTGTAAAAAGACATTGTTTAATCTTTTGAAAGATTCTTTAAGGCTTTAATTTTTTCTTTCCTCCCATGTTTTGATTATACCTCCTTTTTTCCCCATTTCCTTTCTTCACGTTCAAAGCCATGTAGTCTACCAAAGACTTCCTGTTCTCAGTAAAAGAACTTACATCTCCAACAGGATCAGGAGTCCAGCCGTCTTTACCCATTGGTTTGTTTTTCAAAAAGCATCTCTGAGCAGATGTACTGTTTCTGCAGTTTGGGATGATTCTTCTGCAAAAAATAGCTCATTTACATCTTCTTCAATTTTAGCTTTGCAATTATTTCCTATGATTCCCATGGAAAATTGGTCAGCAGGTTAGCTGACAATCTGTTCTTGCCATTGTTTATTGATACAACTGTTGATCATTATAATCTCGTCATTTCTTCAGGAGTGTACAGATATATTGAGGAATACTTCTCTTAGCTTCACCTTTTCCCTAGACTGTAAACTACTTGCCTATGGGACCATCTTTTTGTTCAGTGATTTTACACTGCCTGGCATAATGGAGTCCTTATTTTCTGTGTTATTCTATTACTCTAATGGTAATACAGTGTAAGAGAGTGACTATATTAATAAAAAAAAAAAGAAGAAAAACTTGATACAGCTTGGCAGTAATATTAAAGGTAGTATGAAAAGAAGATTTTTGCTTCTGGAGTTTTGCTTTCTTTTATTCATAACCATTTTGACAGCAGATTCAGAGGCTGTACCATGGCAGTACATACTCACGAGTAAATTATGTTTGTAATACAAAATGTCTTCTACGTACTATGTTCTCCTGTAAACTAGTCTTGTGTAGGTACTGCTTTTTTGACTGCATTGAACTGAACTGCGTTATATTGACTAGAAAATAAATATATCCACTTCAGTGTTCAAATTAGAAAATTATAAATGAAGGTAACACACTGACATACTTTTCAAAATGTTTTGCCTGTGTTCTGTTTCCTCATATTTTTCCAATCTTACACCTAAACACATGACTTTTTGTAACTGCTTCAGTGGTGTTCTTTGTAAAAAAAAACCCAAAACTTAGTTACTCTTCTGAATTTCACAGAATGTTCTCACAATTCCCTGACTGTCACAGTGAGCAGGGGGCTTCAGGAGCTCTTTTCTACAAATTAAATGGAAAGTCCTTAAGTTCTGGCACTTCCTCACTGCCATGTTTCAAGCCAAGGATAATCTAACTGATGTTCATCACAAGAAAATATTTTCAAGAAACTAACTACCTTCCAAACCATGAAAGCAGAACCTTGATAATTCTTGAATATACTTTCTGTTGCATGGACCAGTGCAAAACTGGAGACAGTGCCTTTTTTTTACATTATTACTCTATCCTTGGAAATTAAATATTTGCAGTTTGCCAGATTCTCTGAAAATCATTTAACACTATACAAACATCAAGATAAAATCATGCATAACAATACAATGATTAACAAAACAGTTGCTAGGTTTTGAGAAAGCTTTATGGAAATAAAACAAAGCCGGGCTGAAAATGACCTGCACTTAATTCCACTCCACAATTTTTTTAAATCCAGTTTAAACTGGCAGGATGCTGCCAGAAGTACTTATATATCTGGAATACAATCCACAGATCAGACCGTGATCCCACATTTTTTGTTTGAGCAAATGAGTCCTTGATGTCAGGATAAGACTATCCTTATGCAGCCATTTTCTGAGTACTTTTAGGAACAAATCACCCCTAAATACTACTTATTAGCACAATATGTTATAAGTAATTTTCAGTCAGTCATCTCATTTCTGAAAGAATTCATGTCATTGTGCAGCTCTAAACACAGTCATATCCTCTCTAGGGTTGTTGTTCAGTAAAGGCTGATCAGACAATAAATAAAACTCTCTATTTACTAAATTAGCCAATGCTTACATAGTATGTCAATCAATCGGTTTGCCAATTCACTCTATTAACCAATCAAACAGTTAATGAAGATGCCCTCTGAAGACTCGTGAAGTAGACTTTCAGTCCCTGTACATAATTTCTTACACTCTGAAAATTATATTTCATATAATTAAATCTGTAAGTAAGCAGCTATACAAACACAAAAAAAGAACACTGACTGAGCTAAAGCTGGGGATAGCACCCAGTCTTTGGAGTGAATTACCACTAAGATGAGTTATATCTCTGTTTTGTTTGTTCACCATGTACTATGTGTAATGCTCCTTCTAAAAGCCTGCAGCTGTGCAGCAGGGATAAAAAGACTGCCTGTTTGCCTTGTCCCGAGAGGGAGCCTCTGGAGACAGGGGCAAGTTGCTCTTCCATTGGAAGTGACTAATGAAGCCAGGGAGAGGGCAAGGAAAGGAGACAGAGAAACTTCTGGAGCACGGTTTATGACAGGGAGATGGAGCCAAACACACAGTGAGGGAAAGGCTGTAACACAGACAGGAGTTTAAGAGACTTCTGAGAGTAGGAAGTGGACAGTCAGGTCTGATATGTAATGTAATAGGAGGAAGAAAACATTTTTAGTAGGGATCTACTGGGGATTGTGTGGAAAATGCCTCACGTGTTTTGCAATCCCAAGCACTGCACACCAGAACTACTTGTCAAATACTGCTGGTTTCTTGGGAATGAAGTAGCTGCAGTTTGCCAGACATCCTGGAAATCGTTTAACATTAACCAAACATTAAGGTAGACAAATGCGTAGATTTCTGCAGCCCAGAAGAATACTAAAAGTTTCTTGCCCAAGTATAAAACTAGTGGGAACTCTCTATTCTGTGATAACACAGTGACCAGGATGTTGCTTACAAACTTCTTCCAATCCATTGCGTTTTATTCAGAACTGAGTTGTCTTTATTGATTTTGTTCTTATGATAATTAAATACATCCTTAGAAAATAAAAGCCCCTTCCTATTCTTAAAAAACTTATTTTAAGGAAAAGATGCAGGAAAATCTACCTCAAAGCTCTATCCAAGGTTTCACTGTGACCCATAAGGCTCAGGAACTGAGGGACCTTGGATACCTCCCCTTAGAAACCAACCTGCATCAGAAAGTTCCACTTGTAACAGCCTGTTTGCCAATTGCTGGCACTCACAAACTATATCAACTAGGCACATCTTTTTTTATCACTACTTTCAAAGAAGAAACCCTTTATCTCTGGACTTCATTCTAAACATTGACTTTCTTAATGTTGACAACAATATTTATAGAATATTAAGATAAGTAAATGAATATTGGGATATTTTGAAGCAGAGCTAAGGATGTTGCTTTATGATTCCTCTCAGCTCTAAGGGGAAATATTTCATGATTAAATCCAGTGCTCTGCTTTGAAAAAGCTCAGCAAGTGTGTTTTAAAGTCTGCTTTCTGATATTCCATACTCATTTTGCGGCAACTGGGTATGCCTAAAAGACAGTTTTCTAGTTGCTCCCAGAGCTCTTTGGTGGGAGCAATCCACACCCCATTAGTCCTAATAGTGTGTGTCTGTGCTGCAGTCCCACATTGGTTTATCTCTTTCACTTTCATTCCTTCCTGTCTCTCCATAGGCATTAAAGTCATTCTAGCTTCCTTACATAGCCCTTATGACTCTGTACCAGTCTAACCTATGACAAGTATGTGATCTTGTGGTGAAATATCTTCTTTGATATGTGAGATAGGGCAAAGAGGGCAATAAAGAGTGCAAAGTGCAGCTTTTCTTGTCCTGTTCTCAGCTTTTATTTCAAAGGGAATATAAATCACTCTCTCACACAGAGATCACAAGAAACATTGATTATTTCAGTAGCTCAGCCTGTCATCAAGAAGATATAGCTACAATAACCTGGATCCCAGAGTATCATAAGAGTTTTGTCCGTTCTTGAATTTTAAAATATGCCATGCCACATAGATAGTTCCTGTAACCGCTTATTTCTGGAAATCATTGTGCTTCATTCTTAAAAAGATACTTATCTACACAGACGATTTGAACTCAAGACACTAACTAAAGATTTTTAATTTAGTTCATTTAGCCAAAAATACACTTCTACCAAAAAATTCAATGTTTTCAGCCTATGAGCAAGTTATAAACAACCTGAGAACAGTTAATAGATATGTTTCCCAAAGCATGCTCGTTTCAGAACTGGCTGAATGCAATGCTGCCCTCTCTCTGCATGTTCAGAAGAACCAGTTCCATCCTTGTCATTTTCAATCCTCTTCAGTTTATGGACCCAAAACTGTTTCCAGTCTAGATGAAGATCCTTGATTAGCAAATGTAAGCCTAATGACAGGCTTGTTTTCCATCATTATCTTTCAACACTTTTCAAGAGTAGTCCACTGCTATGCTACCAGTCTAGTGAATGTTCTTTGGTACTGGACCTCAGTCATCAATATTAAATATTTCCTATTTGTGACAGCTAGTGGTTTTCCAAACAACCCCCAAGTAGGGTTTAAGAGCCAGAACATCCCAGGAACTATCCTTAACAAGCAGTTTGCATGTCGTCTCCTTGTTCTGAAGATCAAGAAAGTTTATTAGCATAGGCACATGTCATTCTGTGCCAGTTGGCCTCAGTGCTCAGAAATGTTCCCAGGCATTTTTAATCTATTTGCATATGTTAAAAAACCGAAGGCCTTATATTAAAATAATTTATTGTAGTATAGCTAGCTTGTTGGCTTATTTTTCCTTTCTTTTTTTTTGCTTTTGGTTGTATAAGGAAAAGGTTTTAGGTGTTTAACTCTTTGATCTGTTATTGTGGTTATCTTGATTTCTGTTTTCATCTCATTTTCATTAGAGTGAATTCAGACTTTGAAAATATTGATCTATTCAGACCCATGCCTAATTGTAATTATTACAGCCTAACATGAGGAAATATGAGGCCCCTCAAGGCATAAAATAAATAATTTTATCTTGAATATTTGAATTCATAACTTAACATATTTATCAGGTATCCATCTTAAGAAACAGTGACAAATTATTTGCACATATTTCACTCTTAAAAAGCAAGAGGCTTTTAGAGAGAGCAGCACTCATTTTCCTTGGGCTGCAATAAACAAGTTTTCCCTTGTTATATGTAGCAACTATCAGGAATGTTCTAAATTGTCTTGGTTTGATTAAAGCAGGCATTTCTGAACCTTTCTACAGCACCAATCATACTTGTGACAAGAGCAGAACAAATGCCCAATTTCAAATACAATAAATCTCTTCCAACTCTTCTTTGAATAGTAAAAAATGGGAGATATATTTCTACTTAATATTTGCTAGCTCAAATGTTGCCTGCATGTGAAGCACAACTCACTTCAACCATAAGCAAAATGAACAGAGTCCATATCTGATAAAAGAATAGTTAAGGTTGACTACGTCCCTTGGGATCTGGTAAAATTTCAGAATTCTAATTTAAGAATCTGTGCTAATATGTGATACGCTTATTTTGATCTTTCATTAAGAGACCATCACCACTAGATTTTCCTGAATTACTTGAAGGATTACTTGTATCTTTTTCAAAGGTATTTATAAATCTTTGTTTGGTGTCTAGTTAAATCTAGAGTACCTCAAAAGAAATCTTAACTGGTAAAGCTTGCATATAGATGGGTGAAAGAGAGACATGTGGCAAGAACAAATGTATGTGTAAGTCAGATACATTCCATTTCCTCATCCACCAAACAGTCCAGCCATCAAATCCATATCTCTCCAATTTAGAGAGCAAGATGTTGTGGGGGACTGTGTCAAAGGCCTTGCAGAAGTCCAGATAGATGACATGCGTAGCTCTGTCCTTGTCCACTGAAGTAGTCCACCACAGAAGGCCACTAGGTTGTTCAGGCGGGACTTGCCCTTGGTGAAGCCATGCTGGCTGTCTCAAATCACCTCCCTGTCCTCCATGTGCCTTAGCATAGCTTCTAGGAAGATCTGTTCCATAGTCTTCCCAGGTACACAGGTGAGACTGACAGGTTGGTAGTTCCCAGGGTCCTCTTTTTTTAAAAATGGGATGAAGGAATAATTTTGTCCCCTAAAATCAAAGATTACGGAAATGGAATTTCTGGTAAAGAAGGTTAGATGTTTCCACTTCAAACAGACAACTTCGCAATTAGATTTTTATTTATATGAGTACTATCTATGTGTCAACATTCAATTTCCTGTTCTGCGGGAAGGTGATCACAACTTTGAGGTTTCGATTATTCCAAGGCAATACTCCTCAATCTGTCTTGTGCCTCCATTCCACTTCAGCATCTCTGCGCAGGGACTCCAATCTCCAAGCTGTGCTGTGCATACCTTCTTCACTATAGGCTATAAATTTATACAGAGTAATAAAATTTTCATGTAATGGACAGAGTATTTCACGTCTAGAATACTACATTGCTTCTTAGTTAAGTCATTAATTTAGAATAAAAGACAAACAGAATTACAGGAATTATGCTTTGATCTTGCTCCCTCACATCTAGATTGATCACATTGCTTACCTAGCTGTTGGTCCCTTTAATATGTATCATTACTGGGTTTGTTTTCATTTACAAGACAATTTCATTTTACTTACTCTTATGAACATCATCTAGACTTTATGGTGTATACTTATGAAGATCATTTAGAAGTTATGGTATAATTCTCGAAGAAAGAAGGAGAAGAAAAAAGCAAGGCAAATAGATCCTGTTTCACTGTGAAAATCACTATGGAATATAAGGATTTTGTATTTCTTGCACAGGAATTTTTCGTATCATAAGATGAAATGAAATCATGTTAACGTAAAATATTGAGAGTTTTAATGACAGCTCAAAAAAACATTTCACAATGGAGGTTCAGTGCACCAACAGTTCCTCTGCTGGGAGAAAAAAACTATAATGAAAAAACAGAAAAGGAAGAAAAAGAAGACAAAGAAGGAAAAGGGAAAGGGAAAGGGAAAAAAATGAAAATAATATGAAGAAGAAAAAGAAAAAAAAGACAAAAAGAAAAAGGTTTTGTTTATTTAAGTACTTCCTTTGGGGCAACTATAGATTCTGCCAGAGTAGGATATTTTCTCATTGATGATATCTGTTAAATAGATGTTTTAACCACTCTTCTTACATTTATGTCCCATTATCTAGAAGGTATTTCTGGTCTATTCAGCAATTCTTTTTTGAAAACATCCTGTAAAATGTAATTAAGGTCTCGTTTTGTCCCAGCTCTGGTGTTTCTACTAAATGGAGAAATAAAACACCAAATGTATCTCAGCAACCATCTCAAACTGATTGCTGTGGCCTGCATTCTGCCTAGCACCTGCAAAGACAGGTAAGAGAGGGAGCTTCCCCCATGCCTTCATCCAGTCCAGAAAATGACCCAAAAATGACAAAAAAAAAGTCTTATTTGTTAATTGAGTTCCCGCTTCCCTGAACTTTGCAGCACGGGGAACTTTCCAGTACTGTTTCAGAGACACAATGATGCAGAACCTCACTGCATCCCTTTTTCCATTCCCACACTGAGTGGCAGGGTAAGTCAGCCATGAAATAGGCAGCAAATGAGAATGTTCCTGGAGGGTCTGAACTGTACAACCCTCTTCAAGATTCCAAAGAATCACAGGACTGCCACTGGGCTCCAGATACAAATCCCTTTCCATATCTGACAGTAAAGAAGCCATGCTCCTACCTTTACCAAAATTATAACTTTTTATTGCTTTTTCTCCTTTCCAAATAACTAGAGACTAGATATCAATCCTATCTATTTATGGCCTTATCTGGAATATGACTATGAATAAGAATATGAATATGCAGGAAATATCATGATTATGAACAGATAGACAAGCAGACAAACAGACTCAGGCCCAGTGTAGACAAAGAATTGAAAGTTGAGACAACCTAGAGATGGTCAGGAACTTTCAAGGAATTTGGGGAGCAGTTGAAGAGGTGAAGAAAAATAGACATTTGCAACGAAAAGGAAAAGAAGTCATTAATTCTAAAGATTTCTGCTAGAGACCACAGCCCTAAGGACACCTGTAACTTTATTAACCATTTTTTCTTATTTTTATAGAAAAATATTTCCACATTTTCTTCTAGGTTTAACTTAGGGAACAGAATCTCATGAAATTTGTATATTTTATATAATACTTTATATTATATACATATATATGATTCAATGTATGGCTTTACGAAAACAGTAGAAGAAAATTAGTAAGACTGGTACATTCAGGAAAGAAACACATACACACACAAGTTAAAAATGTGGATGCTGTAGTAAATTTTTAGTCTGAATTTACTCATTTAATTGTCCTGAGTGAGTTGATCCAGTTTAATTAATCTAGCTTAATTACATTAATTGAGTCTCTATAGTATAACAAAAGGCCATATAGAGGAATATGATTGATCTAGCCTTCACACTGTGCTGAAATTTCCATCTTTTGTGTAGAACTCTGTTGTGGTTTAACCCCAGCCAGCAACTAGGACTACACAGCTGCTCGCTCACTCCCCCTTTCCCCTCCAGAAGAGTAGGGAGAAGAAAGCCTTGTGGGTTGAGATAAAGACAGTTTAAGAGAACAATAACAGAAAAAGGAAAATAACATCAATATGGTAAAAGAACATACAAGACACAAAACACTCTCACCACCCAGTGAATTGGTTGCCCAGGCAGTCCTGAGCAGTGGTCATGGATTCCGCCCTGCCGCGGACAAACCCCATTTATATACCGAGCATGACGTCTATGGTACAGAATATTCCATTGGCCATACCGTTGTTCTGTCTATGCTCCTTCTCAGCTTCTACAGGAAGCTGAAAAAAGTCCTTGCATACTATAAACATCACCTGGTAACAACTAAAACAATATGAATTATTGACATTCCTTTCATACCAAATCTGAAACACAGCAGCCACTGGGAAGAAAATTAACTGTATCCCAGCTGAAACCAGGAAAATCTGCAAAATAAATATTTGTTAGGGAAACCAGTAAGCTTTTTAAATATAGTTGCAATTAGCTTGGATAAACGAAACCACAATTAGGAAGAATAATTCTTATTTTTAGGTTTACCATTCTCATGCTGGAAACAGTAGGAAAAATTCTGCAATCTATCTCATGTTGGCTACATTCTTTATTTTACCTAACACATACATCTGACCCTGGTATTATTACATTCTTTTTTTAACTTTTTTTTTTTTTCCTTTTTCTGAATGACAGCATTTAGCTTCAAGGGAAAGCAAGCGTCCTCGCTTGCTAGACACAAAAGCAATAGCCCTTGTCAGTACTAGGTCATCTCCAAGCTCACTTTTTCTCCTGCTGTTGATGCTAAATAAGTGCAAGGGCTCTGAGATGGATTGGTGATATTGCCGCTAGCAATTGCAACCAAACCCTCCTGGGTACAAACTTATGGCAGCATCCCCTGGCCTTCCTGAGCAGAAGCATTTGCAAATGTTTTCACCTTGACCAAACATGTCAGACTCATAAACTCAGCGTGTTTCTTGCTGGTGGAGTGCATCGTCTAGCTACCAGGAGTGGGAATTGTCTCCATTTCAGACCTATCTTATTTTACCAGGTTTCACATCTGCCACTTCCCTTGTATCACATGCCAGGTATGACGTAAGAACTAGGGCAAAATCCTAGGACAACTGCCTCTAAGGAGTTTTTTTGTACTCTCTGATGAAAAAGAAAGTAGGCAAAGTGAAAAGGCAACTTGCAAACTATATGTATTTTTTTACTACATAGATTTTAACAAGCAGGGTAGAAAGGGAAAGAACAACTCACAAGATGGAAGTCCAGGGCAAGTGTGTGCTAGATAAAGGATAAAATTGGTAACAGTGATAAAACTTGTAATGAATTATTGTATTTGATTCCAGAACTGGCTGTTATCATTTACGTATAGAATTAATCCCTAGAGCGCATGAAGACTTTTATTAAATATTGAATCTAAAAAGGTATCAAGTGAAAATTGAAACAAAAGTTCCCTCCTATCCAAAAATTCCAGCAAATAATTCCAGCCAGAGGATCACAAAATTTGGTACTGTGTAAGCAGTGTCAACCTTAATTTTAAAGAATGTGTAAAACAGAAGTACAGAAGATACAAGTGAAGGAAAAGAAATTCTCAAATAAGGAAGGACTACTGAACAGAACTAAGCAGTTATTTATCTAATTTGTGTTATGGTTTCTAAGTTCAGTCAGAGATTTTTTTCTTCTTATGTTTGACAATGACATGTCCCTTTATTTTTTCTTCAAAATACACTTAAAAGAATAGTTAAAAAATAGTTAAGAAAAGAAAGCAAAGTTTAAATATTAACATTTTATTTAGTGTATAACATTCAAGTTGAGAAGGCTAACGGGTGAAAGGAACATGCTTATTACATCCTATAACAGTGTCACTGAAAACCACAACAAAACTAATAAATAGGGCATCCTGCAGGGTTTTCCCAGATACTTATATAACAAGGCCCCCACCCTCTCAAACTTCCAAATGGTCTACATTGAAGAAAAGCCAAGAAATTAGTTAGGGTAATGCTGAATCACATTTCAAAGCTCTGTGTCTACGGTATATGTTATCTCCAACCCAGTACAGGGACAACTTAAGAACTCAGCAGTTTGCTGAACGGAGGTCCCTGTCTTCACCTCCTTTTGTATGAGGGAGGGTGTACTGCAAAACACCAAATTCAGTGTTTTGCTGAGGCTGTAGGAAGGCTGACAGGAAGGCTGCAAGCCAACTCACACTGACTTTCAGTGAAATCTGGGTGTGTGACTCCCAGTGGGGCTTGTGAAATGTCATCTTTAATTGACGTTGAAAAAAAGCTTACATTATTCTGCATTAAAATTGTGGTGATTTCATAGGATTGTCATAGAAAATTATTGGAATTACACAGTGATGCATGTTAATTTTTCCATATCACCACCCAATAAATTCTGCAATTAACCCATATCATTGCTCTAATATCATGTACTTTAGGGAAATCTTTTCAATTAGAAACTCAACAGTAGGAGTGGAGAATTGGATAGGATGTCTAAAATTGGATTTACATTGCTCATTTTCCCTTAAGGTTAAAATAGGGTTTTGAAAAATGGCATTTTTTCTTTATGTCTTTTGTTATCAGCTTTTTCTCTCCTTCCAATGGAATTAATGAATGATATAAAGTCAGAAAGCACAGGAATAAAAGCCAAAGAAAATTTATGCATTTATTAAAAGGAGAGTTATCATTAAAATAGTCATAAATGAGTGGTAGCTGTTTTAACCATCATCAAAAAATGAACACAGACTTTTTTTCTAGCCCATTTAATTCTTGGCAATGACCTCAAAGTGAATAATTTTCACTGAAAATTAAAAAAAAAACAACAACAGCAACGACAACAACAATCAAACAGTATTTAATCTCTAAAAATGTATGTTATTTGCCATTTGTAAACAAACACAATTAAATACAAGGTGCTTATCATAACTAGGTTGTCTACTGAACTGTTTCTACTGAGAAAGAAATGAGTTATATTTTCTATTCTAAAGAGATCAGCAAGTGAGAGGACAAGTGTGGACATATTTATGGAGTTTTGCCAGAGGGGACAAGTTAGGTGTTTATGACTTTAGCTTGTTTGCTTTGGTGTCTTTTTGTTGGTGTTTTTTCTTTGTTGTTTTTTCTTTACCCGTGTTTCGCTTTTACAGCTGTTTTTACAGTGTTGTTAGCACTGACCCAGAAACTATTGCTCAAAGTCCACATTTTGCATTAGTGTGTTTCCTGACTTTAGCCTGGGGTTGGTTTTATACAAAATCGGAATTGAGGTTCTCAATATGCTTTTATAGTCTCAGTATATTTTTTCCTTTCACATTCTATTTTCACGTTCTCATGCTGAAGGATACAAGGAGATCTCATTGATTGCAAAGATTAAAACATACGCCCTAGGTTTGGAAAACATGGCTCCAGAAATTTTGTAAGCTAGCTCTAGAGTGATCATGACAGCTTCATTCAGACACATTGTAAGAATAGCAATCAATATGTGCCTTTACAATTGTGCACCAATGTAAGGAAGCTATGAAGAAGTTTATAATATTCCTTTGCAATATTCCCATACTGTGACTGTTATTGATATAGGGAATTCCCAGGACACAATTCACCAGCAACTCAATAATCTTCATTACTCTTTGATACGCTTATAATGATGGTTATTATAGGTTTAATTAGACTTTACAGGAGACTATTCTACCCACTAAATTAATAAATGAATGCTGGCATTAAACAAACTTGGACAATAATCATTACTGTTGTGAAACAGAAAGATATATCCTTTGCCAAATGATATGAGAATGTCTCTTCAAAAAAAAATGCTCAAAATCTAGTTCATCTTGAATACGGGATTTCTCATTAATCAGGAAAATATGTTAAGTTTGCAGGAAAAGCTCCTAATTCACAAAAGACTTAGGGTCAAGTCCAGTTTCCTTACTCATTTGAGTAACTCTAACACAGCAAAGTGAACTCTTTATAGAATAAGAGTATCAAACTGAGGAATTTGTCTCTGAACAAGCCAGCAATCAATTCACAGTCATGTCAATCACCACATTTTGCATATGCAGGGGGCACATGATTTCTGAATTCCTTCTAGAGCCTGCATAAAGTCCCTCCTAGAGCCTGTGTAAAGTCCCTCCTAGAACCTCCATAAAGTCATTAGTTACTTTGGTCCGTAAAGACCCTGTTTAGAGTAAAAAATAGAGAAATATACTAAGATGTTATTTTCAAGGATCAAGCCTTGCTTAAGCAGAGGGATGTTTTATGGCACTTTTCTTCTTTCATTCATGTCACTTTTAGATTGCATATAATTTCAATCTCACATGATACTAGTAATTAAAGATTTAGATCCACACAAGGACAACATTTGAGAGATACCTGAAACACTTCAGCATTAAATTTAGATTCTCCAGAATGTCAACGAACTGACTTAATGTCCCTTGGTGCCTTTTCCACCTTGGTAAAGGTCTTGAAGTTTCTCCCCTTAAGGTTGGCCGGATGGGCCATATATGAATTTATTTTCCACTGAGATCAAGAGGAGGTTGAAAGAAAGAAGAAATTTCCTTCATTCTTGCTCAAAAGCTAATTTGTTAATTCATTCTCATAACATGTGTGATTCAGGGGTTAGAATCTATGACCTTCCCCCAGTGCCTGAATTCCTGCCTTTTTTTTTATCAATTAAGCCTACTAACAACTAGTTTTCAAAACTGAAAGTCTAGCCTAAGGATACAATCCCCATCGTCCTCTCATGCACTTTCTGCTGTTTCAGACAATGTTGTTGTTGCCTGTTAGAGATTCTATGAGATAAATTAAAAGCTCTGCATTCATTGTTTCAGAGCAAGGTGTCTAATTCAGCACTGAACACTCCTCGATGACAAGAGATGTAAGAGTTTCAAGTTATGTGCCTTACATTACAAACTGCTCAGGTACCTATAACGTGACTATTTAATTTATAGAAAAAGTATTATCTTTTCTATAGAGGTCATCCTGGAACTTGTATGCTAACTTGAATCATGTGGATTTTTATTTCTCTGACTCCAGAGATACTTCACAGAGAAATAAATCTGAAGGAAGAATATGTGATATTAAGTCTAGATTGGGAAACATTCTAATAATAGGAAGTCAAAGTCTTTAATTTGAGATATAGAATCATAGAATGGTTTAGGTTGGAAGGGACCTTAAAGATTATCTAGTTCCAACGCCCCTGCCATGGGTAGGGACACCTCCCTGTAGACCACGTTGTTCAAAACCCCATCCAGCCTGGCCTTGAACACTTCCAGGGATGGGGCCTTCACAACTTCCTTGGGTAATTTGTTTCTGTATCTCACCACTGTCACAGTGAAAAATTTCTTCCTAATACCTATTTTAAATCTGCCCTCTTCCAGTTTGAAGCCATTCCCCCTCGTCATATTACTCCATGCCCTTGTAAAAAGTCCCTCTCTGACTTTCTTGTAGTCTCCCTTCAGATACTGGAAAGCTGCTATAAGGTCTCCCTGGAGTCGTCTTTTCTCCAGGCTCAACAACCCGAACTCTCTCAGCCTATCTTTAGAGGAGAGGTGCTCCAGCCCTCTCATCATCTTTGTGGCCCTCCTCTGGACCCTCTCCAACAGGTCCATGGCCTTCTTTTGTTGAGAGCTTCAGAGCTGAATGCAGTATTCCAAGTGGGGTCTCATGAGAGTGGAGTGGAGGGGCAGAATGACCTCCCTCGACCTGCTGGCCACTCTTCTTTTGATGTAGCCCAGGATGTGGTTGACCTTTTGGGCTGCAGGTGCACATTGCCATCTCATGTTGAGCTTCTTACTGACCAACACCCCCACACCCTTCTCCTCAGGGCTGCTCTCAATCCGTTCTCCGCCCAGCTTGTATTTGTGCATGGGATTGCCATGACCCAGGTGCAGGACCTTGCACTTGGTCTTCTTGAACTTTATGAGGTTTGCACAGGCCCACCTATCGAGACTGCTCAGGTCCCTCCGGATGGCATCCCTCCTCTCCAGCGTGTTGACCGCTCCACACAGTTTGGTGTTGTCAGCAGACTTGCTGAGGGTGCACTCGATTCCACTGTCTATGTCACCAACAAAAATGTTGAGCAGCACCGGTCCCACTATTGACCCCTTAGGAACACCACTTATAACTGGTCTCCACCTGGACATCAAGCCATTGACCACAACTCTGAGTGCGACTGTCCAGCCAGTTCCGTATCCACTGAGTGGTCCATCGGTCAAATCCATGTCTCTCCAATTTAGAGACGGGGATATAGTGTGGATCAGTGTCAAAGAGATGCTTTTAATAGATTTCAGTAGATCATGAAGACACAAACTGCCACATAGTGTCACTTCCATGTTACTTGGAATGGTGGGATACTCATTTTTAACAAAAAAATGCTTTTAACAGTTAAAAAAATGAGTGACAACCTGTGTAAATGGTTAACATCAGCAAAGGATACTTTCCAGTTGTTTAACAAACCTAAGATTAGCAAATAAAAACCAAAATTCCAGAAAATATTTTAAAACAAGTTTTTCTTTTATTGAAAATATTGAAAATAATTATCTCTTGACTAATCAAATCCATAATGCCATTATCATTTTTGCTTCCTGGTAGATGAAAAATAGATGTCAATACTTGATTCTTGTTCAATGCAAACTTTAATTGCTTTGCCTTCTTGTTATTTGCATTGCTATGAAAAATCCAATGACCTTTATACTACATTCGAACATCAGAAAAAATGGAGATACATTTCTATCTTGACATGAAAAATACTATTTGTTTTTCATGTTCCAGTCCACTGTTGGGATTTTTATCCCCTATAGTTGTATTTTAAACTAAGACCCCAAAAGGAAACATGTTTATTTCTTCTCTCCCTAAAGAGATGCAAATAAGAGTCAGACAAATTGGTATTCATGATCATGCATGAAAGGGTCCTTCAGCTTTCTAGTCCTCCTTTTTTGCCCCATGAAATTTAGACAGTCACATCCTAATTCATTTTACTAGCACTTTCTTAGGAACATACAAATATTTCAAGTTTAAATGACATATTTTATTTGTTTCTTCTTTTTAGTTTGTATTTTGTATTAAAATTATGATCTATGAATTGGTATGCTAGCAGTTAGAAACTAGATTATTTTTCTTATTTTTTTTAATTATTATTATAAATGTGTTATGGAGAGGAGCCTTTTTACAGCCCAAAGCTTCCTTATTAATAAAGACTGGGTCATTGTCTAGCCCAGTGTTGAGTTTTGCTATATGGGAGGCACCATAGAAACTGCAGTGAGAAATCATGGAGGAGTTTGATTTTAAAATGTGTTCCACCATAAAAATCCTGATTTCTGTTAAACATCAGGTGTTTTAAATGTCCTTTCATGATGAAGTTATTATCAGTGAGTTTAGATTAGATATCGGTTTTTTTCGAGCCTTTCCCAGTACACAGCTAGATTCTCCCCAGCAGTATGTAGGAGGCTATCTGAATTAATGCTTCTGTAGTTTACAAAACCTCTTGTGCTACATAATTTTGCTGGATGGAAAAAGATGGAATTAGATGTCTTTTGGCAGACTCAGTGCAACCACTCACATATGAGCTGTCCTGCTGTTCCCTCTCTGAAAAACCATTGTCTCTCTATCATTGTAGACTTCCATCTTGGCAAAATTGCACTGCCACAGTGTGATTTCCATGGGCTTTATTTTAAACAGAATTATTTATGCTATTCTTACAAAACCTAAATCATCCTGAGAGCCTCTAGAGTGAAGGTTAATTCTGTTGCCAGCAGCTGTAGCTTCACCCTCCGAAGCCAAAGCTTGTGGTGGCAGCAATTACTGGCCATCCCTGTTCTGATAAATTTGTAAGTGTTTTCCCTTTGATCAAATATGTCAAGCTTTTAATTCTGTATAATCATTGATCGCATGAAGTGCCAGACCATCTTGTTTTAGCATCATTCACATCTGCTGCTATTTTCTAGCCACACAGGTAAAATGCATTGACCTAGAACATGCTACTTTAGCCTCAGCACCCTTATGTGGCAGAATGACAGCTGCTTCTGAAATACTATTCCCAACCACCTGAAAACCCAAGAGATGGCATGCTAGCTGAAATTCTTAAAAAAAAACTCAAACCCCCCAAACCCACAAGAACTAAGCAAAAAAAAAAAACAAAAAACAAACCAACCACCGCCATTTCTGGCATCACATACTTGCTAAATTTGCAATGCTAAGTACTGCACCACCTTTTAGTTTTATCACAAAACACTCTCCAGCAGTGAACTGCCATTTACCTGAAGTTCAATGAGTGACTGTGGTCAGGAGGAAATAGTAGTGAAAACTAAAATAATTAACAAACTGCAGCCTTTATGTAACACCTTTTCTCCACTAGATATTGAGGAAACTTAGTATAACTGCATTCACCTTTGAATACACAGAAGTATAACAAGGGAGTGCATGATCCAAGGTACCTAAAATTCCAATAATGGTCCCAAAAGTAGAGTGCCAGAAAACAAAATGAGGTGGAGGAATGGTATCACAAGGGTGACCACAGGTCTTTGATCTTTAAGAATCCTGTGTGGCATGCAGAACACCTGTTAAATTTATGTTACACACTAGAGACCTTCTAGAATAACTGGAGCATGCTACTCTAATGATGGGTAAAAAATGATATGTCCAGACTGCAAAAAATTGTTTTTTAAATTTTATACCAAGTTGTGGCAGAAAGTAAAAATTTTGAAAAAAATGTGTAATAATAGTTCTTGTCTATTTTAAAAAAATATAGTACCTCATCTACCAGTTTCAGCTTTTTATGCTGCTTTGATTTCAAAAATATGTATTTCCAGCTCGAATTTCTAAACAGAAAACCACTTGGTGAGCAAACTGAACTTCTCATTTTGAAAAATGCATAAATGTGACTCTCTGACTATTTCAGAACTGTTTATTCTTGCTCTTCTCCTCATGGTGAATAAATTCATGTAACAAGAACATTTCCTCCAAACTTTTTGTTTCATTAGAACTGCACTTTCTGATACTTTCCAGAAATTTTATATTGCAGTAAACACAATAGCCAGGTAGCATCATGCAACGCTCTGATAATCCAAATGGAACCACTTACTGTCGGTTACGTCCCTATGTACATGAGTTTTAAACACATGATAGTTCAGAAGATGCTAAACTTCTAGAACAGGAACATCCTTCCACCACTTTCATAAACTGTACTCTTACAGCTGTGATCATTTTGTATTCTTAGTAAGTCATGATATGCTTTCAACTCTTCAAGCCAAAAGTACTAAGACAAGGTAGGGTTATATGGGGTTTTTATGATTGGTCTGAATTGTATCAGTTCAGTTTTTACAGTAATCATCCTCAGAATTTTGCATTTTGAAACTGTAACTTAGAAGCATAATTTTTCAACTTTAAGCAGCAAATTGTTATGTTCAGATGGGAAGGTCTCTGTGTCATATTTTCATATAAGAAAGGAAAATTGCTAGGGTTACACCAAGCAGGCTGGTATATATCTTTTGACCACATTCAGTAATGCACACTCCATTTTATAGTGACTTCTAAGACTGTTGTATGAATTTAGCTGTAGACTTGCTCTTTAACAAGGATTATTTACTGTACATGACAAATTTAGAAGTTCAGCCATTTTTCAGCACTCTGAATAATAAAAAATGGTGATAATTTTGAGATGAAAGTTCATCAATGCAAAAGTTCTACCACAAAAAGATCTTTTTTAAAAAATGGGCAAAAAGAGAAAGAACAAGAAAATACATTTACAATTGGATAGAAATTACCAAAGAAAACTTCCAAACAGGTGTTAAGCAGCAGAAAGTTGTAATACATTTGAAAGTATTTGGAACAGTTTGGTTATTTGGTTTGATTTTTTGTTTTGTTTTGGGGTTTTTTGCTGCTTTGGCTAACCCTTATTCACATTTTCACACTAGTTTTCGCACAGTCCAGTAGAACCAGGGGATTGAATTCCCTCCCTATTATCATGCTTCATAGAAAGTGTAATTCTAATTAAAACAACAGTGAAAAGCAAAAAATATTTAGCAATGACAAGACACGAGTAGATTAAGCTCCCTTAGATAAACATTTTTCATCTTTTTTAATAATGGCCCTTATTCTGGTCTGAATGACTTTTAGGTAACCTCTACTTTTCAGAGTTTAAGTCCTCTATAACCGAAGGAAAGAGACACATGATAGTTAGCCGTTCCAAATGTCATCCTAGATGGGGATCACTGAATTACTTTAATTGCTGATTGGAGCTATCTAGCTTTTAACTGGCTGCTGTAAATACTTTCCAACATATTTTGAACCCTCTTATATCTCCCAGAAGGGGTCATAACTACACTTTGAAAAAAAAAATATATGTGCTATACTGTGACTATGCACCATTCACAATATACCATATGTGAATCAGGGCATGGAGTTTTAAAGCATAATGTAAATTTTTATGAAGGATTACTAACATAAAGCTTTAGTTTCCTCTGTGTGGATATGGACATCCATAGAGTAAACAGCTACATCACAGGTGTTAGGCAGAAGTTCTTTTTATATACAATTTAGATGAACAGACATGCATAGATATCATTCAGTTCATCTTAAGTTAGACATAAAAAAATGCCAGAGGTATCCTATCCTAAGAGTACTTCTCCATCCGCTTAAAAATGGAGCTTATGAGAGAGTAGCTCAACTACAGATGTCTAAATTGTAAACACCAACATTAGCCAAGACAATTTCCACCCTAAATATCTTTCTCATTTTGATACACAGATGGAAGCATCCTAAGGTAGGCCAATCTTTCAAAGGTATTTTACTCTTTGAAAATAGGGGTGGTGGGGTTCCTGTCATTTCAGGTAAACCTGAATTACCAAAAAGATTAGAAAAAAGCCCATATAAATCTTTCATTACCAGATATTAAGAATAGTGTGTGTTTGTTTGAAAGTCTTTGGAAGTTTATAAATAAAGTCTTCAGGGCTTTGTTTTTTTTTGTTTGCTTGCTTGTGTTTTGTGTGTAAAGCCACAAATTGACAGATACTTAACCTTTTTATTTTAAATAAAATTTTCATCTGCAACGCTCACATTTATCAAGTAACTTGCATCACATCTTTAATGGAAGGTTTTAAAATACTTAATATCTAATTAATTATTTGTCTGTCAAATTTCATTTAAAAAAAAACCAGTCATGATATGCATGATCTTAGATCTAACACCGACATTGCTGCTGCCTCTGAATTCTAGAACTAAAGCTGTATTTTTATTTAAGAATGAGAGGATGCTACTTGTTATGAAAAATACTAAAAAGTAGTTTTTATAAACACCCATTTTCCTTTCTAAACACCTGTCTCCTTTTATATAAACATAAACTTTATGTGACATAACTGTTCAACACATTTTAGCCACATTGTTGTTATCTGGGGAATTTAAACTATTAGTAAATTATAAATGATAACATTTACTTCAATGCACTAGTTACAAAACCACATATAAAACTGCAATGAGCTTCATTAAGAAGATGCCTACAGTTATTTGTACAAGCTTTCATTAGCTTTAACAGTACATGACAGTACATGCGTATAAACATCTTGTGTACTTAGCTATTTGTTCAGCAGTAAGCTGAATCAGGGAGAAATATTACAATTATAAAAATATCTTCTCCATTCATATATTAAAACAATATAAACCGACAAGCCTTTCCCTTTCGTTCTCAATTTGATTAAAGGTCTCTTTAAACATAGGATGAAACTTCAGCTATGGAAAAATAAGAGAGTGCAGCAAATGTAAGAGCCAGAGATGATCTAGGGCATGTTATCCTACTGCTATTTCATTTCTGCTGAGGAGAGATTGCCACTACAAAATGAAGAGAGTGTGCTTTACTCACTAAGTTTACAGGGTTTTCCCACTGAATTCTTTCAAGAAATGGATCTGCATATCAGGAGATCATATACACTCTCATGTGCAGCCTGAGGGCTCAGCTGTGCTGCAGAGCTTGTCTACATGAGGCACACAGTGCAAAGCAAAGTAGGCTATGAGCTTTACAGCTGATTCCTCATGTGTACACAAAGACGACTTTCCTGAAGGGTAACTTTCTCACCTTCAAAGAAGGAAATGATTGCACTTCAAATGGCTGCACACAGACATACTATCAGCCAGTTAGGATACCATAAACTCAGATCTAATCCAACTGTGCCCTGTGCACAGGGCACTGAACCACAAGGAGTAGTGAAAATTTTGTTTTCTCATTACTCAAAAGATCCAAGTCCTCAAAAGGAGAAGAAACTTTTAACGGCTGATTCCTAGATCAAGTGGATTGTAGGCAGGGCCCAAGACAAGAGCCAGTGTGCAGACTACACTAATTTGTCACCAGCAGAGGCCAGCAGCAGCAAACTACTGTCCTAAACAGTATGGGGATGAACAGGAAAAGAATTGTGGCTCCTGTAGATATCCCTTGGAAGATGCGATTAGCAAAAAGGAGAATTGCAGGGCAATAAGGTAACCAGGGAGGGAGATTAGCAGTTTCCAAGGCACCACACAAGCCAATGAACAGTGCATATACACTAGATGAAGAGAATCCTTTAAAGTAAGATGCCAAAAGCTCACAAGCACTTGGCTGCTACTTCTTTGGAAGAAGTACTAATGATTTAAAGGGTATGTGTACAGCAAAGAGCAGAAAAGGCTTCGATTACTGCAACTGAAACCATTGCAGCTTCCTTGTCAGAACCTTTAGCAGTAACCCGTAATGTGCAACAGTATGAAATGCAATGTAACACTTGCTGAAGGTATTACAGTTCGCAAGAACAGATATTGTAGTGGTTAGGGACATATAAATAAACTACCAGCTACCACCCTAGTGAAAACTACAACTCCTTTCATAAACATTAAGTCCTACAAATAAGAATTACCTTGTGTTATACTGAAAATCTTTTTCTGGGCAAAGGGAAGACTAACAGCTTAGAATTTGCCATTAGTCCAAAAAAAGTTTAACAGTCTATTAGTGCAAGTTATCTGAGTAATCTAGAAAAGCCTTTCACTTGTAATAGCGCAAAGTCATATTCACTAGGCTACACTTCCTAGTGAAAAAATTGATGAATGATAAATAAAGTGAAGGTTACTAGTGGGATTTTCTGTTATAACAGGATATTAAATACCAGTGGAGTCAAATTTTTAAAGAATGCAACAGAATGTGGACAGGCTTCTACAACATAACACTTATTCCTCTTTGTCAAAACTCCATATACTCATAAAAGACATACACTTATTCTACTTTTAAAGGTTGTTGGCTACAGGCTACCATATCTGCCTGATTCCAATACTTTATTTTGTTACAAGAACACCATATTTTCTTAATATTATTGTTGTTAAACTAGCATTGAGAAATAGGTAAAGTGGGACTTAAAAATAGCAAGCTCAGCTAAAAAAGTGTATGTGTTCTTTTATCTTCCAAGTGGTCATATCAATTACACTTCCAATATAGATCTTTTTGATGTGCAAGTCTGGATGACATTACTATTTTAATTGTGGGGAAATATTCCACTGTAAGATAAAGTCAGCAATAGAGAAGAATTTATTCCAATTCCATTGATTGGATTTCATGGGTTCCATTACCAAAAGTGAACTTTCTACTTCTACTTGATCTGAATAGGAATAAAGCAGAAAGAGCTCAAGCTCTTGGGGAGGGTGGGGCAGAAAAGAAGTTAATATTGATGTTATCATTATTTTTTTTTCTCCAGTTGCAAATAGAATCTTTAAACTTGCATGTGTTTTAACCTAGCTCTGATTTTACACTGAGGGTAACTCTAAACATCCCAGTTATAAATAGATATTTGATCTTTCAAGCAATTAAATGTGATAGTGGTTACATGCTTTCCCATTTATGAAATCTTGTTACATGCTTCTTGTTATGTAGGTTTAGTTATAGACAGTTCCCTACTTCTTTACCCATATCCAGTCAAGATGAAAACAAACAAAAAAACCCAGGACAATTGAACAGTTTACAAAACAGCTGAAAAGTTCCTTCTGGATGAAGAAAGAAGTCTGAGGACCCATCTAGATTTCCTCAGGGCTGACAAAAATATATCAAGTGTGTTAGCTTTAGAAAGTCAATTTACAGAGAAATATCAAAGACATTGCATGAAAATGCACCTTAAAGGCAGGAAAACACCTTGTTGCGCAGCTGCTCTTCTTTCAATGTGCACATTGGAATCTATCTTGTAATTGTAAAATTTTCCACGGCACACCACACAGTTTTATGGTTATCTGATGAAAAGTTAAATGGATAAGTCTATTGGTCTATTGTTTTCATGTGTTATACCTTTTTAAATGTAATCAGAAAGCCTTTGTTCTATCAAAGAAGATAAAATGATAAAACTAACCACCCAGCGGTGAAAATTGACTAGTAAAACTACTGAGAGCTTCTCTGATTGAAGAAAATTTCTCATTTTCAGTTCAGTAGAGAACTAACTTTAAACTGATGGACCTCAAATTTCCTTATGCCTCTTATATGCCGAACAACAGAAGATAATCCTATCTTTGGAGAGGAAAATGTTTAAATGCTACCCTTTTCAATGACCACAGAGGTGGAGTTGGCTATTTCCTATCAGCCAGTCATCAGAACAGTCCAGGACTTTATTTCACCCACTTTCTTGACTACAAAAGAGAAGCATCAAATCCCCAGCATCTACTCCACTTGTTCAGCAGCTGTCATTGTGCTCCAAATGCAGAAGTGGGGTTAAGAATCAAGACCACCTAGGCACAGTCAGTTTCCAATTTTTTGAATGCAAGCTGAAGAATCATTTCCCCACAGCTAGATAAAAATATTCTAAGAACTGATTCCATGTAATTACCGTGTGAAAAATAGCAAGTTACACTAAAAAACATAAGGAAAACAGGCAGTTATTTTGACCCCAAATCCTGTAATATGTAGTCACGATGCTAATTCTCTATCCCACTTATAACAGTGGCCAAT
The DNA here is from genome assembly GCA_017639485.1 of Pluvialis apricaria. Taxonomy (NCBI): domain Eukaryota; kingdom Metazoa; phylum Chordata; class Aves; order Charadriiformes; family Charadriidae; genus Pluvialis; species Pluvialis apricaria. The sequence continues at coordinate 202,866,323 of CM030007.1, forward strand.
CTATTAATTGCTAGGAAAAGGAAGTTGTATTAAAGAGGGTTGAAGATTTCATGGAAGCAATATATATACCACAAAAATACATAAAATAAATTTAGTGGAGTAGTAACAACACGTTTCTACACTAGAACTACTCTAGGACTTCAAGGAGCAAAGAAGTGCAATTACAATTACAATGCAATTACAGCATTATTTAAATACGGATATTACTCTTAATTAAAAGATATGTTCACTGGCATGTAAAATATTTTTTTCCAAATAATTAAAACTGCTACTTAAAATGTTCTGTAACAAATAGTGACACACTAACGCTGCACAGTTAAAATAGATTATTTGAAAATTGAATCTAAATGTACTGTAATTCACATTCATTAAAAGGTTAGACCTTTTTCAAGTGAATGAAACTGTTCTATAAAAATCAATCCAACATACAACAGTAACATATTACAAACCTGCAGTTAAAATGCAGTCATTTAAATAGGAGGAACATTAATCCAGCAGTAATAATTCCATTAACCCAGCAATTATTCATATTTAAAAAAATAAAATACCCGCCCTGCATCTGTGAGACACTGTAGGGTATCTTTAGACTCAGTAATTGTTGGTTAGCTATGAAAAGACAGATTATTATACATAATAAATTAAAAACATACATTTAGAATTGGAAAAGGGAAATGACTTGCAGAAACACTTTTATCTTTCATCTGTCACTCTTGGTCCCAGTATTGGATATTTGACCTAAAATTAGTGGGTTTGTTTCAGTTTATTATCTTAATGCAAACTATCAGATGCTTTATAAGATATAATGGCATGTAAGTCTATAATTAACGTTATACTTTTACTGAAAACATAAGCTGACATGCTATTTACAGATTTTCAGCTTAGAAGACTTCTTCAGGTCTTCTTAATTTACTGAGGGGAGCTGCAGAAGTTACTTTTGTTTGCCTTTTTAATATCAAACATTAAGCATCAAAAGGCAGAATTTAGAAAGTTGACAACTCATTATCTTAAGTAGCTGAATTCTACCTTTTATTAAGAATAACCCAGGCTCCCATTGTGGAGCCCACATTCAGCTTCATATATCAGTGTGAAACTTCCGACATTTCCCATTCCAGATGTGGTGATTATGATCATGATTTTTTAGTTTAAATTGCTTATTTCTTCCTTCTCAAATAGTCAAAATAGATTGTTTGGATCATATAAAACATTTCTAAGCCTTTTGTTGCAACAGACTAACATTCTCTTTTTCAGTTTTCATGTATACAGTATCAAAATTTGGCAGGGGAGTGACAGTTGTACAAGAGATATGTCTACCTCCACCCATAAATAAACCTACCCCATTTCAGCTCAGTTAGAAGGCTTTTAAAAGTTGCAGTTTTCACAAGTAAGAACACTTGCCCTTTAAAACTATACTGAAATCTGACACATTTCAATCATTCTACCTGAACCAGGTTAGCTAGAGTGGTGATTGAAAGCCAAACAAAGAAGTAGTTGTAGAAGCCCACAATGTCAAGATATTTTGTACTTTTGGTTTGCAAGACTGTGCATCAACAAGTTATGCTGCATAAAGCAGCAGGAATGTCCCCGCATTTGTTACATGCGATGGATTTTTCTATTCTAAATGTGTGCTATATAAACTTGCTTCGGCATCAAGTGCTTTTTGGACAAATGATGTCCATAATTCTCAATAACTATCGTCAAGTCCAGTTTCATCTGGATGTTTCTGCACTTCAAAAGATTCCTGATGCATAGTCCATCCTGCCGTGCCAGAACACTGAAAGATGAAATTGAGCTTTGTCAAAAGTTGCTTCAGGTTGACAGCTGACTTTTGTAGGACCATTATTTCTCTGGAAAAACTGAAATTTGTTACCATGGCCACATCCCACCACAAATAATAAACATTACATTGCCTTAAATTTTGGTATTCTAGTGAAGTTATTTCCTACCTATGTTTTAACATATTTAGCTGTCGAGACAATTATTTCAAGAAAATCTCAACTAATCTTATCTACCTCAATTCAGGTAGATAAGACACAAACAAGCTTCAGCATGATTAAAGACTTCACTGTGAAGAGACAAGCACTTACAGTTTGATTCCATGTTACCTGCAATTATGGCAATGGGCGACAAGACAACAGAGTTGGCTTCACACCTACTCAAACCCATGAAGACAAACCAAGAAGAACATTTAAGTCAAGAACACTTTAGGAGAAGCAGCTCACAAAATGTACCCCACTTGTGAAAAAGAACCACTGTATTGTTTATACGTTTTGGGAAATCAAGGACACCATCTTTGGGTATATAGATTCAAATTGCATACAGATCATAGCTCTTTGATGACACTGTTAGCAATAAAAGGATTCAGATGAGCAGGAATGCAAATTGCCTGATGATCAGTGAGAATACCTCCATTTATGTATGACATAAAGTATGGACCAGAAACTGAAAATGTGATGGCTGACTGCTTATCTCCTCTGCCTTTATCTCTACCAGATTCCCAGATAAATAATGATATAGAGTACTTGCACAGATTACAAGCATACTTACTATAACGCAAAAGGGCTACTTACATCTACAATTTAACACATCTCATTCATCAGAAAATTGTGTGATTTCCTGATAACGAGGTGGCCTAACAATCCCAAATATCTTGATTTATTTTTACAACAGCATGCTATGCTACAAAATGATTTTTTCTTACAAGATACCCATGGCAGGCTTGTTCACTGTTGTTTTTTTTTTCCCAATGGATACAGTTGTTTAATGACAAGCATCAACAACTGTCAGAACAAAACACTAACTGTGAGATCTCTGCTGGTAGCCAGAATCGCATGTTCAAGTTAAAGTTGGTTTAAACTTGAAGCCAGTTTTATGCTAAAAATGCATTAATTTATATGCTATCATCACAAACTATTCCTACACTTCAGTCACCATTACAAAATTTTTTGATTGATACTTAAGGCACATTGGGTCACACACTGACATACTTGCTATTCTACTGCCTTGGTAGATTATCTGAAAAAAATGTTTATCAACTGAATTTGAGTCACATCTACTATTAAAATCAACTCCCCACTTATTCTTTTCAGCATACAACAATCAATCTCATTTTTTTCAGAGTATCTTCAAACTCTTTTTCTCAGAAGGAAAGTTTTTATATACAGGCAATGAAGAACATTCTGCCTTCGAGACAACAGAGATTGAATGCCTCAATAAAACTTCGAAAAAGATTGCTAACTTGAAAAGAAAAGCTTGAAAATTCTTCACTACAGACTTCCTACAAAGTTACAAGGTTACATGTCATCCAGCAATTCAAAGAACACCTGCTGATTTACTGCATGGATGGAGAATGCATACCAAGCAAAATGTGAAATGTTAATGGATTACCATTGTCTTAACCTGAAAGATCACAACCGAATACAAGGCAGAGGCCAAAAGAAACAGCAAAAATTTGAAATACATACAGATTGGAAGCAAATACCTTGAAACACACAGTTGTGAAAGTATGATAATCTGGAAGGACTCCAGAAATAAGATGTCTTCCCTCATCCTCGTTCAGATCTCCCAAAGTATTCTTGCTGGCTTTCCACTCTCACACACAGTCATGTCACCGCTCTCATTATGTAGAGCATGTTCTTCACACTATTCTATGACAGCCTATGAGGCAGTCTCCTCTTTATTTTGTCTGTATTGTAAAGAGATATTAATTGTTAAAAGAATTAATTAGCACCTGGGCTTTTTTTCTGGATAGAGACATACTGGAACTGGGAAGAGGAATGATAGTGGGAGACCATTTGTGGCTGCAAGAATATGGGCACGTAGAGGAACATGGAATTACGACTTTATATTGTGGGATTCAAGATCAATTCCAGACAGGGTCATTCAAGCACAATTGTAAGAATAAAACCAAATTATTCTGACATCCATCCAGAGAACTTTTTTATGTGTTTGCAGACACCCTAAGTACTGTGCTGGAATTCTGGATCAGCTGGTAGGGGGAACAAGGAGTCAGTGCCCTGGAACAGATCACAAAGAAGCACAGGCCAAGGCCCTGCCTCTCAGGGTACCTCACATAACAGGACTTAAAGATCCGGGCTTTGTCTTGAATAACTGGAAAGTTGCTCATCTCTTAACAAAGACAGTGTAGTGCTTTTACTCACTAGCTGTCTTCAGTAGATTGCTCTCCGCTATTCACTGCAGTGCATTGAGTGTGACAGGAATCTGACTCTAATCAGCATCCTCCCAGATACAGGTTATGGAGACCAGGTATTGAAAGACATTTAGTCGTTATTCCTAATGTTTAGTCTTAAATCATAGGTCATTACATTATTTGGCCATATTAGCTGGCTAGCTATTTACTGATTGTATAATTACTGTTATAATAAGACAAATTCTTAATTAATTTCTGAACATTAAGGCTGTCCAAGAGAAATGTGAAGAGTTGTTGCATTCATGCTTCTCAGTAGAGTATGTCACTTAGTTGTTATTAGGTGAAAAGAGAAGCAGAAACTTTAAGCTGTGATATGGACTATTATATGTGATTGTTTTTCACAATTTGTAATTGACAGTCATCTATACTGGTAGAACAGACTTCTTAAAACCTACACACACCCTTTCAATTTATATATGCATATATATGCAGTAAGTGTTTACATAGAAATATCATGTGCAACCAGAAAGACTAGACATGGTTCTTACATTATGTATTTGGGAATATTTTAGCATGTGACACTGCTGTGGCAGGGGCATTGAACTAGTTGGTCTCCAGAGGTCCCTTCCAACCCTGACCATTCTGTGATTCTGTGATGTCTGCATTAGACTACATATGCATCTTAGCTGAGAGTTCGTATTGCAGGGTGCTCCTTAACTGACATCTAAAATCACTGCAGTGCACTGTCAGCAGATTTTAGCAGCCAAAATCCCCTCAGATTCCATTTACACTGAACATGTTCCTACCTCCCGAGAACCAGAGGAAATGGTTCCTGCCATTCTAGCTGTTTCCTTCGACATACTGTGCATTGACTATGATCAGGCTTTAGATGGGAAAGCACAGGACTGGCCCCTTGTCTAATTGCAGTGAATTGCTGCAGTCATCCACCTACAATCCTTCTCAGACAGAGGTGAAAGGAAAAGAACCTTCATAGTTTGAATTCAAAACTTTCGAGAGGGACAGGATTTCAGGGAACAGAATGTGAAAAGGAATTGATTGGGAAGATGGTCTGGAGCTGAAGTGCAGGGTGGGTTCATAGATTGTTAAAAATTTTTCAATGGGCAAATGTGGCTTCAATAATATTGGATTTCATGATTAAAGAGATTTTTAATATAAAAATGCTGAAAAGCTTTAGTGCTACAAATTTGTGCCTAATCAACTCATTTTGCTCATACAAGATGGTACAAGTTACAAGTTGTATGATGGCCAAGACAAATTTTGCATTGAAGAGGGTAACAGATCATCACAGAATTGTAGAATACCAGTTTGGAAGGGACTTCAAGGATCATCCTAGTCCAACCTTTCTTGGCAAAGGCATGGTCTTTACAAGATCGCCCAGCACCGTGTCCAGCTGAATTTTAAGAGTCCAATGTTGGGGAATACACCACTTCCCTGGGGAGATTATTCCAATGGCTGACTGTTCTCATTGTGAAAAATCTTTCTCTTGTGTCCAATCAGAATTTCCCTAGGAGTAACTTGTAGCCATTACCCCTCATATTTTCCATGTGACTCCTTGTAAAAAGGGATTCTCCATCTTTTTTGCAGCCACCCTTTAAGTATTGGAACATGGTGATAAAGTGTCCACTAAGTCTTCCTTTCTCAAGGCTGAACATACACAGTTATCTCAGTCTTTCCTTTTATGGCATGCTTCCCAGTCCTTTGATCATCTTTGTGTCACTTCTCTGGACCCTCACCAGCCTGTCCACATCTTTTTTGCACAGCGAGGGCCAAAACTGAACACAGCATTCCAGGTGTGGCCTGACAAGCGCTGAAGTAGAGTGGGGTAATGACTTATTTGTCTCTGCTGGTGAATAGTTCCTGTACTAGTTCATATACCAACTCTGTCTTCATTGATGGGAGGGTCTGTGTTTACATCAACTTGGATTTTGGTTCCCAAGGCATGGGCCCCAACAGTGCTGGTAGAGACAGAGGCGAAGGAAGTGTTGAGAACCTCTGCCTTTTCAGGATTGTTGGTGACTAAATTCACCTCTCCTGTTTAACAGTGGGCCAATATTTTCTTTCTGTTTCTGTTTGTTGTTTAGGTACCTGAAAAACCCTTTCTTGTAGTTTTTGACATCTCTGGCCAATTTCAAATCAAGCTGAGCTTTTGCTTTTCTATCTGCACCTCTGCATGCCCTGGCAATGCCTTTTAGTTCTCAATGGGAATTTATCCACTTTTTCATCTCTGGTACACTTCTCTTTTTGTTTTGAGCAGGCTCACAAGCTTGCAATTAAGCCAAAGGGGTGTCTTGCTCTGCTTATTTCCCTTATCTTTAAAGGGGATGAACTGTTTTTGTGCTTTCAGGAGAGTGTTCTTGAAAAACTACCAGTACTTCTTAGCTCTTTTATCCTCTATGGAAGCCTCTCACAAAATCCCTCCCAACTCAGCTCTGGGCAAGCTGAAGTTTGCTTTTTTAAAATCTAAAACCTTTGTCTGAGTACTAACCTTGGGCATGCTCAGCAGGATCCCAAGCGCCACAATATTGTGATCACTGCAGCCAAGGTTGTCACTAACTGAGATATTACAAAGCAGGTTTTCTTGGTTTGTGAGTAGCAAGTCCAGCAGTGCCTCATTCCTGGTTGACACGTCTAACATTTGTATGAGGAAGCAGTCCTTTATGCATTCCAGGAACTTGATGGATGATACGTGAGCTGATGTACTGTTCTTCCAACAAACGTCTGGGTAGCTGAAGTCACCCAAAAGAACCAGGTTCTGTTGATCTGAAGCTTGCTTAAGTGACCCAAATATTGTTTTGTTGGCCTTTTCATCTCGGTTTGGAGGTCAGCAGCAGATGTCTACTGTAAGATCCCCCTTAGAGGTGACCCCTCTGACCTTGACCCAGAGGCATTTGTTAGGGCTTCCACAATTGCCATAGATGAACTCTATATATTCAAGGTCCTCCTTAAGTGCGACTCCTCCTCCTCTTCTTCCCTGCCTGTCTTTACGAAACAGCCTATAGCCATCCGTTGCTATCTTCTAGTCATGTGAGTTGTCCCCCCATGTTTCAGTTATTCCTATGACATCATAACTTTGTGACTGCGTGCGGAGCTCCAGTTCCTCCTGTTTGTTTCCCAGTTTGTGTGCATTGGTATGCATGCACTTGAGGTAGTTGTTCTTCTGGTTCTCATCTTGGGAGGTGGCCAAGGAACATTTGTCGCTACTCTGGTTGGCCTGGCTTATTCCCCAGTTGTTTGCAATGGCGTGAGCATTGCCACTTTGGACCTCACCCCCCGAGTCCTTTAGATCCTACCTTTCCATTTTTTACAACCAACATATAAAACAGAGGGAAAAGAGTAATGGCTAAATGGAAAAGAACTATAAATGCTTAGCCTTCCTTTTACTCAGTAGGATCAAAATCAGAATGTCAACAAGATCTATTATTTTTCTGGTAGAAATAAATACTCTAGCTGTGGTAATATGATCTTTTTAGGCTATCAAAGAACATTTTATGAAGTATAATCAGAGTAATTGCAACCTAAAGCTTATTAATCTACATCAGTTTTCATCTTCAAAGAATTACAAACACAACATATTCTTAAGTATTTCCCAAAGCATGGAGTGTGCCCCAAGAGAGTCCTGATGAAGTAGTTACAGGCAGCAGGCGCAGAACAACCTCCAAAATGCTATCTAGAGTCTCAGCTGTCATTAGTAACAATAGAGTGTAGGTAACATTTTCAAAATTATCTATGTGATTTAGGAGGTGCCACGCTGGTAGATGAGATCTGGCAAAATTGCTTCAGCACCTGAAGATGGTAATACCCTATAGTGATCTGTTTTCTACCTCTGTTCAGAGTTAATTCCTCTAAAACAATAGCAGCTGTTTGCTTCTATACACATGAATTGAAACTTTATATTTTCTAAAACTTTTCAGGCATAGGTGTACATAGGCATGTGTCCTCAAAACACCTGTGTACCTTGTGTGACTAACTCTTGTTGCCTCCCATCCAGTCCCAAGTTTTCAAAGGTGTTTTGGTGCTGAACTGCCAACCTTCAGAAAAAGGGGAAAAAAAAAAAAAAGGAAGAAGGAAAAAAAAAGACAACCCACAAACAAGAAAAAAACCTACAGGAACTAGGACTTAGGCACCTGGGGGAAATGGTTGAATCGCAGAATTTCCCATTCACCATTTTGAAACAGCTTATGAATTAGAATTTCAGAAAACTGTTTCAAAGGTTTTCCAAAATAAATATGCTTTCTAGGGTACTAGCAGGTACTAGCAGCTGCTAAATAAAGCTTTTTGGGATGAACAGTGATCTTGAAGTCTATACCACGGTAAAGTCCAAAATTTTGAATTGTCCTAAAGCCTGCAAAGAAAATCAGGATTTGCAAAATCTCTGTCTGTCTGATTCTTAGAACCTGAGAAGCAAGTACAGGTCTTGTGCCTCTGCCTCTCCCAAGGAATTAGGGTACTTCAGTGGTCACTTGATTAGTAAGAGAACAATTTTAGGAATGGGAGCTAAAGTGATACTTCCTTTGTCCTCCTTTTGATCCCTGCGTTACTCATCCCACTTTCTTCCAAAGTCAAGGCCAAGCCTGGGAGGAGGTAGCTATCAGTTCAAACCTCCTGAGCCTGAAGGAGAGGATGCTTCTCCTTTCCTGACACAGCCTGTTCACCACTGAGAGTTCATTGCTGATGTATGCCAAGCATGTTTATGTTCCTCTCAGGACTTAGATGATGTTTAAGATATGGACTAAAAATAGTATACTCCTATATCTGTGTTGTCTTATTTTGCACTGTGTATAATTTTAGATGCATCTGAAGCTCTGACAATACCAGCAAAGTTTCATGTAGCATTACATAGTGCTAGACATCTTTGCCTATGTTTGTCTTAAGTGCTAATTTAACTTTTTAACCTTTCCTAAAGTTTTTAATTATATGGTCGTTAAGAAAGTATTAAAAAAAATGTTACCAGGGTTGTTTTTTTCTGTCCATGTGTGCAAATATGAAACAACAGCAATATATTAACTCACCTTCTCCATTTATAACATAGAAACAAAACAGGAGAAGGCCTGGAGGTTTGCTGAATTGAATCAATTGAACCATCTTTCTGATAGAAATTTAGATTTCAAAAGTTTTCTTATTAAAGTTTGAGCTCCTAACAGGGTTCTGACACCACTGATAGTGTTGCTTTCCCGCAAAAAATGTGGAACATGAGTGAGAAACCTCTAAGGGTACAATATAAATATGAGCCTAATGATGAAGTCATTACATGAAACTTTTGGTTCAGCTTCCTGTGTTATAAATACCTCAAGGGAAAACAGCAGAGCTGGGGACGTGTGCATAAATGATAATCTCAGCTGCTCAGAAATTGAAACAAGAGCTTATGAAAATACCTGACTGGATTAAAATACCTGCAGATTTATTAATTTTTTAAGCCATACTAACTACATATTTCTTATTTGTTTTCTCGTTTGTGAACATTTAGTATATGCATATGCTTTTCTCTAAAGCACAAGGCCAACAAACCTTTTTTATTTTTAGATTAAAGCTGAAAGTCTCATGAACTGTGATAATGTTGGTATCCACGGCTTCAGGAAAACCAACAGATATCATGAGCGTAACAATAAAATTGTCAGCATAGGCAGCACTGCTCTTGCACAATGACTTTTGTTACTTTTATAAAGTTCATTATATAAAAGTAAATCATGTAATGTATCTTAAATTATAAAAGCAGTTAAACATTTTATAAACACTTGTTTTGGTCAAGTGCTTCACCACAAATTTATCCTTTAGTGTGTTTCTCAGGTTTCTTTCCTATTATCTGAGACTGCATTTTGGGTTTGTTGGGTTTTCTGTTTCTACATTGAAATATTTTTTTTTCTTTCCTCTTCAAAACATAACCAGCTTCTGCTATTCAGACTGCTTAGGAGTAGGAATGGACAGAAAATACCTATGTGTGTAGGGATTTTTAACCCTTCTCTAAGGATGAACGTACAAATACACTCCTGAAGCAAGTCATGAACTAAGACCTTTTGCCTCCCTTTTATATTTTATGAATCAAGAGACTTTCTGTACTTGATGCTGGACATTAATTCACTTGAAGAATGACTAAACGTCCTCAAAACACCAAAACCAGCTATCCTTTCAACCCATGAATGCGAGCAAGGCACATGTGAAGAACTGGGACTTATCCATATGTAAATCCATACAATTCTCTGCAGGAAGGGAGGAACAATTCAGCCCTTACTCTCAGGTTGCCTACCTGTATTTTATGTGCAGCTTCTCAGCAAGTCTTATTAGCTCAACACCATGCTAACTGTGACAACACAGCTTCTGGTTTGGAAGTGTCCTTAGAATGTATCCAAAGCACACTCATTTCCAACTGTAATGAACTGTGCAGGTATACCTTACATCTGAGATATGGGATACTGGGGCAGAACGGAGATTCTGTATTCCCTGGTTTGTCAGCAGCAGCTGTTTGGTTCAGAGCAATTGCAAGAAATTTGAAAGTTACTGTCAGTTGTCTCTCTCATTCCTCATATCCTACGGGATTTTGACTGTTTAGGAAAACAGAACTCCCTTTAGCCTTGCTGCTCTTTGGTTCTACTACATTCATAGCTCAAATTGAAAGGACCCTTTATTCCTGAGGCTGTTGTGATCATGGTATAGCCTTTATGCATGTCTCCAACGCTGATGTTAATCCCTGAAGCCTTTTAGTCAGTGTCATAGCACCAGCCTGATGTATGAGGCTTGACTGAGCCAGCGTTTTTCAATTTACAGTGAAAAGAAGTGGACAAAATGAATGGATTATGAAGTGAATTATATTTATTCTAAACAACAACTATAACAAACTCAAAATTTAAAAATAAAGAAGGAAAAAAACAGCTGCAGGATAAGGACAAGACAACCATAAAGTAATAGGGTCTAAAAAATCCAGAAAGTAAACTCTATTCGCTGAAAAAAACAAGCTTTAAAATCTTGGTCAAAACTCTCATAATGTCTATTTGAAGTGGTCAGATGCTACACTCAGGAAGAGATACAGAAAATCTTTTAGAAGAACAGATAGTGACTGTCTCTGTGCTGAGTGCATTAGTAAGCCTTAATGGACCTGACCAGCCTCACTTGGGACCTCCAGCCACACCCATGGGCCCAGGAGCTCTATTTAAGCTCAACCCTGGGCACCTTTTCTTTTCCTGGGGTATGCTGGGGGAGTGTTGGTCTTTTGCTCAGCTGTGGTTGTCTATGGGGACCCTGGGTCTGGATTTGGACCTGTGGGCTGACTTGACCTGGTAGATCCAATGCACGTGATCCTAAACTGTGACCTGTGGACTGATTTCATGGCTTGACCTCAGACTTGTCTCATCACTGTGATATTGCCTTATGGTCTAGGCTCTTGGTTGGACCTGGACATCGTCTCAGGGTTTTTCTTGATTGGGTACTGTGGGATGAGGCTCTGACTTGTGAGGTCCTGCTGACCATGTTATCCCCCTTGGATCCTCAGCCCTTAGGGAGTAACTGGCCCTTGCTGTTCCCTGAAAGGATAGATGCCCAGGTGCTGAATGGTATGTCTCAAACTTCATTTGTCTGACTCTTCTCTCTTACAGTGATTTATTTATTTTTATACCAGAATTAACTGCTGTAAGTCAAGTCAATAAGAGGTGTGCTCTAACAAACTGGAAGACTGAGTGCCTGATATTTTCGTCTCTAGTAGAAGGGGTGAAATTTATGTTTGTAATGCGCTGTAGAACCATGTCAGGGATAAACTTGGTCATACTTTTGCTGTTACTCTGCAGTAAGAATTCCTATTATGTAATATAAATATTTTGTGTTACACTGCAAAATTCACTGCCCTCTTTACTTCAGACAGTTGAGATGTTAAACCGGAAGCCACTCAGGGTTTGAACCACTTCTTAGTTATTTGTCAACAAACATCCTTGAAAGTAAAATGAGAATTAAAATGCCTAAATCTATATAAGTCATATGAGTGATCTCAAAGGAAGGTCCTAAAAATGTCTATAGGTATCATGAAATACGAAAACAAGCTATTTGGTTGGGGGAAGCTCACCAGATTATTTCTGAATCTGCTAGAAAAGCCAGCAGGTGCTTGAATTCATGGTTTGAAGCATATAATCACACAAGAAAGTCTTGGTAATTCTAAAAGGGTTTTAATAGCTTGTATTTTTCCTTTTTTTGTTTTCTTGGAAGATCCAATAGTAATCATGTTGTAAAGTAGGGGAATGGTGCTACTAGACTCCTATATGCAACCTGGTATCAAAGAAGGTAAGAAACCCAAACCTGTAACTGTTCGCTCTACCCCAAAGAACTGGATTTCAGTTTTGCACCTACATTCAGGGATGTTCTCCAACTTTTGAACGTGAAGAAATACCTTTTTGTTGTTTTTAACTTCATTTTTTCATCCATAAAACAAAAAATAGTAAAACTGTTTCAGTTTGGGGAGACAAAGAAGGTTTGTTGCCATTTTTGAGACTGATTGCTATGAAACTAGAGAATAGTGAGATACTCTGTTTCCTGAAGCTGATGTCTAACTTCTACTGAGTGTAGGATCTCATCTTTTCATAAGTATTTCCTAAGAACTAGCTTAGACATATTCAAAATTAATACAGAAGACTCTGAAAATATGTTCTTTTGCTGCATCTTTTGGTCCTTTGCATGGGAAGCCTGGATGTCCAAACTAAGGAGAACAGCAGGAAACAAAAGCTGTTTTGGGGGCTCCGTGATGACTGAGAACCTAAAGGTCTCTAACAAAAGTCGAAAAAACTGCAGAACCGAAATATATTTTTCAGATTTTTCTATCACATGTAAGATTTCTAAGACCTAACCCATTGTCCTAGTGGCCTGGATCATGATTTTTGAGATCTAGGGGCTGACAAAATTGTTATGAGTTATTCTTTGTGCTTTGGATTGCGTTGTTTAAAAATATGGATTTGAATATATATTAAGAAAAAAATCAATGGCAAATGTACAAAAATCCTGTTTTCCCAGGGCCCTGTAAAGGGTTCTGTCATTTAAAAAAGTGAAGACATAGCGATTAAACTCCCTTTGGAAAGTTAGACTGTAGATAAACACCAAATTTTAATCAAATATTAGCTAAATATTTATACTTACAGTTTTGCAATATCTATAACATATAAAACAATGGAAAAAAGCTACTGAAATAATAGCTACATATGTTAACTTTTTAAGGTATGTTGTAAAGCAAAGCACAGGGTCAGAGTGAAATGCTTCATGTTTTTCTAGTTATTCAGACATTACTGTCTTGTGTGAAGCCCGCCAATTTTTTCCTCAAATTTAAAGTTTGTAAGCGTAAACATATTTCACCCAATCAATGTAATTAGAAATAAGGAGATTGTAAATAAGGATACTATTTTTATAATTTCTGTGTCTAACTGAAAAGTGAACTGTTCAAAGTGATAGTGGCCTCTCTGAGGGACAGAAAACGTTTGATTACTACCTTTCAAAGATAGATGCAAGTTCAATTATTGCACAGAAATAGTTATGTGGCACATTTTGATAATCACCGTATTTTGGAGGTTATGCAGGAAGCAGTGTGAATCAGCTCTTTGACTTGCATAAATCACCAGGGAATGGTGCAGTCTGTTTACTCTTCTTGTGAAGTCTTATTAATTAGCCATTTCACCCATGATGTTACTGAGTTTGGACTGTAGCTGCTGTACATGGAACATACTAGGGGGACAAACCAATTTAGTTCCATTTATTCTGACGCTGGCATGCTTTAGAATTTACTGGATTTACTGAACTGCACTCGAAAGTTGAGTTTTCATTCAGTTGTTTTTCTCATGTGCTGGCTGCATCTGTACATTATTTTTCCCCTACGGAAAACAGCTCATAAAAGCTCTAACACAATACAGATCTCTACAGCTCAGTTATAAACCTACAAAGCCAGGGGTGCTGTATTTCAAGAAAATACTGCCAGACCCTTAACTGAAGGGACGCAAGCAAGAACTTCTCTAATATTCTGTTTGTTATTATGTTCCAGAAAGGAAAGAATTTGTATTGACAAGAAAGAATGAACTTAGAGGCCAGTCAAGTGTATTAAATTGTTGGGGTATTTTTAAGCCATTTCATGTTTCGAGCTACTCTAGTAACTGTAGTGTCAACAGGTATTTCTATGATAGCATGATCAGGCATGGAATTTACTCAATGCTCACAGTAATATCCATTGCCTCAATGGCTTGTTTTAATGCAGTCCAGTGCAAGGTATGGTATGACATAGTGATGTAATTTTGAAATACTAAATCAAGAATGTCAACCAGGAGTACTTCAGTTATCACCTCAGATATACACTTAAATCTCAATAGTTTCAGTAAGTGACCTATCAGTGGATGATTAAGAAATATCTTTTAAAAGGGAAATATCATTGTTACACATCAGACTGCTGTTTGTTTTTAATATCCTTTTGCAGAAATTCATAAACATTTTCTTTAAGAAAAGTATTCTTTCCTCTCATCAGGAGTTTTACTTTATTTTTTTAATCTTAAATACCTACAAATATAATGACATTACCTGAAAATACATTCTTCTTTCCTACTACCAGAAAAATTAAGTCTCAAAATACGGCTTTAGTTCCAAGTACGGTATGAGGCAAAACATCAACTACGAACAGTAGCCTATGATATTTGTGGACAATATTTGTGGACAGCTGTACCATGATTTGATTCCCAGAAATGCCTTGAAATATTTTCATTGCAGGAATGTTGCCACTGGACAGTTTTGCCATGTCTGAAGCAGAAACATGTTTCTGCTGCCATTCCTGGAAGCTGAATTTCATGGAATAATTGTAGCAGTGTTGTTAGCTCTTTTTATGAGCAAAAAAGATCACATTATATATGTGAAGTTAATTTGACATTCCTATTATTTTCAGCTTAATAGTCTAAATACAGAAATGATCTTATCAGCAATAAAGTTAAGATAGTTTTATTTACCTTTCTTGCTGTCTATCCCTTCCTCTGTTGAGTTCACGCTCTCTCCCCAAGTGTCGATGGGGCCAGTCTTCCTCCAGCAGAAGTGAGGGGTGTCACAGCAAGCCCTCGCTGCCCTGGGACATGCACTGCGAGGTCACCGCTGCCGGGTGGATTCCCTTCCTTCTCAATCTTGGCATTTGCTTGAAATGACTTTTGTTTTCTTGCTCCAGGCTGCTGCCTTCTGTATGCTCCCAGCTGAGAGGTGTGTGTGGCCACACAGCCCACCCCAGGGGCTCTTGTTTGTTGGGCATTCACCCCAGACTCTTCCCACGGAGGCACTGGCAGAGCTCAAGCTCAGGCAGGGGAGGCAATGGGCACTTGGCCACAAGGCAGGAGTTAAAACTAGCCCAGCCCAGCTCCTGCCAAAGTGAGCCCAGGCCAGCCCAGAGATCTGTGCTCTCAAGTCAAAGCAAAGCCTGAGGACTTCAAGTTGTGTGGTGGGTTGTCCCAGGCCAGCAGCTAGGCAGCCACACAGCTACTTGCTCACTGTGGGAACAGGAAGACGAAAACAAAAGCATGGGGAGAATAAAAGCACCCCTAAAACACTCAAAAAATAATAGTAAAAAAAGCCCTTGTGGGTTGAAATAATGATAGTTTAATAAGTGAGAAGTTGGGGGACAAGGGACTCGAAAGCAATCACAACCTTTCACAACCGGACTGATGACTGGGAAGTAGCCATCTTGGAAAACAAAAGCCACCCCCCTTCTTCCTCTACCATGTTTTTTTTTTTTTTTTTGCTGATCATAATGTTACATGATACAAAATGTCATGTAATATCTGTAAGAAACAGATGAGCTCAGTCTATTAATATGTAACTCTGTGGCTGGTGATGTCCCCACTATTTTGGGTTTTTCGATAATGGGATGGCCAACAGGGCACCAGGCTTGGTGGCATCAGATGGGGTTCACCTTTGTGAAAGAGACAAGAGGGTTTTTGTTCACAAGCTAGCGGGGCTCATAGACAGAGCTTTAAACTAGGCTTGAGGGGGGCTATATCAGGCTTGCCTGTGACAAGCTGTGGGAATACAGGCAACAGTCAGAGGGACAGGGTGTTAGCAAGGGCCAGCAGCCTGTTGCTCTGAGATGTGCTTGGCTACACTACTGCACACTTGAAGTCTTACAGAAATGAGAGGTAATAGGAATCAAAATGGGTACACAAGTGAAACACCACAGAGGAATTAAGAGGTGTTTCTCTAAGAAGGTAACACAGATGACAGCTCAGCTGAAGTGCCTCTACACTAATGCACACAGCATGTGCAGCAAACAGGAGTAGCTGGAAGCCACTGTGTTGCTAAGAAAGCTACAACCTGGTTGCCATTACTAAAACCTGGTGGGATGAATCCCATGACTGGAGTGCAGCTGTCGATGACTACAGGCTGTTCAGAGGGGACAGGTGAGGAAGGAGGGGCAGAGGCATTACCCTCTATGTCAAGAAACGGATAGAGTGTGAAGAGCTGTCTCTGAAGAATAGCCATGAGTAGGTTGAAAGCCTATGAGTAAGAATAAGAGACCAAGGCAATGAAGGGAACCTTGTGGGTTGTGTCTACTAAAGGCCGCCGGATCAAGGGGAGCCTATTGATGAAGCCTTCTTACTCCAGGTACAGGAGGCAACACACTCACAGGATCTCATCCAGCTGGGGGACTTCAACCAGCCTGACATCTGCTGGAAAAGTAGCACTGTGAGCTGTAGGCAATCCAGGAGACTCCTGGAGTGCATGGAGGATAACTTCTTAAGCCAGGTAATAGGCAGCCCCACCAGAGGAGATGCGACATTGGACCTGATGGTCACCAACACAAGTGAGCTAATCAGTGACGTCAAGATTGGAGGCAGTGATCATGCACTGGTGGAGTTCGCAGTCTTGAGAGACATGGGTCAGGCAAAGAGTAAAGTCAGGACCCTGAATTTTAGGAAAGCAAAATTCCAGCTGTTCAATGAGTTAGTCAATAGGAGTTCCTGGCAAACTGCCTTCAGTGGGAAGGGAGGACAACAGAGCTGACAGATCTGCAAGGACGTTTTCCACAGAGTGCAGGAGCTCTTGATCACCAGGTGTAAGAAATCGGGAAAGGAAGGCAAGAGACAGGCATGGCTGAGGGGAAACCTGCTGGTCAAACTAAAAGACAAGAAGGAAATGTACAGGTAGTGGAAACAGGGACAGGTGTCCTGAGAAGAGTATAGGGATGCTGCCCAGTTGTGTAGAGATGGGGTCAGGAAGGCCAAGGTGCAATTGGAGCTGAACTTGGCAAGGGATGCAAAGAATAATAATACGGGCTTCTACAGGTATGTCAGCCAGAAAAAGAAGGTCAAAGAAAGCATACCCCCATCTGATAAGCAAGACTTGCAAACTGGTAACAACAGATGAAGAAAAAGCTGAGGTGCTCAACAGTTTTTGGCCTCAATCTTCACTGGCAACCTTTCTTCCCACATCTCTTGAGTGGGTGCCAAGCAAGGCAGGGACTGGGGGAGCAAAGTCTGTCCCAGTGTAAGAGAAGATCAGGTGCATTACCACCTGAGGAACCCAAACATACATAAGTCTATGGGACCTGACGAGAAACGTCCCAGAGTCCTGAAGGAATTGGCTGATGTAGTTGCCAAGCCACTTTCCATGATATTTGAAAAGTCATGGCAGTCAAGTGAAGTCCCTGGTGACTGGAAAAAGGGAACCATTGTACCCATTTTTAAAAAGGATAGAAAGGAGGACCCTGGGAACTGCCAACTTGTCAGCCTCACCTCTGTGCCTGGGGAGATTATGGAACAGATCCTCCTAGAAGCTACGCAGAGAACAGGAAGGTGATTTGAGACAGCCAGCATGGCTTCACCAAGATCAGGTCCTGCCTGACTAACCTACTGTCCTCCTATGATGGAGTTACTACTTCAGTGGAAAAGGAAAGAGCTACAGATGTCATCTATCTGGACTTTTGTAAGGCCTTTGACATGGTCCCCCACAACATCCTGCTCTCTAAATTGGAGAGATATGGATTTGATGGGTGGACTGTTCAGTTGATGAAGAATTGTTTGGATGATTGCATTCAGAGGCTAGTGGTCAACAGCTCAATATCCAGACGGAGATAGGTGTCAAATGGTGACCCTCAGGCATCCATATCAAGACCAGTACAGTTTAATGCCATAAACAGAGGTATTGAGTGCACCCTCAGCAAGTTTGATGATGACGTCAAGCAGAGTGGTGTGGTTGACACACCTGAGGGGATGGAAAGCCATCCAGAGCCATCTGGACAAGCTCAAGAAGTGGGCCTGTGTGAACCTCATGAACCTCAACAAGGCCAAGTGCAGGGTACTGCACCTGGGTTGGGGCAACCTGCAGTATCAATACAGACTGGGAGATGAAATGACTTAGAGCAGCCCTGCAGAGAAGGATTTGGGGGTACTGGTGGATGAAAGCTGGACATGAGCCAACAATGTGCGCTTGTATCCCAGAAAGCCAGCTGTATCCTGGGCTGCATCAGAAGTGTGGCCAGCACATTGAGGGAGGTGATTCTGCCCCTCTACTCCGCTCTTGTGAGACCCCACCTGGAGTACTACGTCCAGCTCTGGAGTCCTCAGCACAGGAAAGACACGGACCTGATGGAGTGGGTCCAGAGGAGGGCCACAAAAAAAAGCAGGGGGATGGAACACCTCTCCTGTGGGAACAGGCTGAGAGAGTTGGGGTTGTTCAGCCTGGAGAAGGGAAGGCTCCGGTGACACCTTATTGTGGCCTTTCAGTGCTTAATGGGTGCCTACAGGAAAGATGGGGAAAACCTTTACAGCAGACCCTGTT
This sequence comes from Pluvialis apricaria, assembly GCA_017639485.1. Taxonomy (NCBI): domain Eukaryota; kingdom Metazoa; phylum Chordata; class Aves; order Charadriiformes; family Charadriidae; genus Pluvialis; species Pluvialis apricaria. The sequence continues at coordinate 202,885,245 of CM030007.1, forward strand.
GCGATAGGACAAGAGGTAGTAGTTTCAAACTGAAAAAGGGTAGATTTGCATTAGATATAAGGAAGACATTCTTTACTGTGAGGGTGGTGAGGCACTGGAACAGGTTTCCCATAGAGGTAGTAGATGCCTTGTCCCTGGAAACATTCAAGGTGAGGTTGGAGTGGGCTCTGAGCAACCTGACCTAGTTGAAGATGTCCCTGCTTATTGCAGGGGAGTTGGACTAGATGACCTTAAAGATGACCTTCCAACCCAAACTATTCTATATTTCTATGATTCCTTTGGCCATTGTGTGTCAGCTGTCCTGCTTGTACCCCTCTTAATCTCTTTTCTTTTCAAGAAAGTAAAAGTAGTGCTATAATGATGTTATTCTAAGGGCTCAGAAACCTGAAAATCACTTCACTTGAAAAATGATGCATTTACTGTCATAGTTTTTATGCATTCTCTAGGTCAGTACTTCCAACAAAATGCATCAGTGTCTTTGATCTTTCATAGAATAAAAATATTGTCTTCTAAATTGTTTTTTTTTTTTTACGAAAATACAGGTGAGTTTTTAAGCGATACTTTCAAGCGCTAGGTATTCAAATAAGAATTCATCACCATCAATGCATACAGAAAAATGCTTTGTCAGAAGGTAAAATAGGGTTTTACAGAATGTATTGCAACAATGATCATAATTATGACAGAGGTAAATCATGTGATAGAGCGCAGCTCGTGTCATAATGGGCACATAGTGAAATCAGGTGAGATTATTAGATGTTTATTTTGTCAAATAGATTTCAACTGCGGTTTAAATTTGGATACACTGAGTCACAGAAAAGTGCAGAAATATCCTCAAGCAAGTCAATTAGTTCATAGATAAATAGACACACAGCCATTTCTCATTCAAATTATTAATCCCTAATATTAGGCCACACATATAATAATTTCTTATTACTCCTAGTGTATTGTTTTAAATTCATATTAACTTTCTGATCTGCAAAGCACTGGTAAGACGAAGCATCTGAGTTCACTTTCTCAGCTGAAATTGCTAAGCTATAGGTTTTATTTCTTTGGTTTTCTGCCTGGCTTTTGTTTCAAAAAATACAAGCTTAAAGGTTAGGCCTCCTCTGGCCTCAGTAGAGTTAATGATGCCAACCACTCAGAATTAATATAATATTAAGTAAGATTTTTTTTTAAGTACATAATTTTTGTTTGTGGATATTTCTCATGTTTTTCAAGATCTCCATGAAACTGAGGCCAGCTAGCATTTCCAGTGGACAGATCCATTTATTGACAAGTGATGACACTTTTGTCATCATTGTATAACTTTTCAGCCCCTCAGGCATTTTCTTGAAGTATTTTGGTTTTTACTGATTCTCATTTCACCATTTCTTCCCCATTCCCCCTTTTTTCTAAATAGTAAAATGACAAAGCTACATCAAGGAAGAAGACAAATAGAGAAAGGTAAAAATCATTATAAAAGTTTGCATTTCATTTAAAATGTGGTTCTATACCTTTGAAATTAGTTTGTCTTAAAAGAGTGTTTTAACATGGTTCTAACTAAACCACTTGGTTTCTAAAAAGTCTTTTTTGGTCCAAATTGAAATTTTAGTGAGCAATTAGTTTGTATTTTGAAGTGAATGTAAATTGAAGAGACGCAAATGAAGGTTCTTGCTTTTGTTGGCATGATGCTGAGGCATGTGATTTTCTTCCTCTCACCAGATGCACACTGGCATGTTCACCTCTTAAACAAAGTGACATTGGCATTAACGAGCAGCACCAAAATGCCCTTAAAAAGAACAACATCCCAATCCAATGTTGTGGAGAAAAGGTCATTCACATTAGCTTAGTCTTTCCAACACTGCCATATAAACATAAATACTGTAATTTAGGCATTTTAATACATTGGCACGTAACAGTACATGTACTCCTAGTGACTGAGAAGTACTTAGGCAGTGGACTCGTTCTGAATGATACTGTGGAAGTTTTTTGGGAAAAAAGATTATAAATTGCACAGCTGTCAGCAGACAGCTGTGTAAGAAAACACTTGACAAATTTGGTTTCTTTGGAGGCATTATTCTGCAAGGCCTTTAAGACACTGTTCCATTTTGTCTATAATATTGTGGTTATCTTCTGGTAGCTTATATGCATTGACAACCACTGTGATTTGCATGCCCCTACAGTGTGCACTGTCGTGTGTATACAACACTGGGAAACACATAAGATTACAGTGCATACAAGGCTATATTAAAGTTAATCATAATTATAGATTCACAAATCTGTCACCACCTTTTAACCAAAGAGGTGATAGAGCATCTTGCTATGCTATTACTCATGTTGTAATTCCCCCTTTTCTTATGCATGTCAGTGCTCCTTGACGTTTTCTGATATTTGAATCTTTTTTCTGACTTTGCCCTGAAGATATGGGTCTTTATCAAATGTGTTCCTTTGTTTAATCCTTAACATTGAAATATTTTTTCAATGTCCATGGTAAGTTTAACTGGCTAGTACAGGAGTTACTGTATATTCCCCATTGCTACTGATTGTTATAGTAATAGACTAGTGAAAGTATACCTGGTAAATTTGCTTTGTTCTTAAAACAGCAGAAATTAATTCAATTTTTAACAGACGAGTAAATTCTGTTTTGGCATGGATTTCATTTGAGTGTTCCTAAGTGACAGCTACTGTTGTTACATGGACTTCAAAAAAAAAAAAAGGTTATTTCCTATGTATATAATAAAGCATCATACTAAACATAATGTAGTCCTAACCAAATAACATACAAAAAATTTCTTCTACATTTAAGTAAACCATACCTCCTTTTTCTAACAAAAAAACTAATTCTGCTTAGAAAACTAGAAAGACTTACAGACTGAAACCTCACTTGCCAGTAAATCATTTACTTACCTTCTCAATATGAAAACACACATGGTATAAAACTATACATTTTTAACTGAATTCAAAGTGTGCTTTGGGAAGTAATTAATTCTGTCAGAAATCCTGTTTTTTTTTTTTTTACTTAACATATAGCCTAAAATCCATGGAGAAAATTACAATTTTGTTTCTTTTTACTTTTTGTTGGTTATTGTAAGCCATTTTTTGCTTGTGTTGAAAAAGCATCTAAATTCTCACAGAAAAGAAAGTAAAAAATACTAAAGCCTTAGGGTGTTTAACTGAAAAAAGATGAAACATCTGTGGTATCTCCTTTTCCCTTTACATCCACCCATGGTCCACATACAATAAGCAGGAAAACAATGCTGAAAATAGCTATGCTCACAGTGAATTAAGCTGTATTATTCAAAAAGGAGGGAAGATGTGGCAGTGTTTTTAACACAAAATAGATCACAGGTACTGTAAATCATGCACATGTGGAAAGCTTCCCTAGTTAATTTGCCTTGGTTAGTGAAGTTGCGGATATATGCATGTATATTTCTCTATATATTCATATACAAATACATTTAAAAAAAACTATAAAAATTCTTCTGGTGGGAATGGGTATTAGGGAATTAGAGCTGGGCATTTTTCTAAAGTTGCAATGATCTTGCTAAATACTCAAAAAGAACACAGTAACCACTGGGAGAAGTTGGTGAAACATTGTGCTGGTTTTGGCTGGGATAGAGTTAATTTTCTTCACAGTAGCTACTATGGGGCTATGTTTTGGATTTGCACTGGAAACAGTGTTGATAAAACAGAGATGTTTTCGTTATTGCTGAGCAGTGCTTACACAGACTCCGGGGCTTTTCTGCTTCTCACACCACCCCATCAGCAAGTAGGTTGGAGGTGCACAAGAAGCTGGGAGGGGGCACAGCTGGGACAGCTGACCCCAACTGACCAAGGGGATATTCCATACCGTATGTCATGCTCAACATATAAAACTGGGGGAAGAAGGAACAAGGGATGTTTGGAGTGATGGCGTTTGTCTTCCCAAGTAACGGTTGCGCATGATGGAGCCCTGCTTTCCTGGAGATGGCTGAACACCTGCCTGTCAGTGGGAAGTGGTGAATGAATTCCTTATTTTGCTTTGCTGGTGTGTGCAGCTTTTGCTTTACCTATTAAACTTTCTTTATCTCAACCCACGAATTTTCTCACTTTAATTCTTCCGATTCTCTCCCCCATCCTGCTGTGGGGGGAGTGAGCAAGTGGCTGTGTGGTGCTTAGTTGCCAGCTGGGGTTAAATCCTGACAAACATGAGAATGAGGTTCTTCTGAGGGATGAGTTTTTTACTTTAATTTCCATCAAAGATACAAGATGTACCAAATGTTATCTGCAGTTTAATTTATAGAGAAATACGAGGCACCAAATGGAGAACTATTGCCTGTTCAGCTGGATGTGCTATTTTTTTCCTGTTACTGATGCTGGAATTTCCACGTACATCAGAAAAGCAGCTTATATTTTTGGGAAGGAATACCTTTCCTAGGTATGTTTAAAGTATACAGCACTGTACCAGGAACTGTTCTCTATTAGATGAGAACCAGCAATATTGCTGTGACATGAATGGATGGGGTAGTGTCTTTGCAGGAATCAGAAAAGATTAAATTTTAACATAATGACCCAGCTTTAAAGCTGAATACACCTGGATCAGCCTTTGCTACTGTCTCTCTACGGACTTGATATAAAATCCAGAAGGACTTGTTCTGTAAGACCATTCCATTGTGCCCCTCCAAATGTTTTCTCGGTACTCATGTCTCTTTGAAAGTCTTCAGAAAATTGGTCAACTGTAAATAAACCATATGAAATACAGGTTTTGGTTTGTTTTTTTTGTTTTGTTTTTTTTTTTGCTAGAGAGCTATAGAATTCAAAAGGATAGCTAATAAATATATGGAGCTAGTTACTAGGATTCAAGCATATGAAGATTGTTTTGTAGGTGCACATTGCTGGACACTGATGATGCTTCCTCCGTGCAGCAATTTGCCACAGTTTTTAGTACACTCCTGTTCACTTTCTAAAATAGGTAAGGCAAACAGAGAAATGTGTTACGTTTTTTGATATTACAGACCTGTTAGCACTGGTCTGGTACAAAAAAATAAAATAATTAAGACAATATATCCATCATCTTTATAATTTTACATATGTGCTTTATTCCTTGCAGCTTACTTTTCTGACAAGAGTGTTTTATAGGCTATTTCTTTTTACTTCATTGCAATTTTTCCCAAGTTAACACATGCATTGAAAAAAAAAAAAGCACATAATGATGAGAAGGCATGTATGTAGAAAGTATTACTTATAGATCTAGTTCACTGCAATCTCCCCTGTTAGTTTAGTGGCTGCAATAACAGAATGTTAGGTCTTAGCTTTAACTAGCATCCTATGCCAGCTGGTTAAAATACTTACCAAAACCTGGATACTGCAAAGTGCAGGCCTGCTCAGCTGCACTTGTCTCGGTAATATCAAAGAGAGGACAGGGCCACAGTCAATGTTATTATTGCACAGCTTCTGGGGTTATAGCTGGCTCCATACTATTGCCCTTCTCACATTCATTTTGGCTAGTCTGGCTGTATGTACATATTTTCTAGCACTGCAGATTTGGAGATGGTTTTTACCTGTTATGGATATTTTCTTTCCTTTCCCTTTACAAGGCAAGGAAATGGAAATTCTTTCTTTAAAGGAGAAAATAGGCACTGTGCCATTGGGAAAAGACTTTCAGGTCAGTGGCAAAGAACTATGACCCTCTGACAGTGGCTGCATATACTTGAAACCTTTTGCTCAATCATAACATTTTTCACCGTGTAATGATTTTTTCAGCTGCATGTAGCTGTGCAGATAGGCTGTGGTGAGGTATGCCTCAGCCAGCTTTGAGAACAGTAGGCTAAATCTCACTACAGATGGAGTCTGGTAGAGAGCTATTAATCAAATAGCCAATTAACCATCTCTCATGATAGCAGCCTTCAACATCATGTGATACAGCACATACCAGGTGTAATTATACAGGACTGATCATCTTTTGAGAGAAGTTGCATGTAGCCAGAGAAGTCTTTAATAGAATCATTGTGTCTTAGAAAGAAGTGTCCATTTGAAATTAAAACCATAGTTACTATGCAACAGATCTTGTTAGACAGAAAATAAAGAAGAAAATTTTGTTCATTTTTTTTTCTAACAAAAAATGGAAAGAAAACTTCCATCAATTTTAACAAATTCTATTCAATAAGTTCTTCCTTAAAAACATTTGTTATTTTTGTTATAAATCAGTTGCCTTTCAAAGGCTCCCAGATAAAAAGAAACAACAGCATCACGTGGGCGGCAGTACAATAATATAAGAAGGAAAAAAGAAAGAGAAGTCTTGGAGACATGCAGATTAAGATAAAAGGGGGACTTGGGGAGAGTAAAACAATAAGGATTTGTCCCTATGAGTAAAGTAAGAGAAAAATCTAAACTCGCCTGCAGCCAAGGAAAGAACTGTACTTGCCTGTTTCACCTTTGGACGATCAATGGTAACAAGACCCAGAGGCCAGCTACAAGGATTCTACTCAAGGGAAGCAGCTCTAAGTTCTGCCTTGGGCTTCATGAGATCTGGCTGCCAAAGGTAGCACAAGAGACGCTGTGAATCAGCAGCCCTTCTCTGTGCGCTGTCTTTGCCCAAATGTTATGTTTAGGTTCCTCATGTTTCCACCACCTGTGTTCCATAGCTTGTTGGAAGACCAGATCTTGTGTCATAAGGAAAGATAGGGGATGAAAATGTTTCACTGAGGGTATAAAAATGAAGAATCTCATTAACAAATTGTATCATACCACAATATGTCAGGAAACAAAAAAACCTGCTGCTCCTTCCTCCTCATGCTCTTCCCCTGCACCAATGTGGGGCCCCTCCCACAGGATACGATCCTTCACAAACTTCTCCATCTTAGGTTCTTCCCACAGGGTGCAGTTCTTGAAGAACTACTCCAGCATGCATTTTTTCCACAGGATACAGTCCATCAGGAAAAGACTGCTCCAGTGTTGGTCCCCCTCAGGGTTACAGTTCCTGCCAGAAAACCTGTTCTGGTGTGGGCTCCTCTCCATGGGCTGCAGTTCCTGCCAGGACCGTCCTCTTGCATGGGATCTCCATGGTCTGTAGCTTCCTTCAGGGCATATCCATTTGCTTCAGGGCATATCTTCCACAGACTGCAGTGTGGATATCTGCTCCAGCATGGTTCTCCATGGGCTGCAGGGGGACAACCTGCATCACAGTGGTCTTCTCCACAAGCTGCAGGGGAATTTCTGCTCCAATGCCTGGAGCACCTCCTCTCTCTCTTTCTTCACTGACGTGGGTGTCTGTATGGTTGTTTCTCTCACTTTTTTTCACTCCTTTCTCTCACAGCTGCTGTGCAGTGTTTTTTCCTCTTTCTTAAATATGCTATCACAGAGGCACCATTGATGTCGCAAATGGACTAAGCTTTGGCTAACTGGTTTTGGAGCTGGCTTTGTCTGACATGGGTCAGCTTCTGGTGTCTTCTCACAGAAACCACCCCTGCAGCTCCCCTGCTACCAAAACCTTGCCACATAAACCAAATACTTTACCAAATTAAGAAATAGCAGACATAGTGTCAATTTAAGTGTAAAATTTCACAAGCTCTTCCAAAGAAGAGAAAGTCATACAGAAGTCATGGATTCTATCACAGTACATGCTTGACTTCTGTTTGACTGTGAGGATCCTGTAAGTAAGAAACACAGGCCTGATCCAAAGCCAAATGAACCCATTAACTGTGCTTCTGGTGAATGTTAAAAACACTAACAGAAATCAGTTCATTATTTTTTCACTGCCTCAGGTAAAATAAATTGTTTTTAACTTCAAAGGCACGCACAAAGCTCCTAGAAAAATCCCGTTACTAGGCACTACTGAAAGTGTAAGCATGCAAAATAATTTAAAAACAGTACAAAGGATAATATGCAAGTAAATTATTAGCTGTCACTTTCCCACAGGGAACAATTGCTAGCCTTGGAAAAAAAAAGCCACCCAGTTATCAAAAGGATAATAGGAATCCCTAAACCATCCTAAAAGTAAAGTACTAACAGCACTTTATCTTTTTAAAATTAATATTAATTGTTCATTTGGCCCTAAAGTCTTGATTTTTTAAGCCTGTAATACACTTGCTTTCTATTCCCTCTGTTAAAAAGAGAGAAGAAAAGTAATTATTGTCAGAAATAGTAAACTCATATTAATCACAATTACAAGCAGTAATGTCTGATTACAATTTTTAATCAATCATGCTATTCCATGTTTAACTCACTAATGTTGGGACCACTAGAGTGGACAGCCATCTGTGCCTCTGTAAAATTAGAAATATGATGAATTATAGCTACTGGTAGTCTGAGGCTATACCATGAATACAAATCATTAGAGCTGTGACAATTTTAACACACTGCCAAAAAAATTTTATCAGCAGCATTTACTGTTCTTCTTCTTGTCATGGTAAAAAGTATCTAGAAAAGATCTGCACTTCACTCATCAGCTTTTCATAACGATTTACAATGAATGAGAAGACAAAGTTCTCCTGATTTTCTGTTTACTTAGCGCAAATCCTTTTTGTCATAGTCAGTACTACAGTTTGAAGGTCACATTCTGCTCTTACGTCAGGTGGTCACTATCTAGAGTAAGTCTATTAACTTCCAAGATTCTCAGATAACATATCTCTCAAATATTATATTCAGCCAAGTTACTGCATATTCATCGCCAGTATAACTAAGAGCAGAATCAGATCCCTTGGGAATAGCTGTACTCAGTGATTTGTCAAAACGACAAACTTTGGTCAGTAAGAGAATAAAATGGCAACTCCTTTGAAACTACAAATAAAATATAAATAATCCTTTATAGAAGTTGATAACAACTTAAGGTCACAACATGCATTTTCTGAATATACTTAACTTATGGGCAGAACCAGTAATGCAGACTTTTAATTTTTATGCCAAATATCTTTTGTTATAGGAAAAGATTTATTAAATAAAAACCCAAACCAAAACAAAGAACAAACAAGCTGACTCTTTTTCGTAATTAAATTTAAAATGGCTGTTCATCATTATTTTTAGGACTACTTTAAATACCTGCCATGTCTCTGCTATTCTGGTTCAGATTCAGGTATTCAGAACAATTCAGGTTGGAAGGGACTTTAAGAGCTTCCCAGTCCAAACTCCTACTCAAAGCATGATCAGTCATGTGGTCAGACATGGTTGATCAGGGCCTTATTCACTCCCAAGCATGGAGCGAGACTGCACAATTGCTCTGGGCAACCTGTGTTATGGCCTAAGTGTCCTTATGGTGAAAAGATTTATCCTTATATCCAGTGAGAACCTCTCTTGGTTCAATTTATGCCCCTTGTCTCTATTCTCCCATGTTGTGCCACTGTGCAGTGCCTGGCTCCGTCTTCTCCATTGCCTACCTATAGGTGTAGGGGAGCTGCTGTTTGGTGCCCCTAAAGCTGTCCTTCCTCCAGGATGAAAAAAAACAGCTCCTTCAGCGTCTCCTCACAGGGAAACTGCTCCAGACCCCCACCAACATAGTGGTCCTACACTGCACTTGATCCAGTTTTTCCATGTCTCTCATGTGTTGGAAGATCAGAACTGGATGCAGTACTCTAGATGTATAGCACTAATAAATGCTGAATGAAAGGAGATAACCAGTTTGGTCAATTTACCAGCTGTGCCTCTGATTATACAGCCCAGGATGTAATTAGCATTCTTTACTACTAGATCAAATAACTGTTTACAATGTGTATAAATACCTGTCCGGTGGCCACTGTTTTCAAATCCATGCAATCATGCAGAAGCATATTCTGAAAAAAACAGCTGTTTTTATTTGTCAGTCTTGGTCTCAGAAAAAAGATATTATCTTATTCCCTTCCAAACCACTGTGATTTTTTTTCTCTCTACTTTTCTTAATCACATGAATTGTTTAAGTAGTTACCTTATTTTTAATGCTTACTATAAATATGTATTTAAAACAGACATGTAAAGAAAATATTCAATGAAGAGACTTTCTCGAGCTGTAGTGTTTCAAATCATTGGTTAAATATCACCCCCTTGAAAACTATAGACAATAGTCACCTTGAACCATTTAGGATTTAACATTCTTTCTCCTTGGTGTATATTGATCATAACTCAGAGTGATGTTTTTACCTGAAACGTTAAATGTTTCTATTATTATTAAAGGGTATCACAGCCAGTATTGCTTTTTAGAATAAGATCCCTAAGTGTCTCAGCTCCTGACAGAGCTGACAGTTTTCTTTGAGGTTTTTAGGATGATAGAGCTGGGAACAGGGATAAATGTGTGGCTTTGTACTGTATCAGAAGGGATTGGGTTGAGACAAAAGTTACTGATCGAGTAAGAAACTGGACTCCAATCTTAACTCTGTGATTAAACTTACTCTGCTAATAATAATCTTTCATCTAAACATACCTGATATTTGAGGCATTATGATCTAAATCCAGATTTACCTGCAAATTTCATGGTGTCAGCTTTTTTTTCATTTAAAAAAGAGCTTTGGATACTTGGATGGTTCAAGGTAAGGGTAAAGAAAAAACAGATGAAGTTGTTTACTTTCAAATAAATCTTTGGTGAATATTATTCACTCAAAATTTTAAGAAAGAAAACAATGGACACATTATTCCAAAAATTCCACAAAATTCCATTTCTTGGAATGACTTGCATGTTATACTGGCTTCATTTCCCTGAAGCATCTTATAGCAACTTCATGGTAAGCATAGTCACAATATAAGAGTTTTGCAAGAATATATGAAAGGAGCAATGAAGCAATAAAAGAGAAAATCTAAATCTTTGTCATCAGTGTTTTCAGTGCTTGCCTGCTGTTATAAAGAAAGGCATGTTTTATTCTCAGGCCGTGTCATGTTTCACCATAATGAGCACAAAAAAATGCAAATATGTATCGATTTTATACAGAGGTCAGCACAAGTGACAAGCAATCTGTGAAAAAGTTAGCAGTCCTAAGTAAGAAAAGTAATTAGAAAGATGACTATAACCTTTCTTTAATGAATAGCAATAATAAATGACTTCCTTGGTGTTCTTGTGACCCTGTCAAGTTAGCAAGGTGGTCTTTCCTCAGTCGATTCTATGTTTCGATCCCTTTTGTAATCACAGTCTCACAGCTGTGGAAAACAGCACCATTCATTAATTGATCACTGATTATTTGCATGTGTAGTGGGCAAGAAGCATTCAGGTTCATCTTCCTCTGTTTTGAATGGTTCTTGAGAGCAAGACCCAGGGGCATCTTTCATCCTCAGGTCTTGAACGTTGCTTTTGTTTCTTCTTGGTATTGTTGCTTGAGTCATTCACTTGTCAGTGTCACAGTAGGCTAGTGAGCAAGATGAAATTACAGCTTTAGTAGCCACCTCTGATGCATGAAGCACATGAAAAACATCTTCCCAAAACTAGCACTGGTGTTTTGATTTTCATTAAAGCTATTATCCAGTAAAAGATATACTTAAGAAAATCTACTTATGTACATTAATTTGACATTTTTCCTGCTAGCAGGAACATAGAATCACAGAATCACAGAATGGCCAGTGTTGGAAGGGACCTCTGGAGATCATCTAGTCCAACCCCCCTGCCACAGCAGGGTCACGTACAGCAGGTTGCACAGGACAGTGTCCAGGCGGGCTTTGAATGTCTCCAGTGTGGGAGACTCCAGCACCTCTCTGGGCAGCCTGTGCCAGTGCTCTGCCACCCTCAGAGTAAAGAAGTTCCTCCTCATGTTTAGATGGAACTTCCTGTGCTCCAGTTTGTGCCCGTTACCTCTTGTCCTGTCACTGGGCACCACTGAAAAAAGACTCTTCTCATCTAGCTGGCACCCTCCCTTTAAGTATTTGTAAGTATTGATAAGATCCCTCCTGAGTCTTCTTTTTTCTAGACTAAAAAGACCCAAGTCCCTCAGCCTTTCCTCATAAGAAAGATGTTCCAATCCCCTAATCATCTTTGTAGCTCTTTGCTGGACCCTCTCCAGCAGTTCCCTGTCCTTCTTGAACCAGGGAGCCCAGAACTGGACACAGTACTCCAAATGTGGCCTCACCAGGGCAGAGTAGAGGGGGAGGATGACCTCCCTCGACCTGCTGGCCGCACTGTTCTTGATGCACCCCAGGATGCCATTGGCCTTCTTGGCCACCAGGGCACATTGCTGGCTCATGGTCATCCTGTTGTCCACCAGGACTCCCAGGTCCCTTTCCACAGAGCTGCTCTCCAGGAGGTCAGCCCCCAACCTGTACTGATGCATGGGGTTATTCCTCCCTAGATGCAGTACTCTACGCTTGCCCTTGCCATCTTTTATGAAAGGCAACCATTGGTTAGTAAACACTGTATTGGCATCCAATATTTTGAGGTTTTTTGCTCTTAAAGAATCCCAGACTATGCAGTGACTGGAACCTCTTTGCTGGGTACAGGATGGGGAGGTTCTTACTCCTGTGAGATAAGATACAACAGCTATTTTAACATTTCATTGAGGGGTAGGGGGAAAGGAGGAAAAAAGTTACATTCAATTCATTTTTAAGCAGTGCATCTACCAAGGCAGTGTCGGAGAGCAGCCTGGGTGTTAACACATCTGATGAATTTAGCTGTCATGATTTTCAAAACAGTTTTGTCTACAGGCTAATATTTAGGAACTTTCATAAATAGACTTCTTGACTGTGTCCCTTAGGTTTGATTAAGGTTAACCTCCTTCACAAGGTTTTAAGGCAGCCCTTTTTCTAGTATTAGTATCTTTCTGTGTGCCTACAACAGTATTACAGGAGCTAGAAAGTTAGAAATAAGATAATAATCCCATGGGTATCCACGACAAAAATAATGATAAAATAAAAAAATCAGAGAAACTGTAGACTGACATTGGGGGTTTTTGGTGCTACAACTTTTTTCAGAAATCTGAGATAACATTTTTTAAGCAGAAACAGCACTGAACGAGCATACTCATTCTGAGTTATGACACACGTAGCAAGAATACATAATTGCAAAAAGGTGTCGGAGTAGAAAAGTGACACTACAGCTTCTAAATGGGGTTACATCTCTGCTTACATCTGAAGGTAATACATTCTGTGGTTTATATTTATGTCTTCACACTTCTGAAACAGCAATAGTGATTGGACTATTGCCTCTGATAACTAAATAATTATTAATGCATACTGGAAAAAATCTTCAATTCTTCTATTCCTGCAATTGACATCAATCTATAGATTTTCAAAAGCCATTGAGAAAAAATCTTTACTTTTCTTTAAGTAAAACTTGATCTTGATTACTAGCTACTACAAATGAGGAGTTTGAATCCAAATATGTTTTCTGATATTATTCTGATATAGTTTGTAGCTGAAGCCAAAACTTACAGTATCTATTTTTCAGGTTTGATCTACAATCAGGAAAAGTCATACACAAAAGATTTCTGCTATTTGGAGACAAACATTCACATGAACAACTCCTGAGATTTAATTTAATTTGGATCTGAATGCAAGTGCCATTCCTTTAGAGAAATTAATCCAGATTCAAACAATTCTCTCTTTAGTGCACCTCAGTTTTCAGGATGGGGCAGAAAAATGTAAATAAAATTCTAGGTTTCTGTAGGGAAGAAACTGTGTAGACTTTAACTGTAAGACCTTCCCACCCTTAAAATTTTATTAAAAAATTTATACTGGAAGATGAACTGGAAGATTCTTGGGAACTTTCTCCCCAAGCCATATCCTCAGTCATATATCTGACTTTAAAGATGCTAGGAGACAAGATAAAAGTCTTCATATTTTATTGTAAATTTTAAGAATGACCTGTAATAATGGCTTTTCAAAATACAACTATTAAACCCTGTAAACATCAGGGGACTGAGAATCTTTCTAGGCTGCCACTCTTGTCATATGGGCAGAGTCCAAAAGCCCATTGAGGATGTAATGTTTATGTTCAATGCTGCCAAAATGTAATTAAAATTTTTTGGAATACTTACATGTTAGCACATTTGAAAGAAAAAAGCATCATAAAGGAAAAGGGAATGTAATTTATCACACTAAAATAAGTGCACTGAAGAAATGTGGGCTGCATTTTAGAGACATTGCCAGCAGTCAGTCATGCATGTCTATTCTTCTGCCAGTGTTAATCTTGTGCATTGTACTTTCCTTTCTTTCCCTTTTTAAAAATTCTTTGTTCTATTTGAAAAATATGAGAGGAACACTGGAGGTGTAGGTGGAAACAGGCAGGGAAGAAGTAGAGGAAAAAATGTAGTGATATCACCTCATTTTTTACCATGTGTTCTGACACTGGGAATTTGGGTATACACCCAGTGATACTCCATCATCCGGATCATTTTGAAAACCTTAAACACATTGCAGTTTTCCTTATCCACCGAGGGATATAACCATGTAACTGCAGCATGTCCTACTCAAATAAAAATTATTTTCATAGTCATAACTTTTGCATTTTTAAGGTGGAAATTAGCAAGTATTCATCTTATATTACATAGCTCTGTCTTTGGTTTCAGTGAAAGAAGATTTAGGGCAATACTGATAAGGTATTTTATACAGAGGTTTGTACAAAAGGGTAGGACTACTGAGAGAAAGTCTACCCTAATCTTGATGGAGAAATTATTGCTTATTGCTATTTCATTATGTTATTCATGCCATTTATCTTGGAGTCAACAAACAGATGCCTAATTTAAGTCTAAAACCTAGTCTCCTGCCATAATGAGGGATAAGCACAGAATCACAGAATGGTCACAGAATGGTCAGGGTTGGAAGGGACCTCTGGAGATCATCTAGTCCAACTCCCCATAAGCACCTCTACTTACTACTTCATTTATTAGTGGGAGGTGTCCCTGCCCATGGCAGGGGGGTTGGAACTAGGTGATTTTTAAGGTCCCTTCCAGTCTAAATCATTCTATCATTCTATGATTCTATGATCTAAGCCACAGATAGGAAGGATGTACATCTCTTGTAACACATATCTGTACAGTGACTACAGGTCTTTGCAGAGAATATTTGGAATCTCTGAAATAGGAAAAAAAAAATGTGGAAAAGGCCCATCTTAAGTATTTAGGCCCAGAAAAACTAAACAAGACAAGCACCAGGCTTTTAAAATACAGCATTTAGCTGGTTTCATAAAACTGAAAAATCTACTTCCTTGTGCTCTGCTTTTTTCCAACTTTTTGTATAACTGAACACACCTAAACCCACATCCTGGTAAGTATACCAGGTGTGGAGCTCACCAGATCTGATTTCATTACTTGCTTCTTATGAGTTGTACAGATCTTTCACTTAGCAATGAAGGAGAGATAAATACTATTCATTCAGAAAAGAGGTTGAAACGTGACTAAAATACTCAGAACAGTTACCAGGAAAAGTTACAGTCCCTTAACATACTTAAAACCTCATTGTTTCTCAAGTATTTAAATGTTAAGCAGTTAAAAGGATGATTCAATTCGTGATTAGATTACCTTAACTAATAAGCAGCTATGACCACAAACTAAAAATCTGACAGTGGCTGATGCAAATTAAACACATGTAGGTGCAAAAATCATGCCATGCAGTTGTGTTTAAAAAAATAAAGCAACAGTATACCCTTTTATTGTCTTCCTTTTTTTTTCTTTTCCTTAATAGACAAGTTTATATGTGTAATGGTATCATCAGGATCATTGTGTGTGGATCAGTCCAGAGTTTGTACTTTTTTTCCTCCTAGAATCAAAGTAAAGACCATAGTTGTGGTTTAACAAGAATAATGACCAACCTTTTTGCAACCAAAACTGCCAGGAATAAGCCACAAAGACCAATCTATTAATTATAACTGTGGAAATTTCTCATCCAAGCTCAGCTAGCTATCATCCCTGTGTAAAGGTAAAAGTTTGTAGTGCTGGCTTTCCTTTTTTAGATCTTTTTTCCTTGTTTTTTTCTTTTTTGTTTCTCCTCCAGATTATTTACGTGAATTCCTATACTGATCTAGGTATGGATCATTCAGATCTTCTTCCATCACCTAAATCGTCAAATACCAAATATTTCCTACAGTGTATGTTCAGTTTGCCCCCAAAAGAAAAAGAAATGTAAATGTCTTTTGGTCACATATACCTTACTATTTAGGAATCCAAGCTAACATTTGCAAAAGATCAAACATGAATCAATCGCTGTATATTTACTTTGCTGAAGTGATAAAAAAAATCTAGGTGTGCTCTTGTTCTAGCAATGGTTCATCTCACAGTAGCAATCCCTCTCTGATTGGCACCAGTGATTAAAAAATGGATGGTGTGATCAAGTCATTGGATTTTATCAAAGCATCTATCATTATACTTTGACAATGTTAGTCCTGTTACCAGTGACAAAGATTACAATTTCTGAAGTTCCCGTCTTTAGCCAGCATATTTGCATGCTACCCAATATGTTTAAGGAAATGTTTCTTTTGTTGAGGTTAACAAGGCTGATGCACGGTTCTTCCTGGTAACACTGAAAGATGGCAGAATAAGAGAGAAGAAAGACGGTAGAAGCCAATTACAGCAGCAACAGCATTGACATTGTAAGCAATTATTCCACTGAGCTGTCCAAAGACCGATGTATGACAGAGAATCCTTGCTAATCTTGGTACCCTGAATGACAGCCCCAATGTTCTGTCTTGGAAGATGGGAATTGGAGAGTTAGCTAAGAAAAGGAAAAAAGAGTAGTGACAATCTAAGACACACAGCTTTCCAAGAAACATAAACATTTATGTATATAAATATGCATAAAATAAAACAAAATCAGTCAATTGCCTAACATCTTTTTCCTTTGTTAATGAAAAAATGCTCACAATAAAATCCAGCTTCTCATTTATAATCTGTACAATCAGTTGTGGAGTGCTTTGATGCAGGAGAACCTATATTTGATCATTAAAAAATTGAGATCAAATAGAGAATTAAAGATGTTTTCTCTTTTATGGATGGTATAGGAAGCCTATTCTCTTTCTATCAGTGAAAATCTCACACAGAAAGGATTTTCATAAAATCATACAGAAAAGTTTTAAAATCCACAAAGCGATTACATCAGATTTAAATGTAATGACTAGTCTAATTTTATTTTTCTTTTAGTGCCACATTAGGTCACAAGTGAAGCCCAGACCTCTAGTCCTCCCTGAGAATGTGCAGAGTTATTGGACAGCTGTTGTCCAGCTGTAGCCAGACTCCGGATCCGGTAGCTAAGACAAGTCCTGCTAGAAACTATCAAAACCAAGATGAAGCAGGTGATTGGGAAAAACCAATATGAATTTACCAAAGGGAAATCATGCCTGACTAATTTAATCACCTTTCGTGACAAAATAACATCTTCTGTCAACATGGGGAGAGCAGTGGAAATTGTTTACCTGGACTTCAACAAAGTGCTCGACACTGTTTCCCAGAGCCTTCTCCTGGATAAACTGACAAGATACAGATTGGACTGGTGGTGTGCCAGATGGGTAGGAAATTGGCTAGCAGGCCACAATCAGGGTGGTGATCAGATGTTTTTACTCAGACTGGCAGCCTGTCGTAAGTGATATCCAACAGGGATCAATACCAGGCCCTATAGCACTCAACATCTTCATTAGTGATCTGGATAACGGGATTGAAAACACCCCCATCACATTTCCTGATGACAGAAAGCTCGGTGATGGGGTGGACACGTCAGATGGTTGAGCTGTCTTAACAGAAAGACTTGGACAGGTTGGAAGAGTGGGCTAGCAGTATGAAGTTTAACAGACAAGTGTCTGTTAACAGACAGGTGTCCTGCACCTGAGATTGAATAACCAAAGAGCCTAGAACAGGCTAGGATCTGTGTGGCTGGGGAGCAGCCTTGTTGAAAGGGACCTGGGGGTCTAGCTGGGCAACAAGCTGAATATGAGTCAACAGTGTGCCACCACAGCAAAAAAAGCAAATCAGACCCTGAGCTGCATCTGCAGCAGTGTTACTAGCAGAGAGAGAGATGTGATCATCCCATTCTACTCAGCATGTGTCAGGCCTCACCTGGAGTACTGTATCAAGTTCTGGTCCCCACAGTTCAAAAAAGATATGAACAGAGGTACAAAGGAGGGCCATGAAGATGATCAAAGGGTTGGAGTGCCTGCCCTATACAGAAAGACTGAAAGAGTTAGGTGTTTTCTCCCTGGAGAGGGCTCAGGAGGACCTCATCACTGTATTCTAGAACTTAAAGGGCAGAAACAAAGAGTTCGGAGGCTCTTTCTTCACAAGAGACCACATCGGGAAGACAAGGGGCAACAGGTACAAGTTGCACAGGGGTAAGGTTTCATCTCGACAATATGAAGAAATTTTTCACAGTGAAAACAATCAATTACTAGAACAACCTCCCCAGGGATGTGGTAGAGTCCCTGTCACTGCTAGATAATCTCATCTAGGCTGCCTTTCCCACAAATGGTTGGACCAGATGATCTTCTGAGGTCCCTTCCAACCTGGGCTGTTCTATTATGCTATGATTCTAACTTATCGTACACATTTTATGTTGTAGACCTGCACATATGCAGAAAGTCACAGTCAGATCTGTTGCACACGAGAAGAGAAGCTCCTATCACTTTTGTGGTTAAATCACTTCACGTTTATCCCATCACTTGTTGGAGAGTACTTCTTCCATATCCTTGATTCTCCAAGCTACTAATAATTTTCTTTCATATTGTAACTCCTACATGTCTCATGTATAACAGATAGTCTTTAAATATTGCTCTGAATCCATGCTGAATACTCCTCAGTCTATCCTGAAGGAAGAACTTTTCCAAAAGTTGTAAATATGTTGCTTTTAATTTCACTGAATTTCCTTGGGTTTTGTACTGTCAGAGGTAAAATGAGAATGCAATTCACTTTCCCTGTGGCTTTCAGTATTTTGGGGTTTTTTTCAGCATATCCGGTCTTGTTTCATCTAAAGCAAACAGCCTCAATCTTTGCTTATATAATGTCTTCAGCTTCCAGGAATGTATATGTTTTATATCTATTTATAGATATAAAATATATATTTTTATATATACATTTATTTATTTATAAATGAAACCATTCTAGTTCATGAGAAATTAATAGGCATTTGTAGGGCGTAGCATATTTAGCTATAAAGTAGGCAGCTGAAATACATCCTATGAAGTGTTCATTCCTGTCTGTTGACTAAGAAGTAGAGTAAGTTGGCTAGCTCAGGAATAGAGGATCAGAAACTGCGTCGATTCATTCTGTTGTTTCAGCAAAATACAAGACAGTTCTACTTGCCTTTGGAAGGATTTTGTGTTCCCAGCCAGTACTTCAAGACTGTGGCATAGTGTATTGACAAGTTAAAGGACAATAGTGGATTGGATGCCATTGCTTGTGGAGTGCCCGCTGTTTTTTTTAGTACTTTTTTTCTCTTTAATGGGTCAGCCAAGAATTACAGTGAGCCATTGAAATAATACAGAAGAAGGAGTAATTTGATGCCTATATGTGATAATTTACATATGACAGCAGGAGACCTAATAATATCTCTATAACTGAGGTGGTTGGTTGAACTCCAAGAAGTAAATATGGAGATCTGTTGCAATGACTGCTCAGGAATCCATTTCAGAGAGACGGGGTTTGTTTGGGTTTTTTTTCCTAAACAGCTACATGCACCATGAAATGACAGGAGAAAGGATTCTTCACTGAGATAAAGTACACAGAAGATTCATATTTAATTATTGCAAGCACAATTTCTTATGACTGTGTAAGTTTTCTTTTCCTCTTTCTGGGCAGATTATCCCAGAAAGGCTGCACCAATCCAGTAGTTCTGTTCTTACCCTACTAAAGTCAGCAAATTGGACTAATTGAAAGAATTCAGTTCATAGAAAATGTCAGCAGATATCCTGTAATTCTCACAGTGTGCACATTAAGCAGGAGCTTTTATCAAGAAAGTTCTTGATTTCAGGTTTTTGTGTTGTGTTAGTTTTATTTGGGTCTTTTTTTTTTTTACAGAGGGAAAACTCTGGATACATACAACTTTCACCTAAGCACATATTCATCTAATTAGAGACTAATAAAAAGTATTGCAGCAAGAGATGTTCAGCATCATAGAATCTCTTCCCACATAATGCACAGGAGCAAGGAATAAACCGAATGAAATAGAGTAATCATAGTATCATTTAGGTTGGAAAAGACCTTTAAGATATTTTATTATAATTTCTAGAATAATACATAAAATATGAAAACCACAACACTGAGATAACAAAAAGGCAGAAGAAAACCTTCAATATAAACTTGATAAGTAGATTGTAGCTTTCAAAAAATTATATAGATATCAGACACATGAGCTCTCTAGATTGCAGAAACTTCAGTGGAGATAGACTAGTAAATTTTCTACTCTCAGCCATGTTGGCTGACCACTGCAAAAGGCAGAAAGCTGTATGTCTCACCCTTCCTATCTTTTTTAGTTATTTAAAGTGGTAAGGTTACACTCCCAAGTGGATGGTTTTTCCTAGCTCCTCTGCATACATGCAATGTCAATATGCATTTTTATATATTTTCCCCTTCATTCCCACATCTCTGTACTTCATGTCCAGACATGCTCCTGGTATCTTGCCCAAGACTGAACTTAATCAGACCTGGAAAAGTATGGAAAATGTGTGTAAAACAACAGAGAGAGAGACCTTTAGGGATCACCAACAGACAAGAATTGAGATGATTTATATTTGTCTATGCTGAGGAGGCATCTATGGTGTTTTGATTAGCCTGAAAACTAATAATATATTTTTATTGTTTTATAAAGTTTGAGGATGCTGATAAATCAGCAATAAAGTAGTAGGAGACTATATCACTAAAACTGTAGTACTAGGGCTAGAGTAGAAAATAGAGCTGGGATTATTAAGCATTCAGCCTCCTCAGATCTCCCTGCAGCAAATTTGAAATCTCTCAAAGAGCACAAGGTACTGGAAATGGAGTCCCATTCCATATTGATAAGCCCTTAATTTCATTTTTGCTTCAAAGAAAAAGCATGAGTCGACAAGAGGAGAACTTTGAGCTACATAAAAATGTTATCTGTATTAATGGGGCAAGTCCAGCAAAACGATGGCTGGAAGTGCTGATAAATAGAAGGTAGTTTAAATTATGCTGGTGTGTCTATTCCATTTTCTCAGCAGACTATGAGCAGCATAATTAGATTGTTTTTTCGCTCTGCATCCAAAGAGCATTCATTCCTTGTGTCCCTCTCCTTTTTACAGCAAGTATCTGGGAGTGATATCCTGTGACATTAACGCTGTCACTGGAAAATGAACCCTTAGCATGCTTTCAGCTGGCATACGACTTTTCTCACCTAAAACCAGCAAAGATACCCACATGGTCATAATGATCTAAACTATGGAGTCTGTGAAAAAAAGGTACAGGTATCAGTATACCTTCAACAGATATAGGGATGTGCCTTAAATTTTAATTTAATTTTCTCTGCCTTACCAGTGTATTATAAGGTATAACTTATAGATAACCTAATTTTCACCTGTCATTGAACAGGAGTACCTGAAGAGCCCATTTAAACCAAGCCTATGTGCTCTACCACAGTCAGTCAGTTGTGAAACTCCTATTAAAACAAAGGACGGAAAACATCTTGGAAAATGACAGGATTAATTAAGGTGTTTTAAAGTCTACATTGAGGATAATTTGAGATGTGTGTGTTCCGTGTAGTCCCCAGCTGACACGCCAGAAGGTTGCAAGTTTCCCCCTGGTCCCAAGTTGAGCTACAAGAATAGACTCAACTTGAGGTTAAGACATCTAAACTTTGGTGTCTACTTGTAGGTTTCTGTACAAGAGCTAAAAAAACCTAAAAAAACCCTGAGTTCAGCTGTATTTGCCACTGAATAGGCAGGTTAGAAGATGAGCAGTAAAAATTTGGAATTAGTTTTGCCATAAATAAGTCATTGGAATGCAAGTTGGATGTAAAATCCAAGGAATAATGGGCTAAGATGTTAATATTCCTTTCACTTTTTACCATAACCAGTATGATCGGGTATGACTATACTGATTAGGTCATTTGCCGTCTCTCTTAAACAAGTCAGTTTCAGGAAAAGAAATAATTATCATACTAGGGAATGATAACGCACAATTGTTGAGGACTTGAATTTTGAAGAGCAATCTCACTTTATTATGTTGTGGGTAAAAATGCTTGATGGGTACTCCTTTACAAATGCCCTGCACTGAGAACCGTGTTGCTTTCTGCACTTAAAGACAGAAGTCATCATATGAGAAGTCTCTCAGTTTTCAGAGACCTTATACTTAACCAAAAGTTGTCATGTACGATGTGCTACATGTGATATGCTATTTCCAGCCAGCATTTTCTAACAACCAACCTATTGCTTGCAAAAAACCTGAAAAGATGCACAATGTATCACTACTTTGATTACATTGCTAAGAAGCTCAGTCTGAGTATCAACATAAAGAAAGAGAAGTCTTGTTCCAGTCATGATCTGAGAGAAAACCTGTCAAGACCAGTATCAAATATTGTTAGTAAAGCACTGGTGTCTGCAGGTAAATTCTGTTACTATGGCCACCTCTGTCTCAAAACTGTGACAGATGAGAAAGTCACACAGAGTAAACACCAATGAAGCTTTTGCGGAGATTAAAACATCTTGTCCAAAAGAGGATACAACTCAAAACAAAACTAAATGTGTATAATGCAGTAGTGACTTCCATTTTTTTGTACAGCCAAGAAACTTGAACGATTTGTTGCTACACTAAGCATCTCAATTAATTGCAAGTACATTTTTTTTATGCGCCTCCTGGCATAAAAGGACAGGGTCAGATCCCAGACACTGAGACCTTAAAGCACTATTCCACTCCATATAATGGTCCTGTAGGTCAGCTAACACAACTTTGGGCATCTGCTATGTATTTTGACAAAAGATGGCCCAGAGCTATTATTATGCAAGTTGAAATATAGTGAATGGCTGAAAGGCAAGACGATGAAATGTTACAGACACCCACAAGAAATATAGTGTTGTCACATTAGTTCTGCTGCAGGGGAGCTTGCAGCTAGAGATGATCTGCTGTAACGAAGATCCATCAAAGACTGGGGTTAAAAGCTGTGAAGCACAAAAGGCACCAGAGGAATAAAAGTGTGTCACCAAACCCAAGACACCTGCCTCCACAGCAAAAAGCAATTTACCCAGAGAAACTATGAAAGCTGAGTACTTTTAAACCAAGCTGATAAGAAGCTATTATGCTCTAAGAAGTATTCACACCATCAACACAAAATTTAGAATTTAGGCCTCTGAATCAATTTGCAAACCAAACTTTTAAGTCTGTCATAGAAGATTTATAGCACTGTGTTATCATATTAAGGAAGAAATATGCAAGTGATGTGGGTTTTTTTTAAAGTTCATCTTAAGACAACATAGCTTAATGTGCCTCTGGTTGAAGTCAATTTTTAATATGAATTAGCTATGAACGACAAAATGTGCTATAGAACTTGTAGCTGGTATTGCATGTTCTTATTTTAATATTTTAAAATGTTTGATATTAATTTACAACTTTAAGATGTGCCCAGCTTTGTAAACTGAGATATGCAATATGAGGTAATTTTATAACATTGTCTGTTGGTTTCTTCACATGTAATATAGCACTGGGGTTCTGCTTTGTGTTCACCACATCATAAGACTTTCTGAAAAATATCAGCACATACATGTGAATTTAGGAAGTTTCAGGATAATGAGAGTTAAGTTGAATTCACTTTCATTTGAATCAGGTACACTCTGTTCCTTTAGAACTACAGCATCTCAACGCCTCCTATACAGACGCAAATAAAAGTAGGAGATTTAATACCAACAGGTATTTTGAGAAAGACAAAAATATACTTTGAGAAACAGATAATTTTCTGAATAGTGGAGATATTAACTGCAAGTCCTGAGTGAAGTAAGAGCTCTTTCCAAACAGTAGTGTATGGATATCTAATTGAGGCATATAAGGTAACATATAAAGCATATATTGACATAACTAAGTTACAGTTGCCCACACAATCTTTTTTTTTCCTTCTAGTTTCTGTTTGATTTCATAGCGTTAACTTTTTTTCTAAAGTATGTTCCGTGTGCAAATATATGTAAGTCAATTATATTGGATACTAATGTTTTCCCTCTCTCTTTCTGTGCAGATGTTAGCCATATAATATGCAGAAGTTCAGATGAAGGTAAGGTTCCTTTCTGCTTCTATACCAGACTTCTGTAAAACTTCAAGAATCTAGCCCCATAAAAGAACTTTTAGTATTTAGAAACTCCCTGCACCAGTTATTTTATCTTTTCACAATTAAAATTGATTACCATCTTCCTAAGAAGAGGAAATCCTTGATTCCACCTCCTATTTCCCAAGAGTCTGCAGTGCCTCTAGCAGCAAAGAGTGTGTACATAGCTGGTTATACAGTGTCAGAAATGACAACACTGAGAGACTAATCATAAGGAAATATGCTGAAGTAGCTTTTGTGCCTTATGCAGAGAAATAAAAATGATGCTATTTATGCTGCAGTCTAAGAGCTGAAACTGTCACCAGTTCCAGTTAAAAAATCTTGGAGCTTTCTACAGCTGACGTGTTAAATGTTCATAGATATTTATTTTTTTTTCTAGACAGGTACCACAGTGCTTTCCATAGAAATATAGCTCTGATTTTTGTCCTAGTGTTACAGTCGATAAACAGGGGGCAGATAAGCTATGCCAGTTTGCTAAGAGCTACTTTGTTGAACTGTTTACAACCATTATGCTTAGTCATACAAAGCTGGACCTGCAAGAACACTCAGCTACTGCACCACTGAACACTACAGCACCTGAGCATTGTTGCTTAGGGAATTCCCAGAGCCTGGAGTTATGCATCCAGGTTCTCTAGACAATGCCTGAGGAGAGATAGGCAGCTTAAAGATAAATCTATGCTGCAGTTATTTTATGACTGCAACTTATGTAAATAGACTGAACGTAGCTTTAGAGTAGCTTTGGTACAGACAATAGTGTAGCCATTGCAGCATAGAAGTCAGAGGTTTCTTCTGCATTTTGCATTAAAAAACTATTGGATAAAAGGAATAAATAATGTTATGACCACACATCAGAACCAAAACTTCCCTGTCCAAGAAGTGACCTTATTTCTGGGCCATAGAGTCATGCTCCCTTTTGCTTATTCACTCACTCTCTGCCCCTTGAAATTTGCTTTCTGCTATAGTAGCATATATGGTGAACAGAAAGGGTGGTCACCTTTCCTCTATAGCTTGCCACCATGCACTCTGCAGATGGGCAAGAGAGATGTGGGTCAGTTCCCTTCATGCAGAGGTTTTCCACTTCCTTGAGAAACACTGTAACAACGAAGCAATTGAATAAATTGCATATAAAAGGTGAATGCCTGCTGGACTCCTCTAGCTATTTTTCAGAAAAAAAATATGAGCCTGATTTTGGATAACTTGCACCGCCAAACGACTGAAGTTCACAGTAAAGCACCTAAGTCAGGTGAGAAGAGAGCTAATACTTTATTCTCTTATTTTTAAAGGTATAGTTATCTTCCGTTATTGATTATATTAAGATTTAAGCCATTAAAGAAAGTCTTGATATAAAATTGAGAAAAAAAAGAAGTTATTTCCTAATGTGAATGCTTTAGGAAAAGGAAAGTTTTCATTATAACAAGCTCTTCATAATCTGCTATGAGTTAGCTTAATCTAACCCTGTTGAGTGTTCTGGGTGTTATAAATTCCTCTGTCACATTGCCAAATTGGATTTATGAATTCTACTTATGAGAAAATGTTATGGATATGAAATGACTAAAAAAGTAGGAATGGCAAATATCAACCTACTTAACATGCTGGCATGGATCTGGCCCTGTCTTCCTTCTCTGAACCTAGGCCTCTGGAAAGGAAAAATTGTGGTACAGTTTCAACAGCCAGACAAGGGAGTAAAGAGCATGTGCATCGCACCTCATGTTAGTTACATTTCAGTTCTCCAGACAAGAATAACAGAAGCCTCAGGACACTGCTTATGCTCCTTGTGCAAGGGTTCATGCCACTGTGTGCAGGCTGTTGTAGGAACATAATCTTGCAAAGGCTGAAGTAGTTAGCTGGCTTGTCACGGGGTAACTTCCTCACAGAACAAATGGGAGCAGACGGTGACAATTTGCATCTTGCGTTACACAGCAGCCAGCTGCCCCATGTCCAGGGCAAAGCTACAGTCAAGCCCGAGGCAAACAGCAATTCCAAGTTAGGGATGTTTTTTATAGTTCTGACAAGCAAGATAGAAGAGGGTTAAGGTCATTGACAGATAGCACAGTTAAGAAAGAAAGTAACTTTCAAGGTCTATAAGAAACATAAGTTCTTTCTTGAGGTCACTTGGTAAAATCTGGCCAAGATATTCATTGTTTACTCACTCAAGGGTACAAAAGTGATCATGAAACAGTGCTGTGGATTTACTACCTGAACTACCACTAACAGCTGTATATTTGGACCAATAGTGGAAGAAAATATTAAACAGTATAACCTATATCAAAATTCATTTTCTAATCTAAAAGATTATCCTTCAGAATCACATTTGAAGTCATCATTTAATTGTATGCCATGAATGCCATTATATGCCATACTGTCAGACAGACACATACAAGCTAACACAGTGTTTTATCAATCTAATCTACTATAGCCATAAGTAGTTTCAGCAAAAATATCCATTGATTTTCTCCTTCACAAAATTCCTTGGCAGTTTGTTTGACCTTCTTTCCAGGGATGGTCAAGCAATCTTGTTTTCACTTGTATTCTAGCATATTTCAGTGAGAGAAAAAAATGTAACATAAAGTTAACACCATTTAAAAAAAAATATATGCAGTTTTCTCTGAAAGTTGCAGGAAAGAGAAAGTGGCATTTTTGTTTCTGTCTGACCAAATAGGTGCCTAGAAGAACAGAAGCTGAAAAAATAATCTGTTAGCAAAATTGTCAGTAAAAATTTGCAAATATCATGTTACTTGTTCAAGAAAAACATGGGTCCCTGCTGGTACTAAGTAAAAATTAAATAATATCCTTTTTTTACTATAAAAAAATTATTTTGTGAATTTATCCAAGCAAATTAATATATTGACTAATACAATGAATCAGTGTACACTGCAGAGGCAATTATCAGCTGAAGAACAACTAAAGGAAGGACATGCCCAATTAGTCAGTGATTCAGTGCAGGTGGCTACCCTTGTTTAGGTTAAGTAAGTAGTCTCCACATTTCATGAACTGTGAAAGAAACCTTAACAAAGAGATAAAGCATAAAAATCTCTTATATGATTTGAAGGCTGAGATTCAATCTATGACTTGACAGAAAAGGCGGTTTGAGATACAACTTTAAAATTTCAAAACAGACAGCTGCTTTTAAAAATAATATTAAAAGAATAAACTCATGTTTCTGTAATTTTGGGCCCTGATGCAAAGATGCATTTTTCATACTGTCTGCAATTTCAGTTGCTTTCTGTTTCTCTTTTCTAAGAGTAGAAATCATATGGGAACAAGCGTAGGAACCCGCATGGGGGAATCTTTTGTGTTTGGTTTCTAAACAATTTGAATACATTTGGCTAGCAGCTTTATGCAGAGCAGGTAGAAGAAAAAATCAATCATTTAGAACTTTCTCTCTAAGTTCAAGTTGTTGAATAGTTTGCTACATCATGCTGACAATATTGAGTTTTCATTAGGTTTTACAGGAGACAACTCAGACAGAATTAAATCAAGTAAAGATAGGTTGACCTCCTACTGCTCACACTGGCCTTCACTTTTGTTTCCGAACAGTAGGAGAAAATCCATTGTGAACATTTGCTTTTGCAATGGTCTGTTATATTATTTCAGCTGTGCAACTGCTATAAGAACAGATAACTCCCTTGCCAAAACCAGGATGAAAGCACTTAAAATTGTCTGTGGGAAGCCTGATGAAAATTTACAACCACCACAACTTGGTCACATAGATTTGCATGTTTACACAACATGGAAGGTGTACTGAGCTCGAGCTTCTAGGTTTGTCAGCCAAGGATGTATTCCCAGAAAAGACTTCTACGTATCCTGTGCAGTCAGGCAAACAAAAGTTTGTGTGTAAAAGTCTAAAGAAAATAATGATGATAGCAGTCATAGTAGTTCTTCATAGCTTAAAGGGCTTTTCATCCAAGGGTCTTTACTTTGTTCTAGAAATCTATTAGCCTTTAAAATATATCTTTTGGAAGA
Organism: Pluvialis apricaria; assembly: GCA_017639485.1. NCBI lineage: Eukaryota > Metazoa > Chordata > Aves > Charadriiformes > Charadriidae > Pluvialis > Pluvialis apricaria. The sequence goes on from CM030007.1 coordinate 202,913,283, forward strand.
AAACTGAAGCTTCCTTTTGTTTAATCCCTTTATTAAAGAAGGCAAAAGTGTGAACTGATCTCCATAATTTAGACGTTCAGATGTGATTTATTTTATTAAATCTTGTATCTCAGCTCACTTCACCTTTCCTGTCATGTCCACTTTTGAAACTCACTATGCATTTAAATTTAATAACCATGCAGAATTAGACCTGTAAAGGTCCTAGGCAATTTACCTTGCCTTCTCTCACAAAGGCTTAGAGATTGGTCCCCTGCCAATTGTTTCCCTACAGTCTCCCTAATCTTTCCAACTCTCAACTAGCCCTTACTGATACAAAGCCATACTATCTCAAGCTAGAGCTATATTGCCCCAAGAAAACCCCTTGATGAGCCAAATACTTATAAAATTAAAGTTAGAATTAATTAGTTAGTTTGCTGATAGCTCAATAGATTATATCAGACTACATATTATGAAGTATTAAATAAGGAAATGTTGGCACATAAAGATTGGGTCTGGTGAGACGCTAGGTCAATAAGCAGAGACAATCCACTCCTTTCCCCATGCTGTAAACAGTATGGGGTTATGGTACTCAACTACTTTATGGTTACAGTCCATGTCTACTTCTCATTTGTGCAGTGTAGAGCATTTTCACATGATCTAGAGAGTCCAGACAGGGTCCTTAGTCCCTAGGTTTTTTTCCCTGAGCTTTGCCTACAAAAAGCAGAGAGGTCGCTATATAGTTGCAGCTGTTTTCTTCCACTTTGCCCTTTCCATTTCTCCTTCGTCATTCCATCTTCCCTCATGCCAGAGAATTCTTTCCACAAACGCTGGCATAGCTCCTTTATTCCTCTAACAGCATCAAAAGGTATAGCTCATCACTAAACTGAGGTGTCAGTGCTGTACTGGCAAGCGCTGAGACATCTGTCTCCTTCAATATTGGAGAAGATGGACAAGGAGATGAAGTGTATCAGATACCATTGCCTTGGTCTAGCATTTCAGGAGATACTGAATTCTTTTACACACTTACGGGAGCTACTTCTTCCTGTACATTCCCAGTAATCCTGTTGTTTTATGGCCCTTGTCATCTTCTTGGTTTAGAGTCAGCACAGTCAGCAAAGGCAGATTGAACACTGGTGTCTCCAAAGCCTTTTTTGGGGGGTTTCTGACAAAGGGTGATCTAAGATTGCTAAAGCTTTTCCCATTGGAAATGTAAAAGTTATGGCCATAAGACTTCAATGGCATGCCATTACACTTAAAATGATTTCAAGCAACATAAGAAAGCACACAGGTTCATTTGGACATCTATATGAGAGGGGCGTGAATTCAAGGCAAAGCTACTAAAATTTTCTTAACAGATTTTAAACAGAAAATTGCAAAAACTACACAGGTTGTTAGTGTATGATGGGAAAGGATTATGATGTGACACATTCCAATAAATGTGCTCGTGGGGCTGGCTGGAGGTACCAAGCGTGTGTCTTTCCCAGAGATAGTTCATGGCCAAGATGCACACAATATCAATAACTAAAGCTAGCCTCACAGAGTGCTTGTGCCCACCAACTAAACTTAACCAAAATATTACAACTGAAATCATCATTTGCATATTCTTTCTCGATTTTTTCTAAAGATAATTTTTATAAAGACAATTTGTTATAAGATCTCTTTTAGCCCAGTTTCTTAATTTTTACCTCTTAATGTACATTTCAGGAAAGTTTATCTCCCTTTCTTTCAAAAATCTATCTTGGAAGTTATGAAGAACAAGGACATAATAATTTAATTATTTAATTTTAATTATTTAATATTAATTAATAATTTAATATCTAATAATATTGGATCAGACCAAATGTTCATTTAGCCTAGCATTGTCTTTCAAACACTGTCCATTAACTGATGTCTGAGGAAGAGTAACAACAGAGGTACTACACATGACACTACTCTTTAAGTCTCTTCTAACCTACAACTGTTTGCAGCAGAGGTACTTCCTGCATTAGCTGTTTTATTTCCCATGGAATCCACATATGCAGCATCCGATAAATAGGAGTTTTACAGGACTGATACTGGGTGCATATTTTTCTTTGTTTTTCGCCTAACTCCTACCAGCTTTTCACATTACAAGACTATTATATGTTAGCAGAAAACTATTAATAGCAAGATTCATGTCATGTAAAGAAGGCGTTCATAATGAACTTTTCAAATTTTTCTTTCTATAAAATGTCAGCTATAATTCAGGGATTTATAATACATGTAAGTATGATACTATTAGATATATTTCAGTAACTAGACTTGCTTTCTAATTTTTTTTTTTATATAGACAAAATCAGATGAGGATTTTTTTCTTGAAAATCTTTATAATATTCCTCTCTCTAAGAAGAATAAACGAATGAAAACTTACACGTACCGTAGGAGATCTCTAAGAATCTCAGAGAACTAAATTATTGCATTACAGAAATCCAATGTATTAAAAGTTTCCTGTGATGGGCAATATAAGTCCGTTTCAACTGAATGTATGAAGTTAAATATAAAAGTTACTCACATTCACAAGCACAGAGCAATTGATAATAATTGCTCAAGCACTGATCTTAATTTGTTCTTGGAATTATAATGAAGAAAATGTGGTGTGTTAAATACTATGAGTGACATCTCTGAAATTATGTTTCTGTCAAAAGATTTACAAAGAAGTGGACATATGCACCAGTTCATCGTAAGCAAGGAATAGCGCTGAATGCTTTTCAGATTCGATTACAAAGTCAGTGAGTACAGCAAATGCAGTAGATATTGTGTCAGTATAGAGCTCCCACACAGAGATTACAAAAACAAATTCCTGTTTTCAGCCTAACCCTTTCTCACACAATTAGCTCTTATAATCTTGGACAAAGAGACTATTCGCACAAATTATCTTGTAAGGAAAGCACAGCTTAAATTACTGCTTAATGTCTGCACCCCCTGCCTCTCAAAACCCCAAAAGACCAAGGTAAATCATTAGATTAAGGGATAACAGTGACTTGAATTGGGAGCAATATTTCAGTTAAAGTCAAAAGGCACTGGCTGTTCCTACGTCTGCTTTTACTAAGTTCATTTCTTCATGATTTTGGAAAAGAAGTAATCTGCTCCTTAATATATTAGTAGGTAGAACTAACCACTGAAATATGCAGAAATAATAAACGTATAAAAACAAGCAAAACCTTTCCACAGCCATAAAATGTCTTAGTCTAATGTATCCTGGAGGAAAGCATTCACAGAAAGTGCTTACAAAGCAACAGTCAAAAAAGATTAGGATAACTCCTCGCAAACTAGACATAAGTTTGAACGTAATAAGGTGGCAAAACAGTTCCTGCAGAGACCTGTGTAGTCAGACATGCTATTCTGAGATGATTCTACTATGACTATTTTTCTAGAAGTAGCCCACAAAAAGTACATAACGTAAAAACTAAGGGTCACATAAAAAGGATTTTGGATGTGTAAAGCTGATATAAACATTTCATACCTAGTATCCTTAGCATACCACGTGTTATCCTCACAGGTATTCCGTAGATCCTCACTCTCAGCTGTACAACATACCCCATGCCATCTATCCCAGAAGACTCTACACGTATACAGTATTTCCAAGTCCTTTCTAGGCCTCACCTACCTCAGAGGAACCATAAATTCATCAAAACCCAATAAAGCTATGGAAGGATTTTTGCCCTGCTCTCACCAATATCTATCATCACTTCTTAATCCACACAAGGGGCCAGCCCTTCCTTTGCACCTCAGCAATGATTTCACTGCTTCTGTGTGCTGTACTATGCTGTCATAGACTGCAAGCTCCTGAGAGCTCTTAAGCAGTAGTAAAGCTGTCTCCAGCAACAGGAGGTGCTGGGTAATTTGTCACAAGGGCACAGTAGTCACAGCACTGCACAAGATTTTTCAAGAGCACACCTGAGTAACAGAAGCCATTAACCTAAGGCAAGACAAAGGGAGTATGTCACAGGTGCTTTCATCAGGACCACATAGAATCATAGAATTATCTAGGTTGGAAGGGACCTTTAAGATCATCGAGTCCAACCATCAACCTAGTATTGCCAAAACCACCACTAAACCATGTCCCTAAGCACCACATCTACCCATCTTTTAAATACCTCCAGGGATAGCGACTCCACCATTTCCCTGGACTGCCTGTTCCAATGTTTGATAACCCTTTTGGTGAAGAAATTTTTCCTAATATCCAATCTAAACCTCCCCTAGCATAGTTTGAGGCAATTTCCTCTTGTCCTATCACTTGTTACTTGTGAGAAGATATCAACGCCCACCTCTTTACAACCTCCTTTCGGGTAGTTCACGTCTCACATCTAGATATCACATCTCACTCTAGATATCAGCTAGCACAGATCACTCATTTCTAGATAAGAAATAACCTTCATAGCCCTCTGCAAAGAACAGGTTATTAGTTCTGGGCATGTCATTTCTGAGTTCCTGTCTTGATCATTTCAGGTCATGGGAAACTTCCTGGTTTGCCTTCTAGTGATCTGACACGCAACTATCTGTGCATCAGCTACTTGTCAATCTGATCTCACAGTTGTCTTCTTGCAAGGCCATATTACCATCATCTTGTCTACTTATTGGAAACTACCACCTGTGATATACCTGTGTTCATTGCAAAATTCTGGTAAAGCAGCACGTCCAACTTCGCTGTGACCATCAGTGACAGATATGTCCCCAAACAGTATGTCCCCAGTGGATCCCAGCAGACCATTAATGGCAGGCATATTCCTGCCCCAGAGAAGGCCAGTAGTTACTAGTATTTTAAGATATTCTAGGACCTTACCTGCCAGTTCAGAAGATTCAGACACACCAGAATCACCTACACTGAAATTATTCTTCATGGATGAACACTTGACAACTCCTGGTACAAATGGACATCTTATTTCAGCTTACAAATTCAGCTTCCATGGTGCGAAAACATCACACTGCATTCTCAGCAATGACAATTACTTCCACTGTCATGTTGCACACAGTTCTGTCTCGGTGTTCAAGGTAGTAAAGGAACTGCCCTCAGCTCTGCCTCACTGACCTTCAAAGATGCCATTAAGTAGTTCATTATCTAAAGGAGATGTCTGTGATATCAAGTAGATGTCAAAACTGAGAATATAATAAGAATCAGTCAAAAATGAGAATATAAGAAGAATCACCATGCACATACCAAAATCTGAGCAAGGGTATACAGAAAGTCCTTCCAAGCTGTTTGCAGGAAAGCCCTGAATGCAACCTCAATCTCCAGGCTGAGCAAAATATAACAGAATTTGACCATATAAGTAAAAATTCCACCAAGTACAATGGTTATAAACCATTCTGCTTGACCCAGAGATATCCAGCTCCTTCTTTCTCCTCTTCCTCTCCCTCCTTTCCTTCTTTAAACAATTTTCTCGTTTTCCTTACTGTCTCCAACCTTTCTGTGAAGAGCAAACATTCACTTCTGTTGTTATGACAACAGCAGAAGCCTGGCTATACTTACTCTCCCATGCCACAATTCTCTGTACCTCTCACTGAAAACATTTTTCAGATATAAGAAAATGTTCATTCCCTCTCATCTTGGCTGCCTATCATCTGGCAACAAGTGGAAAATATTCTTTACATGGAGTACCAATAACCCCCTTCTTCCTTATCAGAAAAAAACATACACACACGAGATTTCTCCTAACCTTTACACCCCGCAAGAGAGCTTTGCCAGAATGGACGCACTTGAGTCTCTACCTGTACTGGCTCTGGCTGGGATGAAGTTAACTTTCATCATAGCAGCCTGTATGGTGCTCTGCTTTGCACTTGTGGTTAAAACTATGTTGGTAACACACCAATGTTTTGGCCGTTGCTGAGCAGTGCTTGTGCAGTGTCAAGGCTTTCTCTTTTTCTCACTCTGCCCCTGCCCTCATCCCCCAAAAAAGGAGGCCAGGGGTGAGCAAGAAAATGGAGGGGTACAGTTAGGACAGCTGACCTGAATCAAAGATCCATCTTAACATGCGGAGGAACTTCTTTACTTTGAGGGTGGCAGAGCACTGGCACAGGCTGCCCAGAGAGGTTGTGGAGTCTCCCACACTGGAGACATTCAAAACCCGCCTGGACGCTGTCCTGTGCAATGTGCTGTAGGTGTCCCTGCTGTGGCAGGGGGGTTGGACTTAGATGATCTCCAGAGTTCCCTTCCAACCCTGACGATACTGTGATACTGTGAAAGGGATATTCCATAACACATGATATCATGCTCAGCAATAAAAGCATAAGGAAAGGAGCTGGAAGGGGAAACATTGGTGGTTATGGTGTCTGTCTTCGCAAGTACCGTTACCTGTGCTGAGGACCTGCTTTCCAGCAAGTGGATAAACATGTGCCTTTGAATGGGAAATAGTCAATAAACTCCTTATTTTGCCTTACTTGCACACACAGCTTTGCTTCACTTATTAAACTGTCCTTATCTCAACCCACAAGTTTTCTCACTTTTGCTCTTCTGATTCTTTCCTCCATCCCACTGTGGTAGGAGAGTCAGTGAGCAACTGTGTGGGTGCTTAGTTGCTAGCCAGGGTCAGCCCATGACATTACCACATTCATAATTCCATAGACACATACACAAAAAATATTTCTCGGCCTCCCTTGCTCTATATTCATTCCTACTCAGCTTTCTTCCAGTTTTCATGTTTAAGCCATGACTTGTTGAGAGAACCGTGTTGGTTGCACCTGACATATATAATAAAGCAAAGGGAGTAGTACTCTCCACATTCCTACTGAAGAGAAAAAAGTAACACAGCTACCATGCGTGCTTTCATCAGCCTCTTCTATAATGGAGTCTCATTGTTTTACCCTATAGTCTGCTTTCATCCTATTGTAGGCATATGACTTTGGATCAGGTACCTAGAACTTGCACGTTGTTGTGAGAGGATGATAAAAAGGACTTCCTAGAGGGGAAACACTTAAGAGAACAAGATTCTATAACAAGAGCAAAATATTTTATTGCTACCAACTTGTGTTTTTCCTCTTGAAAAGTGTAGCAAATTTTGCTGGTCTCATAAAAAACTATTAAAAAGAAATAAAATCTGAAAACTGCAGCCACAATAATTCTGTATAGGGCCAGAAGACAGTACACAAACTTAGGTACCAAAGTGGTCTCAGGTAACCTTGAAAAGTGTACCAAAGGCTAGCTGAGGAAGCTGGTTTTGGAAACTATAGAGCTTGCTTTCTTTGAAAGACCATGAGATTGGGACAGGTTAGAGAAGGAACTGCACCAACCCTATTATTAAATTGCTTTGTCAGGCAATAGAAAAGGAATCTGCTGCAAGTTTATATCATTCACGATCCATGATAGTATTTCATTTATATCTAGATATGTGGGTCACCTGAACTTGAGAAGAAATATAGCAGCTCACTTCTGAATCCCCACATTGGCCAGATTTGGGCATATGATTCCTATTGGTCTTATCACATTGCCTCATGGTACAAGGCAATCACTCTTTTCCACCTTCTAAAGCTTCTGGTACTGAATATTATTAAAGAATGGATATGAAGCCAACTGAACCACAGGCCTGCTTCAGAATAAAAATTTGATGTGTCAGTGCATTATGACTATTATTTATTATTTGTAAGCAAGGAAAAGGTAGATACTATTTAGCACTCAAAGTCATTAGGATTAATAATAAGAAATAACTATTAAAAGAAAAGGAAAGATGGATATCATGGGGATAGAGTTCATATAACCATATACATTAGACTATATATATGAAGAGCTGCTGAAGTCTAATAATTTCTATTAGTTTAAAACCAACAAAAATAAGTACACAGGGATATATTGTGGAGAACAATCGTATATCAGCAGAAGGAAATAGACAAATAAGTAATTTTGAACTGTAATTTATATGATTTTCTTCAGCAATCTAGCAAAATAAATGGCATATCTATTTCATGGCACTATGAATACTACTTATGCTTTGTGTCTCAGAGTTAGAACTAGAAATTTCCAGATTAAGCAGTAAAATATCTGCCATATTCCAAAAAAAAAAAAAAGGGGGAGAACATTTCTCAAAACAATAAAAAAGTACTCCAGGAGGAGATCATCAGTAAGAGTTTGAGTGTCATGCCAGAATGTTTCCAACAATGAATAAATGAACAAGCTAGTCACATACTGGGTGACATATTAAAAACTGTGCAAGTTATTTTACATAACCTTCTTCAAAGTATTGCTGATTGAGTTAAAATTGGATTTCTGTTCAGACTGATTATCTAATATGATAGAAAAATACACAGTCCAAGAACAAATTTAGATTTCTGTGGAAAATTAAACTGTTATGTGGGGCTATCCACTGAGGCATTAAATATAGCTATACAATTGTATCTGCACACAACAACTGTGATATGACTGAACTTCAACTGGTTTCCAGTGAGGACTTACAACAAACGTGCACAAAGGACAGATACTTCCTTTGAAATATTTGGAGGAGATAATGGATTTCCACAGTACACTTTTCATAATCAATCACTGTACTTGAAACTTCTGAAGAAATATCTCAAGTATGAAAGTCTCTGCTACTGAATCACAAAGGTAAACAGAGTTCTGTATGTGGTCATTCTCACAAAAGAGAGAAACAAAAGCTATAAGCAATTTGAGTAGTCATCATTCAATATCACTCAGAGCTTTTTAGCAAATTTTTTTCTTCTTTTTTTTTTCCCTTAAATGAAAGGTTGCCAAAATATGTCATTTTAAAACTATAAGCTTTGTTTTCAATCCAGGTCAAAATACCTGTAAAAATGGTATAGCTTTTTGAAATTAAATATTTCTAAGGAACAGGTACACAAAACATAGGATGATTTTTTATCAGCTCGACAATGTAGTTAAGAAAGTAAACAAAAAAAAAACCCAAAACATGTTCCAGATGCTTCCCAGTTTTGCAGAATTTTTTTGTTGCAGCTAAAGAACTAGCACTTAAAGTCTAGCGTTAACATTTTGTATAGATTTGAGTGATTATGGGAGGCAAGAATATGACCCTTTCTTGTTGTCATCCAAAAGTCTGTATGTACTATAAAAATAATGACTACATTTCACAATATATTGATGGTCATATTCACCTGAAATATTTGTATGCACCTAAAATAATTGTTATGCCATCTTCATGCAGAAAAATTTTCTTTAAACTACTCACAAGAAAAGATAGATAAATATGAACCTTAGTTAAAGGTAATAGTTTAATATAGCAGTAAGCTATCATGATTTAAAAAACAGAAAAAGATAACATGCTTTCACTATTAATACCATAAACATACCGAATAAATCACATAAATAAATGTTCTGGATGATGAAAATGACAGGGAAGAATAAAGGTACGGTCATGACCCCTATCAGGGTATACTATAGGAACACAAGGTGTACAGTAGCGTTACTATAAGGTAGTAGTCAAAGGAGAATCATCAAATCTGTTAACATTAGAGACCCATGATGTGAAAGTTAGATGCCTGGAGGAACAAAGAAATTTCTGACTTGTCAGACACTTCAGCTGCATCTTGCTGTACCTGGAACATTCCTCTTAGAATTGCTATCAGGGTATATAACAGCCTTGACAAATAGAAAGCTAGTCATTTCAGGCTAGAGTTTAATAGCCAATGTAAACCATAGCTTATTCTCCTGCTATAAATAAGGCAAAGTAGATATGAAAAGGAACATAATAAGCTACAGTAGAGACATAATTTGAGGTAGCTCCTTTGAGATCAAACTGGATTTACATCCAATAAGGATTCTTTCTTACAAGCTACTTTAGAGACTAGAGAATAAACCAATGGACAAGGCAAGCAGGTGGTATAAAACATATCAGGCAAGTGCGTTGCAATAGATTGGTACAAAAAAGTAGTTATATATCAAGACTTAAAAGGATGTCGAAGGCTAAGGCCCACTTGTCATTAAACCTGGCAAGAGATGTCAAGGACAATAAGAAGGGCTTCTTCAAGTACATCAGTAGCAAAAGGAAGAGTAGGGAAAATGTGGGCCTGCTGCTGAATGAGGTAGGTGCCCTGGTGACGGAGGGTGCAGAGAAGGCGGAGTTACTGAATGCCTTCTTTGCTTCAGTCTTCACTCTTCTGACTGCAGAAAGGCCCATCAGCCTTTTCCAGGGTCAATTCAAAAAGCTGTTGTGCTTTGGGTTTTTTTTTACGCAGTGACTCCCTCAGTTTGCCAGAACATTCCTGTATACAACAGTGTCTAGCTCAGGCAGGTGAGGCAATAGCAAGTGCTAAATTGAATTTATAGCTCAAACCAAGGTGAGCCCAGATGGGTCCTCAGACTCTATAGCAACAGGTCAATTCAAGATCTGAGGTCTTTTACGAGTAATGATAAAATTATATTTAGTGATTTACACTCTTCCTATCATGGCTTAAATCTGTTATAAAGAGAAAAAGATTTTTTAAGAAAAATTGACCACATCTACCAGACTGGTGAATAGATTCAGTCAAGATGCATCTTTTCCTTTTGGGAAACATGGTAAGGTGTGTTCAAGGACAGTATGAGTCTTGAACCTATTCCCTGGCCTAGTTCCCTTATTATTGTCTTTAAAGCCATTTAGTAGTAGCCTTAAGGCCATTCCCTTAAGGCCTATGGGAACTTTGCCAAGAACTTAATGGATTAACGTCTTTCTTAAAATGCATGTATTATAAAGGATATTCTGATAAGCTTTTGGGAAACACTGATGTCAGATTTATCACACAACATCAATGCCATAAATTGTGTTCTAACAGTGGAGTCACTACCTCAATAGACAAATTAGTTAAATGTTGTATATGGTATAAAAAAAGTTATTACTGAGGAAGAATGTAGGAATCTACTGTGAACACCTTAAATACAATATGACTGACATATTCCTTTCTGAGGGCTGGGGGAGAGGATGCAGGAGGATTAACTCAGAAATTATCGATGAAATAAATGGGCCCAGAGAACCAAGGGAGTTCTTTCCAAAAAAATCAAATAGTTAATTGAGGCTTGATATTTCTGCTTTAGAGAGTTCAGTTTGTGTGGTGACCATTCCAAACTCGGAAAGAAAGTCATGCTGTATTTTAGAAACAAGTGACTAAGACGTGAAAGCAAGTCAAAACAGGACACAGCATAATTCAAAAAAGTATAATAATACTATGATAAAAGTGGAAAAATCCTTTTCTTTGAAAAAGAAATTAAACAGCTTCTCAAAACAGATTTGATAAAAAATGTAAAGAATTTATTTTTTCAGATAAATATTTTGTAAAAAAATTTACTACGCAAAGGAATTATTAGGGGGAGAAAGCAGTCTGTTCAGTTCAGAATGGAAGATAATGCTCACTGACAAAGTAGAAACAGAAAGACACAGAAAAAAAAAGTAGCAAAGAAGAGTGGAATAAAGATTTTTATCAATGTTCTCAGTATCCAAGGTGTCTGTCTGATCAAACTGAAGACATAACTACTGATACAATCATGTTTCATGTTTGCCAGCCTTTCTCAGGTTAACCAGGGATACAGAAATTGAGCAGTGGAGGTAATAACCCTCTTGCTGGTTTTCCTGGTAATGCTGAACCACCCCCTATGTGGGAGAGAGGCAGCTCTCGTCAGATGCTGGCTGACGATGACACTCCCAGGCCAACAACTGTTGAAGCATCAGCATTCTATTCTGCCTTTTGCCCTGTCACTCGTAACACACTTAGTCCTTCCTGGAATACATGGTATGCATGTTCTAGGTGCTGTCTACCTGAAGATTTGAACAAATATCTCTTCTGCCTGGAGCTAGACCTCATGTTTTGCACACCAGTTTTGGTCTAAAATGTCTATCCTCAAAATTTGCCTGAATATCAGACATGATCTCAATTTCAGGTCAAGACCTCTGCTTGTTTGGGACTCTGTAACCTTTTCTTCACTCCTCTTCCCACTTGCCTGCCCCATCCCACCCCTAGTTCAGCTGTACATGGTCCAGGGGCCAAGCTCTGACATGACACAGCTGAATAACCTGTGAGGAAATTTTAAGTGATGCAAGAAAAAAAAGATAAGGTTACAGACAAAACTATGACCATGAAGGCACCGATCAGTAGTAGCTCAAGGTTTCAAAAGGAAAAACAGCAATATAGAAGACCATAAAATTGTTAAAAAAAAAAAAAAAAAAACAAAAAAAAAGAAGAGAGAGAAAAGAAAAAGGAAATGAAAGACAGCAACACTCAGGATCTTTCCTGAGGGCAGCTGAGGCTTACCCTTCCCCTCCTGACTGATGCCTGACCAGCAAGCATGGACTCTTCAGGCATCTTACAGAGGCTAGTAAGCATACTAATGTTTAACCTACTAGCTCTTTAAGTACTGGTTATCTTTAGCGTGTAAAGTAAGTAACTAGCTCATATATATGTGTGTGTGTATATGTATGTATGTAACTCTGTCTCTCTTTCTTTGGAGGGTGTTTTTGCATACAACTGAGAGTGCCTGAACAAAGTCACCCAGACTGATACAGGCAGGCAGTGTTATGTTTAGAGAGAGCTGCAGGGGATTCTAATTTTTGTGAGCCTTCTGCATGTGTATATAAGTATTCACTGCAAGAGATGAGAAGAAATTCTGAATAAGCTTATTTTACTTTCATAACATTAAATTCCAGATGGATGGCTGTCTGCTGGGACTCTGCTATTACAACTGACCAAGATATGGAAAAGAAGAAATGGCATTTAGGCAATCTTATATATGTGAGAGAAAAAACAACAACAACAAAACAATTTAAATACCATGTTTTCTGCAAACAGTGTGACGGCTATAGAGTTCAGGAAGGAAGGAAAGACAAATTCTATTCTCAATTTCACTTCAAAATGGAATATAAAAACAGATATATATGATAACAAAAATCTTCTCCATGAGTGTAAGCACATAGAAAATTACAGTAATAATACATTGAACTTCTATCCAAAAATCATGTTAAGGTTATATGCAGTAATGCTACAATCCTTACATAATTTCTCTGAGACATACAGTATTTATTACCCCCGGCTTTCTTTTTGGTTCCCCAAACAGTATTTTAAGTACAAAGCCATCTAAGTTTTCAAAGTCTGTATTATGTTTTTGTTATTAATATTATAAATTAAATTGGGGGGGCGTTATGTGCAATTTGGGGCTACGGGTGATGGTATGGAAATATATTGCTGATACATGGATTTTTGAAAAGAGATTTTCATTTTAAGACTGGTATTTAGGTAAATAAAGGTGCTTCACATTTTGCAACATTCTTTAGTGAGTTATCTAATCTGATAGTCATTTATCCATGTGATTGCATTTATGCTTCACATTTTGCTTCACACAGTAAATGTACTTGCAGAGCCAGATTTCAAGATACATATATTGGAAATTCATATAAATCAAGGAATATAATGATCATAACATAATATCATATAATGTTCATCACAAATGAACAAAATGGCAACACAAAATTTCTTGCTAAGCATTCAGGCATGCCCAGCAAGAATTATCTGCAGAAAGAGGGTAGATTCTAGCTGAATGAAATAGTGCTGCTGTTACAAAATATTGTGATTCTTCCCATTGCCAAATATGATTTTATGCTAAAAGCTAAGTTCAGAGAAAGTGAAGTTGCCAAAGTTTAGTTTTTACAGGTAATGCTTAGATGACTTTTCTTTCTTGCCATCTCGCAATGGAAAGTCTCAAGTTTTGTATCTACTTCAATTTTCAATACTAAAATTTCCTAGGTACACGACAATTCATTTTTTTATGTTCATACTACTTGAGGGAATAAGTGGCTGTTTCTACCTAAACTTTAGCTGATTCTGGTAATTAGGGATTTCTTAAAATAGATAAGCAGAGTTAAATTTGTTTTCAGCCTAACAGATCAGGTCCCAGACAAACTATATTAGCTACTGCTTCTGTCAGTTACAGGAGGACATAGTGAGAGCATGCTGAGTTAATGCATTCAAGGTAGGTGTTCACTTCCTTCTCTGAGAAAAGGCTCTTCCAAACCTTCTAGAAAGAATGTGTCCTAACTATTATGGATTAACATGTCAAAGGAGATGGGGCTTTAAACATTTCCTGTTGAAGTGAGATGAAATTTAAAATGTGTGAGTCAGAAAGAATAACCCAGATGAAGCTCTAAGATTTACAGTTAGAGTATATGTGGCTGGCTGGGCAACAAAATTTCTAGTCCTTGCTTTAAAGACTATAGTTGTATAGGGCTTTGTGTTGGGTGAGGGCTGGGTGTGTTATTAAAAAAAATAATGTATAGTACCAAGATGTACGATCAGAACTTGCATCTAACTTCCTGTTCTCAGGTAAATGGATACTGCAGGTTTATGCAGCTAAAGAATTAAAAGCCTTTTTATTTTATCCTTAGCCCATCATCTTCAGCAGAAAACACCAAAAATAATCCAATTTAGAGAGTATATTCTGGGTATTAAGACATTCTGTTGGAAGGTAAAAAGGAAGCGTGAACTAACACCACCTATCAAATCATTAGATAAAAGGAACAGGGAGTAAAATTTCTTTTAGCAGCTGTTTTCTGAAATAAAGCATTGACTTTAGTTTTCTGGCGTGAAGATAAACGTATGAACACATAACTTTCGTCAGAAGGCGTCAGGTTGAGAATCTACATAAAATACGTAAATAGGATTTATGATGCATCTCTGTCATAAGCAGTGTTTGGTTTTTTGTTTGTTTGTTTCTTCCCCCATTAGTCAGTTTAGGCAGCTTTTTTGTTCACATGACTTTAGATGAATTCTTACTCAGTGTACAAGGCAAGGAGAATGTATTTTGCAATTCTTGACTTTCCTTGTGTACTGTACAGAAAGTCTGTCCTGAGACTGAGAAGTTCAAAGCTCTTCCTGGATTTTTACATAGGTGCTTATGGTCCAGACCTTGAAAGATACAACATAGAAAACTTTGAATGAATTCCCATAACATGTTATAAATTGCCTAATACCAAGAAGAATTTTAAGAGGAACTTAGAATTAAAATTAATACTTTTCAGGATCTGGACCATAATGATTAATAAACTCTTAGGTTAATATAATTTTCCTTCTTTTTTTCCTAATGGTTTCCCTTTTCCTTAATGTTTTTTATTTAAATGAGAGAATTTATCTTAAATTTTAAGATCAGTCACAAATATATGATGGTTTTTATTTGTTTCTTTTTCTAAAAGATACCGATTTGTTTTCCTGAGGCAGTACTTAATACTGACAACTGTTCATAATCCATTATTTCCAAAAGTATTTGATGGACTTTTAAGTAGTCTGTAGTACAAAAGTTTCATGAATTTAGAGCAAAATATGGTTTTATTAGCAAAAAAATCTGTTGCTCCACCAAAGTACTGTATAAATGTCAAATCAGGTTCATCTTCTCTGAGGTCAGGTGTCATCTTGAAAATTCTACTTTTTAACTACAACTGCATTTATGTGTGTGTGTGTGTATATATATATATGTCTTGTGTCATTTTTGTAAGTGTCAGATAAGAGCTGGGGATGGGGGGGTGTTGTCCTGAAGATTTGTTCTAGGTTGCCCAAATGTGATACTTCTTCACTCTCTTTGAAAGCCTTCAAGATTCTGGACACCCAGCTAATATCAGACAACATGATTTCTTATTCTCTCATAAATACTGTGCAGTTCATGGAAGAAATATCAATTTAATGGTTTATCTCTTTTCCTATTCTCTTTCACTCTGTATCTTATTCCATCTTGAAATTTTCAACTTCATCCTTCACTGATCTCTTATTTTGCAGTGTTCAAAATCTTTTTAGAAATGTGGTTAGCATCTCTTAATACACATATCTATTTCAATTTTCTCTTTCTCTTCTAATATCCCCTTTATCTGTTTTACTGTTTTTCATCATTCTTCTCAGATTTCTATTTCATCTCTCTCTGCATTTTTAATATCCTTTTTGTCTTTTTTAGCATTCTTCTCAAGGTCTGCAATGCACAAGTTTCCTTTTCATTTAATAGCTCTTAAAGGAAGATTTAACTAGTAATTTTAGAGAATGTTTATTTCTGTTAACTTGATAATTATATTACATATAGCCATCTATGACAACATAACCATAACCATCTACTGTCAACCTTTTTAAACACTAAATATTTCTTGCTAATTGATTCCTTCCTAAATATCATTACATTTATTTGTAAATCATCCCTTTACATATAACCTGCTTTAAATCAGACATTCATTCTGGTGCTTACTCATGTTTGACTGAATAAGATTTGGACAAAAACAAATCCAGTGACCAAAATACAATTTACAATTTCAACTATTTTTATTTTATATACTGCATTCACTATGAAAACGGCAACCTTTACTTGGGTCGCTTTTTCTGGTTTCCAGGGTGCATTGCTTCAGTCTCTCCTGTCCCTTCCAAAACTCCCAATTTTAATATATCCATCTTTCATGTTTTCATTTTATACTATGTCTATTCCAATAAATGTCCATGCTCCTAAAGTCAGTCATAACCTAAGCTGTATTATCTCTATAAACCATCAGTACTTATCTGAAGATATCATAGTCTTCTTTATATTTTATAGCATTCAATTCATAACTCACCTCCATTTGTCATTCATAAGTATATCTGTTCTTTCTATGACACATTCCATGTAATTCTCCCCCATCATCCAGTCCACGTAACAGTTCTGCCTTTAGTTCCCTAATGGACTAAAGTATAACTCTTGAAATCCCTATTTCTTTGTATTACGACTACCTTTTTTGGATTTCCATAGCTAAAATCAGGCTTCTCTCACACTATAGCAGGAAATGTCACCTAAAATCTTCCTGCAAATCCTTGTGCCAGTTCATACCCTGAGTGGTTTTGTGGCTATATTAATTTCTTGGGTCTGTACTTTTATTTATAAAACTAGTGGAATTTCAAGTTCTCCCCACTAAAGTACCCTTGAGGACTTGGATCCGACCTATATCTTTCCAATCCTGAAAAGACTTACACATGCATAATCATACAGATATGCATACTCTTCCTTAAAGTCGTGTATAAATTATGCATAAGGCTTTGCAGGATCCACAGCATAATTCTTACGTCTGCCGAAGGACCTTCATGAATACTCGTATGCTATGTAAAACATTGTTTACCTTTTTTCTAGTGAGCTGATCTAAACACAAACAAGCTTTCTAGCTGAATTATTTTAACGCATTCATAATTGTAAGCCCCAGAGAGGCAACCTAGAGACATGGAAGTGTGAAGGCCAGTTTGATTTGCATGATGATCACTCATAGTTCCTTTTACTGAGTTGCGTTGCTTGTTTGGAATATGCTCATTATCTGATTATATAAATTAAACCAGACTTTTACTCCTCTATTCATGAACTGGCATAAGCATTGTGGAGAATATATGTCCTACGGTGTGTGAATCGATGAGTGTTCTTGAAGGATTTTTGAGTTTTAGCATAACAATCTCTATCAACATCTTGTTTCCTCATATTTTTTTACGAGAGGGAGGAAAGTGGGAAAAATGTTGGAAGGAATATTTACAGCTAAAAGACAGCAGACATTGTAGAATCAACACTGGCCAGATAATAAATCATTTGCAAGATTAGATATTTTGCAGTTATCTTTCTTCTTCCCCAGTTTTACATACCTTCACAGAAACAAAATGCACTTCAAAGTACTTTAACTTCATACAAAAATCTTGAAGACTGAGGATTCCATACAAAAGAGTAATGTTACTATCACGACAGTATTCTGCTTCTGTTGCCTAGCTATTATTATAGTATCACCATTTATATATATAAAATGAGTGTCCACTTAATATTTGAAATCTGTAATTTTTACAGAGCCTTTAACATTTGCATTATAGATTTGGATGCAAATGATTGACTCTAACATAACATGCCTAATCTAACCATTATTTCAAGAAACTCTGTTCAACTGCAGCCTAATTCTGCTGTGTGTTTCCATTCCTTACACTGAAGATCCCAAGGTTTCTCAAACTGTGCTTCTTATTCTTATTCTAAGATTATTGATATATTTTACTAAATAACTTTAACATAAAATGCATCAAAGACCTGAAAGCGGACCCTGGAATTCTAGACACCCTCTTCTTAATCACTAGGAACACATCTTTGGACTTATTTTAGACAGTAGGATGATGTGTGCCATGTGCTAAAAGTAACTATCTTAGTCCATTACTGTAAACATTATCTAGATGGACAGCTCAGACATAGATATCTAGACCTGATCATAACATTTTACAATAATTCAGAAGTACTTCAACAAGTCTCCAGTCCAACTCCTGCTCAAAACTGGATTACCTCTGGGTCAGATCAGTTTGCCTGGAGCTTTTACCAGTTGGGTCTTGAAAGCATCCACAGATGGAGATGGCACAACCTCCCTTGCCAGCCTGTTTCAATGCTAGTTTCATTAAATTAAGAAAAGAAGAACACAGTCCTGTCAGTACTTAAAATGAATAAGTCTGGATACAAACATTCTAGAAAGGATCCTGACTGAATAGCAGCATCCTTCTGCCCCTCCATCTACAGCACTTGGGTGGGATTTTTAAGTTATATTGTCAACATACCTTGGTTACTCTAGGAAAAAATCTTGTTCCCTTGGGAAGTTTTGTCCAACTTTGAGGCAAATAACTGTCTTCATAAATGTGTACAGAAATTAAGTAACTAACAACATGGCTCTGAATTCCACTTATGGGGTAATTCCATAATTAACTATCAAAAAGCACTTTCTTTGCCACTGAGGTTATGTCTGCACTTTGTTATTAAACCCAGAACAAGCAAAATTTCAAACCTCTGAGGTGTTTTTATGGGGGGGCATTTTTGATGTGGAATTTTGGGGAGGTTCTTTTCCTCCCCTGGGACAGGCATATTTACAGAATCGCAGAATCACAGAATGATCAGGGTTGGAAGGGACCTCTGGAGATCATCCAGTCCAACCGCCCTGCCACAGCAGGGACACCTACAGCACATTGCACAGGATGGCATCCAGGTGGGTTTTGAATGTCTCCAGTGTGGGAGACTCCAGCACCTCTCTGGGTAGCCTGTGCCAGTGCTCTGCCACCCTCAAAGTAAAGAAGTTCCTCCTCATGTTAGGATGGAACTTCCTATGCTCAGTTTTGTGCCCGTTACCTCTTCTTGTTCTATCACTGGGAACCACTGAAAAAAGACTGTTTTCATCCTCCTGGCACCCCCCCTTTAAGTGTTTATAAGTATTGATAAGATCTTCTTTTTTCTAGACTAAAAAGACCCAAGTCCCTCAGCCTTTCCTCATAAGAAAGATACTCCAGTCCCCTAATCATCTTTGTAGCCCTTTGCTGGACCCTCTCCAGCAGTTCCCTGTCCTTCTTGAACCGGGGAGCCCAGAACTGGACACAGTACTCCAAATGTGGCCTCACCAGGGCAGAGTAGAGGGGGAGGATGACCTCCCTCGACCTGCTGGCCACACTGTTCTTGATGCACCCCAGGACGCTATTGGCCTTCTTGGCCACCAGGGCACATTGCTGGCTCACGGTCATCCTTGTTGTCCACCAGGACTCCCAGGTCCCTTTCCGCACAGCTGCTCTCCACGAGGTCAGCCCCCAACCTGTACAGATGCATGGGGTTATTCCTCCCCAGATGCAGTACCCTACACTTGCCTTTGTTGAATTTCGTAAGATTCCTCTCCGCCAAACTCTCCAGCCTGTCCAGGTCACACTGTATGGTGGTACAGCCTTCCGGTGTGTCAGTCACCCCTCCCAGTTTTGTATCATCAGCAAACTTGCTGAGGGTACACTCTACCTCTTCACCCAGGTCATTGATGAATATATAGAACGGGACTGGACCCAGTACTGACCCCTGAGGAACGCCTCTTGTTACTGACCTCCAATTAGACTCTGCACCACTAACCAGTGACTAATCTGGCCACTAAGTGGTTGACTAATCTGTCAGCCACTGTTCAATCCACCCCACTGTCCGTTCATCTAACCCACACTTTCTAAGCTTGCGTGTGAGGATGATGTGGGAGATAGTGACGAAAGCCTTGCTGAAGTCAAGTAGACAACATCCACTGCCCTCCCCTCATCCACCCATCCAGTCACGCCATCGTAGAAGGCTATCAGATTAGTCAGACATGACTTCCCCTTGGTGAATCCATGTTGACTACTTCCGATAACCTTCTTTTCCTCCAGATGCTTGGAGGTGACACCCAGAACAAGCTGATCCATCATCTTTCCAGCGACGGAGGTGAGGCTGACTGGCCTGTCATTTCCCGGGTCATCCTTCTTGCCCTTTTTGAAGACTGGAGTGACATTGGCTTACCTCCAGTGTTGGGGTACCGTGTATTCTGACTGTGTCTGGATAATTTCTGGATAATTTCTGGGTAATTTCTGGATAACTTCTGGATAATTTCTGTTTATGCTCAGCAAGCTCACCTCCATGAGAAAACAGCTATATATACAACCTCCTTTATGTGTCAGCTTTTAGTCTTTTGAAAACTATCCAAACACATACAGTGAAACTATGAAAAAGGCAAAGAGTGGCAGGAATACTTTCAGCTGGTGGTAAATGTATAATTTTTTCCTCTGAAAGACTACATAAAAAGTAAGCATCTGCAAAGACTGATATGTGTTTTTTTTCTCTTCCTGCTTACTGTATCTCTAAGACTGCGGTATTCAGACTGTCTGTTCTGTTTACGTATTTATTTTTAATTCTGCAGTTATGGATTTGCCAGTTATCACATAGAACACAAATAACAATATTGATGTTTTCTCCATGTTTGAAGTCTATTATGGATGTGGCTTCAGGTTTTTATATTTACAGACAACCCTTAATTTATGTTCAGAATATGCATTTTAATTTATGAAACAGTCAGAGAAAAAAATAGATATTCCAGAATCCATAATTACAGCCTGGACCATTTAAATCATCTGAGTCCATGACTGGTGACAGTTTGGTTCATCCAGAAGGGATGTAGCACAAAAAGATTTAACCTACAAGAAACTAAAGGTAGAGGAAAGTAAGAAGTTTGAGTCTGTGAGTCAAAGAATTAAGTGACAACAGTATTCTGGTTTCTGTAATGTTATTATAAACACCAGCAGACTGTGTTAAAAAGTGACATCTCAATTTTCTATTCATACCTAATCTTCTTTCAAACAGAAAGAAAGAAAACCTGTGTTTATTAATCAAAAATACTTTGTTTCTAAGAAGACAGAGAATTTTGAAAGAGGGTGCCCCATATGCAAA
The DNA here is from genome assembly GCA_017639485.1 of Pluvialis apricaria. Classification (NCBI taxonomy): domain Eukaryota; kingdom Metazoa; phylum Chordata; class Aves; order Charadriiformes; family Charadriidae; genus Pluvialis; species Pluvialis apricaria. The sequence continues at coordinate 202,934,413 of CM030007.1, forward strand.
CTGAAAAAAACTCCACCACCTAAAAACCAAAAGCAAAACAGAATGACGTATCCAGTTATTGCTAGCTGGAAATACCCTATTAAATCTTAACCAATGCCTTAGTTAATTAGCCTTATTAACACTATCGTAATGCCTTTTGGCTTCTGAAGGCCAAGAACCAAGTTTGTACTTGGAACCATACGTATTTTAATTATAAAGAATATTACATCAAGCGCCCTCTAGAAATGAAGCCTGTTTGATTAGAGTTAGCAAGCCCCAAGAGCACTTTATGAAAAATCTGCTTGCAAATCCTAACCCTTTTTTTGTGCAAATAGTTATCAAGGAATTCAACATCGTCTAAAATCCTAAGGGGTTCTTGTTGTTCCTTCAAAAGCCTTTAAAAGCAAATACACTTGATAATTCAGGATGTCAGCCTTTCCAAAGTTAAGCATTAAATATTTCAGGAAGACAGACTAGTCATATCTTTATTAACCTCTGCTCTGAAAGCATCAAGGCCAGATACCTTTGTTGACTTAAAAGTAAGACTGGGTTTATTAACCTATTTCATGGACAAAGAGTAGTTGCTGGTTTGTGCTGAATCCTCTTGGAAGGCAGCATAAATTTACTTTAATTGGAAATACATCAATATTTGGTGAATGATGTATCCTATCTTTGTTAAGTCTATGACAGGATGAAGTGTCAGTATTTCCTGCCTACAAACACGTATATTTAACTGATTTGTTTAAACGGTACAAAACAATAAAAAACATTAATACAGTGTGGGCCACTTGGTAGATATGGTTTTCCAAAATTAATTAAATTCATCACTGTCTTCTAAACTTTAAAAAATGACATTGCATGACATTAATTGAAACCATGGATTATGCGCAATCTTATAGTGATCAATAAAGATATTAGAATAGGCAATGTGATGGGAACTGAAACTGGGTGCAAATAAAAAGGAAGGTGATGACAGATTGGAAAAAAAAACATGGATCCTGAAAGGCATTTGGGAGAGTGATGTCCTCATTTGTAACAAGAAAAGAAAAACATCTTCCCCTATCAAAAACATATTTTCTCTGTACAATGCAGCTGTAAAAACAAAGGCAAAATAAAACCACAACTTCCCCTAAGGGAAAAAACAAGTAATCAAACAACAAAAAATTCGAACGAATACTTTCGTGCAAAAGATACAAAATATAAAATAGTGATGGACATTACTATTACAGTATAGAAATCAGTTTATATACTAAAAAGGAATGTTATATTCATTTGTAGACATACTAACACAAAAGAGCTGATGGGCACAAGAAAAAGACTGAAACAATTTTGTTTAAGAGAAGAGTTTAACATGTAATGACAATTAAAAGCTGTGAAGATGTGCCCCTTACCATTTCTCTGAACAGAAGCAAGTGAGCATGCAACAAAAATGAAAAGCAAAATATTTAAAACTGATCACAGGACTGTATTTCATAGAAAGCATAGGTAGTCGGCTATTACTGTAAGTTATCATTTAGATAAAAAATTCATCAGGATTCAGGGGTAGTAAACAATAAAATGCATGCCTCTTGAAGGGCATGATAAAAATACTTGTGGCTTCAGTAGTTCTAGAGTTTTACCTAGCGCTAGTAACTCGAACAAGTTACCACCAATCTTCCAAATAAATTTTAAATCTGTTGTAATACTCTTTTGTATTCAAGTTTAAGTTACCTTCTAACCAATGGTGCTACACTGTATGTAAAAGGGAACACACCATACATGAGGACTCAATCTTTTTGTGTAATTAGTCTTAAAAATCTGCTTAAAATACAATAGTCACCATTTGTCCACTTAAAGAAACACTAGCACTGAGTATAAATTTATACAGAAAAGCATCATTAATACCCTTTAAATTGTTATACAGAAAACTTAGTGATATCTACCCCTTCCTTTGATGCTATTCTCACCCTCGCAATGTCCCTCTAATATTGATGAAACCATTTTCCAGCAGCGAAGTAAGGGGTAACACAGAGAGCTCTCAGTATCCCAAGGCCTTCACTGGGAGGGGTACGATGTTCATGGGGAGGGTCCCCTCCTCCTCAATACTGGGGTCTACTTGGGCTTATGCTTATGTTTCCTTGCCCCAGGATGCTGCCTTTTGGCTTCTCCTAGCTGAGCATGAGCATGGTCCCACAGCTGCTGTTGGGCAGCGACCCCTTGGGTTTGCCAGACCCTTCCCACGGAGGCACTGGCAGAGCTCAGGCTCAGGCAGGGGAGGCAACAGGCACTTGGCCCTGAGGCAGGCACTGAAACCAGCTCAGCCCAGCTCCGGCCAGGGTGAGTCCTGAGCCGTGATCTTGAAGCCTGTAGTTGTTTTTTGATTAATAGCGACAAAAAAAATTTGTATTTACTCAGCTACAGTGAGTTAGAAAGAAACTTCTCCATCTTATTTGTCATATATATCCAGCAAAGTACCTGGTTCAAGCTTATGTACCTAAACCAAGACATTGGTCTGCCCCAGTGGCATATAATGTTTAGTCCACGTATAGGATCCCAGTGACATTTAACATTAGTTCCAGGCACAGAGCACTTGATTCACTTCACCTTAGGCAACTGCCTGAGGACTGTAAGGCAGGAGCTGATGATGATGTGATTTTCTCTTTACTTTTTATTAAACATTTATACAATTCCTACCTGATGTAATTTCTTCTGATGTTAGCTTAGATAAACTTCAGACTGTACGACTTATGAAATGCTGCGCTGATAGCAAAACACTCAACAGTCTGACACAAAAATGAATGTTGTTAGTCTTTTTGTAAAATGAAATAATCATAAATTATATATACCAATACCTTAATGAGATTTAGACAGCTCATACATGCAGCATAGGAAAAAAAGGTAGAAATTCAATGTGCCAGGATGCATCTAAGTATTTTGCAATATCAAAATAGTCTTCCTTTTCCCTTTGCTACTTACAATACCAGGCTATCTGGTATACCATGAGCAACATATGACTCAACATATCAAGCAAATGAAAAAAAAACAAACCAAACTCAGCAATCAAACAACCAAAAGTCCGAAAAGTGCCAAAGAAATCAATCTATGAAGTTACTTTTTCTGGACTTGGTTTACCTAACTCCTCAGCTCCTACATCTTTAATTTCATTAGGGTCTGAATTGTATAATTAAAAATAAAGACATTCCTTGGAAGTCTTACTTATTTCTTGAAACCTTCCTCTTCTGACAATGGAGACAGATAGCTTACATCTGTACTGTTAAATAAAACAGCGCCAGGAGACAAAGTCAGCATTGGACTGCTGATCATCCATACTGCTTAACTGTTTGCATGCTCCCTGGCATATTTTGAGCCATTCCAATTAGCACTTTCCAAGACATCGCCTGGGCATGATTCAGGTGTTAACATATGCTAGGGATCGTTTGCCATAGACAGTAGGGAGAATAATGCACCATCTGTCTTTCTCTGCCCCACAAGGTCCTCCAACATTAGCCCAGTTGGCTTTGTATCTTTAAACACCCATTACATGATTTCACCCCACATGCCAGGGCTGGCCACACAAGCTATCAGTTTATTACTGTGAAAACATCCTTGTAATGAACTGTAACACATCTCTTCAATTTCTTGCCTTACTTTGAACTGAACCCCCTCCTTCACACACATGCAGACACACACACACGCACACAGAATTGGAATTACTTGTTTGGCTGTAGAGACACCATATGGGCCCTGAAGAAGCCTTGGGCCAAATACTGTACAGTGTGAATTTAGTGAGCCTGTGCCAGCTGGCCTCAGGGTCAGACAGGGGTGTCTGCTTGATTTTATTTAGCAATATGACATAACACCCCCAAGGGTATTTTGGCCAATAGAAGTTCTGACTCACCATCTGATGACCTCGATCATTCTGTTTTCACAGTGGATATGTTGTAACTGTACACAGACATATCTAAACATATACACACACGCACAGAGAAACATTTAGGTATATATAATATATACAGTCAGAGAACTAGACCTCCCTGTAAAGGGAGTGTTTAGAAGACTGATAAATCAAGCCAGTTTAAAAGTTTAAAAAAACCCCAACTTGCTAGACTGACATTCATTTACAATATATTTTGTGCTTATAGATAGTTTTTACCCACTATTTAGCATAACCACCACATATTAACTCTTACACATCGTTATCAGTGCCTATTCAAAGCAATCAGTCCTTAACTATTGTATCGTGCATTGGTTGTGATATGCAATACCATGGAGCTGTTGCTGTACAGCTAGCCTGATGGATGTAGTCCTTGATGATCTCTGTCACCAGAATTGAAAATTTGTCAGTATGGAGCAGTAGGACAGAAACAGACATCTTTATTCTACCCTCTCTAATTTTCATATCTAATCCTTTTATAAGATGCCTGAGTTTCTAGGCAATTCCCAGTCCCTGGCACAAATTCCCAGACTGTGCCTCAGAGATGCTACTTCCCCAGGCAACTGCCTTATCCTGTTGCTCAGCTGTTTGTTTTGTTTAGTTTTTGCAGGGTTTTTGTTGGGGACAGGGAAGTTCCTTCACTTCTTTTCTTAAAGCAAAAGCGGACTTTTCCCTGCTCTTGAGGTTGTGTTTTTTCAATGACCATTAATTGTCCATCAGTGAATTTTCATCATTTTGAGGTTCTTCTTTCAACTTGTGCCCATGTTTTCAAGGCATTTGCAGTTACCCCTATTTTAAATTGTGCATCATAAGACACTCCTGGTACAAAGCTCTGGTTCACAAAACAGATTCTCATAACAAATTGATAACAAGTTTAACAAGCGAAACCTGGGTCCTTGCACAAATAGTATAGGGCACAATTAGTATAAGGTCCGTTTCTAACAACAACAGTACCATCTTTTATGGGGCCACTGGGTGCAAAACTGCAGCTTATACAGTTATGCTACTTGAGTGTGCTTGTGTTTGGGTTCAAAACAAACATATTAAAGTCTGCTGAGTGCATTTCTACTTTTATGGGTGCAAAAGGCCTTCTCTTCTGTTAAAGAAAAAAAATACTCACTGGATTCACATATTTCTTTCAGGCACATTACTTACACAGGATATTAAGGCGGCTCCTTCAAGTCCAAGAACAATGAAAATGCATGAGTTAAAAATATGGAAATCAAGCTGAAAGCTGTTCAACCATTTGAACAACCACTTTAATTTTTTTCTGCAGCTTTCTTGATCCGTCACATACACCAAGCCTTCAAAAATTTAGCACTGTGTGTCTTGCCTGTCCTTTCACATGGTGTTTCGTATTAAAAAGCTAATCAATTTTTTATTTATAATATTTTTATCATGTGAAAGTATATAAAAACCTGCATTAACACAATAATTTGAAGCCTTTCAATTTTGCTTCATTGCAGCATTTTTTTCTCATTATTCATCTTCACATATGGCACTGGAGAAAGTGAATAAAAAACCTGACTAACAAACCTTCCCACATTTTCAGATATGTATTTTTGTTCCAACTTTAAGAGTGGTCAAGTGTGATGGAATACTATTTGTTTCTTCTCATATCTTTTTAGAATAGTCTACTTGAAAGAATATAAATGATCCAGAGAACTGAATTAATTAACTAGCTCTCAGCTTCACTATTAATCATGCACTTTATTTTCATTCTGATTTTGGTTAATCAATGACATATGCATCATTTTAATCAAATACTTGATTAAATTCTTTAATAAATACTTTTTCAAACTTCAACATTAATTGCACTGCAACTGTTGGAGCAGAGAACAAGCCTATGGTCATTCAAGTGGTGTATACACAGGGAAAATGTTATCTTTTACTTTTTTGAGTATTCCTATACATATTCAACAAATATTTTAGAAAAGCCAGAGACAGAATTCATTCTTATCTCACACTTAGCTTACTGGAAAGCCATTTATTGTAGCCTAAAACTGTTTGCTTTGTGATTTAAAATTATCACAGTAGCCTGAGTTCAATTCAATGAGATGTCCTGGATTTTCATATTTGCCGGTATCAGCCACATCTGATTATGTCAGGCAACATAGGATGCTTTCCAATACCAACTGCTTCATTGTACTGCCTGCATTTTGCAGTAAATTGATGTATGCTCATGATTTGATCATCACTCACTAGAGTAAGTTCTGTGTCTGCATGATCCTGAATTCTTCATTTTACAACATATTAAATTTTTGTGTCATTTAAATATTAGTATATTAAGTTTAAATTGAGCAGATGGTTTGAGAACAGCATTTCACCAGAGCTGGAAGTTGTAAAAGTAATCCACTTCTGGTTGAACACTGAGATTGAATCTGAGGATAAATCTGAGGTCTGTATTCATATCTGTGTACAAAATTTTAACTTATAGTAGGCCTGGAGCTCTGAAGACTCAAAATAATACTAGCAATTGAGAAAAGATATATGTTATAATAATTTTATAAATAACTATGATGTTATAATCTGTCATTAAGTCCAATGTCACTGTTTCTGCATTACATGTCTTTCTGGACTAATTTGTATTAGTTAATTATCTGATCTTTTAATCGCTGATCACTAGAAGGAAGTCACTGTAGTTCCTTCATATTTAACCAGACTTCAGAAGAGGAGTGAGTGACCTAATTTTAGTTTAATGAGAAACATACATTAAGAAATGGACACAGGAAAAACTATGTAAAATCCTTCCTAATAGGATTGTTTTGATCCCTAGAAAATAGTTTCTCTTAGACAAGCATTTAGCTTTTTTCCAGTTGCAGAACTCTTCTATCTCTGCAAACACTTGCTAAGCATTTTCATCTTACTACTAGATGCCTTCCTCATTTACTGTGGCAGCATACAGTACAATTCAGAAATTAAGTTTCTCTGTCGAACAGGGTTTTCCAGAAGGAGGAATTGCAGCAATATAGTCTTTCACAAGAGCTTGCAATCAAGAATAGGTCTTGTTTTGTCAATATTACTACTACTAATAATAAAAATATGAGACTTGGTATATAAAAGAGTGCTTTTATAAGGAATTTAATCTGATTCTTTGCCATTAATATTTGCATGTCAGGTAATTAGAGATTGGTGCTTTTGCATTCATTCTGTGTTTCTTTTCCATGCACCACCTCAAGTGGTTGCTATTAGGTGCAGATGTGGTTGCAAATTCGTATAGTGTAAGTACATCTTTTGGCTAATCTTTGTTGTAAAAAGATCAAGCCTCTTTAAACAAATTTTCTTTTTTTATAACTCAGTGAAGCACCATAATTCCACTGTAAGCAAGAGCAATTCACAATTATCATGTAGTGCTGATTTAGGGATTGACTAGCACATGATTAGAAAATCATATCTCCACTGTAAATAAACAAATGTTACACTTTTGCTATCATTATTATTACTTAAAGTCAATCTGTGAAGCATCAAAATGTTTAAACACAATTTAAAAATAATATAATTTTCTTGAATCTTATTTCAGCAAATTAACATGCTAATTTGTCTCACCTTTCAAAATTTGGTTTACAACTTAGCTTCTTTAAACAGGTTCCTTGGTGGCATTTAAAAGCCCTATGTAAGTGATGTTGGGAGACATAAGTAACTGACTTTCACCTTTCAAATCTGTAGTTGATGAGGCAAATACTGCTGAAAATCTGCAGAAGGATTCAGCAGAATACTGGAAGCCACTAGAAGGAATAAATTTGGAGGAAAGTCTTAGAAGGAAAGAAGTAACAAGGACCTGTTAAGACAGAATAGGATCTTCTGTAGGTGTAGTGAGTTGACCTTGACTGGCTGCCGAATGCCCACCCAGCTGCTCTTTCTCTTCCCCTCCTCAACAGGACAGGGGGAAATAATGAGATGGAAAAGCTCATGGGTTGTGATAAAGACAGATCACTTACCAATTACTGTCATGGGCAAAACAGACCGAATTTGGGAAAAATCTTTGCAATTTATTACCAGTTAAATTAGATTTGGATAGTTAGAAACAAAGATAAAATTAAAATATCTCCCTATCCCCATTTTTCCCAGGGTCAACTTCTTTCCTTCATTCCCAACTCTTCTGCCTCCCCCATCAAGTGCCACAGAGGGTATGGGGATTAGGGGATGTGGTCAGTCCATAACCGTTCTTCTCTGCTGCTCCCCCCTCCTCACATTTTTCTTCTGTTCCAACAGGGGTCCTCCATGGGCTGCAGCTACTTCAGGGCATATCCACCTGCTTCATCATGGGATCCTCCACAGGCTGCAGTACAGCTATCAGTTCCACTGTGGTGTCCTCCACAGACTGCAGGGGAATCTTTGCTCTGTCACCTGGAGCACCTCCTCACCCTTCTTCTCTGACCATGGTGTTTGTGGGTACACATATTTCACATGTTTTTCCCTCATTCCTCATTGACTGTGTAGCATTTTGACTTTTTTTAGATATGTTATCACAGAGGCACTACAAGCTTGGGTGATGGGCTCAGCTGTGTCCTGTGGTGGGTCCTTTGGAATTTTGTATGTCCAGCACAGAGCAGCCCCTGGCCGCCTCTTACAGAGGCCACACCTTTAACATCCCAGCTATGAACACCTGGATATGGACACCCAGTACAGTATGAATGATAAAAGCTAGAAATTGCTTGCTTTCATACTATCTAGAGAATAATTATAACAAAGAAATCATCTGCATGAAAGATTTCTGTAGAAAATGAGATATACATTGGTGTTTATAATCTGATGTATACAGTGCCATGCTTCTAGGTCTGTTAGTTAGCAATGTCCCAAGGCAACACAGACATTTCCTGACACAGTTTCTACAAGCTTAACATCCAGTCCTCTGCCTTCTGGGGTATGTAAGCGCTATGGAGAGAAGCAAAATAGAATGTGTTTTGCACAGGAAGAAAAATTCAGTGTAACTCCACCAAGTAATATGTTACTTTTTGTTTCTAAGATGTGAAATACATATATATTTGGAGATGATTCTTTGTTTCTTATAGAACTGATTCTTATCACAGCCTTCTATAAATCAGGATTATATTTGAGAAAATAATTTCTCTCCCTTGCTTTATTTCTGTCTCACTGATATTAAAGACTGCACAGATGAAACTGTTATGAGATGTAGTTAGTAACATTGGACCTGATCTGACGTACTAACTGGGTCAATTGCCATTTTGTATCCCTTTGCTCCTTCTTTCCCATTTAGCAAGCTTCCCATGCTTTAAACATATTACTGTATTATAAATACTATTGCTTTGCACATCTCCAAGTAAATAGAACATCCAGCAAATTATAAGAATTCAATTTTGTTTGTACAATTAAACTTTAGTAAATATTCTAAAATGGTAACTTGTTTTCCCACCAAATTACTTGATAAAATATTTTACTTTGAGTTGAAATCATCCAAATGGAGGCTTAGAAAGCAAATGTAAATGTAACAAATACATTTAATACCTACAGAAAGGCAAAACCTTCCTGCAGTGATTTAAATCAAGAACAGGTACAAAACTTTATGCAGATTTTTTTTTTCCACTAGTTTCAAGGATTACATAGAAATGTATTTGAGGATGCTTTGTTATCCTTGTATTGGTGGGTTTTGTCTATCCATGATGACTGAAGTGTCATAGAGGTCATTGATAACAGTGGTGGTTTTACTTCTGCATTGCATGACCATTTCTGTGCAGATTTCTGCAGACAAATTGGCTGTCCCTAATCATGCTTTGGACTGTCTGGATAAAATCCAGTCTTACAAATCCAGTCTTACATCCATAAAGCAGTATTAACATGTCTTAGCCCACTAAGAATCAAGACCTCTTTTGTGGACATCAATCTCATTGTCATTATCCCAGCTGCCCTCAGAGAAGGAAATTCCTTTGGACAAATTATATCTAATGAAGATAAAGGCCATTGTATCCAGCATTACCTTGGCAAGACAGCTTCGGCAGAGAGAGAAGGGGTTGTTGATCATGGGAACTAGCATGACTAGACAGCTTTTGTAGGAGACAAAGATGCAGAAAGGAAGAGGAAAGGGCGGGAACCTGGCAATATTCCAGGAACCTTGGTCTTAGAGAAAGAAGTTAAGTCTGTATGAACCTAACAGACAGCTGCATCTTAGAGTTCACTGAAACTTTTTGAGTTTTTCCAAAGCATATTTTCTTCAATTTATACCCTAAAAAACACTTCCAAAGTACCAAATCACAATATCACAGGTAAATGAACTTATGTGAGATTCATCCAAAGAGGTAAATGAACTTATGTGAGATTCATCCAAAGCTTGTAATGTGAAAACCTGAAAATATTAATACTTAAAGTGGTATTTTAGTGTTGGAAAAGAAGTACAAGAATGGAGCACACTCAAAGAACATCACATACCACATTTTGAAAAGGGAGGTTAATTGCTATCTATTGACTGTATACCCATTTACGTCACCTTATTTCATTAAGGATCGTATGACGTATTACTTGTGATTATGCTAAACTAAAATCAGACAATGGTAATTTATAGCTTCATTCCCTGGTTGAGAACTACGTACACAAAATACAGTGTTTTCTCCCTCAAGTACATATTGCAACAATTAGAAAAAGTTGCAAGGGGTCCATGGCTTAGTATTTTATTTAGCTACTGAGTTGCCTACAGTAACTCATTCATTGTTGTGGTCAGGACAGTTTACTCACCTATTGGTTAAGTATTTATTTCGTTTTGGAAATGTCTTATTTTGTCTTTTCACTGAGACGGACAACAATGAAGAGTCCAGGCCTATTGGTAATCACTGAAAGGTTTGACAGCTGTGACACCAATGCTTTGGCTTAGTTCTCTACAAAACCTAACACATCTGAAAAAAGACCATCTTTTTTACTGGGCCTGTGACTAGAAAAATAAAAAATGTCTCTGCTCCTAAGACTGCATTTATTTATTAACTACCTTTTACCAGAATCGTTTCCTCACCTTGAAAGTCCATCACACAGATAAGTGATATTCCATCTATTTCTTTGACAGTACTGGATTTGTAATCCTTTATATCTCAAATTCTCCATTAAACATTCCTGCCATATAGGAATCCAGCCACACCATGCTTCACAAAATTCAAGATTCAAAAAATCTTATTTTGCCTAGTGAGGAACAGTCGTCATAATTTTTTTTGTGGGGTTGAGCAGCCTCAGAATGGCTTCAGTTCCACCTACGTTAAAATATATTTTTAAAGTTTCCAAAGAAAAGTGTTTAGATCAGCTTTGGGTAATGCTAAACCCTGTCCCACAGAAACAGGTTCCTAAGACATGTATCTATGCTCTTAAGTACTTTTACAACCTTTACTTAGTCAGATTACATACAGGTGTCTGTCGGGAAGAAGACAATGCATTTTTAATGGTAAAGTAAAAGGATATATTGAAGTTTCTATTTTTGTACCTTCACATTCCAAGGTCAATTCTGTTTTTGTTTTAGTCAGCTACTGAAAGCTGGCAATTTCTTTCACTTGTCAGCACCCAACTGATATTCATAATCCAAACAATTCTTTTCCTGTCAAGAAAATAAAAGAAACAAGTCACCTTTGATTCCATGATAAAAATGAGACTTGCCACTCAACATTGGAAAAGAAATGAAGCACTGCAAACACCAACATGTAATGATTTTTATTTATTTATTTATTTATTAAAGGAGAGTAAAAGTAGATTTCTTGCCTAATGAAATAAGCAATTGTTTTGATTCAAGGTCATGTAACCATAATAAAAAAATTATTTGTTTTCACTGGAAAGAACTTCTTTTAAACTTCAGTTAGACAAAGATTTATCCATGTGTTACACATTTTCTTTGGGGTGGGTGGAGTTTTGTTCTTGTCTCTAGCTAATTCTTTCAGAATTAATAAGGGAGTGATCATCGTTTCATAGTAGAATGTGCTACCAACTTTCTATGATCATTACTGTAAATATTTTACTCCCACTGTGAGCAGAACTAAATGTCTACCCAAATGTACAGAACAGAGATATCAAAATCTCATATTAAATGAGATATAATGAGCCTGATTCTTTCCTGTTATCTCCAGAAATCTGAATAAAATCAATGTGAATGGAGTTACTCTGTTTTGCCCAAGTATCAGAGTCAGCAGAGTTTGACTTGATTAATCCAAATCACTTTTCAACTTAAGAAAGATATTTTAAAGGAAAGCTCCATTTAACACTGAAAGACAGGATGCTGCAATCAGAAACATCATGATTAAATCTCCCATTTACCAGAATATAAATCAAGGTTTTAGTAAATTTATTTCTAGAACTTTTTAAGTGGAGATAGATAGTTTGTTGTTAGGGCCAGTGATTTGAACAGAAGACTGAGAGAAGATAAGAATGACATTTAGAGGGGTCTGTGAGTGAATTGCAAGTTGAATTCAGTCAAAAGCTTTATGTGCCCGAGTCTCAATTTCTGAATTTGGGAAGTAGGGTTAATAATATCACAAGACTATAGGGAGGTGTAATAATTGGTTTTAATTTTTTTTTTAGAGTATTAGAACAACATATTAACTTTACTGTAATAATTTGCTGGAGTTTCAAGGGGTCATTAAACATGACCCACATTCTCAAAAGCAACTACTTTAACCTTGGGAACAGAGTATAGGACTGCAAGGTGGGAAATGCAATTCTCTTCCGGTCCTTTATTGATCTGTTGAATAATATGAGGTTTTATTATTATTATTTTGCTTCTGCTCCTCCTGCAAAATGGAAGAAGGTTCCCTCGTAAAATGTTCTGCCTACTGACACAGACAGGCAGTGTACCTCAGTATTTGTCAGTTTTCGTGGAAACGCTTCTTGAATCAGATTTTTAAAAAGTTCATTTCTGCTGGTAACTCTTGCATTTCCACAGTTTGTTCTAGTTCCTCCGATACTAACACTGTGATATAGCTTATCATCTGCTTTGCCTATGTGTTTGTGTGCATACGGTCGTATGTTGATTGGTCCTTGTAATATGTAATTTCTGAAGTTTTGTTTCGTAGGAATTTATGGGTTATTTTGTAGCAATTTATGGGTTAGACAAGTGGACATTGAGGTAGATATATTGAAAACTGGTTGAATGGATGATCCCCCGAGGGCTGTGATCCATGCCACTAGTGTGTGCTCTAAGGATCAATACTGGGCCAATACTTTTTGACATTTTCATTAATGACCTGGATTATGGGGCAGAGGGCACCCTCTGCAAGTTGACAGATGATACAAAAGTGGAAGGAGAGGCTGATAGACTAGAAGGTTGTGCTGCCATCCAGAGGGACCTGTTCAGCCTGAAGGGTCAGGAGGATCTTATCAATGTGTATAAATACCTAGTGGGAGGTAATGAAGATGAGGCAGGCCTTTCTCAGTAATGCCCAGTGACAGGACAAGAGGCAATGGACACAAACAAAAAAGCGTGCAATTCAGTCTGAACAAAATAAAGCACTTTTTTTTGCTGTGAGGGCAGTCAAACCCTGGTGCTGGTTGTCTAGAGAGGTTGTAGATACTCCATCAGCCAATCTGCTCTATCTGACCCTGCTTGAGTAGAAGGGTTGGACTAGTTGATCTCAAGAGGCCCTTTCTGACTGAAATAATTCTGTGACTCTGTGAATTCAGTACTGTAACTACTCTAAAGTGTCTACACTACTGAAAAATGCCAGACTGCAGTGCTGCAATGTAAAAATACCATCTTCCACATATTCTGCTAACCTTACAGATGATTCCTGCACGGTGTTGTTTACTGAAAAGTAGATATAAATACTACTGGTATCTTGGGTAGAGTGCTCCTCACCACATACACTTCACCCTGCCTATTTTAATAACGAACGGGTGTGACTTATCTCTTTGTGAAGCTAAGATCTAGATATGTCCACTGAGATGATTCTGTTCTACGACAAAAGATAATCTTGCTAGCTGCAACCATGGGGCCAGTCAGTTTTAAGCATGCTCCAGTACAGTCTTTCATAAAAAGGGATCAGAGAAGACCTCAGTATATAGCAGGAAATTACTTGTAACATCAAACTAATATAATTTTGTAAATGGTTTTAATATGTTTGAAATTCAACAGAGAAACACGAAATAGGATAAATGTCAGTTAACTTGCACCGAATTATCAGCTTTTCTATATATGAAAATGAAGTCCATGTCCTACTGGTGGGTTTGGGGTTTTTTTCCCCATTTTCACACATCCTTTATGAGTTTCATTTTCATATATTTACACCATGCATTTACCAATACAATACATGCATTAAACGATGAAGTCAGTCACAGACTGAGCTAATATCAGTTAAGGGAATCTATTAAAAAAAATACAATTCAGTAAAATCCTGCTGGAAAAGATATCCCCAATCTTTACTTCAGATCTGTAGGCATAAGTTTGTATCACATAGTCAGCCTTGTCTGCAAAACAATTGAGTGCATTTTGAACAAGAGCCTTGCATATCTCCATTGCCCAGTCCCATGGGGATTCATCCATAACCCGCATGATTTATAATTTTTGCTAATGGTCTGGATGATAACAAGTATAATTTAGAGATTATGTTCATTACATTTACTTCTGAGATAATCTAGTTCGTACTGTCAAAAAATTGGAAACAAGCTCAGAATTTTGATACAAAGATATCCTTTTTGAAGTAGAAGAAAAAGATATTTAACTGTAACACGTAGAAACTGCAAAAAGTAGGAAGAAATAATTGACTACACAGATACATGATTGGGAAGAGTCAGCTACAAAACCATTTTGCAGAAAACAGTCAGGTATGTAGTGGATCACAAGCTCAGTCAACAAACTTGTGAAAAAACAAAGCACCATTGTGGGTTATATAAATAAGCTTATAGAAGACATAGAACATGAGGTACGTCTTTGATAAACATACTTCAGACAAGACCTCTCCTGGAGTACTGTATTCAGTCAGGATCAACTGGATAAGTCTCAGTAGAGACTGCTAATGGTAAATGACACAGAGAACACCTTTAAAAAAAAAAAGCACACACACCCCCAAAAAAAACCCCAAAACACTAAAACACAAAAAAAATACCAAAAAACAAATGAAAACAAAACAAAACAAAACAAAACAAAAAAAACACCAAAAAAAAATAGGGATTTTTTTGGTCTTAGGAAGAGACAGTTCAGAAGCTCCGTGATAGAACTCCAGCTGTGTAAAAAGCCACCATGAAGAGAAAGGTACTAGGGTATTTTGGAGAACAAGGCAAGAAATAAAGGCCTGAAATGGCAGCAAGGAAGATTCAGGAGAGAGATTAGTTCATACTTTTCACTGAAGCATTAGGTTGTTCAAGGAGACTGTAGAGGCTCCATTATTCAAGACTTTTAAGAATGGTTTAAACAATGTCACAGTGGATCCTGCTTTTGACAGGAAGATGGTAGAAGTGTACATTTTAGTCTCACAACTTTATACAGTGGGAAAAAAATGCATGATAATAGGCTACAGCCATTCCAGCAACTACACTATCATCTTTTGATTACATGACATGGACTGCACTCCTCTTGGCCAGGGATTGACTTTATTACAGTGATTATTTATTCAGTGATGTTTTGACTTGTAGGTGTTATTCAATAGAAAGCACATAAGATCTTAACTTAGCACAGGAAATCTGCTGCTGGCTTTTCTCTTTCCAGAATCCAGCCTTATTTCACACTGATAAACAAATATGTGAGAATATGTAACACTTCCATAACATGTCTGTCATGGAAGATGAGTTTCCTAACACACTTTGAAAACTCAGTTCCTGTGGTACGCAGAATCTGTGCTTATTCTTTTCCTGGGCTCAGATATTACCAGGAAATAAATCCACAAAAAATCAAGTTGCTGTTCAAATCTGCTCTCAGTTTTGTCTGACTCTAAGATTTCTTTCTTAGTGTCTCTAAGCCTACAATCTAAATCCTGTTTCTCCACAGCAAGCCCTCCTTTTCTACTCAGCTAAGGATAGCTTGCAGCAGAGGATGCGCTGAATCATTCCAGTTCTTTCCCAGGAAGATCAATGATTGTTAACACACCTGTCTACCAACTTGTTCTTGGCAAGTTTACATGATTCTGAAATTCTGAGTGTGTTATTTTGCCACCAAATCCTAAAAAGAATACTAGGAAGTAAAAAAAAAAAAACAACATAGGAGAGTATGTAGGTATTTACACACATATCACATTAATAAAAGCCAGCAGTGTGTAGTCCAGATGAGCAGGAGACCTGTACATTTGCAAGATGTGTTAATCAACTGAATAGCTTACATTCAATTTGCAAAAGCAGCCTTGTGGCTACTCTTATTCAGGAATTCTTACTCTGATTGCTTGTAGAGAAGATGAACTTACTAATGATTGGTAAAAGTTCACATTACTAGAGTAAAAAATAAGTGATTAGGGAGATCAGAGAGAACAGATTTTTTTCAACATAAATATAACATAACCACCTCAACAGTAATACAAACACCTGATCAACATAAATACCTGCAATATAAATATCTATGTATGGACACCCAGTCAGTAAAGGTGACTGTCTCGCATATAGATGTTTATCCAGTAAAAGACAAGCAGAAAAGTAAGATGAAACTAATAAATCTTTTTCCCATCCAAGAAACCTCAGTGGATATCTCTAACCAGTATGAAGCTGCTGTCCAAACATAAATGTGGTTGTGCTCTAGAATAAATGAAATGTTGATCTGCTTACACTATATCAGGGTAATGTTATATGTATCGTGTTATACAGTAATTTGGCATTCTAGGAATCTACATATTTCTAAGTCACTACAGATATGCCATCTCAAAAAATAAATTGTATTATGAAAGTCAGCTTATAGGAGGAGAACTGAAACTACAAGGTCTGCAATAAAATTCCAATACCAAGATAGTTTGTACCGCTTACTTCAGATAGCAAATATATTAAAAAAGTGGATATGATAATAAAGGATATGAAGAAATAGATCTGAAATGTTTTCTTTTATGGTTTTGGAAAACAAAAGCAACAAAATAGTTAATAAGAGACAGATTTTATTGGGCTATCTCCTTATAGGCTGGCTGGACTATGGAATCCTAACAACAAGAATAATTGCAGCATAGGCCTACTGCTTTCAAGATTGTACTTAGACTGAAAAGGAGTCTCACAAATAGCAGTTTTATAAAAGACTTTGATAGCTGTTCTTTGATATACGTTATTTGTTCAGGTTCCTTAAAATGGCACTGAAGAATGGAGTGATCCGAGAATTAAAGTAAAAGAAATAGTAATTTTTAATATCTTTAGTAATGAGCAGCCTTTGTAGCTCCTTTTCCTATTTCAACGTTGTCCTGGTTCCGGCAGGGCTGGGGTTAATTTCCCCAAGGATGGGAGGGGACACAGGTATTCCACACCAAGTGAGCCATGCCCGGGCTGTGGGGGGAGCTGCCGGGGGAGGGGACGGGAAGTCGCTGCTCAGCGCGGGCTGCGGCGGTCCGGGTCCGGGTCCGGGTCCGGGTCCGGTCGTTGAGCGGCGGTGCCCTGATCGCGTTTGTATATTCCTTTATCCGTGTTATTGTTACTGTTTTCTCTTCCCTTTGCTGTTCTGTTAAACTGCCTTTATCTCAACCCACGAGTTTTGCATTTTTTTCCTTCCTATTTCCCCCCCACGGCTGTGGGGGGTGGAGCGAGCGGCCGCGTGGTTCGTTGCTGCCGGCTCAGGCCAAACCACGACAAACGTTCATGCAAGGATCATGGAAAACAGCCTCACTAGACTGCTGAGTTATAAGTGGCTGTTGTACAAAGGTCTATAGTGCAAGGATAATCATGATGGATGTAAGGCAATGCCACTGAAGACTGCTGTGATGCAAGCTGATTGTATTCTATTTTATCCAAGACTTAGGGACCACTAAAACACTGTGCTTGTCTCTTGAACACATAAAGCGAAAGAGTAGTTGGCAACTTTCATCAGTCACTTCATTTTTGAAATATCATGGCCACATTTTCTTCCTTCACTCCCACCTCCTCAACTGCACCTCTCCGCTCCCTGAAATTCTTAGTGGGAAAAAAGCATAGACAGAAAGGTCTGTGAATGCAACCTATAGTAGGAGCATATTTCTTGTGGTGTCTTGGCATACCATATGCCATCTGCCACAGCTGTGAATCTGCATGGTCAGATCTGTTCCTATGGACCAGGCACCTTGCACAGGAGAATTTGTGAGACTCCCCATGGGCCTCTCACAGACATGTACTTTACCTCTCATGTGGGCATCTCAGTATCTTGGCTCCCTTTTCCCACTGGGGAAGAAATTAGCCTCACGGCTCTGCCTGTATTTCAAACGCATTCACTCAGTGTATCTTTGAGCTGCCTGTGGCTGATTTAACATATGTTCCTCTTCCTCTTCTGCTCTGTCAGTGCACTTGCAGAAAAAGATGGCACATTGCTAACAGCAGGGGTGGCAACCTCTGCCTGGATGCCACTGATGATCAGTGCTGTGCACGTAACACAATGCCAAGAACTTTTTGCCAGTACAATGTTTTGGGGTTTAAGTATCTTGTATTGCTTGGTACTTAGTAAATTGTATACCTTTCTAGACTTGTAAGCAGCGTGCTGTAAGGGAAAGGTTCTCTAATTGGGGGAGAGAAGCTTACTTTCATTGCATACAATACAATTACTTTGTCTCTGTAGAGATACGCATTATATAATATTCTCCTCCCCTCTACTACGATAGACTTCCTCTCATTTGCTTACCACTTTGCGTTACTTGAATGAATGCTTATTTCATGCTGAGCAGTATTGTTATCTTTATACACAGCATCATGTCTAGGGCTTTCTGCCTCAAGACTTCCTTAAACAAGAAGTAATTTCTTTATAATATTATGAAGAAAATTTCTTCAATGCAAATAATGTAAATATATTTTTCAGCTACTGACTTCCTTCAGCAAGTAATAGAAAACATCTAACAATGTCATCTGGGAAATTAGTACATCTGGAAAAACTGTAGAGTGAACTGATATATGCTTCTTATGTTAACATTCATAGAGGATTTCTCTCCCTGTATGGAACAAAAATGGAATGTTTCCGTTGTACTATTTGTTCCTATCATAAAACACAGCAGAAGCCTCTCTTGGTTTGAAGTTTTGATATGTAGGGAAAATAGAGATTTTAAAAAAAAGGAAAAAAAGCTGAATAGTATTCCTTCTACCACCTTCCCTGACTTAAGGGAAAATACTTGCAACCATGATGAGTTTACTTTGTTGTCAACTAGATCAGATTGCATTTGCTATAGCTAGCACAATCCCTTATACAAGGCCAACAGTTCATTAACCTATTTCTTTAACTTTACATCCAGACAGTCTTGTATTCTAAAGAAAAGAAATTCCACCACTATGGGCCCGATTCTCTAAATACTGAGATAAATTTTCTCAGACTGGCATAATGCATGCAGACATGCTTTCACTTCCAGTGTATAAATACAACAAATAAAGAACACAGAGTTGAAAAATAAAACACCCCTAGAATAAACCCATAAGACATGTAATTCATGAGTTCTTGTTTTTACAAATTCAAGACTTTGAGTATGGAGAAAACAAACTATGAAGGCATTCAATATTTTTTTCCTTGTGTTCTTAAGATCGAACAATGCCTCTAAAACTAATGGTTATGAGAAAAGGTGTTCTTTCTTATGAGTTTTCAGACATTAACCTATAATTTTGTAAGTATTCTCAGCATTCTATGCAATCCAATGATGTGCTACTCATCTGGACAAATGTTGTTAAGCTATTTACACTGAGCTCTCCTTAACCACTGCTTGATAGAGTGAAAAAAATTCAGCATTGATGTAAGTGGATGTAATTCCAACGACTTAACTTGATTTATGCCCACTTACACCTGAGATGAATTTGTTCAACTCACTTATGCATGGACTGAATGAACGACTTAATCACATCAAGCAACTGGAAATAAAAGCATTTTACTAATGTAAACCTCATTCTACGGACACTGATAATTCTGTGTATGGCTCGCTAAAGCTGGTTTTGTGGACAGACTTGCACAGTCATAAGTCATTCAAAAGGAAACAAAACAGAACAAAATAAAACTCAAAAGCCAAGAAGCAAAAGTCATACTTTACCTCACATCTTTAAAAACTGTCTCTGTAGTTTTGGAGATGTAAAACTCACCATGCTTTCTGATGAACACTTACCATGGTCTGGCAGGCATAATCTACATCAGCAATGTAACACTTCTCACCCCATGAACATTTAAGTTTTATTTTGGTGGAAACCTCAGAGAATTCCCTATTAGCTTCTTAGCTTCTATAGAAATTTACACGTTCCTTCATGTGAATTAGAATCGATGTGAGAAAACTATGTCAATTAAAATAATTGTAGAACCTCAACACGAGCAATGTTTTTTTTCTTTCCTTTCTGTAAGCTGCTCGACTTAATGAAATGTACACAAGAAATTTAAATAGAACAGAAAGCAGAACGGTGCTGTCCTATTACTTTTGCATTTTAATATTTCATAATACCTTGTACGGTATAGTTCAAATAGAAAATTGAAGTGAATGAAAACATCCTGCTACCACAGGTCTCACACAGATGTGGAGAAGCTGCAGGCTTTAATTGTTTCTATGCCATGGTGTGAAAGCACTATTAATATTAATGAAGAGACCAGAAATATGTTATCTGTAAGTCTTATAGAAGAGTTATTAGGACTTGGTCAGGCTTGGTGTGAAATAGAAATCATCACGAGTCATTTTATTTTCCTCAGGGCCTTTTGAAATCTATATTGAGTGAGTAATTCCAAATACACATTTGATGGGAAAATGTTTGGTTTTTTTTTCGTTTTTCCCTATTAAGAAAAAATATGAGAGCTGGGTAGAACTTTCTGTTTCACCTTTCAATGACTAATTACATGGTTTCATTGCCTAATCACCGTGAAAAATTACCCATATTTTTGTCAGTAACAGTACACAAGTTGTGCATTAATCCGGAAACAAAACCTTTGTCTACTATTGCATGTCTGCCAGTAACTGACCAATTAACTCATGCCACTGATGTACAGTATAGGTCTCTTCAGAACCTCTCCAGAGTCAACTCTCCAAGGACTTGAAGTTCAGCTGCTTGCAAGGAATGAAAGGACTTCATTGTCATTGAAATCACAATGACATAAGGAGTATTAATTAGTTTATTTGACAAAGCTGTTTGTTTAGAGTGTCATGTATTTGGGGTCCTTTTTTTATTTGCCTGGTAATTATTTGCACAAAAAATTTCCATTGGAAATTCAGATGGATCAGACCTATTCAGTGAATTATTAGTTAACATTATCAATCTAATACATTTTTCCCTAACTCTCCACTGGTACTTGGAGTCCATCTTTTATCCTTAACTAGCCATTTTAGTAAGATCATAAGCTGTCTCCAATATTTCCAGTGTGCCTTATTTCATCATTTTACCTCTGATCAACTTTTTTTGTTAATTGATAATCAATTGATAATCAATTTAGAGGCCCGTTCACTGGCCCACAGCTGACTTTGGGGAACAAACGAGTACGTAATACTCTCTCATTTGGAAGCAGTGATAAAAAGAGTTGCAAGGCTAGTCTTCATGTAGTGTTTAACTCAAAAACTCCAGGATTAGAGAAGTCTGGAAAGCTTGGTGATCAATGAAGTGTCCCCAAGCCCACAGTGTTCTGCCACCGGAAAGGGCAGACTGTTGAAGAATGTAGGACTTGGCAAACTGCTTGTTTAGAAAATATAGACATAGATGTAAAAAAAGCAACAAAGATGTCAGATAAACTCAAAACCAAAATTAAGTTGTGTGAGGTGATTTCAATGTATGGTTTATTCAGACCTAGAAAGTTCTAGCTCATTAGGAACTTGACATACATTTTTGAGAAGGCAGGCTAGAAACTGGTGCCTTCCATGGCTTTCAGGATTGCAAGTAGATTCGTGCAGTTAGTAATTTAAGTCTTCATCATATCTAGCGCCTCTTTTTTCACCTGGAATTTCCATGCAATAATCCCAAATGTGTACACTATGAGCAATACTTTAGTGCATACTCAGTGAATGAGGCATCTTTATCAATGATCTGCATATACAAAATATTTAATGAACATTTAATAAATCCATATGTCAATATTATGTTTCCTAACAACATCAAGTTTGTTATTTGTGTGCTGTGTAGTACCTATACACAGACTTTTGCTTGAAACTAGCTCAGGTTCATAGGGCATCCTACTGCAAAAGTCCTGACCATGTTTTTAAAAGCATATCTCCAAGCACCTTCAAATGATCAAATCTTACACTTTTCAGAGCTCTTTTTATGCTACTAGAGTTGATTGTCATGAAAATATGAGGCCTGGAAGAATGGAAACTTCGTGGGTTTTGATATTGGGACTGAAACAAATTCACATTTTCAGTTGACTCCTGCACGGAAAAGCTTAACCTTGTAGAAAAAACAGAGTATGTGAGAAAGGAGATTAGAAGTGCGAAAGAAACCAGAACAGACAGTTACTATGGGGAAGTAGAAAGAGGATCAGACAAGAAAACAAATAATTTTACTTCAGATTGAAAAATAAGCCCAAATATTTATATAAAGCCCAAAACATATCACTTTTCAGACAATGGGTTTAAGTATTCTCTTCAGCAGTTCCAAAACATACTTTTTTCAAGTACGAAAGGACAGCAGCAAAAATTCTTTCAGCTCCTGAGGCACTGTCTTCTTTGGATTATCATGAGTGAAGAAAATTTTTCTAGTAATAAAGGTAAGGATGTTGGTCTGATTAAAATCAGTGACTGCTGTATAATGTCAAATTATGACTCATTGTAATTTGAGCTTCTAAATACAAGAGAAGCAATAAAAAGGTAAGCTTCTTTCAGATACTTTGGCCGTATCTGTCTATATGCACAAGAAGAGCTTTTTATAAAAATGTCACACGTGCAACCTATTATTCTTATATCTTGCCTGTCAAATGGAAAAATATTTTAAATATAGGAAGCATTGTTTTTATAAAAAAAAACAATAGTTAAAAATATTTGTGCTTGTGTTTTCAGAAAGGAATGTTTGTAAGATAACACAAAAGAATTAATTGCCAAGTACTTAGAAGTATGAAGAATGTTTGGGTGGGCAGGGGGGAATCTTTGTGCCTCATTGCTAACAAATGCTACTTTTTAAAAATATTTTTTTGCAATTTAATTTCACTTATTTCAGGAATAGTCCCAATGAAGGTGAAACACATAGAATTCCATAAGATAATCACAGATAAGCTGTTGAAGTATGAGCTGGATGAGCAGAGAGTGAGGTGGATTGAAAATTGACTGAAAGGTTGGACCCAGAGGGACCAGATGACCATTGGCATAATGTCTAGTCAAAGACCAGTAACTAGCGGTGTCACTAAGGGGTAAATTCTGAGCCAGGGGTCAATACGCAACACAGGAGGTTCCATCTGAACATCAGAAAACACTTTTTTTTACTGTGAGGGTGACTGGCACAGGTTGCACAGAGAGGTTGTGGAACATCCATCCTTGGAGATATTCAAAAGCTGTCTGGACATATTCCTGGTAAACCTGCTCTGGGTCAGTCTATGTGAGCAGGGGTGTTGGACCAGATGACCTCCTCAGGTCCCTTCCAGCCTCAACCCTTCTGTAACTTCAAGAGACACAGCATAGCAGAGATGACCTGTGGAGAAGAGGAAGACCTTGCAAAGCTTAGTGGTATACTCAGAGCCCTGGCAAAAGAGGTAAAGGTCAGGAATAGTATTTTCAGGTGAAATTTGGGTATCCTTCAGTATGGGAAAATTATGTTCATAGGGAAGACAAATACTAAACATAGGATTATATAGGATAAAATACACATTTTTCAAATTATAATTTTTAAAATACCATCTTTCAGTTGCTTTCCTCCCTGTCAATGTTGCCTGCTGCCTCAAGACAGCGAAGTCTATTGCCTTGTCTTTGGCTGCAAACAGACTGTGAACTCCCATGTTTGGTCTAAGGCAAAAATCATGCTATCAAAACAATCAAAAACAACAAACATTTTTTAAAAAATTTTTCATTCATCCCATTACATTATTCTCTTTTTATGTTAATTTTGCATAAATAAAAACTAGGGTAGAATTTAATCAGACTACACCTTCTGGGTAAAACATAGGAAATCTGGAAAAGCCAAGCACAGACTGTTCTTAAAGTACATGGTCTAGACAGAAGACAGCAGCTCTCATTGACATTTTTGCTTTCCAGACCTTGCAGCATTATCTCGCAGAAATTCCACATTTCCTTTGAGAAAAATTTTGTCCTTTTTGACATGGGAGTTCAGCCAGTGAGTTCATAGTCATTGAGTTCATAGGAGTCATTGCCTTGGGTGTTGGAAAGCTTAGACAGCAGCATTGATGTGCTGTTGTTTATCAGACTATGTCATCCATGCTGAGGCTTCCCTGAGCAATTTGGGGCATTCACAAGAGACAATGTCTGTGTATAAAAACTTATCCATAAGGGATGAAAACAAATCCAGAGCAGAATGAGGCCATTTAAATTCCATGCACTGAAATTCTTTATGTTTCATGGCTGTTAGAAGGTCTTTTGGTAACTTAATATGACATAGTCATAGTAGTAAGGGCCAGTGGTGAATGATGAAATAAATGGAACTACATCAGTTCAATTTCTTTCTCTCATCTGACTTATGGCTTAGACTTTAATGCTAGAGACACAAATTCAGGAGTGTTTTCTTTTGTGCAATTCTAGTTCCTTGTAGTTTATGTATATATTTTATGTTTTAAATGTTTTAATTTAAGATTTATTTAAAGTCAGTTCCAACATCTGTTGGAAGATGTTTTAAATAAGATTTCCCACTTAATTTGATGCAGCAAATCTCTCTCCAGGTTGCAGATAAAAATGAACTGCAAGTGAATATGGTGCTTTCCTACAAATATTCCCTTACATAAGCACTTGCAGTGAAGGCGAACTGGAACTAATATTGTGCATAGGTGAATTGAAATTAATATTGTGCATGCTGTTGGACCCTGCTTCTGCAGAGGCAGAATTTAGCAAACAGAAGGTCAGTCACTGAGACACCAGCTTAAAAGAGTCCCTTTCATAGACATTCTCAGTAAGTACTGAAGCAAGCAAATATTCATGAACTTTACATTTATTCTTGCATCAGATTTTTTTAACATCATATAATACTTTCAAAACTTAATAAAGGTGGAATTATGTCTCCCCTATACTGTGTGTTGATACATATGCTGATGGTTATTCCAATCTCACTATCTTTGTTTTCACAAGAGTGTTCAGACAGTGTAATTACTATTCAGATTTACTAAGAATGAGTTATTATAAGGCTGATAGTATCTAGTATGCACAAGTACTTCCCTTGAAATCAATGTTAAGTATAATGGTGGAATATTTCTTAACATAGATGGTAGTAAGCCAGTTATTACAGCATAACAATTTACATCTAAGTCAACTGAGGCATGTAACCAAGCAAAAGCTGCAAGCCTATAATGTAAAAATTTAAGTGAGTGTTTTACTTCCTGAAGCCGGTTGCTCACCTGACACAATATAACTCGCTGCTATTTGGTAACCTGGTTAACTGTGGTCATCTGTTCACAGAAAAGCATAATTTCCATAGAAATAAAAATGTATTGATTGTATTTTAGTCACGTTGTATTGTGACATCTTTGCTGATCTAATTTTCCAATGGGAAGAACTTTCAGAGCTATGGAAAGAAGGAAAACACAATACGGACCTATGACATCTATGATCTACATTTTGATTTGTTACCTATCTATAATTTCACAGTATGTCTGCTGTAGTTATAAGGTTTCTGGTGGGTTTCCTTCTAGAGTTAGTAAAAACACAATTTGGATCTCTAAATGCAATGAAGTCATGTGAGATCATTTTTATTAGAAGTGTTCTTGCAAGCATGGTGAACTTGAGAATATTTCATGAACGTTAGGATGTTCCTATACATAGAAAACTGTCTGTAAAGCATTGGCAAGAAAATGCTGTAACAAAGGGAAGAGATATAGACATCTGTAGCAACCTGAAAGGTTAAATAAAAACCATGTTTCTTTGTTTCAGAGATATTAAAATTGTATGTATTTGCAGCAGGTATAACATAAAAGTAGTAATAGCTTCATAAACTTGCACTTTAGGCCTTTGAAGCCAAAACAAGTTCCACAGAATAATTAAAAAATTAAGACCTACCCTACAAAATCTTACATATTTAAAAACTGTTCTTCATTATGTATTCCATGACATCAAAATATCATGACTTCTGTTTCAGTCAAAACATAATATTCTCATTGATTAATATAAGAAGGCTGGAGAGGGACTTTTTACAAGGGCATGTAGTGATAGGACAAGGGGGAATGGCTTCAAACTGGAAGAAGGGAGATTTAGAATAGATATCAGGAAAAAAAAAGTCACTCTGAGGGTGGTGAGGCACTGGAACAAATTGCCCAGGGAAGTTGTGGAAGCCCCATCCCTGGAACTGTTCAAGACCTGGTTGGATGGGGTTTTGAGCAACCTGGTCTATGGGAGGTGTCCCTGCCCATGGCAGGGCGGGTGGAACTACATGATCTTTAAAGTCCCTTCCAACCTAAACCATTCTATGATTCTATGATTCTACGAATTGAAACGTTTATGTTAATTGTTCATATAACTACTTTTAAAAGAGTTTGACAGATCACACATTTTAAAAAAAAATTTGAAGATTTTATATTGCATTTTTACAAAAACTACATCTGAGCACAAAACCCACTGGCTGACAGAACCCGTTTTAATAATCAAAACCAGTGAATTTGCACAGATCTGCTGAATTTATGCATTAGAAATTGCAATTAAGCAGTAACAGGCACACAGTATTCAAGTTGAAATAAGATTATATCAGAGTTAAAAAAAGACAGATACTTGATTATATCACATGTTTGCTCCGCTATTTCCGGTAACTTTGGGAAAAATCTGAAGTGAAAGTACAAAGAGTCTATGATAAACATGTTCATTCAGTTTCTGAAGCAATCTGGGGCAAAGCCCAAAATTCTCCTCAGCCAAATCACCAGATGAATACTTGATATTATATAATTCTAGCAAAAAGTGACTATTCACTGCATATGCTTGGCATTTCTGTAAAAGTTAATTTCTTCTGTCAGAACCAGATGGAGAAGGGACTCTTTATGAACTCTTAATGTTTCTTACTATCCTTCCAACTGTAATCCTTCCTTTTAAAATAGCATTTGCAGGCTTAAGGTTAATGACGCAATAGTCACTGTGAAAACAAGGTTCTTGACACACAAGCCTCCTGTTCTTACCTATAGGAGGACATAATTCTTACGCTCCAGCTTCTAAGGAGAATAGGCACATGACTACCTAATTTATGCAGCCAAACAGGTTCATTGTAAGCCATTTTTCAGTCATATAGATCAGTTTAGGTTTAGAGAACAAAATATCTCTAAACATTGTAGACGTCATTAGTAGTACTGAAAATTAAGAAGACCTCCTGAATATTGTGTCAAGTGCAAGACAAACCTGGGTCCTGAATACATTTATCTATGCCTTTACATCTTGACATGGATAAGAAGCTCCACAGGTATCCTGGGCTGCATGAGGAGGAATTTTGCCAGCAGGTCAAGGGAGGTGATTCTTTTTCTTTACTTAGCACTAGTGAGATAAATCCAAAGTCCTGGATCCAGTTCTGTGGTCTCCAGTACAACAGAGACACAAGCATACTGGAATGAGTCCATCCAAGGTCCACAAAGATGATGGATGAACTGGAGCATGCCTCCTGTGAGGAAAGGCTGAGAGCTGAGACTGTTCAACCTGGAGAAGAGAAGGCTCGGGGGGATTTTACCAATGAGTATAAATACCACATGCCAGGTGTAAAGAAGACAGAACTAGAGTCTTCTCAGTGCTGCTCAGTGACAGGACAAGAGGCAATGGGCACAAACTGAAACACAAGAGGTTCTGTCTGAACATCAGCAAACACCTTTTTCCTATGAGGGTGACCAAACACTGGAACAGGTTGCCCAGAGAGGCTGTGGATTCTCCATCCTTAGAGATTTTCAAAATTGGACACAGTCCTAAGCAACGTGCTTTAGGTGATCCTGCTCTGAGAAAAGGTGTTGGACTATGTGTTTTCTAGATCCTGAATCATTATGTGATTTTCCAGCTGTTTTTAGTTAAATGTCTCGATATTGACTCTCATTTATGATTCTATAAAGCCATATTCAAAATATTTCAATATAAGATAATACAGGTTTAAACTCACAATTTTTCATTTTTTCTAAAGCTAGTGAATTTGATCTGCTTTTACTTTTTTGTTTATTGTCCTACATTTCTTTGCTAATGTATTGATTAATAAAACAAAGGAAGAATAAGACAAGAAACTTGGATAGCCCTGCTTTGGCTACAGGGATCCTATTTACAATTCATTAGGCTAGATATATCAGTTACATCTCTTTAAAATAGGTGTTGTTTAAAAATTGAAATGAAATCTTATTTTAAATGTGTGAAATATAATTATCATCTTGCTTATTTATTTAACCTTTGTAGACTTTATTATAACCATTCTAGTTTTTCTGTATTGTTACCAGTTATGTCTGTGGTAAATAGCTACTAAAAATAAGTTCTTTGGGACACGTAGTTTAAAAAAATTATTTCTGTATACAGTAAATAACCGCAACAGACCACAATTTCTTTTTTCTATAAAAGTAAACAATCGTCTCATATCACACATTTCATTCACTCTTTTTTATTATAATTATTTTGAGCAGATTCCCATGAGGCATGGTTCTTTGCAGTACAATTCCTTCATTAATGAATAAGAGGAAGGTGTTAATAAATTTATTAGTAGGTTAAATATACCTATATTTTCCTTTTCTTTCTTTCTTTCTTTCTTTCTTTCTTTCTTTCTTTCTTTCTTTCTTTCTTTCTTTCTTTCTTTCATGAAAGGTCAAAGAAAGAGTGAATTCCCAAAGCACATTACTTGGCAGTCACAAGTTCAACTAAAACAAGAAAAGATTTCATTTGTTTTTCATTCCTTCCTTTAAGATTTAACCACTCCAGTGGCTCTATTTTCCCCCTGTAGGGAGGAACTCTCTTCAACTTTTACATTGAGCTTGCTATCATCCTGCGGGAGACAATAGAGTCCTAGGAAGTCATCGGCAAAAGAAGAAGAAAGGAGGTGGTGGCATTTGAGTAAGATTTAATCACACTGTTTGACCTTGCATTCCATTTAAAATAAAATAAAATAGTAGGAGGAACAAAGAATTATCCCAGAGGTTTCACTCCAACACCCGAAAGCACTTTGTCCTGTCTTACAAAAGATTCAGTACAGAAACAACTCAGTTGAATATAATCAGCTGATGGAAAATACTTCTTTGGCAACACAGAAGTTCTTACAATAGCTCATATGACTCACCTCCAGGTTTTTCTTTTCACTTAAGCAGCATGAATTTGGACTTTCCTTGGGAGTTGGATCTTTACAGTGTCTGGACAAATTTCATCAGGTAAACTCAAAGAAATGTATTAGCTTGCATGTCACCTTCTGTCAAGAAATGGCAAGGACTTTAATTTCACCATGATGTCAACGTTTCTTAGCTCATTTCTGATCAATGTTCAGGGCTATGACAAGTGCCTTCTCCAAGTCCAGAAATAAATACAGAACCAAAATGGAACTTTTTATCTGAACCTTTCAGAGCTTTAAAGGAGTTATTATAGAGTGAAATAACAACTTTGTGTTTTCTTTTTCATTTCCTCCAAAAGATCTAGAAGGTTTGGCACTAAAGAGGCCATCACAATGGACAAATTCCAAATCTGTCACTGGGTCTGAGTTTACATATAAACTGTTTCTGAACACACTGGAAAACAAGCACATAGAGACATCAGAAGGACCTCATTTTTTTCTCTGTTCTTACTCATTTAACCTAATCACATTTTAAACTCCCAAACCAAGGATAATTCATATTTTGCACTATCTAAGAAACTGTAATAGTTATTTTTGCACGAACTAGGAAACGTGCCAGGATGTGCTACCTTAATCATGTGTAGGTGCTGGGTGGGATTAGTATCATAACAGTAGTAATCAGATGGCAATATTCTAACATTGGCATGTTTTCCTTTCACGAACAAAGAAATCTTGACCAGGTAGAACTTGAAGACGTTTGATCTTTGACTGGTATCTATACATTTCTCCTACTAATTACACTATTGATAAGATGACTATACAGCAGGCCTAACATATCTAGGATTTATCAGATGAAGCTGTAAACCACTAGCAGTCTGTGCAGGGATACTGAGTGTAGCTCATGCGTTGCACAGGTGATTAAAGATGATATAGCAAATGTGATATGTTCAGAAAATGTCAGATTCCCTGTATAAGCACTGCAGAGTGCATACGGACCAATTTGTGCCTGTGGAATCCCTGTTTTCACATTAAATGAACACGTACAGTCTCAAGTTTACTCTATCGCAGAAACCAAATATTTCGTCTTCAGGACAGGGATAAATGCAGAGGAAATGGTGGTATTCTGTTAGCTTAATTTCCTTCTTCACATCCTGAAGCCAGTAGGTCAAAACCACCACTCCCTGAGTTGGCCATTATAGCTCTGCATGAGAAACAGTTTTAGGATATGTTTAAACAGAAAATAATTTGCAAGCAGCTGAGTGTTGCTGAGACAGAAGAAGTAAGTGAAGTCAGACAAAGATTCCTTCAACAGCGTAGAGAGTATTTAAATCAGTAAAGCAAAGATCTAGCTGCAAGTGTGATCTTAAACGTTTCTTTGATTATTCAGATGCATTCACTTTTTTTTTGCCTGCGAGTGTATAAGAAACATGTATGATAAAAGACTTGCTGAACTTTTGTAGTGAGCAGAGACAAACACACTGCTACTGAATTCACACCAGCAACCTGAAATTTAATTCAGGAAAAGAACTGTTTTTATGGCAAAATCTGTTTTCTTTGAAGTGAAATGCGTTTTCAGGATGAAAAAATAAAGTGGGACAAGAAATACCTATTTATCCAACAGTCTCTGAGTATGGTTTTCTAGGACCTGCTCTGCTGCTGAATCTAACAAGCAGCAGGTGGCCACAATTCATTTAGATGGTAAAGAAAAAGGTGTACAGTGGTTTCTAATTGTACTATTATCTTCTTTCAGGTCAGAATTGGAAATTTCCCAAGTACTGGTGTGTGAGAAAATCAGAAAATGAACATGACACTCAGCCTTCTGGATAAATGACTTGGGGTCCCATAGTTGTCCTTAAGAAACAAATTAAAATTAAATGTTAAATATACTCTCTGTGGCCCCTACTGAGGCACTGAACAATGAGTGGTTATTTGACTGCAATTGAGTGGTCATTTTGAGGTATTGAAATAAGCATTCCTGAGTTCTTGTGACAAGCAACACAAAGCCAGGTTGCTCTCTTTCAGAACCTAGTTATCCATTTCACCAAAAGCTTCTATCAAAGTTGAAAAAGAAAAAGGAAGCCATTACAAAGACAAATGGATGAATAAAGAATTGGAAAGTTTGATTGCATTTACAGCAGTTATGAAGTAATTTGTGACCAACCTAACCGTTTTAGCAAAAAAAGATGCAATACTAAAGTAAATACATAAAAACTGTGCATTACAACACCACAGGAAAGTAAAAATATGTTTTATCTTCCTGTCTCTTGTGCTATATTCCAAGGATAAACATCACATCCTTTCATATACCGGAATGTATTTTTATTTGGTTTGCCACTTGTTTTTTGCTAATTCAGAAGCACTTCTGTTT
Organism: Pluvialis apricaria; assembly: GCA_017639485.1. Lineage (NCBI taxonomy): Eukaryota > Metazoa > Chordata > Aves > Charadriiformes > Charadriidae > Pluvialis > Pluvialis apricaria. Next base: position 202,966,002 of record CM030007.1, read on the forward strand.
TGTTTTTGGGGAGGGAGTAGGGATACCATGGTGACAAGAAGTCTTACTGAACCCAAGATAGACAGACAGGAGCAAAAGGGCCAAATTATTTCTTCAATAGCAGTGTGGTGCTGAGAGAACAGAGTAGCTCTGCCCAAAGTCTAATTGACTCCCTGACAAATGCTGTTTAGAGACAATGTTAATTAGAGACTTAGCTACTATACTATAGCTTCTACACCTAGCTTATACTTGGAGACTGGAAAAAATATGGTAGAGGCCCTTGAACTATCTTGCTATCATCAGCCCTTCAGTAAAACTGAGCCTCTAATGGTGTTCTGTTTGAAAGTAGTAGATCTAGATGGGCAAAAGAGCTCCTTCCATTTGGCATTCTGTATTAAAAGCATGATATAAAAAAATTTAAGATACAGAAGTACATTGTTTTGCCTGCCCAAATCCCAGTTCTGCACTGAATGCACTAAAGAGGGTGCATTAGGCTCCTATGTTATTTGTTAGCTTCATATGACAGCAGTGAATATTGCGGTGCTTTCTATAAATGCCTAGTTTATGCTTTCTATTGATGTACGCTTGCATGCAAATCTAACATCATGTCATTTAATTATAAAAACCAGGGTAATAAGTGTGAAGATAAATATTTCACAGACCTAATCAGGAATTATCCTTTTAAATCACTATTATGTGTTGAGAACTATGCTCAGCAATCAATACCAGGCAAAGCCATCTAAAAGATAATTAGAACTGTGCAGACTATAGCATGCCCATTTTGGATGCTGCCATTATGTCAAAGATGTCCAGAACCAGCTAGAAAATTATATTGTTTTTTTTGCACAGATTACTGCATTTCTTTTATGCCTAAATCATGACACTTTTTTTATAATACTTCCTTGTTTTTATTAGAGATTTTGAACTTTTACCTACACAGAGATTTTGATGATCTTTTTTTTCCTGTTATTAACAGTTATACAGTTCATCATAAAGTGAAATGTCTCATGCTACTAACAGAAGGAAGTAATAGACATAAAAAACTGATTCACCACAATGCTGTGCTTTTCATTCAGTGCTGCACAATAAGCATAATCACATTTGTAACAGATTTTTGGTAAGTAGTCCAAGCTTTATTTTCAGAATTATGTAATATATCAATTAAAATAAAAAAAAAATCCAATCAAATGTAATATTGAGCAGTTATGAAACATTTTCTGATTTGAAAAAGTAACAGAAGAGGAGGGAAAAATTATATAGTAGTTTAGAAGCACCATATCTTCCAAGTACTTTATGTATATGCATTTTTTTAATGTCCTATAATTTGACGGTATGGCTTATTTTACCTCCAGGACTTTCTCTTATTCTCTTTCTTTTAGGCACACATGCTTTTCCCTGATCACCTCACATGGCCATTATCTTTCTCATTCAACTGAGAAAGAATGGTTGAACCTCTCTGGAGAGACCATTGGTTTCACCCTTTGATCTGTCAAGAGAGCACAAGAGAATGGAAGAATTCACATCTTCTCTCTAGAGCTAAGCATTCTTTCTTGGATTCAGCAATCCTCTTCCGACATGGCTTGGTGTGAATTAAGCTTTTAATTACACTTTTATATTTGAGGTTTGGGGGCTTTTTTGGTGGCTTTTTGGTTTGTTTTCTTGTTTTATTTTATTTTCCAATAAATAAGGGTCAAAGACATCTAGAAAGCCTGGTAGTTGACAGGAACGCTAGGAACTCTATTTGGTACAATTTACTGTATGTCGTATTTTCTCAGCCGTTCTTAAATGACGTTTATATCTAACATGAATTTGCAATAATATGCTTGCCTAATATTTAAAAGGAAAGGAAGGGAAGAAGAATTTTATTTTCAAATAGATTTTGGACAAGAAATCTTACAAGTTCTGAAGACAAGCAGTAAAATAATAACAAAGAACTATTAAGAGACAAAAAAATAGTGAATAAATAAATTGCCTCTCTGATGAATGTATAAATAAATGAGCCTTTCATCCAATAAACGAATTGCAATTCTAGCTATTATACTCCATGATACAGTATTTTCTCTCATATATTGTTCCCAACTCAAGAAACGTGAAGGAAAATACACTGATTTGACTCACTGCAAATAATGGGTTGAAAGTCTGCCCTTATCTTGGACCTCAAAAGACTGTTCAGAAAATTCTATATCTGTCTTTCAACTTAGAAGAAAGTTTCTGTTTCAGTGAGAATTATAATTCAGCAAAAAAATACATGGAAATATTATGAAGCCAGGGACATTAAACACAGGTTTTTTTAAGGAAATTACTAATCTCAAGAAGATGTTACTTTTAGTAAGTTGGATAGCAAACTTCTCAAATGTTACAGTGTTCACTAATGCAATGTTTACATGATGGTGAAGATCTATATAATGCATGCCTTGGCAATAATTAGATGCTTAGTAGGCTAATTATTTTGTGAATAAAACCAAACAAAATCAAGTAATTAAAGAACAGGCAGAGAATATGTTAAGACTTACACTAATAATTGTTGAAGTTCTGATTTAGCAGTTCATTTTATTCATTAATAATGTAATGCTGTATGCCAGTAAACCGAGGAATGTATAAAAATATTTATGTATCTAAAGGCTACAATACTAAAACATTTGCTTTCCTGATAGTATAGGATGGTCTATTTTTTATGTGAATATAGAGGAGGCAGAAGTTAAAAGCAAGTAATTTGAGTTAGGTGCATCTAAAACAAAAAGGTTCTAACAGAAATTGCCATAAGACTTTGCTTCACATAATGCAGCCACAGGTAATTGAGTTGTTCCCTGGAAATACTACCAATTCTGTTGAGACTATTTATACCCATTTATTCACATGCACACGCATACACAACATGTAAAGATAACCCTTCTTCAGTTTCTCTTACATAGATCTTATTTGTTGCAAAGCAGGAAAGAGAACAAGGAAGGAAATGGAAAGAAACAACAATGAAATTCTGTTGAATCATATTTGGACTCTCAGCAGGAAGATCTTAAACATTAATCCTACAGGGTAGGCTTCTATGTCAGATTAAACCACCTCAAATATAGGCGTTTCATTCTCAGATTAAGTCCAAATTAAATAGAGTTTGAAAAGTTAATTGGAATTTCATAGATCCCTGGTTTGGGAAACACAGTTTTAAAAAAATAAACAAAACAGCAGAGATAGACCATTTTCCTACATAGTTCAGAAAATGTTCTGTGGTATTTAATTTGCAAGTTAGCATTTCATTTGTAATATATCTCTAAATATTTCAAAAGATATCAGTCTTTCAATGGTTTGGATAGTAAGATATAAAAACATAAATCATGCAGACAGTGTCCAGCTAAAGACCCAGTTTTGGTTTGTATTCTCTGCCTTTCATTAACCACAAATTGTTGGTGAGAAAGAAATATTTAGGTATTCTGAAACCTTTAACAATATTTCCAATGGTATATTCTCTCAACAGTCAACTGTGTTAGTCTTAAGGATGTCCACATCCTTGGGTTTAACAATTTTTACTTCCAGTACTCAGTTTAATTATCTTATCTACTTCTTGAAAGCTATGACCTAATCAATGAGCACATATTGTGTACTGTGATAAATAAATAAATAAATAAATACATGCATACATGCGTACATATTTCTTCTCACTGTTTTATACCAGGAGTCTGAGAGTTTCATAGAAAAGCCTTTTTATTTTCAAAATATGAGAAACAGAAAATCACCGTTATCTCTTCACATTCCCCAAACAATTTGTGAGTTTATAGTCCTCTGTTACATTTATGCTTTGGTGAGGGACAGTCTATATTTTTACCAATTTCAAGTATACCTCATCTGCTAAATACAAGTACCCATCAACAACATCAAAGAACTCAAAAGGAGCATGTTTTATCTTTTGCTGCATTGAATAGTCTCTGTATACTTTATTTATCCAAGTTTACACTGTGATTTTTTTCTGTATTGCAGTTTTAATCCCCTTTTTCTAAGTAAATTAGAATTACCACTCTATAGTTTTACAAATCACTTCCTGAACCCTTGTTGAAATAGGTATCCCAATCCTGAAAAGTTTCCTGATTAATTATGAGGAATTTGTATGACTTTTCCCCCTTCTTCAAATCAGCTAAAGTCTGAGGGAAATCTGGAACCTGAGCCTCATGTTCCTGCTGTTACACTACTTTACATACATGAGTATCAATTTGTTTTATCTCTTGCCATTTAACTTTGGTTTGAGCTGATCTCTGATCTTGAGGCATTGCTATGCCTAGCACCAACAAACACTAGCTGATGCTTTATGCTTCATTTTCCAAATTTATCTTGGATCCCCAAAATCTGCATCCAAGTGATTTAACTATTCTGCTTTCAAAGATATTCAGGTGATATAAACTGCTTGATTTTAATGAGAATTAGGAACCTTCTAATACCTTTTAAAATGTTGCCAGTGTAGTTATGAGTGCTTAATTTAAACATAAAATGAAACAGTACCTTGAAAAAATACAGCACAGGTAGAAACCAGGAGAAATCTCTACAGAAATAGAGGCAGACATTCAGGTGGACCTCGGGATAATGGAGATAAGATTTTACCTTTCAGGGAAGTCTTGTTGCAATTTAATAAACCATAAAATCTGCTTGACTGAGAGTACAAGAGAAGGAAGGGACCTGCTTTTAAAAGACATAGTAGAAATGGGGGAGATTTGCTATAAAATTTTCTATTATAATCTCTCACCCAATAATTCTGGTTTTGGTTTTTTTTGAAAAAAAAAAAAGCTCCATGGCATTTTAAGGAAACCTAGTTTCTGTTACTTTTCATAGATCACTTTACAGAAAAGATGGGTAAATTCTACCTCAGGACAAGTGGGGTTCTGCAACATTCATCACACTCATTAAGAAATTTAATCTTAGGATATTTTTGAAAAAACTACTAATAGTTGCCCATATGGTATGGGTGTTGAGTCAGGTGTTGGCATTGACAGGTTTGCTAAGTGTGGTATCACACATCAGAAACAGTCATTCCATTCAGTGACAGCTGGAAAACTAGGTAAAATACCACATGATATTGGGTTAATTCAGTAAAAATAAGAGTTATTGCAAACCATTGTTTCTAAAATTCTATGTGTAGCATGCATTATTATAATGTTTTTCTTTGATCTTTGCATAATACATATTGTGCAGCAATTTTCATTTCTGGAAAAGAAACCACATACTATTTTTGAAGCTGATGCTGTCTTTGATTTAAGGATACTTTATTTCTGTAAAGAACAGACTGAATATTGTCAGGAGCATACTGTTGTTTACAGCTTTGCTATTATTCATTCTCTGAAGCTACTTTAATATGCATTGCTATTTGATTGGCTTGCTGGAAAAGTGCATGTTTTGAAATTTCAGCTCATTTTGGCACTGTTCTTTAGCAAGATGTAAAATAAAGCAAATTCAAAAGTGACAATAAAATGTGAAATGCCAACTTAAAACAGATCTTTCAGCCATGTTTGCAAATGTTCACAGTTGCAGCAACATTCTAGTGAATGACAGAGTGAAAGAAAAATGTAGTCATTGAACCTAAGGAAAAACCTATAAACACTGACAAATCTGATGTGATGTTAAGAAAATAATTTAGAAGAGCTAAGTTGCTCATAATAACCTTCCACTCTTCCAGTAGAAATCTGGTGATATAGGAGGTACCGCTCCACTACAGTCAAAGTGAAACAAGACAGATTAGCACACGAGTTCTGTGCTTGCAGTTAGAATGCAGCTAACAAGGTAGTTACACCACACAAAAAATATTTTCTGTACATATACACTCACAAGGTTATCTTTAAGTGAAGAAACACCTATTGTTGCTGAGGCATAAATTCCCCTGTGACACATAATTGTACAAATTTGGAGCCATTCTATTTTATTCTGGGTTATTCTAGATCTGTATGGATGCAGAAATTGCCCTCGCTGTATAGGGTGTTTTGACAGCATATCAGAAAAATTGTTTTTGTATAGCTAGTGCCAGTTAGGTAGGATGGTGAAAATTTAGCATATGGCAAGTGGGATGATAAATAGAAAGGACAATTGACAGGGACTAAGAAATTTATAATTGGTTAGTTCAGAGAAGACGACACTGAGAAATGACAGAAATATATGATATTTACTGGTTAAGGTGTGTCTAGACAGAATAAAGGGTATTTTATTCTGAAATAGCAGCACTTCTCAGGTGTCAGTAGTGAGATTTAGACTTAAAGTCTTCTCCTACCACTAATTCCAGACATGATGATATTTCAGCTTGGTTCATGCCCAGTCATCATTTGTTGTTTAATTCAGTGGCCAGCTGTGGTATGGGATTTTTCCCATTTCAGATTGCAGGCAAATAGTTACTAAAAACCAAAAATACACTACAGCTGTAACCTACTCCACTGTAAATAGCTTAAGCTTAACCAAAACTAAAAAAAATAAGTTTGAAATAATGTATAGTTGGAAGAACTTGGAAACAAGTACCTTCAGCAAAGAGAATCTGGGGGAGGAAAGTAGAAAACATAACTCAGAAGGAGAGGAATGAGCACTAGGATCCACATGTGTGATGATACTTTGCACAAACCTGAAGTGAGAAGGCATGTACGGGGAAAGGTGTCAGACAGGATTGTGAGAATGAATATGAAAGGCAAATGGCAGGTCCCAATAAGCAGAATGTTTAATGATCATAGTGTATCCTGACACTCTAGATGGAGAAGTGAGTCAAAGGTAACAAATTCAAGCACTGTGAAAATCATGCACAATTTATAAACTGTAGATTATGGACATTAATGACAGATAAGGGAATATTGAAGATCTATATTTTTCTTTTTTGATTATGAGGGAAATACTAATTAAAGATCAAACCAAGAATAACAGACATATAAATATGCATAGAAAATGTGGGGCAAAGAAAATGGAAAGAAAAAGTAAGTAAAGAAGTGACAGATAAAGAAGTTACTTCCTTCTCAAGGGAGTTTCTACAAACACAGTGATGAAGGTGAGAAAGGTTATGTTTTCATTATTATTCGTATTAAGTATATTTTTTAATGGAAATAAATGTGTAGGTGAGAAACTAGAAGTGAATACGATGGAGGCGAAAGCAATATGGATAGGTTATGCTAAGTAGGAGTTTGTAAGCAGATTAGAAGAGGAAAAGTAAAGCTAAAGGATTTTGAGTAGTAAAAGTTGCTTGAAGTTTCTATCATAATCATAGAATCAGAGAATGGTTTGGGTTGGAAGGGACCTTCAAGATCACCTAGTTCCAATCCCCCTGCCATGGGCAGGGACACCTCCCACTAGACCAGGTTGCTCAAAGCCCCATCCAGCTTGGTCTTGAACACCTCCAGGGTTGGGGCAGCCACAGCTTCCCTGGGCAACCTGTGCCAGTGTCTTACCACCCTGAAAGTAAAGAATTTCTTACTAATAGCTAGTCTAGATCTACACTCTTTCAGTTTAAAACTGTTATCCCTCGTCCTATCACTACACTCCCTGATAAAAAGTCCCTCTCCACCTTTTCTGTAGGCCCCCTTTAGACACTGGAAGGCTGCTATAAGGTCTCTCTGGAGGCTTCTTTTCTCCAGGCTGAACAATCAAATAATAATTAATAATTAAGCAAAATTCCAGACTGGACCATCTGGAAAAAGAAGACAACAACTGTGTCAACAAATAGAGCAAGAAAATCTAAGAACTGTGGAAGCCTACCAGAATTTTATGTTAGATGACAGCCAATATTTTCTGTGGTCATGGAAAATGACAACTATGGCCTACAGTTCAGTAGCTGGTTATATAGCTACAAATTCAATGCATGAATCAAAATGTGACATAGTACAGCAATAATGCATATTAAAGGAAGACATCATAAGCATATCTGACAATTAGGAATGAGGGCTGATGATAGTTACATTGCAATAACCCAGTTTAACAAATTAACATAACAAAGTCACTTTAAGTGAGCACTGAATTACACACATAGAAGAAAGGAGCAACAAAGACTCAGATAAGGCACAGGATGTTGTGTGTGTTTTTTTTTTAACTTAGGTTTGAAACTACATTTACATATGAATACATAAGGAATAGAAGTGTTCTTACAGCTCAGACCATCTTTGGACTGTTTTGCCTGTTATCACATTCAACCATATAAGTATTCAACTACAAAATCAAAAATACAGTTAATGCGGGGGTGAAAATTATATGGAACTAGCAAGCATTGCTTCCCTCAGACACAGTATTAGTACAGATAATGATGGAAAAACTTAATCAGAAATTAAAAATGTGTCAGCTGTCACTGAAGTAGCATCCTCAATCCACTTACCTCCTCTTCACAAGAGACTCAAGGAATCTACTTCTGTAACCAGACATCATTCTCAGTCCATTTGATAATGGCAGAGATTATTTTCTTCCTCTCACAATCAATGTAGGAAATAGTGAGGATGACAAAAAAGACAAAAGCAACTCTTACTAGTGGGTGGATTGAGACATGTTGTCATACGGAATTATAATAACCGTAGGTAGTGGGGTTTATTTTTTTCATTTGAGGTAAGTTGAAGTATAAATTAAATTAGTAGCTGTAAAAAAAAAAAAAAAAAAACCAAAAACCAAAACACATTCCAGTAGACAAAATCTTTTACAGTTTTTGAGTTATTTTAGAATTTGTTGACTCGATGAGTGCCAGGATTTCTAAGTAGCTACCTTATCTCCATTTCTGTGCAATACCGTAATATAGAAGTTTTACTTTCCTGTCATATCTTAAAAATCCAAATTTTTTTCACAAGTCAGGATTGATTTTTTCTTCATATACCTTTTCAGTCCTTTTCCAGAAGGCTTACAGACAGTAAAACTATTTACTAAAAAATTTGCCTGAATCCGGATAAGTGCAGCTTAGGGAGCTGCTTTTTGTGTTTTGTTTTGCCAGATGTGTTCGTCAATGACTAAATGAAATCACAGATTCTCAAAAAGGGTGTATCTTCTTCATCCAGCAACCTTTCTACTTGAGTTCAAATATCTTTCTGCTTAAAGCTGCAACAATATTTCAATTGCACTTTCATCAAACTCTGAAAATAAAGCACTGCTATATCTCACCTACTGACTCTTAAATTGAACCAGCAGAGAAACAATGAAATAGGGAAAATAATTGAGCTTCTTTTTCTCTGTTGAGTGTGAAGAGCTTGTTCTTTCCTTTCTTTCTATGGATGCAAAGTTAGCCCTAATAGGAAAACTTTTTGATCTTTGAAAGATAAAGAGTGTTGCAGGTGCTCACTCAAAAATGGCATATACATTCAAGACACCTTAATTAAAACCTTGAGAAATCTAGGGAGGCAGCTAGATTAATTTAGATTATTCACATACACAAGGATAGATAATTAAATAGATATAATTGTAGTGTGTCTCCCTTTTCAAAAGGTTCAACTACCAGTGAGTCTGGATACATCTTATTATCTGACATCTCTAGGATGCCAGACGCATAGGAGCTAGGATTTGTGTTGTCTTTCAAAGTGTCAGCACTAAAGACAATGACTATGGCAGAGAGTGCAGAAGCAGCAGCCATTTACAATTCTTAGACAGATCAACATCTGCACCCCTCCCACTTTTTTTTTTTCTTTTTTTTACAGATAAAGAATGGAAGGAATAATAGATGCTGAAATGTTTCAGAGATGTTCAATGGTATGGTATTTTTCTTCTTTTCTCCTCCTCCCATTAAATTAGCAACTGCTAATATCTAAAACTAATTTACAGATCCATCTGCTTAACAAATGCAACATTTACATCCCTGCAACTGCCTTTCAGGCAGGGGAATAACTTATGCAAAATAAAGTCAATTGGTTCCTCCATGTTTCCTGTCAATGCCAAGGGAAACCAACGGAAAGTAGGAGGAATTGAAAAAAAAAACCAAAAAAAAACCCAAACCACTTGGAAATTAAAGTGTAAAATTCTTGACTGTATTGGCCAGTCTGTCTTTTTGACCCCATAATAAAAAACCAGCTTCCTTCAAGTTCTGCTGAACTCTGTCAGAAAGATTTTGTGTCATCCGATCTACTGACTTCAGCAAAACAACTTTTATTAAGTTCCTGATTTTCTGCATTGTAAAACTTCTATTGTCTTTAGCTTCATGGATTATAAATGCAAAAAAGAGACCTTTCCGCTCATCTAATCTATAAGACAGGTGGCAAAACTTCCCATTGATGTTGATGTTGAGATCATTTTAATATTACAAGTGGCAGAGAATGAACTTGGTTTTCCATGATTTATAGTCATTAAGCTCCTTCATTAAGTCAAAAATGAAGTCTCTGGAAGAATTGGAAAATACAGATATTCTAGCTGTATTAGCAGCACTCCTGTGTCATATTCTTAGCTTTGGAAATTCAGCTGTTCTCCCTTAACATCCAAAATTTGCTCAAAGAAGACCAACAGAGAATTTTTTGCATGTAGTTCAAAATGTTAAGGCCTGTCCCAACTATGAACACATTGCAGAGCGGACAGGTGAGTAGGAAATGCACCTTAAAACCAAGGTGACAGTGTCTTCAGCAAACATAAAAGTGCAGTCTAAGGAAATGCAAAAACATACACGCCAAAATTGCCTCAGAGCCTAATAATTTACAGCTTATATATAAACAGAAGTTATTATGTCTGTCTGGATGTAAACAAAAGGATTCATTTAGTCTATAGCTTTGGATTAATAAAACATATGAAACATACGAAACATACTGTTTGATTTATTTGCACTGAATTTACAGGATAGTTCATAATTAGTGGATACATAAAAATTTTCCACCTCTTCCCAAAGGATTTGCTTATAAATTTAGGTGTTATCCTGCTCCTGATTATTAATTACAAACTGTTTTGGAGTACCTGCTAAAAAAAGCCATGGGAAGGAAGGGGAGAAGGGACTTTAAATTTAGCGTGCCAAAAAGTCATTCTTCAAAATTTAAGTGCTTTTATGGTCTCAGTAATTACAGTTAATCACTGTTTCCACAAGCTTCCCAAGTTTTCATCAGAAAAATATGCTCCCAACAAAATTAAGCAATATTTACAGCATGCTTTCTCCAGCTGGGTCAAAGCTCTTTTAAAGTAGAGTCCAAATCAAGCAAATTCAAGTTCATGTAATGTTGCCAGTTGAGAGCATATATCCAGAGTGAGAGCTGCTTAAAGATGCAATTCCAGTATGAATCCCAATTAGGTGTTACAGCTCTGTGTGTTCACACAGGAATACATTAAAGATTAAGGCAACATCCTAAACCAAGAAGCATGCAAGGAGAGCATTGCTTCATGGCAAAAATCAATAGCACATTGAATGGAAGTCTGCTTATAGGAGTGTCAAGATTTGTGTCATACAAGCCAAACTGATTTGCCCAGATTTACACAGATGAAAAGCCTCACTGGTTTCAATCATTTGATCAAATCATTAAAAGAACAACTACTTCCAAACCTGTAATTTAGGTATGTAGTAGCACGGATTTTAAACACGTATTTATACGAGGTATACAAAGCACCTTTTTCTCTAAATATCTGCCAAATGTGCATGTCATGCCAGCTGTTTATCACTAGTTTCTCTCATCTGACTAGCTACAGGTAAGCAACACTATGTTTTATTTCCCAGACAGAGGATCAAGAAAGGGGGTATCACTGTCACTTTTATTCCAGCTATGAGATGACAGAATGTTGTGGCGTTTCTCCTGACTGACAGATGAGTGAAGAAGTCGCCCAACTATGTCCTATGGTTCAGGTTATTTCCTTCAGAGAATATCAGAATAAAATTGAAAAATAAGTTCTTGCTATAGAACTGGCATAAAATAATTCAAAAATCCTATATAACAGCTATCATTCTTTCTTAAAATTGGAAAGCCAAGCATCCTTCTGTGACACACGCTGGTTCTCAGACTACCTGAAATTCCTATTTGTTCCTGCTGCCACTCTTCTACTTAATTCAAACGTGTTTGTACTTGTTCTTCCTCTCAGAAACCTCCCTCATCTTGAAAGAACAGCCTTCCTCTATGTTACTTTCAGTTCCTACTGGAATTTCTTCTGCATGGAGCTTAAACCTAGTAACAACAAAATGAAAGATAGAAAATATTAAGAATAGTGTTAATACGTAAAAGCAAATATCTGTGTTAGCTCTTGAAAAGACAATGTTTTTGTAAAATTAATTGCTTGTTGCTTTTTTCCCCCCGAGGATTAAACTTGCTGAAAGCTGAAGCTTTTTAATGTTTCCAGAAAATATTTTCTTTCAGAGTGAAAGAAAGAGAAGTCACCACTCCACAGCCAAAAAAAAAAAAAAAATTAAAAAAAAGGGAAGTGATTATCTGCACCTGAGAAAGAAAAGGAGCATTCTGTCTGAGTGTGCCAGATCAATTTCTGAATGGAACTTGATCTTTGGGGGGAAAAAAGAAAAGAAAAGAATTCAGTTAATTGGGAACACAGAAATGAGGTTTTTGCAGCTACCTGGTATTCATTAATTCAACGTATATTTACACAACATGAGAAACAGGATAGGGATGTGACAGTCTCTCTCAGCTGTAACACAGCTGCCCTGCAGTACACCCTCCTCAGAAGGAGGCAGTGGGCACTGTTAATGAAGGGTTTGGCGAGGTATGTGGAAGATGTTCAAGGAATCCTTTTGTATCCTGGAGTAGATGCAATTAATGTTTCTCTTCCTGATCCTGGGGTGTATCACAAAGAAAAATACCCACCTCCCATAATATTTCATTTCCAGTTAGGGAATAATCTAGTATCCATTTCAATCCTTTGCTTACTCCAAATTAAGGCAAATATGAAAAATCTTTTGGGGTTGTATTTTGTCAAAAGGACCTAGATGAACACCAGAGGGGAGGCTGGCTGCTAGTTCCGTCCTAGTTGTGCTCCAGGTGGGGTGTAACCACTTGGGCAGAAGTGGAGAAGTGATGTCTTCCTGAAAACAGCTGAAATTTCACACTGGGAGAAACGTCTGGTGTGCAGCGTAGGGGTGGTAAAGAAGGTGTTTCACATTGAAATTGTTGATTGCTGTTGAAAATATCAGTCTCTGCCTCCAGCTGCATGTTCCCACCCCTTCTGTGCCTGTTCTAGTAATTATGGACTAAACTGAAGTGGGTGCCAGACAAGCACTAAAGTCAATGCAAAGGGAAAAAGGGGATACTGTATCAGAATAGGAAGAAAGTAGAGAAGCAAAAAAACCCTTCCTACTGAGAACTGACAGCTAAATCAGATTAAGCAAAATGAGAAAAAGCAGTCTGAGATTCACAGCAAGGAGGTATCCTATGGGAGAAATGCTGCTTGGGGTATTTCTGAGTCAAGTAGAGGGAAGAAAAAAGTGGCACATCAAAGATAACAGAAAGACGGATTTATTTTTATGGACAATTGGAAGACAGAATAGTGTTCCTGCAATCTGAGAAGCCATTCAAAGCAACAGGAGCAAAAAATAGCATAGGGGGAAAGGATCCCTTCAATAAAGATATATATGTGGGGGTTTTTAAGTCATTAATTTTACTATCAAATTCACCCATTTTCATGAAACAAAGTTAGTTTGTTCTCATCTCCATTCTAATAAAAACTTGAATTAAGAATTTAATGCCCTTTTACTGTTTTCAGAGTACTGATTAGAAGTGAAAACAGACCCATTTCTCAGATCTGGTATATACAGGATCCTGATACAATGCCTTAGCACAGACACGTAAATATACGTGATCTAAGTTTGACAATTCCTCAAGAGTAAGGTAGAAACTTTTACTATAAAAGCTATCACACCAAAATTTTTAAAAGCAGCCAGTGGGTTTGAACGTCCAGCGCAGTCATACTGAACTTAATCCTCAGGAAAAAAAAAGGTTCTATCTTTTCTAAAAAATGGGTCTTTTGCAGCTAGACACCTCTGAAATCAAAACACCAAATTAAAACTATTTGGGAGTCAGTAATAATTTCTGATAACCTCTTCTTAAAAGATGGTCTGCTTAAAACTAGATCTGTAATATAAGGATTCAACTGACAATTTTTAGAAATCTACTTTTTTTTTTTTCTGCAAACAACAAAATGTGTCCGGTAACAGTTCAAGGTCTAACACAATAAGAATGAAAAGATTTTTTCCTCATAATTTGCACTAAGTTCCTCCTATGAGTGCTCCTAAGTACACTTACTAATTAACTCATGTATTTATCAGAAATCAAAGTACCTAACTTCAGTATTTGTATAAATGGAAATCCAGATGTAAGTCTAGCAACTGTGCATGACGTGCTGTTAATAGCTGGCCTTCACATGCTTAATCACCACACTCATGAGGTATCTTAATCACCTTTTTCTAGGTTTCTTACAAGTTCAAACAGTAAGTATTTAATGCTAAATAAATTTGAAATTTGTACATAGATTACTCATTTACTTTTAATATTGTTTATAAGAATCTGTAGCTTATTTCTGTGTTGCTTTTAAGTGACCACATAAGGAAAGCTCTTAGGAAGATAAGCAGGATGCCATGGTCCATCCTACAAAGTTTCCTGGAGCTACCTCATGAGAAAACCAGCCTTCTCTTTCTCAGAGGATACCACAGCAGATGCATTTATTTTGCCTATTAAAAAGCTCCAGAAGTGCAGGAATATATGAGAAAAGAGGGATAGCAGACCTTTAAAGCTTTAAAGGAAACAGTTCAAAATAGAACAAAACCAAGGCAAAAAACATGAAGATGAAACTATAAAACTGTCATGATGATGTTGTTAAAACATTTCTTTAGCAGACACATAATGAACAAGATATGAAAGACCTTAAACTGAGTCAGATCAGTTCTGAATCTGACATAATAGTACAAAGAAAACTAGAAAGTCTGCTTCAAACTCATCTTCAAATTATTTCTGAGATATTGTTTGTTTGCTTCTGACTCTGGTTTTGTCATCCCTGCTTACTGAGGCTCTTAAAATCATTCAGCATTTTATATGATATATCACATGAGAATGGCAAACTTGGTACTGTTGTATGCGTCATATGGTCTCATATCACTCTTTTCTTAAAAAAAAAAAGTGTATTTTCATCTCCAGTGGGGCATTCACAAAACTTTACTTAACAAAAGTAAAGACAGTATTTTAAAAAGTAAAATTAAATCTAGTCCAACCTCCTGCTCAGAGGTCAGCTTAGAGGTCAGACCAGACAGCTCAGGGCTTTATCCAGACGGGTCTTGAAAACGTCTCAGGATGAAGAGAGGCTTCACAATCTCTCTGGACAGCCTTTTCCACTGTCCTCACAGGGGAAGAATTTCCCCTTATCTTCAGTGAGACCAAGTAGGGGGCCAAGTCTTCAGCTCAGCCATGTCCATGTATGGACCTGCATGGACAATGTTGATTCAAACCTCAACCTGTGGACTGACTTTGGATTGACTCTGAACCTTTCCAGATATCACGGACCTGCCCAACCATCACTGGGTAGTTTCTCACCCTGGTAACCCTCACCAAGATAGCTGTGATCCTGACTCACTGACTTGCATTCCTGGTGCCCTGACCCTGAGGAAGCCTCCAGCTCCTGTGGTACTTTGACACTTTCTTTGTGTTCCTGCTTATACAGTCCAGGTGGCTCTTGTCTTTCTCTGCTGCCAGGGTGCTGCTGGCTCAGCCTCAGTTTTCTGTCAGCCAAGACCTCTAGAGCCTTTACTGCAGAGCTGCTCTCCACCATCAATCACAGCCTGTGTCATTGCAAGGAGTTCTTCATTCCTGGGTGCGGGAATTTACATTTGTCCTTGCTGAATTTCGCAAGGTTCCTGTTCCGTTCATCCAGTTTGTCTAGGTCCCTCTGCCTCAAGTAAACTAGGTCTTCTCAGTTTGGTGTCAGCTGCAAACTGGACCAAGAGTATATACCATTGCCTCCTCCAAGTCATTAATAAAAAGGTTAACAAAGACAGATCCCAAAATAAGACCCCTGTGGTACTTCACGTATCAGTCTGCAGGTTGAGTAAGCCCCATTAACCATGGAGTTTGGTCACTCAGTCCATTTTTTACCCATCTATTTATCTACCCATACAGACTGTAATAACCCAGTTTGGATACAAGACTATTATGGCAGAACATGCCCAAAACTTTGCCCTATAAATGATATCTATGGCTGTCCCCTCATCCACAAATCCAGTCATTTGATCTTCGGGGTCAATCAGGTTAGTTGCATATGATTTACCTTTTGGTAAGTTACGCTGACTGTTCCGAAACACCTTCTTCTCTTTCATGTGCCCAGAAATGTGCTCCAAGAGGACTTGCTTTAAAATTTTCCTAGGGATTAAGGTGAGGCTGGCTGGTCTCTAGCTCCCCTGGTTTACTTCTGGACTTTTTGACGATGGATTTTTGAACATTTTCCTTTCTCTAATTGTTGGAGTCCTCCCCCAGTCTCCATGACTTTTTAAATATGATGGAGAAAAGTAGCCTTGCAAGGACATCAGCCAATTCTCTTACCACCTTTGCATGCAGGCAGTCAGGTTGCAGGGACCGGTATGGGCCAAGGAGTCTTGGACTTGACTCCCATCTACTCCTGGCTGTTCTTCTCTTGGAACCATTTCTTTAAAGGCCTGGACAAAGAGGTCTTGTTGGCAAGAACTAAAGCAAAGAATATTTTGAATACTTCATCTTCGTCTGTGTTCACTGTCACCAAATCATCTACCCCATTCAGCAAAGAGCCCACATTTTCTTTGTTCAACTTTTCACTATTAATGTAGCAACTGACGCTCTTTTTGTGCTCTTGATGTCTGTTCCAAGGTTCATCTGTCATTGAGCTTGGCTTTTCCTAACACCATCCTTTCATGACATGGCAATGTTTCTGAGTTCTCCTTTGTAGCCCATCACTCCTTCTATTTCCTGTAGATAACAATAAAAATCTTGAAAAGTGCATAATTTGCTTGACATAAAATATCAAGAGAACTATGTTGTCTTTGTACTCTTCCATAGAATTTCATACTGTATAAAGACCAGTAGTTTCATCGCCTTTCATCTCTATACATTGTTGAGGGTAAATTTATCTTACACAACATTTTTCATCCTTTTTTTAATAAATTGGACACTATTTGAACAAGCTGTACAATCTGTAGTGTTTCCCATTTCAATACATGAGTATCTTACCTTTACTAGCTAAAAATCTCTTATCTTTTTTATCTTAAAAATAGAAATTATTATTCCAACACAAAAAAAAATGGTTTCAGTTAGATCCTTCCAGTCTCCTAAAATATGAGAAGAAACTGATTTTCAACAAAACTAAAAGTTGAAAAATTTATTATGTGGATATTATTTTTTACCTTTAATATAACCAGTGGAACCCAATGCTGTAATGCTAAGTGTTTAGCAGGATTAAAAAAATTGGCTGATTAAATCTAATCATGAACTTCTATAATATAGTTAGGATTATATGTTACTATGCATATAAATCTTTCCACTTTAGAATTCATTGTTAAACATTCAGAGCTGAAAAAATGTTTTATAAACAGATTATAATGTAATTATGGTATCTGACACTGGTTAATTGTCAAAGAGAAAGTAGCAAGTTGATAGAATAGATCATTGGTCAAATTTAGTATACAGCTTTGTTGTTTTCCTCGAAACATGGAGAATTTATGTTTAATACTTACATTTGTTTTACACAGGCATTAAGTAGCTCTAACAAAACAGCAATCAAATCCCAGTTTTGATGGCAATTTACAAGATAGAACATTGTTTTCATGACTATGACATGATTTATAATCCCCTCAACTGCACCCAACCAAATCCACATTCATTCCTTTGCACTGCAGAACATTCCTTATGAAGAAAGGTAATTATTTCTTATTGGGGGAAACAGATTTGTCATCAAATGCAAACAGAGAAAGTTTAGGTAGAAAACGGTGGAAAGCCAGAACAGAAATGTTAAAGGGTGTTGAACTGTTATACCCACATAATTGATTTAACTGAAGAAAAAAAATCTTTAATATCCTAGCCGTGATGATCTATGGAAGTTTCATGAGAACAAGTGTATCTCACTGCATACTCTTCCCTTCTTCAACCAAAATAGAGAAATTTATTTTCTTCTTTAAAAAAATGATGGTTTCAGAGCACCTGGAGTGGAGCTTTCTGTCATGAGACACAGAAGAATACTGATATGTAAAATGCAAATCCTGAATTGGACTAATTGAGGATCTACAATGTAAATCTGGGAAAGAAACCACTTAAAAGAAACTTCTTGAGAAATCTGAAAGATTTCCCATCCAGCTTCATGATGAATCAAAGGTTTTTCAATAGAAAGCGAAGAGAGCCCCTCATACTCTCAAATAGTCCCAGAGGCTAGAGAACTTATTTGACATGGAGACTTGCATTCAAACTCTCCCAGCAAAAATAGGTTAACAGTACTGACTTTTCTGTTGGATTCTTTCCATTTAATTTAAATATCTAAGTAGACAGCGGAACTAAGACTTGAACTTTGATCACCTTGATTCTAAATGAATTTCTTACCTACTAGTTTTCCCTACACCTGGGAAAATGAGGGATTTTAGAGTTAAAATTCTGTAGGGCTGTGTTATGTTCCAAGAGCATTATAACATAAATAAATGAATCTGTTATTGTTTAGCTTCCAAAGTCTCCTGGGAAATGAGCAGTTCAAATGATCATTGTTAGTTATTTCCTTTTGAAATGAGAATGTTAATAAATAAATTTCAGAGTTATTTTTCATGTGTACTGTAACAGATCTGAAAAAAACCTGTTGGTAAGATATATTTCTTGGTGATTAATCTTCTTAAAATGCAGAACTGAAATAATCAAACAGCATGCAAATATGAAACACATTTTACAGCTCAGGCAATACTTCTCATTCGTAGGGCATAACATGTAAACAGAATCTTAAAAGACTGAATTCGTACCACAGTATACCATTCACAACCACTTCCAAAGAATGACGCTACTCCAAATAATAGTATTGTCTAGTGCCTGCACAATATCTACAGCTGCACCTGTTAAGGGTTTCTTCTCTTCGTGAAAACAGATGTCAGATTTATACCTGTAATATGGCAGCAAATATTAATTAATATTTTATGGCTAGTGACTGTATGAGCCAGACTGGTGTGTACAGTGCTGGCAAACACAAGCTTTGCAGTAAGTAGCTTCACAGGATTTGTTTGGGAAAAGATGGTCAGGGATGCAGAGCACTTGAATGTTACTTCAATAGATACTGAAAGGCGTGTTTTTCACCTACACTTTGGTATTTGCTACACTAGGTAGTCAAAGCACACATTTTAAAGAGATGAACATTTTGCGTCTTCTACTCATGTAATTACCAGCAGGCTGCATAGAATGTATCAGTCTTCCAGAAAACAAAAGCTAGTGGTGGCTTTTGTGGAAAATAGGAGAGTTATATTATATATATTTATCAATGTCATGGATACTTTTATTACATTTTTCAGCTGGTTAAACCTGCCTAGAGAGGCAGAGGAAGAGGAAGAGAAAATAATTGAAAGAATGTATTCAAATTTGTCTAATTTAGGCAACTAACTTCTGCCAAAATTTTAAGGTTCTAGGAGCACATTCCTCCTAAATACATGCCTGTGGGCAAGGTAAAGAAGAAAATACCTTTGAGGGAGTAGAGAAGTAGATCTTGTCTGCCTAACTTAGGGTCCTGAAATTAATCCCACCTTGATAACACATCACTGGGTAATGGGAGTGAAGTTTGGACATGATAAAAAGACACTACACCCATGTGCAAGGAAAAATTACAAAATCCAAAAGGTGCCAAAACTTTAATAGCTTTTTCTTAGGTAGAGAAGACAACTCTATCATCAGAAACAGTTTGTGGGGGTACTGTTGCTGACATTATACCTATGACAAAGCTGCAGCATAGGAGATAAAACAGTCTGGGATCCAGCCTGAACAGAGTCAGGATGTGACAGAAGCTTCTCCCATACAAAGAATGGCTGGGAGGACAGTGAAGAAAGATTCAGGAACAGCTTGTTCCTAAGCACTCCTAACTGTAAACCATAGCTCAGCAGCTGCAGTGACATTTTCTGTAGCAGATCTCTCTTATATTGGAGGCACAGCTATCCTTCAACTACCTCAGCTCATCATGCTGCCCTGCAAAAGAATGATAACAAACATGGCAAAGATTAGGGGGTTTCAAACTCCTGTTCATTAGGACTTGACAGCCTTCCCATGCAGAGAATGGAGATACACCAATTTTGTTGTAAATTGGATCATACTTCCCTGAAGAATAGATGCAAAAATTAGGTCAATTTGCACAATTTTGTGGGGCAGAACTATTTGGTCATGCTTTGTATCACTAGATTCCAGATCAGGCACAGAACAATTGATGCACATCTATCCTGGAAAGGGTTATTGCTTAGAAAATGAACAGCTATATATATTCAATGGGTCATTAAATGCAGAAGTGTTTGAATTTTGAATGATTATTACAGTGTATTGTGTCATAAAATTATATGTGAATTCACCTAACTCTTTAAGCCAAACAACAACAACCATAGGAAAAGCTCAAGGTATAGATTTAAATTTCTTTTGCTCAAATTTTCCCCTGCCCAGAATCAATTTTCACTTTGGAGACGTCTGTAGAATTTATTTGTAATACTAATTTGGTGAATGCTTGGAAGGAATTGTCTGTTAGATAACACTACTGAAATAAGCAGTCAGTGCACTGCAGCTGGAGTGTAAAACATGGACTAAGAGCAGGTTTCCAGCTCTGAGACTTAAATGAATTCATTCACGGTGGCCACCAACACCCTGGGAAGCTGTCCATGTTATGTTTTCTTAGAGCTCAACAATCAAACCTGTAGGCCTTGACTACAATAAGAAGGTCTCTGTTAAGTCGCGAGATCATTAAATCCTGCTCTAAAGCAGAATTAAACACTCCGTGGTCCTAATCTCCCAAATTGCTAATTGCACTCACTAAATTACTGAACTGTTGAAAGTAGCAAAATGGAGAAACATATAATTCGGACCTTAAAAGTACTTTGGACACATATAAAGGACTCATGCCACCTTGGAGAAAAAATAAAGAAATCAACTTTTTCTAAGAAGCCACCTTTGCTTCTGTTTAAATCATTAGTTAGCCCCAAAGTCAAGAATGGGTATATAATTGCTCCATGGCTTCCTTAAGCTCACCATCATAGAGTAGAGATGGCCTTGAAACTACAGCGGCCTTAGTTCTATGCCCAAAGAATGTAGAAGTGGCCGTGCTTCCAATGCTCTTTTGTTAGCTTTTACTGTTCACTCCTCTTTTCATCATTTCTCTGTCTTGTTTAATACTCTGCTCTGCTAACCCTTGTCAATACCTCTTTTATATGTCCTCTACCCTTGATTGACCTTGATTCATCTAAGAGGATGACATGATGAAAATGTAACATAGAGGCAACAAGGATGCTCCCAGGAAGATTTGTAACAAGCAGTCAGTCTCATAGATAAAGAAGCTGCAATCCATTCTGAAAAAGAAACCAATAATAAATAACAGCCTCTGAATAAACAGTTAACAAACCTGATGGTCCTGTTTGTGCCTCTCCACCCTCCATACCATATGCCCAGTACGCATGCATTTAAATAATGCATATTTCTTAAGTCTCTGGATGCATTCCCCTCTTTACATTAGTTCTTACCACAAAAAAATTGCTTTGCTACCTATGAAATCTCTAGCCTTCACTTTTCAGAAGCAAAACCTCAACAGGTAGTAGGTTGTAGCTACACTTGTTCAATTCTACAGAACAACATTAAATATGACTGAGTAAAATTCATTCAGACTGTGTTTTGAGAACTAGTCCATTTTATGTATATCATTTAGTCTACAGTAAAACCACTTTTTTATATCCGGGCAGATGGTTGCTCAGTTGTGACGAATGTCATAGTAGACTCAGCTGCATGGGAACTACTGCTTCAGTATTGCAGGCCAGTCCAGGAGAATGGGCCCTTTTCCCCTTGGTGTGAATGCCAGTGAATGTATGTATGAATATAAATGGCTGAGTAGTTGCACTGAAAAATCAGTGTCTTTGCTTTTGATGAGAATGAGAAGGATCTATAGTAAATAGAAAATTTTCTTTTTCTTCTTGCCTGCAGATAGTCAAGAAACTTTAAATATGTTAGTCAGGAACCAAGACTGCATAATTTTAGGTTATATGCACTACCAAAGATAAACTAGCCTATTCTTGCATACCTTTTTGAGGCTTTCAACTTGTTTGAAGACTCATTAACTATATATTGGTCTTGGTCATAATGATGCTGGCAATTTTCAAGTTACCTCTAGCTAAATGTTTTCCATGATGTATCCAAAGGAAAAGACAAATTATGTGCCTTATCACATGAAGTATCCAAATCCTTATCATGCATTTATTTCCCTTTAAAATATTGTTTAGTCCTTTAAAATGTTGTTTGAATTGTGTCTTTAATCAAAACTATAATATTTGGTTATATAAAAAATTGTAAAAAAAATGTTCTTTTATTCTTAATGAAACTTACATAAATAATTTTATAATAAATTGTTGAAAGACAGGCTCATGGGCCAGCAGTGAAAAGTTCTTTTAATAGCTAAGTTATAAGAAGCCATTGAACCAAAAGCATATGAAATGTAAATGCTGGCAAACCCTTAACTATAGCATTGCAAGTGATGACACTCTAATATGACACTAATCATCCTATCATTCTTCAAAAAATAATGTTCTGCAAATGGAATATAATAACTGAAAAGCCCACTTCAACATAAGTCAATAAACTAATAAGCTTGTTAAAAGAAAATAATTACTTGGCTGAAGTCTTTGAAGAGCATCTATTTATTTTGAAATCCTCTGAAATACAAGAACAGAAAAAGGAATAAATCTTAGCACAGGAATAAAACTTCCCTCGTGTATTTCATGATAAATTAATGATTAGCAGACTGCTTATATATGAGACTAAGGGTCTGAATGCTTAGAAATCAAGAAAAGAGAGTCACCCAGCCTTATCTCTTTCCTCTGAACTTCTGTAATAAATACATTTTCTTGACTTATTCATATGCTACATGAAAAAGAAACTTGCTATCAAATTTGAATCTTTCTTGATAACTATACTTCTAATTGCATCAGCAAATGTGGCTTCCGTACTTGGGTTGCAGGGCTGGTGAGTCTAAACTGGAGGCTAGCTGCTTGCACTTAGTTTAATGGGGAAAGTACTTTGGGGAAAACATCCTCCAATCGTCCAAAATTTCAACTGGCAAGCATGTTACACCAGGACTGATCAGATGACTGCTTATTCCATGGAGGGTTAATTTGTTTGCTTCGGCTTCTGAATAAATTTGGCAAAATCATAGGCTGCAATTGCAGTATCAATTTTAATTTTAAAGCCCACAAACACAAAAATTTGGTCCTATGAGAAAAAAGTTCCAGAAGAACAGCAAGAAATTTTCTAAACAAAAGTAATGAAGCCAGGTTTCCAATGAGTTTGTGCATGTTGATTATTAGGACTGCATCATAAATTACTCTCTCAGACATCAGAGAATCCAAGAGGGTAGGAGGGGGAGTGAGAGAGAGACCTTTGCCTAGGAAATAGATTCTCTGGTGTCTGTTTGATAAGCAAAAACTCATGCTCAAGCCTATTTCCAGAGTTCACTTAGCAATCCCCACCTTTGTGTATTCTCAGTGTATTAAAGGATGAACTCATGCTCCATTCTTTCCCTGAGAGGGAACCAAAGTAGATTCTCTCCTGCCTATCTTTCTTCTCTTTCTGTCTGGAGAAATTCTGCATTTGTGATGTCTTATCTCGTGTGTGTCACTTCTATTTGTTTCACACTATTTTACATCCACTAGTTCTGTATATCACACTCATTACAACAAAGATGTAATCAAATTTTCATTGTATTGTTATAAGGGTTAAAAAATGTCCTGGTTTGAGGTGAAACAGAACCAATTTTCATTTCAGTAATTTTATTTTCCAATTAAGTCTCTTCTAACTAACTGTACTGTCTGAAATTAATGCTATGTTTTTCAGACAGCGTCTGCTTCTAGCAGAGATAACATCTGATGTATATAGTCAGTACCAAGGAATGGTATACAGAGAGGGTCCTGCTTATACTTATTGCTATAACAAGCAAGGCCAGCTAACTGTTGTGTGTCACGTTGGGGGGTCAGAAGCAGAAAAGCGTAGAGGGGTTGCACCTGCGGGGAAGAGCGGACAGGACAGGTGACCCAAAACTGACCAACAGGGTATTCCATCCCATCTGTCTGATGCTCAGTATAAAGCTGAGGGATCAAAGGGTCAGTCCTTTTTCTTCAATGGCTGGTGTCCAGTGAAGACTCTTGTGTGTTTGTCTGTGTTTGATCCTGATCCTGAATCCAGATCCAGAATCCAATTCCCGTTCATTGCTGAATCCAGTCTGGGACTTCCCCAATGCCTGCTGGTGATGTGATCATCATCCTGGGAGCTTGATACGTTTTTTTGTATATTGTACATATTTTATTATTTTCTTATCATTATCTTTTATTTTTATTATTAATATTTCATTAAAGTAGTTTTGGTTTTCTTTTCAACTCATGTCTCTCCCTTATTTTCTCTCCTTCTCTTCTGGGAAGGGGGAGAGAGAGAGGTAAAGAGAGCATCTGTCATGCATTTAGTTGCTAGCCTGGCCCAAACCACAATAAAAAAAGAAAAGAGAAAGAGGATACAGGTCATGACCTCCTCATTTTAGCAAGGTCAAGTGTAAATAAACAAAACATGTTACCTGTGCTGTTTTCAGACCCAAAGACAATGCTGTTTCCTAAAGAATTTCTGAGGTCTTCTTGACAGATAATGCCAGTGTCTGCTGCGTAATCACTTCACAACTTAACCTAAAAAATAAAAAGATGAGGTCTGTGAATTCTCCATTTTTTCCAGTTAACAATATCAGAATCTGTGATTAATATTTTAAGAGAAGTATATATTTGATTCTCAGGAATGTAAGCTCCTAACCAGAAACCATTAGAAAAACGCACTCGTGAACACATAGTCTAAGTATTGTAAATGTCAATTAGCGAGTGACATTAAATAAGTCACTGTGATTAATAAATTATTAGTAAATTTCCCAGTCTCGCCTGGGACTGTCAGTTACACAGGTGGATCTGGCTTTTGACTGGGTGTCAGAACAACGAAACCTGTTTTCTCCCACCAGTATAGTCAGAAGTGGATTTTTGGAAGTAATCCCCAATAACCTCTCTTGCTTGAAAATTGGAGGTGATATTCAAGCGGGATCTTCTGCCCACTTTGAATAATTCACGAAATTTTAGGATGACCTTTCATGAAGAACCAGAAGGTTCTTCATGGGACAGAATGATAGCTTCTCACTAGACCAACTGAAGAACTTCTGTGACTAGTTATTCGATAAGAATGGAAGTATGAGAAGATAGAAACTGTCAAAAGGTAAATTATAGAAAAGAAATGGGAATCTTACAGACTTGAATTCATGTTACCTAATGGAGATTCCAAATTCAGAAACCTATTCACTCTTGTTTAGCTCTAGTCATCAAGGATTAATAGATGCTTCCAGCAATTTATTGACATACCTGAAATGTGAATCACCCTCAAGTGATACAGATTTCTGCATCATTTGAATGTACAAGGAAGATATGTACACACCAATTTTACCTTCTCAGTTAGGCTCTTAAACCGAATGAGATCAATATAGACAGAATTAGTTTTATAATTAAGGATTACACTGTAGTGTACCTAAACCTTAAATTATTCAGCATACAATAGACTCTTGCTGCACAGAATATTTCAGAGTGGACAGATTACTGTCTACCTGTGGAGGAGTAACTTCTGTGCCATTACAGTATATACTTACAGAACACCAGACTTTAGATAATACTGGGCTAGATACTAGATAAACATTTTGGAAAAGCTCTGCACCACTAGACTGACTGCTTTCTTTAGAATAAATGAAATGCTGGTGTAGAAATTTAGCTGATTATTCTTAGGTACTCTAAGCTTTTTTCAAGCTACAGACAACAGAATACCGTAAAAAACTATAGAGGACCTGCAGCTGGCATTTCATTGGGTTTGGTTTATATTAATCTTAATTTTAATCTTTAAGATGTTTCAGGTATACGTACATATACAGGTCATCCTCAAATCATTTATATTCAATTATATCTAGACCACCAAAAAAAGCTACTGATCACACCCTATTCAGAAAAGGAAATCAATGCAACAAAACTGTTAAAAGGTGTGTCTTCTACTTATGGCACAGGCTGAAAGAGGAACTGAGTACCTCATTTCTAAATTAAAATTCCTCTCTCCGTCAGCAGTAAGCCCACATTTTGAAAGAAATATCACCCTTTCTCCATTCACAGCCACAGTCCTCTGTGGAAAATATTTCCTAAGTGTGACAGCAAAGAGGCAGTGGAAATTGGACTTCTTTTACAGACTTTCCCATTCCTCTGGGAATGGAAGCAAGGAGAAATATTCCTCTCCTAAACAGAAAATTTCAGACTAGAGGCAGAAAAGATTCTGCTCTTCTGGAAGAAGACGAAAGCTATGGAAAATTATTCTAAATTTTTCTTCTATCATCTCAAAAGCTGAAGTCTGCTGATAGAAGCTGTTTCAGATCATGTCACTTAGTCAATATGGAAGATAAGCGAAGTTGGTCTTCTAAATTAATTGAAAAAGTTTAATTTAGACTTTCAGAACACTGATTTCTTCCACATAGCTTGTTTCTTTTCCATTTATCATACTTAAATATTCTTTTTGGCATTTTTACTTTCCTGTGGAGTGAAAAGTGAAGTGATCACGATCAGTCCTCCCTTAAAACATAGTAGGAAAAGCAGTAACCTATTAAATCTTTCAGGCATAAATAGTTCATACCATTGGGTCCAGGTGCTCAGTGGTTGTCACAGTCAGTGAAAATGAAGAAAAATTTTCTATGAAAGTTAAGTAATGTAACCAAATACAGGCCACTTTGTCTTCTGGAGACTGAAAGTTAACTAAAGCAGCTATTGTGCTGTGTCAAGGAAGACAGCAGTTTCATATTTATAGGCGGAGTAAATAGTAGAGTGCACTTAGGGCTCTCAAGTATAACAAATTGGGTCCTAATGCCCATATCCCAGTTTGTGATTGAAAACTCTATACCACTGCTTTATGCCAACCATTTTAGCCTGACAGTGAAGGATGACAACCTACCACCTGGCTAGGTATAAAAAAGCTACATCAGGTACAACGTGCTTAAGCAGACCAGCCCCGTACTAAGGCTCAGAATTTTGCAGGGTTTTAAGAATGCAAACACGCAGATAAAACAACAGCCCTACTCTGAACATCTCAAAAACTGCAGCTGATGTAACATCCATATCATTTGCTTCTAAAATTATCAAAATACTGTCTATCGAGATCCTTAAAGCAGGTTAAGCACTGACATTACTCTGAGCCCTGAATTAACTTAGAGATCCCGAAACCAAACTATTAAGCAGAGAAGACTATGTGACAGGTGAGACCAGGTTCTAAAAAGAGGATGGTCTTCAGATCCCACAGGAGAAAGGTTAAAAGCAAGCACTGTTCAGCAGCCACAACACAATGAACAAGATATGTAGGATAAGAGTGAGAAAGAAACTAAGCTTGCACAGGACAAGGTGGGAAATAATGATGGTCTTAGAACACTAGCTATATGTGGACTTCTAGTCTTCCTAAAAGATAAATGTAAACCTGTTGTCACCCCAAAATGATTAATTATTGTTATGGTGGGTCTCAATCATGCAAGTATCCTAAACATGCGTTGTACTAGTTATGTTTCTTTACATATGGTGTGATGAAAATAAGAGATGTAGTACGCAGAGACATTTCTCACTGAGAAAGAAATGAGAGTGAGGAGTTTAAGAAATTGCCTAGCATGCCAAACACTATATATGACACCTCCTCAAAAAAAGTAATGCTTTCATAAATGAAGAATTTTAGTAGTGCTTAGCTAGAAGACTGAAAATACACTCATCCAGTTAAATTAGTAGTAAAAAGTTTACTATGTTGGCACTGTAATCACAATAGATACCATATACACATTTTTTGCATATCTCTAAATCAGGGTAACAGCACACCCTTTTTAGTCCCAAGTGCATTCTCTAGAATATCAGAGAGTAATAATAGGTGTCAATGTAAGATTCCATACCTATCTGAGTTCTGTCATCACAGGGTCCCTGAAAGGAAGACGTGTCTTTCAGGCAGTAACAATGATCAGGACAGATAAGTGGAAGGCAGTAGGGAGCACACAAAAACTCTGAAGATTTGTAGGAAGACTGATCACAAGGATTGCTTGGCTTATGTTTTTCAAGGAAAGAAAAGGCAGAAAAATCTACAAAAGAAATTTAATATGCATAAGTTGTTAGGCATGTAGACTCATCTAGAAGTGGATTTAGGTGCCTATGATGGAATGTAGATATCTGAGGTTGGGATTCATCTGGCCTAATTTAGTGTTTAAACTCCTAAATTAAAATTCTATCAGCCAATGGGAGAAGAAATAGGCAATTCAGAGGGAAAATCCTCTAACGTACTTGTTTTCCCACATAAAGGATGGTGCTATCATCTTTAAAATCTGTAGAAGAATCTGATGTAAATAATTTCCTGATCAAAATTCCCAGTAGATAAAGAAAAAAGGTGCAGAAATGTTCTCCTAGTTTTAATATGCAGTTAACTAGTGCTGTAATGTCTAGTATGTTGGTTTATTTTTCTTTTCCCCTTGTTTTTAACAAAAATGTAATATTATTTTAAATATGGTTCTTAATACAATACAAGCAAGAAGTGGAGAGAGCTGGTGCCATTATGAACAGAAGACGTGAGCTCTTAGAAGTGAATAAGGCTGTATACGTGTACTGTGCCTATTGATTTTACCTTACTAAGAATAAAGTCATTAGTCAAAATTCTGTCACACTAACAAAAAAGTTCTATTGAGAACTCTGAGTGGGTACAGTGAAGTATCAGCAAACCTGTAAAACAAACTTATTGAGAACAAGCAGATATAGAGTAACAATTTTTGTTCAAAAAGATTTATATTTGAAGGAAAATAGTGTCGTATAAAATTAATGTTTTTTGGTAATAACTTTACACAAAACATGGAATCTTTTAATAAGACTACATTGTTGTTGGGCTATGACAACGTCACAAGCAACTCAGGCTTCCTCTGTTATCTGGATGTGATCCAATAACATTGTGTGTTTATCTTTACAGATCTCGGTCATCTTTCTGGCATTTTATTCTTATACAGATACATAAATTAGTATCATAAGAGCTTTTCAATAATTATCTCTGTGCTTCCAATTGGTTACAGTGCCAATGCATCATATATATATCTACTTAGGCAAAATTATCTTTCAAGTTCTAAAGAGTTTCCCTTTCTCATGTAAGTAATGTTTAAAAGTAAAACTGTACTATTAAATTTACAGAGGCAAATTAAATGTGATCCATCAGAGGTATCACCTACAATTCTTGCATATCCCTAATGATTTTTTATCTTATAATAATAAGACAATAATAAAATCTAATAATTTTTACCTAATTACTGTTAATTTCTCTCATAGAAAGTCTAGTGGGTTTGCTTCTCACTTATTTCTATGGAACTGGAAAAACACCTTCCACATTGTAATACAGCAATATACCTTTTTAAAAATCAGCTTGTTTCTATCCCTGTTGCTAATTACAGAACTCCTTATTCAGAGTATGGATCTTCTTTTCATTGCCTCTCTATGTTGTGATAGAAACTCCTATTAAAAAGGAAGATCCAAAAGAGATTTTATAAGAGATAATTAAACACAAAGGGCCATGCCTACTAGTCTGTTACTCCAATTTTATGCTGGTGTAATTAGATTGAATTCAATGCAACTACACTAGTGTAAGAGAATAGTGTTGTAGTTATTCAGAACCAAGTTTTTAGTGTTTCATCTGTTTTGATATGTGCAGGTCAGAGGCTTTTCAATGTTAATTGAAGCCAATTAAAACGTTTGATGTTATGATCTTTGCAGAATGACGGTATCTATTAGGTATGTACTTCTTAATGAAGTGATTGAAAACATTCTAAAACACATTTTCTCTAAAAAATAATGTGTCATAAAATGCACCACTACCTAACACAACAACCAGAGGAATCTCCACTCAGCTATGTCAGTCCCAGTTTTACTGCAGCAATATCACTGAGACAGGATTTTGGCTTTTTTGAGTAAGTGGTGTAAATGTACAGGAGGGTATGTATTCTGTCATCTGGTAGCTTTAGGGTGTTAAACATACTTGCTTTTCCACATGGGGATGGAGACAGAACTTGCCAAATATGTGTAGCAAAAATGACTATGTCTCAGGCCATTAATTTCTGCTCAGAAAAGTCAGACCTGCAGTTGTTCTTATGCTTCCTGTCCTACCATACACATATGTATGCACACAAACACGTTAGAAGTGACTAGGAAACTTTGGACCTCGCAGTCTTCTGGCTGAAAATTTAATTAAAAATTATACAGTTTATGAAAATTTTTACTTCATTAAAAAAGTAAATTTCAGCAAAAATGCATTTTCCCAGAAATATTTCCACCAGCTTCCTGGACAGTAACAGTGTTTATTTTCTCTTACAAATTATTGGGAGCAATAACTTTCTTCTGTTGTTGTTATTATTATTGTTTCAAATCTGTTCTTTTACATAAGGTAGATGAGGTTAAATGACAAAAGAGACATTGTATTTCTGATCATTTGTCAAATCTATGATATCTCTTCATCAAAACAATTTGTCTTTGGCCTGGAACACTGACTGGCAAACTCCCAGCTTACAGCACCTGTTTCATGGCTCACCGTGAAGATTTTATAAATACCTTACAGTCATCTTGTGAAATCATTCATTTAATGATATGACTGAAAGTCGTTCCTGGAATTATAGGCATTCTATTACACTATTTAACTTTTCCACTGAGTCATTATATGAAATGCCTAAAATTGTCAGGCATTTCATGAAATGGCTGGTGTCAGTGCTTTAGTTGTTTCATGAAAGTTAGCATTATGACATTCGATTCACTACTGCTGTGAGAAATCAATTTTTTTCCATGGGAAACAATGTCCTATCAAAGTCCCACTGATATAAATAAGCAGACGTATTTGTCATATACTCCTCACAACCTCTCAGCTGCCACAGGCCTTGGGCAGAGTGCCTTTCCTGGCTTTGCTCAGACAGACAGACCTCCACTTTTGCACTTGTATTCCTGGGTGGTTATTTTTCAGCATTTGTCACTTAGAGAATGAAGGAAAATCACGAGGAATTATTTTATAGTATTTTATTTTATTTTATTTTATTTTATAGCTCACTCACACCCAAGTCTACATTCAGACTTGCTTAGTAAGGTGCAACACTAATGAGACAGACATAGTAGAAAGTAGAGATAATAAAAACACCTACTTTCCTATAATTGACCGAGGCAGAATGGGTCCAAGGAACAGTTTAGTGTCATAAAAGACGTAGATGAAAAAGGTTTGAAAGGGATTGGTTTGAAAAGTAAAATCTGTCATGGGAAATATTGTAGGAATTAATTGGGTTTGTGTCCCAAGCAGCTTCTTCAGGGAAGGAAATTATTAATGATAATCTTGTTTCACTGTTTTGGAGCTCTACTGCTGGAGATTGGGATTTTGTAAATGCTGTGGAGGCTGAAGGAAATGTGAAATAAATAAATGCAAATGTTACAAAGACAAACTGAATAGCTGATGTCCTGGTTCTGAAAACAAGCAGTTATTCAGTGTTACCATATGGCTGTAGAGTGAAATATGAAAGACTTCTTGATTTTAGAAATAAAATTATTATGGAAATACTTTAAAATATTCTTTTAGGTTCATATTCGTAATTAATCAAGAATTGATCATTTCCTCTAATTCCATACAATGTCTAACACTGTTATTCATTGTATAAACCACTCCACAAGCCAACTAATAGAAAGAAAGCAATAGTTATAATCTTGAAGAGGAATTTTTTTTTTTTCTTTTTTTTATGATATACTTTTTCAAATTGAAGATCCTTGAATACTCACGACTTTCTTCCTTTTTACATGCAGCTGGATTTGGGAACTCTCCAGTTATTCCATGGGTGAAAAATAGACAGTAAGAGAGCAGGCATGAACCGATCAATCATGAAATGAAGATTAATAAAAATGAAAAAAAAAAATGCAGATGGATCTTAAATTCTACTAAGTGATGGGAAATGACAGACTTCTTAACAATAGGTAATGAAATAAACTTCATGGCCAGTTATGATATTTGTGAATTACTCTTAAAAAAAAGATAAGTTCTAGCTCACATGGGGTATTTTAGATTTTTGTGTGTATACTGAATATACTGCACTCCCACCAAAGCCAGCTCAGCTGCTTAAGAACATCTCTTCCCATAATCATTCTGCTAATGGTTGCCTTTGCTCATTCGTAGTAGAAGGAAATTAACATGAGGTGAACAGATTTGCACAGTAGGAAATGTATGTAAGCAGACACCATTTTATAGTTTGACTAATTTGGGGAC
Organism: Pluvialis apricaria; assembly: GCA_017639485.1. Taxonomy (NCBI): domain Eukaryota; kingdom Metazoa; phylum Chordata; class Aves; order Charadriiformes; family Charadriidae; genus Pluvialis; species Pluvialis apricaria. The sequence continues at coordinate 202,998,383 of CM030007.1, forward strand.
ATTTGCAGAAAACACCAGGCATGACTTTTAATATCATTATTTGATGTGCATTGCACTGAATTTCTCTGCTGTGAGCAAGTTAGCTGAAGAGGCAGCCCTGCAATTTTTATGATAGCATCATTCCATTGCAGCCAATAATTTTTCCTGCACTAGGATGGTAGGATGGGATCCTTAAAAAAACTTAGAATTTTCCAGAATTCCAGTTTTCTTTGTCTTTCTGTCTATATTCATCACACTGTGCAAAAATTTATTACCAAAGATAAGTTTATTATGGCTGAATTTCCACAGTCTTTGCTCAGTTGGATTACACCAGAAATCTCATTGTTTTTATTAAAATAACTGAAATAGTGGAAAGCACAGAACTTGCTTATACAGCACCTAGATTTTGTCAGGTTCTTATATCACATTCATCACTATATATTCAAATATCTTCAAAAGGACATGGAAAAGAAAATGTCCTATACTTTAATATCAGCTATTTAAAAGCACCTATTTATATGAGTTTTGTTGTTTCTTGTTTGTGTTGGGAAGTTATCTGGGAGTCTTGAGTAAGTCCTTGAGGATGTTTCTTGTCTTGGACTGAGACTGTCACGGTCTAAAAGTTGTTTGCTGGCTCTGTATTAGCTATATATTTAACAGTTTTCCCATATCTCATTCGCTTTCTCAAAAGTAATTCAGAATCTAGGAAAATCCATGAACAAAGTTCTCTTCTGCTCTATTACATGCCAAAGAGGAAATAATTGGTCAAAATTCCTGAGGATGTACAGGGGATAGTGCTATCAGCACACAGCAGCCCAAGGAGATTGTACAGGTGAAGTATAGTGGTAGCCATATTCTTGCAACTGCTCTTTCGTCTACCCTTGTGTTTTAGCAAATGGCTGCAAGGCTGGAGTGGAAGGCAAATACTGCAAACAGATTGCATTGTAAATAGTAAGCACATTTCATCTCGCCAACAACCTTGTGTGCATTCTGCCTACAAATGTCAAGAGCAGGCACGATGCCTCCAGCTTAGCCACATTTCCTCCTCCTTTCTCAGAACAGAATGCTGTCTAAGAGTCTTGGTTAAGCCTTAAGATTACCATGTTTGAGTGACTAAAATAACTCTGTGTTGTCATTGGGACTGCCAAGAGTATTTTAGATCATATCCAAGTTCATAATATCCTGACAAAACATATTAAATAATGTGTATTCTTTTAAATGTCATCTTAACATATTTCACTACCTTTTTCTGCATATATTTGTGTAGTCAAATAATGCTGACCTTGAGGAAGACAAATGGAACCTCCATTATCAACCCTGCCCAATTAGGACAATAAAAATAAGCCTAGTTCTTTCTTGTGGTAATTCTAGCACAAATACCTTTTTATGTAACAATTGCAAAGGCATAACACTATTCATTATGAGTGCAACACTCAAATGTTAAGTGAAAGTGGAATTTTTCTGTTAAGACTTGGTAATAGGTGCCTGGATAAAAATAATTTTGAAAGCAATAGTTAAAAAGAGAGAAATCTGTTCTCTCTCATTTCACTCAATATGTACACAATTGCTCCTACAATGAAAGCAGGTTAGATCTCTAAAGCATATAAGATTGAATTCTGTTCCTGAATGTTCCTACACAAATGGAATTAGGCAGATTTCTCCAGAGGAAGAAATCAGCTACCATTGTGCGCGTGGATAAATTAAACAGAAGAACAGTATGTCTGAAGAGAAAAAAAAAATTGTCTTAAAATTTCCACAGTACAGTTCTTAACATTTCCTAGCATTGCATTTATGCTTAGTAGCAAAGCTTCAGCATTGCTCAATTGTCGTAACAAAGAGTAGAATTGTACTCTGTTCATTTTTTTCAGAGAATGGGCCACTTAACAAAATAATGCTGTAAGTGAACAGATAAAAGTGGGCTACTAATTTTACAAATGATCCTCTGTTACTGCCAAGTACTTCAGAAAGTTGGCATAAGACTACTAGCAGGAAATATCCCTGTGTGCAATAGTTCTCAAAGAATGCCAGCTAGTGTAGAACAAAGAGGAGCCTGAACGTGTCATGAAGTGGTTTCAAGCACAGAGGGCCAGATATAAGGCTATGGATTTACACTAGGGATACATTTGGCTCAGAGTTTTTGAACTATGAGTTAGCAATTTCTACCAGGAGAGCTGGGCATAAAAAGCATCTGGTTGTTCTGGAAAGAGGAAGTAAGAAGTGCCCCAGAAGACACAGTGAGAAAAGCTTTTGCTCTTAGCAACTTTGTGTTAGCTGAACAAATTTGTGTTTGGGTTCCAGCCGCAAAAACCATACGCTGCTAAATGGATGTGGCTGAAATAGAACATATTAATCCTGCATCTGCTGCCCACCCATTATCTCTCTTCTTTGAAACAACCAGCTTTCCCAGGACACTCTACAATGGCTATTTGGTGTCATGACAATTTCATTAGATACATAGTAAAGGCACAGTTTGCAAACTGAGCAATCAAAAGGCTAACTAGGAGAAAACCAAAGTGAATAAAAGGCCAGAATATCTGAAGGGAAGGCGGCAGACGTAGAAACAATCAAACTGAAGCTTTAGGCAGCAAAAAAAAAAGGAAAAAAACTCAGTAGGTGCATGAAGGTAAGCAAGAAAGATCAGAGACAACAAACAAGAGGAATAAGTGGAGTAATTTGACAAAGCTCTGTAGAAGTGCTTTGATATTCTCTTTCCAAAAACTATTCTTTAACTATCCTTACTGTGTCCTGCATTTAACAAACATGCAGAGAGCACTGCATTTATTGCCCAGCCCACCACTTTGACTCACACTTGCTGCTTTGTGAGTCATTTCTTCCAAGAATCTGTTTTTTCGACACAATATTTTCTGCCTTGTTTGTCCTCTACAGAATACTGTGCATCTTCTCCACGTCTGATGTCCTCTTTTTCCAGGAGGAAGCCAGCAATCATAAACAGGGAGGGGCTGCTTTCATTCGTCCCAAATGTCTCAGACCATTGGGAAACGTTTCCTCCTCACCTTAGTAGCACAGCTGAAGGGCATCAGGAGTCAGTCCTCTGACTCTCACTTGATGTTACTTTGCCTCCCCCTCTTCAGTTGCCTAAATGAATTAATGGTTCTGCCCATCAGCTGTCAATCAGCTACACACAGGAAGAAGGAAGCATATTTGAATGGCTGTTTACAGGTATATTTTGTGAGTTAAGAATGATTTGTTTCTGCTTGTCTTCTTACCAGAAGAGTTAGTGTTGAAAGAGAAGATAAATCCTTTTCCTTGCTCTGTAGCAATAACACCTGTATTTCAAAACAAATGCAGGGATTCAATGAAAATAGGACTACTATAAGTCTTCTCAAGGTTTCGCAGGTATTCACCGTGCACGCACAAAGAGAGCCTGAAAAGAACTTAAGATTGGAAGAAAACAATGTATCCAGAAAAGGAAAAAAAAAAAAAACCTTTCTGTTTTGATGTATTTTTAACATTTAATTGGACATTTACCAAGGCCTTTTCATCCTGCGTTTGTTCTGGTTGGCAAAGGAAAAGAGAGTAAGGGAGATGCTGCGGGAAGAATCTGAAAACCTGGAATAAATTCTGCTGAGTTTGGAATAACATCTTAGCTTTGTAGGACTTGTCTGTTATGTATTCTGAAGGAAAAATAAGAATAATTGAGCAAATAAGATTAGTAGAAAGAAAATACATAGATACAGCAAATTTTAGGTCAGAGGGCTCTTCTGAATTATATCCTCAATTTAGTCTGCACTCAAGCCCCATTTTGAAGACTTAGGTGAATCAGAGGCTCTGTGATTGACCCTCTCTATCGGGCAGAATTTCACCCCTTTATTAATGCCTTCCTCATGAGATTTCTTCAATTGATACTTAGAAATCAGTCAGTAAGAGAACACGAGAGAGAGTTTTGATCAGCAGTCTTTGACATTAATCAAGGCAGAGTCAGTGAGGCATTGCTCATTAACAAAGCTGATCTTTCAGTGTTTCTGCAACACTCTCCATTCCTCTTTCTGTTCGTTCAAAAAACATGCAGCAGGTTCGGGTAATAACATGGCTTAGAAATGTCAAATGCTACTTATGCAAGCATAAAAATCAAGAAGTATTTTTTACTGTGATTTCAGTCAGGAAAGTTGATTTTCAGAAAGCATAATGGTTATGGCTGACTCAAGTGATGAAGGTATAAATGGCATTATGTAAAAGAATGAGAAGGCATAAGGACATCAGAAACCACAAACTGTGTTCCAACCATGAATTTAGGTCTAGCTCTTCTAAGGAATTAGAATGAAATTAATGTTTTTAATACCCCTCAACTGGTCACCAGGAGAGAGCAATCCCTATTCTGCAGGTTGGAAGGACAGAACGGACTAATAGATAATAATATACAGAGCTGTCTATAACCACAGAGTAAAATTTCATCACAGTATTCCTATATAAAGCATGGTGACTTGTCTACCACTAAAGTAGGTCTTCTAGAAAAATTCACTCATATCAAGAAGTGTTTCATCTTATATTTTCAGGCTTGAGTTAATTAAAGCAGTAAGAGAGAAATTTCAGTCACACACTTGCTACATGGATTTATGTCCTACACTTTTTAGTTGTATTTGATGTCTTACTCTTACTGGTCCAATAAAGCTACACTGCACTATCAAAGAAATGTAAATTGATCTTAAAGTTACACTTTTGGCAACAAGGGATTTATTTCAATAACCTCTTTGCCTAGTTGTTTTCCCAACTTCAGGTGTACTTAGTCTAGAATTTAAATGCAGTTTTAATCCCCTGCTAGGTGCATATTTGCTTCAGGACCAACCACAGTGCAAATTAGGACAGCCTTGCAGTAGCTACAGCTGATACTGGAGGCCAGTTTGGCAGATCTGACAATCTCAGGATCAAGGAAAGAGGCTGTGAGCAATCTTTGCCTCCAGTATCAGATGTCCCAAGGCTTTGATGCTCTTGACATTTTGTGTTCCTAAATTGCTGGGATTGATATGCCTTAAAGAATGAACTACACAACTGAGGCAAATCATATAACACTTCTAAGTTAATATTTAGAAAGACCACAGTGCTTTGTTTGAGATTACAGATGGTATTAAGCAGCTAAATTCAATTCTTTGCAAAAACCAACCATGGACTCTAACAATACAGCTAACAGTATTTTGGCAGAATCTGGGTGTCTAGAGAGCTACTTAGGTACCAAATCTAGACACCAACTTTAAGTTTATGTTTACCATGTGTCAGCAAAGTTTATCACTCAACTATTAGAGTATGATTAAGATAGGTATTTCAAATCCCTCCATATCTAACTACAGTCTTGGCCATCTACCTCATCTGCCTTACAGAAATGCCTCATCATCACATTACAAAGTAAAATGAGAAGAAAAGTCCTTTCAAAAATGACCTCAACACTGAAGGACTTGAACAAATGGAAAGTACAGGTAGCCATGCTACAAATATCGCAAATCCTGTCATCAAGAGCTACATCAGGGAATATGGTGGACTCCAACTTTTTTATAGGTTCTGCCAGTGAAAATTCTGGACACACTGTACAGGAATCCAGTTGGCTGTTAAAACTCACAGACAGTGGATGATAGACACCTTACATGCAGAAGTAAATACTATTTTTCTCCAAATAGCTGGTGGTCATCATTAGGTGCCTTCACTATTGTGCTAATAATTCACATGCTCCTAGGACAGCGACAGGGTTTCTGTCTGAAATTTCAGACAGATCAGATCAGATACAAGAGCATAGAGAGAGTCTGCAGCATTGCATAACAGTGTGTCTGCCACCTTGGCTGAAGTCTTGTAGAGTTGCCTGACTTCCATCGTGAAACTCAGTGCAAGGACTGGAGGCATGTGATTGCACTGCATCTCATGGAACAGCAGTCACTCCACGTTGTGGCAATCAGTCATTTGTTCCCTGGGAGAACAGATCTGTTGGACCACAGTCCAGGCTCCAGCTGACATTCAAAGTGCAGCTTTAAGTAAATTCAGATGATCAGAGAGAGCGTGAACAAAACTGAGTATCATCCTGAGCCAGGGTTGAAGACACTCTACAGGAAATTCTGAGTCCTAATATTTGTTCCTCTTACTGAATTACTTTTTTCCAAGTCTTTGTTAGTATGTAATGTACACACGGACCCTGGAGCAGAGATCAGACAAACCTAATCTTCCTTCCTCACCCATTACACTTTCCTACTCTACATCAAATGACACGATCTGAGGATCAATATTCTCAAAACTGTGAGGAGCTCTGCAGTGACAAGACACCATAAATACTGTGAATAACCCTACGTTTCCTGCAATACCCCTTCATTCTGAAAGAATAAAATTAGTAACATTTAACTAATATAAATAACTTGTCCCGCATTGTTTGGCTAATTGTTAGAAGAGTAATATTAACAGAGATTACATAAGGAGCATTATCAATATTGTTATAGATGGGAATAAAATCTTTCTGATCAGAACAATCAGCTCACTGCTGTATGCGTTCCAAGTCATCCCAGGGTGTTTGATTTAGTTTTTGAATCTCTGGTTGAGCTGAAAGATGTGTGAGAACTCATGTACCCAGACAGCTTTCCATTAGCTCTACATCTGAGGAGACTTGAGTATAAATTAATCCTTTCAAAGTCAATTGTAACTTACCCTCATTAAATTGGCTTGAGATCATTCTACTTGAGATAATAGCATGCGACTAACAAACATTTTGCTAAACACTGTTTCTTTCCCTACTTTCCCCCTTTCTTTTTAAAAATCTCTTTGCTTTTGACATCAACTGTCAGAGCTGCAAGAACAGGCGCGTATTAAACTTTTGATTTTTGAGAGGGGCTCTGATGCATCCAAATGTGATATGCTACCAGATAAACACTACGTGATCCTGAAATGTCTTTTGTCTGAATGGAAGGAGGGGAATCGATGTGGATGAAAAAGCAAAGTGCAAATGGTTGTGCAGCCGCAGGTGGATATCCAGTTTCTACCCATTCAAGAAAGTTGTTTGCTAGTATTTAGTATGCACTCAGAGCTCGTAGGTTCCTAAGACAGTGGCAGAATGCAAACACTGGTACTTGTGTGAGAGCCAACACCACTAGAACAAGTTCTGCCATGGAGGCGGCTGAAAGCAAGCAGTGCTGCCGAGTTCTTTTCATTTTGCCTTGAAAATTTCTGATGTCTTGAAGATCTTCTGTACTCAATGCTCTCTCTCTAAGCACGTTCATTTAGAGGAACATTTCTGAAGGGCTATGAAATCTGGGGACTCTCCTGAGAGCTACTACTTTGTCTGGAGGGATTGCTATGTAGTATAAAGGTAACATCAAGCTTTGGAAGCTTATATTTTCTTATACTGGTGAGTATAGACAGATGCATTTGGATGAATCACTTAATTTAATTCAGTGAAACAAACTGTGAGTTGCCTCTCAGTATGGTCCATATAGACTGAATGTATTTATATCATTAAAAATGCCAGTAATACACAAATGAAAATGAAGTTGGAGTTAGCACTTTACCTTTCCTAATGCCACCTGTTGATTATTCTTCCTTGAGATATCCTGTGCTGACATTATTTTTGTCTAGTTTCAAGTCTTTCTGGCTTACTGTAGTATTTGCTTTTAAAGACCATTTCCTTCTTCCTTTATTTTCCCATTGTGCCTATAATTTTTCTAATTTGAAAATAAAACTATTTTTTTCAATCAAGCTTCCAGTATCTATAACTCAAGATGTTATTTTTAAGGAGAATCTATTTATCTATTTGCTTTGAACTGCTTCTCAGTTCTGAGAATTCTGGGAGATGGTTTTCTAGATCAGTTTCTTGAAGGTACATTCCTATTTTTCCTATTTCCAATTAATTCTACTTGAAAAACTCTTCAGTCTCAAAAAAAAAAAAAAAGGAAGTGAAGTGAAGTTAGTCAAGGATAATGACAGGTCTCTAGGAAAAACTGAAAAATTTAAACAATCACTTCAACTGGCATATCTTTTCCGTTTTGACAGCTGATCTCAAAAGCAAACAGGTTTCAGAAGAAAAAGCCTCAGTGTTTTAGCAAAATGTTTAAATTAGTCATATGCAATCATATCAAGCAAAAAAAGCTTGAGCCAAGCTATTGAGTGTAAAACAAAATTGATTTTTTAAAACCTTCATTTATATCTTCCCATCTAAGATAGGGGTATAGTAGAAAGATGTATGGGTATTAAAGTTCTCACGCCCTGGCTTTTCTACACTGGAAACAAAATTACAACGGATTATGAGTCTTTATCTGCTACCAGAGTACAGTGCCCCGGCAGTCATGGAAAGTGCCCAGCAGTCATGGAACCTTGGCTTGAAAAGGGTGTAGCACCAAGTAAAACCTTCTGATCATCAGACTGATTCCAAGTAAGTATCTGTGGAAAAAAAAAGGCATCCTGAGAACTTAACAGCAGGGGTAGATTCCTTATTTTTGCCTTGTTTCTTGGTTGCACTTCTGATTCCATTTCCTGCTCCTCAGTTACTGACTTCAATTTATCTCTAATTCTTATTCCTTTGACAGTCACTTCCCAATTTCTGCTTCCCAACTTCAGTATGTTTTGCCGTGACACTGGTTTTCTTAGCTCAACCTTCTCCTAAGCATGACTTTGATATCCTGTAACGCTGGTCACAGCTGTGACACTCACTACTCAAACCTTCACAGGATGAAGCACCTCAGGTATGTTTAATCCCCCTCTTGTTTTGTTGGAAGAACAAGGGAGCAGTCATAACAGACCAACTTTTTTTTTTCTTGAGCACTTTACGTTCTTTGGGTATTTAAATCACCCAGTTACAGGACAGAGATATTTTATTTAAAAAGGAGCTCCATTTCAAAATATAAATCCTTAATTAATTTGGCAGCTTAGGTGTGTTGAGATCTGCCTTACTTTTTGCTGTCTTCCATTGATAGAAGACATATGGAAACCATGGAATCCAAGCTGATGCTGGAATTTAGAGAGACTTTAAAGGTAGTTCTGTATATAAGGGTTCAAGTAACCCGTCAATTTTCTTTACACTTTTGAAACAGTTAGGAAAAATCACTGATGAAATATATCCCCCTCTGTTAAAAGCTTGCAGAAAAACATTTCAAGAAACAAACAATTTTTAAAAAATTGAGTCCTCCTCCAATAATGTCAAATCCCTTTCTTTGATGAATCTTGTAAAGGTTTTACTACTCATAAGATAAAAACACCTTTTTTTTCCAATTAACTCTCCACAATATGCTTTAATTAGATAAAATAATGTAAGATATTGATGTTGGCACAATCTATACAAGCTCTACAAAGTTCCTTTATTTCTTCCTCAGTCTCTCCAAATTTACATATCTCCTCATGGTGCAATAAATATTTTAAATGGAGCAGAAAGACATAAACATAATTAAAAGTACTGTTGCACCATCTCCTTATAAATATTTTATTAGTTTTTACATTAAAATAATATGAGTTTGAACACAGTGAATTTGATGGGTATTAGAAGCATCTGTTGAATACTTGATAAAGAATAAATTCAATTTCATTGAACAATAATTTACAAAGCACAATGCAAATCTTTGGATAATAGGGCATATCTCAGTATACTACATTGTTTTTTATACCTCAAGGAGATAAGACTGACTGTTTTATTTCATTCTGTGAATTATTTCAAAATTCATATTGCAGCGAGATGGCACTTGAATTTTTCTAGGCAAAAATTTGACATCAATAAGAAGTTATTAATGTATAATTTAGGATAGTATGTTTACATACAAAAAAACCCCAAATGACTGTATTAGGCATCTCATTGGGTAATTCAGTCAGATACATTCTAATTACATTACAGTGAGAGAGACATAATGAAATTTACAGTGTATTGAACAAAAGCTACTGACCATTATAAAATCTAAAATCATAACAGATGGAACAGACCTATCAAGTGTGATTTTCAAATACTATGAATCCTTTGCTCCCACAAAATGGAAGTGATCTACAGATCTAACTTGTGCAAATGTGACTGTGTGAGCATCTTAAATATAGAATCATAGAATCATACAATTGCCTAGGTTGGAAGGGACAATTAAGATCATCGAGTCCAACCATCAACCTAACACTGCCAAAACCACCACTAAACCATGTCCCTAAGCACCACGTCTACCCATCTTTTAAATAACTACAGGGATGGAGACTCCACCATTTCCCCGGGCAGCCTGTTCCAATGTTTAACAACCCTTTCTGTGAAGAACTTTTTCCTAATATGCATCCTAAACCTACCTTGGTGTAACTTGAGGCCATTTCCTCTCATCCTATCGCTTATAACCAGTGAGAAGAGGTTGACCCTCACCTCTCTACAACCTCTTTTCAGGTAGTTGTAGAGAGTGATAAGATTTCCCCTCAGCCTCCTCTTCTCCAGGCTAAGCAATCCCAGCTCCCTCAGCTGCTCCTCATAAGATTTGTGCTCCAGACCCCTCACCAGCTTCATTGCCCTTCTCTGGACACGCTCCAGCACCTCAATGTCTTTCTTGTAGTGAGAGGCACAAAACTGAACACAATACTCGAGGTGGGGCCTTACCAGTGCTGAGTACAGGGGAATGATCACTTCCTTAGTCCTGCTCACTACACTATTCCTGATACAAGCGAGTATGCTGTTGGTCTTCTTGGACACCTGACCATACTGCTGGCTCATTCAGCCAGCTGTCAACCAACACACCCAGGTCCCTCTCCACCAGACAGCTTTCCAGCCATTCCTCCCCAAGCCTGTAGCGCTGCATGAGGTTTGTTATGACCCAAGTGCAGGACATGGCACTTGGCATTGTTGAAATTGGCCTCAGCCCATAGATCCAACCTGTCCAGATCTCTCTGTAGAGATATCCTACCCTCAAGCAAATCGACACTCCTGCCTTAGTGTCGTCTACAAACTTACTGAGGGTGCACTCAAGCCCCTCATCCAGATCATTGATAAAGATATTGGACTTAGATGATCTCCAGAGGTCCCTTCCAACCCTGACAATACTGTGATACTGTGATATTAAACAGAACTGGCCCCAGGACCAAGCCCTGGGGAACACTACTTGTGACTGGCCACCAACTGGATTTAGCTGCATTCACCACCACTCTCTGGGCACAGCCATCCACCCAGTTTTTTAACCAGTGAAGAGTACACCCATCCAAGCCATGAGCAGCCAGTTTCTCCAGGAGAATGCTGGGGGAAATCATGTCAAAGGCTTTACTGAAGTCCAAGTAAACAACATCCACAGCTTTTCCCTCATCCACTAAATGGGTCACATTGTCATAGAAGGAGATCAGCTTCGTTGAGCAGGACCTGCCTTTCAGCAAACCATGCTGACTGTCCCTGATCACCTGGTTGTCCTTCATGTGTGGCTTAATGACACTCAGGATGATCTATTCCATAACCTTCCCAGGCACTAAGGTCAGACTGACAGGCCTGCAGTTCCCTGAATCCTCCTTCCAGCCCTTCTTATAGATGGGCGTCACATTTGCTAACCTCCAGTCAACTGGGAACTCCCCGGTTAGCCAGGACTGCTGATAAATGATGGACAGTAGCTTTGTGAGCACTTCTGCCAGCTCCTTCAAGTACCCTTGGATGGATCCCATCTGGCCCCATAGACTTGCATATGGCTAGGTGCTGGAGCAGGTCGCTCACCATTTCACCTTGGATTATGGGGCTTCATTCTGCACCCTTTCCCTGTCTTCTAGCTTAGGGGTCTGGGTACTCAGGTGACAACTGGTCTTACTATTAAAGACTGAGGCAAAGAAGGCATTAAGTACCTCAGCCTTTTCCTCATCCTTGGTCACTGTTTCCACCTCTGTCTGCTAAAGGACAGAGATTATCCTTAGTCCTCCTTTTATTGTGAATGTATTTATAAAAATTTTTTACTATTGTCCTTAAATACAGTAGCCAGGTTAAGTTCTAGTTAGGCTTTGGCCCTTCTAATTTTCTCCCTACATAGCCTCACAACATCTTTGTAGTTCTCATGAGTGGCCTGCCCTTTCCTCCAAAGTCCGTAAATTCTCCATTTTTTTCCCTGAGTTGCAGCCACAGCTCTCTGTTCAGCCAGGCTGATCTTTTTCCCTGACAGCTCATTTTTCGACACATAGGGACGGCCTGTTCCTGTGCCTTTAAGACTTTCTTCTTGAAAAATGTCCAGCCTTCCTGGACTCCTTTGAGCTTCAGGACTGCCTCCCAAGGGACTTCGTCAACCAAGCTCCTTTCAGGACCAAAGTCCGCCCTCTGGAAGTCCAAGCTAGCAGTTCTGCTGAGCCCCACCCTTCCTTCTCCAAGAATTGAAAATTCTATCATTTCATGATCACTATGCCCAAGACGGCCACCAGCCATCACATCCCCCACAAGTCCTTCTCTGTTTACAAACAACAGGTCTACCAGGGCACATTCCTTAGTCAACTCCCTCACCAGCTGTGTCAGGAAGTTATCCTCAAAACACTCTAGGAACGTCCTAGACTGTTCCCTCTCTGCTGTACTGTATTCCCAGCAGATATCTGGTAAGTTGCAGTCCGCCATGAGGACAAGTGCTAGCGATCTTGAGACTTCACCCAGCTGTTTATAGAATATTTCATCTGCCTTTTCATCCTGATTGGGCAGTCTATAACAGACCCACCATGACATTTGCCTTGTTTGCCCTCTCCCTGATTCTTACCCATAGACACTCAACCCTATTTTCACCGTCATTAAGTTCTAGACATGCATAACACTCCCTGACCGCAGGGCTACCCCACCACTTCTCCTTGCTTGCCTATCATTCCTGAAGAGCCTATAGCCATTCATTGTAGCACTCCAGTTGTGTGAATCATCCCACCATGTTTCTGTGATGGCAACTACATCATAGTTTTCCTGCTGCACAATGGCTTCCAGCTCCTCCTTTTTGTTGCCCATGCTACATGCATTAGTGTACAAGCACTTCAGCTGAACTATTGATCCTACCTCCTTTATACTAGGAGAAGCCTTAATTCCTGTCTCACCGTTCCCAGGCACAGCCAAAATTTCTAACCCATCAATGGCCCTCACATTTCTGCTGCTGCGTGAATCTTCACCCCTTACGTTCATTGAGTCAGCAGACTGAGGAACCTCACTAGCATCCCATCCTATGAGCATTGGCATATGAAGATTCAAACAACCAGTCTGATGTGAACCCAGTTATGCAACTGTATAAACTAATACACGGTTGAAACCACAGCTAAATAGACATAAAGGAATATATGATGGACATCGGATTCTTATCTATTTGTTCTTCAGTTCAAGTCAAGAAATTCATTGAAAAGGATCAACAAAGGCATACTTTCTTGTGCCAAGTCTGGTCTGTCATTTGTTTCGAACACACTGTAGGAAGAAGTAGTCACTGGTTCATGGATACTATTTGTTTCATTTCACTTCCGTAGGTAGCAGGAGGGCATCACATATGCTGGAAGCACTGTATTCTCTTAGGGAATTTGTCTCTGGTGTGCAAACGGAGAAGGATCTGTTGGAAACACAACTCTGGGAAATTTTTTTTCAAGGTAAATTCTTCTTCCAGTATAGGTTATAAAATGTAGCTGTGTCTAAGGCTGTATAGAGCACAGTTCAGTGTGTTACATATGGCTTTTGGCTTTATGCAGTTATGAATGTTGTTCTGCAAGCTTATCAGTATACTGTAGTTTATAGGTTATCATTTTTTGTATGCTGACCATTGTCCCTAGGAAAATGATGTTGTAATATATATATTAAATTTCTATAGAGATATAATGGTTGTTAATTTTTGACTGCAATAATAGGCTTGCAATCCAAATGATTTTTTTGCAAAAGATAAGGATATTATGTAGCCACAGTGCATCATGGTCTTTATTGTCACTTATTCAAATCTCTTTCGAACTTATTCAAAATCTCTTAATCAAAGTGGCTCATTAAAAGCTTGGCATATGATGGGACAACCAGTTGTCTGTCATAATCTGAAAAAACATGTTTATTGTTGAAAGTAACTTTGGCATGGGTGAAGAGGAAATGGATGAGACTAAAGAGTGGTAAAATTCTCCAGACAGGATGTGATTGACATCATCATAACCTGAGTATCTGATGTACAAACTGTTCTAGACCATGCCGATAACAGGAGCAAGATGCATTTTGTTGCATAGTTTGCAGAGAAAATCTCATGTGCTTTACAACAAACTCTTTTTAGTGCTTTTTCAATGGCAGGGGGTTTAATAACGGTTTTGTGAGTCCTGCTAATTCTTCATGGATGGTATAAAAGTTGGCTACTACAGGCTTATTTCTTGAAGATGTGATCAAATGCTGTATAGAAAAGTGGAAGGTAAGATTGTCATGCCTGAAAAATGTGGTGGCCTTCTATAAGGGGGTTGCAGCAGTACTGGACAAGGGAAGAGCAACTGATGTCATCTACCTGGACTTGTGCAAAGCGTTTGACACTGTCCCGCATGATATGCTGGTCTCTAAATTGGAGAAACATGGGTTCGACAGATGGACTACTCGGTGGATAAACAACTGGCTAGACTGTTGCACTCAAAGAGTTGTGGTCAATGGCTCAATGTCCAAGTGGAGACCGGTTACGAGTGGTGTTCTTCAGGGGTCGGTACTGGGACCAGTGCTGTTCAACATTTTTGCTGGTGACATGGAGAGTGGGATGGAGTGCATCCTCAGCCAGTTTGCCAATGATACCAAGCTATCTGGCGAGGTCAACATGCTGGAGGGGAGGGATGTCATCCAGAGGGACCTGGACAGGCTGGAGAGGTGGGCCCATGCCAACCTCATAAAGTTCAACAAGGCCAAGTGCAAGGTCCTACATCTGGGTTGGGGCAATCCCTGGCACAAATACAGGCTCAGCAGGGAATGGCTGGAGAGCAGCCCTGAGAAGGATCTGGGGGTACTGATTGATGAAAAGATCAACATGAGCCAGCAATGCATTATCGCAGCCCAGAAAGTCAACTGTATCTTGGGCTGCATCAAAAGAATAGTGGCCAGCAGGTCAAGGGAGGTGATTCTGCCCCTCTACTCCACTCTCATGAGACCCCACCTGGAGTACTGCATCCAGCTCTGCAGCCCTCAACACAGGAAAGACATGGACCTGTTGGAGCGTGTCCAGAGGATGGCCATGAAGATGATGAGTGGCCTGGAGCAGCTCTCCTCTGAAGACAGGCTGAGAGAGTTGGGGCTGTTCAGCCTGGAGAAGAGAAGGCTCCGGAGAGACCTTATTGCGGCCTTCCAGTACCTAAAGGGGGCCTACAGGAGAGCTGGGGAAGGATTTTTTACAAGGGTGTGTAGTGGTAGAACAAGGGGTAATGGCTTTAAACTGGAAGAGGGTAGATTTAGATTAAACATTAGGAAGAAGTTTTTCACTTTAAGGGTGGTGAGGCACTGGAACAGGTTGCCCAGGGAAGTTGTGGAAGCCCCATCCCTGGAGGTATTCCAGGTCAGGCTGGACGTGGCCTTGGGCAACTTGGTCCAGTGGAAGGTGTCCCTGCCTATGGCAGGGGGGTTGGAACTCGATGATCTTCAAGGTCCCTTCCAACCTAAACCATTCTATGATTCTATGATTTTAGGATTGTGTGTTTTTTCCTAGAGTATACAAGGAAATGGTTTGATGATATTTTTGAACTATGAGAGCAGTAGAAACTTTTTAGCATTCCTTATGAAAAATTTATATGAGGTTAACATGTAGAAACAAAGAAAATATCAATCTTAGGTTTTCTTTTTTTCATTTTAACATTAAAGCAGCATTTTAACAAGGCAAAACATTGCTATTTGTTATTAATTTCATATGTACATACCAAAGCAAGATGACTAATAAATGTAGAAGGTAGTATCTTAAGAATTTTTTTTTTAAAACCAAAAATGGTTGTATACATGATTTCTTATTGACAAAAACTTCTTTTTTGTTTGTTTGGCTTTTTTTTGTTTTTAGCATGCTACAATATTTCAAAGTACCTTTGGTGTGTTTCATGGATGCACTTTAGTTTACATTTGTATCCTCTATATCTGTCATTTCATTATGGGTATACAGTTTAGAAAGTTTATTGAAATCTTTTAGAGCTGTAATAACTTCCTCAAAATACTATCAAAATCCTCCAAATGAAAACAAAATAATCTTAGAAATATCTTACTAAAGCTTCCTTATCTTTCAAAATTAAAACATCCTCAATACCTTCCAGTCCACTCATATAACTTAATTGCATTCTTCATTGACTTTTATCCTATTAATAAAGCCAATATATGTGATTCTTATTTTTCATATGAAAACCGATAGGAGTTTTAACCAGCCTGTCTTCTCAGAATTTCTTCCCACTTAAGACACCAAGGTGACAAAGATCTTTAAATGGTTCGTATAATTGTGTGGATGCTTGTGTGTGAAGATGCAATGACACGTAGCCACTATTTTTATAGTTAAAATGAAGGCCATAACAAATTTTACCAAGCATGATAAACTACATAAAACTACAAGATTTAGTGTTTTGTGTTCCAAAACCTGAGATCAGGCACATCTACACACCACCAGAGATCTGATAGCTAAATAAAGGAGAGAAGGATGGAAATTGTTCCATTCTAGGTAATAGACTTGAGCTGAAGGAATACCTCATCTCATTTCATCGCTTCTGCTACCACATACCTGCTAATTAGCTGGCATCAGACTTTCCTAATTGCTGAGTTACAGCATTATTTGGAAAGAAAAGCTCTTAAGCCCAGTCCAGGTGCACAACATTGTTCTTTTGCATGCACAACACAGAGAAGGATTAAAAGAAAAGGGGAATCACAAAACAGAAGCACCAGACTTACTTTTATCATTAATGAAATGTCCAAAATCACTTTTATGTAAGAATATGTCTTAGTAATTTGTTATTCAACAAGCTGGGTTTTTTTCACCCCCAAAGGCATAATCTGTTTCTGCTGATTTTGTCTCACATTTCTACTTTTCTAGCTTCTTTATATTCAATGTTGTTTGCCTCCTCTTACATTCCAGAACTATTTGTGAAGAAGCAGGGTTTCTATTTAAAAATGTAAACAGGCCCTTGTGCTGCAAATGGTCTGTAGCTTAAACTTTATGTGCTAAAGGAAAGTCAGAATTTCATTCCTGAGGGAGGTCACTTGATACTGCTGCTTGAAACTCTTCAACTGATAAATCTCTCATTAAATTAGACACCTCCACAGTTGGGAGAATTGGCTTTTATGAGCCTACTGTGCGTTTTTAAGTATAAGTGCAAGGAGCAACTAGCTGTTAAAAATGATTCTGTAAAACATTATTAAACTCTGGAACCAGGATAATGATTACAGACACTAAGGGAAAAAGCTAACTGCTTTATCTGAAGGAGATTTTGTTTAGCAACTACTTGCTACATAACAATAGCTTGTAAGACTTTTGATAAATATTTTATTGAGTGTTCAGTTCCTAAAGCACATGAAGTACAACTAAAGATATCAACACAAATAAATGTGTTTTCCCTAATAGCATGTAATATTGAATATTGGATTATATTGTTCATACTAATGTCATCAAAATCAAATATAAGGTGAAATAAAGTGAAACAATATTACTGCCTGTTAGTTGTAGTACTGATAGAGCAGCAAATGTGTTCTACCGGTCACATCCCTAAGAGAGACCAATATTCTGCTACCAAATCATATCAAATTTTGGAAGTAAATTTTACATATAAGCCAAAAGAAACCCTGAAAATTCGTGTATGGAAACAAAAGTGATGAATCACTAAGTCAATATTCAGTTTAAATTCAAGAATGAACTTGCATTTAATTAAGGGAAATTAGCAGTGTCTTAGTGAGTACAAAAGAATAAATATCAATCTATCATTCTTTGCATGTATATGTTCTTACAAAATCTTAATCTGTTATGGCCTATATCATTTGGACAGGTCTGTAAAATACATATCAAGTCTGATGATAAATATTCACCATTTCGTGCCACCTGAGAATCCTGCAAAGGGTTGTCTGCCACCTATAACATCCCTTAACATTTTCAATAGCCTATTGCAGTCCTCCACAGGGACAACGTTTCCATCTCCAAAGATACTCTATCTGGTTACAGGACAGCCATGTCTCATTTGAACTAGTGCATTAAAAGAAACATAGCAGCACGAAGAAAATATGGAAAGTCTGTGGGGAGTGAGGTTCAGTGAGATCATGATAAAGTTTCACATTTGATCAATCATGGCTAGTGATGTCCTTCTGACTTAATGAGACTGTTCCTCTGCTAGACCAGATAACTGAAGATAAATATTTTCTTCTGTATCTGAAGCCTCTGGTACAGTCTCTCTTTGACTCACTGACCACCAAGGCTGCAATATAGCTTTATTTCTCACAATTCTGAACAGTAGGAAGGATTATCTAAACAATTTAATATTTATGGCTCCAAAATGCATATTACACAAATAAAATTACATGTTAGTATATCAGAACATTTAGACTGTCATTACTAAAATTCACTCAGACCATTTTTCAAGGCACTCAGTACCTTCCAAAAGTTTAAGATATTATTTAATTTGTATTGGAAGTTATGGTTTCAATCCTTTGAGGGATTTGATCAGCCTTGAACATTGCATGGTACTGTCAGCTTACCGTGATTAATATGGGAATTGTGGAATTTTATCAAGATTGTACTGGATCCTAAATTGTCCAAAGTGAATGAAAAAATCAAAAGAGCAATTAACCTTGCCATATAGAACTGTTTGTTTAAAAAAAAAAAAAAAAGCCCAATCAGACAGTAAGAGTGTGACAGGAGACAGGATTACATCACTATGTTCATTTCGATTACCTGAGCACTGAGTAGCACTTTGGCTGTAGACATAAAGTTCTTGCTAGTATTGGTTCCTTAATACATTTTCTTTACTCACTGTATCACTTTATTAATCCTATTATTTATTTTTTGGTTTTTTACCTTCTCTCTATAAAACATCTGACTTAGCCAAAGTAAAAGGGTTCATCTTCTGTAACAGTATTGCTAACCTGTGGCTAGGAAGGCAATATAAAATCAATGGTTTCAAAAATTCCACGCCAGATAATTCAATTCTTTGAGTGGTGGATAAGACTATGTGATAAACCAGTCTTTTTCCACCAGCAAAGATGCATGAGAGAGTAAGATTCGAGACCAAAATTGTCAGCTCTATCTTTTCTAATCCCTTTTTACTTCATGTGGATTTAGCAATGTTTTCTGTTGGAAAAAGTAGCATCAGTATTTAGAAATTTCTTTTTTTACCCCTGAGGATAGTTAACGTCATCTAAAGTGAAAGAGAAAAGGGGAACTGCTCACCTGAAATCCCTCATTAATTTTTTAATGCTTTAAATACATTTTCAGACTGAATTCTCTGTCCTCACAATAGCTAATAATATTTTTTTGTCAATAGTTGTGTTTTATACAACAAAGGGAATCTAGGGGCAGCTTGGTCTGAAAAGGAAAATAAAAAATACTGTTGTTATTATGAGTAGGCCTTTTTTTTTTTTTAATTAACCCCATTTCCTTCTTGTCTTAACCAATTGCTAACCATTTCAGTTGAAGTACAGAAACATCCTCTCTGAATAAAATCTTCTCTCAGGTAATTCCAAGTATTCCAAAGAATATTTCTTTCACAGCACCATCTGTAAATGATGTGTGTTAGAGGTAAAATAAATTGGCTGGATGGCTAGTACAGACTAGCAGAAGTTCTTAACATTATGAATGTGAGGATCAGTTTAGAAATCCTTAAATACTGCTTTGGATTGAGCAAAATATTCAAAATAGACCATCTGAAAAAATTACATTTCTGCATTTCAAAAGATAATTCTAAGTATGCTCTGACTCAAAAAGATTTGAAGATTAAATCTAATTCAATATTTAGTAGGTCCATCCCTGAACCTAGTGTACTTGGGAGAAGGCAAAAAAAATTAGGATTTGGCTGAAAAATGAAGTAAGCTTGGAAACCCCTTTTTAACTTTCTATTCAGTCTGTTCTTCCTGTAGTCCCCACAGATGTATTTTCTTTTTTACCATTGTGTGAGCCAGCACAGGCAGGATGCCGGAATAATCACAAAACCACAGATGAAATGCAAAGAGTAAATTTATTTTCATTACCTTGCCATGCAGGTCCATGCTAGAGGATCAACAAACCTGTTGGTTTTGCCTGTTTATCAAGGATTCACGTAGGTGTAGTTTACCACTGTGCTTTGATCTTTCCCACAGCAGGGAAGGAATCTCAAGCATGTTCAATAGGGTGCCTCTAAGTCTATCATAGGCCTATGTTATCTAAACACAGATGTTATACTTGTCGAACCCACAAGGCTAAACAACAATTAGTACGATAGGTGTGTTTTTCAACACCTCAACTGCAAGTCACTTAAGCGTATTTACAATCTTCCTTGCCAATCTTCCATTATTTTGCCACACTCATGTTAAAAAGGATTGAAATTGTGAAATCAAAAGAATTGAGGTATGCCAGACAATCAGCTCTATCTGCTTCACACAGGACACATGAATATTTTTTAATCCAGTGGACAAGCCACAACACATAAAAAGAAATATGGGCTGTGATTGGATAGGACTAAAATTTTTCTATGGAAGAAAAAAGAATTGGCAGTGGGAGTTTTGTTTTGTTTTTCTAATAGGTGCACAAAGATTGCCACAAGCTACTGGGACTATCCACCCTGTAATAATATACACTTGGAAGTGGAATTGAAGATACATTTACAGTCTTACTGAGTATGTTACCTCAATTTGCATACTTAATTGCACAAATTAAGTCCTAGGAACACTGGTTTGCATGCACTAAATATCTGATAGCATAAAACCAGAAAAATCCCCCCCAAAATTCACTAAAGAAACAAATTTCAATTACTTTAAGTCTTCATTGGTCATCCTATTTGTCCAAAATTTTAAAATCAGTGCCTCATTTCCTTTTTTTGCATTCACTAGCAATTGTTTCTGTTGAAAACATTTTGAAACATTTCCCAGTTTTATGTCATGCTTGTCTTGGTCTCTTCCAAAAATTATAATGTCATCATAAATATTCAAAGACTATACACCATTGCATGACTTGTTAATTAAACCTTGATATTTCTCAGGTGCTGATGAAATTTCAAACATCAATCTTCTATAACACTGTGGTTTTGCATGTGTTGCAAACAGCGTGCTCATTTTATATTTAGACTCTAACTCAGCTAAAGTGTTCACAAAGAATGTGAAGGCTCTACGGAGTCCTCACTTGGATGCAGCAGACAGTTAATAAAGTGAAGGCCCTGTAGTAAACAAAACTGATACATGGTTGTAGAGAGGAGTTTACTGCCATGATATCACTCCCCTTCTGCAAACTGTGAAATTCTGTACACGTTTAATCTACCTAATTTTCCCCATTTTTTTTGTTAGCATATTTTAGTCTGGAATTATCAGACTAATGTCTTTCTGCAGTCAAGAGTTCAGTCAAGTCCCTATAACCAGTGGTCTTCTTTGTATTCAGGTTTTAAGTTCCTCAGGGACAAGAAATTCCTCTGAGCAAAGCATCTTTTATACAACTGCAAACAAATAGTTCTGCTTTACCAATCCATTCTGTAGACAGGTGAAAAAATTAAGCTAATTCATGCACATTATATGCATACACACACATATATACAAATTTGACCACTTAGGTGAGGTGAGGAATCAGTGAGTATGAGTAACAGCAGAAAGGATTGGATCTAGGACTCAGCACTCAGTTCCAGTAAATAGCTCTGAGAACAGCAGACTGAGTTTCAGCATAGGTCCTTGATGTCTCTGTAACACACAGATTCTGTCTTGGTCCTCCTTCAGAAACCATGTGTAACCTACTAAAATATCTCAAGCTAAGAGGTTCACTAGTAAACATATCCAAAAATGGAAGTACACAGGTTATAGCACCTTTACAATGTGCAATCTTGTAATGATCAACTTATTTTCTTGTCTAGACAGGGCCTGCAACCTCTGTAACCTTTCCTATGAAAGGATAATTTAACACAGACTCCATAGATATCTTTCTGAAGTTCTAAATAATAGCTTTTCTGTCCTCACAGGAGAAAGAGAAAAGTAGCCCTCAGTTTGGAAATATGATCAGTTTATTCTCTGAGTAGCAAAAGTAATTCTTTCTCACAATTAAATTCACTCATTAAAATCTGTGTATGCACACACACGTATACCGTAGCCACTATTTCACATATAGCTATATAGTTACACTAATAACTCACTGCTTTGATTTGCTTAATTTGGCTTTCACTTCATTTTAATTTTAAAGAACAGGATACCTGAGTGTCTAATATTTAGACACCCATTCAATGCTAGATAAGGACTGACGATAAATCAAAAATCTGGGGAGTTTTGACAACCTGAAAGAATTTTAAAGAGCATAGCAAACATTTATATAACTAAATATTATGAGACCATCATTTTATTGCATGGGATCCATTAGAAAACTACTTTCAAAAGGCCTACATTCATAGATACACATCTGCAGTTCGTAGAGCTGTAATACAATAGAGCTTAATTTTCTGTAATACTGTTCATCCAAACTGCATCTCAAAGCACTTTATGGGGGTGCATTAGCAGACAGAGTGAGAAATTAAAATGTAGCTTTACAATGAAGTGACTACAAAATGGTTCTGTGGGGGTTTGTGTTTATTGTGTCTCACTGATCCCATAACAAATTTGCTTAGGTTAGCTTCCTTTATGAATACCATATTGATTTATTTATTAACTACAGTGCTTCAGACTCCATCTAGGCCCTGCAAATCAAATCAAGCTGAGTTATTTCCTCCATATGCATTTTCAAGACTAATAAAGGATTGTGCAAAGGAAAAAAAAATCATGTTCAGAATGCAACCCAGCCACTCAAGAGCTAGCCTTTAATTAATGGAGATGGGAAGCAGTGTCTGCATTGTTTCACTGGTCTCTTTTTACTCTATGTATATTTCCATCTTGATTTAGCCTTTGAAATACCCAAAGAGAAGAATTTTCACTTGCTACTGGTTCTTCTAAACATCCAGGAATGTATTTTCTGTGGACAATGGTTACTACGTATCTTGCTTTTTAACATTACTAAGATTTCTTAAACAGGAATTACAATCCCCTTGAATTTCGGTGTAGCAGAAACTGTCTTCACTGAGATATAGTAAATCAATTCTATTACCAAATATAGAGGTCTAGCAGGTGCTTTGTAAGAAATACATAAAGACCTTGTTTGAAAAAACTTACAAAATAGTTGATAAGGTAGGCAATGAAGGACAGAGGAGATGTAAGGCATAGCTAGAGAAGGACCCTGTTCAAAAAGGAAAAAGAATCACATCATCTAGATGCACACTGGTTTGCCACTTCTATGTATTGTTAACCCAGCAGTGTAAGCACCATCCTGCTGGCAGACAGCATGGCAGGTGCGATTGCTCTACAGTGATCTGAAACGCATGAAGACACACATATAACTAAGTAGATTTTAGTGAGACATAGATAACCTGGAAATACTGTTGGTACGGTGGTGAAAGAAACATGAAGAAGGTCCCAAAGCTGGTGTCATCAACAGTAGATTCAAACACGACAGCAACTTGTCTGATCGTTGACAGAACTGGGGGACACATGACTGTTTTGAAAGCAAGTCCAGGATATCTGTATTAGATAAACTATACAAAGTCCAGCAAATTCCCAGTGTTAACTGCTTGCTTTGGTACTAACACACAATGTGAAATACTCAGTTAATAATTGTATGCCTATCACAGGTTAAAAGAACAATCTCAGGAAACTGGCATCTCCTTCCAAGGGTATTAAATAATCAAACAGAGGTTCGATCTTTATTCTGTCTCTAACAGAAAAAAAAAAAGCCAACCAAAGTCAGTCATGTCAATGGGAAATACCTTGGAATAAAATTTTCAGGTGTTTTTGTTGTTGTTTGTTTTGGATTTGATTTTCTTTCTTGTTGTCCATATTGTGTATACAAATAAAAATTAAGATACTTAATTTGATTTCATTAGTTACAATTATAACTCTTCTTTCATGTGCTGCTATAAAAAAACTACTTTAAAAGCATCGCAGCAACTTAAAAATATCCATCCTCTTACTAATCAGTAAAAATACTACAGAATTCACTCCCATTCAAAAGGTCTGCATCAAGACCTCAGAATCTTGACAGCCCCTCAATCCTCATCTAGAACATTTGTCAATGGACCACACATCTTATCAAGCAGATGGTATTCAGGAAACTGTTAGAAGGGCTTAATTATTTTCTCTGTGAGAAAATGTGAGATGAGATGGAATTTCATCAAAGTCCAATGATTTCGTTATTATGAAAGCACTCTGAATAGAATCAGGTCTGAAATACAGAAGTGTGCAGGATTCACCTGAATCAACACTGGCAAGAAAACACATCATTGTCTGCAAGATAATTTGCTGTTCACAACCTGCCCTGACAAAAGCAAATTTGTTATAAAATATATACCATGTACAAAATTTTTTAGGAAGGAGCAGTACTGGAGTAAATAACATTCTGTAGCAAGTCACATTATCAGCATATGACACTGTAATGCAAGGATAGAGTATAATTTAGTTTACTGCATTGGATGTCACTCATCAAATTTCTTTCAGTGTTCCACATAAGATTGTAAGAATTGCCATAAAAGAATAAACCAACACTCCGCCGAACAATGCCAATGGAGGGGAAAACTATGTATGAACATATCTGTGAAATTTGACTCAAGGTTCAGTTCAGATACCTGGTTTTTTTTCCTCTCTCTATTTTTTCCCTTTTCCTTTTTCCACAAAGAATTTCCAGTCTCCTGTGGTCTTCTGTGAACAGGGTCTTCTCACTGAATGCCACTAGGAAGAATGACCTAGTACCCAAATCAAATGGTTTCATGTTCTACACACTAAAACATTATGCCTATTTGCTCTAACCAGTCTAATATGTTAAAGTGCTTCTCAAGTTGCTATATAGATTTATGTTTTTTGAGATAGTTTTATTCTACTTGTGGGTTTGGTGTTTGGGTTTTTGGGGGGTTTGAGTCTTTTTTTATTATTTGGTTGCTTGAGTAATGTGTGATTATCATAGAGGTTTAAGCATTCTGTTTGCTTTACTACTACGCATCATTAACACATAAATAGTTCTAATTAAAGATCACTGAATGTGAAATATGAATAAATCTTTATCACTTAGGGATTACACTGTAGAAGAATTTATTTTATTTGGTGTGTTTGACAGCATTTGGGCATGCTGAATAGCAATGTCATCATGACTTTCTGAAGTAGTCAGTTACTTCAGAAAGGGACTGGTGTTGTTATGATTGGAGGCCTGGGAGTCACAAACAGCTTTCCCTAAATAAGGTCTACCATGGAACAATTTAAAGCAGCCAGCATTGTTTTTCTTGTTTTTTTGTTTTTCCATGCCTCTTGCTTTTGTAACTAGTCTCTTTAGGAAGCAGAATGTATCATCATGGTTCATCATCATACTGGACCTCAAACCAGGACAACAAATAAATAAATACAAAAAAATTATTGAGAAGAAATTTCAAACCATATACTTATTTCACTGAAGACATTTTTTCAGTGTGTGGCAGAACTCAAAAAAGTAAGTTGATATGGCATTTAGCTGAAAAGACATAATCTTGGCTTTCAACTCAGTTCCCAGCATTATTTCTGATTGTTTTATTCCTCTAGAATAAAGAGCTTTGAGAAATGAAGATAGAACACAAGGTCTTCCTTGGACCATTGGATTTGGTCACGTGGCTCCTTGTTTTCTCTTCCTCTAACTTCAAGAATCCTCCAAACTTTGTTATATTTTTGCTCAATTTCAGAAAACTTCTGATATGGAGGATATTACAATTTTCTTAATATTTTATATCTTTGGGGAGTGGAAGATCTGTTTTCATATCTCTCCAGTTTGAGGAGGGAAATAACAAATTGTCTAAGAAGCCGACTATCTGTATGAACTGGGCAGTCTGACCCCTTGTGAACTATCTGAACGCAGTGGTTGGTCTTTGTTTTACAGGGGAGGGCAGAGAGGAGAATGCTGTTACTAGCTGGCCTCAAGAGATCTCTTCCAAATTCAATCCACCTTCCATTATCACATGATTCCATAGTTAGGCAGTCTCAAAATGAATCCACAAGCCCTTTGCAAGATATGGACACAGCTCTACCAGAAGCCAAACTAAAGTTAAGACATCTTTGTCTTGAGGTAAGCAAGAGAAAAAAATCTAAGTGTAGGAATCTTATGTATTTTCTGCTGGTAGAATGGAGTCACCTGTATCAGAAATATCATTGAAATGGATGATTTTTGAGTAGCATCAGGGAACATTAATTCCTATGTTCTTCCTGCTAATCAAATGCTGGAGTATGTGCATATTGAAGATTGTTTTTACCTGATAGTAGGCACAGACAGTGGGCGTATTCGCCTCATGCAAAACTACCTAGAACCAAAGAAAGTCTTTGCAGTATTTCCAGAGCACTGGGTCAGATTCCTACAATGAGTCAGATTCCTATAATGAATCAATCATCTGGGGAACTAAGTTAAGTTTTCTCATTATGGCTATCTCCTGATTTTTTTAACTTAAATGGAAATACAGCCTAAATAGGAATTGAATGACCATTTTCAATTTTGTTAGTTAAACTTCTGCCCAGATCCTCATTGATATTCACATTTAGAATGAGTATCATGCTAAATTAGGTTTAGCATTTTGCAGTACTGTGATAATGATTTATGTTTGGGACATTTAAAAGCTAAATATGACAGAGATTGAGAGTTCAACAGAACACCACTATTTTATGTAGATATTTTCCAATAACACTAATTGGGGATGAGACTGCTACATGCTGCTCTTTTTGGCACTGGTTTTGTAACTGAAGTTTTTCCTCACACTCTGTAGCAACATGGAACACCATCAACTTTGTTCTTATCCTTCTAAGGACTAAAAAACCTCTACACTGAAACTGAAATAGAATCCAAATATCATGAGAGAACCAGAATATCTTTTCACGAAACTGGTGTTTACTCAGCCATATTTCTCTCCTGCGTCCTACTTCACAACTATTTTCCGTTTTCATACTTCTATTTCAGAAGAGTAGGCATTTTTAAATGGTTAAAAGAGAAGACAGCTGACCATTACAGGAATGCACTGTAGTTTGACATTTTAAACTCTTCCCCAGAGGAATGTATACTTTATATGACATTCAGTCCTTCCATCTCCTCAGATAATCATGTACAGTCTAATGAAAAATACCTGCTACCATACTAAGCTGCTTTAATAGTACACAAACCAACACTTTCTCTCATGGAACCGTAATACAAATGCATAGTCTTGCTCTCCTACTGTTATCTGTAATGTAACACGGCTTCTTTCTGAGTTCTTAGGCTCAGCAAAGTTTCATTTCTACCCTTACTGAAAGAAAGGTAGAAATGAAAATGCTGTCCAAAAATGTTAGGTAGAGGCACAGTATGAGACACAGTAAGAGTCACACTTATGACTTCCAGTTGCCTGGCCTAGCAATTACTACCTCACTCTCTATTTATAAAATTTGAGGGTTGACACAGCTTTTGTCATCTGTCCAGCTAAACCTTCCAACAATAGACTTCTAGTAATGCTTGTATATTTCATAACCCACATAGGTATATTACATCTATGCTTCTCAAATCTTTTGTTTGTTCTGAGGAGGACAGGAAGAAACTGCCATTGCATCAGTGCTTCCAGTGCAAGGAGACAATGGATGAAACCCACATTCCCTCTGAGTTATTTTTAAAAACATGGCATTGGCAAAGGTCCCAACTTTGCATTTATTGTCTACTGAAAGTGTCCTACAAGCACCAAAGCAGAAATGTGTCTCATATAACAATCTGAAAAGTAGTAATGTAGTAGCTCATTTGATCAGGTCATTGGCAAACTCAGCATATAAGAAAAATGTGACAGAGAGCTCAAAGGTCAAGTTTCAGTGGATACACAGGAACTTCTCTGAGACCAGATGCCAGGTTAGATTTACAGCCCAGGCAGTTTGCTTGCCAACAGGAACATCCTGGGAACAATTTCTGGGGCAATCCAGACTTTTCCTGGGGAAAAGTAAAACCATGGATGTTACCTAGATCTAGAAACCAGTCAGGAATGAATATTAGGTAACAAATATTAGATACAGAAAAAGGTTTGAGTTTCTTACCAAAAAAGCCACCAGATCACCTGCCAAATGAGCAGCCTGAATACAGTGACTTTTCAATATGCTACCAGAACAATTTGGAGTACCTAGATCAGACAGGTACAAGGTAACTGCAGCTCAAGTAATGTGTTGAGAAGAGCATTCAAGTAGTGAGAAAAGGCTGATACTACTGATAACAGGTAGAAGCGGTAGATGTAGATGTATCTTGTGTTTCTATAGCCAGAATTTTATCAAGGCAGGGTGACTGGAAAACCAAGGGCAGATTTTCAACAGTGACAAAACCCAAAAAGACGAGAAAGCAGTTTGGTTGAGACAAGATGTCCAACAATGGAATATTAAGTTAAAACTGAAGGTAAAATACAAATGAAATGACAAAAAGGGGATAAAATATAGATCTGAAATTCCTGATAGGAATAGCTAAAAATACTAGATTTTTCCTTTTTTTTAATGCTTTGCATTTGTCTATAAATACTACTTCAATTGTGTTTTCCTTAAGAAACTAGATGTCTGTGTTCATTAGTTTTTTCTAAAAATGCATGAAAATGCTTGTGCTAAATTAGTTGGAAAATGTCACCATTGCTAGTTGGAAAGGTCATACAACATGTCATGAAAAAAAATGAAGTCACAATAAATACTAACAAAGATACTGTAAAGAACTGAGCTTGAAATAAAATCCTGATTTGGGGGTCAATTATTGCCAGGCTTGCTGGATCAAGTCACAACTAAAACTGATTGGTGTTTCACCACAGAAAAACAGTTGAGTCACACTCTTTATTTAAAAAAAAAAAACAAGCAAGCAACAAAACACAAAAAAAAACGGCACCAAAGTAGGAATTAACAGTCGTGCCATATAACTCAGCCTGATAGATTGTTTTAAGCCAATGTTGTTTGGATTAGCACATTAGTTTCTTTCAGTAACACACATTCCTATCACGTTTCTGATAGGAATAGCATTCACAGCAGGTTTCAGACTTCATCTCAGTCAGGGTTTGTAGATGCTACAAATATTTTTTCAGCATGGCCATAGAAGAAACATTTACCCTCTATATGTAATATTTTAAATTAGTTTGGGTTTTATCTCAAGTAGATACATAAATATATTCTAATGGCTCTAGTGAGGTCCATGAAAGATCTGTAATTTACTTCAGAATGAGCAAGTGAGCATCCAGAATGTGTCATCACTCCTTAGGATTTGCTATAGTGAGTCTGACCAGCAGTAGTTTTGTCTCAAACAGTGACCAGTGGCAGACATCAAAGGAAAGGGTCTAAGAGTTATGCAATACAGTATGTCATCCCTGTAGCATGCCCTTCCACCTGCCAACAGCCAGAGGCCTAGGGATTTTCCGCACTGGAGGTTGCATTTGGACTACGACTTAACAATACTTTCTGGAGTGAACCTCCACACATTTGTTATTCCTTTGCAGTGCTCTGTTGAAGCTCAGCATCCCAATTTTCTTCAGCAAGAGTCCTACAGTTGAATTACATATTGGGAGAAAAAGACTTACCTATTGGTCATTTTTAAATTGCTGCCTGATTATTTCAGTGCCAATCACCTTTCACGAGCCATGTGCAATCTTGAATAAGCTTTTCCTTTAGCTTCTTTGTTACAATGAGGAAGTTACAGATATATATAATCAATGTACAATCATTGTCCACAATGAATAATCATAGCCTTTTAATCACTTATCTAGCCACAATCAAACTGCCCCTTTTATTGCAGAACAGCTCAGTTTCTTAAAAAAATTTAGGAAGAAGATTTCCTTACAAGCTTTTTAGAAATCTAAATAACTTGTAACAGTCCACTCACATGCCTACACGCTCCCTCACTGCACTCAAATAGACTTGAATTGCTCCTAGGAAATAACAGTTTGTAACACCATTACATTATGATGGCTTCAAATAATTTGCCTGCTAAAGAAATTTGTAGTCCTTTAATATTACACGAAACTTTTAGAAAAAGAAACATCATGTTTGTTACCATCCTACTCATATCTCACTTATTAGTCACAGGATACATATAATAGGTAACAGTTCAGCTAATTCATGCATGATATCTTTTAGTACTTTTAGTGAGTTTCACATAGGCCTTGCAATTTCTTGTATGCATTTTACTGATTTTTTTTTTAACTTTATTTACATATGGTTTTGTTTGAGATACTTCCTCAACACAGACC
The DNA here is from genome assembly GCA_017639485.1 of Pluvialis apricaria. Taxonomy (NCBI): domain Eukaryota; kingdom Metazoa; phylum Chordata; class Aves; order Charadriiformes; family Charadriidae; genus Pluvialis; species Pluvialis apricaria. The sequence continues at coordinate 203,028,614 of CM030007.1, forward strand.
ATATAAATAGAGTTTCTCAGTTCATTTTTATGGAAAAGTAATGCAACTAATTTATTTAGCTTTTTATCTGTGGTCTTAGGTTTTAGATTTTAGAAAAGCTAACTTAAGCTTGCTTAGACTTCAGTTGGTAGAGTTTCTGTAGGAAGCTTCCATGTAGGATAAAAGACCTAGCGAGTGCTGGGAGTTTTTCAAGAACACTCTCCTGAAAGCACAAAACCAGTTCATCTCCTTTAAAGGTAAGGGAAGTAGGCAGAGCAAGAGACCCCTTGGCTTAACTACAAGCTTCCGAGTATGCTCAAAACAAAAAGAGAAACATACCGGAGATGGAAAAGCAGACTAATACGCATCGAGAACTACAAGGGCATTGCCAGGGCATGCAGAGGTGTAGTTAGAAAAGCAAAAGCTCAGCTTGAATTGAAATTGGCCAGAGATGTCAAAAACTACAAGAACGGCTTCTTCAGGTACGTAAACAACAAGCAGAAACAGAAGGAAAATATTGGCCAACTGTTAAACAGGAGAGGTGCATTGGTCACCAACTATGCTGAAAAGGTAGAGGTTCTTAACAGAGTCTACTTGGCACAGAGTCTACTTGGAGGCCTTTAACCAGCAGTGTTCCCCAGGTTTCTGTACTGGGTCTGGTCTTGTTCAATATATTCATCAATGACCTGGATGAGGGGACAGAGTGTACCCTCAGCAAGTTTGCTGATTGCACAAAAATGAGATGAGTAGCTGACACACCAGAAGGCTGTGCTACCATACAGTGGGACCTGGACAGGCTAGAGTGGTGGGCAGAGAGGAACCTAATGAAGTTCAACAAGGGCAAACATAGGGTCCTGCACCTAAGGAGGAATAATCCCACGTGCCAGTACAAGTTAGGGGTTGACCTCCTGGAAAGTAGGTCTGCAGAGAGGGACCTGGGAGTCCTGGTGGACAACAAGTTGACCATGAGCCAGCAATGTGCTTGGTGGCCAAGAAGGCCAATGGTATCCTGGGGTGCATTAAAAAGAGCGTGGCCAGCAGGTCGAGAGATGTCATCCTCCCCCTCTACTCTGCCCTGATGAGGATGCATCTGGAGTACTGTGTCCAGTTCTGGGCTCCCCAGTTCAAGAAAGACAGGGAACTGCTGGAGAGAGTCCAGTGGAGGGCTCCAAAGATGATCAAGAGAATGGAGCACCTCTGTTATGAGGAAAGGCTGAGAGATCTGGGACTCTTTAGCCTGGAGAAGACTGAGGGGGGATCTCATCAATGCATATAAATATCTAAAGTCTGGGTGTCAAGAGGATGTGGCCAGACTATTTCCAGTGGTGCCTGGTGACAGGACAAGGGGCAACAGGCACAAACTGGAACACAGGAAATTCCATCTCAACATGAGGAAAAACTTCCTTACTTTGAGGGTGCCAGAGCACTGGCACAGGCTTCCCAGAGAGGTTGTGGAGTCTCCTTCTCTGGAGATATTCAAAACCCGCCTGGATGCATTCCTGTCCAACCTGCTCTAGGTGAACCTGATCCAGCAGGGCGGTTGGACTAGATGATCTCCAGAGGTCCCTTCCAACCCATCCCATTCTGTGATTCTGTGATTCTGTGACTTAGCAGTGCTAGGGTAATGGTTGGACTCAATGATCTTAAAGGTCTTTTCCAATGTAAATGAGTCTATGATTCTATGATTCTATGATTTTAAACTCCTGCCACCATCATCTTGTCTCACATGTGATGTTGTTCTTATTTAGTCATAGTTACCTTAAGATTACAGGCAACAGAGATATTTTAGTATGTTTTGATGCACTGTCTTATTTCACAGGTTGGAATCCTCTGAAATTCACCATGAAATACTGTGAGATCACTTTCTGTCTTGCTCTTATTGAAAGAGAAAAGGATAAAAAAGCCCAAGGTACATTATTTCACTGTGATTCAATGAGGTCTTTCTTTGTTTCTTACATACATATGATCAGTTGAACAATATGATAACAAAATGCAACTAGGATCTTGATCTCTGAGTCAGTGTTGGTGATAAATGGGGAGAGGGGGAGCACATGCTCCTGAGGAATGCATAGAAATGAAGGAAATACAGCATAAGAAATAGGGAAATTTTTCCCTTTTAGGTAGAGAAAATCACAGAATGCTTTGCAAGTGCAATAAATAATGTAGCATAAGGTACATAGACACGTTTTCATTCAGCAAGAAAGCTAAATCATAGACTGGGAGTAGACTTGAAAACATGTTAAGTGCAATAGTAAAAAAAGTGTTACTTTCTAATGTAAAACTGAGGCTCTGGAGAATAGTTTCAGATTCCTCAAATTCAGCTTTCAGCTTTCCCTTTAGGACTAAAATGATGGGGATGTTAAGGCATTTTGTTTCTCTTTTTATCAGCTTATTTGACTTCCCTAAAGAAAAACAGCTTTATTTTTTAAGAACTTCTGAAATATTTATAGCTCTGTGATGTGTCCTAGAAGAACAACCTAAACAGCTAAGCATGTAAATTGGTGCAGTTTTCTTTTATTCAACTGATTGACTAAGGTATTACTGAATACAAGCCTGAATTTGAGTAAGGTAATAAACAAACTACAGCTAACAGCAATCATGATCCTGTCATCATTGCTGATGTATGGCCCACATTAAGCCCTCCTACATGATTCAGATCTACAGCTGATTCTGTACCTCTTCACAACCAATAGAAACATAAGTAGTTTGAAGCTGAAAATATGTATCTATACAACAGATTCTTAAGATGCAATTCCTGATCAAAACAATGAAAAGAAAAAGAAGTAAATTTAAAAAAAGGGGATGACTTGTAATTAGGAAATGCCCTGTCTGGGAGATCTTGAGCCAGTGAATATCTAACTATTTACACAGACTGGAATGGCTGGAGTCTCTTCAAAACTTAGAGGACGTACTTGGAAGCTTGTTCCAATGATCCTGAGAGATGTGCCAGCAGAGACTTCACTGCTAATCAAACAGACATTTCAATGCACAAGAGCTAAAATAAGATTCAATCCTTTGTTGTGCAGATTTTGAGGACGGCAGAAAACTAACATCTTCTTTTGGAGAGAGCATAATTTATATAAACTCTGAAATACGCCTTGGAAAAGCAGAAATAACAATACTAGGAAAAAAACCCACAACAACACGAACCCAAACCCCAACCCAAAACCAAAAAACAAAATCAAAAACTCCTTCAAACAAAGAAAGCCCGCTGTGAAATAGGAATACATCATGTTTTGAGATCTTCCATTTATAGGTCAGGAGTATGTACCCATTACTTCCTTCTCATAATTTAAATATTGACAAAAAAGGTTCCTCAAAATTAGAAGGTCCATGCTTTTTAATGGAGAAAGACAAGACATTCAAAAAGAATCAAGTATATGACAAACAGGTCTAAATTATTATTTGCAGTTGGCTTTGAAGCCAATAAGAAATGACTGCTAAGACAAAAAGGCTAATGACTCAATATCAGCTTTGTTTTTTATGTAATTAATGCTATCATTGCAGATGTAGAATAAAATATTTTATACTGTTTTGCAGAAGAATATCAAAGCTCTATAGGAGAGAAAGAAGAAATATGGGAACTGGTTAAAGAGCATCAAAATGGTATAAGACTAATTTCAGCATCCCTAAAAAATAGAGTGTGCAACTTAACATACAAGCATCCTAACAATAGCTGGATTATGATCTGAGTGTCTGCCTACTTGATTATTATTCTAGAACTTCATAAACACATTTGTTAAACACTGTCTTCTAATTTCCAATCTTATTTTATTAATTGACATTATGTATGTACAGTATAATCCATAGGAAACAATTTTAAAATGTTCCGACATAGTCAAGAAAAATGTTTATTCAGTTCAAGAATAGGAAAAAAATCTCAAAACAGGATACACAATATACACAGGTACAGGTACACAAATATATTTCTTCTCCTCAGTACGACCTCTTAGGAAAATTAATACTATTCTGCCTTGTGCAGTCAGTGCACTGATACAACCAATGCACTGTGAGTAGTTAAAGGAGAGAAACTGTGCTTGGGGCACTGGAAAATCATCTTTTATGATTTTTAACCATTTCAGTGTGTCAATAATAATGATTAAACAGACAATTTGTAAATTTGATTCAAATAGGATAAGAATTATAATTAGGTGAGTAATCTCAATCCATTATACTGAACATAAATGTAACTTCAAGATTTGGTTTTATTGCTTCCTAAAGACATGGGAGGTCTCAAGGCCTCTATCATTCTTAATTATATATGCATTTATATATAAAATTATATATACACATTATATATATTAATTATATATTTTATATCTATTATATATACACTAATAGATATATATATTAAAAAAATCTCAAAAAAAAATAGATCACTTCCTTGAATTCTTATAAATGGGATGGGTGTGTTTCCAGAACTAGGTGATATTCATTTGGAAAGCACACATGCTTATAACAATTGACTATTGTAGATCATATCAATTGTACATTTACTTCAATAGTCTTTCTGCACAGTTAGATAGTACTAGGTGTCATAATTTCCCTGTGAGGTCATCTCTAGTTAGCACCTCAATAAGTAGGACAGATTTTAAAGGCATTTAGTGAAAATAGCTTTCAAAATATAGCTTAAAATTTTACATTTATTTATGTTTGAAAATATTTTATTGACTATAATTTAATAATTTATTTTTGTTCTCATACATTTCTGTGTAGACACTCTTATTACTGACACAAATGCTTAAATTTATCACATGATTATATGTTTTAGTAAAAATTATGTATTAAATTCTGTAAAAGTATTGTATTTCAATCTCATATAAAGACAATGTTGTAATCTGGATAAGAATAGAATATTTGCTTCTCCCTACAGTTAATTATTTGCTTCTTCACATTACTTGTTCTCCATACTATTTTGTTATTTTATGTACAGCTATATATCTACCAAGTTCCATAAATCTTCTCTTGAAACATAACTCAAAAACTTAACTTTGCCAAACTAATGTTTTCTTGTTTGTTTTTTCTTTTTGTTGTGTTTGTCTGCTGAAATGATCATTTTATGTTGCTTTTCATAGCTCCTTGGAAGAGCTATATTTTATGGATTATCCATTCAGTAATCTCTTGGAGCCTGGATTAGTATTTAAAGAAGTTACTGGGCGCAGCAAAGAAAATAGACCCTGAAGTCTGTAAATGTGTCTGTTTGGCCACTTGATATATGCTGTGTGGCTAACTTTATCTATTAAAGTTCACAAATTGCTGAAAAGGAAAGTTACGGTTTTACTTTTGCTGGTAAGTATCTATGACATTGTAATGTCCCCAAAACAATTTTTAAAGCCTGGAAAGTGTGTTTGAAATATGGTTTCTCAATAGGTGTGTAAAACTTCTGGCTATATATTTCAGGGTGCACCTGTGCACCCTGAAAAAATATCATTGGATAACTTAGTTTTGGAACTGTTCACGTCATCTTCATTGTTTAACAGCTGCTGCAGAGCATGCCTGGAAGCATCAACATTCACATTCTGAGACTAAAACATATTCCTTGAGCTGATGTCTGAGAGGATTCTTAGGTGTCACAATTGTCACCTTTCACTTGCTTTTACTATTTGCTGCAAGCACCTGAGTCTCCTGTTCAGGTTGCTGTAAGGTTGAAAATGTCTCCTGAAATGCTCTATTTTGTGACTTAATTGCGTCATTCTTAGAAAGGCACTCTGGAGACTCATGTTCAAACTGCATCTTTTATATTAAAATAGGAGTTTTCAGTAGCTATATATAATGGCTGTTCTTGTTTTTCATGATGTGTTGAGGGAATTATATGCGGTCCTTTAGGGCTGCAAACAACTTAACAAAGATTGAAAACCTGAGCTTCTATTTATCTCCTGGAAGTAAGATTAAAATACTGCCGTATCTTGTTATCTTGCTGTTTACCTTGGTGATGTCCTTATTTTAGATATGTTTAAATACTGTACTTTCTCAAGTACTAGTCATCCAGTTCTCCAGAATAATGTGACCTTAGTGTTTTCTTTTGAAACACTAATAAACAACAAAAGAAAATAAATGTGCATAGTCATGTTGTGGGTTATCCTTGCTGTTGCTGATTTAAATGAGAAAAAATGCAAGGAGACAGGAAAAGCAGAGAGGGAAAGAGAAGGGAAGGAAAGGTGTACAATTTCTTTCTCACTAAAGAGCTATAAGAATTTTTACCAGTGAATCAGCAATCAGGAAAGGCGCAGATAAACTGTGATTTATTTATAGTATTTTCTGAGCTACTGTTTGTACAGCCAACAGTTTGTACTGGAGAAGAGTTTGGCAAGGCAGTGGGACAACCTAGGAGCAATCAGTAGCAGTCTGGGAAGGCAGTTTATCACCTACCGGTAGTTGCTTTGATAGAATGTTCATCCACTACTTCACTATCCATTCTCAGTTGGCATGGAAATAACTGCAGCCTGGAGCAACAACCACAGAGAAGATCTGATACCCTCACTCAACCCCTGCCAATATCCTACAATTTCGTGCACTTTCAGAGGGCACTTGATGTAGTTTTAAGGCTTTACTTAAAATAAATCTAAACTTATATGTCTTTATAATTAGTTTAACACAAGTCTGTGGGGTAAAAAAATGCCACCAAAATATACATCCTGTTAATGGAACATGGGAGAACATCAGGACTTCACACAGAATCAGAATGCATCCTAATAAAACTCAATGGGAAGCCAATTCTAATCACACAATTTAATTTTAGTCCTGAGATTAAAAACAGAGAGAAAACTCACAATTCATTAATTCCTGCAGGAAGCCAACTCCAGATTTAGGTTTTGAAAGGAAAAAAAAAAAAAGAGGAAAAGTGGGACAAAACAATATTTGGAGTTAAACACAAACCACACATTTTTTATAATACTACTTGTAAAAATAAATTTTTAAAATTTATTAAAATAAAAAAAAAAATTCTTCCTGCTGAATGTTGCATTGGGTCTTTGGGTCAACATTTACATTGTTTAAAATATTCTTACCCTTATAGACCAGAAAAGCAGATATCTTTATACAAGGAACTTTATTCAGTAGCTTTAAAATTATCTCCTGTCTTAATGGTCAAAACTGACACACATTTATGAAAGATATACAGAAAGTAAAATATTAATGGAATACAAAATGTAAACAATACACTTCACATTTTGAAAGGGTAAGTTAAAACATATTCACCTTGCTCAGTTTCGGGGGTCAGAACTTTTCTCTTAGTTTTCACTTCTTTCCTTGTGGTTCTTTTTGTAGTGTGGGGTTCAAGTGAAACATAAATCAGTGTTCAGTTCAGAGATTTTAGGATGTCTAGGAGGTTTATCCTTCCGAAATACAATGACAAATATTATTTGTCAGCTCTGTAGATTTATGTCTAAGGCTTGGGGTGTGGGGTTTTTTTTAGATGTATATAAACATAAACACAAAATAAAATGTCATAGAGCTCTCTCAAAGATGAATCCTGCATGGTATGCAAGCAACAAAATCCCCCTAAGCCATTTGACAAAAATTGGAAATTTGTTGCTAAATTTCATCCCTATTTTTATATACACAAATATAAAATTCCAAGTACTTTGCACGTTGTTAAAACACTCTCATCAAAACTTTTTTTTTCCCCTGTTGGATCTGCAGGATCAAAAAAAGAATTAGATTGGAAAAACTAGGTCCAAAAAAGATTTTAATTTCCAAAGAGTTAAAATTATGTAGGTTAATGTGACACTGAGATTATGAAAAAGCTCTTGCCCAGCTCTGAAGTGTTTAAACTCCAAACCTCTTCTTAATGGACTGCAGAGTTTTAAACTGTCTACACACAACTTCTGGACAGTTACTTTCATGGGACTGGGAATAGCCATGTGTGATTCAGTGTACCTAAATTACACACTTAACCACCATTAGATACCTCTTTGGTAGAGAGTAGACTAGTAGAGGGTTTTATTTCATGTGCTCCAACATAAGTGTATACTTCTATAAATGCAGTGTGAGTAACCTCTACAGATCTTGGGAAATTGCTTAGTCCTCCTAAATTAGGATACACAGCTCTATCCATAGATTCAAGAGGGTTCCAGAGGAAAATGCAGGATCTTTAACTCCACACAGAATCCAATTTCCTTATCCACCCTCTGAGTCTAGTTATCTAAACAGGTCTTGTGAAGGGAGATGAAAATGGTAATATTGAGCAATCAAGAGTATTCTGCAGAGAGACTACAACTTACAAGACAATCTTCTTATGGAAAAGCGACCTGGGGATGTGGTCTTTGTTTCCATGACTGCTTCTGCTCTTTAATATCTAATACAAAAAGTATTTACCTCTCAGAGATCTGGATCTGAAATGCCTCTTCCATTTCCTCTTAGTTGAGAAACTGACTGGCAGCAATTCAGGCAACAAATTGTCAAGGTGGCAAAACACTACAAGAGAGGGACAGTGATCAGCTGATCTAGCCAGACCTCAATACAACAATTTCCGCTGCTAGTAGTACTGAGAGCAGAAAAAGAGAGATGCTTTCTTGTCTCCTCTTTCTACAGTTCCCTCCCTGCCCGTCCATCAACTGTACTTTGTGTTGTGAAAGTCCTGTTTTAGATGGAGCTCTAAATCCCTATGGTATGAGCTTTTTGACCATGACCTTGAAAGCTCTTGCATAAGCTGTTATCCAGAAGGAAGCTAGGATTTTCAAAGTAACACAAGCTGCCTCTGCCTGCTGGCAGCTGTGCCTCTTTTGGCAATACAGCTCTGAGGCTTGTCCGTGGATGTGGGGTTACTGACTTATCCCAGATATCACATAAATTCACCAACTTGGTAACACCTGATCTCACAAAGCACAGCATTCACAATGTAACTTACAAAAGTAAAAACCCAAGCAAATATAAAAAAAAAAAAAAACACAACAAAGAAACCCAAACGCTAGCATTTACCAGACTCCTCTAATGAAAGTCTGAATCATCTTTCACCAATATTCTGTAAAGAGAAAAATCCTTTTCAGATATTCAGGGAAGCTATTCAGTGTAAATCACAGAATTATAAAATAACTCAGATTATAGGGCACCTTAGGACGTCTCTAGTCAAAACTTCTCAAAGCAGGGGCAAGTGGTGAGGCCAAACCAAATTGCTCAGAACTTTCTACAGTTGGGTAAACATCTAAAGATGCAGACTTTGAAAAAAAAAACTTCTTTGGGCAACCTGCTCCAATGTTTGATGATCTTCATGGTGAAAAAATTTCTCCTTATATCCAGTCGGGTAGGCACTCCTATTGCTGCTTATGATTACTCTCATTCCAATTAATATCCGTGGTCTCTTGCCCTCCTACCTTCCACTGCTGTGAAGAAACTGGCTCTGTCTTCTTGATGACTTTCTCCCTGCTATTAGGAGAGTGCTGTTCAGTTCCCCCAAAGCTGCCTCTTTTCCAGCCAAGCAAGTCTCTCAGCCTCTCCTCATCACATGTAGCAATACCCCAGGCAGTCTTTAAAAAGGAATTATATCACATGGCTCAGAAGATGGTATCTCATGTAGCAGAAATAGCTAAAGGAAAAAACAGTTTGCATGAACAGCCTGAATTCTCTGTTTCCTGCTGAACATAGTTTGTTAGGATTGTAATGTTTAGTTGCAGTAGGTCAAATTTTACCCTGTTATACTGATAAATAAACCACTGGCTTTAATGCTTCCATTGTAGCATTTTATGCCATCCATTTTAGATTCCACAGATGTCTTTAAGATAATATGAAAGCTAGAGTGATGAGAAAATTAGAAATGGCAGAAAATAAACAAACATACTTGGTCAGATACTCTGATTTAATAAAAATAAGAGAAATTGAGTGATTAGCTAGAAGGAAGGGAAGACGCTTAATACAACTAATTTAAAATTATTAAAAAAAAGACATTTATGAGTTAGCAAGATTCTGTAAAACATATCACAGTAAGATCACAGAATCATAGAATTGTCTAGGTTGGAAGGGAAATTTAAGATCATCGAGTCCAACCATTACCCTAACACTGCCAAAACCACTACTAAGCATCAGATCTACCTGTCTTTTAAATAGCTTCAGGGACAGCGACTCCACCACTTCCCTGGGCAGCCTGTTAAGTATGAGACAGCCCCTTAGTTTTCACCCCCAGTCTCAGATCTCTGTATGGTTTGTATTGAGAAATGGTTGTGAAACCATATTAATCTTCGGAAAAGTGCATCCTTTATAGAAGCCTGGCTGCATGTAGATTTAGAAACTATTTTGTGCAATCTCTGATAGTTAAAAGAATTTCCCAAAGACAGCTGAGAGTCAATCATGAGAGAAAGTCTGTAACATTCTCCTTTCTTTGAAGTCTTTATAGTCTGCACTGAAAATGTTTTCAGCCAACATAAACTGACAATTTCTGGTTTTAAATACAGCCATCCACCTGAAAGAACATTCAAAAAGTTGTTTTAAAAGAAAAAGAAAAACATGTTCCCGTTTGCTTTGTAATTCCAGTTTAAAAGGTGTGAATATCAAAGGAGAAATAGCCTACAAAGAGAACGGAGGGTTGACGTCCTGCAAACTGCGTTACATAGGAAGAACCCCAGACCTGAATGGAGTCAAGCTGAGTCCTGTAGGTGATCGTGATCTACAGTGTTAATGTAGGGTCACACTGGAAGTGTTTATAGTCTTGATGTCTTATTGCTAGAGTCATACTGCTGTTAGGGATTGCCGAATCAAATAGTCCGACAGAGGCAAGGCTGACTCAGCTCCATGCCCAGGTCCTACCAGTAGCAAGGCTGGGCACATTTTCTCAATACACGCACAGACAAATACGTATAGTTAATGCACATACATATCCACCTGGCCAGCCATACAGATCAGCACAGACAGAAAACACAACATTCGTGCAAGCACAAACAGCATCAACAGCCTTATCCTGTTCCCCTCACTGGCTGAGCAGGCTGAAGGTCCATTAGTGAGAAATACATCTATATGCATCTATATAGCTATTGTATCTGCATATGTATAATACAGATTTCCCTAGAAGCTGGACTTACACACTCAGTCTATGTGCTAACTTGCCCCTACATCCTTATTGTCCCAGCTGCTGACACCTGGGCACTCAAAGCCCCAAGGCACCTAAACCCATCTCCAGCTGCTGGTGCAGACCTGCCTTATACCAACACACACACACACAAACACACATACACACACGCGCAGCTGACTCCTGTTACTGTGCTTAGTCACCCGATCTACTGAGTAGCTGGCTTTTGAATCCTCCTGTCTCCAGCTGCCTCCTGAACAGATATATGCTCACATGAAAAAAGGTCTCAGTCAAACTCCAGACCTCAACGTTTCTCCGGCTGGCCATGGTTTACATGCAACCAGCCCTTTTTATCCTTTATGCCTCTATTTACGCTTGTTTGTTCCTCACCCCACCACCTTGATCCTTCCCCTTCCCTGCCTTTGGTTCATCCCTGTGTTGGGTTTGCATGGCAAGGTTTTGGTAGCAGGGGCCTACAGGGCTGGCTTCTGTGAGAAGCTGCTAGAAGCTTCCCCTACATCCCATAGAGCCACTGGCCCAGGCTAAGGCAGTCAATCAGTGGTGGTGGTAGTGCCTCTGTGATAAAAATTTAAGAAGGGGGCAAAAAAACTGCACAACACCAGCAGCAGTCAGAAGAAAGGAGAGAGAATATGTGAGAGAAACAACTCCACAGACACCAAGGTCAGAGAAGGAAGGGGAGGAGGTGCTCCAGGAGCTGGAGCAGAGATTCCCCTGCAGCCCGTAGTGAAGACCATGGTGAGGCAGGCTCTCCCCCTGCAGCCCATGGAGGTTAACAGTGGAGCAGATATCCATCAGTGGAGGACTCCACACCAAAGCAGGTGGATGTACCTGAAGGAGGCTGTGAACCCATGAGACATGGCACTGGAGTAGTCTCCTGGCAGGACCTGTGAAACTGTGGAAGGAGGAGACCGTGCTGGAGCAAGTTTGTTGGCAGGACTTGTGACCCTGTGGGGGACCCACGCTGGAGCAGTCTGTTCCTGAAGGACTGCACCCCGTGGAAACAACCCACGTAGGAGCAGTTCGTGAAGAACTTCAGCCTGTGGGAAGGACCCACCCTGGAGAAGTTCGGGGAGAATTGACTCCTGTGGGAGGGACCCTATGCTGGAGCAGGGAAAGAATGTGAGAAGTCCTCACTATGAGGAGGAAGGAGCTACAGAGAGGACCACAACCCCCATTCACCATCCCCCTGCACTGCTTGGGAGGAGGAGGTAGAGAAATTTGGGAGTGAAGCTGAGCCCAGGGAGAAGGAAGGCATGGGGGGAAAGTGTTTTAAGATTTGTTTTTATTTTCTCATTATCCTGCTCTGATTTGATTGGTAATAATTTTAAACCATTTTCCCCAAGTTGAGTCTATTTTGTCCATGACGGTAATTGCTGAGTGATCTCCCTGTCCTTATTTTGACCCACAAGCCCTCGTTATATTTTCTCTCCCCTGTCTAGCTGAAGAGGGGAGTGATAGAGTGGCTTTGGTGGGCACCTGGTATCCGGTCACGGTCAACCCACTACACTCCCCCAAATATCCCATAAAAAGTCTTGTACAATACCAAAATATTCTTCCCCTGCATCCCATAGTGTGTTCCATAGCCCTGGGCAGTCAAAACACTCAGTGTGAAAGGTGACCTGGAGAGAAGCTCCCACTGCCTCATAGTGATGGGTGTAACCCGGGCCATGGACCTGAGGCTCTCCTGGGACAGACCTGGAGGAGCCAAGAAAGGACATTTTTTCTGACTGGGTTGTTAAGGTTCCTCCACTCACCATTCTGCTTCTGTGTTCCTCTGTGCATGTACAGTGGAGCCTTTTATTACATAGCTTGGCTTTTGCTGTCCTCCCCTTCCAAAATACCTAAGCATCTATCTGGCATTTCAATAATTTATCTGGTATTTCAATAAAAGCTTACATCTTTTCGCGTTCGCAGACATTCTATAACCACCTGCATATTGACATTGTGGAATACTTGGCTATGAAGTTCTCAGCAATGTTCCACCAGGTTCACAAGTCAGGCATTCATCATGCAAATCACTTTCACAACTGCTCCATTTGTCCTTAATGGTTAAAACAGGAAATCTAAATTAATTTGCCTCTTTATAATAAGATTTAAACCTGAAGAGATCTTAAACTCACAGGCAAAAAACCCAAAAATATAAATTAAAAATTATTCTTAAGAATAAAATGTATGCTAAATATACAGAGCCAAGAACATGTCCAACTGAAACATCATGCCCACAAAACAACTGAAAGGGTTGTCACCATAGAAAATGCAAATATTTCAAGTTACAAAACTGCTAGGAGAGAAATTAACGTTCTCTCACGTTCCTCAAATATGACACTTCAATGACCTGAAAAAGAGAGGAGTCTTTTCTGCTCTTTGGATTGCCAAAATTCTAATTTTAACTTAAAAAAAAAAGTCTTAACTGCAAGACTACAGGACATGCAGACTTCCCTAAGAAGGGAATTGAACCTGGGCTATTCACATGGTCAGCTGTTTCTATTTAAGAACCCTTAGCTGAGACAAAGAAAGTCATCCACTTCCAGATAGACGTGCATTTCTCTAGATCTTCCTGTAAGAACCAGAGATGAACAGTTTTGTTTTACTTAAAAACTGTTTTTATTAGAGGTGAAAAATAATTAAATCTTAAAGATTAAAAGGGATGGTATTAAGATATGAGTACGCCCATTTCCCTTTCTACTAAGGTCTTTTTAGGAATGCTCTGCAGCCGTCTTAAATTTGTGTAAAGACATAGCAAAAAGGAAAAGGGGACATAAGAAAAAAAAAACTACTGTCTTGCCTGCGTCATTTGAAGAAGAATAACCAGCCCATATCTTGCTTTTACACAAAGAAAGGGAAAATAGAATGGAAAATTTAAATAACTATTACTAAGGAAGCCACCAGGTATATGGTTGTTGGGTATTCTAAAAAGGCGGGGGAGGAAGAGGGAGAGGGAGAGAGGGAGAGGGGGAGAGAGGGAAAGGGGGAGAGGGAAAAAAGAAAAGAGAAAAAGAAGGAAGAATGAAGAATCAAGAAGATACAAAGAAAAGAAAAAAGGAAAAAAGGAAAAAAGAAAAGAAAAACGAAAAGAGAGGAAAAAGAAAAATAAAAAGGACCAATAAAAAATAAAACAAAAGAGAAAAGGAAAAAAAAAAGAAGAAAGAGTGATTTCTGCATTGCTAGAACTGGAAGAGACTTGAGAAAAGAATCAGGATATCAGGGACCTCATACTGAAGTAAGATGAAAGAGTTTATCTTAAACTGAGAGCAGGTCTCAGTACGGGCAGCAACAAAGCCATGCCAGTGGAGTCATATAACCTTAGTCATACCTCCACCTTCTTCAAACATGACACATGCTCATCAGCAACTAGAAAAATCAAGAGGTAATGTCTGCTGTTAAAATTGCTGTTGCCAAGCTCCCACAGCACATCAAACAGAGCATATTACTTTGCAACAGTCCACTCTTCTCCACTCTTCCCTCCTTTAAGACTTTCAACTTGGAAAGAAAAGTGTTAACATATTTCACCTGAAGTTTCCTTATTCTGAACAGCTGAATTCTTAATAAAACATTACTTCAATTTTTCTCAGCAGCATGGCTAGAATTTCTCTGAAGTCACTAAATTCCAGACTGAAAATTAAGTTTCCCATATATCAAGGACAGAAACTGTTCAAGACCTCATGAATTATTTCTTTTTTTTTACTTTTGTCTTCAGTGTCACAAAACAGAATGACAAAGATCTGTGATACATTTCATTTAAACATGGACAAGCCAGCTCAGGATTTTTTCCCCATTTTGTTTTCAGTTCTTTATTTCTGTGGTCTTCAGAATTCCTTCTGTGCAGAAATCAAGCCTATATATGAGTTTCTAGATTCCACTTAACTTCAGGAAAAAATTTAATCAAAATCTCCTTTGAAATATCATTCTTTCAACAACATAAGGCACTTGCAAAATTCTAGGTGAACGGGGACATAGCTGAAATGACTTGGGGTACCTTGGAAACAAACGTGCAGTTGCATAAAGAAAGAATAAAGAGAACATTTTACTCCAAGCAACAGGTACCGATTTTTTTCTTAGTGCAGACAAAGATGTCAAGAATTCTGAATATGAGATTGTGGATACATTCTTAACAAACGATATTTCCTCTGAAAAAGTTGACCAAACCTGAGATTTGCCCTATAGAAACCAACAGGGAATCAGAGGGCCTCAGGCATTCCACAAAACTAGGTTCTTGTTATGGAGATTGATTAACTTAACTTAGCAGAAATCTGAACAGCTTGCAAATGTGCTACAGGGCAAACTCCCATTTAATGAAAGTTTCTCAGAGTCATTGGACCAAATTTTTCTTGTACAATTTTGCTGAAGTTGCACCAATACCAATGAAGTAAGATTCTGCCTCCTACTCTGTGTTTTATTTCAAATGAAAATACTAAATACAGGAAAATGGAGAGTGTGGGAGAAGAAAGTAAAGCATATGAAAATAAGCCTCACAGAACAGGAAAGAATTAGTATAGCTTTATTCTCAAGTCAAAATCTGCTAAGTTCATTTACGCTATCATTTTCTTCGTACCTACTTCAGCATAAGAGAGCAGAGCTCATTCTATGTGGAGATATCTTAGAGATGTCCTAGGGATAGGATGTTCCAAATTCTTAACATTCTTAATTCTGTCCTGTTCATTAAATTATTGTGAGAAAAGTGTTGAAGCCATAAATTACTCCAGCACAGTGCTGTCAAACCACCTAAAGACCACCCAAACTTTGTCCCTTTAGTAAGAGTGACTACCTTTCATCTGTCTGAGTCATGTGAGCAATGGAGTGAAAACTCACAGCATCTCTACCAACAGAAATTCTGAGTTTAATGCATCTGTGCAACAGCATGTGCTTTCATCTGCAGTACGAACAGTCCTCCATCCTCCAGCAGGAGGAGAATTGGCAGCAAGCTAAAAAGAGAATGTCTTCTTGTCTGTCTAGTGAACCAGGCCTCCAAGGAATCAAAGCCGCTAGGCTCTCCTATTTGTCTATTTCCTCCACCAAGAGCACCTAAGCAGGCTGGTGTTTTCAACCTAGTGGAGTTGGGACCCCAGAAATGTTATTACATATCTATTTGAGAGTACATCAAAAAGAGCTCTTTTGAAAATATATTATTTAAACTGCAAAAGCAAGTGTTCAAGTGCTAAGAACGAGCAGATTCCTGTTCCCTGTAGAAGCTAATTTCAAGCTTCTAAGCACATTTTTCCTACACAGTGAGAAAAAGAAACTCTTTGTGGAAGTAGTATCCTCCTGTGTAATTAAAAACATGCTTGAAAGAAAGTTATGACTCCAGAACTGCCAATCTTGTGCGCACATAGACACACATGCATGCTCTTTCCTCCTTTCCCAGGCTTCTTGCATCCAGCAGGCATTCTCATCTAACAAACCCCTTTCCCAATACCCTCATGTTGAGCCAGCAGTCAGTATGTCTTATTTCTGACAATTTCTTGTGGACTGGGTAAGAAAACACCATTTTACTAGTGACTTGGCTAATTAGCAAGGCAAAAATCACAAATAATTGTTGTGATTTTTTAAAAGTCTTACTCTGAAACTGTGCATTAGAGGTGTCAGATGCTTCCCAGTTTCAGAAATCATGTTGAGGTAACTAGATACTGATTTCAGAAAGAAAAGTGTTGCCTTTTTGTTCGTTACAGCAATGGGCAGGAGTTGATTCTGTGTCTATTGCCTAACAAGCTTAATGGTTCAGTGTTCACCTATATTTTCTAACCCTTTTGTTTCTTCTCTACTAATGCACTGGTTTAACCTTTTTGCACATTATCAAATATGAAGATCTCTTAAAAGATTGAATCTCCATTTCATATCAGAGTTAATTATAGTTTGGAGCAGCTAAGAATAAAACAGGAAAATTGGTTTACTTTTGACAACATTGTGACAAGCTTTTTGCATATGATGATATAACAATAGCCTTTGAGTTCTGGGTGGAGCCAGATGACTGTAATATCAAAAATATCTTGAATATGCAAATGTGCATATCTGTAACAAAATTTTTTATTTACTTTGTGCCACAGGTGCAAACAGTAGAGACGACACAATTCCCTGGAGTTTTCATATCTCTAATGATGATCTCAGACATAAGAGATTCTGAACTAAAACTTCTTCAATATTTCTAGGCTAGCTTTTGTATGCATCTACAATAACTTTGTAAAAAAAAAACTATTAGAAGTCAGGCAAAAATATTGTTTTTTCTTATTCTTATGTGTTGTTTTAGAATAAACAGGACATAAAAAATATAAGATCATTGCACATCAGAAATTTATGTGATCATTTTTTAAGAAAATAATTTCTATAAAATGGAGGTGTTGGGTTTTTTTTACTTATGTGAATTTTATGTTTTAGCTAAATTAAAATAGATTTTAGATATCTTAAATGGAAAGAAATTGCATTAATTTTGTTGTCAATGGTAATAGTAAAATGAAACACACACAAACTTCCAGTTCATAGTCAACTTAGTGAATATTGTTGTTAAGAATATATCAGGGAAAGGTCAGTTTTTACGCATGAATAATTTGAATTTGTACTTCAGATTATATGCTTTAGTCCCTGCAGCAAAACTTTCAACTGAGCAGAAAATATTTTTCCAATGAACCATTTACTAAAACAATCACATAAATGTAGTTCTAACACTGCATGAACTACCACTGTGACAATTTGGTATGATTTAACTTTCAAATTTGAAATTGCTGACATGATGACAAAAATGACAAACAACAAGAGCAAATACATTACAGGAAAGGACAGCGTTTTTTTTGTAATTGTCACAGAATTGTGTCAAAAGGACATACAGCTCCTGTTGTGGATAATTATCTCATACCTTTGTTTGATTCCAGTTTCATACTGTGTATAATAATTTACAGCTCTTGGAGAACTAGTGCCACCTCCCCAAAACAGTGCATTTCCATTCCTAGATACTCCTTCATGTTATTGCTTAAAGTCTTCATTCCCAACATTTTGTTTTGCGCATAAGTTATTTTTTCCATTATTTGTTTCCCGATGTACTTACGGTGTATTACTAAATGAAACAGCCTTTAGTAACCTCAAAGTATTAGCAATTTCTCACCTTCTTTTAAAATAGTCTTTTGAAAATGAAGAAATAAGGAATTCTATAACACCTTATTATTTATCAACATTTAATATAAAGATTTCTCAGTATTGACTAATTGTTTTTAGTCATTAAAAGAAAGTATTGACTCAAGACACTTTTCCATCTATGTAAAGAGAATTAAAGAATGTGTATAGCTTGCCCCAGAAACAAGAATTCTTACTGTTGTGAGATATAATTGTTCCTTTATAAAGAATATATCTGATTCAATAGAACTCAGATATGTCAGCAGAAGATCTAAAGACATGACATGCTTTACAAACTATTAAAGAGTAATCATTTGCCTCCTATTAAGTCCTATTCTAAATATACTTTAAAACTGCACTGAAAACAAGTTTATTGATAAGTGTAGATTTTTTCTTCATGAAAGACTGTACTTGCTGAAAAGACGTTACATGATAGTTTTCTCCATTTTCCAAGCCATAAGGTAATCAAACTGTTTTTACCTAGGAAAGTAAAAAGAAAATCCATCAAAACTATCTTGTGAGGGAAACTAGGCATATGAAAAAAAAACCAACCACAGCCCAGCAAGAAAATAAATAATAAAAAAACCCAAGTTTTTAACCTGAAAAGTGACTTTTGAATGCACCCAATCCATCTAAAAAAATAGAAGCTTAAAGTATTGAAAATGTACTCCCCATCAGAATGTGAACCTCTATTTGAGTCTGACAATTTTGAATTTTAGAATTTCTAAACTTTTCCATTTGATTGATATTTTGCATAGGGCGGGAAAAAGGAAAGTTCTTTTCTGATAAACTGATAGGCATACACAGACTATCTTTGATGGAAAGGAACATGGTATAACTATTCTTGACTTAATAAACAACACGCATGTAAAAATTTGAACTGAATTAAATATTTGAAAATATTAATTGCTGGAGAAATATTTTTAATTTCCTATTTATTTACTGATATATATGCAAAGTTATCAACATATTCTCTTTTCATGCGGCATACTAAACATTAGATAAACAAGAAGCTAGTTTTATTATGCACAAAACTAGCAAGAAATAAACTTTTAAGGAAATGAATCTTACTGTGATATTCATTTTTTTGCAGTTTATGACAATATAATGATGAATTGTCTTGCAGTAACACTCACTGAAGTCATGAAAGGTTAATAACTCATTTAAACATTCATTACATGTCCCTATCAAAGTCATCTTAATTTCACAAAGACATCTAAGTTTCTCTTTAGGGAAACACTCTCTCAGGATTCAAGTGTGATTCTTTATTAACAAAATGGCAAGTGCAAAGTTACATGTCAAAACCCTGACTGATGATGCTGCAAATTGGTTCTTCCACCAAAGCAGAAGACTTTAAATTACTGCTTTTTAAAGGTGTGCTCCCTCAAAGGCAATTAATGTGTCAGTTGTCAGTCAGGATTATTTAATTTCCCAATGAGGGCTAAGAAAATGGGCACAGCAGATTGACGAACAGAACATGGTGCTGCCCACAAGAGAATTCTAATAATGCTGCTGATTTTCTACCTTTGTTGGGTCTAAAATTTAAGAATTGAAACTTCAGTGTGTCTGTAGTATTTGCAAAATTCTTAAAAAGAAAAAAACAAACAAACAAAAAAAACCCCCTGAACTTCCTAGGAACATATTTCTCCTAGGCATTGATAACTTTCCCCATGCAAGTCAGAAATAAGCATGATAAAATTGCCATTTGCAGTATATCTGCTTTGTTATTTATCTTTTTGACAAGCTATGTCCCAGACAGCCCTATCTCAGAATGAACAATGGTTCACCTAGAAGTTGTAGGTAACCAGGTTTTAAATATTCTTTGTACTGTGATTCAGAGCAGTGATTTTAAACCGGTGTCCTACACCTAAAGAATGTCATAATGTTCTGAAATTGGGAATTTCTGCATCTACATTATTAATTTTTCCTAGTTCAAAGCAGAAGTACACTTCAGAAGTGAATCTTCAAGTTGAACCCACTTAAATGCTGTTCAGTTCACATTGTGCATCATTCTCAGAATGCATCAGCTCAGTTCCTTATGGATTAAATTAAATTGGAAAATGCAGTCCAGGATGCCTAATGCGCTCTGACGGTTATCAGTCATTCAGCCCATAAGACAGCACTAAAGCCAGCCCGAAGTATACTCTCAGAAATTACAACAGTGTGGACATCAGGTTCTTGGCACCAACTATTGTGCTGTATAAATCCATCCTGACTGAACCCCATCATTTTCTTATGTAGACGTAGCTCATATCTCTCATGCTGGTGCTGTTCCACTTGTCATCATATAGACAGTTTTCCAAAATAGAAACATTTCTGCATAAATGCAAGGACCACTGTAATTGAAGTAAATTGAGAGAAATTGAGAAACACAGGCCATGCATAAGAACTTCAGTGTGAAAACAGTCATCCGTTATTTTTTCCTCCTTGCAAGTCCTGATGCCTTAAAAAATGAAACAAGATAACAACATAACCCTGCCTTTCAATAGGATAAATGTTTGCTGTGTACGCAGATGGGATTTGACAAACCCAGAGGGGTAACTTACAGATAAGCACATGTGTAAGTTTTCTAGAAAAATGAGGCCATATGCAGCAGTATTCCTTTCTCCGAATAAACATGATCATCAAAATTGCTGTCCTGACATTTGTCAGATTAAAATTTGCAGTATGTGATATTACTTACATGTATTGTTTTTCATTTTATTGATTCACAACTCAATTTTTCAGCCTTCCAGTAACAAAATGCAGTGTTTCCAAAGATAGCAAAACCGATTTAAGTAATTTCACTTTAAACATCTTAAACATGCTGAGTTGTTTGAGAAATTATTGTGAGAAGAACATAGTGTTCCCTTGAAACTGAGGCTGTTGTATAATAGAGTGTAAAAAATAAGGTCTCTTCATGTATTTTTCTCAACCAAACATTTTTTATCAGAACAGAGACCAAAACATCCTACACACAGTTTTCTTGTATGACAAGTCTCTACCTAAGCGGTGACACGAAATGATTAAATACATATGCCATTGTTACTTATTTAATAAATGTGTAACATTTAGAAAATACAGAGGGCTATAAACTCAAAAAATAGATAAGACAACATGAGTTTAATTTTTCACACTGGAGCACTTGTGTTCTGCTTGACCAACAAGTAAAAGAAACCACAGCTTAATTTTCTACTTTGTCCCTTCAAAGACCTCTAAGAAAGACTGGATATTTGAAATGTAACGTAAATTACATAGTTGTTGGTAATCTTTACAGATGGTCATATTGCCATGAAGAAAGAATGCATTATCTTTCAATAATCTAGACCAAAAGGCATGTAGACACTAACATGCTGCTTTTATAATCCATGCCACAAGAGCTTTTTTTTTGTTCAAAGCCATAGCTATCACAAGGATATATAAATAAAGACCATGTGGCCATGAAAGTAAAACAGATGCTGTTGAAGCATCTATCCATTAAAACAGAATCATAGAATAATGTATAGAATATGTTAATTTCATACATTAAAGCATTTTAAAAGTATTTTTAAATGTGAGCAACAGAATTGTAACAAGCACACAATTCTTTTGAAAAATACTTAATAGAATAGGGATACCATTCATGTTGCACTAATCCAAGAGCTTTTTGTTTTCTGCAAATTTCTGCTATTTCCAAATTTGATTAAAAGGTAATTTTTTAACACAAAAATGTGTTAACACAAATTAAATATAATTGCATGAACTTATATCTTATTAATATTTATATTCAAAAGGTCTATTACTATGGGTATGTAAGTGTACTTTGACAGTTTTTGTCTTTCTTTTCTAGAACACGGCACATGACTGACAAGGACTGAAAGCCACTCTCAATACACTTGGCCATGTGTATTAAAATATTTAATAACACACTGCTTACTCTTTCCTGAGGAAGTACTATTTTCTGAATCATCTCTATTGTAGCATCTGACTCACTTTAAAATTCATTTTTTTCTGAGTCATCTTATTCTTTTTGTAACTTGACAGAATAGTTTGAGCTACTGTTAAAGATACAAAACATATTTTTAATTCCTCAGCATGTAAAAGGTTCCTTGCCCGGTAACAAGGTTTTCCCACATTCATTTCCTCCAATATTAAAAGTGGTCTTGTTTTCACTGCACTAATCTGCACACATTTACTTGGTTTCTCATAAAAAATCATCCAGATTTAAAGCTGTTAGAAAAGAAAAAAATCCCTGACTTCTGCACTTGTTATGTTTCCTTCCTGTGGGTGGCCTTTGTGTTGTTCCCTTTCTGAAATGCAAAATGTACTTCATGGATCAACAAGAGGAGAAAAATTTCTTTGCATAAAGATGGAGCTGAAGCAGACGGCAGTTGCACTCTGAAATCAAATGGATGGAAGGATCCTTCCTCTGTTTCATGACTATGCAAAAGACTTGCATATCTTTAGAATAGAAATCATCATCAGTCAGCCAAACAGTTTTGGAAAAACAAGTTTTCTCTGAAGAGGGTTATGCAACACCCTCGGGCTGGGGTGATATTCTGCCAGACAGTAATTCTCCAGAGTGACATGAGTGCTGCCAATTTTTACCCTGTTCCAGGGAAGAAACTTGCAAGCTTGACACATTTTTTGCATTTAACAGCATTCCTGAAATTCTACCTTTTTAGTTCAACTTATTCAAACGATGGTGCTACTCATGGCCAAACTGTTCTTTACCTTCAAATACATATTTAACTGGAAAGCTGGCAGGAGGAATAGAAGGAAGAACCAGCCAGTAATTAGAAATAAAAAGTGGTTTTCATACATTTTTATAAACTGACTATCATAAACACACTTTTTAGGACATGTAGTTTTCCTTCAGAAAAAAATGGAATTTCCCCCATCCCAACAGCAAGCAAGCCACTGAGGTTTGCACACAGCTCAAGGACCAGAATATAAACCTCTGCTATGGTCTTATTTCTGGACCATCTCTGAGTCTTTTTTCTGGACATTGTGACTAAGGATGCTGTAATATTATGAACTTTTTCCTTCCGTTGAAGCTCACACAAAAATGACCTCCACGGCAACCTTTCAACTGGCATGACATGTCTGACTTTGTATCTGTCCTCCTTTTCAGGACTAAAATTATTCTGTGTTATTTCTGGAACTGGCAACCATTCACGGAAATGTAAAACAGGTATATTTGGAGCACCAAGTCAATTTTATTCCAGCACTGTAAATGCTTTGTATATTTCCATATTCTATTTAAATGTAGGAAACAAGTTCTGATCCCGCTGAAGCCAGGAAACTACTTGTCATTATATTCAATGAGAGAAGAAACGGCAGGAGGCAAGGCAAGGCAAGGAGAGAAGAATAGAAATGATCTTGTCACTGTTCAGATACAAATATTAAATTAAAACTATGAACATTCCAAAGGGAAGCTACAGCTGGGAAAACACACACTGTGAAGACTAAAATGCATTTGTTTAAATTGTCTAACTTCCCCAGCAGTTTTTAAAGAAGAGCTTTATCTTATTATAAAAACACAAAAAGTAACTGGAAAGCCTTTGAGGATTTAACAACGAAGCACACTTCTCCCTCTAATGCTTTGTTTCACATGTTAAAAATTTACTATAATGTAAAATGCATATTTGGATGCGTTTTAACAAATTGCAAGTAGGAATGACAGAAATGCCAAAGTCTGCAAACACAGGGGGTTATTCCTTTACTGGAGAGCTTTCTCTGTAGGCCAAAGATGAAGGAGATAATGAACTTGGAAACCACCTTGCCTCTTTCCATTAGTGTCAGCAAGGTCAAGGAAAGGGAATATGCATAAGAAAACACCCAATTTTTTTTCTCTTACCTTCCCCTGACTGGGAAGTGATACACACAAACTTTAGCTGTCAGAGCTATGGTCCCTAGTCTGATTATTGCCTTTTCATCTAAAGGTTTGTGGATTAATTCTGTGCCTTTACTTAGCCAGTGAGATTCTTTTGTTAGACCAAAGCTATCAGTGACCTTAAACTTGAGGAAATTTTAACAGCTCTGAAGTTAGCGTCTGGATTCCTAAGGAACAGGAGGAGCAGTGGTTAAGAGAGACCTGTACTTCCACAGTGTTCAGAGCACAGGCAAAATAGTATAGCTGTAGAGCAGAAGAGAATGTGGGAGGAACTGTGTCACGAGGGAGGAATGAAGTCATGAGCATGATGCAGGGATGTGAGTTGAGTGGCTGACAGCCTCATGAAGTGTTCAAACCACTGGATTATTAGGTATTTTGACATGAGGCTTTCTTAATTCCTCTTGGAAAACACCTCTGCTAATAAAATGCATCATGATCTTTTCTTACCAGTACTTAGCCAGACCACTGGACTACGATCAGTATTTTAGATTTCATCAGCTGAATAGACCCTACACACACTCGTGCCTGAAGTTCATATTTTCCATCTAAACCAGGCTTCTTCCCCTGGGTGCTGCCAAAAAAACAAATCAAAACAAAACAGGAAAACCTGTTTTTCATAACATGCACAAGGATAGCATTCACAACCCAGGATCCTGAGTGGAGAAAGCATCCATAGTGAGAAATTAGTTCAATTCTTGCATTATGTACCCAGGAAAGCAACTGAACTCTAACCCTTATTCTTGCATTGAATTCAGCTTTATCAGCTTCCCACTCAACAGATCACTGAGAATCCCATTCTGAAGTGCTTCCTTTCCTCATACACAATATAGTGAGCTTAGGTGCTTAATTTTGTTCTGAGGATTCAGCTAAGTGGTGAACCACCTCACTTAAATTTTGCATAAGCATTACAAATGCCTAAAATATTGCAATGCATGGGAAGGTCTATGAATGTCTCACAACTGACTTCAAATCCCGAAACAGAGTTTCAGTGTAGTGTAAGCTATTCATAGGTCATGTACTTCCCCTTTGCACAGCATAAAAAACATTTACAGAGTGCACAGACACAAGTATTTAAAAGAAAATGTCAAGAGAAGTATAAAGAATGAATCACTATAAAGATAACAAGTCTGTTTCCTTTAAAAGGTGTATGGGGAGCAACTTGGTAATATTTCAATGATGCCAGCAACATCACACGTGTCTCAGTTATAGTGTTACTAAACCTACCAGCCATGTAGATGAGTTTTTCACACTCATTGTGCACAGTGCCTTAAAGTTACATTCTATGTCTTTTAAGTTGTAGGGTACATGGCGGTTGGAGGTTAATATCAGGTTTACTGCAAGCACTAGCACTGGGAACTAGCGTGCTATATCCATTAAGGACTGAAGCAGACTGAACGGAGCACAAAAGTGCTTTACATATATTAGCTCGGCTGTTCTACAAAAAAATTCATATGTAACTTTACAGGAGACAAATATCAGCATAACGTTTCAAGAGAAAGCTGCTGTGGGCTTTAAATCTGAAAGCAGGAAGGATGGTTTGAGGAAAGGCGCATAAAGAAGAAAGGATTTAAGGAGATAAAGTGTGCTCAGCAAATGAAAAGTAGTTCAAGTGAGACTGAAAGCAGAATGTGCTATGGAGATTGTCAGGCAAAAGGCAGAGTGAACCAAAGTAGCCAACAGGAAAGATGAAGTATTAAATATGTGTGTACATGCATATATACCTTTATGTTTCTATATATAGGTAGGAAATTACAGGTAAGAATTAGGTGTTAAAAAATACCCCTATGCTGCATTTGCTCTACATCTAGCACTGGCTTTCATGAGAAAGGGGCATTGTTCCTCCTCCCAGACGTGGGACAGGTGCCTTTAAAAGCCCCGTGTCCTGAATTTCCAGCTCCTTCAAAGCCCACACATACTCCGAACACAGGATGTTCCCATCCCTGTTCTGTCATCCCTGGTACAGGCATGCCAAGGAGCTTTGCAAGGAGAGAAAAAGATGAAGGAAGCCTTGACAGAAGAGGAGTGTCCAAGGCCAGAAGTATGCAGGAAGTGACTGCAGCCACAGGGTCAGGTTGGGAGGAAATAAGTATATCTACAGGGCACCTGGCTGTACTTTGAGGCCAAGTCACTTAGTGGAAAGGGTGTGAGGGAAGAATGTTCCTGGAATCTCTCCCTTCATCCACCCACACGATGCCTGACTGGGACAGGAGTTTCCATGAAGGACCACAGTCTACTGACTAGGCAGTGCAGAATATATCCAGGGATGCACAGGATGAAGCCTAAAATATTTCAGAAAAGACGAAGGGAGAAAACACTCTAGAAATTTAGAACTTCAGTTGAACAGTGTTTCTTTACCAACAAAAATCCCCAAGCTAGTAGAGGTGGTATATTGAACAAAATCCAGTCCACTTTATGTAGTACTGTATCGTCCTTCAGATGGATTAGTAGATGAAGATTTGGAGCACATAACTGATTTATAACATTGGTCACGATGGGTATCAGAGAAAAGTAATCTAATTTTTTTTTTCTGTATCTTCTAAAATGCAGTAGTAACAGAAATATTTTCTAAAATGTGATTAAGTTTAGCAGTACTTTTCAAAAAACATATTCTTTATTGGATAGAATATTAGACTTCCAGTCCTGTAGCATATGTGGCTGAAAATGTTCAGAATTTTCCATTTGAGAACTTCCTACTTTGAAATTCAGACTACATATTTTGAAATTATAAAAAACCAAAATGCCACTGACCCAGAGTAATATATTTCAGAATTTTTAATTATATAGTTTAATTTTGGCTTAAAATTTTGTTTGAGGATCAACTCAATTCAGTCTTTAATTCCTTTTTATTTTTAATTAGTTGAAACATCTATTGAATGATTTGTGTTGGAAGGGACCCTAAAGATCATGTAGTTCCAACCCCCCCTGCCATGGGCAGGGGCACCTTCCACTAGACCAGGTTGCTCAAAGCCCCATCCAAACTGGCCTTGAACACCTCCAGGGATGGGGCATCCACAAGTTCTTTGGGCATCCTCTTCCAGTGTCTCACCACCCTCACAGTAAAGAATTTCTTCCTAATATCTATTCTAAACCTGCTCCTATAATAGTATAGTATGTACTTGCAGTAATTTAAATTATGATACAGTGCAACCCCAGGTTGTCCAATACTTAAGTTCAGTTGCATGTGTATTCCTATACACATCATTTAGAGAACTCACATCCTGGGACAGTTCAAAAATCAGTTAATAGAAAGCTATCTCTAAATTTCTGAGGTATAGAAAAATTTCTGATTATTATCCTATATTTTTACAGGCAAGATTTTCTGGATTTTTTGCTATGTGTAGTTGTTAATACATTCCCCAGAATTCTACACGTATCAGATGTTGAACCTTAATTAAATTGGAACGCAGTGTGGAAAAATTGAACTATTTTCCCTTTGTAGGATTATTTATTTCCTTAGCCTAAATAAGGAAATTTAGTTGACACCAATTGTGGAAACTTTATATATGTCATTTATATGAAAGTACATAGAGCTTCTCTAACACATTTTTCAGCAAGCTGGAGACAAGATTATCCCAAGTTGATACACAAGGGAAGCATAATGCATGGAAGAAAACGTATCATTAATGTTAAAGAAATTATCTCGAAGCAGCAAGCAGAATACTATAAAATGAAGTAGAAATGCATTTTTTATGATTATTAAAATAGATACTTATCTTACAATGCTTAAGCAGATCAAATGAAAATCCAGGGTAATAAAAAAGGAAATGATACACTTCATAACATATCTAAAGAATGGGTTAGACATGAATTTAAATGATTCATTCATATTTGTTTGTTACGAATGTAAAATAAAACCTGAAGAACGTGAATGTGAAGCAGATTTTATTTAGACTGACTAATTGGCTCATACAAAGTGGAGCAATAGTATAGGTTATAATGATTATTGCATGTATGAATACCCTGACAGAAATTTGGACATTACTTTGCTTGCATAAAAATACACATTTTTTTCCTACTCGCTTTCTCCGTATCAGATCAGTAAAGTGCCATTTAAAACTAAATCAGAGCTATACAGACAATATGAGAGGCTATTTATGTTTTCATCTTTGAAAAGTCAATGCTTGTATGAGCAAAATCAAAACCTATAGTAAGACCAACTGCAGCGCAGATATATACCATTGCTGTCTTTTCTTCTGAAATTATTTCATAACTTTTATTAAAATATTTTAACAGAGAATGTGCTAGTGTCATTTCAGAATAGCAACATTCTGATGCTAATTCTTAACTCCACTATGTATTCAACATCGTTATGAGCAGTCATTTAACCCCTGCTGTCAGGAGGCCGAGTTTATTAATAATAGTGATAAAAATAATACGTGATACAAACCTAAGCAATAGGAAAACAGAAGGGACTTCCTTGTCAAAAAGATAGGGTAGAAAAGTGGCATGCAAAACATTCCTAGCTTTGAATAAAGATTATGCTACAGCTTCAGGATAAAAGGATGAAAGGATGAAGTTTTTAGAAGAGACATTATGCCATGTTTACTGGACATAGAAAAAAACTGATTAGCAAGGATAAAACTCTAGTGCATGTTACAGAGAGCTTAACATTTGGGTGCAAAACAAAAAGGATGCACAGTTTTCAGAATCAGGCATATTGATTCAATATAAAAAGCTTTCCTTGCATAACATTTTCACAGATTCCACTGGAAATTTCATATACAGAGAGAGTTTAGATTTAGGCTCTATTGCATGCACATCTACATTTCACAGACTGTGAAAGAAGAACTAAATCAGGCAAAGTGGTATACCTGATCCTGTACTGAAATCAGACTAAGGATTAAATCAGGCTTTTCTTCTTTAGCCAATATCTTAAAAAGAAAGAAAACTATCATTTCTCTGGTAATTCTAATAATTCAGTTCTAGGTAGGTCTTGCCAACAGCAGCATCACTTTCCACCTCATGAAACATCAGTATTAGTATTATGAGGCTAGTAGGGTAGCTGAACTTGGTTAATTTTTAAAAATAGATGGATAACATCTTTCCTATTGAAACTCAGTTTGGACTTAGTTTTCATTCCCCGCTTTCATTGAAGGCAGTAAGAGACCTGGAAAGAGATGGAAGACAGGACTGTGCTTCAGCAGTGACTGTGCTTTTCCTGAATTCTGTTTAAAGAGTGTATCATCTTTGTTTTTTATTTGTCTAACAGTACGAGTAGATTCAGATCAAGCCTACTTTTGTCTTCCACTTTGCTATAATAAATACATAACTGGGTCTCTGAATTATAGATTGAGCAGTGAATGAAGAAGACGGAAAAACTTCAGGACAGTATAAAGTTTCTTCTAAATTACAATGAGGGCCTGCAAACATGACAGGAATTGAAAAACAAAACAAAACAAACAACGTCAGTGGATGGAATTTTTTAAGCATATAGAAAATTTTTGAAAATAGAATCTGGGGACATTTTAAATCAAATTTGCCAAACAGCTTTAGCTGAAAAGAAAAGAAAGGAAAAAATTATAAACTGTAAAAACTAAAATTGCTTAAATGAAATATTATATTTAAGAAGTATTGAAAATACTGCAACATTACATTTTCCAAATTTGTGATTTGGGTTTTCCTGCAGAATAGGATTTTACTGCTGTAATTGCTATAATTAAGAAAAAAGGAGCCACTCACAAAAAACCCAAAGAATAACACCACCACAAAAGACAGCAACAAAAGAAAAACAAACAAACAAACCAAAAAAACAATTGAACAAAAAGAAGATTCAAAAGAGGAAAGCCCAAATGACACTAAATGTTTCTGGAGAGTGGGTCAGCTGAAATATTTTTTGAAGAGTCACATTATTTCTTTTTCCATTACTAAAATATTTTTTGTTTCCGTATCTGTTTACTGAAAATTATAATATCCTCTGTATTCAGTTAGCCACTAACAGATTTGTTCCTCCAGCTCTGTTGCAAAGTATCTAAAAAATGGTAGAATATTAAGGAATAAATAAGATAATTCTGAGAATGAATAAAAAGCTTGTTGAAAATTAATACCATTTAAAAATGTTCATTATTATAGTGAACATTCTCATGCTCTGTTGCTGCTGTAATAAGCTAAATTAAGTTATCTGCTGGTCCTGTTCCTTGGATTTAGCTAAAAGTGCATGAACAAAAAGTTAAATTCCCAAGAATCCTCCCAACATGAAAAGGCCAAAGGCTCTAATACACGGTAAGCAACAAACAGTAGGAACACAGAGATTAGCGGCCTTGTCTTTCAGGTATTTCTTTTATTCCTGTAACCTCCTGCAGTTCAGAATTCTACCTATGACCTCCTGTTTGTTCAAAACAACCTGAAGAAGGTTTCTAGAAGTATCTGTGGTCTTCAAGAAATTGCGATTCTCATTAGATAAAAGTAATTTCAAATATGCTTCAAATTCTCTGTCTCAAAAAATGCTTCCTAAAATCACAGAGCTATGAGAAACTACAATTTACCAATTGTTTAAAGCAAAATAAGAGCTGACAAAATATAGTGTGAATTTTACGTGATTATATCTATGCATCATTATCAGAACATGCAAATAAAACAAAGCAATCTACATTCCTAAATCAGTAGTTTGAATACTATGTTTTGCTTTATTTATTTGCTAACTTCTGAATTATTTTTTGTTTCTTCATAAAAAATAATGACATATGCAAAATGTAATGTGGTAGCAAGGTGCCATATTCAGTAGTGCCAAATTCAGCATGAAATTCATGCTGGCCTGTAAGTAGAGGTAAGACATATCCAGTCTTATTTGACTTTACTTGGTAACAAAGCTTACTTCAAATTTTTAGTCCAAAAGCCAAAATGTCCAGAGAGGCTTATATTATCACTTTTTGAAAAATGAAAAGTACTGTTCCACAGAATTTAATTTGCATGATTTCTCCAGGGAGATTTTAAATATGGAATGTAAAGGGGTGAAAGAGACCCCCAGAGTGCTGTTAGCCTGGGAAAGGGCTCTCTTCTTGTGCCAAAGGGTTTATTTCCAAGCAGCAAGATTTTTCTCAGAGGCCCTAAGCACTCTTGCGTCCAAAGGTACTCAGTGCCAGAACCTTTCATAAAGCTTTCTCATGTGAGGTATTTGCCGTAAGAGCTGTCATAAAGATCATGCAAGAAACAACACAGTGGGCAGTGGCAGAGCTAGAAGACTCCCTTGAGACTCCCTTTTAATGCTGATCTTTTTTAAAAGCTGATCAGTAAGCATAATTGAACCGAGCTTTTCTCAATGACATTTGGCAAGTGATTTTCTGAGGTCTAGATACTGACCTGCAATAAAATCCTTGATAATGCTTGATTCAAACTGAGAGTGAGGTCTAGTTATGTGACATGGAATCTATAACTGTTTTCTCCTGTGTTTATGATGATGTTATCTCACCTTCATATCAATTTCCTTCTTTATATTCCATCTTGGAGGACTATGTGACTGGGAAAGTTACGCTTGTTAAAAACCTAATGAATTCACACTCAAACTTTTCAACTTTATCACTAGAATTTCAAAACAGTTTTGCTACCTGTAAAGAGGGCATTAGCTATGTTGACCTTTTTTGCTGAAAAAAGACAAATGGTAAAAACTTGGTATAATTTCTTCCTATGTTCAGATTGTCATTTACTTCTTAACATAAATACCTCCCTCTTTACTGTAATATCCCTTACCAAAAAATCCTCTTCTTTAATCTCTTCACCCATAATCTTTGCTAAACCTTGCTTACCAGTGATTTTTTTGTCAAGTTTTTTTATTTGTTCTCATTGTCTGAGCTTGCCCTTGTAAAAAGATAAAATAAAATGTTCAGGTCAAGAAGCTTGTCTAATCGCATATTTTATGACATGCCAACATGTATCTGTGACAGTGCAATAGGTATTGCCTGCAAATTAGACATTCAAACAGGATTTTTTCATATTTCCACCAATACCCAATCTGTGCACAGGGAACAATACTGAAAATACCATAGTAAATGTTTTTTAATGACCAAGTTTCTCTGACACCAGTATTCTGACCAGAATTTATAATAGCATAAACTTCTTGACAGCATAGAAAACAATAGATTCCTTAAAGCTTTGTACTATTTTTCGAACTTAAACTTAAAAAGAAGTTCTACCTTCTCCCACAGAAAGTAGTCCTTTGAGATATCTTGGACCATAATCAAATCTAGCTCATATGTATGAAATAGGCTTTACTATGAGACACCTCAGATGATAGTGAGAAATTTGATGGAATACCTCTCATTCACCTTAGACACATACATATGCTAACCAGTGGAGATCAAAAGGCTTCTTAGAGTGACGTTCCTTAGACATAACTTAAAAATTTACTCTGGGATGACACAAATCATGTCCTGCTCTCTAAAAGGAGTCTGGACAACTATCTCTGATGTATAATAAAGACATTAGATTAATCTCATTCAGAATTATTAAGTATGACATGTTGAACTCACTGCTAAGAAATACATGCAGATACGATAGCTCTTTAATCCAAAAAGTCTCTTAGGAATTTGCATCCAATTTCCTTTCTCAATAATTTTTTGATGACAATACACTAATAAAGCTGTGTAAACTTATCATCGTTTAGCTTTAATAGTCATCTATCCCAGCAACTCAACAGATATAAAAATTCATGTCTCCAGCTTTCTACTCATTTCTTTATTTTTTCATGGCTGTAACACAAGAACATCAGCAGATAAGTCTTGGATCTAGTATAAAGTTTACTGATGACTACAAATAGAGATTTTCTCTTGTTAACAAGGTCCTCCTTATATAGCCATCAGTAGTCATTCACAAAATGTGGGGAAAAGAGAACACATTATATCAATAAAAAGGACTTCAGGCTCGGGGTGTTGTTTTATTCTTTTCTTTTACTTTTAAGTCAGCAGGCCCAACAGTCATTTAATTAGCTGACTCAGAATTGGTCTGGGTTTATTTTAGTTTGTATTGAATCCAGGTTTTCTCAGAAATATGGAACCAATTGATTTCAAAGCATGGTATGTCTATATATAATAAATAATATTGTACACATAGAATTAAAAACTTAAATTGTTTTCAATACATATGTACATTTAAATTTAAAACTTTTCCCAGGTGTAAAGGCCAAACTTTCCTCAGTTAGTTGGCATTTCTTTTTCTTTGTCTCATCACCCAGAAGAACATCCCTTTTTACGACAAATTTTTTGCCAGTGGCTTTTTACATTTTTCAGATAATTTCTTCACCGTGTCAACTGTAATCATTAACAAGTAAATTACGTAATTGCAAATTTTGTTTGGAATAAAAATCCAGATTGTACCTGCCAACTTTATATCCTTTGGTATGGAAAGAGGAGCTGTGCTGGGTGAATCGTGACTCATCCTTTTCCCTTCCTGATATGATCTTGGCTCTACTCTTTAGTTTCTATAACAGAGTAATGAAAAAGCCAACTTCACAAGATACGAAATGGAAAACGAAGTAGTTATAATAAAACTACATTCAAAATCTTTGTCATTAGCTACTTCAATTGCATTTTATAACATTTTAAGAAAGATCCTTGCAGAGTACCTAAAAAATGTAAGTTAATACCAAGCATAATTTATATGTGGAATACGCACATATTTATGAGTTACCACTGTTAACACACCCTATGTTATCCACAAAACACACAGAATTGTAGGCAAACCAGATTAATAGACTGAATCTGTTTCCACACACCTATAATTTCTACTCTGGATTCTCACACTTTTTGAAACAGAACTTGGATAACTTAGATATAATCATACAATACCATAACATGGTATATCCAGAGGTTTATACTGGAGTATTGAATTTCAAGGCAAGGAACTACTTCTATTAAATGAGTGTATAGAAACGTTTCATGCGATAAACATTAGCGTTAAATTCATAGCAAAATTCACACACATCTATCATTTCTTATTCAAACGCTCATTCAGCTGCCTCCTAGCACCTTATGCTGCAAGTAGAGACTTCAAGCAGAAAACGAAACTCGTGTATAAGCATACATTTTATTTCCACCACCTACCTTCTCAATTTCCAACTATTCAAGGTACAGAAAACTCTTGAGTTAAAAGAAATTTCTTTGTATTTAGTACCTCACAATGGATTTTGCTTCCAAGAACTTCTCCAAATGCAGTAATAATAAAGCAAAACTGGAGAAATTGGGCATTTGTCCCTTTGGCTACTCTGTGTATAACAATATTTATTAATTTTAGAAGTAATTCTACATGCTAGACTTGTACCAGAAGCCAAATAAGATGGAAACATTCTTATTTTTCACTACAGAGTGGTGGCATAATCTTTTATTTTGGCTAATTTCAGCACAAAGGGACTTTAAACAGTCAAACTGGAAATACATTAACAAATGAGACAAGTGAAGATCAAAAATTTTACCTGACAGGTATGCAGGTCCCCATTTAGGAAAGATCCTCAGGATCTTATATTTCGCAGATTTCATTAAAATAAACACAAAATTGTTTCTAGCTAGGAATTTGGATTTCACTGAAGTATAGGGAACTCAAAAGATTTCCTTAATGAGGTTTTAATGCTTCCTTGTAGTTAGAGATTACAAAATCCTACTGATTTCAGCAAAATTGAGACAGTGATCACATTGAAAAGGGTAACTAATCTGAGGCTCAGTATGACTGACCAATCTTCTTAGTCTCCTGCAGTCGATGGAGAGAGACAGACTCCTCCAGAAGGCAATACAGAGCAGAAGTTTATCTGTGGTGTTTCAAATCACCCTGCAGTGGAGCCAATTTCTGGATATTGGAAAATTTGGCAAAGACCATCATAACATAGACACCTAAACTGGATGTCTTATTTTAGGAATCCTCATGCAACCTGATATGTTTCCTGAAAGCATTTTAAAAGCAGGTAATCAGCAAGGGAAAAGACGTGATCACCAGTTTTGTGTGATGAACCTAATAACTTTACATTAAAAAAATAAGATGCATAATGAAATATTGACACAGATGACAGAGCAAGCAGGCAGTTTGCTTTATTCTAGGAGATTTGTGTATGTACATGCATGTTTACATAAGGGGAATGGAACAGAAAATAAACACAGAAGGATTATTTGTAGCAGGTAGAAAGTATGCTAAATATCTCCACAGCAAGCTGGTGCTGCAAAGGACAGGGATTACTACAATGCAGTTTTTAATTGGGTTTGACAGACTTTTGAGAATGGGAAGCATCAACACAAGGGCTGTCACCATGTTCAGGGACCACAGCCAGAAAGCATAGTCTCTGAAATTCATTAGCATTTTCTGAGGCTCTCTAGTGTTGTGACTTTAGTTAGAACTGAGCATCTCTCGTGATTCTGAGGAATAGCATATACTCTGCTACGTAATCATGAAAAATGCACCTGGAATGCAGGCCAGGGATGTGCTTGATTATTTGTATGCTAGCTAAGCTGTTTTTACAAGTATTACAGTGCTGCAAATTCACTAATCTCATCATAACGAAGGAAGGGGAATGCAATCATAGAACATAGCTGCTATAAGAAAATCCCCGTTCAAAGGTCTACCTCAGTGGAAGGCATGACATCTGGTTTTGCCTAGTGTAGTTATGTTTGATACTGAATTTGTATGAATATCTTAAACTGGTCATCCATTTTATTTTATGAAACTGTAAATAGAGAATAATATAAGAAATTAAGCGAAAGCTCTAGAGGGAAAGTATTTTTTCCTGTCATTCTGAACATGACACTTCCAAGAGGTGTTACCTGGGTCAAGAAGGGGAGAAGAGATTGCGTGCCATGCCACTTCCAAGTATTCAGCCAGAGAGGAATTCTCAAATGAAAGACTAGATAGTCTGTGACATAAAAATGTTCATTCCATTGATAATTAACCACTTAACGCTTCATCATCACTGGCGAAATTTGGAAGCCTTTATTCACCTTCACTTGGGCTTGTGAACACTAAGATCTCAAGGCTTAGCTGGAAATCTTCAGAACTGTTCAGCACAGTATGCAGGACCCAAGCAGTATAACCAGGTACAGAATCCAAGAGGAAAAAAAAAAAGTTCTCTGTGCTATCTATACATCTCAGAGGGAGTCTGAGAGGCCTTGCTGCTGTGACTAAAACTCTACAGCTATCATGACTTATTTTTCTCAGTATGTGAATATTTTCCTAGCATCTACCAGGTTACAAGAATGCCAGGTAGCTACCTCTACAGACTATTTAAAACAATTTCTCTCAATTATTTTGATTTTGCACAGCAAATCCATATAGCCCATCTCTCTGATACTTAGGAAATCCAACTTTATGAGAACGATGCAGCATCCTTTGTGATCCACAACTGTCCCAAAAGCAAGTGCTAAAAGTGATGAATCATCTACTTCTCCTGACATAGCTGCAATCTTCTGAAACTCTCTTTGTTGTGATTGGTTTAAAAAGAAACATTTCCAAAATCAAAATGTGAATAACACAGTCCATTCACTAAAAAGCAGAACGGAAAATATCAAAAAGTCAAGAAATGTGTATTTAAATGTAATTTTCCCTTTTTATTTTACTTTGAATGCACAAAAATATGTAAATAACACAGGCAACTTATTTTCTCTAGTGGAACATATATCCTTTACATTTTTTTAATCGGCCCTCTGTGTCCCATCCGCTAGGGTTATGCATCTTAAAAAAGCATCCACTGAGTGTAATACTGCAGCAATGGAGCAGCAGGGCATCTTCATAAAACCATGTGATTATCCTTATAAAAGTTCTGTGTGCATTCTCAGGCAGTGAAAAGAACCATTATTATTGTTACTAATGCTGAGAAAATGGTATTTCAAAGTGAAAAGAAAAGGACTTCATTAATATAGAATGCCTCGTTCCCAGTGCTGGTTATTAGTCTTCTTTCACTATTGCCTATAGTTTGTCTTTACTCATTTTCACTACAGAAATTTCATCATCCTTTCATCCTACTCTAATTTTCCTTCTTAATGCTCATCTTCAGAAGATAATAGTCAACCTGTACTACATTTTAAGACCTGAATAAGAGAGGTTTAACACAGAACGGACAGAAAGAATGTTTGGAAAAGAAAGCACACAAAAAATGTAAAGGAATTTCTTGCTTCCATTTCCTTTTCTCATAAATGCTATGTATTAATATCTTAGTTTTCAATGTTTTAATCCAGTAAATTGTTGAAAATTCTGGCTCTAATCTAGCCAAGAATTTAAGTGCATGATTAACTAGAAGCTTATACATCCATTTCTCTGAAGTCAGTAACCCTACAGAATTCTAAACTGAAACACAGTCTTAAATGCTTTGTTGAACAAGGAACAGAAGCAAGCTTTCTGTTCTGCTTTCTGGAAGAGACAAGACAAAACTACCTTCTACATGTCATGCCTTTGCTCTTGCTAGTATATATATGATCTTATTAACTTGGGCAGCTTGATAAAAAGAAAAATCAATGGCGTAAAATTTTAAGGGTTCTTTGGATGGTTGGTTGGTTTTGGGGTTTTGGGGTTTTCTTTTTTGTTTCCAGGTGATAACTGTCCTGACAATTGGGATTATCCTTCTTTAGAATACTCCTCAATGTAAGTACTCATCATATGCAAATTTAGCCATCACTTCACTGAGTTTGTAAGGTAAGAAGTGAGTTGCAGTGACTCACTGCATTATCCTGATTTTAGCTGATATGTACAGCAAGGTACACAATTATTTTTTATGCATGCCTACAGAATAACAGGAGTAAACAGTGCTGGAGATTTCAAACACTGTGTTTTCCATGAGTCAGGAGTATTTATGATTACTACAGTTGCTTTCCTCTTCAGTCTGGAAGACATACAAGAAAAAGACTATGTCCATTATGAATGGGCTAGGATTTCTTGACAGCACATTGCTGGAGACATTTTTTAAAGATATACAGCAGTAACTGCTAAAATACATGACTCAAAATTATGTTTTTTAATAATGGAACCAGGAATAATATAATGATGTTTCACACTGCATATTCATTTACCCTTTGGTTCCTAAATTCTAAATCTCACAGTTTTATTAATGGTGCATCTGGATGACTACCCTTTTTTAGCTACCCATATGTTTTTCCTTACACTTTCTTCCTCAAACAATTAACTTGTCAGAAACATCCTAATAAAATACATATAACTCAAACAACAGACAAGTAATTTTCAAAAGAAACTTGTATTTATATATATCTAGGAATTCTAAGGCCAAATTCTTAGTCTTGTAATGTGATTTTTGAAAAAAGCCATGTTTAAATCCAAGGTAGCAATTTAATCTTATGGTAGAGCTGTAGGTAAAATCCCAATTGTCTTTGTACACACTAGAATACTAGAACCAATTTGTGATATTAAATGCCTTTGAAGAAATGTGTTTACTAGGAGAAAGTCTCATTCCACCTAATTTTAACCCCTTATTATTAGTTATTTTAACTATTTTATATACCTAAACCACATTAAGATGAATTGCCTCATGCAGATTCCTCTCCCCAGATGATCAGATACATAGCTTGGATTAGATGTTTGATCTCCAGGAAATTCAATTATGCTGATCTGGATCTTAAACCAAAGGAAAGACCTGAAAAACATTCTATATTTCTCTTTCTTCTACCCCCTGTCCGGTCTTGTTGATTGCAATGATGGAAATCTTGGCCAATGATAAACACTTTTCAAAAACCTGTGCAAAATTTACAAGTTTAGAAAGATATTCAAGTTAAGTGACCAGCTCATTCAGTTTTCTGACATTTGCATAATGCTTGCCCACATGAAAGGTCATCTTTAACCCATTTTCAGATGCATCAACCACCCAGTCTAAGTTGTGTTACTAATATGGCACATTACAGAAATTAGTTGTTTGTAAAACTCATAACAGTCTCTGTATGGTCTACAGAAGTATCACAGGTTGCCATTAAATTCATTGTACTTCCTCTTCCAAATCAATGTAATCTGCCATGAACTTCACGTCAAAAATCACAACAGGAAAAAAGAGACACTTTGAATCTCTTATTACTTGGGTATCCTTCACATTGGACTTCAACCAATCATTTCCCTCCTTTGTGAAATTTCAGTTTAGCAGTACTCGGTCTTTCTGTGAAAGATCAAGATTAAAAAATTCTCCATCCTTCCATCTGCTTTATTGTATGCAAAAGCTTATATTTACAGCAATTTTAACAGGGGAAAAAACCAAAACAAAACAAAAACCAACTGTCCAAAAGTCAGTGAGAAGAGTAGTACAGAATAAACATACAGCTTTTCTTTATTTCTGGTTGTATGCGAATTCTTTCAGTTGGACCTCACCTTCCTGTAACCATATATTTTTGATCTCAATGAGACAAATCACATTTTGTACCACTTAATTTATGCATGCATAATATTAAAGTTTTATAAAGCATTTTGTACATTTCATCTTTCATCATTTTAATACGCTACAGCAATAATGCAAACAAATAGAAACTTTTTCTTCTGAGTTCATGCAAGCATGCCCATCTTTAAACCAGAAGAAAGATGTCATTACAGACTAGTGATATTTCCAGAGAGGATGCATTAGCATTAAAAATAAATGCTATGCATTCAGATAAAAGCAGAGATAAGTCTATGCAATAAATCACAGTTTTAGATTCATGTTATTCAGTAATGTTTAAGAAAATGGTTACAAAAATGCTTTTACCATATATATATTTATGAGTACACAATGTACTTATTACTTTCAGAAAAAAAAAAAGTTCCAACACTCTTTAACAAACAGGGATGCAATTAATTTCAAGGAAAGTGGTTCTTTCACTAATTAGAAGGATGGTTAACAGACCACCAGTTAATTTACTAAATAAAGTACATGTGAATAACTTAGTGGTATCTGTTCATCTGTTCCAGGAAATTCTTCATTAAGATGTATTTAGATACAAACTGTCTTGTCAGTGCAGGGTTTTTTTTTTATAATAGGTCTTTTTGCGTGAGTGTAAGATGTCACTTTGAACATATTTGCTATAACAATAGATAGATGAGAAAAAAAAAAAAAAATACTGTTGTATCTGTGGCCAGAACAGTAACCCAGTAAATATGATTTTTTGCCATTTCTAGTAAAAGGTTTTAGGCTGTGCCCTGAGCTGAGAGCACAGGTCTGAGGAGTGGGCTGGGCTTACCTTGGCCGGAGCTGGGCTGAGCTGGTTTCAGCTCCTGTTGCCTCCCCTGCCTGAGCCTGACCTCTGTCAGTGCCTCCATGGGAAGGGTCTGGCAAACCCAGGGCGTCCTGATGTCTGAGCATGGGGAAACTGGGGGGGTCGCACTCATCCCTCAGCTGGGAGCAGTCAGAAGGCAGCAGCCTGAGGTAAGGAAAGATTTAAAAATAAATCCAAGTGTATCAAACTGAGGAGGAAGTTCCCACCCCACTCCACACACAAATAGGGTGAGCCTTAACATGGTAAGCATGAATACAATAATGTAAGCAGTGGAGAACATTGTATCTGAAGAGGTGATATCACATATGTAGTTTGGTTACTACAGTGATGTCTGTTTGGAGTGTGGGGAAAGTTAAATTTGGAAAGCAGTGTTCACAGACAGCTTATTATAGCGCTCTAGGGTAGAATAAGAGAGATCAGAAACTGTTGAGGCAGCTAAGGGAATCTTGTAAATAGTTATAATATTGATATAAAGGGATTTCAATTTCCTGGATATTGATCAGAATACAAATTTCAAAACAGACAATGGAAGAGTGCCAGGTATTGCCAGATAATTTACATGGCAAGTCCCAAGATCATAGGCTGTTTTGAATGATATCTTAGGAAATAAACCATATACATGGAATCCTGAATGTGCTGAAAAACAGAAACATTGACCTTTGATCCTGCAACAGAGAAGGGCATGAGGTTATTTCATTTCCGTTCTATGCCTTTATTTATGTTTCTACCTCTGAATTGTGGGCAGCTGTTCAACACATTTTCTCATTCAGGATAGAGGAAATAAGCAAAGGAAGAAAGCATTCAAAATGTGAAAGGAATGTTGAAAACTGAAAAAAACTGTTTGTCCCTCCCCTCCTTGCAAAGAAGTCCTTCTTCAATCCTGGATCAGTGTGTTCTCAGCTTGTGTAAAAACCTAATTAGAAGCAGGTTGTTGCATCTGTGTGCACTGTTGCCCTTTATCCAATACATGTTCTTTGGGCAGGAACTATTAATTTCTTATGATTTTTATACAGCCTAGGTACAGCTGTTCTCAAGTTTTCAGACCAGGCTCCGCTTTTTTTATCTGTAACAGTTTGGATGCTTTCTTCATTTGCCTTTACCCTCTTGCAGCTCTTAGAAGCTCCTGCATTCTCTCCACCATGTTTAGCCTCTACGTAGAAATCTCTGGGGAGCTGGCTCATCGGCACACCCTGTTGCTTTTGAAGAAGATATAGATTTGCCTTTGAGGAGAAGCAGCAGTTATATCTAGTGAGTCAGTGCCCACCACAGGTTAACTGAGATCCAGACCAAGACTTTGACATTAATTTTCTCCTATCCTTCCATCTTCATTACCACAGAATGAGCGTGTTAGCTGGAACGGGTGTGGGACATACAGACAGGGGAAAGTGAGGACTTTTGGGACTTCCTCCTTTTTTGCCAAGCACCTTTGGTATGCTATAAGTAGGAGGTTACTTGCAGCTTGAGAACAAATAATAGAACCCATAGCAAAATGCCCTGTTGCAAAATAAAAGATTAAAAAATATTCCCTGAGCATTTCTTTACCTTAAAGTCCTATATCCCTAGGTTCCCTCTGTATTCAGCAGAGGAAAAGAGTATTCTCTAAGGGGATACTTGGAGTGTGAGCCCGTAACTTGTTCTGAGTGGTCTTTCTCCATTAATAGTCTTCCTAAGCCAAAGGTCACTTGGTGAATATTCCATAGTGATCATAACAACGAGGCTTAAATGTACTTTTCTGACACATACCCACAGCAGGTTACTCCTATGTACTGTAGGATCTTCAGTTGTGGAGCTTAACACGACACTGAGCTTAGCATGTCACAAGGGACTTGCATAGAACTGCTTTAGCATGAATTCAGCACACAGTTTTTATCCTATGTTTGCATAAGTATTGTAATAGTTTTAACCCAGAGTGCTCTGATTTGGAAAAAAAAAAGCCTGGAAACTTGTGTTTTACGTGGGGTGGTTTGTTTTTTCTATGTGGTTTAAATGGAATGTGTGAATGAGAGATATGAATAGACATAATTAATTTACCTATTCTTTCTCTCCCGTTGCTTGCAAAAATCCACTTCTTATCCTCTTATTTTTGTGAGTAGGTGCACCCTCTCAAAAGTCTCTCTTTAGGAACTCTTCCAATTGGAATCTCCCAAGTGAAACAACAGCCACAGAAGCAACTGTATATGTTTTAATTTAACTGGAATAATTCCATTTATTATTTAGCTGTTATATTAATGTACTAGAGTTGAGCTGGATGATAATGAAGTACTTGTCTTTTTAAGGAGACTTGGTGGAACAACAGAAGGACATTCAAGTCAGTTTATTGGAGAGAGACTTAGACAGAAGTTAGAGTGCGGTTTTTATATATCATGGGAAGGAAAGCCAATAAAGGTAAATGTCACAGGTTTTGAGAAAGTATTTATCTGTCCTGTTGTTGCTTCCTTCCTTTCATGAGTTTGATTACCTAAACCCACTTTTTTTAACATTAAAAGTTCATTAAAAGAAAAATAAGTTAGAAAAATTAATTTTCCCAATTATGTTATGAATTATGAAACAACCTGTAACAAACATTAC
Organism: Pluvialis apricaria; assembly: GCA_017639485.1. NCBI lineage: Eukaryota > Metazoa > Chordata > Aves > Charadriiformes > Charadriidae > Pluvialis > Pluvialis apricaria. Next base: position 203,071,272 of record CM030007.1, read on the forward strand.
ATATTACTTTCTATAGCATCTGACACTGCAGTCAGTGTGTATAATGGATAATGTTCAGCAAATCAGTGAGTATGCAGTATTTTGTTATATATATGTTATTCAATGCCCTTCCATATATCAACTGAAAAGAAACACTTTGAAGGGAGAGTTCTTAACATTGCTATGGAGTTTACTTGGACATTTAACAAGACAAATTTTCTTTGTTTCTCGGTGACTTTATTTCATTACTATCTTGTGAGATGAACGTGTATTATCTACATTTCACAGATGCAGAATGGAGATATACTGCATCTGTTAAGGCTGGCCATATCCAATCACCATGGATGCATTCTTTGAAAAACAGAAAATCTGATTTTTTCATTATATAGCACAGTTCTCTTTAGAGCTGTGAGGACTCAGTACTGCTAGTTTTTTGTCATCTCTCCAAGTTTTTTCATGGTGACCTAACTAGGGAGGATATTCCCAATTTGACTGATATTCCGTGCATTAATATATCTCCAAAGAACAATTATTAATATTCAGCTCAAGTAATATTTTGTTCTTTATGTTCAGCTCCCATAAGGTTTGTAAATTTTAAATGTCATTTCACTTTGAGTCTTGTGTTTCAAAAATGCAAACATTTCAAAGTTATTCTTATAAAAACATTCAAATAGAAGATAAAATTACGAAAAAACATGAAGTGTTTATAATACCTCCATCAGACTATCTCTAGACCTGTTACACTCTTAGCTTCTAAATCACAAGATATTGATTCATTAAAGAGCAAAAAGACATTGAATTTTATTAAAATAACAAAAATTAGTGACTGTATATTTATATGCAGGCTACACATGTGTCATAGAAAAGAAATGAAATTACTTGCCATTTTAATGTTTTGCTTTACAGGTTACCTGGTTCTAGAGCATTGAACTGATAGAAATCAATCCAAATGAAGCCATTGAATGAAATCGAAATTTGGAAAAAGGACAAGCAGTGCTAGGAAGGAATGTGAAGAATACTTTTTTTAAAGCCAAGAAAAAAAGCAATTATATTTCTATGCAGAAAATTATACAGGGTTTTAGTCAACAAAACAAATGTTATATTTCTAAAAAATATTGGAGAAGAGAGCTTCATGCACTTCCTTTTACATATTCATCAATGACATAATTGATAAAGTAAATGGCATGCATGAGTATATATTTCTAATTACTGACATGCAAATTATTGTTACTCTGTTCTGTATGCCAAACCCTGTTATCAGACTCTTATCTGGCTTTTTGCCAGTGCAAATGCTTACTTTCTAATAATGAATTCAGTCCACACCAACACTTAACATATTTTAAATAGCCCGATTATAGTTGCAAATGCTGTGAAGTAACAAATAGAAATAACATAAATGCATTTTGTAATTTTTCTGGATAGCATGCTGTAGCATGTGGCTGTATTAAACCTTGCATAAGAGGTCCTCATTCTCCGTGCAAATCCCACACTCTATGGAAATACAAATAACAGTATCCCGTGAAGCCCCAGAGGTTGCACTGATATGAACACATAGCCTAAAATTAATGAACAAAGCATGAGAAATTCAAGGAACTGAACAGTTTCAGAGCAGCAAAAAAACCAAAAGGAGTCAAGTAGGATTGAACCCAATGCTGGGTTCAACAAGGAGATGAAGGAAATCTCAGTTCTAGTTCTATTTATGTCTTACAGTAAACACTAATTGGATTTCAGAGAAAATTGACAGTAAAGCCTAGAACCTTGGTTATTTCTCAGCTACTGACTGCCCTAACCACAAATCTATCAAGTCAGACGACTGTATTTCTTCTTTAATCATTCCCTGGGCCTGTAAAAACCTATGTCAAGGGATAAGTGAAGGATCTGCATGCACTAGCTTTGGTGTGATAAATAGGGAACTTTCACAGAATATAGGACATATAAATCAGATTCTCTGACATGGCTGTGTGCATTTATTAACCACTGGGCTAATGGAAAAGTGCCTCCTGCAGCTGCATGTCAAAGGCAGACCTGCAACTCCTCCTTGCTAGAACAACCATTGGCATTTACACTTAGCAGAGGAGTCTGGGTGTTGAGGTCTTACACAGATTGCCACCACAACTTTACACCATGCAACAGGTGAGTGAGCTCAGGACAGAGCGTGAGAGTTAATCCTGATGTGAGGCACCTAGTTCACCCCCTACAAGAATCTAAGAATCTAACACTCATCTTTGGTTTCCCGTGTACAAGTCTGTCTATATAGGAATTACAGCGGCAGTGGACAAAGGAAGATCTACTGATGTCATCTACTTGGATTTGTGCAAAGCGTTTGACACTGTCCCACACAATATCCTGGTCTCTAAATTGAAGAGACATGGATTCGACAAATGGACTGCTCGGTGGATAAAGAACTGGCTGGACGGTCGCACTCAAAGAGTTGCGGTCAAAGGCTCGGTGTCCAAGTGGAGAGCAGTGACGAGTGGCGTTCCTCAGGGGTCAGTACTGGGACCCGTACTGTTCAACATCTTTGTTAGCGACATGGACAGTGGGGTAGAGTGCACCCTCAGCAAGTTTGCTGATGATACCAAGCTGTTTGGCGAGGCAGACACGCTTGAGGGGAGGGATGCCATCCAGAGGGACCTGGACAGGCTGGAGAGGTGGGCCTCATGCAGTTCAACAAGGCCAAGTGCAAGGTCCTACACCTGGGTCGGGGCAACCCCAAACACAAATACAGGCTCAGCGTGGAATGGCTGGAGAGCAGCCCTGAGGAGAAGGACCTGGGGGTGATGATTGATGAGAAGTTCAACATGAGCCAGCAATGTGCGATCGCAGCCCAGAAGGCCAACCGTATCCTGGGCTCCATCAAAAGAAGTGTGGCCAGCAGGTCAAGGGAGGTGATTCTGCCCCTCTACTCCGCTCTCGTGAGACCCCACCTGGAGTACTGCATCCAGCTCTGGAATCCCCAACATAAGAAGGACATGGACCTGCTGGAGTGTGTCCAGAGGAGAGCCACAAGGATGATCTGAGGGCTGGAGCACCTCTCCTATGAGGAGAGGCTGAGACAGTTGGGGCTGTTCAGCCTGGAGAAGAGAAGGCTCCGGGGAGATCTTATTGCGGCCTTCCAGTACCTAAAAGGGGCCTACAGGAGAGCTGGGGAAGGACTTTTTACAAGGGCATGTAGTGATAGGAAGAGGGGGAATGGCTTTAAACTGGAAGAGGGCAGGTTTAGATTAAACATTAGGAAGAAATATTTCACTTTAAGGGTGGTGAGGCACTGGCACAGGTTGCCCAGAGAGGTTGTTGAAGCCCCATCCCTGGAGGTGTTCAAGGCCAGGCTGGACGTGGCCTTGGGCAACCTGGTCTCATGGGAGGTGTCCCTGGCTATGGCAGGGGGGTTGGAACTCGATGATCTTCAAGGTCCCTTCCAACCTAAACCATTCTATGATTTTATGATTCTATGATTTTATGATTCTATGATTCTATATACTAACTCTGTCCCTGTCCAGTCTATGGCTGAAATCAGCAATTCTCTACTCTGCCAATTTCAATAGGAATAGAAGTAAGGGTTTTATAGCCCAAGTCATAGGCCTTTTAAAGAATTTTCATTAGATTCAACAATTTGGGTTCATGCCATTTAGAGCTTGTCTTTAATGGGATATACAACTCTGCATAAGTCCCACATTGAACAAGGTCCTGAAGCACCTGAGTGGAAAACTTGTATGAAGTATCCAAACAACTGCACCACTGAAATGAAGTTCATATTGTGTGTACTATGTCTGGTAGTAATAGGCAGTATTGTGAAAATACCTCTTAAAGATAGAAAAAAAACCAAATAAAACAACAACAACAACAAAAAATACAGGAAGAAAAAAAAAGAAAAAAAAAAAAGAAAAAAGGAAAAAGCTTTGCATGTATTAATTTGAGACCAAAGTATCATGAGCTATAGCTTTCACTGGCTTTATCTGTAACATTTTTAATGCCACCATTGAGAACTTACTAAGGAGGAATTTTCTTTAGAATTTAGAGCCAGATTCCAAATGTTTTTGTTTTTTTCATAAGTTCATTTATAACTCTCCAAAGGGAATTAAAATACTACCCAAATTTTGGAGGTAATTTCTGATTTGATATTAAATTCCTTTAATATTACAGATACATATGATTGTATAAGACACAAAATAAAGATTACAGCTGTACTTCTCACTTTTCGCAATTCAAGTGTCATTGTTAAACAGATTATTTCAGAATTTTATTTGAGGTCCATACAAAACAATTTGATAAAACTAGATACTTTCTATCCACTCTTTAACAGATTTTTTTTTCCCACCAGAGGAAACAATTTCTCATTAGGGAGCTAAGTCATCAACAGTGTCCAGATTAAGAGGAAATAGTGTAAAAAAGTTTTCTGCATTTCTCATTTCATCTCTTTCAGTTTTCTGTTGGTAATTTCAGTTTAAAGATACTTTGTGATACATCATGGGGCAAACAATCTCAGAGCTGAAAACCAGCAAGAGATATTAATGGGCCTGCTATTTAGTAACAGCAAGAATGTACTATTCTATAAATGGCTTTTTCTCCACCTTGTAAATTGAGCCCTCAGTATGTCCTTGATAAATGAAAAATACCTCTGGCATGAGGAGACCAACAGGCAGCCCCTCGGATATTTTAAATGATAATTGCTGCGGCAGGCCTTTTTGCAACAGAATGATGACCAAAATCTGAAAACAGTCTTATAGACCAAACTTTATACAGGTATTAGACAACTTCTTTTTTTTTTAAATATTTCACAATAATCATTTACCTTTATTAGATGGCTGTCTCCATGGGGGAAAAAAGGAAAGTTCAGGTCTAGAACTCCATCTTTCCTCTTCTGAAGCCATTTTAGATTAATAGGACCCTGGTGATTTCAAATAATTTACCAGCCAGCCACTGGTTACTTTGTAAGAATTTTTCCCTGAGGGACTGCAGGATGCTGAACTGCTGAGTCTGAGCACTGGCACTACATTGCTAAGTGGATGAAAGTGGTAGAATTAGATGAAAGCATTTTCAACACCATTTGGTCCTTGCTGTTTTGCAACAAGAATCCCTGTTGTGCCCAGTGTGTGAGATCATGGAGAGAGAAGATACATATTTACGGAGTTACCTGCTCATTCATGAGCCAGTGTGACTGCCTGCATTTAAATCTGAAGAAAAAGCGCTCATCAACTACAAGTTTTCAGGCATGTAAAAGTTTACAGAAGTGATGAAAAGGCAAGATGGATTTAAACCTTCTGACTTTCATGACAGGGAAGATTGAAAAAAAAAAAAGAGAAATTGTTCTAACTGATGTGCATCTATAGGTCTATGAATACAATAATTCAGAAGGAAATTGGATGTATTTCGTATGAAGTAGAGATCATTTCAAGGAGAATCGTGTGTGGCCCTTGGGATTAATTCTTTTTTAAAATGCCATTTATTGTTTGAATAGTGGCAAGAAAAAGCTTAGATACGTCATCAATTTAATATGCAGTCTTCTATCAGAAAGCAATCAAGCAGCACTTGTAATGAGGGAAACCCCCTCGGGTTTTAATGTCCTCTCCATTCTGTTTAGTTTAAAGGCTGCTGTTATTTTTATTTCATAGCCAAAGCAGACATATATCTCTTTATTTGAGTTTAGAATACAATGTCAGACAGGCTGTCACGTACAGTAAGAAGGAATCATTGAGTGTTCATGTATTTAATAAATGTAAACCCAACCCAAATAAAATAGCAATTGTTCAAATCATAAAAATATTATGTTCCATTCATAAAACATCACCTTTGGTACTTGATATCAAAATAATCTACTGAAATCCTCACCATCCTAATGCAGAGCCATTATCTTCAATGGCATATCAACTGCTGAACAAATCACAGTAGACATGTTTTAAATGTTCATAAATTCTGGAAAACACTGACCATTTGCAAATGTTACAAATATTATTAAAACAAATAAACAAGCAAAACTTCAAGAAAGATCCCTATTCCTTCTCTGTCAGAAGTACAAAGTGGATCAGTCTCCCATCCTTTATAAACTTTATCATTATGTACAAAAACACAAAAGAAGACTGCTCTTTAAGTAACAGTGGCAAATTATTGAGTGTAGCTTTATTCTAACTAATTTCTGTGAGCTATAGCATTGATCTCAGTCATTAGGATCTAGACTTGTAAATGTTAATTACATTATTACTGTAAAGTAAATACCCACAGGTCAAGGTTTTTAAATGTGACTTCCTTAAATTGGGATCCTTTATCTTTATTTGGGGTCTACAAATTTTCAAAGCTCTTACTCAAGTCACAATGGCTATATTATATCACCACTGCAGTCCTACATCATTTTTCTTATTAATGTTTCCCATTCCTTGATACCACTAGAAATGATCCACACTGCTATTTGATTGGGATTTTTGCTCAGCATTTGTGGTGCAAATTCTACAGCATGTGACCTTTTATTTTTTAATCTTATGTCTGTGCCAGGTTAATGTTGGAAGTCCCTGAAGTAGGACAAAGAAGAACTTGTGTGGAACACATGATGTAAGTACATGCAGGTTAGAAATGAAAACAAGTTCACATAAGCTTATTGACCAGAAGTCTCTGCCACTGTGATTTATAGCTTTAGAATTGAACTCTATAGATCATTTCAATTTCTGTAGCTGTACAGTTCAAAGTTTTGCAGATCTCTTGTGGAAAGAAAGACATAACTGCTTAGTTCTGTGTAGGTGAGACATTGATATGTTTCTCATTAATACAAATGACCCTGGGATACAAATGAAAAGAAGATGTAACTGCTTATAACAAGAGATTATCCCAATGCCTACAATGTGAAATAGAACTTTAAAAATATTTGTTGCACTAAAAAATAACAACAAATTCATCAGTGGACATGCTTTAATCAATTCGTATCATATGCAAAACAATTCCATTAAAAACAATGCTAAGGATCAAAGTGATGGAAGGAGCCTTCTCATTCAGGCTTCAGCAAAAAACAGCCATGACATTGCCCTTCAAAAGCCTTATCACAACTCCAGTGCCACCAGTTTATTTCGGACTGGAAACAATGCGAGTGTATACTGGAGCTGGCCTCAGTAAGATGCCATAACTGAAATATTCAGGATTTCCTAAATTATTTTAAGGGTTTTCTGGGCTCCAAGAAACCAAAAATCAGGAACATGTACCATTGGCTAGGGCTGCTTTAAGCATCTGTCCTTCCAGAGGCAAGTTCTGTGATGTACCGTCAAAAAGCTGAAGCAAGGCACTCTGAAAATGCCAAAAAAGAATAGTATCTTGTTAAGGTGATTAAATTCATTACCATCAATGGCTGCTGATATGCCATGCTGCCCTGTGAGCACAAGGGAGTGTATTGCACAATCTTGGCCACCCCAGCTCATTTTCTGCTCTCTTAGCTCAACTCCTAGGCCAATAACACGGTAAACCACGGTAATACAGCTAAAAAACAGCTTTGTGCCTGGATAGAAATGTCTTGTAATCAACAGTCTGCAAATAATAGGAATTCGAGAGCTGCCTACATACTTTATTGTTAGACTATTACCCAACACATTTTTAGACCTATTTCTTCATTTTTGCTGTTTTGTTCTTTTAATAAAGATGCAAAGAACTATGAAGAACTAATCTCTGTGATACATCAATCCATATATGTGAGCTATAGGGATAATTTTTGCTACTGAGAAATTACTTGTTTTGTCTGGTTGGTTTCAGTAATATAACACAAAGTTTTCTGAGATTAGCTTTCATTTGTATGTGATAAATATGATAAATTCTATTTATTCATTTGCTGTCTGCAGTTGCCATATTTCAGGTAAGGATCCAGAAGTGCCGTGATTTACATGCACGCACTAATTTCTGCATAGTGACTTTCATTGGAATTATTAACTCAAACCCAATGCTAAAAAAGATAGTGCAGCTTTCCCCTGTATGTGGTATTTGGACCCATCTTACTTGCACTAATGTCAATGTCAAAACTCCTGTTGATTTTCCTGAGAGAAAGATGGGCCCCTTTTACTGCATACTCAAGACTCTAAAGGCTCTTTTAAAGCCTGCAATAAACCAAGACCCTGTTGTACTGTGGCTGATTAATTCTGTTGGAATTATTCCCTGAGTAACACTACATTGCAAAACATTTTTTTTTCAATTCAATTTCTTTTTCTCATACCATTTTATTGCTTTTAAACTATTCCCTTTTATTCATCTTTCACAATCAGTTTCAATGTCTTCTTAGGCTACCACACAAATTTACTGAGAGGGCAACAAGCAGACAATGAAACAACAGCAAACAGAGGAGTAGAAAATGGGAATTATTGGGAAAGGAGATGCCATTTCAAATAGTTTTAAGAAGTTATTCAAATGCCTCCACTTTCATTTTTATAAGGCTCTTGACACTAAATACTTCAGCTAGCTGAATCTTATGGTTGCCTCAGCTTTCAGTAACTTAATACATCTTAAAGTTAATATTATTTCCCCTGAGAGGTACAAACCAGAAGTCCTAGAGATAAATCATTGACATTTGAAGTGCATTATAATTTTTAGTTCTTTCAGCAAACAAAAATAATCTGCAAATACACACATTTTGTCAAGCAAAGTATTTATTTTTTGGTTTGTATTTTCAGAAATTTTAATACTTTTATTTGATTTTCTGTTCTAATTCCATTTCAAAACAGAAAATGAGAAAGGGTTGCTTCAAAAGACATCAAAAAACTATTACAGCATTTCCAAACACACAATTTTTCTTCATCTTTCCCCAATATAAAGGTACTCATTTAAATAATCCAAATTCATGAAGTTTTTTAGTCTACATACAAATCCGTATTTAAAATACTTTTATATTAGCCGAAACGTATTTCCTCAGTAATGCTGATTAGTATCAAATATAACAAAGAACTCATATACACACAGGCACATAAATGTATATATACAAATGTGCATTTGTAGGACCACGTGTGTTGCGTACATATTTACCTTCCATCCCCCCTAACATTCTTTCCTTTGCAGTTCATATCACCATCTGTAAATTGTCCTCCAAATATACAGTATGGAACATGACATAACTGTCAATTCATTTTTCCAGATGCTCTGAAAAGGGCAATGAATTCTGGAGAGAGAGTTAACTTGAAATGCCTAAATTCCTTTGAAAGAAGGCAACTGAAAGGAATTGACGGTACATTCCTGATTAGACCTCTTCACCTGAACATTTTTCATTCTCTTTCTGTTGGCATTGCCTTTTATTGTAAGGGGATAGGTTTGTGCAATCTGCTTTGTAGAGCCAGTGAGTAACTAAGGCAAGCTGTGCAGCTACTGTGAAGTGTACAAAATTATACTCTACTAATGAAATTCAACTATGTCTCCTTATGGGATTAGCTGGATGATAATTAAGCCCTCCCTGCTTCTAAGTGACACAAACCTGTCAGCAGCTCCAGCTCGCCATTTTTAAAGCAATGGTGTTTGTAGTGTGTTGAGTTGCAGAGCTCAATCCTTTTGTGACACGCTTTGGTGCCCTGTCTGTATCAGGCATCAGGGACCTGGACCACTTACTCTGAAAAACACACTGTATCAACACCTGCAGGATTTTTTCCAGATACAGGATAAGACCTGGGAGAGATGGTTAGTAAAACAGAGCACAAAACAAAGCCACACAGCAGGAATGTCACCAAACAGTCTGCAACTGCATGAAATACAACTGTGCTTATAATGATGCTGTCTGGCAGGACGAGACTGCATGTTACAGTGGCCGTGTTTCAGAAGGGTTACATCAGCTCTGTGTTCTTAGATCATCTGCACTTGCTCATGCTCTGTGCTCCATTAAAACATGCTGCAAAAGGGGAGCCAAGGCTTTTTTCAAATACGCCTTAGTTTAGCTACAGATGCAGAGAATGGCAATTATCTGTGTGCCACTGCTTCAGCTGAGACACTTGAAACTACTGTGACTGACAAGAGGTGAAACTGCCAGGGCAAAATCCTCCAGAAGATTCACCCAGCCCTGAAATCTATCACTGCCACAAGGTAATGTGGTTCTTAGCCAACACTTTCATTTTGTTAACTTCATGAACAACAGAAGCCATTGCCTTGAATCTTTTCATGGACTTTACTGGATGTTAGATTACACACCTTAGGAGCTGAAGGGTTGATAGTTTCAGCTGTCATAAGTTTTAGTAATGCCTTAAGAAGAGTTAAAATGTTAACAGCAGTTGGAGTTTTTTAGGCATTTTTTGTTCTTCAAAACAATTTATTTTCTTGAAATGTCCACTAAAAAACCTAGTGAGCCATTTTTCTTCCGTTATTGCATCTGCTTGCACTTCAAATTAATTTATCCTTTAAAGGAAAAGGTTTCTGAAAAATAAATCATATTTTATGAAATAAACCCTGATATCACAGAATCACAGAATGCTCAGGGTTGGAAGAGATCTCTGGAGATCATCTAGTCCAACCCCCCTGCCACAGCACAGACACCTACAGCAGATTGCACAGGACGGTGTCCAGGCGGGTTTTGAATGTCTCCAGTGTGGGAGACTCCACAACCTCTCTGGGCAGCCTGTGCCAGTGCTCTGCCACCCTCAAAGTAAAGAAGTTCCTCCTCATGTTAAGATGGAACTTCCTATGTTCAAGTTTGTGCCCGTTACCTCTTGTCCTATCACTGGGCACAACTGCAAAAAGACTGTTCCCATCCTCCTGGCACCCTCCCTTTAAGTATTTATAAGCATTGATAAGATCCCCCCTCAGTCTTCTTTTCTCTGGGCCAGAAAGACCTAAGTGCCTAAGCCTTTCCTTATAGGAAAGATGCTCCAATTCCCTAATCATCTTACTAGCCCTTTGCTGGACTCTCTCCAGCAGTTCCCTGTCCTTCTTGAACCGGGGAGCCCAGAACCAGACACAGGACTCCAAACGCAACCTCACCAGGGCAGAGTAGAGGGGGAGGATAAACTCCCTCGACCTGCTGGCCACACTCTTCTTGATACACCCCAGGATGCCATTGGCCTTCTTGGCCACCAGGGCACATTGCTGGCTCATGGTCATCCTGTTGTCCACCAGGACTCCCAGGTCCCTTTCCACACAGTTGCTCTCCAGGAGGTCAGCCCCTAGCCTGTACCCATGCATGGGGTTATTCCTCCCCAGTTGCAATACCCATCACTCATTTACACCACTTAGCAAAGTCATAGGCAATTGGATTCAGTGGGCCTGAGAGGAAAAACCTAGTCAATGACAATGATTTCCTTTTCACCATCAGGCTGCAACAATTTTCCAAGTTTGTGTAAATACAGAACTGTCTTGCGCTTCCTCATGTAATGTCCTCGTATTACCTTCAAAGATTAAAACCAAAATGTCCTGAAACTACAAATAATCTACACAGAGTACTGTCACTATCTACAGGTGTATTTCGTATGATCGCATGATGAGTCAGTAACCAGGCTGGACAGTTATATCACAATTTACATAAATATTGTTACCTAATGTAACTTCTTTAAATTCTTTGAATATTTGAAAGCTCATTGAAGTTATGTGCAAGCAATGAATTAAGAAAACAACTCTGAGTGTCTAAAATATCACGGAGCAATTATCTTATTTTTATTGTGATTTTTATTTTAAAATTTTCGAAAACAAAGGAACAGTAAAGAAAGCTGTTGTTACAAAGCAGGTAAAAACACAAGGTAAAAAATAACATGACGCTGCTTTTGGGATTAGTCAGATAATATTTACACCCACACAAGTTTAGTTTTGGGAATCCTTTCAGTCATTACAATTCACTTTCCTTAATGAGCTAGTGCATTCAGTCTTCAAGGTTCCAGAGCTCAATGCTCTGTGATTAGTGCTGCTTCCTTGCACATGTAAAGGGACTGAACACACAAATCATTTGTAGCAGGCTACAAGACTATTGACATATGCATTAATTGTTAGCCATGACAGGACAGGCCCTAGTGGGGGTGATTCACAATAGGCTGAATAACTGCAGCTAGAGCACTGAATAACATAAACCCTACTATATTGAAAATAGTGCTAGAATTCAAACTATTTTAATGCAATAAAATCCAGCTGTACTACAGATTGTACATAGCCCATCTCTTGGAAGACTCATTAGCAACAAACAAAATTACAGTGACCATGCTTTTTGTTTAACTTTTGGTCTGTCAGTATTTGTACTATGGCTCAATGACATATGTCCAAACTAGTTAAGATCTGACTTGCCAAGAACACCTGAGGGAAGTTGAAAACTGTATGTTGCTTTTTGCAATATATGTAACCGCTACTAAAGTGCTGGTTCAAACTGTGTGAATACTTAAACTGTATTTCAGGGTCATTTCTTACAGGCTATAGAACCTAAAAAATGGGAATGCCTCACTGTGGAAAGAGAGAGAGGAAGGAACAGACAATTATTCTCTTCTCCTCTGTCAGAAACATTTCTGTCTACCCATGAAAACTGTGTGCATTATGGAGAAATCGATAGCACGTGACCTGGCCCCAAATGTTGCAGTCAAATAGAATTCAGTAGTATATTCCCATCATTGACCTTAACAGAAGGTACATCCATGGGAATGTAGTATGACGTTAACGGTAGTGCTAGGGAGTGAGGAGTCTTAAAAAGATTTGTTAAGATGACTTGGTCATGCTTGTCAAATCTCAGGCATTTCAAACTCATTTCATTCTTTTTATATTTTTACATTGAATGCTAGGATGGAAGGCTGAATTTAACCTTGTGCAAGATAGCACAGCCCTGTGAAGGTTGGCGATGTCTACTGAACAACGATTATGTATGTGTGATTGGTGCATACTTTGCCTCACATTGCTGTCATCCCTTCTCCAACGCTAGTGAAGTCTAACTACAAAACCTGTCCTAAAATTTTGCAGAACTAATCTGTGCAGGCACAAAATAATGTGGAAAACCAAGAACGAAGCAGAATTATAATCCCTTGGAACACTGCGATGAGGAACAGCTCTTTGGTAATTCATATGAGGATAAGAACTTTTTGTTTTGGCAGTTAATTTGTGTGGTAGTAGGAGAAATTGCATTCAATGTCTTCAAAGTTATTGGCTGTTGAAGCAGAAATTCTTCCACACATAAATGTTTTTAGATGCTATCAGAAATTAACAGTTTAGTAACACAAGGTAAAAAGAAAATGTTGAATGTGCTTAGTATAAGCTTTAGTATATTAATTCAACAGAATTGTCATCAGCCAGTCTTTCCAACAGAAAAATCCTGCCACTTATAAGCAGTATAGGGTAAGATATGGCTATGCTCATACAGAAATTATTTTCACATACTCATCTGTGAGAGCTGGAGAGGGACTTTTTACAAGGGCATGTAGTGATAGGATGAGGGGTAATAGTTTTAAACTGGAAGAGAGTAGATTTAGATTAGGTATTAAGAAGAAATTTTTCACTATGAGGGTGGTGAGACACTGGCACGGGTTGCCCAGGGAACTTGTGGATGACCCATCCCTGGAGGTGTTCAAGGCCAGGCTGGATGGGGCTTTGAGCAACCTGGTCTACTGGAAGGTGTCCCTGCCCATGGCAGGGGGGGTTGGAACTAGGTGGTCTTCAAGGTCCCTTCCAATCTAAACCATTCTATGATTCTATGATCTTTAACATACATTAGCTTTCCCCATGAGCCTGTCTTTATTACAGCAAGATAGACCATAAGCAGACACCCTTTCAGCCTCACTCAAAAATTTTAAAAATCTTTTTTAATCAAGATCAGCCTTCCATAACTACAGAAGGAATATGAATGAATGTGGTGGGCTGACGCTGGCTGGCTACCAGGTGCCACTCCCCCTCCTCAGCAGGGCAGGAGGAGAGAAAAAGGTAAAAAATCTCATGGGTTCAGGTAAGGACAGGGAAATCACTCATAAATTACTGTCACAGACAAACAGACTTGACTTGGGAAAATAAATTTAATTTATTTTCAATTAAATATAGAGTAGGATAGTGAGAAACAAAGACAAAATTAAAAACACCTACTCCTGACCCACTTTTCTGCCCAAACTCAACTTCATTCCTAAGTCTTCTACCTCCTGCCCCCAAGCATTGCAGGTGGGTGGGAAATGGAGTTTTTATTCAGTTCATAAACTTTCCTCTCTGCCACTCCTTCCTCCTCACACTTCTCCCCTGCTCCAGCGTGGGGTCTCCACCCACAGGATACAGTCCCTCATGAACTTCTCCAATGCGGATCCTCCTGCAGGCTGCAGTTCTTCACAAACTGCTCCAGCAGGGGTTCTTTCCATGGTGTACAGTTCTTCAGGAACAGCACGCGTCCTGCACAGGGCCACACCTCCTGCCAGAAAACCTGCTCCTGCATGGGATCCTACACGGGCTGCGTGGGACAGCCTGCTTCACTATGGTCTTCTCCACAGGTTGAGGGGTATCTCTGCTCCAGCATCTGGAGTACCTCCTTCTCTCCTTCTTCACTGACCTCAGTGTCTACAGGTCTGTTTCTCTCACTTTTTTCTCACTCCATTCTCTCATAGCTGCTGCACAGCATTTTTTCACCCTTTCTTAAATATGTTGTCACAGAGGGGCCACCAGCTTGGCTCGTGGGCCCAGCTTTGTCCAGTTGTGGATCCACTTTCGAGCTGGCTGTAGCCAGCTGTGTTCAGCATGGGGAAGCCCCTGTCCTCCTCTCACAGAGGCCACTCCTGCTGCACACCCTGCTACAAGAACTTTGCCATGTCAACCCAATACATTGAGTTTAACAGTTAAAGACAATATGAGGCATTTGGCTGAACCCTGTGTGACCTTCTACAAGCTTCTCCACACTGGAAGTTTAGAGCTTTCATGTAAAACATCAGCAAAACTGGCAGTAGCAACAGCAGCAGCTAATTTTTCTGTGGAAAAGATTGTCTAAGATGCTATTAGTAAAATAATTTTTTTTATTCTGAACGTATTTCCTTAATTTATTTTCTTTAGAAAGAAAGGAAAACATAAAGCAGGACACAACAAAACAAAGTAAATCACTTTCATTGTATTAGCTAGGAGCAAACATCACATCTTGTAGGCTTTTACTTCCCTTGCAGCAACACAAAAAGAAAATGCAAAACTCATTGTCAAAAAAACCCACAACCAGAAATGTAAATAAAGCTATCTGAGCTATGAATAAAGAACGAAAGCCTGTTTTACACACCGCACAATGGATATAAAAGAATCACCCATTTAATATAAATGCTTTTTTAATAATAGAGTGTTCAGCATCTTTGGGAACATTTTGAAGTAGTTGTTTAAAGATAAAAGGTTGTAAAAAAGAAGGATGTTTTTTCAGATTTCACAGGAGAACAGACAGACAACCAATATTTATCTAAATACTAAAGAAATACTCAAAACTGCTGTTTACATTTCTGCTTTCCTTCAGTAATTCAAACTCCTGATGTTACCCCTAGCAAACAATAACTTGCCTGAGGTAATTTCAATACAATTTATATGGGTGTAAATGCACCATCCTTTACTACGAAAAAATATTCATATGACTTAAGATTGTATTGTTGTAAAACAACTTATATATGAAGAATGACTTATTGAATTCACAGCAAAGAGGCTATTGTTCAGTTTTCCAGTCACCCACAGCAGCCATATGATTCTGATAAAAAATTTAGCAGTGATTTACTTTAGATTAAGAAAAAGCAAGAACAAAAAGTTTCCATCAGAAATATGTATCTACTCTGGAACTACCAGGTTTTTGAGGTGCTTTGAGAGCAAAAAGGCCATTACTTGCTGAAGCATCGAATTTGGTGTTCGTTTCTGTCAGAATAAAGGCTGACTTCCACACTGTAATTTTAGTTGCAGAAATGACAGTACTCTCTGAAATTTTGCAAATACTCTGAGATTTTCCCTCTAAAAAATTTAGACGAGAGATAGAACCCTGCCTTGTCTTTCTTGTAGAGTAAAAATTCAGGGTAGAACATCTGAAAGCACTGTCAAACAAATATTTGGGTACCATTGGACAGTATGAAACCATACCTATGGATAATTTTCTGGAATATGCAGATATAAGGCCACTTCTGTAAACCTAGTGTAAACCTCCCTGGATTCTACCTGTGCAGATCTCATTAGCCAGATGTCTGCCTTCAACAAATGGTAGGAGATAATTTCACATACCATCTCCAATGCTGTCCTTCTCATGCAAGCACCAAACGGAGTAGAAATCACACTCAAAGGATGAGAGAAGAAAGTTACTGTCAAAGATCTCATTGTCAAACCAAACAAAATCACAACAAAGAGTATGAAGTGAAAAATCTGTGTGGCAGATATTGCATATAGCTGCATCCAACAGGAAATTGGTGGTAGACATGGAAGCAAAGAGATGGTAACTATGATATAAGTTTCACTGGTTTATACTCAATTACTTTATAGCAGTTGTACATTTTTTTCTCTTTTTGCTTTATAATTCTTGCTTCACAAAGAGATAAAATGGGAAAGACGATAAGAGAGGGAGAGAGAAAAAATATATTTCTACTGTATTTCTTGCATTTCTTAATTTCTATTCCTTCACTTCTGGATGTTTGGGATAGGTATTCAGCTGGTGTCCCAGTTTCCTTTAGGTCAGGAGATCAACATCTTATACCAGCTTTGAATCTGCCCTGTCATATAGTATGTCATCTCAGCCTGACTTATTAATTTCTTTCTCCGTTTTAGCAATTGCACGGGCATTGAGTAATCTAAGTCATATTGAGCTGCTTACGGCCAGGTGTTGTATTCTCTCTCCTGCTCCTCATCTGAAAGAAGATACATGTTTTTTTAAATGCTTCGTAGAAGTAAAATATTTCAAAGAAAAATATGTGATGCTAGAGAGATTGAGGAGAAAACGGAGAAAAAATCCTTCATGAAAATATTTTCATTTATGAAATTAACAAGGAATGATCATCACTACATTTCTCACAACATACTTCAATGCTTGCTGGTTTTCAGAGGGATGAGAAAATTTGTGTGTTTCATGTGAATTTAAATGTGATGCCTTTGTCAATGAACTGTACAGGTAATAAGCTCCCTTGGCCAATAGTGCCTGGGAAAAGGTCAAGTATTGTTTCTAAAGCAGACATTATTTTAAAGAATCGTAGTATTTACTCAGCATTTCTCCCTAACAGCAAAATCTGTTTCAGTGGTAGGAGCTTCGGTTCAGGGAGCTAGGCATTATTGAAGCAAGCAACTGAAAGAATCCCGTCTTTTAAATCTGTGCAAGATATAATTCTTCTATGTTACCGTATAAAATGGTGGAAGATTCTACTATGAAAACTAAGTGATTTATTACATTGATATGGAGCACAGGTGAACATATTTCTTCCTTTTTCACTGATACCATTAAGAAGTATTGCTTCATTTATCTTATATATTCTACCTTCATTTATCTTATGTATTTTGCCTTCAACATTGGTTTGCAGACTGCAATACAAACTTTTAAAAGAAACTTTTGATACTCAAATAATGAGATTCCTCTGTACAAAATACAGTTCAGGAGACTTTGGAAGGCTTTCTTTTCACTCCTTCTATAGGGATAATATTAAAAGTAAATTAGTGAACAATCTTGAAAGAACAGGAACATTAAGCTCCATCTTACTAACTGTCCTCCCTCTTTATATGTAAACAAACTTAAAATGTTTTTAGTTCGCAAGCATGTCATAGCACAAGAATATACTTCATACTTCAGAGTCTATGGCATTGAATGATGAATTACATTAGTTCTTGACTCAAATAAATCAGTCAGAAGATTAGTAATACAATTAAGCTACAGGGAAAAAATAATATCAGGGACATCAAAATAAGAGATAACAGAGTACGTTTGAGAAAAGTATCACAAACAAACATGTCTTTAAAGATGAGAAAGCAAATCATTCTCCCCTTGCCTCTCCCAGGATGTCAAGAGCTGCAGCCAGGATCCTCGGGGCAAAACTTCAAAACTTGGCAGAGACTGGGTTACATAAGACAGGTGTTTACCAGGCTGGAAGATGTTCTCTCTGCAAATTGCTATGAATGGCTTTCAAGGAAGTTGCAATAGTAACATGTATGGGAGCAATACGAAGCTAAGAAATCCAAGGGGAAAAAAAAAGAAAAATACATATTAGCTAATGCAAAGTCTAGTAACTGCAGCAAATTAAATTATGAGATCTGCCTTCTTTTTCTAGTTTTCTTACTGCACTCACTACAAGCTACACAAATTAATTAAAATCTAATTGTTTCTACTGTTGAAGACAAAGTCCCAAAAGTAAAAAATGTCTTTTAAATAAAAAAAATGTTTCTCTGGCCATCTTTCTGTGTTGCTGCTGACATTTTAGCAATCCTGTCACTGTGTTTCTCGGTATTCCTCATAGTTCCAACCAGTAAGAGTCTGTATGTCTAACAAAATATTTCTGCTTTATTATGGAATTACCACACAATTAAGATTGCTCTGAGGAATCAGAAGTTTTTCCCTGAACCATTTCTCGTGCCTTTTTTACCTTTCTATAAAAGCAAGTTTGAATAAACTGTATATATTTTTTTTTTCATTTGGATGTGTCACGTAACTTAAGATGGCATAAAAAATTTACTCACATGAAAATCATATTAACAACAAATTTTGGTTTTCAAACAGTTAACTAATTCCAAATAAATGTCAGCCACACTTCTCCTATGTTTAGAACACTTTCCAGGAGTTTCTTTTCAAGATTTACTTTCATCTTTGCACTGAGAAAGTTGTTTGTAGGCAGCTAGTCCGGGACTAGAGAGAATAGTGTCCCTGCCCATGGCAGGGGGGTTGGAACTATATGATCTTTAAAGTCCCTTCCAACTCAAATCATTTTATGATTCTATGAATAGCTTCATTCAGTCTAGTTTATCACAATTGCAAGAAACCTTGTATGCATTTATAATTTCAATTTTCATTTTCATTTCACTTTTAATTTTAAATGTTTTGTGTATTTGCACACATATTAGGATACACAACACCCCCATACCCTTAAAAAAAAGAACCACCATACTAGGAGGCCAAGAGACATAAGCATACACACAGCTTACCACACAGAGAAAGCTCAAGAGTACCACCAAGGCTTCTGTTACAGTGGTAAAACTAACACATACAAAATTCCCTAACATCCCCAGAAAGTGGACCATGCCCTCTGCTACAGAAAAAAAGCAGAAAATCCTAAAAACAGCACGAACCCCAGTTTATCAGAGCAAGAGGGAGATGTATTCCTCTGATTCAAAATCTAACAACCGTTTTAAAACTAGGAGTGTGACCAAGGTATACCAAGATAAAACAAAAAGACAGTAAAAAGATTTTTATACAACCGGGAACATAACAGTACTTTGGTTAATATCCTAAATTAGTGGTACAGAGCCTTCCCTCATCCTTTCATTTCTCAGGATTAATCTTGAAACAATTTAGGATCTCTGCCCCACTACCTTGTTGCAAAAGCCATTCTAGAGTTTAATTTATTAAGAATGTATTGACCCATGAAAAAGCGAAGATGTTAACACAAGTCTAGATATTTTTCATAGTTTTAGGTTATATTTTAAGCCAATTTTACTTTTATAATTCATTGTCTTGTAACTTCCCTCTAAAACTAATTTGGAATGTAATTATGAGTCTTTGGCTACCCGGATAATCTGGATAATTTTTTCTTCGTTTGTTTTTATACATATATATAAGTTAGGTGGAAGATACTGATCTCTAGTCACTGGAAGTCTTCAGTACCTAAGTTCTGGAGAAAAATACAAAAATACTTTCTTACAAATGTAAAATCTCATCAGTGGTTTTAATTTCATAATAAGCAATTGAATTTTTGTGTCTGTGTTGGATACTATCACTCCGATTGTTCTGTCATTTCTGTCCTCAGCAACATCATTATCCTCATAAAAAATGAGAAAAAATAATCATTGATCTACATCTAACCAGCCAAGATTCAGTTTGTAAAGATTCCACTTCTCCAGTCTTGTTTTCTTTTTCACGTCAATTAAGAATCTTTTGTGATGTTTTTTTGGTTGGCTTTTTGTGTGTGTGTGTTTTGATGATGTTGTTGGTTTTGGTTTTGTTTGTTTTGGCTTTGTTTTGTTGTGGTTTTTTTGGGGGGGGG
The DNA here is from genome assembly GCA_017639485.1 of Pluvialis apricaria. NCBI lineage: Eukaryota > Metazoa > Chordata > Aves > Charadriiformes > Charadriidae > Pluvialis > Pluvialis apricaria. The sequence continues at coordinate 203,091,296 of CM030007.1, forward strand.
GGAGAGGGGGTGCTGGTGTGTGTGTGTCAGACTTACCTATTCTTAGCTACATTTAATCTTAGATACTCTTAGCTATACAGAAACGTGTCTGGTTTCCCACAAGTGGTGTACCGCAAGGTCAGTAGTGGGTCCAGTCCTGTATAACATCTTCACTGATGGTCTGGATGATGGGGCAGAGTGCTCCCTCAGCAAGTTTGCTGATGACACAAAACTAGGAGGAGTGGCTGATACACCAGAGGGTCATGTTTCCATCCAGATGGACCTCAACTGCAGAAATTGTCTGATAGGAACTTCATGCAGCTCAATAACAAGTGCAAAGTCCTGAGTCTGGGGAGGAACAACCTCATGCACCAGTACATGCTGGGGCCACCTTGCTGGAAAGCAGCTTGGCAGAAAAGGACCTAAGGGTCCTGGTGGACACCAAGTTGAAAATGAGCCAACAATGTGCCCTGGCTGCAAAATGGTATCCTAGGCTACATTAGGAGGAGTGTTGCCAGCAGGTTAAGGGAGGTGATCCCTTCCCGCTACTCAGCACTGGTGAGCCCACACCTCGAGTACTGTGTCCAGTTCTGGGCTCCTCAGTACAAGAGAGACATGGGAATACTGGAGAGAGTTTGATGAAGGGCCACAAAGATTATTAAGGCACCGAAGCATCCCTCCTGTGTCATAAGGCTGAGAGAGCAGGGACTGTTCAGCCTACAGAAGAGAAGGCTCAGGGGGGATCTCATCGACATTTATAAATACCTGAGGGGAGAATGCAAAGAAGATGATGCCAGGCTCTATTCACTAGTGTCCAGTGACATAACCAGAGGCAATGGGCACAACGTGAAAAACAGAAGGCTCCATCCAGACATCTGAAAACACTTTTTTACTGTGAGGATGGCTGAACACTGGCACAGGTTGCCCAGAGAAGTTGTGGAGTCTTCATCCTTGGAGATATTCAAAAGCCGTCTAGACATGGTCCTCGGCAACTGGCTCTAGGTGGCCCTGCTTGACAGAAGGATTGGACCAGATGACGTCCAGAGGTCCCTTCCAATATTAACCATTCTGTGGTTCTGCAATTCTGTGATTTTTGGCCACTTTCACTTGATTTCTGAGCTTTTGCAATATTCAAGACAGTTCTTAGTAAATTTTTTACATAACTTGTGGGTTTAATATTTAAATATCCTGTCCAAGAAATTTGAGATATCCTTTGTGTTGTAAGCCTATTAGTTGGGACTAGCCATAGCTCTTCTCTGTCATTTTTTTAATTGAGAGCAAGACACCACCTCCAAAGAACACTTCCATCATGGTTTATAATAATGCGACATCTCTACCTACATTCAGATCTGGAGATCATCTTGAGCTCATTTGTCTGGTCAGTCTAATTTCCTTTTTCTTTTAAAGCTTACTCTTCTAAAATATGAAAGCAACTCAAACACATGGAGGTTTCTCATTTGTTTATTTTTATAATCAGCTTGCCTGTATCATCCTTGTTGATCACAAAAACATCTAAAATACCATCACTGTCTTTGGATCATTGACTATGTCCTGGTGTGAAGCACTAGCTCTTAACTAGTATGACTGTTCAAAATATTGTACCTAGCTCCTCAAGTCCAGAGGACTTCTTTATTTTGACTGCTGCCTTTGGCAGAAGCATCTAGTTCTCTGAGAGCCAGCTCTTAAGTCTCCCAGCTCCTGAAACGGTCCAAGACTACACCTAGATTCCTTGATCTGCCTGTTGCCTGACTGAGTGTGTACATCATGTTATGGTAAGATCCTGCTGTCTGCAGAAGGAAACTAGGAAAAAGGTATTTGTGTCACAGTGTAGCAAGGTTACACAATGGTCTGTGTCAAGGAATCTCTGAACATTTCTACAGGCAATCAGAGCCATTGAATTTAATGCTTTGTATGAATTGTGGAAGGAGCACCTAAGAAATACTAGGTACTTTCACCTACCTAGGACCAAAATTAGTTAATCTTTTTTTTAATGATAAGTAACTAATTAAATAGGCCTGACTGGGATTTTGTTTCTTTCCACTAGCTGATGGTTAACGTACTTGTTAAGGGAGCCGTACATTCTAGATCCACCATACCTTGACTTGACTTAAATAAACATGTCCAGTCTCTCTTTCCAAAGTTGGATTCTCCTGTATGAAAACTGGCTATATTTTATATGAGATCACCCATAAATAAAAACAGTAAGAACTCTGGGAACAGCAATTGGTATCCCATTCTACGTACTGAAGCCTAGTAGGTCTTACATAGACAAGCTACAGCAGAAGTGGAGAATATTTCTACCCAGCATACACCATAGCACTGTGGTTTCAGTTGCCTGTTAGGATGTTAAAGCTATTTTTCAGTATCACTTCAAGTTAAGGGAGGACCCAAAACAGCCTTCACACTCTCTGAGTGGCTGTCACTGTTTCTCAGGAACCCATGGCTCTTCTAGTAGCAATAAATATAGGAGTTTAATGTAAAAGGTAGGCACCAGCCCAATGACAGATTGGAACATTAAAGATCATAACTAATAGATTAGATTCACACATAGGCAAAATATTGTCCCTGGGGACTGGAGAGATGGGAGATGACAGGAATCCCAGGCCTGTCCCACTGTCCCTGAGACAGGGAGCAGGGCAGGCTGGGGAGAAGGGAAGTCCAGACACTAGATCATCAAGCAGGTTTGTTATGACAGGGTGGACTTGAGGTCAAGCCAGGAACATGGATCAGGATCTGGCCTGGTGAGGGTACCCAGGGGTGGCCACAGCCCTGGGATGGTCAGGCAGGGCTGTGGGGATGAGGACAGGACATTTCTGAAGTCCATCACTGTTTTTAGTGGCAGGTTTCTGGGATCATCTCCTCCTAGAATTGTATCAGGTGATTCTTCAGTTACAAACAATTTCTTTACTGATGAAGTATCTAGATTGATGTACTGTTCATAGCTTCTACACACAATTCACTTCAATATCTGCATTACGCTCTACACTTAGCCTGTTACTACCACAGCTGTCCTCTCCATTATCCCTTATAGAAAAGCAAGCAAATCTCCACCAAAATCAGCTTTTCACCTTCAAACCACTATCTGCTCATGTTTGTTTCCTCTGCTGATGGCTCTCCCTTGCTTGTGAGGCTGTGGGGATCACTGATCATGTGGCTGTCCCCCACTATTAGGCACAGATTTTATCCAGGAAAAGGAGTAGACCTCAAAGCTCTTGGGAACGCGTTCTTAGGACTGAGCAAGCTCAATACACAGGAAAAATCTACAGACTTCTTAGGTGTAGATGTGTATATCAGGGAGCAGAAAAAAAATAAGAGCTTATGGATAAATGAGCTACAGTCTCTTCATTTTACAGTCCAGTATGCATATGTGTGCTCCTGGTTACACAGCTCATTTAGACTAATGCCATTAGTCAAGGCCACTCTCAGTGTGGTTCAGTCTTGCTTTGCTGCAAACCAAGCAAGGCCATTGGAGAGGAGAAACATAGTTTTGTTGATACCTCAGCCTGAGATACGGACATGAAGAAGGCAAGGTCTTCTCATTGGCTTTCCGTAGGTGTTAAATAGGATAAGGAACTCAGCTGAGCAGGAGCACGTTTACAAAATATGATCATCTGTGTTCTCTGTACTTGTGAGAAAAAGAGGAAAAGAATCATAGAATCATAGAATGGTTTAGGTTGGAAGGGACCTTGAAGATCATCGAGTTCCAACCCCCCTGCCATAGCCAGGGACACCTCCCATGAGACCAGGTTGCCCAAGGCCACGTCCAGCCTGGCCTTGAACACCTGCAGGGACGGAGCTTCAACAACCTCTCTGGGCAACCTGTGCCAGTGCCTTACCACCCTTAAAGGGAAAAATTTCTTCCTAATGTTTAATCTAAACCTGCCCTCTTCCAGCTTAAAGCCATTCCCCCTCGTCCTATCACTACATGCCCTTGTAAAAAGCCCTTCCCCAGCTCTCCTGTAGGCCCCCTTTAGGTACTGGAAGGCCGCAATAAGATCTCCCCGGAGCCTTCTCTTCTCCAGGCTGAACAGCCCCAACTGTCTCAGCCTCTCCTCATAGGAGAGGTGCTCCAGCCCTCAGATCATCCTTGTGGCTCTCCTCTGGACACGCTCCAGCAGGTCCACGTCCTTCTTATGTTGGGGACTCCACAGCTGGATGCAGTACTCCAGGTGGGGTCTCACGAGAGCGGAGTAGAGGGGCAGAATCACCTCCCTTGACCTGCTGGCCACACTTCTTTTGATGCAGCCCAGGATACGGTTGGCCTTCTGGGCTGCGATCGCACATTGCTGGCTCATATCGAGCTTCTCATCAATCATCACCCCCAGGTCCTTCTCCACAGGGCTGCTCTCCAGCCATTCTCTGCCGAGCCTGTATTTGTGCTTGGGATTGCCCCGACCCAGGTGCAGGACCTTGCACTTGGCCTTGTTGAACTGCATGAGGTTGGCTTGGGCCCACCTCTCCAGCCTGTCCAGGTCCCTCTGGATGGCATCCCTCCCCTCCAGCATGTCTGCCTCGCCAAACAGCTTGGTATCATCAGCAAACTTGCTGAGGGTGCACTCTACCTCACTGTCCATGTTGCTAACAAAGATGTTGAACAGTACGGGTCCCAGTACTGACCCCTGAGGAACGCCACTCGTCACTGCTCTCCACTTGGACACCGAGCCGTTGACCGCAACTCTTTGAGTGCGACCGTCCAGCCAGTTCTGTATCCACCGAGTGGTCCATTTGTCGAATCCATGTCTCTTCAATTTAGAGACCAGGATATCGTGTGGGACAGTGTCAAACGCTTTGCACAAGTCCAGGTAGATGACATCAGTAGATCTTCCCTTGTCCACCGCCGCTGTAACCCCTTCGTAGAAGGCCACCAAATTTGTCAGGCATGACTTGCCCTTGGTGAAGCCATGTTGGCTGTTGCTAATCACCTCCTTGTTTTCTGTGTGCCTCAGCAGAGTTTCCAGGAGGATCTGCTTCATGATCTTGCCAGGCACAGAGGTGAGACTGACTGGCCTGTAGTTCCCTGGGTTTTCCTTATTTCCCTTTTTGAAAATAGGGGTTATGTTTCCCCTTTTCCAGTCGGCAGGAACCTCGCCAGACTGCCACGACTTCTCAAATATGATGGCTAGTGGCTTCGCGACTTGATCTGCCAGTTCCCTCAGGACCCACGGATGTGTCTCATGAGGTCCCATGGACTTGTGCACCTCCAGGTTCCTCAGGTGGTCTTCTCACTTGATCTTCGTCTACAGTGGGCAGTGCTCCATTTTCCCAATCCTCGCCTTTGCATTCTGCGTCTTGGAAATATTATAAAATTAGATTAGCACAGGAAAAAATTCTTGGCTTTCAAATTCTAGTTAAACAAGTGTTCCCCTTAACTGAGGAACAAGTTCTGTTCTATAGTGACTTCTGAATGTCACCCATTAAGAAGCTTTTATTTTATTAATGAAGCACAGCTTGGTTACTAGATTGATCTTTCATATACAATATATTTAAAAATAGACATCGTCACACATTGGCAATGAATTCAGGTGTTTGAACTAGGAGTAACATTAATTTCCCAAATCCCAGCTACAAAATTTAGAACTAAATGTAAGCCAAATAATATCTATTGGAAAATCAATTAAAATAAATCTGACATTTCTTTATTACAGACAATACTAAGGAAAGCAGTTGTATAAAATACAGTAGACGTCTCCCACATCATGAATTTAATGCGGATCTAGGACTACATAGATAAATAACCTCTACACTGCCATTATTGAGGAACTGTGCCTGTGCTGCAGTCAACTGCAGGGTTGTGTATTTGTCTGTGTAAAAGACAGCTAAGAAAAGGGTATTATAAATAAGTATCACCTATTAAATGTTTAAATCTATAGTTGCTGAAAATATATTTTAATTTCACAGTTCAGAGCAATTGATTGTACTTATTACTTCTAAATCACTCAAAGTTTGCTAACGGCTTTAATTAAGGTGGTATTTAAGCCCATTTCTTTTCTGATGACTGTACAATAGTTTGCCTGACCAATTTGAAGTCCCTAGTGCTCACAAAGTTGCTCCCGAAGTTACTTCTAGTGACAGTGTTGGATTTATGTGTGAATAAACAAAAAGTCACAGGAAATTTTTTCAGAAATAGGCCAGGAGAAAGACGGGTACTTTTTGAAACTGGATAGTTTGTGTAAATGTACATTTTACATAAACTTACATAACTGTGAATTTTCTTGAGACTTAAATACAGTCGTCATCTGCATTCCACATATCCTCCTAGATAGTATGAAGAAGAATCTTTCCTTTTTTATTATGATTTTAATTTTCTATAAATTATTTTCTCTTTTGGGTTCTTCAGGCAATCTGTTGAAAAAGTTTGAAGAGATGAGCATCAAGTGGATGCATATTTTGCAAGGATTCTACTGAGCAGTCACAGAGAACAGAGTACATACAGGCATACCATACTTGCATTCATGTTCTAGTACTTGCAAATCCAGCTTTAAGCTTTTGGGGATTCTAAGGCTGTAGTCTCTACTCTGTTAATTACATAGTATAGGAAATTAATGTAGTAAACCTCAGTGACTGTAAGGAAAGGAAAGCAATATTGATTTTAAACAAAACATTTTAGTCAGCTGATATCATTTTTTCATGGGATTCATTCACTTATACGCTCACATTCAGATACGCTAACAAGCATCAAGATGCATAGAATCATAGAATCATAGAATATCAGGCTTGGTGCCATGACCACTTCCCTGGGGAGCCTATTTCAGTGACAAACCACCTTCTCAGTGAAGAACCTTTTCCTAACATCCAGTCTGAACTTCCCCTCTCACAGCTTCATTCCATTTCCTCGTGTCCTATCGCTGGTCACCAGAGAGAGGAGATCAGCAGCTCCCTCTCTGCTGCCACCCCGTTAGGAAATTGTAGGTTTCGATGACATCACCCCTTGGCCTTCTCTTATCCAAGCTGAACAAGCCAAATGGCCTCAGTTGCTCCTCAGTAAGTCTTGCCCTTGAGGCCTTTCGTCATCTTGGTCACCCTCCTCTGCACACGCTCTAATAGTTTGGTGTCGTTCATATACTGAGACGCCCAAACCTACACACAGTACTCGAGGTGGGGCAACACTAGTGCAGTGTCAAGTGGGAGAATAACCTCCCTCGACTGGCTGGCTATGCTGTGCTTGATGCACCCAGGGACCTGGTTGGCCCTTTTGGCTGTCAGGGTACACTGTTGACTTATATTTAACTTGCCTCATATGCAACTTTTTCTGCAGGGCTGCTCTCCAAGCCTCTCACTCCCCGGTTTGTACATATAACCAGGATTACCCCATCTCAGGTGGAGAATCTGGCACTTGCTCTTGTTAATTTTCATATGGTTGATGATTGCCCAGCTCTCTAGTCTATCCAGATCTCTCTGTAAGGCCTCTCTACCCTCTAGGGAGTTCACAGCTCCTCCTAGCTTAGTAACACTGGCAAACTTACTTAATATACTTTCACTGAGCCCTTGGGGAACCCCACTGGTCACTGCCCACTAGTGTGATGTAACCTTATTTACTATAATCCCTTGATCCTGACCCGTCAGCCAGTTGCTTGTATTATGGGCTCATCTAGCTGTGTGCTGGACGGTTTATCCAGAAGGACACTGTGAGAGACAGCTTTGCTAAAATCCAAACCCACCTTATCTACTGGCTTCCCTTAGTCAAGTAGATTGCTGACCGTGCCATAAAAGGAAAATAGTCTGGTTAAGCAGGACTTTCCCCTCATGAACGCGTGTTGGCTATGACCAATGACTGTATTGTCTCTCAGGTGTTTTTCAATAACTCTCAGAATAACCTTCTCCATAACTTTACCAGGCACTGAAGTGAGGCTGACAGGCCTGTAATTACCAGGGTCTTCCTTCTTAACTTTCTTGAAAATTGGGACATTATATACCAGTTTCCAGTCATCTGAGACCTCTCCAAACCCCCAAGGCTGTTGAAAAATAGTGGAGACGGGTCCCACAAACATCAGCCAGCTCTTTCAGTACCCTGGGATGAATCCCATCAAGCCTCATAGATTTATGTGCAACCAGCTGGAGCAGCACGTCTCAAACTAGTTCAGAGTTTGCTGGAAGTTTCTCATCCCTCCAGTCATAATCTTCAAATACAGGGCTCTGGGAGTCCCAGGGCCCATCATCGGTGTTGAAGACAGAGGCGAAGGTGGCATTAAATGTCTCTGCTTTTACTGCATCCCTGTTTGTGAGCTGACTGACCTCATCAAGTAACAGACAAATGTTATCTCTGATCCTCCTTTTGCTATTAACATATTTTAAAAGGCGCTTTGAAGTTTTGCTGATAGTTTTTCTCCTCTCCAAAAATTTGAAACTCAGCTACTTCATGGTCACTGTGAACAAGCCAGTCGCTAATCACCACTTCACCCATGAGTTTCTCTCTGTTTACAAACAACAAATCTAGAAGGGCACCTTTCCTAAACAGTTCCCTTAGTAGCTGTGCCAAGAAAGTATCTTAACCTCGAGAAGTGGGCCCATGTGAACCTCATGAGGTTAAACAAGGCCAAGTGGGAAGTCCTGCACCTGGGCTGGGGCAACCACTGGTATCAATACAGTCTGGGAGATGAAGGGATTGAGAGCAGCCTTGCAGTGAAGGACTGGGGTGTGCTGGTGGATGAAATGGTGGACATGAGCCAGCAATGTGCACTCGCAGCCCAGAAAGCCAACTGTATCCTGGGCTGCATCAAAAGAAGCATGGCTAGCAGGTGGAGGCTGGTGACTCCGCCCCTCTGTTCTGCTCTCGTGAGACCCCACCCGGAGTACTGCATCCAGCTCTGGAGTCTTCAGCACAGGAAAGACATGGATTGGGTCCAGAGGAGGGACACAAAAATGATCAGAGAGGTGGAACACCTCTCCTATGAAGACAGGCTGAGATAGTTGGGGGTTATTCAGCCTGGAGAAGAGAAAGCTCTGGGGCAGCCTTTCAGTACTTAAAGGGGGCTTATAAGAAATTTGAGAAAAAGCCTTTTAGCAGGGCCTGTTGCAATAGTACAAGAGGTAATGCTTTTAAACTAAAAAAAAAGGGTAGATTTACACTAGATATTAGTTGCTCAGAGAGGTGATAGATGCCCCATCCCTGGAAGTGTTCAAGGTCAGGTTGGAGTGGACTCTGAGCAACCTGATCTAGCTGAAGTTGTCCCTGCTTATTGCAAGGGGGTTTGGACTAGATGACCTTGCAAGGTCCCTTCCAACCCAAACTATTCTATGATTCTATCTATCTTCAACGTGCTTCAGGAACTTCCTGGACTTGTTTGTGTCCCCTGTATGATACTCCCAGTTGATGTATGGGAAGTTAAAATCACCCATAAGGAGAGGGGCAGCAGATCTAGAGATATCGCTTAATTCCTTGTAATATAATTCATCAGTGTTGTTGTTCTTGCTGGGTAGTCAATAGTAGACTCCTACAACAACATCTGTTTTGTTTGCTTTCCCCTTAATCCTTACCCAGAGGGTCTCAGCCATGTTGTCATCAACTGTAAGCACTGTACAATCTAAAATCTCCCCCTCCCCTCCCAAATAGTCTGACTTGGGTTACTTGTACCTGACACAAAGGAAAAAGGTCACTAGTAATCAAGTTCTCAGTGTCTTTTGGGTTTCTCTTGATCAACAATGAGTAATTGGGGTTTGGACAGGTTTTTTGTTCCCTAGACATGAAAAAATATTTAAAACATTCATATTTAACATTCACTTTGAAAATATTCTAGGTGTAAATTTGTATTCTAGGTGGATTCAAAATCTACAACCTCTCCTAGGTCGTACTCATGTAGGACAGACCATAAGACTGAAATATTACCCTACAAGACCTCTAGTGCAAAATTCAAAACAAGCTTCTCCATTCTATTTATCCACATGATAATTACAGTTATTATTATGCCTCTATTCCCACCACTCACCTTTCCCTTAATGTCTTCAGAAAATGCAATAGTTCTGCTGAACACCTTAACTTTACCACATTTCCAACAGTTAAGAAGAGCACAAGAAAGACAGCTTTTATCAGTTCTGTAGAGGATCATGAGGTAAAATAGACACACATGTGTTACCATGGACAAATCAGAGCCTCTGACAGGGACTTCCAAAGGCAGTAAGTGGAGTGAATATTAAGGCTCATTTTTCTGGACTTTACACACTGATATTTCTATATTGTTTCACCTCCTGTCCTAAAATCTCAGGACACATTATTACTTTCACATTCTTCCTACACTTAGACCAATTCATCAGTTTGCTTTTGATATGACTGTTTTCTGGGACAGAGTATAGATTGCTCAAAGTTAATCACATAACTGAGAACTTTACTGAATCAGAGCTCTAGGCTCATTTTCCTTTTGCATCAGAAAATGCATGGATTTAAATTTATTTTTCACTCAGAAAACTTCTGTTTCCGTTCATGGGAATTCACATAGTTAATTATTAGTAAAACAGTAAAGCTGCCACTGCCTGTTACAACTGTTTATTTCCAGCTTCTGCAGTATATGAACATGAGTAACAGCTATTTTTTTCTGCCAGGGGTGAGTGGAAAACATTAAAAAAAAGATATCTCCACCCGTCTTTATGAAAAACAGCCTGAATGTTTATAGAGTTAAATGTCTCGATGTGAAAATTTAAGATCTTGGCTCCCTGTAAACGTGGAAAAGCTCCAGAAGTTAACATGCTCTTTGGAGGTGAACCCTTCAAGCCGACCTCCTCAGTATTGATTGTGACATTATCTTGTCAGCATGAACATCCAATATCCAACTTAGGCAATATTTCTCATTAAGTTGCATAGGCTATGGACAACATAAACTTAAACAAATGTGCAGTGTCAGAGGACAGGCAAAGTGCAGCACCTAGTTTTAATAAACTGAAAAAGATCCCTCTGACAATCTCTTCTAATTTTATCTCTGACTCAGTTTATGCTTTATTCCATCCAGCATCCCTCTTTTTATCATTACTCTAACTTCTGCTTTTGTAAATTTTTTTTCCCAAATGAATGTCTTCATAGAGGGCTTGACACTGCTTCACTGATTTTTGCAGTAATATTCTCATTGACAATAATGGTCCAGTATCAAGCTCATCTCTAGCAAAGTAAAATTTTTATTGCCACTACTCTAAACTGTTGAGTTGAATACTCTTCCCTAGCTGTATACTTCATGTATTAATTCTTCACTAAATTCACAGATTTTAAAGCATGAAGAAATCTGCATAATCAGGTAATCTAGTATCTTGCATAGTGTAGAGCATAAAATTTCACCTTATTCTTGTGATGCATTCATTACTTTCAACTATAGTTCCTATACCACTTCTTTCCAGAAGTCATTTTCTCTTGAATGAATGACATCATATAAGGCAGAACATGTCATGACCTTTGATAAATTGTTCCAATGGCTCGTTAAATCACTAAACAGTTACATTTCAATTTTCAGTATGTTTCTTTTATGATGAAGTCACCTCTTAAACTTCTCTCCTATAAACCAAAAAATATGTCTGTTAAGACACACTGTTAAGCTTCGAATACTTTCATATCTGTTTTCTGAAGCTGTTCATATCTGTCATTTTTGCTCTAAAGAGTTTCACACAGTCAGTACTCAGGTAATGACCTCACTAATGTACTGTGGTAATATAATCTCCCTCTTTCTACTAAATAATCTCTTGCTTATTGAGACTCAATAGTCTCAAGCTATTTCCTGCCATGGGAAGTTCAAAGTGCTTTCTGATTACTCACTTTTGAAAAATATTTGTGTTTTCCTACAATTTTTGATTGGCTGGTTAGTTGGTTTTACATTTAACTGCCGTAAAGGGCAATTGAGTTTGGTTGCTGAGTAGACCAGAGCTGTCTGTATGACAGCCAATATTTGTGTCATCCATTGACTTCACTTGTAATGACTTTGTATTTTCTTCTACAGACCTTCCAGCTACTTGAGTGATGTCTCAGAAGTTTCTGAAACTATATAAAAAAGGTCGGCTTTTTAGTTTGATTAGTGAATACAGAAAAAAACCCGTCAACTAACATGTCTTCCTACAGAACAATCTCCAACTTGCTTTAGTAGAACTCCAAAGAGAAAACAAAGAAACAAACAAAAACAGAGATACAGTGGAAACACTTAAAAGTCAAAAAGGTAAAGTGCAGGAAGCTGTGATTACACTGTCTTTTTTTAGTATCTTGGATTCAGAGTATCTGTGTTCAAATGGCATTTATACGTTTCAAAACATTATTGTCTTTTGAATTTTGTAACTAAGTTTGATAATAAAGATACCAGATTAAACCTTGCAGAAAGCAGGACCTGATCCATTTTATGTATTAGTTTTGAGGTATTAAACAGAACCAAATTTCAGGAATCCTGTATATTCCTCATACTGAATTAATCTGCCTTTTCAAACACACAGTAGATTAGGCATTTAATCATGTTTTACCTAAGAAAGCCAGAGACATAGGATTATGGAGAGTTGGACTACATGATCCCCAGATGTCCCTTCCAACCCTGACTATTCTGTGATTCTGTGATTTGCAGAACCTTAGCTAAATTCCCCAAAGCCTAGAAGACTATATTCAGTATATGTACATAAACTGAGAATGTCGCTGTGACTTTAAAAGGTACGAAAGAAAAATGGTATGTATAGAAATTCAGATAAATCAGAAATTGGAAATAGGAACAAAAAAAGATGAGTAGAAGCAAAATGATAGAAGGGAAAAACTCCAGAAAATAAAGAAGAAGTAGTTTTGAATTATAGCATCAGGAATGAGGGGATATCTCTATGGTTTTGTGAAAAAGTTAGACATTGTAGTTGCACAAGATTTAAATTGTAAAAGGCTTTCCGTTGTAATGGGAAATAACAAGGTTGCTAAATAACAGTATGATAGATGTTGTTAAATCAGCAGGTCCAGATAATTTTGCCTCCAAGTGCTGTAAAGAGTCAGCTGAGGAGATCTCTTGATCATCAGTGATGATTTTCAATAAGTCTTGGAGCACTGGAGCATTTCCAAAGGGCTGGGATGAAGCTAATGTTATGCCAATGTTTTAAAAGTATAAATGGGACATCTAATTATAGGCCTGTCATCCTGACATTGATCCCAGACAAATTATGGAACAAGAGATATGGGATTTGATGAATAACCTATTAAAAGAGGATAATATAATTAATGGCAATCAGCATGGGCTTATAGGAAAGACATACTTTTGAACTTGCTTGTAAGCTGATCAGGAAAAGCTGTCATTGGACTGATAAGGATGATGATGATGTTCTTGTTTTACTTCTGTAGGTCATTTAGTTTCATACTGAATACGCTGATTAACAAAGAAATGGCAAACACCAATATTATATATATTAAACTGAACAAAAGCTTCTAACATGTGGGTTTTAATATACAATTGTATTTAAACCATCAATGAACATGTGTTTTTCTAATAAAATGCCAGAGGAAGTATTTTTGGCCTTATCTGCAGCCTCAGTAAAACACAGTGTTTTTACTGAAAGAATTGTGGATAACACAGCCACTGGAGTCGCAGTCAATGAGGAAAAGGAAAGGTTGCTGACAAGCAATTGGCATCCATCAGACATCAGGGATAAAACAATTTATTTTGTTATAGACAAAGGAAATGATGTATCTAGGGACAACAGTGTAAAGAACACTTAGGGAATGGGAACTCTATGCTAAGAATTAAAACTCTAAAACCTTGGGGATGACAAGCAGTAACGTACTACAGGTGGAAAAGCCTAATGTAATCCTGACCTGTGCAGCATTCAGACTCTCTCTCTTTGAATATGAAGTCTATCTCTGTATTTCTCAATTAAAGAAGGACATCAGTACATTGAAAAACAAGTATAGAGAAATGTTACAAAATTATTAAAACATAAGAAAATAAATCTTACACCTAAACTTAAGGTACTGCTTTAAATTTTCTGATGCAGCAATTTCTTTCACCGCTTTTAGCATAGAAAGCATAGCAACAATGCTGGTAGGAAGAAGTCAGTGTCCGTGACTATCCCCAAGGAGTTCAATCTGCTTAAGAATTACAAAAGAAGGTGAAGGATTCATTTGACCATAACCTGTTTGTACTTACATTCAGAATAGAAATATGTCTAGTGGAAAAATATGATAACCAGAATCCGTTCACCAGAGGGTGAAGCTTCATTTTTTTCTCCCAAAATCAGACACTGATTCTAACAGAAAGTGTAGTTAAATCATTAGCTGTGAGCCTGTTTGACTGCAATCGTTTCCCCTACTAATTGACTTCCACAAGTCAGCACTGATATATTAGTCCTACAGACTTTGTTCTTGTTACGTACTGTCCTTCATGGGTCCTACTGAATTCAACAGCATTTATGAGATTTATGGTTGATTCTCTATCCACAAAAGACTTCTAATTGAGACGAAATTATTTTCCAAAAATTAGTTCAAAGAAGAATTAATTCAGGAAAATATTGTGCCTTGTGTTACATGAGATATAAAATGAAATTATGATCTCACATCCTTTATGATTTAGCAGCCTCCTGAAGCAATGACCTCTGATTAGACTGAGATCTCTCACTTTTGTTACAGCATGCTAGTTCTGACCGAAGACAAAGAAATGGCTTTGAAGAAGGTAAGAAAGCAGGTACAAAGTTCACAGATTGCAAGATAACAGCAGTCTAATTTAACTGATGTCCTTAAATTAGGTAATTTGCCCCAAATTGCACAAGACAGCATTGTGTGTCTGTTGGCCTGAGCATTCAGGGGACTATGAGAATGCACACAATTCTCTCATGTTTCTGCATGGTTGGAGAAGTTCTTTGCTATACCCCCATCCCATAAAGGTGTATAACAACAGACAGAATAGATGGAATTTGATAAATTATTTCCCTGTCCTTGGCCATCTTACTCACCAAAAATGACAAAAAAAAACCCACCAAAAAAATACAGAATGATCTGTAGCATCATAGAATCATTATGGCTGGAAAAGACCTTTAAGATCATCAAGTCCAACTGTTATCTAACTCTACCAGGCCCACTTCTAGACCATGTCCCTGAGCACCATATCTAGACAGCTTTTAAATACACCCAGGGATTGCGATTCAACCACTTCCCTGGGCAGCCTGTTCCAGTCTTTGATAACCCTTTCAGTATAGAAGTTTTTCCTAATGTCTAACGTAAACCTCCCCTGGCGCAACTTGACACCATTTCTTCTTGTCCTATCGGTTGTAACTTGTGAGAAGAGACCAACGTCCACCTGTCTACAACTTCCTTTCAGATAGTTGTAGAGAGCAATAAGGTCTCCCGTCAGCCTCCTTTTCTTCAGACTAAGTAACCCCAAGTCCCTCAGCCACTCTTCATAAGACTTATTCTCAAGCCCCTTCACCAGCTTTGTTGCCCTTCTCTGCAACCTCAATGCAGACAGCACCTCAATGTCCTTATACTGTGGCACCCAAAATTGAACACAGTAGTGAGCAATGAAAGAAGTAGCACAGATGACTTCTTTGGGCAGCAGAAAGTAAGACTGCAATGTGTAAAGCCATAGTTTTCTTCTTAGTTTAGCTGGTTTTCACTCAGCCTGCAACAAATTTGCCTTTCTTTGGAACAGAACACAAGAATGATTTATATTCCAAATGTTTGTTTTGATATCTAGAGAATAGTATATACTTTTGTATTTTGAGAAATAAAGAATATGTGTTCTTTTTTTAAGACTAAAAAGTCATGCTTTGTAATACTTCAGCTTCACCTGGCTGTTTATACAGCAACCTATTTTGAACTCCTACTGCTTCTCTAAGACTAGACTAGGTCTTCTAGTCTAGAGTAAAATACACAATTGTTTGACAGCATTCCCAGGCCATTCTAAGGAACTTCAGTGAATAAAAACAGATATTATAACCATAGAATTTTACTTTATTTTTATTTTAACCATAGAATTTTACTTTACTTGATGCTGTCCATATCAGTTTTTACTGAATTCAACATGATACTCACTAAAGCTCTCAAGCAGCAGTGTCAAGGAGACACATGATTCCATAATACTAACTAATTCAGGACCCTACTACATCGCAGACAAAAGGGTATTTGAAGAAATAGCTGCTTCTTTCAGTGCTGAGTGTTCAGCTGCTGTCCTTCGATAGTGAAGACAATAACAATCTAACATCCAAACTGAAGAAATCTTGAAAAATAAAGATATTTTGAAAACCAAGCTTAGTACAAACTTGAGTTGGCTTTGCAGCTCCAGTGCTACTATATGGTACCAACAACTTAAAGCAAAGTAAACCCCATGCAAATATCTAGAAGCTTTCCAAGTAAGGAATGCTATTATTGAATGAGTAATTAATAAAAGTCTTATTTTATGAAATACTGAATAAAATTTCTTAAATACTGCTTTTGAAATCTGGTAGAGCAGTTTTTCCCAAAAAGCAGAAACACATATGAGAATACAGCTTTCCAAAGATGCAATGCCAGAGTTAAATTATCACTGGAGAATTAATTTATAAGAAGCTAAAAATGCTTTATCCTGCTATTAACTGATTGACAAAAGACAGAATAATCACTGTGGATGTAACAAATTACCTGATTCCTAGGTATTTCACAGACACACTGCCAAGGAACCGAAGTGTGAAATTAGTGAAATACTTATGCAATATACAGGCATTGTGAATATGATTATACCTAGGAGATGATCCTAGTAATGATAATTCAAAGCTTTCACTAGAACAATTACTCATTTACATGATAAGAGTAACAATTTTAATGTTAAAGGTCTCTATTTTGATCCCTCCAGGCTAACAGCATCTGTATGGATATAGGCAATGTAGCCGTCCACTAGTGTGGAAACAGTTCATTTTCTGTTGAGAGGGCTGAGGTTAGTATGGGATTTTTTATTATTTTTTTTTTTATTACAAGCCTTATCTCAGTTCTGTGTGGTGAATATATGGCTAAAGGAATTTCAGTCTGGCACACAATAAGAACACTAACCCATGGAATATGTTTAAAGAATAGGATAGGATAGAGTATGGTAGGGTAGGGTAGGGTAGGAATGGAATAGAATAGAATAGAATAGAATAGAATAGAATAGAATAGAATAGAATAGAATAGAATAGAATAGAATAGTTCAATTGGAAGGGACCTACAATGATCATGTAGTCCAACTGCAATATTTTGGTCATATATTTTACAGGCCTAAAGCCTGTTATTATACTCGTATGTTAACTGTAAAATTATAAGACGGGTCAATATTATGCATGCTCTAAAATGACACAGTAAAGAACATCTAAGGCTAAGGCCAAGGCTAGGTACTGATCACAAATTATCTGTTTGGACACTTAGTCAGGGTCAGCTGCTCATGAATGTAGACAGATTGTGCTCACATTTCAATTCAAGGAACTGTCAATTGTGATTAGTAGTAAACCAAAACCAATGGCATTTCTTACAGGAAGAACTTCAGTTAAGTTTCTGTTCCAAGGGGATCATTCTGGAAGGTGCAGATTCTCCACCCTGGCAGCAAGAGCACAGCAAGAATAACTTGATCTTCACAGACTACCCAGTGAAGTTATCCTCTCATCAGGGTAGGAAAATCAATTTATCTATACCTGTCCCAGGAGGCTTGCATCATGGGCCAAGCTTTTGGCTTAAATTTAATACCTCTATGTTCACGAAACAATAGTAGTTACCTCGATCCGTACAGCATGCCAGGGTTACCAGGACAGCTTCTTCTTGCTATATACCTGCTAGCATGTGCCCAGAACCAGGAAGAATAAGGTCTGTGAGAAGGCTGAGATACCAGGTACGTGATGAATAAGCTCTGGGCAATTTGGATTGGGCAGCCTGGTCGTTCTTCGTGACCCAAAGGAGTCCCATTGACCGCTGGTTGAAAACCTCTCTACTTATGGAAACAACATCCAAAGCTGTCCGTTTTATTGGCCAGTCCATCAGGAGCTTAAACAAAAAGATAATAAGGTCCTAGATATATCACATCTAAAATCAAGAGATTTTATTTTTTTTTCTTACTGACATTTGGAAAAGAGGTAAATTCTTTTTTTTTTTTCTATTTCACTAATGTTGTACACAAAGAAGTGCATGTAACAACTTCTTGAATAAAACTCATATGGACAAGACAATAGGATGAATTGAGACATAGATTAAAAAACAAGTCCAGGTGTGAAGATACATATTGAATTGTGCAAAAACATTCGGACATTTACTAAAAGCTCTAATATACCTCTAATCCACTTATACACGAGTGTATATTCAGCACAAACTGAGGGTTTCCTGTGCAGTTAAACACACCATCAACCATTCCTAAAGCCCCAGCAGACAAATCCTGAGCTTTAAAAGCATCCTATTCTCTTGAAAACTATAAATTATGACATGACACAAGCCCAGTATTTAAAGTTGGTTTTATAAAGCTAACTGAGTTGAAATAATCTCTTATTCTGTCACTGAAGCCAATTTGCACAGAGCTTCTCAAGCACTGATGTTTGAAAGGAAGAAACCCCCCCACATTTCTTTGAATGTGGGCCAGGAAATACCTTGTTCTTCAGGCAACAGCAATCACAAATACATGGAGGTGATTGTCCTAGGCATCTTTAACTTTCTGCTGCTTTGTATTGATTTCCTCAAGCAAGAATTCTTAATTTCATTTTTGAACATATTACCTACTGAATTATAAATCTAGAAACACTGACAACTAGCCTGAAGTAAATTAATTTTAATATAATCTGAAACTTTTATTTGGATCTTATCTTCCTCCTGTGGCAGTATAATCACCAAGATTATGCATGATTAGCTGGAAAACTCTTTCTTAATACTAAACATGCATGCATGAAAACCAATACCAGTTTATTTTCTTACATAGTTCAAAATGAGACTGAACACAATGCTTTCTTGTTGAATCTAAGATTCGGGAGTCTACAGAATAAGTACATTTAAAAAATATTTGAGGGAGCAGATGGCTCAAGTATTCCTGTTGACACAATGGCTTTCACCTTTCCTCAAAATCTTAATATTAAACATGGGTGGAATCAGTAATAGTCTCATTCTAACAACTTGTTTTATCATGACGCACAGAATTAATATCTGAGAGGGAGACAAATTATTTCATTCTAAGGTGACCATTAGCTAATACAGTTGTTGCCGGTGTTATGTACCATTTTGTAATCAGTCCTTTTCAACTTCCAGTAAGATGGAGACAATATTCACGGATGCTGATACTTTCTGTAAAATTTATTGTAGGAACAATACCAGAACCATTTATTATGCAACTTAGTCAAGTAATTTTTGTTTCTTTGTACATTTCTGTTCTGCCCTGTCTGAATTTCTCTCACACCTTAGCCATTTCTAAGGACAGAGAGATGACTCTTTTCCTCAGATTGAAAGACATGCTGGTGAAATTTTCCTTTTAATGTCCTTATGCCTACAAAGTCTGTAGCAGCACATTCAATTTTAAAAGGTATGATAATTGTGTCAAGAATCTGCCCTCTTCGTTAAATTTTTTCTAAAATTAATCTGGGCTTTGAAAAAGCTAGCAGTTCTCACAGACCCTCACGGAGCTTTCCCAAGCTCTCCTAGTACCTCAAGCTCACCAGAGTGGTTATTCATAATACTACTACATAAAATAAGCATATTCACCTTCTATCACATTTTTGTATAGCAGACTTGTTCTTGGCTTTCCCCACATCTCATTTCTTCCTGGTTCAACCAAAGCTGTCACGTGTCGGAGTGGGATTGGAACCGGAGTAACGACGTGATCTCAATGTGAGTATGATCGTTCTCGTTTATTGCATATTTTAGCAGAGTATATATAGGCTCGCAGCAAAGCATGCATAGTCAACAACGCTATGATTGGTCCAGCTCCCCGGTTCACGTACAACGCCCCCCAACCCGATTGGCTAAGACCCTCTGTTCACGCGCCTCTGTTTAACTTTTCTCCCGGGTACAGTGATGTCACCTTTCTTGTTTACTTAGATCTTTTCTCCCTCACTCTGGGTGCTTAGTTCAAACCCTGGGTTGCTCAACAGAACCAAACCATGCCTTTTTCCATTTAAGAATCTCTCCACAGTCACGGGAAAACCATTTTCCCTCTAATACTGCTTCTGTCTAATCTGAGCTGAGTTCTACCTCTTACCTGAAACTGAAATGAGAAAACCTGTGTTTTCTGGGTTTGCAGCGACATATATCTGCACTGTACCCAAACAGCACTGAAGAGGGGGCCACCCAAATCAGAGATGTGATTCTCATAGGATAGTAGAGGGGTGTGGCCCAGGAGCAAAATATGTAGCCCAAGATTATCAAGAGGCAACAGAAGGGAGTCTGGCTGAGCAAAGCTACTAGGTCTTGAGAAACAGATACTAAAGATGGGGACTGAGGAATTAGAGAGCTTGCTTGGGAACATGAAGAAACTAAGGAAAGAGCTGGAAAAAGACTGGGCTTAGCCTTGCAAGGGGACTACAAGGAGCAGCGGTGAAAGAGGACATAAGATGGGGACCAGGGACCACTGTGACATGGAATAGTGTGAGATGAAACTGGGACTGGCTGAATAAAATACTGGGATGAAAAGAAAGAGAAATGAGATTAGGTGGTAAACTTAAGTATAGAGAATAAAAGAGGAATCTAGTGGAGACAGAAAACCCTAAAGTGGTGATTGGAGCCATATCAGGCGAGATAGAGAACAGACACTAAGAAATAAAATTTAAAAAGCACATGAATAAAGAGCAGAGCAAATATTGATGGGACACTCTTGAAAGAATATTTGTCCTGGTACCAGAAGCCCATTTTAGAACAGGAACAATGTAGAAAAACAAACAAACACCCACAAAATCCAACCAACCAAAAACAAAAAAAGGGAGATTGGTCACTTGGAGAAATGTCAGAAAAAACTTATCCCCACTAGCAGCACCTGTGTCTTCCCCATTTGTCTGCTAGCTGGAAATACCTGTACAATACCTGTACACAGTGAAGTGTGCAATAATTTTCATTTGTAAAGCATTATATAGGAAAGGCAAATGAAGGGAAGCAGTATTAGTCTGAGCAATCAGTTCTTATCATTCGGTTTGCAAAATGCACAAAAATTCATGGCCTTCATGATAAGTCACTGAAACCTTCTCTCTTCACCCATGTAATAGCTAAAGCCAGGGATTTCGCTTTACTCCATCATCCACACTAGAAGAGGTCCAGCTGATGGAACTGAAGGTCCTTCTCATCCAGTTGAAGACTTGGGTGGAAATGAAAACTGTATCATATATTTTTAGTTTCTTTGACATGCTTTTCCAAGAATTGGGAAGGTGCAAAAACCCACATACATCTACAAAGACAACATTCAGATTCCCAGATTTGCTCACTGACCTGACATAAGAGGTGTAATAATTTGTGACAAGGCATTAAACCAGGCAGAAGCAGTGAAAGAAAATGTTCTCTGAAAAAAAAAGACCTGTAGGTCAGGTGCTGGACTTGCCCTCAGGAGACCAGTATTCGTTTCATGATTCAATAACAGGCTCATTATATAACATTGCACAGATCTATGTCTCTGCCTCCTATTTACAGAGCAAAGACGTTATTTAACAGACTTTCTAACCACAACATCCTTAAACTTCTATGAATTTCTGAAGCTTTGTGACAATCATATTTCCTCAGCTTTGTCTGTACAGCCTCCGTGAGGAAGAGGCTGAACCGTAGGAATAAGAAGGCATTTCCGTTCCCACCAAAAAATTTTCTTCCTCTGTGATCAGCTAATCTGACTGGGTTTGTTACTGTCCGGCTATTCTCATTGTCCTTGTATTGGCCTAGTAGCCCATATTCAAACTCCAAGTATGTTGCCACTTTAGGGATCTTTCAGCTTATGTATGGCCTTGTTTATTCTTGCAGGTACCAAGAATCTCACCTTTTCTCCTTCTGTAAATTCTAGCTTCACAGAAAAGCAGGAATGTTGGCAAATCCCTGTAGATACATCCTTAGAAACAATTTGGAGCTGAAAACAAAGTTAAAAGCTTGATAGCAAAATATGGACAAAATATTATTAGGTGCTGAGCACCCAATCCACCTCCCTTTTTGCTGTCCCCCCCCAGTCATTCATAAGAAAGCTGAGTTCTTGTTAATTACGTACTGCATCATGTGCCAGAATAACATGCCATATGAGGCTATGACCAGGAAAAAAAGAAGTAACCGTAAGTGATGTCTTAAAGAATAGAAGTAATTTTTGAAAAAAAATTGCTTCTGAGGAATATTTTTTTTTAAAGTTTCTAGAGCAACACTGTGAAAATACGATCTCTACATTAAATTGTCCCAGTTGGGTGCCTAATGTGTTAGTTTTGGAAAAGTGATGCTCAAGTGATGGCATAAATTTCACACAAATCTTCCAGTTATTTACCAAGTGATTAAAACCAAATATATTATGACTGTTATGGATGGGTTTTGTGGAAATCTTAAAAATGCTGCTTCAGACATGCCCTTTTGCTGCTATTTATTAATACTGATAATGTTTTATTCTCATTTGGTAACACATTTCTTTATTTTTCCTAAGATTCACATCATAATTTTGCTCATAAAAATGTTTTGAAGGTGTATTCACTTTAATAATTTAACAATGATACAGTTTATGTAATATTTGAAATACCAATTTCAAATGGATTTTAGACTTTGTATATTGTAGGTTTTGATTATGGAGTTTTCTGAGGTAGGGAGTTGAATTTTTTTGACTGAGACTATTTTATACTCATAGATTAATTTATTTTGATAGAAAAATGTTCATTGCAGTCTGAGCTCACAGTGTTACATAATTAGTGTTGGATTCTTTCCTTCCTTTAGTTGGATAATCTCTCAAAATTAACAAAGAAATTTTGAGTGCAATTCTTTTCTCCTGTCTCAAACACATGACTTTGGGTGAGAGGACCTTTCTTTGATAATCTTTCTCATTTAAGTTTAGGGCTTATTTAAGGTGAAGAAGACTCCATTCTGAATGTTTTGAGTCAGAAACTGAAGCCAGAAATTGTGAGTCCATAGCAGTGGCTGCTTTTCTAAGTACTCTGTCTCTGAGGTACTCTCTCCCTTACTTGAGGACACAAGTGGACACATCTATTGCCTAATAATCTAAAAAAATTAACAATTCATAAAATGGGACAATGAGCTTATAATTGTGTATGTCAAATGCCTTGAGAAATCTGCCGCCTTCTGCCTGATCCAAATCAAATTCAGGGAAATATGAGGCTTCCTGTTTAATTCCAAAGTATAACCATCAAGCTGCTGTTTTCAGGTGGTACACAGCATCTCTCTTCTGAACAGATTATTTGCCTTAATACACTATTCATGTGTTTTATTCAGAAACATAGAAGACATTTTTTCCTTTTCCCAGAATGCTAATAGTAATTTCCCAACACCAAGCCAAGCCACCAGTTTCTTCTTAGTAATTTCTTTCTTTATTCACTTGGAATGTCAACATGGAAAAAAAAAATTAAAATCAGAGGATGCATTGTTATATGCCTCTTAAGAAACAATACAACTACTGAGCTGGTAAGAAATGCATTACCTTTAAGAGAGGTTTATCTTGCTGTACTGTTTTCATTTCTTTACATCAGAATTACAGTCATTCTTAAATCCTAATCTCAATTTAGGCCAATAGTACACTCGCAGGTTGGACATTCTGCAAGTGTTTGCCCTTGCTGCACATTGATATTGTATTGAATGGACAAAAGAATAAATTATACATGTAGGATTAAGTGACAAGAAATAGAGAGGAATATAGAAGTACCTGTGTATAACAAAATCTGCAAGGGATGGGCAGGATTTTCAAAGTTGTGTAGCACTTTGGTACATCTAGAAAATTTTACTGAAAGTCTCTAAAGCTGATCAGAGGTAAGGGTACCTTGAGGATTACAGTTCAAACAATCTCCATGCTAAGAAGTGGTCCAATCAAGAATTCTAGTTTGAACCTTCTTCTAATTAAACCTGCTACTTAAACATCCGGGTGTATGGGGGGTGTCCTGGGTTCTGCTGAAGTGTCATAGGTACCTTGAACTTTTCTTCAAGGATCTTTTTCTCTAATTTGCTTATGCTTTCAAAAAGCTGCATGTTGCATTGCAATATTGGTCTTTACCGCTCTAGAAGAAAAGCATTAACAAAAATAACAAAAATAGCTTATACACAGAAAGTCTAAGCTTCAATAGAAGAATTTGTAGAAATAATCTAGAACCAACCAAGTTAATTAAAGTCTCAAATGATCCCTCTTTTGGTGCAAAAAAAGTTTTAAAAACAGGTTATTCCACCCTAAACAACGCAGAAGTATTTTTTTCTTGTAGGAGTGCTGACACACTGCACTATGTGTTGACCTAGTCCTTCCTAAGTCAGTGGGGCTGTCCTGGTTTGAGCAACACAGGATTAATTTCTCTTTCAGTAATTTTATTTTTTGGTAAATTCTCTTCTAATGCTTGGGAAAACTGTACTTTTAGAAGACTCTAGTGTCTAAATTTATGAAAATATTTACTTCATAACCGGCTATGGTGTGTGGGTTTCAAGGTGTCAGTGTTTTCGAGCTAACCAGGTGACTTGACCCAAGCTGGCCAACAAGATTATTTCATACCATGAACGTCACGTTCAACATAAATTAGAAAGTTTGCTGAGGAGTTATCTCTCTTCCTCGATGGCTGTGGTCCTGAGAACTTCTTGCCCCTGTGTGGGGCCCCTGAGTCCTTCCCTTCCTCCTGAAGCCGTAGCGCTCGCAGTGTCAACATTTGCTGTCCACTACTGGGAGTGCACAGCTTCCTACGGATAGAACGGGCTGAGTATAATCCTTGTATGTTTTATATTGGTATTGGGATAAATATTGATTATTTAGTATTATTAATGTTAATTATCTTGTGTTATTCTATTAAATCTGTTTATATTTCAACCCTTGGGTTTCCTTGGTTTTTTCCTGATTCCCCTTGCCAGGTGGGGAGGGGTCATCGGGTGATAGAGTAATTGTCTAAACGACAATAGGGGCACAGCCTGATGTATAATCAGAAAATGCAGTGTGGGGCAGAGAAGTCTACTGTTATATGCTGGAGTCTGCTAAGATGCCATCACTACTACTCACTACTGTCAGCAAAGGAAATATGTGTTGAGATGCCTGATTAGCAAAGGTGAAGGGAGAATTTTACTCCCCGCCTTGAGTCAGAGCAGTTTTATATTCTCAGCATATCTGAATAAAGCCAGTGTCCAGAAAAACACCCTTGGAATTACTCCTGCTGAGTGCAAAGGATAAAGCTTAGTGCTTTACTCTGTGCCCAAGTGTAGCTTCCACTCACACTTGAGCTGGAGTGCAAGTCTTGTGCACTGCACAGTCTTATAGCATTGGGGCTTTTGCACAAAAGCTGGAAATTATTCTGAAGGATCCAAATGTCTGAGCTGAAAATCTTACTGCATGATAAACTACAATTTCTGTTCCTTTCAAACAAATGAAGAAAGTATGTAATGGTAAAAAAAATAGAAAAAATAGTTCCAGGTTGCAAGCGACAGAAATATTAAAAAAAATCTAGGTAGGTATCAAGAAAAATGTTCCCCCTTTATATCAATTTGTTGCAACATAAAGTAAATAATACTTTCTTCCTTTTTAAAAAAAGTCTTAGATGTAACAGTGTTTGGGTCAAATGATCTATGGATTTATTATTTCTTTTTGAAAAGTAATTTCAAGGCCAGTACAAGTATGTTAGCCATCCAGCTGTTGTATAGTGTGCCAGAAATACCCAAGCAAAATTTACCTGTTGTGCTTTGCAATTGTCGAGAATTTTTTTAATTAGAAGTGGGCCAGAAATGAAATATTTTAAATTTACTAGTGGTGATGAGAAAATGAAAATCTGCTATGGAAAAAATATTTAAGCTTGCAACTTACTCAGTAACTCTACAAAATTGAGTTCTTTCAATTTTTCATAAAGAAATGCATGTAAATATATGTAGATAAATAAAATGCACAGTCAAGGTTTTGCTCCAGTTACTTGAACTGAACCTATCAGATAGCTGAGGATTTAGGCTATATCTGCAATTCTGTTGGGTTTTTTTGACCAGAAAATACTTTCTAAATAAAAAAAATACCAAAATAAAAGAAAACTCTCAGATTTTATATGTTCCCACTAACTTTTTCAGTTTTGACTAATAGGTATATTTTGACAAATTTGTTTCATTACAAAGTTCTTTCTCCAGCATTCTCACATTTTTGTGGTTTAGATACAAGTAGATACAGATCTAAATAATTTCCATTTTTAAACCTAATCCACATAAACCAGTGTTGGCCAGAGTGAAAATAAAATCAAGATACAGTCTCTGTAGTGCAGCTGTGATCATAATAGGCTTAATCACATTAGAATGTTGAACTCAGGATTGTACTTCTTGATTTCTAGAAACTGAAACTGAAACTAAAACTTAATTATAAACCACCACCACACATTCATAGAGATAAGACAGATGAGACATAACAGCTATTGTTGCTTGATAGCATGTAAAAGAGATTTCATCTCTCATAATGATTTGGCCATTGCCTGTTCTCTGAGTGAGAGAAGAATAGATTTGTTTTCTTTGCATTATATCCCACTTTTAAAATAGAGATGAAATCTATTTAACTTTAATAAAATAACACCTCTGAATGGAAATGTATTTTGTATCACCCTGTATCATTTGGTTGGTATTGATTTAAGAGGTAAAAAGAGATATAATTTGGTGATGATATGATTTAAAAAAAAATAATCACTTAGCAAGCAAGTATCACTTCTCACAGATGTGAATTTAATCAAGCAAACATACAACTCCATATAAGTTACAGTTAGCAAGAAACTCTCCTTGGCATAAAAGGATATAGAATAGTTAGTCATGAGCCTGAAACACATAATCATTCAAACATGAGCATAGAAAGCTTGAAATAATGCAGAGATCTCAACTGGCCAACCATAGACAGTCTGTTTCCAATTCTCCCACCCAAGTGATTCCAGCTTTTCTTTCAACACAGTGACATGTCACACATTCTTTTTTTTTTAATGGGGATTTCATCAAGTCCTTGCAATAAATATGTTCATACAAATGTTTCTCTTAACATAACGTCACTCTGTGATGAAAGAACAAGTTTTCATCCTTGAATACCTTACTTTAATGAAATCTTTCTTCACCATATGATAATTGAGAGATAAAATCACATGAATTTTGAAAAATATGGAATCTGGTACATATTCTAATACTTTCAACTGTAGTTAAAACCAGGTCACTCACTTCAATGCCTACCATGTTGAGCATTTTCTCACTTTAGTAAAGTATAAGAAAAATTGATATTTTATTGAATACTAATATTTCTTAAGACTATTATAAACACATAAACCCCATCTTATCAGATTGGGAAAACTTAGAATGATTTAAAATTAGCTTATGTGTTCTTTGTTATCTGGTTTTGCTGTAAAAGATGGGTATTCTAAGAACATGTAATTGAGCTGAAGTACGTAAAAAATTATACCGGGGTCAAAGATTCAGAACTCAGGGTATGTTCCTATAATAAACTGTTTGGAATGAGGGAAGTCTTGGTAAGATGTTCGATAATGTTCATGGTTATGGTCAAGATTTTGATCAGCACAATGAACAGAAGAGTTACACAACATGGGGAATTTGTTTATAGAAGTCTATGCCAGTTTATATGCAGGGTTGTGGTAGTTACCAGTGAAAGCTGGTGTCTTAACTACAGGACCAATGAAATAGTAGCATAAGCTCAGCCTTAAAGTTCAGTGTCATTCACAGTTCTGCAAGGTTGCAGTAACACACAGTCTGTGGATGAAATGGTGCAGAATTTGGATGTAGGCAGTAAGGACAATACATTCCAGTAAGGACAATACATTGAAGAATGACTTGAAGACAATGGATGCTGTTAGCAGGACAATGCCAGGCATAAAGGAAAATTTAAAAAACAAAACAAAACCAGATTTGTACAGTGAGATTATGCAGTGAATTTCTTTCTCTCTATGTTCAGTGTCTGAATGTTCTACTCTAAAGATTTTGAATGTCCCATATGAAAAGATTACTGCTGACTTCACCTATTGCAGTAGGAAAATATAATGGACTCTTGTTTTGGCAGTTGCCAATAAAAACACTTTCCAGAGCAAATACCTCTTATGGTCATGATTGGAATTTTGGCTGCATGCATTAATCTCCATCTGTGCCTGTATGCCTGTGCCCACTCATTTGGTGATTACTTCAGGAGGGCTAAGAGCCATCTAGGAATCATTTTAAAGGAGAATCTGCAGAATGTAGCTAGTTCTATTTCTTCTCTAAGAACTTCTAGTTAGTGATAACAATGACCAATAAACCTTTCACACCTGTTCACATTTATATTCCAAATCAGAGTGGGATCTGATTGTGTGGATTTGATGTTACCTCAGTTGTATACAAACTCCAAAGTATTTCAAAGCCAGTAAAAACAAAGCATACATAGTGAAACCAAAGCAAATTCATTTTGGGTCTGAACAAGGTACAATTCCAGTTTAAATAGATTGAGCTCATCTGCACATGCACTGAATCTTTCCATTGAGTAAAAAATAATTGCTATCAAATATGAAAGAACTCAACATGGGAGAAAAAAATCAATAAATACAAATTCTACAGACTTTAAATTGTTGAGAATATGTATCAAACACTTATTGATCTATTTCTCAGAGAAGTACACAAATAGGCAGCTGAATCTAATAATTCTGTGGCTCTTAAAAGAAAGTTGAAGGAGATGAAGATGTAAGAACAGATTCTGAAGCTGCATATTCCAGGTTAATATCAAGTCACTCCTAGTAACCAGAGATAAAGCAATGTAAGTAAGAATCAAGTCACGCAAATGTTATTCAACACCTTTTATATTTTAACAACGGTTCACAAGTGAAAGTAGTCAGTTTGGTTTCCAAAGTGATGTTAAAAATTCAGCTTCAATTCCATAGTCAGAATAAGAACATAAAACTAAATTCTTAAAAACTGTGGTCACGTCTGAAACTACATGCTCATCACAGGTTTGAATGAACCTGGGAAAAAAAATATGACTCTCTAAGAGATGATTGCTTATTTTTTGTTGTCAGTTAAGGACAGAAAAATAAGTTAGTCTTGCAGACATGGATGTGTTAGAAACAGTATGGCAATACACACTTTGTCTGGATGAAACTGTAACTGTTACTAAAGGTCATGAAATCTTTCTTATTTGATATGACTGTTCTCAATCATATGTTCAAGTGGGTCTTCAGTAGATGGTGTACATAATCTAATGTCAATTCAGCACTTACTGCTGAAGCTGTGGTCGAACACTTGACACCTATCCAATTTACCCCACTGCAATATATGTATTAGGTCTACTTCCTATTATAATGAATAGGGTTAACCACACCAGTATCAGTCATATAGTGCTCTTGCGGGGCTTGCTGTTGACCTTACAAATTTAACTTCAGATCAAGATCCTGAAGATAATACATATTTGCAAAAAAATGTATCTTTGCTATTGAATATATTAAGTATAATTATATTAAATCATTACCGTTATGATTTCCTATACCCTTCATTTGCAATTATGTATGAGATTTCAATTATTATTTAAGAGCCTTTATTCCATTGGAATTTATAATGAAATTATGAGGTTTAAATGTAAAATGTTATTCATATAAATTCTGTGAATATCTGTAAATGAACAAAATTTCTGGCCTATAGGTATTATAGTTTTTCTTATATTGTTCTACTTTAATTTTCCCCTTGATTAAATTTTGTGCAGGTTGTATACTAAGCTTTGTGATGAGAAGGTATCTGTTCACATCTAAGTAGTTCATGGAGAATTATAAAACAGAGCGCTGAGATAATTAAATAAGTATTAAGTGGATTAGTTGGTCACATCCCAAAGCTCTGATAGGGCTTTTCAGTGGGAAAGAATGCAAAATGACTACAAAACCTGATGGTACAATTTCAGTCATGTATTCAGCTGTCTTTGTGAGAATGAGTTTTTACTTTCTGCCATATTTTGTACTTGCCATCTTACAACAATTACCAGAGGGTAATGACCACATTCTAATTATTTGCTATTTTAAATATTAGCTTGCATGGAAGAGAAAGGGTCTAGACTGAAAGTTTGATTCCTTGTATTTCCCAGATGGATTTCATAAAATGTGTTAAATACAGAACCTTCTAATTTCTTCTTTTTTCTATATTTGTAGAAAATATGAGTGTCATACTATGGGCATATCTGCACTATTCCGCAGGGTACGCTACAAAAAAGTACAGATATAGTTGCTGATGGGCTTGCTTAGGCACATGTTGTAGTTGCTGAAATGCAAGTTCAAGTCCTAAAAGTCCAATAGCTGCTTTTAACAACCTACATACCAGAAGAACACCAGTGAACAGTTGCCATTTTCACACTTAAGTGAAATCCCCTCTCTGCCAAAAAAAACAAAAGGCAATATTCCAATTGATTTCAACGGCAACAGGATTTCACCCTGTGCCTTGCTGTGAGGCTGCCAAATTTAATTTCAAATTTTGAAGCAATAGAGAATCTACTGTATGCCTTGGAAACTTGTTCAACTAATTGCTGGCTTACAGAGTGTAAAATGTGCATTTTTTTTCATGTGATTGTATCTATATTGTCAATTTTCCTGAAACTTCCTATGTACATTTCTATGAATGAAAAAACTGAAGTTCAGAAGTTCATAATTCTGTGTCTTGGTATAATATGGTGAGAAGAACAAACTGAAGTATTCCAAATTAATTAATTTTGGATAGCAGGTAAATTGAGATAAGAATGGGGATTAAATGCTGGGTTTCTGATTTTTTTTCTTTTCATAATAGAATTTCTAGGTTTTCAAAGAAACAAAGAGAGTGTTGCAGAGATATAGATCCGGAGAAGGCATCTGGGTGTGTAATTTAATTTTTCATACATCAAAAACACGGAACGTAAGTACCTTTAAATTCTGGATATGTGCTGTTTGTAGGAATTCAGATAACTACCATTGTTCAGGGAAAAAAAAGTGTTCATATTTCACACTAAACTGCTGGTTAGTTTTGAACAGTTATTTAATTAGAATTAATATTTATAGAAGGATCAAAAGGTTTTGATTTAAGTGGTGTCTCAGAACACAAAACAAACTTTTCAAGAAGTTAAAATACAGAATGGACAAGGCATTGGATGAATAGAGGAGCTGATGTTTTAAAGGCAGTGACCAGACTTCTAAAAATGACAGTCACAAGGACTACAGATAGAAACGAACTGGAGTGATTGCGAGTTTTCTTCTTCCACTTTGGAAATTTGAATTATTCAGCATCCTACCTACTGGCGGAGTCCCACTGCTAGCCACGTGGTGTGACCCTGGCATGGCAGCCTGAAGTGAAAACTCGATTCCAAAGCTGAAAGTTATAAGCAGCTACAAGCTGCTCTAAAATATCACTTTAAAAAGGCTTGGAGTCCTTTTTTTATAACTGTGTTCCAATTCTCTCTTTTTTTTGTATTTGGCCTGGGGAAAGGTACTTAAGCAAACACATGGGAACTGTTTCATCGCAGAGATTTAAATGTGTGTTAATTAATCAAAAGTCTATATAATAAAACTTCACAGCGAATTTGTACAGGAAATGTTTGTCTTCTCTTGGAATTGCCAGTGTTAAAAACCTGATAAATTAGCTTTTAATTTCATCTCTAATTCCCTGGAAATCATATATCTTTGACTTATGAGCCTCATCCTTTTCTGAGTCTTCTCTCATGAATAACACTATAATGTTTTTCTTCTGTGTTGTGCATATTTTGCAATATCTTTTCATGTCAGGCCACATCTTCCTGGCAAACCCTTCCATTTTGTATCAGGTATTGATCTCTGCTGGATTTTGCTTTGGATATCTGAAAGGAAATTTTCTTTTGTGACTCAATTTAAATTCTCAATAACAAAATGTTAAACTTGCCTAAGGTGTTTCACTGGAGATTCTTTTCTTCAGTAACACTCCTGGCTGCATCTTAGGAATACAAAAGAGCAACAAACTACATATCTTCATGACCAATTTTGAAACAGGGAGATACAAAACCATTCCAATTTTATATGTTCATTATTTTAAAAGTAATTTTCTTAAAGTAAATATGCATTTATCTGAATAAGAACCATAGAATGTTTTGTCAGAATAAACTATTTTTTTCCAGAACATATAAAAGATGGTATCAGAAAAACACTTTGAAGTGGTACATATGTGTTACCAAATCATTTTGAACTTCTTTGTCTTTAAATATGGGACCGTCTAGTAAAAGGAAAGTCAAACAACAAAGAAAACATAATTAAAAAATGAAATTTTTACCTATTTGAATTCATGACTGTCTAATCAGGAAATGCTGGAAGGAACCGTTTGTAAACACACACACACACACTTCCTTGCAAAAACAGCATCAGTTAGAAGGTCCCTAAACCTGGGAGGAAGGCTGAGGGATAAGATCTTTTGAAAGGGCTTTTCCTCCTGTATTGAAAAGAAAGGAAAGCAGATGTTAAAAAAGTAATGGGACAGAGTATGGAGAAGATCTAGAAAAAACAAGAGTCATAGCAGAAGAAATGGTTATGTTACCATACGCAGTACAGCTCTTTTATCACCGGTTCTCTGAGGTACCTTCTTTTCACTAGTGTTTTAAACTAGCCCTCTTCAGGCTGAGAAAATTAGTAAACTGGATATAAAGTTTTCCACTGAAGTGACTTTATGCAAATGAGTCATTAATGCAGTCTCCAGGATGTCGTCAGCCCAATCTGTTTCTATCTTAGCATTAACTTCGTAACATATGTTTGCATCTATTTTATGATACTGGTAACACTTCTCTCATGTGAACGAGGAATTGGCCCCAAAACTTTTGAGTAGTAGCAGCTTGCTATGCAATACAGGAAGCTGTTGTGCAGATCCTTTAAAAATGATTTAAAACATTCCCAAAACATCGCCTAAATAAATTGCTCTTTTAAAGGATTATAGAATAAATGGATAAATTGGTTCTAGCCATTACACATTCTGATGTATTGCTTCATGCTAGGCTCTACTGCAATGTGTCACTTCTGGTGACTTTCCTACTTTGTTTCCTTAGCATTTCAGATATGACATGCTATTACTGTGACTAATGCAATCTTACAGGACCTAAAGAAACTTGCATGCCAGGAATTAGCAATAAAGAGTACCACTGCTTTGTTTTGCAGACTTTTATTTCTTTAAAACAATGAAAAAGGTCTTTTTCTTAATAACAGAGACAATACTTGTTACTTTCTACTGGCTATTTTTTAAAATAACCAAGAGCTACAAAAGGTCAACAACCATTCTAAATATTATACACATGAAAATAGTTTTTTGATTGCACAGTCTTTTTTTAAAAAAAATCTCCTTCTTAAGCTGATAAAAACATTTCTGTGCATAAATAGTCAACAGCAAGTTGGTACTATGTTTCTTCTGCTGTCAATAAAACGAAAATTCAAATCCCAAAAGCTTCTTTTTTTTTCATTTTTAAAACTTTGATAGCTGGCTTTACACTTTACAGCTTGAAACATTTTCTGAATTATTCCAAATTCATTTTTGAGAGTGCCAGGTTGCAAGAACTTAGAAATTCTCAACTGTTATCCAGTATAAAAGGCATTAGCAGCCCACTGAGCCGGGGGGACTGAAATTCTGGACTTCCTCTTAAGCTGTTTCATGAGTTGTTGAATGAAGTGTAATTTTGCTACTGCAAGAACGAAGAACAGGGGCCAGGCCAGCTATGCCATAGAAAGAACAGAGCGGAGAGGCAAGGCTTGTAGCCTCCTCATCACAGCTGGGGGGAGTGGAAGAAAAAAAGAGAGAACTGTGACAGCTTCAGATAGGAGGGTCTTCTCACTCTCTAGCAGCAGCTGTTGTCCCAGCTCCTGTCTCTGGAGTTGGCAGTGAAAAGGAGCCCAGCTTTTCACAGCTCCTGGCACAGCAGGGGATGCAATGGTGCAATGACTGGTTTTCTGACTCCAGCAAGAAGCTGGCTTGGAGAATTATACAATTAGAAGCCGCTCTGCCTTCTTCATAAGTTATCGTTCATAATAAATGCACTTCAGCTATGCTTCCACTTTGTTAATTTTTCCCTGTGTCTCATGAATCATATACTTTGATTTGTACAGTGACGAATCTTTGTCATGTAATTAGCCTATGGCGAGTGATCATGGTGAGACATGGACCTGAAACCATTGAGTTGAAATGGATATTTTACCTTTATAACCAATTTCTTGCATGATTCATAAAACATTATATAAAAAGTTGGCAGGAGTTTCTCTTTTTCTGATTATGCTTTGAGAGAAAATAGTGGCCCATGAGCAGTAATAGCCATAGATGCTTAAATACAGATAAGTCCAGTCTCTTCTTTTGAATTTGATGAAGATATCTACCTGCAGTTAAGTCAGAGACATAAGCCTGAAAATCTTTTGGGTACCAACTCTGTGGTCCTCCTTATTTTCTAAATTCCTAATCAACACAGAGTATTTTGAAGTATCTAACTTCTCTGTGTACTGCACAGGCTTTTCCACTCACGTATTTGTCTTTTAGTCAAAAAAAAACTGATGATCTAGTATATGATTTCCAAACAAGTGGCAGCCCAAGAGTAATCGAGGGAAAATTTTAGTCTCTAAATGCATTGCAGGATGACAGTGCAAGCTAATGAGGAGGTTGTTCCATCTTATCTTCTTTTAGCCTACAAATTTGCATCTGGGTACTGAAACATTTTATACGTTGGGATTAAGTTTTCATTTTGGATTTTCCTTATTGACCTGTCTGTGGTGGATTTCTTTCTTTTTCCCTACAGGATTTCAATGTTGCTACTGTTGTTGCTGTGACTGATACTATTTTTTCATTGCTAAAATATAAAAGTACAACAGATATTCTCCAAATCCAAACAAAATAGTCACGGGGGACATCACTATAAGGGGCATAACTAGACACTTGGGAGCACAGCAAGAGAAAATCGTTCTTCCAGAATATTCTGCTTCCAAAGTTATAGCTGTGGGGAAAGAAGATAACAACCAATATAACAACCAAGTCCAAGAGTTAGAAGAGAAAGGAGATGGAAATGAGGTAAAGAGACTCAGTAAAAGTGCTCATTAATGAACAAATGAAAGAATATGTCAGAGATCATGGAAGAAAAATAAATTACTGTTACTCTTTGCGTTACCAACACTGGAAGACTAAATACATTTTCATTCACTGTATGAAGATATTTAGTGTAGATCCTTGTATGAACAGAGCTGCACAGGGTAACTTCAAGATTTTCTGTTAAATTAGTACTTTTAAAAGGTGGGATTTTTTCCTAGACTTGTGTTTCAGAGAAAAATGTCTATAGGAAACACATGTCAGAATCTTTCTGACATAATTACTTTGTCATGAAAGATCTTTGAAACAGAGAAATATTGGATATGTCTTTATATTTAAAACTGTGTGTTAGTTTAACCAATTGTATAAAGTGTACCCATTCAAGTGTTTTTCGACTTTCATCTGTAAATACAGATAAGGATTCTAGTGCTGTTCAAGCATTTGCACAATTGAGAAAGAATGAGTCCGTTTGAGAGATTTATCAAAGTAGTTGCTTGAAAACCTTTCTAGAACCTCTTCCTCCTCTGCTTATGTTAATACTCCTCCTACGTCATTAACTGTAGGATTATTCTGCTTTATATAAGGTAATACTAATTCAACTTGGTTTAATAAAGGAACATCTCCAATAACACTCCCTCCTTTTTTCTTCTGCTCTGTCTTCTTATGTTGTACAATTTACATGTGTATTCTCCCCTTAAGTGCCTTTAGTCTGGTTGAAAATAATTAGTGAGTGTATATGGAAGGAGAGTGTCCGCTCTCTTAAAGGTATCTTGGTCAAAGAAGCCATAGGTAGGGACATAGTGCAAATGCATATCTCCAAGACAATATAACATTCTGACACATTAGGAGCCAGAACCTCTGTGATAAGTTGAAAGGCCTCACGAGTGGAGAAAGGAGCAAACATGCTTCTAAGTCACATTTCACCTTTCTGAATCCCAGTACAGGTCTTGCCACTCATTAGAGCTCCCCAGAACAGTTTTGCCAGAGAATGCAGCGTGATCCTTCTTCTTTCTCTTCAGAGACTCCTCCATAACAAATATCTAAATTAGAAGCTGGTTAGAAATCAGCATAAATTATGCTCAGTGCATGGATCTAGGCTACCAGAAAAAAATTTTCTTAGTTCTGAAATTTTCAAGATCTTTAGAGACTCTTCAATGAAATATATACAGTGGATCTTGCAGAAAGGGAGCCACAGGAAAGCAGCAGGACACCCAAGAACTCTTTGATTCAGGTATGAATTCATAAGCTAATGCCAACTAATGACATGCACTATTTGGTGTGGAATCACATTTTAAAATCAGCACAATGAACAAGGAGCTGAGCCAGTGCAAAAAGAGCTTTTCAGGGATAATGGGATCAATAAATTCCAGTCTGTGTCAGGAGTCTGATTACCATATCCCAGATGTAGTGAAAAGGACATACAGGGCACCAATAAAAAGGTCAGAATACAGTGCATAGCTATAATTGAGTGGACTACTTATAAGGAACAGCTACAGGATTGTGTACTGCCCTTAATGAAACAGTGAGAGAGACTAAATATAGGCATTTTTAATTTAAGAAAAATAAAAGGACGATCTTGTTTCGCATTTTTTTCTAGAAAATGAAAAGCAGCAATTTACAGCAATACTTAACAAAAATAAACAAACACACAACAATCCAGCAAATCCCCCCCCCTCTTCAATTCATCCTAACTCACAGCAAGAACTGATATCTGATCATGTATCTAGATATGTGTTCAGATATGAGATCGTCATCACCCAAGTATTATTTCTGTTAAGGTCTAATTCTAAGTATCAAAATAGAAGTTAGATTGGTGTTAACATCTGATTAATTCTGTAATAGCACCATTGTTTTTAACAAATCATAAACACTATAGTGTGCCTCAATCTAAGAATAATACAGTTTGGATTTATGTAGCAGTTTACAGGTTCCTTTGTCTTTACCACTCCTGAAATCGAAATGAAAACTGCAGTTCAAGAGAAAAGTTATAGGAAAGAGAAAAAGACAGGTAATATAAGCATTCTCTGGCTGAATATTAGATGGATTGAGTTTACAAACTTATTTGTGTGGAAAAGAAGTCATTCAGTAAGATTTTCTGTCTCCTAATGCATCTATATGTACTTAACATGAGAAGTCAGTATCATTCTTTCTAATAGCAAATTGAGAATACAAAAAAGAGGAGGTGTCTGCATGCATTCAGCATAACTGGCAGACTCCGTCACCTGTGTCCATACTTGCTGCTATAGAAGCATGCCAGCATAAACATGATCTGCAAAATCTCATCCCAAAATGTATTACTACTTGTGTAACTGTGACCTTTTTCTAAACTAACTATAGAACACAGAAGAAACTGACCAGTTTTTAAGGCAAAAAATTAAAGCTTTCATTCTATGTAATACCTATGCATCAAACTCCAAGGCACTTAGCCGTACTGTTCAGATATTTTATAGCATTGTGCCTTAACAAATAACTCAATTGTTTCCTATTATATTTCAATGGCTGAGGTAACAACACTTCAAGATCCACAATTAGGATGTCTAGTCAATCCCATGAGTTTCAGGTGCTGACTGATATTAATGATTATACGATTCCTGCTTGCACTGGAAACATGTTACTATGAAACATTTATTTTAAATTTTTAATAAAGTTTTAAGGTATAATATATCAAGAATGGCACCTATGTATTAAACATCTGCAGTGGAAATGTCCATTATTTTAAATTAATTCTCATTTTGTCTAAAGCAGCCGTTTTGGTCTATCTCATTAGTTTTAGGATAATAGGATAATTCAGCTTGGAAGGTTTCTCAGGAGATCTGCAGTCGAACTTTCTGGTTAAAACAAGGTCAACAATAAAGGAAGACTAGGTCCCTCAGGGGTTTACCCAACTTGCTCTTGAAAAACTCCAAGGATGGAGTCTGTACCATCTCCCCGAGCAACTTTTTCCAGTGCTCTCCCTCATCATAAAAAACCTTTTCCTTATACCAGCTATTTCCTTTCCAGGTATTACTGGATGATAGCTAATTTTTAAATCAGAATATAAAATTATTTTTTATTCTTCTAGCAAAGGCATCAAAGAAAGATAAGAATCACAACGTAGTTTCAAGAATGAGCAGACGACCCAAAACTGACCAACATGGTATTCCATCCCATCTGCCTCATGCTCAGTATAAAAGCTGAGGAATCAAAGGGTCAGCCCTCTTTCTTCAATGGCCGGTGTCTGAGGAGGACTCTGTTTGTTTGTCTGCCTTTGATCCTGAATCCAGATCTGGAATCCAGTTCCCGTCCATCACTGAGTCCAGTTTGGGACTTTCCCAATGCCTGCTGGTGATGTGATTGTCATCCTGGGAGCTTCATGCAGTTTTGTGTATATTTCATTATTTCCTTTTTACTTTATTATTCATATTTCATTAAAGTATAGTTCCTTCTAAACTCATAAGTCTCTCTCTCTCTCTCTCTCTCCTGCCTCTCTTTGAAGAGAAGTAGAGGAGAGGAGAGCATCCGTTGTTCTACTCAGTGGCCAGTTCGGCCCAAACCACAACAGGCAATTTGAAGTTCAACTCTGAAATCCAAATAAGTAAATTAAAAATTATGGTCCACAAAAACTCTGCCTAATAACACTGTCTGTATGATTTTTAGCTCTGGTCACTAAGCTTACCCAGATATCTACAGAACATTCTTAGAACTGCTGTCACCTTGCTGATCAAAGCATCTTAATGACTACCTCACACCGATGTCTCACCTGCTTTGGTCTCTGGTATGACTTCTGTGATGAGAACACTACTTTTTGAGGGAAACTTTAACTTCATTCATTGGTTTCATGACTTCTTCTATGCTGGATCTTGTGTCTGTGTAACAGAAAATGCACAAGAATCCCACGGAGCAGGGAGTAGATCCCAACACTCCTTCATCTCATAGGAATCCCTCACCCCTGGGCTGCAAAACCCTGCTTTCCTTCTGTTGTTCTTTTGTTCAACCCATGAATTTTACAGTGTCAGGGTTCGAGGCACTCTCCAGAGAAATGGGACATGAGAGGTTAATCTCATCTGAATCTTGGTTGAAGAGTTCATAAAAAACATATACATTCTAGGCACAAGATTATGGCACAAAATTTAGTGGCATCTCCACCCTGTCTGCAGGTTCTACTGGAGAGGCATCTAGCTGAACCTTTGCAACAGACTAACTGAAACACCTATATGCTAAAAGAATTTTTCTGATCTGAAACTGAGTCTTACCTGAATGCCTAACTCAATATTTCAGCTTGGCACTTAAGCAGAGAGATATGTTTAACATACATATTTTAGCTATAGCCTTCTTTCTCTTCAGTGTTTTCTACTGTCAAACTCTCAAATTCCTCTCATTTGGGACATTGGCTCTTGTGGCTCCCACTTTCCAGCATGTAGTAGTGGTAACATGGAAAATGAATCCAAGCTAGTGAATTCCTGATGTAAAAAATTGTATATCCAAGGTCTGATCTCTCAGTACTGGCTTGTAGGTTCCTTGTAGCTCCTGCAAATATTGATAATGAATTGATTAATGCAAACAAAGAGATGGTCAACAAAATATGTAGAATTTATAAATTATAGACCTTTAAATATACAGCTAAATTCAACCCACTTACATCACTAATGTAAGTGAACAATTCGCCTTCTTCATAGTGATTCTTCCAGGCAAGGCACATTCAAGAACATAGAAGAGTTTCTTCTCTAAAACAGAAGCAGCATGCTCACACATCCTAGCTGGCTATATTTTCGTGCTGATAGTAGTATATGTGCTTACTGGTATGGGAGCCTGGCTACAGCCCAACAAGCTGTTCTCCCTTTTCCCTGCTTAGGTACAAGGTACGTATTTGTAAATTTGCCTAGCATGACTCTTAAAGCACTGCCCTTTGCTGTAGGAAAACTTAATCTTGCTGAATGTGTCACAAGCGAAAAGACTTGCATAAGCATAAAAACACAGAAAAAAAATCTACAAAAAGCTCCATACTTTTCAGAGGACTTCTACCCCCTTATAATGCTCTCACAAGTAGCAGGAATTCATATTCACCATTTACCTCAGGGAAAGAGTCCTTTA
Source organism: Pluvialis apricaria (assembly GCA_017639485.1). Taxonomy (NCBI): domain Eukaryota; kingdom Metazoa; phylum Chordata; class Aves; order Charadriiformes; family Charadriidae; genus Pluvialis; species Pluvialis apricaria. The sequence goes on from CM030007.1 coordinate 203,131,359, forward strand.
ACTGTGGTTCATGTTCAAGGAGATGTGGTTTCTACTGTACCCTCACGTACAAGTAGATTCAGTCCTTTCAATGTGATAGCAGAAAGGAAACATATTATGTCTTCATCTCCATCCCACTCAGACTATAACAAATGCTAATGGTACTCTCCTTGAGTTCCATAAAAGGAGATACAGTAGCCCACAAATAGTGAGCTGCAGCCATTCTTATGTCTTATAGTATCTTGCACATTAACATGAAGCTGACAGAATGCAGGACTTGCAGGAGACCAGCAGCCTTTTGGAGCGGCAGCTGGAAGCCAGGAGGGAGACTCTAGAGCATACACCTGGCTAACAAACAGTATGGAAGCAAGAAGGGACTCTGAACACTTGAAAGTTCATTGCTAGATCTGCAATTCATCTAGCAATATGAACACAGCAACTAATTCTTACATCCTTTTACAAATTAACTTACATTTTCCAACAGGAAAGTCAGGTAGCACTCCATGACTTTTGCATTTTCTCCCACCTTTCCATGCACTGGGAAGGAAGACTTGGAGGAAGGATTGAACATGCAGGACTCCATACTCTCCATAACTCCATAACTCTCTTCAGACAGGAGTTATTGTAGATATAACTGCATTAAAATGTGAGCTAAAGACTTGAATCACCCTTTTGTCCTGGGGGATGGCACCATATCTGAAGACATAATCTCTTTCTTTCTATTTTTCTGAGTATGGCAGCGTACCCAACAAGTGACTGATGCAGTTTCTTTTAGGAAGGATCCAAACCAGTAAGAAGCACAAGGAGCATAGTATTTGGCATCTCCTATCTTCACCAGAGTTTAATTCACAGCCATTGCATAAGCAAAGTAAGAGTCATACGAATGGAGCTGAAAAGGTGATTAAATTGTTTGACTTTCTGGCCCAAAATACTTCCTATAACCCACCTTTTCTTTTATCTTTCAGGATGTCTTTCTCTTTACACTCACTACTTTGGCATTCTGAAGGGCAATGCTCATTTTAAAATATGTATAGACTTCATTTAAAATAAACGAATCTAAAACCCTCTGGGGCAAAACTGTGTTTGGTGTATCTCAGCTAACTTCAGTGGAGTTACACCAAGGTTGAATCCAGGCCCATGTCCTCTTGTTTGTCATGAGCTTAGAGAAAAACAAAGAGACTCTTGTAAAAATATGGGTTATTTTACATTCTCTCCCTCATTGTCTAGTTCTGTTTTACAGCCTTAATAAAAACTTATATTAGTGGGATTTCATGCATTTATCTTTATGTTTGATAACATTTTTGAGCACTGTGATAAAATCAACGGAAATTAATGTAACTGTTTCCTGCCAGATTCAATAACTCTAATTACCAGTGTTTCTAGTCCAACTGCATAATAGGCTTAACTATCCCGTGTACTGAAGGAAATTTAACTGCCGCTGACTCAGTGTTCTTTTATGTTTGTGTAAGGAGAACAATCAGAAGAGTAAATAAAGAAAAAAAATGAATTTGCAAATTTCTGTTCATCATAGAATTATCATTAAGGATATTGCAGAGCTCCATAGAAATATATGAAAAATCCAATCAGGAATCTTTTGTCATGGTGTATTTACAATTAGAGAAAATTGTATGAACACATTATATGAAGCAATGCGGTATCACAATAACACATTTTTAAACTGAAAAATATTTTTGATATCCTAAAATAACTAGCTTTTCCTGATATGATATATTCATGACTGTCTTTGTACAATTCTAAACCCTTATTTTCATATTCTACTTCACTGAAAATGTCTTCCATGGCTTTACATGCTGAAAACAAGTCCTGATTATTTTACTGGATTTGATCAAGGAAAGCAAGGAGTAAACATAACATACCTGTTCCAGAAGAATTTTAAAAACACATCCATGTAAATCCTTCTGTTGTTAAATTCCAAAATAAAGTATTTGATTAGTATATTACTGAGTTATGGACATTTTGACTTACACAGATATTTTTAGATATAGAAAATATGCTATAAAACACAGGCATGAATATGGAAGATGCCAGAATCCTCTACATTATCATAGCTGACTCATGTGACTCTAAGTAGCATGTTCTACTATTTTTTAAGTCACCAAGCTATTAATAGGCATGGTATTTCTGATACCCTGAGAGGACCAACTGAAAAGAAAGACTGAGATCACAATGTTCAACTGTGTGATCACTAGAGATGGAAGAAGTCATCACTCTAACCTGAGGAACCTGAACATACACAAGTCTACAGGACCTGATGAGATGCATTCCAGAGTCCTGAGAGAATTGGCTGATGTATTTGCCAAATCATTCTCCATCATATTTGAAAAGTCCTAGCAGTCAAGTGAAGACCCCAGTGGCTCGAAAAAGGGAACCATTGTACCCATTTTTAAAAAGGGTAGAAAGGACGACCCTGGGAACTACCGACTTGCCAGCCTCACCTCAATGCCTGAGAAGGTCATGGAACAGATCCTCCTAGAAGCTAGGCTAAGGCACATGGAGGACAAGGAGATGATTTTAAACAGCCAGCACAGTTTCACCACAGGCAAGTCCTGCCTGAAAAAAAACAGTGGCCTCCTATGATGGAGTGACAATATGAGTGGGCCAGGGAAGACATACAGATATTATCTATTTGGACTTCTTGGGGGTACTGGTGGATGAAAAGCTGGACATGAGCTGGCAATGTGCGCTCACAGCCCAGAAATCCAACTGTATCCTGGGCTGGATCAAAAGAAGCACGGCCAGCAGATTGAGGGAGGTCGTTCTATCCCTCTACTCTGCTCTGGTGAGACCCCACCTGGAGTACTGCATCCAGCTCTGGAGTCCTCAGCATGGGAAAGACATGGACCTATTGGAGTGGGTCCAGAGGAGGACCACAGGAAATGATCAGAGGTATGGAACACCTCTCCTATGAAGAAAGGCTGAGAGAGTTGGGATTATTCAGCTTGGAGAAGAGAAGGCTCTGGGGACACCTTACTGCAGTACTTAAAGGAAAGATGGGGACAAACTTTTCAGCAGAGCCTGTTCCAATAGAACAAGGGGTAGTCAATTTAATCTGAAAGAAGGTAGGCTTAGACTAGATATTAGGAAGAAATTCTTGCCTCTGAGGGTGGTGAAACACTGGAACAGATTGCACAGAGAAGTGGTAGATGTCCCATCCCTGGAAGTGTTCACGGTCAGGTTGGAGTGGGCTCTGAGCAACCTAATCTAGTTGAAGATGTCCCTGCTCCTTGCAGGGGAGTTGGACTAGATGACCTTGAAAGGTCCCTTCCAACCCTAACTATTCTATGATTCTGTGCTTCTATGATAGATAAGCACAATACCTAGCTTCTTCCCACTGTAAATATAATAATTTATATGTTCAGAGACAGTCAAGATTTGGAAAACTCTTTTGCATTTTCTATGCAAACATAGCTGTTTAAAGCTTGTTGGGGATATAGGATTATAATTAATTCTTCTCAAGGCTGGAAATGAAGTGATTCACTGAGTTCATTACATGTGGCTCAACAAACCATGAGATTTAAATATATAGATCACACTCTGCCTACTTTAAAATAAACATTGTAATTACACAGTAAAAAATGTACAGACATTTTTTTCTAACATTCTCCTTTCCTAGAAAAAAAGATATCTTTTCTGTTCAGTCTTTAACTTTAGAAAATAGGTTTCCTATCCAATATCAGAATGACATACGTATTTAACTTTCTGCCTAGATGTTCCTGCAGTAAATTTCAATGGTCATCTCTATGATGTTCACTTTTATGTGTCCACAAACCCAGCTGAGGCATATCAAAGACATAGAAATCTACATATCTTCTGTAACATGCATGCCCACAAGCTCAACTACGCTTTGCTATCTAATCTGAAGTGAATATGTAGCGTAAATTCAGTCAGTCTGTCATGCTCATCACATCTCTTTTTTTCCTGAATAGACAAAATTCACTTCTCTGCAGAGTAGTGGCAAAGCACCACTACACTGTTCACAGTTCTCTAAGTTCCTGAGCTTTATACCATTCCTACTCAAAAAGATATATATCCAATTTAGTATTGCAAGATTGGTAAACAGTTAACAGTCCTGTGTCTGTCATTTCTAGAGTGAGATACTAGGTCCTGTTTATGTTATCATCTTTTTTTTATCTATTTTAATTCTGCTCTGGCCTGCTGCGATATTTTGTTGACTGGTGCTTGTGCCAAGCATATTTTTTTTTCTGTTCCTGTGGAGCCCCCCACCTTTAAGGTTTTTGTGACAATCTTAGTAAAATCCAACACCTCAAGGAATCAGAACGCTTGTTCTTGTTGAGAAAAGCAGTAATCACTAATGTTTAGGGATGTGAACAATATATTTAAAATAATTGATTTCAAGAACAGTGACCAGATTCACTCAGGGGGACACAGGGAGCCTCAGTAACTCTGATCATCCAAGCTTATAAATCCTCAGGGTGCACAGTGACAGTGCCCAATGGGAACTCAGAGCACCTGGGAAACCAGACTGTGTTTGGGAGATCCAAACTATAGAAGTTTATATTTTAGCTGCCCAGCACTCTAAGGTTTCCTTTAGTGATGATATAAATATTCCCTATACATATCTCCATAAAAATGATATTGTTTACTTCAGTATAATTTTTTTTCCAAAATAAATACTTCAGAAAGTTCTCTAATATCATTTGATGGGTGTTTTTTATCTTTGTAGATATCTACTGTTTAGCTTTTTGTGAACTGTGTTTGACCCTGGCCTTGATTTTTTTTCCTTATTAGAGTTTCACATCCTCATCTGAACTGTGTCAGACAGAAAGCTGAATTGTAGGTACCTCACAAAATGGACCCAATCTCAGTTGCTGCTCTGCAAAGCGGCTAACACACTGCAGATTGCTGAATATACAGAGTAATGATCACTAATGATGCACAAATACCCAATAATGATCCAAATGCACAATGTATATAGATCATAGAATCATAGAATCATAGACTGGTTTAGGTTGGAAAGGACCTTGAAGATCACTGAGTTCCAACCCCCCTGCCATGGGCAGGGACACCTTCCACTAGACCAGGTTGCCCAAGGCAAGATGCCCAAGATCAACCCACATGTTATAGATCTGAAGAAAATAATGTTGTTTCATTTACCTTTTGGACTCTGACTTTTTTTGCAACCTAGAGAAAAGGTGAGGAGAGGAAAATAAGGTAGCAAAATTGCTTCATGAGTAAATGTAAAAGTTACTGATGATCGTATTGAATACAAATTTGCTACCAGATCTAGAAGCTAGTACAACCAGAAGGTTTGGAGGATTTTTTCCTCTCAAGCAAAGTAATTATTAATGGTTCATTCATAGATTACATTCTCAAAGGCCTTACGCATTTATTAAAAGAGTTGAACATTTTCACTCAGGTGTAGATACAGGAGCTTTACTTTCTTTTTTAGTATTTTTCCTCGCTTAATGTGTGTGTTGGGGGGGTTTCTTTCCAGTATTCAAATGATCTAATGATAATTTTCCCTTCTTCAAGGGAAAAGTTCCAAAGTACCGCAGACCCAGTAGAGTTCTTTCTGCATCCATCCAAGACCTTGGCATACTTCCCTGTGCTCTTCTAGCCTCAACCCTAAGGGCAGCCAAAGGCAAAAGTATTTTCAGCAGACTAAGAAACACTGTAAGCTTCAGGGATTTCTGGATGACAGATTTTAAACTGTAACCAAAGTAGAGGTGTGATTAAAAATAACCAGAGCTGAAGCCTGTCTCTGAACTGTAAAGGAAAATGTGAAAATTTAGCTTTCCTTAACATCATAACTGATGACTGAATCATTTCTAAGTCAATTACAAAAGTTAAAAGCAGTATCAATCTATTACATCATTTGTTCCATGTCCCTAAGAATACAGTAAAACTCTATATAGTACATTTTACTGTTGTTTTTTGCAGTCAGGATTCAGATGTTTTGAAACTGCCTTGCTATGTAAGATGCTGATGTTAAATGATTGTGCACCTCTTGGCTGTTAAGGATTTCTGTTTCTTAAACTCTGAAGTTTGATCATTTTGTCCTTCCTAGAGAAGAGTGTATAACCACAACAATAAAAATAACAACTGCTTCTATAGCTAGTTCAGTCTAATTAGCAAAGTTGCTTTTAGACAGATTATGGCATTAAAATCATGTAAGGTAGTGAATAGTCTCATCTGAAACTTATAGAATAATTTGTGGAATTAGAAATTAATTTAGTGTAAAATAATATTTATAGTTACAAAATTGGGATCTATTCTGGACAAAGACCTAAGTCCATCTGAGTAATGGTATATGCGTTGCCAATTCTGCCACACATCTTGAGAGTAAGTGTGGTAACTGAACAAGTTTCATGCAAATTTATAAAAAATTTGCTTATTCCAGGCAAAATCACTGACAGATATTAAAAAATGAGGAACCTTACTGTGAATACCTTTTATTCAGAGCTCTCTATTTCCTATCTTTGTACATTAGAACCTTAACCCTCTTCAGCAAGTCTCCTACCCAGGATTAGGCCTGGAGAGTCCTTGCTTTTCTTGGGCCAAAAGGCTTTGCCACACCAACTCCCAAAACGTTTTTCATATCTCACTCCACCCCCAAAATCATCTGATTAGTTAAGATTAAGATGTCCTTCCAAACCCTTACTTCTCATTCAAGACAAAGTGGCTCTTTTTTCTTCACTTGGAGAGTATAAGAGCTTTCCATTATCAATTTCTCACATCTAAGTTACACAGTGTAGGTTGCTTGAATTCCCACCAGTGTTTTCCATTGTTATGGATAAAAGGAACACACTGTAAATTCAAAATCAAGACTATATCTTTAGTCTAATTAAAGACCTAACAGACTTATTGCTACTCTGATTAAAATGATACTAACAATTATAGTTCAAATTATATACAGTTAAAATGATAAATACGTGAACTACCTTTTTCTGGTGTAGTGCTCATCTATTCACTGCCCCTCTGAGTCCTAAGTAGGGACTTCAACTTGGGTGCACAAGGCTTACAGGGGGAATCCTCAGCATGTTGAGACTATGGTGCTGATCTTGGTGGTTTCCTCCCCTTCCCTCTGAGACTTGCTTGGGAACATTTTTATGATGGCTGATATACCTTGCTCATTCTTCATTGGTCTGCACATCTAAGTAGACCTGAATTTGTTATCTGTGGTGTGTTTCACTTATGTTGGATACTTGCTCTTTCTTCTGTTACTCCCTAAGATTTCTTTACCCATCTCTCACCACGGCATTCCTATGATAAGAAGTGGTTGATCACTAATAAGTTGTTTATAGTCCTGGAGCCTCCCATATCATCCTGTGCCTGTATTTTCAAAGTACCTAAACACAGGTATTGTGTCACCAGGTAATCTCCTCTGGTCTCCATCAGCCGCTGCAGAAGGGTACACACTCATTTACAACTTGTGTCATGCCTGCCAGAGTCAGGGCATCTAAAATAGAACTGCCAGTTTAAGTTTAGGCAACTGAATCTCTTCTGAAGTTCCTACAACTTCTGTGAAAATCTGTAGCTGAATTAAACTGAAAAGAAAAGTACAGTAACTCCCCAACTGACAAAAAGCTATAGGATGTATGCAATGCTTATCTGTCCGGTTTGGCCTATTTGTCACTCTCTGGTCAATCACCACCCATGTGGGCCTGAATCAGCTATAACAGATGTTGACATTTACTCGGCTGTTAGTATTAGGTCACAGAAAGGAGATGAAAATATAGCAGAGGAGTTAAGAATGCTGAGAAGGAAGGTCAGAGCAGGTAAATGGAGAGGAAGCGAATGCATCACAGGGAAAAGAGCTTGGGATTATGGGGAGGTACTGCAGGATATGTCTTATGGATGCTACAGTGGAATGATGCAGACGCATGTAACAAAAGGTTATAAGAAACCAGGCTTGGTTAGTTCTGCTACTAATTAAACACTTGTCATCATTTATTTTAAGATGGCATTGTGTGGGGATTTCTTTTTTCTGTCTTCTGCTTCTGGAATTCCTGGTTACTCCTGAAGTGATTTATGTAATAATAAAATTTGCCTTACACATGTTGGAAAGATGACTTTGGCCCCTGCCTTATTCCCCTGACAGGCTTGAAGGATGTTTTGTTCCTACATCTATTCACACCAATACTCTGAAATTAGACAAGTTCCTCCAAATCAGTCCTGTTTCCTCAGAACATCATTCCTTTTCCTTTCATCAGTTAAGCTGTCCAGCTCTCACATTTTCCCAGCTTTACTACCTACTTCACAGATTCCACTTTCATATGTAGGTCCTCCATCAATCACTTTTACATCTGCTGGATAGTGACAGATTCACTTCTGTTCCCCACCACGTTTTCCATCTTATCTGCTACAACCAGGGGCAGAAGGAGTGATTGTTTACAGCAGGACCTTCATCTCTAATCCAGGACTGAAAGAGGAAGAAGCAATTTCAAAACCTTTTGATCACCTTTTCTCTTCCTAGGGAAGAGTTCCAAGAATGGAGAAGGAACAAACAAAAGGAGGAGAAGGAGATATCCTTGCATTAAAAGGACAAACAATCTGCCCTGATAATCTTGTTCTTTCTATAACTCCTTTCCCATCTAAGTTAGGAAACAAAAACGTCATTGTTTATAGCACCCAAGGAGACAGGCCTGTGGAGAAAGTCTTTTTCTCCTTAAGAAAACTTACTGGAAGAGAGGAACTTCCTATGTCACTGAAAAATTCTTTTCAGTCCCTGACAAAATCTTATTATTAAAATTTTCATACTGTTGATTGGAAGCATTGTCCTGATTGGGCATATATTATATTACATTATATTACATTACATTACATTACATTACATTATATTATATTATTATATTATATTATATTATATTATATTATATCATATCATATCATATCATATCATATCATATCATATCATATGTACATTTCTTACATATTTCATTCTATGCACTAGGCAACAATAACTTGTAGGTTCAGCTATTCTTGTTATAATTATTCTAAGCCTCCAATCTCAACCAGATAATTTTAAAACATAGCATGTTACCTTTCAAGACACTAAGGAATTTCTGACATACAAATAACTGCAGCAGTTGTAATTCATGCATTATGGCTTTGGGTTTTGCTTTTGCTTTTCTGAACAGGTCTCTGGACATATCCCTTTCAAAGTAATATTAATTTATATGCTAAGTTTTTGAGTACTGCAACTGAATATATTTGTGTATAGATTAAGATTTGTATCAGTTAGGAAATTAGAAATTGTGATGGGAGTGATGTTAAGAAGACTGAAAAATCAGGTCCATAGAGCTGATGCAGCATTGTTAGCAACAATGGCTACGGTCCTTGGTGGTGCTTAGTCCCTGAAGCCGTGGTGAGCAGGCTTGAAAGCTCTCTGACAAAGAAGTCAGGACTACAAAGTGGAATTGTCATCTTTCTCCATCTTCCTCACTTGCGCCAGATGCATTTATACTACTCAACTTCCATCCAAAGGGGGTTCTCATTTGCCTCTGGTGCTGCTTATGTTGTATATGTATTTTTCAGTAATCCATGTGGATTTGGCAGGAAGTCCTGTCTATTTGCAATCCCTTGTGTTTACCTTGTTCTTTGTTCTCTAACTTGAAAGACCTATGAGCTGGATGCCTCCTAGGGGCAACCACACAAGTGTTTGTTTGTCCCTTGAGTTGTCACTTTGCATATATATTTGTGCAAAATGTCTATACATTTTATTTGGTTATGCCATCACAGTATTACAAAGTACTTACACACTGTTGTTGGTCACATTACTGTACACTTATAATTGGGTTCGAGGCAAAATAATATTAATTATATCCTGATCAATGCACTTTTATCCTGTAGGTGTCACAGGTGTCTGCTTGCACTGTATAACTGTCATTACAATATCTATGGTAGTCATAGTTATCAACTTTGAGACCTATGAATTTTCTGGGGTAGAAATTATTTATATGACACCTTGGCAAAATGAAAGAAGAAAAAAAATTATAAAACAGCTTTATAAAACTGCAACGCAAAGCCCAGAACTATAAGTACAAATATTGGAAAAAAGAAGGAAAGGAAAATAACAAGCAATTGAATTCTGAGCAAATTTGGGAGAGGAAAACTATGCTATTTAAGTAAGGGAAATAAAGAAATAGTAACAAAGGAAGTACCCACTATACATCTGCCAGAGATAACAAATGTCACGGCTTGTGCAACTTTCAAGCAATCCCATCCTTGGAAGTCTGCTCAGACTTATGATCAACAGATTAATTTGAAAACCAAGGCTTTTTTTTTTTTTTTCCTTTTTTTCATAATAGTCAACCATCTTCCATTTAATACACATTAGAATTTATCTGAATCTTCTTGTGTATGGAAGTTCACTATTCTTACATATTAATGTAATGAAGAGCTGTGGTCAGCACAGACAGCCAAGTTGCCACATGAGTCTGTAGTAGAGCACGATGGAAATTCCCATCCCCCATGGGAGCTCCCTGTGTGTGGTGCTGTGCTTTACGCACAATGGCTGGCCTTCATCTTACCGAGTTGAAGATATCTACAATGTAGGCTTCTATGACTGAGCTAATTGCCTAAGGATGCGTTTAATCAGTACTTTTTGTTCACAGAGGAAGAGATGTTTCTAGGGTGTCAGTCAGCTGATCAGATGAGGCACGCCCATGACGGCCCATTTGCTTACCATTGGCTGTGAAGGGAACTGTGGACTACTAGCTCAGATATCTGTATTTAGCACGACACCCAACCTGAGGCCTAATTCAGGAAAAAAGCAGAGTGTCCCAACTGCAAGGATGTAGTCTGCATCTCTATCCATTTGCATGTGTAACTGAGTAATAAGATTCTAACATCTCCATGTTTAACTTGCAAAATGTAAAAATACAGCAGCCAGTAAATGGCTGAAAATCCAGACCCATTAAAACAGTAGGATATTTGGTGTGGCACCAATTCTGGCCCTGCATTCCTTGTCTTCAGAACCAGAAAAAAAGGCAAATACATTTCTTTCCTGAGAAAGTAACTGTAGTGGAGTTAGTCAACTCTTTTCTGCCTTGCTGATTGTGTCAAAGCCAAATGCAGTCCTGCTTTCCTTCTTTCACATCAGCTTGGTGAGCTATATTTGCTTACATTACTTATCCTGTCGTTTAGTAACAGATGTTATTAAAATAGCATCAGTCTATAATTTATGTCTGTTTTAAAGTTTAGCCTCTGTCCTAAATTTATCTCATATTTGATCTTTCCAATGAAAATATATCTGAGTTTAATAGCGTGGGAGTATATTTCTTTTAAAATGCTGTCTTTGCATTTTTCCTAAATGTGACTTGGAAAGACTCCCACTAATTTCAGAAGATTTGGTTTAGGTCCTTTGTTAAGGAAAAACATTCTATTTTAAGAATTCTATGTTGCCAGTTACAATATTTCTATATAGAAAATAATTTTCAATTTATTTTTGAATTCAGCATACCACATAAAGGTACTGTAAACATAAAAAATACGCAGAGATTTATACAAATTGGAAATCCGTTTTAAGTCAATATGCCAAGAATAAGTAATAGGAGATGGTTATATAAATTACATCAATATGAAAGTTGATGTGATTTAAAGAAAGAAGTAAAAATAGATGTCTGAGATAAGAATGATTGAAAAGTTGATGTAAAACTGATGTGATTTAAGCCCAGAAATTGAAGTAGACAGGGAAAATAAAGCAATTCAAAAAACTGATGCAGTTCTAAGTGAACAATGGAAATAGTGAGCTCAAATAAGATCGATGTAAAACTTGAAGAGATTTAAAATATAAAGCAGATAGGTAGAATAGGTGTAACTGAAAAACCTGTGTGATTTAAAGAGAAGACTGGAAGTAAGGACCTGGAGTAGAATTAACAAAAAAACTGATTTAGTCTGAAGGCAGAAATAGAAATAAACAGCTGAATTATGACTGATAAATTTTAAGAAGGAAGACACAGTATTAGATCACTTGCTATGTCCTTAGCAATGTCCAGGATAAATCCTGCATTAAACTCATGCCAACTCCCAAATCTAAATGTCAAATGTTTTTATAAGAATTTTCTTGGATTTCATTATCTTTTGGATGGAATTTTTTTTTTGGACCTGAAGTTTTCTGTGGGGTCTTATATGCTTATGCCTTATGCTTCTGCAGTTTCAAAATCTAAGACTTTGACCTGAGCATCTGTCCCTCTTTATGACTTAACCATGGCTTTCGTACCTATCGTCTGGTCCATGCTCACCTGTGTTTCTCAGCATCCAAATATTCTATAATATTAGACATTGCAGAAACATGCTGGTTTCATTTTTTTCAGTCAGGAGTTTACACAGCCCTTGAGAGATACCTTCTTGTGTTTAGAGAACAGGGATATGAATCATGAGTGAATCCAGCCTTGGCACTGACATTGACAGTTCCATGGTTCTGGACAAGACACTTCATGTTTCTTCATCAATTCCTCTTTTTGTAAAACTATGATATAAACACTTCACTGTCTGTGGGCTGCTTCAGTGAATAATTGAATTCATGTGTGTTTAGACCACTATTTGTGCCAGCTTTTTGGCACAGAAAAAATCAAGAATGATGCTGGTGCCATGGGGAGAGTGTAAACTTGGGGAATGAACAATGAGGATCTGGGAGTGATTACGCTGCAACTGGGCAATAAGTAACTTTATGTATAAGGTATGACTCCCGTTATTGGATCAAACCCCAAACTACCTTAGCGAGGACAATGAGAGTGATGTGATTTAAGCTTGAAGTAAACCTATTATTGTTAGAAGTGTATGTATTGACATTCTATTTGGTCTGCACTAACATTAGAATTTTTGGACTGAAATATTGGTCTATAGATACATCTCTTAAAATTCTGCATATTGCATATATCAGCTGATGAAGAAGTTAATCTCTGCAATTTTGTGCTCTGTCTGAATTTTCATGTTTTAAGGAGCTGACGATAGAGGTCTGACTTAGGAGAAATTTGAAATTTTGTTGGGTTTACTACTGAATACAAATATGACTTCTGGATATGGTTTTAACTCATAAATAAGCTGTATCACCATTAAAAGGATATAAAGAAGTAAAGGCTACCACAGTAGTAAGGGTGGGACAAGTATTGACACAAGGCACATTATTAACTGCAATTAATTTTTCTTCTCTGTTATACTATCAGGTGGAGATATAGTGAACCTCCTACTTCGGCTGTCCCATTCCCAGTTGCACTTCACAGCACAAGTTTCTATAGTTTTCTATGGAGAATGAAGCTGTGAGGGAGGTAACATAGAAAAAGATTATTCATTCATTCCAGATAGATATTTAACTGAAAAGCCTAGAGATAAGGTTTCGTAATTCATTTTCCTTAGCCATGAAGCTGACTTAAGTTTGGGGGGGGGGAAGAAGAAAAAAGAAAAAAATATTTTCCACTTGTCCATTTATTTGTTCTGTCCTATGAAACAGATTATGAGAACAAAGCTGTTGAGGAATTCAGATGAATTCTATAAATCAGCATTGTTAAATGAGCAATTTACAAGTGTAGATAACAGTCCAAGTGATAACTTCTTACAAATTCAAACTTCTAGCTCTTCTCATGCAAACACTGCTGTATACCCTTAAGTCTGTGGATTATCCCACTAACTTAGTGGAACTGCAGACATGTTCTAAATTCAGAATATATAGAACATTTTGCAGCAATAGGGCCAAATAATTGGAAAGTACACTAAAGTTTAAAGTAATAAAGTAGCAGCATATCACATTTTTATCTGCCAGTGGGAAAGGTCTCTGTGAATATAGATATGTTACTACTAAATCAAAATTTAAATTCTATTCATCCTTGGTCATTTTTGGTACTGCTTTGAAGAAGGTGTTGAAGTAGTAAAATGATGATTAGCCTTTGATATTCATCCAAGCATAAGTTAAGATTCATGACTAGGGCAGGGGAGAAAAGATTTAATTAGCATTCAATCTGCTTACTTGCAGATATATTTTTGTTGCTAGTACTTTTTGATAGCACTCTGCCTCTCACTTGGTTTTACCTAAAATCCAGATATTCAAGACAAACCAGTCATAAAGTTAAGCCTTACTTCTGAGCCCTACCATTTGAGATCACTTAAACTGCTTGATACCTATGCATATATATGTGTGTGTATGTGTAAAGTCATAATTTATCTCTTTGAAAGAGAGTGGATTACGCAGACACTGTTTTAGATTGCTGTTTCCAGATAGATCAAGTAAAGAAATTTGAATTTAGTGCACATGAGACTTCATTTCTCCATTTTCTTCAAGGTGGATAGGCACTGGATTGAAACTCAAAAGACCTGCATCCTAATCCCAGCTGTGCTACTAGGCTGCTCTGCTGCTTCCCCAAGTCACTAAAATATCCTGAAACTTTAAAGGAAAACAGAAAAAGTATGTAATCCTTCCCTGAGAATATGAGTCCCTTTCTGCTGTACACCTTCATGATTCATTAAGAGGCATGAGTGAATGGTATGTTCTCTTCATTCTTCTTTTGGAAGGGCTGTTTTTTACTTTCATAAAGACACTGCAGATTTAAGTAATGCACAAAGGCCTAAACAGATTCACTATTAGCAAACGCAATACTGATAACTATTGTATTAGTATGTTAGGGTCCATATTATTCATACTTTATCTCTGTATACTGTAAGCCTATCCTGTCTTTGGGATGCCAGGGTAAAGTCAGCAAGGTGGTGAGGGATCTTGCAGAAGAGGTTCCAGTTGCTCTTTTTGATCTTGGATCTTGCTGGAACTCTTTTTATTATTTTTCTACACCCCACAAAAAAAAAGAAAAAAAAAAGGAGGGGAGACACCTCCAAACCCACAAGAACCTTCTAGAGTTGATACAGTATATCTTCTATATATCAGAGACGAAAGAAGACTTTTTTCTGAGATAAACACCAACCACTCATTCACCAAGGAGAAATTACTGTCGTCAAATAGCTTTCATCTATCATATAAATCCTTAATAATACTAAAGGACCTTCCAAAACTCACTGAACTCAAGGCAAATGTTCCCTTTGCCTGTGCTGGAAAGGGGTAAGAATTAAATAGCAGGGAAGTGACATGACAGATGACTATAAAGACAAATTCAAGATAAAACTGAATGAAAGGAAAGCGAAAGCAGATAATTAAATTAATAAGGAGAATAGCTCAATGAACAAGAAGATAATGAAAGGAATGAGAACTGAAGTATGTGAGACAAATAACCAATAGAAGGTATAACACAAAAATTAGCTAGAAGCAGTAAAGGGAAAATTGCCTTTTAAACAGAAATTTGAAAAGTGCAACAAAAGTAGGAGGATGAAGGACACAATTGACTAAACACTTCTTAAAAATCTTCTGTGTCTTCATTACCATTCCTGTTTTTCTCCTCCTCATTTTTCTGCTTCTTTCACCAATCTGGTGAAAGTTTTTCCTGCAGCAATCAGCAGTCAATACCTAAAATTGCCTTGAAAGAACCATTTACTGTTTCTTTCAAAGACAAGTCAAAGCTCTGTATGTCTATTTGTTACGACTTACAACTAGCAAAATTCACAGATACCCTATTTGCTGTTATAATGGCCACAGTTCCCTCCTGGTTTTGCCATCAGACACAAGAATACAGCCATTACGCACATTTGCTCTAGAAATAAAGCAATCCATTACTCACTACCTACCAGTCAGGGACTGCAGTCACGTGGCATGCATAGCCATTAGAGAAGAAAGCATACTATCAGAGAGGTGTCTTCTATCACACTGTCGGAGAAACTCTTCTGAATAAGCCAGTTGAAAGATGTAGGAAAGGAGCCCCAGAAGTGATTTGTACTTAGAGGTAGGCAAGTAGGAGGGGAGATAGTGTCACTGACTAGACACTGTTATAAAATAGAATACCTTTCCCTTGTGTGTATTCATTTGCACTTCCAGAGGAAATACAAATGCTTATGAAAAGAAAAACCATGACATTCGTTATCATCTTTACTTTGACTAACACAGTGCCTTTGAGTTCCACTCATGGCCAAGGACCTCATTGTGATGGATGCATTAGATGGATAACAATGTTCAATGCTTCTCTACGGGTGTTTTGTATTGCTGGTAAATCCAAATAATAACTAAATAAAAAAAAAAATTCAGATAGCTGACCTTGGGCAAATGACACTTTCTTTATGTTTTAGTGGCATATCTGCAAAGCATGGATAATAATACTCTTTTTCATCAACTTCATGTAATTTGTAAGTACTTAGGAACACAGCTTGTCTCACGATCTAATACACTGATATTCTACTCTTGGTCAGAGTTTGAAGATGCTTTTGTAATACAAGTAAAAATAATGGTTCTCTGTTCCATTTATTTTTGCCAAAAGCTGAATAAAACTTACGAGATTCTGCAGAGATCAGATAAAGTAAATGTACCTTCTTAATATATGGTACACTATCTGTATCTGAGGGCATGCTATATCAGCTATTCTGTAAGGACACCCAAGTCTTGTTCAGACAACTAAACTTGCACTGATTTCAAAGAGATTTAGCACCCCACCACCTTGCAGGGTGTTTACTATATTATAGGTCCATCTGACCCACAGCATCTACTTTTAGATGGTATGAGAGCTTGCTAGAGGCCAAATATACTATCATAATAATGACAACTTGAAGGCTAATTGACTACTGCCAAACTTGAGCCCTTCCCCAAAAGCTATCTGTAAAAATAACCTTGTCATTTTTGTATCAAGTCTGTGAAAACACTTGAATTTGCTTTTAAATTAATTTTCCTGTACTGAATGTTCAGTGATACTGGAAGTTATCACTTAAAATAGCAACTTCGCTCAGCAAGACAGAGTAGCACTTTATACAGATAAGACCTGAAAGTCAGATGCTCAGCTCCTGGAGTTAAAGACCTTCTCTGCTGAAACCATTGGAGCTATACAGATTTACACAAACGAAAGAACCTTTCAGCATCACCACCCCTGCAGCTCTAAGCTTTGCCACTCTCTGAACCCTAACCCTAATCATAGCGGTGGGCTGATCCTGAGCTCACGGGTGCCATCACTTTATACAGAGGAGATAGCTGCGAGGGGAGGAATCTCAGTAAAGCCCTGCTGGGTTTTTTGCATGACTTTTTCAGCCCCACTGCCCTTTGCAGTGGGGCTGAAAGGTTCTTAAGTTAGCCCCCAAAAGCTCTAGGCTTTTTGATTTTTCATTTTTCTTCATAACAGACTATGTTTCTTCAGTGTGAGCGAGTGATGTCCCTGCAAGATACTCAGTCCTTGGACAAAAGTCAAATGGAAGCAGAGATTCAAACAGTTTTATTCTGATCTATGACAAAAGTTTCTGGGAAACAGTCAAGAGATTGTTTAATTCAAGATAAAACTAATTTTTAAGCTGGATTGCTTGCGTTTTTCTTTTTTCCCAGAATTTTTTCTCATTCTCTGTGCACATCTTATAATATACTGCATACTTGTATCTGTGACCTTTCTTAGAAGTAAAAAATAATTGACTTCTGAAACATAAATATAAAGAAAACATTAGGACTTAATTTAAATTTGGTGAATTATTTTCAAATCCAAATTATTTACTTTAACTGGACGTTATGAGTCACCAACTACCGATGGACTGATAGCTTATGATTAGTTAAGGCAGTAACCAAAAGTCTGAAGCCACATTTTTAAGAATACAATTACATCATGTAGCCAAGAATAGATAGGTCCTAAGCTGGTTTAAATTATGGTATCTTGCTTCTGTGACTCTTAGTTAAGAACTTACCTTTTCCAGAGATTGAATGCTGAGACACGGACAGGTTGCACACTTAGTGTTATTCAGCTGGCCTTTCACCAACATCTTTCCAGAGATATTTATTATGTTATAAAACACCTTTTTATTTTATTCACCCCTTCTTGGTGAATAGCTAATTTCCTTATTGTGAAAGATTGGTTAATAATACATCTACAGCGTTATGCTATTATGCATCTGTCTTTCTTTCGTGATTTAGAAGCAAGAGGGTGACCTCCCAATATAGCTAATTTAATCTGCAAAAATAACCTTGCAAATTGACTTGCCAGAAACTAATATTAGATGAAATCTTTGTTCTATTGAACCCGACTGTCATTAGTGATTCCCCGTGAAAGGCTTAATCTACAATTGTAAAAAATCTCTACTAATGTTGTCAGGTTTCATAAAATATCTATTTTATTAAAAAATTAGTGATGCTGATTCTGGTGGATTTGCTATATTTGGGTAGAAAGCCTGGATCTGATTCAAATTCCAATCACCTTTTGTATTAAAGTTTGGTAGAGCTGAAAAAGCGCTGCAGTAGCTAATATGAGTATAAGTCAAGAGAACATGGTTTTAAGAAAATGTTAATTCTTCTAGGAATGTGAAGCATTTTGTTTCCTATGAAAAGCAAGAGTTAGATCATTGGGCCCTTTTTCAGCAGTCATCATTAGTGTGACCACAATTTTCTTTTTACCCGAATAACTGTACTAATTATTTTACATGCCCTATATCACCATATAGCAAGGGCCAATCTTTACAGCAAAACAAATATGTGGTGGTAGTGTACACTGTAGGTAGTTCTGAGAATTTCAGTATTAAAACAGCAAATCAATTTGAAATAGATTTAAGAGCCAAATATATTTAACTTGGCTAAATACTCAAGCAAAGACACAACTGCCATACTGAAAATTTGAAAATTCTTTGTGCACATCTGGAACAATCTTCAAAATCATACAAAGATAACTGAGGACAAATAGGAAGATGATTCTCTAATGCCTAGGCTACTCAGTGTTTGAAGTGGTCTCCTACCAGAAAGAATGAAATGCTAACACCTGGCCATTTAAAATTATAATTATCATTAAAATTAAAATGCATAGATCAAAGTTCTAGAGAAAAATCAAGCTCTGGCTGGGTGCACAATAGAAAGAATTAGCTGCTTTCATTCTGACTGCTCTGTGATTACTTACAGATAATGCTACGAATTGCATAAGGACAAAGAATTGGTTTTAACAGTTTAACAACTCAAATATAATAGCGTCTGTTACACTAGGGAACAGACCATTCTTTGAACGAACCAGTGAACATAAGTCACAATGAGTATGTTCAGTGTATACACCCATATTTTTCACTAGGTCAAGATTAGAGCTGAAAGGTTCAGAAAACAAGCAAAGTCTCTGAACACCATTTCATAAACTGGTGAACATGAATTCAGCTAAAAGTACAAAACTAGAAGTTAGAATTCTTCCTTCTAATGATCCATTGTATAGTGTTATTAAATACAATACCCCTTCATCTGAGGCCACAGGAATATATATACATATGTGTGTGTGCATGTCTTTCAAGAATTTACCTGGTTTACATTATGAACCTATTCAAGCAATGCACAGCTCTTGCTTGAACACTATTTTCAGGATGTGTTTGAATATTGTTATTAGACTTTGGACTATCACATTAAGATGCACATATTCATATGAAGAATACAAAGGTTAATATTTATCTGTTATACATGTGTATGTATATTCTTTTATACCATATCTGCATTTTTAATGCTGTCAATATATGATTACACAGAAATATGCAATACACAAAATATGTGTAGTTGGCTACCCTTGCAAATAGCTGTGTAAGTACCAACTCATTGCACAGATATATGTATTCATATCTGCGTACAAAATACAACCGGGTACTGCCTATGATATAGCTACTTAGAATTACAATAACTTTTTTAGCATGTAAATCCTTAAAACCTATTCAGAAAAGCCTGATTTTGAACACTGTGCTTATAACAATGGATGAAATCATGCTATATATTTTTTTTAAATCAAGTAAGTGAATTCAAAGGTGATGCCTATTTTTAAATTAACTGCCAGCACTGTGTAGAATAAAGGAAATATTTTAACAGAGAAGAGGGCATGGGAGCAAGCTTCTGATGCAGTGTTGATATTACATAGAATGTGAAGTACACATAGAGAGCAATTCCAAATAGGCAATAATAATTACCGATTTGAACTGCACAGTTTGCTTTGCATCACATTAAATAAATAAACATGTTAATGGGCCAAATAACTTGTGTCCATAGAAAAGAATGTCGACTGTCACAGTGTGTACTAGCACTTTCCATTGTTTCTTATATGCTTGGCTTGAGATTGGGCTATAGTAATGTAAAACATCAGGACAATATTTGATCAGCTTTTAGAAAACTCATGTTTTCCCAGTCAAAAAAGCCACTGTAGGAAGATCAAACTGCCTCTTTACAGTATGTTTTCAGGAAGTAGTACAATCAAAGAAAAGCAATTTGCATCATTACAGCACGTCTGTTTGTATCAGGGTAGTCAATGCCTTTCTCGGGTATTATGAAAATTTCTACCCTAAAGTTAAAAATTATTGGTTAAGAGAAAAAGCTTTCTCAGGGAATTATGTGAGTCTGAGTATGAAATGAACTACAAAAGGATCCTGGGACTCCATCATTTTGCTTTTGTATGGTCCCTCATTCCAACGGGCTTTGTTCCTCTAGCAGGCTGCAGCTAGATCATCGGGGAAAGTCACCCATTTGCTGTGTTTCAGCTCCTGCACTCTGAATCACCCAAATCCTCCAGAAGGTGGAGGTGAGAGGGAAGTTGTTCACATATGGAAAATGACAGGGTAGGGCAAGCAGAAGAAAAGACAGTAATGATGGAACCTGAGGCACCCAGAGAGAGATGGAGCTTTCTGAGATGAACCAGAGGGCAGGCTCAGCAGTCAGGGGTTGAGAGGTGACTATGTAGAGTTTGTTTCAAAGCAGACACAGCTGGAAATTGCTGGATCAAAGCAAGACACAAGGCTTAGAAATGTTACATTCAAAAATCTCGTTATGGGCAAAAGGAACCACACTAGATATATGGAGCTAGGGATTTATTGACAGTAGAACTAGTGTTTTAACAGTCTAAAAGTCCAAACTCTCATATTGGAAGAGAAAAACTTTACGAACAATAGAACTAGAATTGTATGTAAACAACGTAATATCTACTACTGTTCCTGGTTTATATTCACTTTTCCACTCTCCCTCTGGATCTTAAGTTTGAAAGTTCCAGTCTTTCTCACTGAGTGTATGTAAGCAGGTGATATATGATATGCCATTAATACCCTAAGACCTTCACTGGGAGGGATATGATGTTCACAGTGGGAATCCCCTCCACTGAGACTTTGGGGTCCTGCTTAGACAATTTTTATATGTTTTTATATGTTTCCTTGCCCCAGGCTGCTGCCTTCTGGCTGCTCCCAGCTGCCTGTGAGCACAGTCCCAGGCTCAGCCCCACCAGGGCTCTTGTCTGTTGGGCAGCAATCCCCTGGGTTTGCCAGACCCTTCTCAAGGAGGCACTGGCAGAGCTCAAGCTCAGGTAGGGGAGGCAACAGGCACTTGGCACCGAGGCAGGAGCTGAAACCATTTAAGCCCAGCTCCAGCCCAGGTGAGCCCAGCCCAGTCCTGAGATCCGTGCTCTCAGCTCAGGGCAGAGCCAGTGATTTCTTACGAGGATTGCCAGACCCTGTTGGTCAGGCTTTGTATACAAAGCGCATTCAAGCCTCAATTTCAGACTCTAGAAGTGAAAAGAGATTTTCACAGTCTCCCTCTGCAGTAAAACACTTTTATGCATATGTGTTTTATTGTGTAAACAGTGAATTGTAATTAAGAAAGAAAAATATGAAATTAAGTTACAGAAATGGACAGAAGCAAAAGCCCAGCACAGATATGGTCCTAGTAATATATAAAGTTTCAGTGAAGTAAAGAGACCCTCTACCTTCCCATATACATACACAAACATAACAAGGAGAGGAGCGTAGGACCTTCCAGGATCATGATCATTTTGAGATCAGGTCTGATTATCTGTTGCCCTGATCTCAAAATAAAAGATCAGAGTTCTAAATTGTGTCATGCTTAATGATCTGTCTGGTTATATATTCACCTAGAGAAAAATATGCAGGAAGAAAATATCCTGCACTCTCAAGAGGAAAGAAGAAAATTTTTCTTGGCTTTCAAGCCCAGTGTAACTTCAAGAATTATGCGTTTCAAAGGTATAGACTGGTTCACAGATTGATTTTATCCCAGAAAAAAGTAATTTCCATAACAAAGTACTGTCTACTTTCTGGCATTGCAGCAGGAGTTGTTGAACTTAAATTATAAGGATCAAATTGCAGTTCATCCTACAGTTGTAATTACAGCGTAGCTGGGAATCAGGCCTGTGTCAGAGCTCACATGCAGTGACCTTGGCTGGCCAAGCCGCTCTCTCACTCCCCTCTCCTCAGCAGGACAGAGAGAGAAAATAAAATTAAAAACTCACGAGTCAAGATAAAAGCAGTTAAATAATTAAAAAAAAAACAACAAAAACCCAAACAGCAACAAAAAAAAAAAAACACAACCAAAAACCCAAACACCTTCTAATTAATGGCCCCCACCTCCTTTCTCTTAGCTTTTTCTGCTGATTGTGATATCATATGGTATAGGATATCTCTTTAATCAATTTGGGTCAGCTCTCCCAGCTATGACACCTCCTAACCTCTTGACCACCCCTGGCCTACTGGCCTTTAGGAGGGGGTGGGGGGCCGTATTGGAGAGATACTCTTGATACTGTGTGAGCACTGCTCAGCAACAGCCAAAACATTAGCGTGTTATCACCACCATTGTACCTATAGCTAGAAGCACTGTGCTATATCGGCTGCTATGGTGAAACCGAGCTCCAACCAAACCCAATACAGAGGGTTCTGCATGGGGTTCATATGACTCCACCTTTATTGAATGAAGTAAAAGCAACAGATTTATGTTACATGTTTATTTCTAAATATTTAAATATTGACGTTATGAAAACCATGAATATGCAACCGTTCTTTCCTGATGATTTTATATTATTGCCTCAATTTCAGTTCTTTAAAATCTTGATGTTTTTATAAACATTGGAAAAGAACCAAATTTTGTATTCTATTGTTCTGCTTATGCTTCAGACTTAACTTCGTAGTCTACCTTGTGCTTCTTGTCTTGCCATCATATGCATATTTAGAGTTCCTATGTAAATGACTTCATACACACCGGTTCTGCTGCATTCAGAAGACCACTGTAGATGTGAAAAGTCACTGAAGCATTTCTTTGCAGCCTTAAGAAAATATTTCTTTTTTTTTTTCTTCTTCTATAAATGACAGCAACACATCAGGAAATATATTTATTAAAGTAAGGGGTTTGGAATGGAAAGTTTAAGGCAAGGCGACCTCTGAAGCAACCAGATTCCAGTTGGTTTTCAAGTTGATCACATCCTCTTAAATTGGATAGTTTTCCTTCTGGTAAATTGGATGGAAAAAAAAGTGATGACCTTTTCTTCTAAAACTTTGACTCTCCCTTGCACTCTAGGTGAAATACGGAGATCAGAGACAAAGAGCAAGGTTGTTCTTTAGAGATCTGGTATTGCCCATACAGAGGCATTGCCCTAGACTCCCCTCCCTGCCCCAAGCTGCTTGTACACACATATGCACAAACTTAATTAAGGTGGAAATTTTTAGATTAATTTACCTAGACACTTAGTAAGAAAGGTAGGTGAAAAAACACACCTCACGTACCACAGCATGGTTGATTATGCAAGGGAAATTGACAATACTACTGTTAATTCTTCATGCTATACAGGCCTGAACTCCAAAACGTACACAATCTTCTTTTTTTTGAGAGAGAGAGCTTAGTAACATAATATAGCTACACATCAACATAAACATAGTCCTGCCCACATCCCATTAAACTCAGAAGAAATGTGCAAAAAAGGAAAAATAAAATTATAATTAGTGAAGACAATAAAGGAAGAAGTTTGAGTAAGATCATCAAAACATCTCTAAGAGGTGGGTAGAAACCTAAAGCTTTTTCAGAAACCAGCAAACTGTGTAACAACTGCCAGTCCTTTGGACTATCAAGTAATGAACAAAGCAATCAAAGCAAGGCACAAATTAAATGCAGCTTTCTACATCCATATTTACTTTGAAGGGCAGTGAGGAAATTTCCTGACTCAAAGATAATTTTTGTAAGAAATTAATGTGTGGACTTAACAAAGGCTGATGCCGCTAAGAAAGATGTTATTGAGCAACTCAAAAAAACTCAAGGGCAGTAAATCACTGGGACCAGATGGTGCTGATGCAAGAATTCTGAAGGAACTGAAGTGTGAAATAGCAGAGGTAGCAATGAAGATATGCAATATATCCTTAATAAACCACACACTGTTCCTAAAGATTGGGAAGTTGTTATCTTAGGTTAAAAATAAAATAAAAAAGCCATAGATGATCCTGGGCATTACAGACCAGTGAATCTTATATCTGCTCCAGGGAAACTGGTTCCGAATTTAATTAAAGACGGAGCGATACAGCATTCATGCAATTATAGCCCAATAGAGTACGGCTTCTGTAAGGGCAAACCTTTCAAACCTCCTAGAAGTTTTAAATGACAGTGGGAAAAAGAATGGTGCTCCTTTACTGACCAGACTAATAATGTTTTATAGGTTCAGCACATTACCAAACACATGGGGATCACAGTATACAATCTAATAGATACAGGTACAAAAAAGGTACTTCATTTTACCTTCCCAGAGTCATGGTGTCATGAGAGGCAACTGGGTGCTTCTGAAGTGCTGAAAATGTAATTACCATCTGAAATAAAGATAATCTCACTCCCTTGCTCCTGAACACCCTAATCTCAGGAGAAAGTATTCTCTGATGACCTTTCCAAACAGAGTCACACAAGTAAATTCTATTGACTTCCCACTGATATACTTTTATACTTGCTTTTGCAGCAACTGTAAGGGAGGTGGTCATGAAAATTGAACTTTGAATAAGCAGACACCTACTTGGAAAGGCTGACAAACATCGCTTTAGGGGAACTACTATCATTTTTTTTTATGGCCTCTTTTTTCATTGCTAGAATTCTTATTCTCTACCTCACAGCTTGGAAAAAGGTAGCTGCTAGAGGCCCTGAGGTAGCGAGCAATCATCATTAATCTTTCCATCACTTCCTCATTCTTCTCATCCTTCATACCTAATTAGAACTGCGCAGAAAGAGGTGATTCCATTTCATGAAAGATTTTACATTTTGAAAATTAGGTTTACTCCAGAATTGGAAGAAAAGCAAAAATACCGTTTCTTCTTGATGAAAGAAAACAGAGCCCTATCTCAAATGGTGGAAGACCTGGGTCCCTTAAAATTTTGTATCTCAGAAACCCCAGAATCCATTCTTCTGTGTTCAATCCACATGACTCAAGATTAGCCAACATAGATAACTGTCTTAAGGCTGCAGATTCTGGCAATTAGTCTGAAAAATGGCTTGGTGTTACAGTACTGGGGAGCTGTGAGCTCCTCAGCCCAGTGGCAATCAAAGTGGCTGGCAGCTGCATCAGCCAAATTATCTCCCTCAGCCAACCCATCTCTGAGTAAGTAAAATGTCAACAGGGCACACTGTAACACCATGCAGATACATTAGCACAAATCCCAAAGCAATATATTCAAAGCTATACTAAATTCAGTTCAAGGTCTTGCTTGCTCAGCACCAGAGCGTGGCTCTCAGCACCATGCAGAGCCATGCCTGCAGAACTGCACACCTAGTAAGCCAAAACTGCTGATGGATTGGGCAGGTAAATTACCAGGAGCCTAAGCAAGACTCCCAAAAGGTGCATGCCATATATTTAGGTCTGATTTACAAAGTTTACAAGGATTCCATCAGATTATTCCTTATAGAATCCCTAAATTTCAACAAAATACTATGCTTGGGCTAATATGATGCCCAATTAGTATGCATCATACCAGTCACCTGAGGCTTTGGTTCAATCTATTTCTCTACTGTACAGCCCTCATTGAACTTCCACTTCCCTGCTCCTCCATCACATTCCTTTTCAAATAAATACTATATCATAAACTGTGAAGTTTTATTTTATACACCCTATAGTGCAATGAGTTGTTCTTCAGGCAATACTTCAATACAAATGTTAAATAGCAGTAACAATAATTTCATGCAAAATACAATTATATCAGAAGAGACTTGGGTTTTTACTTGAAAGAGGATAATATATTTGCCTGTTGTATGACAGCCTCATTTTTTCAGTCTTGTAAAATAGTTAACTAGTACAAATGGTCAATATGTTTTCACATTCTTATTAGCCTCTTTTGTAAATCAGTAGTACATTTATAAATGTTTATTCTTGACATACTGAATGTTATAGCTTCAAAACAAATTATTTTTCAGCATGGTGTAAACAGAACAGAGAACTTAGTTATGAAGGCTGTTGAGTTTCACAATAATAACACATCTGTCTTCATATCGCTTTTCTGACTGTACAATACTCTTGTAATGCAAATATCAGAATAATGCAAACATAATGCTGAGCTTAATTGCCTTATGAAATCTTTATTCATTTTTCAACATGCATTTTACTCACTCAACTATTCATTAACAGACAGTTTGCTATGTGGAGCTAATATTTTTAATATGTAATGCAATTTATAGAGTTTAAAAGTGCTTACAGTACAGAGCTGTTACATAGGTCATTGACCTATATGGAAATTAATGAAGAAAGCTTCTTAACTTATGAGTGCCAGTGAAAAAATGAGACATGCCAACAATGCAAATAGATCATGTTTATCTATGTAAATCTCCTCTATATAAATCAAATCTCAGACAAAAATCAATTAATTCAACCATTTTTTTTCTTTTTTTTTTTTTTTTCCTAGCAAGCACTCTATTACAGGTATCAACAATAAAACCAGGCAAACAAGAAAATGATCTTTAGGTATTATTCACTATCACTTAGGGTACCATTCAAAAATTAACATCTACCAATCACTGACCTTCTAAAACAACATTTGCCTGTAAATTCAAGTGTAATTAAAACCAATATCAGTTCTCAGTTCTGGGGCCAACTTAATTGTTTCTTAATACTAAGACATACTAAGACATTTCTTTCTCTATTTAGATATAAATAGGAAAAACATGAAAGGAATGATATATCATAGAATCATAAAATCATAGAATGGTTTGTGTTGGAAGGGACCTTTGAAGATCACCTAGTTCCAACTTTCCTGCTGTGGGCGGGGACATCTTTCACTAGATGATGTTGCTCTAAGCCCCTGACCTTGAACACTTCTTGACCAGACCCTTCTCTACTCCAGGCTGAATAATCCCAACTCTCTCAGCCTTTCTTCATAGGAGAGGTGTTCCATCCCTACGATTATTTTTTGTGTTCCTCCTCTGGACCCACTCCAACAGGTCAATGTGTTTTCTGTGCTGAGAACTCCAGAGCCGGAGGCAGTACTCCAGATGGGGTCTCACCAGAGTGGAGTAGAGGGGCAGAATCACCTCCCTTGGCCTGATGGCCACGCTTCTTTTGATGTAGTCCAGGATATGGTTGGCTTTCCAGACTGCAAACACACATTGTCAGCTCATGTCCAATTTTTTGTCCACCAGTATCCCCAAGTCCTTCTCAGAAGAGCTGCTCTCAATCCATTAATTCCCCAGTCTGCATGGATATTTGGTGTTGCCCCAACCGAGGTTCAGGACCATGGCCTTGTTGAGCCTTATGAAGTTCACACGGGCCCACTCCTCACACCTGTCCAGGTCCCCCTGGATGGCATCCTTTCCCACAAGTGAATCAACTGCACTGCTCAGCTTGGCATCATCTGCAAACTTGCTGATGGTGCATTCAGTCCCACTGCCTATGTCATTAATAAAGATATTGAATAGTACTGGTCCCAGTACAGACCCCTGAGGGACACCACTTGTTGCTAATCTCCGTTTGGACCCAGAGCTGGTGACTGCAACTCTTTGGACTTTACCATCCAACCAATCCCTTACCCACCCAACAGTCTATCTATCAAACCCATCTCTCTCCCATTTAGAGACAAGGATGTTGCCTGGGACTGTGTCAAAGGCCTTACAGAAGTCAAGGTAGATGACATCCATAGCTTTTCTGTCACCTACTCATGTGGTCAGTCTGTCATAGAAGGCTACCAGATTAGTCAGGCACGATTTGCCCTTTGTGAAGCCATGCTGGCTGTTTCTAATCACCTCTCGGGCATCCATATACCTTGACATAGGTTCCATGAGGATCTGTTCCACGACCTTACTGGGCACAGAGGTGAGTCTGACTAGATGGTAACTCCCAGGATCCTCCTTTTTATCCTTTCTATATATATTATAAGTCCTCTAAAATATGAATTAGTATAATTTTCAATTTTTGAAATGTTAAACATACACATAAATAGTACTGTTTCATTAAATACTTTTTGACATAGGTGTTGCAGAAATTAATGTATACTTTTTTACAAACATACTTAAGATTTCAAGTGATGAAGAGTCCACCAGCGTCCACCAGCCATTCCAGTGCTTGACACTGTGTGCTGTTTCTTGAGCTTAAATTAATCTGCCTTCTGCTTTTAGTTATTGTTAGTTTCATGTGTTTGAAATAACTAATCTGATTGCATAAGACATCTATAGTGTGCTGGGATTTTTATTTCATTTTCCAGATCTCTGTAGTGCTTTAAATACTTATAAGTCTGTTATAATGTAATTTCTTAAACTACTTTATGAAGGTTAGCTGGCTAAGCCCTTCTGTCCAAAGCTCTGAAATGGGGTTTCCAAGACTTGTGTCAATCTTGTAGCTCTTTTGTAAATCCTGTCTTATTTTTCTATATCCTTCAGAAGAATGGAAGTAAGGAGTAAGGAAGTAAGGATTATCAGGTGATACACTGAAAGCATTACGCCAGCTGAAAATCTACATCTGCCGCTGTATGAAGTATCCTTTAACATCTATAAATGTTCCTAGTCTTTGCCATCTCTGTATTCACACTTAGTATCACCACAGAGTTGCACTGCATCACTCTTAAAATGTCTGTTTAATTTAGCTGTTTATCACAGCTGCTTTTGCAGCATCATTTGCTTTAAGGTAATAATCTCCTTTCAAGTGTAATGCAACTGTTAAGATTCTACCTGTGTGATTCAAGCCATTTAGCATACTCTGTAGAACTGACTTGTATATGTCATGTACCATTTCAATGATGCTAGTACGTTCTTCAGAGTACCAGACTATCTATGATGATCTATTCAGCTTTATTAAAAAAAAACCAGCAGATTAGATATCTTATTTTCTTTTAGAATTGTTAGGGATGAGTGATTTAATCCTATAGATCTAAAAAAAATATCATTTTCTATTTAGCAGTTTTCCTAAATACTGCTGAAATAGAAAATATGTCTGTTTCATCGAAACTCTGAACTTTTCATCAAACTCTTCTGCAGGTGCAGTAGGAAAACATTTATTGAACTTATTATGCCATATTTCTATTTTATTATTAATCTTCTACAACCTTTATTTAAAGAAAACTGAATTGAAAACAACAGAAATCTGCAGCACCACAGGATTACACTTTCCCAAGTTCAACAGTAGCATTACTTTTTCTGTATCCACTTATGCACTGTCTTCTCTGTCCCTGGTTAAATTCCTAAATGCATTTCTTTCATTGGCATAGTCACCTCTACTTGTGGTTTATGTAAGTAATTCCAAAGTCAGTGGAGAAATGGGTAACACCTGCATAATACAGACTCCTAGTTTTCTATTGGCTCTGTTAAGCAGAACTCATGAAAAGTTGTCAATACGATGAAGACCCAACTACATAAAAATTCAGGGCTGTAACAAGGACAGGGAAAGAAGAATGGAGTGGTGCAGGAGGGATACCAAATGAAGTAAAATACTTGTCATTGCTGTTGGTGCTGTCATATAAGACAGAACACTGAAGCTCTGCAGGTGTTAGAATGCAAAAAGGGGCAAGAAAAAGAAATGGGACAGAACAGTGTGTAGATGGCTCCAGGAACTTTAATCCCAAACTTTAGGATTACATTGTTATCCTTTGTTCTCCTTGTTATACTGGGTGTTGGTTCTTTGGGTCATGTTAAATTCAAAATGTTAGGAAACAGTTGAAAGCAAGCAGATTATTACCCACTGTTTCCAGAAGGCATAACTACATAAAATCTTCTGGCAGCTTTGTAAGCAAGAAGGAACTGATCACGATTGGCCATTTCAGCACTGAATTCATGCATATTTCCCTCAATATTTGCAGTTCCCATTCCTAATGGGAGCTGACAGAATGTAAATGAGTTTCTAAAGGAACCAGCAAAAGTGGCAATTTTTCTCATTTAATCTTCAGATGAGCTGTCTGTCTCCCAGCTGCTGAGCTTCATTAGAATTCTGAAACTAATTTCACCTATCAACACATGATTATTAGTTTGAGTGAGGTTTTTGGGATAGTCTGAGTAAAAATCACTCTACAATGCATAGTTGGCTCAATAAAAAAGAAAAGAAAAGAATAAAACTGGCAGGCTTCAGAACAGTCAGTTCTTACCCTGAAGAAAACTTACATCTATCTTTGGAGTCTGGTAAAAGTTCATCCTATACAGATCAGCAATGCAACAAAAATGTCATATATAGGAAAGCTAGAAAGAGATTCCACTTTATTTATTAGCATAAAACAACTTAGAAAAAATTAATATTTCTGCCCAGTGACAAAAGCCAGTATCCAGTAGACTGTTGTGAATTCCCAAAGCAAATACGAGGAGTATATGTGAGATTTAAATTATAAAAAAGTGGGATATACTGCAAAACAACAGAACCATTAATTGATTCTGCTATGCAAAGTGAGCTAGTTTTAAATATTAACATTGGATTAATATCTTTTCCATATCTTCACTGACGTCATGCTATGCTCACCTCCAATACTCATTATTCTATCACTTGTTCTTAATCAAGCCATCAGCTGTCCATTTTAAGATCTATGAAGACTACTGATGTCATCACAAATTTGTCTACTGTATGTATACAAAGCAAAATAAAAAAAAAAAAGTTTTGTACATTATAAATTGTCCAGGAAATGATATATGTCTGCAGGAGATGGCTTTAATTGTTGCCATGACTCTATGTCCTTGGCACTGGACAATTGTGTTTTGCTGCGATTCCCTCCACATTTATTACCAACAAATCTGTTCTCTGTCATTCGTTTACCCCTGTATTTTGTCTTTATGAATCAGTGTGTGTTCATAACAAGATGCACTTCATTTCTCTCACTGCTTTCATTTGGGAAGTCAAGTTTTCACTAATCTTGCAAACTATTCCCTGCTCTCCTAAAGTACAGTCCATTTCTCACAATAATTCAGCTTCAGCCTAGTTATCAGTTACATCACAAATAATTTGTCTCTGTTGGTCCATCTGTTATCTGTACAGCTTACATGATTTAGCTTTATTATGTAGGGCTAACAGAATGGCTAATAGTCTCAACTGGCAGCTTGTTTCTTGTAAAGAAAATGCCTTTCCCCTGTGATACTACTGAATGCATCACAGCAGTCTTGAAATTTCTAAGTGACTTTGCCCAGCTTTTTACATTCCCTTTCTTTCTCCCACAAGAGCATTGCTCAGCTTGCAACACAACATTTTGATTGTTTCCAACTCTGATTTCTTTACATACTACCTACTTTAACTTAATGCAATTTTACACCAGGAGCCTCTGACACGGGTGTTAAGGAGCCACAGAGGCACTGAGCAGAGAGAATGATGTTTACTTCCTATCTCTCAGTCTCATGGCACAGGGCAGTTTGCAAAAAGGTAAATGTAGCACAACAGAGATTAGCATAACCTGATACGCTGGCTACTGGACATATAGTACAAAAGAAAAGAAACAAGCTAACACTAAAAAAGAGTACACATTGTTCAAGGTCAGACGGCTATTTTATTTCTACAAATCAGGACGTTCCAGGAAAAAAACAGAACCTCTTGAATTGAGGAGGACTTGGTGCCAAAATAGATTCATAATTCCTCTAGTTTTAGCTCTAGTATATCTATATCACAGAATGAATGGTGACAAACTCTATGCCATATCATATGTGTAGGTTCACATAACAGGCTTAAAGAGGACATTCACATTATCCAGCTGCTAAATAGTCTGAAATATACTACAAGATATGCAAATGTAATAGCCTACAGTTTGTCTGAAGAACTTGTAACTGTATCAGAGATCCTTACCACTTTTCCAAACTATGATAATTAAGAGTTGTTTATTACACAACCGTACTTTATGAATATGTTACTACTTTACAGGAGGTTCTGCAGGATAACCACAGAAAGTCATTATTATTCCATACATAGCAAGTGACTTTAACAGGACTGTTTTTCATTTCCCATATTCATGCATTTGGTATAGCTAATAACCCATAAAGCACCTTTACAGTCAATTTAACCTGCTTTAAAATTATATTTGTCAACCATACAACAAACTCCACTTGCTGTATTTGTTTCAACAGGTTACCACTATACTAATACATTACAATAAAGTCAATGGTAAAAGATTTGACATATCATAGAAGTGAATCTTAATCATGTATTATCTGTGCAACCATAGTTTCTTTCCTGAAGATTGATCTAAATTTTGCCTTCTTTTTGTTATTGCTTGCTGTAAGTAGTTTCTGCAATTTCTAAACCCTGTTTTCCTACTTTTCCTGGGTTCTTACTTCATGGTGGTTGGTGTTTCCCCTAAAATTGTCCTGCACAGATAGGAAGAGCAAAATACAGGTCTGAGGCAGATGACAACGAGGGCTGATATATGGAAAATGGAAAAGGTAAATACGGCTAATGGAAATAACCCCAGTAAAGTAATGATACACCAAAAATCCAAAACAGTCTACAGAAGAGTAATTTATTGTGTCAAAACTTTTATAATTTGGGTGATTTATCTCTTTTAACTACAGTACTGTAGTACTATATTGTATTTGCATTATAATGAGATGCAGTCATGGTCAGCCTTCTGCTTGAATGTGGCACAAAAATCAGCAGCCTTTTCCTGTCAAACTAGATTTGTCAGTGCTCCCTCGCAAACTCAGACAAATCAATTCCCACCCTCAGGAGCATTCATTTTGATCACATGCGGTAGAAACAAGCGTGGTTAGAGCACTTTTCACAGTATCTGCCTGTACGCTGTATGAAGGTCTTGGTATCTCATAGCACATTTACTGGAATAAACACATTCTTAGAGTGAGTGTACAATGGACAAAACTGTTCTTTGCAAAAAAAATCATAGCTAGCAAGAAAGTGTGGACATTTTGTGGTTTGTTCAGGTTTTTTTTTTCCTTTTTCTTGCTCTCTTTTTAGGTCAATTTTCTATTTTCACAGTAATTTTTCAACAGGTTCAGTTCAGAGGTTCTCACTAACTGGATTTCTGTTCCTGGTTGATAACTTACTGATGATTCTTAATCTCATAATGAAAAAAACACCAGATCCTGAGAACAGATACTGTCACACAAGTTATTAATATCGGTACTACATCTTTAAGAAAAGAAAAAAAACACAAACACAACAATTCACTAAAAGGTAATCATTAACATAGGAAAAGAGGGACCTCATTAAACAACACTGAAATGAAAACCACCCCAAATTGCATAAGCAGCTGAAGATTAGATGGCTATGAGCAGCATATAGTGTTTGTATCACAATGATACAAATTCAATCTTTCAGTTCCAATAGCAAACTCTTACCTCCTCATATGATTTCAGTTACCTGACTGATGGTCTTTCTTGTCTGGTATATATAATATTTTAGAGAAACGCAGTTTCAAGGATTCTGTATGGCAGAGGCAAACACATTGACAAAAAATCACACAGCGGCGGGGACCACTGCCATTTACCTAAAATCAGTGAGATGACTTCCATTGTTTCCAAAGCTCTCAGACAAATGCTAGAAATGTCTAATCAGACAAAGCAGGAAAAGTACAGCTGAGGTTATAAAGTTGCATTTTACTGAGCCTGAGTTCTTTTCCTCATTCTCCTCTTTTCTGTGTCATGCAAGCTTTTTGGCTGGGGAGATTAAACATGGGTTTGGGATATTCTAGGAAATATGAGGATACAGGTGTTGTGGCATTCCACTTGCTTTTACAAAAGGAAGTTCAGAAAGAGCATGAGTCATTGCTACATTCTGCAGCCTGTGAAATGACTGATATTAAAAAAAAAAACCTCAGCAGTGGAATAACCTTCTTTCAGATTTTTTCCCCCTTTGTCATTTTTATACACACACAGCATACATTATACTGGACCACTAGCTATGGTAAAACGCCATTTACATAAATGTGCCTTGTGAATTGAACTTGTATTTTTTCCATCCTTTTCTCTGGGTTTCTAGAACTATTAATGTGGAGCTGAAGCTTTTTCATAGTTATAAATGTCATTCACAGTGGTAGGTTATACTTATTCATTTGCTTAATTAGTTCATTTATCAAATGGATGTGTTCCATTGTAGAGAAGCCTGATTAAAAGCCTGTCTTTTCTGTTGGTTGGTTGGACTCCAGCTCGGCTGTGAGTTGATTTCACGAAAACCAGCCAAAAAGTTTATAGAATGAAGACATGAGCCTGATCGATCTCCAGTTCCTCCTGTTGTGTTCATGAGAACATTAATAACAAGTAATTTTTCTGAAATTACAGAAAATGAGGAATTTTCTTTCATTTGTCTGCTGAGGGCAGAGTTAAAATTGGCCTCATTATAATTATTATTTATATTGCAGTGGTTTCATTGTGCATGCTACAAAAGTGTAATACAGACTCTTTCAAAGACCTTAAATTCTAAAGACAGGAGACAAAGGGTGAAACAAGAAATGGAGACAGAGAAAGGTGAAGTGATGCTCAGAGACCACACAGCAAGTCAAAACAAAACCAAAAATAGAACGAGTCTCTTGTCTTTCAGTTCACATTGTCTCCAAAATCCCTAGTAAAAGTTCATAAATTCTCTGAAATAAGTTCTCTAAATGTTGAATATCAGTCTTCTTGCTATCAATTGAGTGAACATCTGCTGTTTTCTTGGCAACAGTTCCCGCCATTTAGGGGTGCATAATATGTTTTGTTCCTTTGCAACATTCATAATGGTACTTCACACAAATAAATATAATTTAAACCATGCTAACATAAAACACATATTACAATATGTTGCACCTAAGAGTTGACTAGAATGTGTACAGGAACAGGTCAAACTTTACACGTGTGTTTGTAATATTCTGTTGAAATATTTCTGTTGAAAACAACTAACATATTGAGGGAAATCAAAGAACTATATTTATGCCATGAAACGCAAAAATGAAACAGTATTCAAGATGAGGAGTTCTCTCACAATTGCTGCATTTAGTAGACTATGAATAAGTAAATTTTGGTCAGAATCTGAGTGTTTTTGACAAGATAGGAAAAATTGCTCAAGAAACTTCTATGTCTTAATAAGGCTGATCATTGTACCTTGCATATCAATGTATCCTTTTGAAAGTTCGAAAGTAAATTAAAGCCTAAAGCAATGGCAGAGCGAAACCGTTGCAGATCAGTTGCAATGCAAAGAGAACATGGTTACTAGCAGTAAACATGGTTACTGGAAGCAATTACTGGAGAACTATGTCATGGAGACTGATGAGGTATCTGGTTCCTCGGACTTAAGGGAATAGTTGACATAAGTAGCTAATGGTGAATGGCCATCAGGACTCAGTAATTTTGGTGAAGCCACTCTACACAGCATTCTAGAGTTGACCTGTCATTGTAGGGCCCTGAAAACTCACCACATTCTTCAAGTATGAAGAGCAAGTAGCATGAAACAAGAGAAGAAAGTAGTAAGAAACTTCTCCAGAACTTCGTACAATCATAACAATCTACTTTGGTGTAATAACTTTGTGATTTTTATGAAATTTATAGTGGCATTTGAGCATCACTTTTCTAAAAATAACACACTCGAGACCCAACGGAGGCAAAATAAAGTCTTAATCCTAAAAACAGTCTTGGTGATTTAGACAGTGATTTATACAGTCCATGAGGTTTACTGAAATCAGTCACAATATTTGAACTCATTGAGCAAAGAAACTTCAGAGGTTCTTGGCTCTAGGTTCCTGTTTTAGTTGTATTCTGACCCCACATCAAGGCAAGATTGCAGTTTTCCCATCGTATTTCCCATCCCAGATCTTCATTTTCATGGGAAAGAAATCTGGAAGCACAAAAGAGAAGGAGACGGAGCTGGTTTGAGCTGGATCCTGGTCAGGACCCAGAAGAGATCAGGTTCTCCATGGTATGTATCCAGATGCAGAGAGCAGCAAGTCTTTATCCAACTGATTCTCTTGCCAAAATAGGCGCCCAAAGAGCACGAATATTGAAACTATATCCAAGTGATCTAAACTAAAAACTTGGGAGTTCAGGTTTAAGTGGGGGTTTTGGTTGGGTTTTTTTTTCATTATTTTTTTTTCACTGTGCCATACCTCTGAATAAATAGGCACAAGGATCTATTTATATCCATATAATCAGGATGGTTTTGGCATATCCACACCACAAAATGCAGATATAACAGTAGAGGGAAATGAAAGACAGACATGAGAAACAGCTTAAGGTAAAAGCCTCTGAAATCACTTTAACTTTGATGATAATATTAACTAATTTTAGCTTAATTTTAGCCATCTACAAACCGGCCATGTAATCTAAAATCCACAGTAACCCCACAGAGAAGGGAGTGTTAGACATCTCCTGATTCATTGTATGTTTCTTATATCTGTCTTTAGTATTTTAAGGTGGAATGGAATATTTTCTAACATTTTTTCCCTGTCATTGAGTCTGGATGCAATCTACATGTCTGTGTGCTTATGGGAGAACAGATACGGCCTTAGAAAGATACTTCCCTCAGTTTGATATTCTCTGAAATTAGAAGAAGCATCCTGTTGTCCTTGTGGCTCAGTTAATGATTCATAATTAATCATCAATATGTATTAAGGTAATGTATAGCTCAGCTTCCTTCTTGATTAGCCACAGAAATTGTTAAATTTTGAAGTACTAGAGTGAGGAGTAAGATAGCTATAGGCAGAATAAATACTATAACCCTTGAAAATATCTTTAGTTTAGTAGAACACAGACTTTTAAACAAATACCAGAGCAAAGCATAAAGCATCACCTGTGCAGATTTTATGACCTCTGGATATACAGCTAAGGCTACTGACATAGTTGTGCACAAGTCTGACCGAAAGACTAACAGGTGGACTCCCTTGTTATTCTAAGTAGGGTAGAATATTTCTTCTTTTATCTTCCTCTGTCTTCAAAATCACAGTGTGATTATTTCCCTTGTTATTTTCAGTTATCTTCTTCACCTTACTTTGGGTTTCTTAAGTTAATTCTTCACTGCATTTGACTAAATTCACAAATGTGTTGTTTTCATCAGTTTCCTTGAGTCCTTAGTTTTATTACTCTTCAGTGTCAAATTAATTATTTTTTTATTTCTGGTGTCTTGATTCTGCTAAAACAACCCACATTGCTATGTTGTTTCCTGCTGTTCATCAATTTCAGTCAAGTAATTTCTATTCAAAGCTAATAAAAAAATTGTTTAGTATTAGCTAATGATAGAAAAAAATGTTTCTATATATAGAGAGTAAGACAGAGAGCAAGAGATGCATATACATTTCTAATTATTTTAATTAATTCCTTAGTCTTCTAGGTCTTTAATTATATAAGCACAGCTTCTTGTAAGCTTAAGGCCAAAATGCTTGTTTGCCCCTTACTTGTTTTCAGTAGCATAGCGAACAAGACGGACACCAATGTGAATTAGGTCATCCACTTAGATAAACATTTTTTAAAAAAACACCTATAAATAACAAGCCAGGTAACAGAGGTCGCATGAAGGCAGTCTGACTGTTAGATTATTCAGCATATGACAGAGGAGATCTAGATTACTTAAGAGCAAACACATGCATCATCATCCCAAATAAGTTCCATAAACATCAGGTTATGAGTTTAACACCTTGAAAAACCCCTGTATTTCTGAAGAGATTTCACTTCCTGTGAGTGTAGATTTATTAGACTGCAAAGAATGAACAACTAAGCACACCAGTGGTGTGAGCTATTGTCAACTGTTCATACAAACAGGACTTGCATGAAAGACTGAAGAAGAGCCACTACAGAATTCCCACTAGGCTGGTAACCAGCATAATCAGAAAGAAGTTAGGGGCTTGAATGCAGATGCCCTTTCTGTTGGGTCTGGGAGAACCACATTCACCTACGAGACTGTTGTTCATGGACAGTACGTGCAGAACGTTTGCAATGACAGTTTGATAAACAGTCACTAGTGAGCTTGAATTGATAGCCAAATAAATTCCTTTATTCTTCACATGTCCTAAATTACAACTAAAATTATTTATCAGACTGGTGGAATATATTGTTTCTAGTAACTTATTGCAGTGTTATAAACTTTGGTTAAAAAGATCAAACAAGAGAGGTTGTACCAAGGACAAAGCAGGACAAAGCATAGGCAATAAAAGAGCAGTCGCTTGTACTAAGAATGGTGATGGGAAAGTGTGAGACACTGACTTAAATGAAAGCGTTTAAGTTGTGAAAGAAGAACAAGATTAAGTGCAAGGAGAAAAGGGAATAAGACAAAGCCCCATAGAACAAAATTAGTGAAACATGAAAACTTCATTGTAACAAGAGGTTAAAATATAAAGATTGTGTAATATACTACTATCCTCCACTTTTTAGTAGACCTACTTAAATGAAAGGAACATGTATAATTTTTAGAAAATAGTGTTTTCTTTATAATTGTGTGTGTCTTATTAATTTTAAATTATCTAAGCCAGTGCTGTTAGATTTTATATATTATATGCACATAACTTGTTTATAAATCTTCCTGTTGTTTATACTCATTAGGATTCAAACATACAATTTGTCAACAAATCAATATGAAGAGCATATTCTGTAACATGTAGCAAGGTTGCAAAATATCTCATACTTCTCTATATACATTTAATGAAAAAAGAATGGGGAGAGTGTGCATATATCCATTTAGTTTGCACATATATACTATTTTGAACAGATAATAGCCATGTTTTCTGCACGACCCTTCTAACTACACATAGAGTACAAAGCATTTTCAATATTCTTCACATCTATAAATTCTGTGATACACATAGACCATAATGACTGCATAACTGTAAACCAAGAGTTGCCTTAATAGTAAAGTAATGTTTTTTTCCAGACTATTGAAAAGACTGAGATACTTCTAATGGATTTGGATAATTGTTTCATTGTGTCTGGGTAGTATTTATAAATTTTCATGCATCTTCAGCATTCCTTCAAGGCATTGTCTCCCTTTAACAACTCTGACATAGGTTTTTAAGGTACTTGGAAAAGGACATGTCATGATTTACTTTAAGAATCCTGGCTTTAAGATCAGCAACTTGAAAGGAACCGCTTGGCAGTGCAAATTAGAATACCTCTGGAGCTCATCCAGCTTATGCCAAGCATTAACTTGAGCCCATCAGCTCTCAGAAAATATGTTAATAGGGCCAACTATGGTGTTAACTCCCTTATCCGGGTGAAACGAGCCGTGTGTGTGCAAGAAAGCATGTTTGCACACCCCATTATGTAGTATCACGTCATGTTCCAGACATATCTCAGTAGTTCAGTGTTTAAGAATTCACTTCTCATTGCTTCATACAGCTGATTACACATATAAACACTATGCTATTGAGTACACAGTGCAAGGGACTGTTTGTTAACAAATGTTCTGTGCCACGGATGAGGCGGCACATAAATACAAAGACACAGATCTTTTCCTTTTGTTATTTTTTGAATATGTGCTTTAAAACATGTAATGAAACATTTTTACTCCCAAAAATATTTTTAATAACAATTTGAGTTAACTTTATGTCTAGAGTCTAACATTTTTGGTCCCTACATTTGTCCCTTGTCAAATAATAGTTTGAAGAATGTAGGATCACACTATTTGTTACAGCAAGTCTTTCTTTTCACAGTTCCTTATCTGTGAGAATATCTGAGAGTGCATTCATCCTTTAATTATCCTCAGTAGCAACTTAATGTGGATATACAGCTTTCAAGACCTGAGCAGACACCTGTTCATGGAGTTATACAACCCATGAGGTAGCTTAGAGCTAAATCTGAGAGGCCTTAACATTGCCCCATTCTCATGTGGCCTTCTGTTTCTCAGGGCTGCTCTCAAAGGATGGAATGAAATTCACGGGAACAACTCTATCCTACAAAAGCAAACATATTTTTCATAGAAATACCTTAAGGAGATTATGGTGAAGTAAACTTCATGTATACATTAAATCACTTGTTGCATTACCCTGTGATATTTAACTGCAGAGAGCAGTGTAGAACTGATACACCTATTTGAACAGAGTATGAATTTCCTTAATGAAATGCCATGTTCCAACCTGGGCTGTGGATTTGACTACCTAAATAAAGATGGGAATGTGTGAGCAAGTTCCTCTGTGGACCAAACTTCCTTTTGCTCACAATCCGGCTGTTGGTCTACAGGTATACCTCAATCTATTGGGAGCAGCAGAGAGGAATTGACCCATAACCCCTCACCCACGTTGTGCTGCTCAATGGGGGAGTGGAGGAGGTAGAGTCAGGAATGAAGGAGTGAAGTTGAACCTGGGAAAAAGGAATGTGTTGGTTTGATTTCATCTTTGTTTCTCACCATCCAAATCTATTTTAATAGGCAAGAAATTAAATTAATTTTCCCCAAGTCAAGCGTGTTTTGCACATGACAGAAATTGGTAAGTCATCCGTCTGTCTTGATCTTGACCCACAAGCTTTTTCATATTTTCTTCCCTTGTCTTGTTGAGAAGGGAAGTGAGAGAGCAGCTGGGTGGGCATCTGGCAGCTGGCCAAGCTCAACCCACCACAGTCAATAACAGAAAAAAAATCACAGACATTAGAATCCCATTCCCACTTTCCCAAAGAAATCTTTTGTGTACTTGCCAGGGGGAACATGTCTCAAAAGAGAACTGAAATCAGTTCAGAAAAAATGAGTCAAATTATTTGCATGCCAAGTCTCACATCAAGGAATAGGAGCCTTCAGAGTTCTTCAGATCTTTTAGGTTAGCAGATTTTAATATTACAAGTTCTTATTAAACAAATTGTTAGGATGTTATTATATTTTCCTGATTGCAGTTATGAATTCAAGCTGACTATTTATAAAAGTTAATATTTTGGAACCATATCACGGTAGAATTCGATGTACTTGAAAGGCACCATCATACATGCAAGTTTTCAATAAAATGTTTTAAAGAGAAAGCATCATCTCTGGATGAATTATATTCACCTCTTCCCAATTTATTTCCATAGGGCTCAACACAGATCTCCTAAACATGAATGAAGATTAGAAAGATTTTACCTCTTTGTCTTTACATCGTGTAAGCTCACAATGAAAGAAGAAGAAAAAAAAAATCTCTGATTCTTCGCTTAGTAATATGCTAGTTATACTGTCTATGGAAAAAAACCTTGAAGACCAGAAAATGTTCAAGACTCCTGGGAACTGACTTCAGAAGTTAATCTAACTCCACCTAGTGTTGAAATAAGAAATCACTACTTCCTTAGTTCTGTTCTAAAATAAGATGGGCACTGGAAAATTAGACAAGTGAAAGACATATGAAGAAGCTAGAATTTTATTTTTAATTGATTTTTAAAGTAACATTTTAAGATGTAGTCTGTTTACTGCCACAAAACAACTTCACTGTGCTATTAAATGGAAATTAAGCTAATAAATAGAAGAGTAGACAAGAAATAGCAGGAAAAAAAATAATATTCAGTTTTGAATTTTAAGTTTGAATATCTATGTCATGTAGTGTTGATCTGCAGTTTAATAGTGACTTTTTAATCTATAATTTTTTCAAAAGTTTCCAAAAATTTTAGCTGACACAATGTTTCAAAATATTTTCTGTCTTTCGAACAATTGTAGCTCTTTAGAATGAATGGATATTAGTAGAGAGGCAATTTTGAAAGATGATATCTCCTTCAAAGCCAGACATATATTCTTCAAAGAACATTTATATGATTTTAAATTAAAAAAAAAAAGTGTTCCA
Organism: Pluvialis apricaria; assembly: GCA_017639485.1. Lineage (NCBI taxonomy): Eukaryota > Metazoa > Chordata > Aves > Charadriiformes > Charadriidae > Pluvialis > Pluvialis apricaria. The sequence continues at coordinate 203,173,191 of CM030007.1, forward strand.
CTAGATAACATCATTGAAGAAAAGGCTGCTGGAAAAAGAATTAAATATCTCTATAAATTCAGGAAGTCTCTGTGAAGAATAATCAATACAGAGATATAAATGGCAAAAAAAAAAAAAATTGTGGATGGGCCTCATAAAACATTAGAGAAAAACAACAGAATCTCTGGGGGTGGAGGGAGGGATTTTGCATTCAGACACTCAGATTTTGAATATTTGTGACTGATAACTCATTTGGATGTTTCTTCTTTTCCTGGTCCCAAACTGTTGGTGAGCAACTCATGATTGTTTCACTTCAATTTATTTTTGCTTAATTTTTTGCAGAATGCTGCTACTACTTGATCTCTTGGTTGTTCACATACACTTTATTACTCTTGATTCTAAATGAAAAGCTGCTTTTATTGACTCCACAACAAGTCAGCATGACAACAGAGAGCCAAACCAATACACTTCACAAGCTGTATGGTACTCAGTTACAGAAAATGAAATATCCAAGAAAATAGTGAGGTTTACCTGGTTGAATTGGAGTATTTGATATATATTCATATAAATATTTGTGCTGCGATCTGAAATATCATTGTACATTTCAATTCACAAACTAGGACAAAATCGTTCTCTAAGAAAGTATCCGTGGTTGTTGTTTGTGTTTCTTACCATCATTTCCCAAAATGAACAAAGTCCAAGAAAGAGAATTTTACCTATTATTTTATACTACATTGAAAATATAAGTCAATTTTCCCAAGAATATGTACAGAGCAGATTTGGGAACCATCGTTCGGTATCTATCTACTCTAGTTTATGTACCGGGATAATGTGAGTCCTTTTTTAATGCTTTTGATAACTGGTATATCAGCAAATAGTACAATGAATAGTCTTCAGAAGGAAGTATTTAGAAGAAAAGTCAATCACCATGAGATCTGGACAGGTCAACTCCTTACTGAAGTTCATAAGGTTATTTGAAATGTTTTCAGTAGTTGAGAGTGATAGAAAACACCTTTATTTCAGCGGTATATGAATAACCCTTTGTATGAGAACAATCTCTGCAATTATATCACCACTTTGTAATAGACCATGTCGAATTCTTAATCCTGGCATTGTAAGTGAATATAACAGATACCTCAGCGAAAGAGAATGAAAATCAACAGGCTTGAATAGCTTAAAAAACCGCTGAACTTTCATTGAATTCAACAGCTCGAAAGGAAATTCATACTATTTATAGAGCAAATCAGAGCCTCAGAGGTCTATTTTGTCATGGTATCAATGGTTGCCCAAGAACAGTACACATTCTCCATAAGCCAATAAACATGTAAGAGATGCTTAACAGCCATTTCATTGTTTCTAATTTAGTCTTCAAGAAGTAGTGAAGCAAATTTCAAAGACACTATTTTTTTTTGCCACTAAAGAGACTCAACATTTTCTAAGACACTATAATTTCAGCATACAGTGGTATTTACACTTCCATTTACACAAACACATGCACTTTAGGTCAAGATGGACCCAGGTGCAAATGTGAAATAAGAACCAAATCCACAGGTCTTCAGAATAGGCCCTGGGGTTCGGTTTGGAGTTCAGTCTGGTTTAAACAGAGAACATTTTTCACATAAGCCCATTTTATATGCCAAAAAGAACACACAAATATATATTTTTCTTCCTACCATTGTTTTCTATGCTAAAGAATGGATAACTGACAATTGTGACAGAGCCAATACGTTTTCACGGTTATTTTGTTATATTGCTGTGAACATCAAACTTGGCTGTACTTCCCAATTTAAAAGTATGAGAAAGAATGAATGACTGTTTTTATGCAGACCTTTTTTTCTGTTTACTGTGTATCTTCTCCATAAAAAAAGCCCTGTCTGGATCAAAGGAAAGCAGTGGTTCAATTATTATCAACTCTAACAAGAAAGGGAAATGTTGGGGTTGGGGGGGTAGAAGTATATATGGTTAATAAAGGTAATAATTTGAAATAGGAATCTCCTTAATAGTTTTCACTCTGAAAAAAACCCCAAGCAGTTAAACAACTTTATAGGGCAGAAATAAAATAATAATAATAATGGATTAGTCATTATTTAATATTCTACAAAGCTTGTCATGTTTGTATGCTATTTCAAATGCCATGTCTTTAGCAAGGAAATGCATTGCAGAATACTTGTTTTGATTTGTTTATTTGTGGAAATTGATGTATTATTCTTCAACACAGTATCTCAAATCTATATTTAACTCATGGAACTGGTAAAAACTTAGATGATGGGGATAAGATACATTTTCTTCACCAAATTTCCGTTTTAATACAGCCCAGAAGAATGAATTCCATTACAGCTTGGGTGGGAATTAATCACATCAAAATAAATTGCTTAAACCTTAATCACAAGCACTCTAGTATTTACATATGCAACCAGTGAAAGATGTAGACATTATAAGGGAGAATTCAATTTACCTGTGATCTGAATTGTACTCTGTAAGTGTCTGTCTTTCTGTTTCCTACATAGAAACAGAAGATACCTCAGATCAGCGATGTTGATACCCAGTTTGGGCATGTGGGCAGTTAAGCGTTTCTGCAGTCTGAGTTCATTCTGAACAAACACAGGAAAAAAAAGGAAAAAGGAAGGAAAAAAGGTGGGGGGGAAAGAAAAAAAAGGGGGGAAAAAAGAAGGTATATGACAAGCAAGTTAGAATGCTGTTGGGCTTGGAAAAAAAAAAAAAAAAGAGATGAATGAGGTCTGGATTCATTCCACTTATCTTGCGATAGCCTGCTAGGTTAGGAGCATCAGCCACTCTAGGTTCCTTCTACAGAAAAACAAATTAGAGATAGAGGGTAATTTATCCCACCTAAGAACCAAATAATCTCTGTTGGTATGTCTCACATTGTTAACAACAGGGAAAACCTATAGTGACCTTGCTCCCAGCCAGGGTATTTCGATTTTATTCCTGTAGGCGTACTTGAGCTTAAACAAGAGAGGGGCAAAGTGGCAAGAAAGTAGTAGGATATGGAAATTGATAGTTGGGAAATGAGCAAAAGTTAGAGCATGAAAGAGAAGGGATTAAATACAAGTTAATCACCATGGAAGAGAAAAATCACATAAAGGAAACTGAAGGACTGAAGAAGAAAGCAAGAAATTACAAAGAATTCAGAAGAAGAAAAAGGCATTTTTCTTCATTTATAAGTTCAAATGAACAGGGCTGGTACTAATAAAGTGAATTAAGAGGCCATGCTGTATTTATTATTGTTTATATTCTTTTTATATTACAGTAAGATGGAATAGCTCTAGCTAACTGGCAAATATCTGTCCATGCATCACAGGATCACAGAATCACAGAATGGTCAGGGTTGGAAGGGACCTCTGGAGATCATCTAGTCCAACCCCCCTGCCACAGCAGGGACACCTACAGCAGTTGCACAGGATAGCGTCCAGGCGGGTTTTGAATGTCTCCAGTGTGGGAGAGTCCAGCACATCTCTGGGCAGCCTGTTCCAGTGCTCTGCCACCCTCAAAGTGAAGAAGGTCCTCCTCATGTTAAGATGGAACTTCCTGTGCTCAAGTTTGTGCCTGTTACCTCTTGTCCTATCACTGGACACCACTGAAAAAAGACTGTTTTCATCCTCCTGGCACCCTCCCTTTAGGTATTTATAAGCATTGATAAGATCCCCATCACATGTAGTTTGATGAGATATAAAGCTGATGCTGGTTTGAAGTATGCTGGCACTTGCAATATTTCAAACATCCCAAATTATGCCCAAAAATTACATCCATCCAGGCAGGCAAAAATTCTTTAAGCAGCTTTGGTAAGTTCCCAGACCCTACTGAGAACCAATGTCAAAATTCCCATTAACAACCTTTGTGCAATATGTATATTCACTCGCTTTAAAAGAGGTGGGGGGGGGAAAGTGTGCAGAAAATGAAGAGCATCTTAAACTAATTTTTAAGCCACCTACAGTAAAACTGTACATACAGTTTTAAAACATAATTCAATGTTTATTATTCATTGAGTAATGTAGACCTTGTTAACTAAAAGGCTAAAATACTCCAGTTGTCCTGTTGAACAGAACACTATCTTTACTTGGGAGTTTTGCAGTTATTAAACACACTTAATTTACACAGGTCATTTAAGATGTTAAATGAACCATAAAGGGCAGATGGCAGAGACAAATAATCCTTTTCCCTGAAAGTGCAGAGTTTCAGGGCCTGGGTCTCCCTTTCACGCTGATGTAGTGTGTGACATTGGAGGACCGGGCTATCACTTTCTATAAATGGCTTAACCTTCAGCTTTGTGTGGTCTGCCTAGTACTATGCCCTGTCAATTACAGCAAATCAATAACTGGCACTTCAATGCTGAAAATATGGAACCCCCTTTGGAGGTAAATAATTAGTTCAGAAATGCTTCAGGCAATAATTAACCAAACTAGACTTATTAAGAACACTCGCCTACAGCATTTTTCCATCTCAGAGGTGTTTAATATCTATCACATAACTTTTAAATGATTTAGATTTAAGCATTTCAGCTCTTAACAATGTTATAATTAGCATTGTTTGGCTGGTTACTCTTTTACATAATAAATTATTCTCAAATCACAACACCTTAGTGAACCTTTAGACCTGATGTTCATTTCTTTTAGACTACGAAGAGAGAAGCACATGAATAATTTGATTCAGAACCCTCTGATTTACGTTGCTATTCAATACCCATGGAGAGGGGTGATCATGGTATACATTTCTGTTTGAATCACAGATTATGGATTTGATTCTCGAACACATCTGCACAAAAAGCTCCCATTTAAGCCACTGAGCATGAGAGTGAAAGGCTAAAATCCTTGGCTAGCTGTGGGACCCTTTCCACTGCCTTTAGAAGGAATAGGAAGTTATGGAAGACTTTTATGGTGAAATCCAGTGATTTTCAAGTTTACCTCATCTGACTCAATGACACAGTAGAAAAATGTCATTCGTATTGGCCACCAGCTAGCTACATTATGGTTAAACAGCTGACTGGATAGAAGGAGTGGAAAGCGGAAGAGGTAATTTTTGTTAGGCTGCGTGTTCATATTTTTCATGACCAGTTGTGGAATTACTATCCAACTGAGACCTTAGCAATTGCTCAATTTTGAAAGCATTAGCATTCCTGTTGAAGTCAGCGAAGCTTCTAAAGTTCTCAAACACATGTAAATGCTTTGCAGGATCTGGGCCTCCACCTATGTTGCTTTTTTGACACTGGAAAGTTAACATGATGAAGGCAAAAATTATTCTTCATACTTCTGGGTTTGGCGATTCTGTGATATCCTTATACTCACTGGAATGAACTATGGTCTGTCCACCATTCTTATGCAAGTAATTTACAAGAGCAGAACAAGAGATTTTCACAAAGCTGGGTTTGGGGCATGCACGTATGTGTGTGCGTGCATGCATGTTTACTGCTGATTAGAAATCAATCCTTCATCTTTACAAATTTTATGGAGAGCATTTTTTACTAGAACATTTACACTACCAAAAGGAAAGAACAATAGTATATCCCAGTTTTGTAACTGAAAAACGTACCCATCTTCAGCCCCCCTGGGATCAGTGTAAGGAACTACAGAAACTCCTTATAGAATACTATCCTTTTTGCTCCTCTAATTGAACTGCATGACGGATAAAATTCATATTGCAGGTGATCTGTCTCCTCTAGTGCCTCATGAATTTCATGAGCATAAAATACAATTCATCTTATAAGGCTTTTTAAAACAAAACACTGTAGAAATTAACAGTTCTAGATTATTTTCCATATCTATATCATCCATTTAACAATGAAAAGGTAACTAGTTAGGAAAATCAAATCTAAAATCATAATGATTTACCCTATAAAGCAAAGAGCATACTTATGGAAATTGAGACACCCTAAACTAAGGCATAAGAGAAATGTCCTACTTTTACTCACCTACCAATCTTAAAATGCAGAAGTATAAATACTGCAAGTTAGATATCTGGATTAATTTACACATTTAAGCTTCCTCTACAGTCTCTCTGCAAAGGGATTCAGTTCTCTGGCCACTGGCACATATCCTAGACTAGAATACATAACTTATTTTCTGTAGTTATCTATTGACTGTAAAAGGATTATATGCAGCTTATAGTAGGGGAAAATTGTGGCCTAGTTTTAGTAGTGCAGAATGTAAGCAGCTACACAGTTAGTTGTTTAAGCTCTCATTACAGCCAAGAGATCAAGTTAGCAATTTGTAGGCAATTCACTGGGCAAAATGTTGGTGTCTCCCTTAGGATAAGGTAAATTGTTCTCAGGACACCATTAACTGTATTTACAAGATCTCCACTGATGTCCCTGATAAGGGAAGCCCTGAAAAAAACTCACCTGTGCTTGAGGCAGCTAAATCTTAGGCAAGAACAATCCTACTCAAATGCCTAACTTTTAGGTAAATATACATTTAGATTAGATGAACTTTACCCATTATTTATTTCACAATAGACCTTTCTCTGCCCAATATCTTGAAATTTCTTTTCTATGACTATGCCGTATCACATGGCTCCTATTTCCACTTAGTTGTTTCAGTTTTTCATCACTGACCTCATGTGCATCAACACTCATGTTATATTAACAGTGTGAATGTATTATTTTTCTTTCAATGTATTTAAATTCTAAAGGTTAGTTCAGGTACCATGCTTTAGGTGACAACCATAAGGCATTTAATGAAACAATCTATTTCACACTAGTATTATTTGAGTGACATTTATTTATTTACAATAGTTGAGGTGTAATAGGAGTAAAAATTCTAAAAATGCCAATATTTACTTATTTATTATAAAAATTCTGCCAAGCAAGTAAAGTGTTCATTTATCCAGTATGCTTTATACATGTTTGAAAAAAAAACATGTGAGTATATACTTGTCTTCTTTAAGATGACGGGTTTGAATTCAGCATAAGAGTAAAAAATATTAAAAAGCAAACATGCAGTCACCTGAAGTTACTGTAAAAACACTTTATGGATCATAACATAAGTTTCTAAATAAGTTGTTATAAGATTTTTGTTGAAGTCCAAGGTTACAAGAAAATAAATTCAAATGGTGCATTTTATTATTTCACACCCGTTACAACCTCATGGGTAAATGGTACCCTTACTGTGAAAACAGATTGATTAATTTTCCATACACTCCCATATTTTTATATCCTTTCATTGATCTTCACCTTATTTGTGTTCTTTTGCCTTTCATGGATTGTTTACCACAGAAAGTCTGAAGTACCATTGCTAGCGCTACTCCTGTGCTCACAGTGGACCTGACTCCTTTACTACTACAAGCATTTAACGCTGTATTTAACAAGTTGAGGGAAGTCAAAACAGAAGAATGAAATCCCAGCCCTTTTGAAATCACTGAAAGAAATCTCATTTGTATTTGTGTCAGAGCTATATCCATCTGATGTCTTAAAAGTCTTAGGCGCAGTCAGCCATCTTCTACTGAAAGAACCATTGACAGAATCTAGAGGCAGGATGTCCTGCAAACTGGAGGAACAACATGAGGAAATGCAAATAGGGAACAATAGCTTTAATGTAGATAATATTTCTTATATCTGTATGACCACAAGTCACCCTTAATAACAGTTTAGCATGAAATAGTCATACAAGCCTCTGCACAATTGGGGAAAGCACTCAGTCTAACAAAAGCAACTATTAGCATGAAGGAAAGGTTGATTACCACTATCAAGACTGTCAACTGCAAGGTTTTGGAACAATAAAGATTACATTCCTGTGTTCTCAATAAATTGCCTGCTGTATCACAAGGAGATTTCCACTAGAGTTTCCCCACATTTACTGTGAAACTGCATTCATGGAAATTTATTATAAAACTGACAGCATTTAGACACCCTCGACAGAAAAATATCCAACAAGTATTTAACCTCTGAACTGTCAAACATTTTTGCAGGTAATCAGGTGATGTTTCTATGCTTAAAATGAAAGATATATCTCGCTTGAAGATAACTCAGAGTTAGTATTTGAGATCCATTGCTATTTTCTGTCACTTTTTGAATATGCTGTTTGATAACTACCTATTAATTGGGGAACTTTCAGAGAATTTAGAGCATGTATATCACAACTGACCTTGTCTGCATCAGTGGAAAAGCAACAGAGCACATGTATGAGAACAAAGTATTGGCATTTTCTCTGACATGTTAGCAGTGATGAGGAAAGCAGATGGAAAAAACATATTAGATATTGATCCCTTTCTCATTCCTGTATACCCTTTAATTAGATTTAGATTGTAAACAATGCTATTGTATCTTGTGGCTGTATGCATTAAATGGCGGCCTGAACAATGTCTATGTATATTTTGAAATATTAGTCAAATTGAGCGCTTGGGATTTATATGTATTAGAAATATATGCCCCTAGTCATGTTGCAAATTTTCTTTAAAATTATATTTTTTGTAAAGTAGAATGCACTTTCAAGTGCATTACAGGGAAATATACTATCCTGTCTTTTAAGAAAGGGAAGCAAACAAACTCGTATAAGGATGCATTGTTAAAGGTTATGTTCCAAGTATGCAGACAATGCAAACTAACAAGGGCAGCAATAGGTCATGATTTCTGTCCTTTTGTTATGCTATGGCTGTCACTGTAGCTACATCAGCATCTACCAAGCCAGTAGCATGCAAATGCGCAAATATGTCTCTCCGTGTTACACATACAATGGTGCACCACAGAATTATCCTTCACGGAGCTGATGTGCGTCGAGCAGAGTTTATCAGCTTAGATCCGTTGTCATACAGGGGTAGCTCTCTGATTTCAGAACCATCTCCCTGATACAGTAAAGCATAGAGCCATGTTACTGATCCCAGGCTCCTATGCTTTGCCAGAAGAGCAGCAGCCCCCAGCAGACAGCTGAGTAGTGTGCATAATCCCCCCACATACTTTGAATTCTGGAGGGCCTTACTAGCAAGGCAACTGTGCTGTAAGAATATAATTATACTACGTAGGGTGCAATGCTATTTCCTGGCATACAGGTGATCCTAGCTATCAGTTATTACAATAGCCTGGATTCAGGAGTTTGGTGCAGAGAGACACAAGAATTCCACGCAGAGAAAACTTATGTTTGAAAGTAGTAACATTATCTTTGCTTTTCCTTTCTATGGATCGTTGAACTTCTTCCTGTTTATATTGCAGACTAGTGTCTTTCAGAGAAGAGAAATCCCTTCACTAGTGAAGACCTGACTGTATTACCAGGTAAGTCTTTTTTCCTCAAATTGGCTGTTGAGACCGTTGCAATCAAAAGCTAACACAAAATTCCATTGCACAAGAGAGTGAGAGATAGTGCTGTGAGCAGGATCTGAAACACTACGTAAACAAAAGCAAGTTGGATCAAGGGTCTGCCCTGTGAAAAAATGAAACGTAAGAGATAGGAGATGAAACAGACTTGGGAAAAGGGAATTTTGCTCAGTCCAAAATGAGATTGTCAAGGAAGTAAAACTAGAGTCTATTGGTTTCAGTAATTTACTTATTTCGTGATTTCTTGCAGGCCTCAGCACCTCTGTTAAGAAACTGTACCACAATTTTTTACATTGATGTCTGCAGTTTGAAAATTAATTTTTTTAAAAAAGTTGTTACCTAAGTGGCATTGAGGATCAGTGGAGTTTTCTTTTGAAGACAGTTGCTATTAAAATGTACTGGCTTATAGGCTAAATCCCCTGTATTGCAGTTAATGAAGAAAGCTGTGAGAGAAAAAAAAAGCAATTAAAAGGAATAAAGAAAACACCCAAACACACTCACAGCAGGTAGGAGAGCATGTGGTTTTGTCAGCTTTTTGGATGAAATTGTCCAGTGGAACCACTGGGAAGGAACATCCAGATTGTCTGGAAATACCCAAATGAGATAACTTCCCTGCTGGATATGCACTGCTGGACGTGCACGTTGTTGCCGCTATCTCTGCAGAGCACACCACCAGGGGCATTAGATTGTTCCAATTATGCAGTAGAGTAAAGAAATGCTAATTTCTCCCCACAGTTGTCCTTTTGTCTCCTCCTGGTGCATTCCTCTGCTATTTCTTCCTTCACACTCTCACAGTAGTGTCAGACACCAATGAAACAACACTTACAGCAAGGCATACTGCACTGGGTGTTCCTGCCCAGGCGGCGGCAGTGGGGGCTGCGGGGTGGCCTCTGTGAGAAGAGGCCGGGGCTGCCCTGTGCTGGTTCCAGCCATTTCCAGCCAGGTCAAACCAACCCACTGCAGGGCATGGCTGAGGCCCTCAGCTGAGATGGCGGCGCCTTGGGGAAAACAGATATAAGAAAGGGCAAAATGCTCTATGGCAGAGAGGAGTGAGGAAAAAAAATTGCGAGAAACAGCCCTGCAGACACTGAGGTCAATGAAGAAGGAGGGAGACCAGGTGCTGCAGGCACCACAGTGAGATTACCCTGCAGTTTATGGAGAAGACCATGATGGAGCAGGTATTTCCCTGCAGCCTGTGGAGAGACCATGCTGGAGCAGATATCCACACTGCAGTCTGTGGAACACAACACGCTGGAGCAGGTCAATATGGTCTGAAGGAACTGTGGTCTGTGGAAGACCCACACGGGAGCAGGTTTCTCCTCAAGGATTGCAGCCTATTGGGAGGCCCCATGCTGGAGCAGAGGAGAAGTACGAGGAGGAAGGAGCAGCAGAAAGGAGCTGTTATGGACTGTCTGCAACTCCCCCATTCCCCATCCTCCTTTCACCACTCAAGGGTGAGGGGGAGGTAGAGGAGTTGGGAATGAAGCAGTGAAGTTGCACCTTGGGAAAAAATATGAGAGGGGAGGTGTTCTTTTAATTTTGTCTTTTTTTCTTACTATCCAAACCTATTTTAATTGTCGATAAATTGAACTAATTCTCTCCGAGTTCAGTCTGTTTTGCCCATATGTTAATTGGTAAGTTATCTCCCCGTGTCTATCTTAATTTTCTCCCCCTGTCCTGTTGAGGAGCAGGAGCGAAAAAGAGGCTGTGTAGGCATCTGGCTGCAGGCCAAGGTCAACCCACCACATACATAAAATGCAAATAATATTACTTTGAATACCAAGAGCAGCAATATTTTAGTAGACATTGCCAAAACGTAGACGGAAAGGTATTCTCTCTGTGAAGACTTTGCAGCCTATGAGTGCATGTACAGCACGGGGATAATCTCACTAAAAGCTCACTAATTTTGCTAATAATAGCACAGAAGATATGAAGATGAAGATTCTCTTGCAAAGACCAATGTCCCCACAAGGCCAGAACAGCCCCCACATACGGCAGGCTGAACGTTTGTCCCTCTACCACCTAAGCTGTATGGACTACATCTCTAAATTTGTTTACCCATGTTGCTGTCATCGCTCCTGATTGTAACAGGTACCATCTATGAGAGGAAGAGAGACAATAAGCTCAAACCAGACACAATGCCATTCACTATGTATATATATGTACAGATATGTATGTAATATATTTAAGATAAAGTTATTTAATTAATAAAATACTTAAGATAAAGCTATACCTTACCCACGCCCAGATAACCCCACAGCTTCTCCTTATTGATTGTCCATTTTCACATAATTTTAACCCAAGAAAGAGGTCCTAATTAGGGACTTGAAATAGGAAAGAGTAATGGTCTTTCAGTTCATATGACACATATCTAATATCTTGTCACATTTTCAAGTATCAGAGAGGTCAAATTATCTCATTACGTAAAGGTATTTTGATGTTCTCGGTTGCTGCTCTGAGGTGAGCATTTCATTACTTGCACACTTTTAACTCACATACATTTCAGACCTACTAATGGGATTAGAGAGCTACGATGATTCATGACAGTAGTTACATTCTCCTGTAGATTTTTGCAGAACTTCCATTAGCATTAAAGGGAGTTACACACCAGAGGACCAAAGTCTATTAATACGAATAGCATCTTCCACAGTCTTCTAAACAGCAATTTGGGTGTCCTAAATCTCTCTAGTCATTCAAGAGAAATGGCTCTGATGTCAACACTTTAGCAGCAGAGCTTCATCCATTCCCCCATAAGCACTCACAACAGACTCTCAAGCAGGCCCTTTTTTTGTTTTAGTTAGTGGAAATGTCTTCCATTCTTGAGCCTATTAACTTGTAACAATAGAAATAATAGGAGCTGAGACAGGTGTAGAAAGTTTAATTCTCTTCTTGTGAGCCTCAAATTTAAAAAGGGAGTTCAAAAAAACCATGATAAAAAAGGGTATTAAAATTCATGAATGCCAGTATAATATAATTTTGATCTGCACAGTTTTTCAGGGATTGTTGTCAGTTTCTATTCCACTGTTAGACATCATTAACAGCAAATATGACAGATACACTAATGAAATCGATTTGGTCATGTTATCAATTTAATTCAAAAATGTAACCCCATTTTATTACCATGTAAGTTATAAAGGCTTATAGGCTAATGTCATCTGTCACTGCAAGAGTTCTCTCCTGAACTTCTTAATAACTCAGTGTACGTTTATTTTATTTTTTACATTTTGAATTAATTACTTCAGTACCATATGGTATTATGGCATGCTGGTTTAGCTCATGGTAGTACTGAAATATTGGTCAATGCACTCTAGTAAGGGAAACCTTTCAATGAAATGAATATAGCAATACAGTATTGCCTTGGAACCTGATACATGCTCTAGCCCACCAATAGATTACTGTGCAGCATATATTCCCTGCAGCTGACTCACTGTCTAAGGAACAAATACATCCCTAATGCCCTTAGAGTTGGTGCACCCTGTTGTAAGGAAGTTTTTGAAGGTAAAATGAAAGCAGGGTGGTCCTCAGACACATGCCTCTCATTATTAATACTAGAAGGCTCCACAGTATGTTCCTTCCTGTAGATGGCAATTTTTTTTTTAAGAGCACTGATCAGCTGATGAACCCAGGGTATGGTTTTCATATTTTGTTTGGAAAAATAATAGACAAAGCTAAATATCATTATGACAGGTGTTACCAGATGGCATCATTATACACAGACTCTGAATTATTTCACTGAGTGAGTATATGTTTAAACTTGGAATAGCTCTCACCTCTGAACATAGTCTTAAGCATAATCTTAAGAAACAGAACAAGAAGCAACAACCATTTTCTTTCCTTTTTACCTCCAGTTCATGTTGTTTCTTAAGGAAGAGCTGTTCTTAGAGCATCAAAAAATGCTGTTGGATGCATATAATTGTCTTACAAGATAATTGCCTTGTTTCCAAACCCAGTGCATCTTTACAATTAAGTAGAAAGCCAACAAGCTTTATGATGCATATATCTAGACATTCTATTCCTTATTCTTCTCCACAAGACAGACAATGAAAAAATGATACAAGACTTCTGGAAAAGCATACTTTTCATTTTTAAACAGGAGAGCAACACTGAAGAAATCCTCCATCCCTGTCCTCCTCAGAAAGGCAGCTAAAACACAGCAGTTTCAGATTATGCAGCCTATCCAAAATCCCCTCAGAGCAGCAAACCTGGGGCCTGCTAGCCATCTGGCATAGAAGTGCACAGCTAGAGGCAATATCATGAGCTGGGCTTTTAGTTTGCCCTGCACTCCCCACTGCCAAAAAGACACCAGTAGCCAAAATCAGGCTGAACATTCTTAAAATAATTCCTTTAGAACTGCTCATCGTCATTGCAGTGGGTGTGTTTGCACAGCATTACAAGCTGCAACCATTCCTGACCCACCACCTGGCCTGTTGCTGTGGCTCCCAAGTGCAAGAAAAAGGAGAGGAGAGGAAGCTTGCTAAATCCCTCAAACAGCCTTAGGAGACTACAGTCACCACCAAAATAATACAAACTAGCCTTGCCATGGTGCCACGTACACACATTTCTTCAAGTAAGCAAAGTAAGTTCTAGCAGGGCTTTCAGCTTGTAGTATTAGATTTTGTTAAGCTGTGAAGAACAAGGCATTTCTGAAGCAGCAGAACCTCAAATCTGATGGGTACAATTAAAAGAACAAAGATTTCAGAACAACTTTTCCCCTCTGACTTGCTGAATTTATGAAGATAAATAGTTTAGAAAGTTTCCAAGTGTTCCTGGGTTGGAGGAAGCTCTACAGCAACCCACGTAGGTCCCTAGAAGCCTCCTTTGCAACATGTAGGCGTGGCCATTTGCTCTTCTCAGAAATATCCTCTGTCCCTAAAGATCCGCACTCTTTGTTTTCATCTGTGACTCTTCATTGCATTTTGTACTCCCAAACTTGCTCTTGCCTTCCATGATAACATCTGAAACAGAGTGAAGCAGCCAGGACAAAGCAAGCAAGCAACCTTCCGCTTTTCCTTTTAATATACAACCGGTATGCTAAACGTAACCTGAAACAAAATTGCTTAGTCATCTCATAAACACTGATAAGGTCTATTCAGCAGGAAAGTGAATATTTTGGAAGAGAACTACTAAGAAGTACCCAATTTACTAGCAATAACCTTTCAGAAGTTAATACCTTGGTATTTGCAATGATCTAAAAAGGAGAGGGACTCAGACTATCCTTGGTTACTCAATTCCACGTCTGCTAGAACCTGTTACTAAGATCTTCTCTACTAGTGGCTTAGCTCAATGAAAAATTTGCTTTTTCACCAAAACAAATATAACTGATCACACTGAGAAGCAATTTAACTCGTCTGGATTTCTGCATGGCTCACTGCAATTCTGGGCATACATAAGGGAACTAAAACTGCATCAGGAATGACTTTCCATTGTAAAGTAACTTGTTCCCAAGCCAGAGGTTTATGGGACAATATAATCCAAAAGAAATTTCACATCATAACACTTAAAAGGCACCACTCAGTCCCACTCAAGCATCACTAGTCAGCATGTCCAAAATAGCAGACGCTGCTGGTTGTTGCATTAGGAGAAGAATAGGAAAGAGGCATTCATCTTCTGGTTCTGCTGTCCCGGAAACTTAAAGGTATGGCTGTGGTTAGTCATAATTCCTATAAACACTGGAACATCTTTACAGTCTAAAGAAATCAATCACATGATATTTCAGATTCTGAGAGCTATTCTTTGGACATGAAGGCCTTGGACTATGTGATACTAACTTAGCTGAAGACTAAATAACAAATAAGACCTGGCATCACTTTTGTACCAATGAATTTCCAAAAGATCTGATTGCCTTGTTAATATATTGGCAACAGGCATTTTGCATTTGCATCTGGTATCTCCAAAGATCCCAGCCCTGCCTCCAGACAGCAGAATTGATGGGGTTAACTTGATCCTCTTAACCTCTTGTGGTTAGGTCTCTGTATAGAAGCTGTGCCTGATGAAGTTATGGAGACATTTACCATCATGAACAACAATCCCAGTATTACACCTGTTAAATTAGATTGAGGCAACATTATGTGTTTGCTACATTTTTTTAAATATTATTTTCAAAAATAAATATCGAAAAGTTCTTCCTTTCAGAATTCCGGCGATTTTTCATACGTGTTCCTTTTCTCGCTTTCCCACTACCTGACAAGATACTGGACACTACTACATTCACCTTGGGTTACTGTTTTCTGTCTAGAAATCAGCTGAATAAGAAATACTATAATTTCTAAAGTGAGAATAATGCCCTTAAATGCTGTACACATCCTCTGTCCTTTCAGGTTTCTCTTGACCGGTGGGACGGTTAGTTGATTAATCCATCCACAAAGTTTCTGGCTTCAGGCCCTTAAGTAGATTTTATTCCTGCCACAAGGTTAAATTGTTCTGAGGCATAGCTTTCTACTCTTCCCACATTTGTCCTGCTGTCACCAGAGTCTCCATGTAGTGAGAAGTACCTGGAACATAGTAACGCGCAGCCTGTATTCTCTGCATTCCTCTTTTCTAGTAGAGTAAATGGAGCCTTCTCTTCTTTTTTTTTGGAGAAGGTGAGCCTGGCATGTCCTATCAGCTTTGAAAAACCATTAAAATGAAAACAAGCACATGATTGCATGCAATTCTAAGTGCTATTGAATATATTATATTGCAGATTCTCCTATGATTGTAATAGTTTGAGTAAGACTGAGAAAACAAAGAGCTTGGGTGGCATTACAATTTTCTACGATTTTTCTCATTTTTGTGGGTGTTGGTTTCCTGTGCAAAGCGAGATCATTGTTATTTATTCAGGTAGAATTTCTGCCCTTCCAGAGATCACCCTCATTTGATTTACTTTGCATGGGCTAGAAGTTACATTATCATTGTCATGTTTCTGTCTTCAAAATTCTGGGAAGAAAAAAATCTGTCTGTGGTGAAAACCAAGTGCTACGTGGCATCATTCAGGAAGAATTGTAACTTGTGCCAAATTAAACATAATTTTCTTCAGGCCTCACTATACTTCACTATTTTTTGCTATTAATAGCACATCAATCAGGCTAATACGTAGTAAAGTTGTAGTCTGTGTTGCATTTCTGCTCTGGAGGCTGCTTAAATTCGCTTCTGTAGAAGTGCCTGAGGGGTGTGGACAGAAGTAGCCCACATTTGTTTTCATCTATCCTTGTGGATATGTTCTGCACATACAGGAGTAAATTTATTACCCTGGCATTTCCATTAGTCATTGTGATGGGAAGGCCCTCTTTACTGCCACTGGAGCTGTGTGAGCTCCTGTTTTGTCCAATGTTTTTTGTACAGTAACAACTGGCTCAGGCTGCTACTGCCAACCTTCTGTTAGCACCTTCACAACTCAGTAAGTAATTTCGGATGACAGCTGATGTCAACATTTCCTGTCATTATAGGCTCTGCCTTAGGTGGCTGACATGTATCGTTATGCCAGTGTAAGAACCCATACTAAACCACCTGTCTCTCTCCTTGAGTGTATAGCAATATACAGCAGCTTCTTCCTGTGCAGTGAAGGAAGACAGACTCTTGATCACAGTGGTTTAAACCACTGTCTAAGGTAGCGCTCAGGCTCCTTAGCTAATGTAAATTGCTCTTTGCACATGCTTACTGTCTTCCTTCGATTATATCAGAGCCTATACTCCTAACATAGACACCAAAGTTCCTACTACTAAACTTTTTCATGGTTGTTCTGAAAGTTCCTTACAGAACCTTTCCTTTTTTTCCTTTATTGCATTTTTTTGCCATTTTAGGGTTGGTTTTTTTTCACATTAACAGCTTTTATAATTTTTACTTCAGCTGTTCTTTGCATGTTATTTACTAATATTTTTAGAAAAGTTATTTTTCGATTACATGCTAATCAACTTTCCTTATTTGCATGGGTCATTTTGGATCAGCGCAGTACAGTGGTTTAACATCATTTTCACTAGCTTAATATTGGCAACATCAAACCTAGAAAATTGTGGTCATGGTCTGTCCAAGCCAGCTGTGGAGGACATCAGTGCCACTAGCACCTTGTGCCTTGTGACTATAGATATGTACCCTAGGGGCCCTCCAACGGCTTGCCTGGGTTCTGAAAAGGCATAGGATTATCATATGAAACCACTGACTTGACCTAGGCACTGAGCAGCTTGAAACCAACATTACTATCAGTTTCAAGAGCAGAATGAAAGAAATCTTTCCCTTTTTCATATATGTCCTAAAGTTTTACATAACTGAGGCCATAGTGGCTTTGCTGGAATGAGAAATGATAAACTGAAACTCCTGATTTTCAGTTTTCCACGTTTTGTACTATTTTGTGGCCCATTTTGTCACTGCAGATCTTCATATGCCTCCCACATCTTCACTAATCTCTGTAATTTACTGATCCTACCAAACCATTCAATCTCGATGTTCATATTTCATTCATAGTCAAAAGCAGTACAGGAACTTGTGTCAATCCTCCCACAGAATGGCTCATTAGTCACTGTGTATTCTGGCTTATTGTCATTTACTTCCACTTTTTTCCTATTTTTTTAGTTTATTTTTAGTTGGTCACAGAATTACCTTTAACATATTACCCATGGGTCTCAAATTTTAACGGGATTTATATCTCAAAAGAAGACAACCATATTACTAGTAAAATTCTCATCTCTGCAGTTAAAATAATATTTTCTTTTTTTATTTCCCTGTTTCAAATTTTACTCCTTTTGGCTCCCCTAGCACTTGTAAAATACTAAAAATCATTTAGTAAATACTAAATACTCTGAAATGCAAAATATTTAATTTTCTCTGGTGCTCTTTTTTTCTCAGTTTCCTTCTTCATTTCCTTTCTTTATTCAAGCCCCAGCTGGAAATCAGATGTTTTGTGTCCATTCTTATTTGCCTAAGCCCAGTCTGAGATTCATTGCTTCAACGTAGGACCAAATTCTTTGATAGAAAAAAAACTTAGAAAAAAGAATAAAAAAATAATTACTTATTTGTAACTTCTATAGTTACGGAAGCCAAAAATATAATAAAAACTGCATTCTTCTTGGGTGTGAAGCGTACATCAAATAGTAACTGAAAGATCACCTCCACTTTAGGGAGGGCTATGATATATTTTGCCACCTGGAGAACCCAGTAATTTTAAAAAGTTTCCAGTTAAGGCATAGCATCAACTGAGAGGAAGCACTTGGCTGAAGTGCTTTGACAGTTTCCACATTCCATTGACATAGATTCTCTTTGAAGAAAGTGGGATAAATTAAAAAAGCATAATTTATAAAATATACCTGAAAGAAGAAAAAAAAAGCACATTACTTTTTTTCTTTGCATTAAGTATATGAGCCACCTTCTTCAGGCCTTTATGATTTTCACCACAAGGGTGGCAAATCACTTTCATTTGCATCAATCATTCTCCTCAAAGAGGCATTACCCAATTCCAGCCATAAAATTACTGCTGTTGTTGGGATGTCTGCGAATTGTTTTCTGCATGTTTGAAGCAGGAGGAATAAAAGTACCTGGAAATCAATTTTACCCTTAGCCCACCTTGAAATTGCTTGAAAAACAAGCTGGTCCTCAGGCCAACATAATTTGGACAGAGAGTGGCTCTTACAAACCTTACTGATGGTAACCTGTTGCTTGTGCTTCCTGGGAAGCAGTATGGTAGTTAGACAGTATTTTATGTTCCAAGGATTCTCACCGCTACAGGAATTCTCCTCTGACTAAGCCTGTTCTGCTAAAGGTTGCCTTGTGAATCAGAAACTGGGGCTATTTCCCACTATTTCATGGTCGTTCTAACCCAGTCTTCACTCCGGCCACTCCAAACCTCATAGAAAATGCTATTCTACATCTTACTGATCCAATCTGAAAGTTTTAAATCTTGGAAGGTTATGTGCTAAAGGCTTCTATTTTCCTGTCATCTCTTACTTTGTCCCTGTAATGGGAGGAGTGACTGCTCATGTAGAAGTATGCAACACCCCCAGTCAATCCATTCCTGATCTTTGGTTGTTACTCGTGTATATGTTATTCTTAATAGAAATCATGCAAAAAGATTTAATAGCAAATGCCTTCTGTATTTTTTTATCGGGAAAGATCCTGCATATATGTGGGTTTATGTGATGAAACCAGGTTCTGTTTTTTTCCCCTTGAACAAATACTCCAATTCTCTTTTTCTTTTTCTTTCTCTTTCTCTTCTTCTTCTTTTTTCCTTTTTTCTGTTTCCCTTTCCTTTTTCTTCTTCTTTTACTTTTTCTTTTTTCTTTTTTCTTTTTCTTCTTTTTCTCTTTACTTTTCTTCTTTTTCTTTTTCTTTTTCCTTTTTTCTTTTTCTTTTTTCTTTTTCTTTTTCTTTTTCTTTTTCTTTTTCTTTTTCTTTTTCTTTTTCTTTTTCTTTTTCTTTTTCTTTTTCTTTTTCTTTTTCTTTTTTTCTTCTTCTTTTTCTTTTTTTTGGGCTTCTTGTGTCTACATCCACTGTTCTCTTGTGCTTTTTTCTTTCCACTAGTTCAGTGGCCCAGGCAGTCAGTGCTGTGATTTTCCTGTCAACCAATCAATTTACCACCTTCTACTTCAGCTGTTCCTCATAGCCATATAGGCTCTTCAGACACAGTGTTGAATTCTTTATTTTCTTCTGGAAACCCTGATTAGTATTCACAATTGTGATGAATAGATTATATTAGATAGTAAGTGCCTGGGTTAAAGATTTATGCAAAAGCATGTGGGTACAGTTTCAGTAAACAAGTGAATGATTGAGGATAACACATGCATAAAACCTGAGCTACTGCAGAGAAGAAATGAATTGGGGAAAAAAAAAGCATAATTATTAAATTTGTGAATGATGTGTCATATTAATTGCTATAGCATATTAACATTTGCTCCGTTAGATATCCCAGATGTTTAAAGCAGTAGTTACATCTGTCCTTGCCTGGGTTAACAGAAAGCTAAAGAGAAGCTTTTTTCAAAGAATGTTTAAAGGTTTACTGCACTTCTAAAGGTTATTTATTATAGTCTATCATGTGTTTGTCTGTATTCTTCTGTTCCCTTTCAAGCGTGTTTTGAAAAAGTTACTTGTTTGCAATCTGAGAAATGAAGGATATTTAATAGCATTCAAACAAGACATTCCCCTCTGTGTTTCAAATTTTGCTTCGGAAGAGGCACATAAAATACTTTCAGAAACAAACAATTTTTTTATGTAACTTAGTTTTGTAAAATTATAAGTTCACAATATTCTGAAAACATATTGTTCCTGAGAGAGAAACATTTCACCACTGCTCTTAGAGTAGTAATTCACAGTGACAAAGGCAGCCAGTATATTTTGTTTGTTAGAAACTGTACATTTGGGGGGAGGAGGGAAAAGTACAAAACACATTTTAAGTGCCTTGAGGTGTCTGTTGTACACAGGAGACTCAACAACTAGAATTCGTCTCTGATGAATAATCAGAATCTTATGTCTCTGATATTTCTTGTCCAGAGTAGGTCTTATAAATGATGAACATCTACCTTTTGCTGAGCATTTAAAGTACTCAGAAAACAAAGACATAAGCTTGCATATTCAGAACTCATTGGAAGGTATGATTTCAGACGTAAAGATTTCAGATGTCCTTTCTTAGATCCTCTAGTGGGACCTGGTTTCCAGAAAAGAAATGACCTTAATCTGATCTATAACTGAGCATACCGGAATGAAGGTACCCAACACCTGAAAAGGGAAGGGTAAAACTTCAATTTCAAAACACAACCCATGTCCTCAATTTCCCATTCCATCACTAAGTCTTCCTGTCTGTGCCCCCACCTTAATTATCATCTGGTGAAACTCCTTTGGTGACGTCATGCTCAGGGAACAAAAGTCTCACTTATAAAAGGATTTTCTTTATTTTTCATAATTTAGCTGAACCAACACAAAACTGAATACTGTAAAGCAACAAAAATGATGTAACATCTTTAATTGTTCTGTGTTTACTAAATAAGGCTACTACACTCCCTTTAAAATAAATCCAAACAGAGAGTTGGTAGAATGAGGGATCTGGCTCTTGAGGTCTACATGTACAGTAAATGTATTTACCATCATTTATTGCATGACATGTTAAACCTGACATTGGTCATTTATAGTGCAGTCAGTCCATAACACTTTTCAAGTGGCTGGGCTTTAATTGCTACTTGGACAGTAGTCAAAATCCTAAGATTAAATAAGAATTTTGTATATATTTATTTTACTTGAGGACAAAATGATCTATAGTTCATGTTTCCTGCAACCTCTGCATTAAATAAGCCTCAGTATTAGAGCAGGCTTCAAAAAAATGTCTTTAATCAACTTTTCATTTTTTTTACCTTTTGTCTATGGTCACTTGAACAATTTCTATATATTTCTCTTTAGTAGAATAGAACTAGCATAACACTAAAAGTTAATTGGAATATTAGGTAGTATGCTTGAAACCATAATACATTTGCCAGGAAGAAATTAAGTTCTGCTTTTGATTGCATCATACCAATATGGACCAAACTTATATACCAAAAGGTACAGTAAAAGGGAACAAGGTTTTGTTTGTTTCTCTGTTTTATCATAATTCCCCCTCATCTATGCCATCTTTGCTAAATTTTCACTAACCAATAATGCTGAAAAAGTGGGCTTTCTAACAATGAGGTAAAACACTGAAAATGGGATCAAGGAACAGGCTTCAAACTGACCCTTACATAAAAGTAGAGTAAAAGGAAGGAAGGAAGAAAGGAAGGAAGGAAGGAAAGAAGGAAGAAAGGAAGGAAGGAAACAAGAAAGGAAGGAAGGAAGAAAGGAAGGAAGAAAGGAAAGAAGAAAGAAAGAAAAGAAGAAAGTAAGGAAAGAAGAAAGAAAGAAAGAAAAAGAAAACCAAACCTTGCTATGAAGAGCAATGGGTAAAATATTTTACACTCCATTTTTATCAGTACATAAAGACAAAAAAATAAAAATAAAATAAAAATAAAAAATGCCTTCCAACAGTGCAATGGTTGAATGCATTTATGTAATATAAACAACATTATTCTTTGCTTTTTCTACACAGTCCTCTCTGGTCATGCTTTACATCCAGAATGTCCCAATGGAAGAAAGCAAACGACACCAGTCACTTCAGAGACAACTGAAGTAATAAAACACAACTTAACTCTGAACCACTTGTCATGACTGTCAGAGTTATCACGTTAATTGTTAAATAGGATTTTCTACAAATATACAACATATAAAAACTGTTAAATATATAACTTTAGGCTTTTCAAAATACATTTAATGATCTCTTTCAAACAAGTGTTACTTTTGTTTTCTCTTTAATTTGCTTTCTGGTGCTAAATGGTGTATCAGATGAGACATAGGCCACAGATGACCAAACATGCTCTTTGCAAATACTGTATTATCCAACTTTAACTATCAAAAATGGAACTGTAGAAGAGGCATGTTTAACTGGTTAAAACTGAAAATGATTTTAGTACGAGAAAGTCAATCTAAGTACAGAGGAATAAAGGTGCCGTGTAGACAGTTTGTGTTCTTTTTGTCCAAGTTTTTCAACCATAGGTCGTTTTCTCTCAGTGGTCCATTATATTCTCTCGAACGTGGCATTTCAAGAGCAGGTCTCTTAGTTAGTTTTTACTGCAGCTTTCCATAAAGACTTCTGCTGGACAACAACACCTCAGCTTTGTGAAAGCTGGAATCATGTCTTTGTGGAGACCTCCTACAATTTAATGACATAACTCTGTTAACAGTAAGATTGTGTCCACTTTAAAATAGATTTTGCTCTTTGGTCTATTGTATATACTGAAAGTATAAGAAAATAAAAGCAATTCAGACAGTTTAGGGCACAAGAAGAGTTTCTCTTTTGCACCTCAGTGTCCTCCCATAGGCAAAACAGTCTTCTCTAAGGCTGATTGGGATGATACTCTTCATTGTAGCAGACTCTTCGGATTAAAACATGTAGGTAACAGCAAGTCCAGCAGTGGTGTATAACGCAGATGAAACGTTAACCATGAACTTTTTTGTATTGCTAATGCCCAAGCATATATCTTTTTCTATATTCCTTAGTCCAGTGATCCTTAGTATGGTAGAACAAACTTTAGCTCATAATGTAGAGGAATTATGCTGTCATTCATGAGATACAGAGAAACAGACAGTTGAGTTGATGACATATAACGGATGATGATCCACAGCAGTGAAACTTGACTAAGTTAAGTAGCTCACACGGAGCCTAAACCACTCCTACGAAGATTCTGTGTTGCTGCATTTGTCAGGAGACCTGTAAATCAATAAGAACAAATGAGTCAGCGTCATAATTAACAATCCTGGTTATACTTGCTGTCCATTATTTTAAAACATACTGTACTCAGATTTTTCAAGGAGACAGATAATGAATTAGAAGATACTTATTTTTCACTGCAAACATTTTCCCTGAGAAACAACATATGAACAAACCTATATTTTTATTTATTATAAAAATTAACACTTTAATCATTATTTCTAATAGTGATGACTATAAATGATAATTTCCAATAACTTCAATGCCATCTACTTTCTACCAAGCTCCATGCACATTCTTTTTCATAAAAAAATAATATCACAGAATGTCCTTTTACCTGCATTAAAGTTACATATAACAATATCTAATACACATGCCGATTAAGATGACCATTACTTTTTATGTATAGGATATGATGAAAAATGGACATGAAAGCCATGGCTATTTATTAAAAATGCAAGGATGTTTATACTGGAGGCTTTTCTGCCTTTAAGTTTCCAATAAGCACTAGAGTGCACCTAATTTAATCAATACTGCCCTCTAGCGATGCTATTACAAGTGCAAATCAATGTAAATAATGTTTATTAATAGTCAATTTAATCAGAAAATTGTTTTAGTTACACAGCAGTAAAAAAAACAAAAAACGAAAGAGTGAAACTGGGCAAAGGACTGCGTGGTGAACCTGTTTAAAAGAAAATGGAATGGAAGCAGCGGTTTGAAAGAGAAACAAAACCAAAGTTCACACTATTAAAGAAAACAAAGAGTACTGGAAGACAGCACAAACACAAATGAGAAAGTAATGACTTATTTATACAACAAGGAGCCAGCCACTCATGCTCATCCAAAATATCAGTTTAGAAATGGTTTCAAAATTACACTGATACTGTACAAGACAAAATGTTTTGAGATGTATTAAGCAAGCATGATAGTTATAAAATGCTGTTTGAATGTTCAAACACTATCTTCTGCTTTGGCATTGTTCTGTCTCCAAATAGTCAGAACTCTTATTACTGATGGAAATACCATGCATAACTCCAGAAAATACTGAACAGTGAACGTGAAAGAGCAAAACAAATAAGAAAATCCAATTCACTTGGTTCAAGCCGTGTATTAAATTTAGAGTAAAAACTTAACCCTCAGAGCAGTAAATGAAAGAAATACCTGCCTCCAAATCAATTTAGTGACAGCTTGAAACACATGGATCTCTCTATATATGTATGTAGAAAGATAGATTGATTGATAGATAGGTAGGTAGGTAGATAGATAGATAGATAGATAGATAGACAGACAGATAGGTAGACAGATAGGTAGATGAATATTTTCCTTATAAGGCATAAAGTGTATGTCATAGATTTCTGCTTTTGTCCTCTCACCTTTTCCAGGAAAAAACACCCCAGAAATCTTGCAAACAGCCTTTCCTTTTCGGACTAGTGATCAGATCTCCAAACCACATGGCCTCAGACAGGCTGAAGGCAAAAAACCTGGTTGATTATTGTGGTATATTCCCCTTTTTAAATACACATTCAGCAAGAGAAATTATTTTAAAGTTTTGCTTCTAGTAGTTGTTCTGTTTCTCCTTTATACTCTTTCTTGGGGTTTCCTCTATGCCCCCTTTTTTTTCCCATTAGAAGATAACACAACTTTTAAGATAGTAATACTTTTTAGGGAGTGAGACACAAAGCAAAAGACTTATGGTTTATTAGGTCTGAAAGTAAACTACTATTGTGTTAAGAATTTGGCTGACTTAGCTCCCTCTTTCCTGAATTACGCTGGAATGGCCCAAAGCTAAAAGCAACAGCGTAAACTGCTGATGGACTGTCTGTTCGGTGTTTTCGTAGCGTGTTTCTCTACCACATTTTTCCCAGGATGGAGAGAGAATTCATGTACAACCCCATTCATTTGCAGATACCTACTGCTTTGTCATTTTATGGATATAGAAGATTCCTTCCTAACTTGCTATCCCTGCCTCCACTTTGCACATCCCTGCGGCGGAAATATGGTATCAACAGTTTAAAAGATGGAGAGAAGACGGGGAGACAATTATGCATTTCAAAAATGCTGAGGCAGGACAGAGAGCAGGCTTGAAATAAAGTGATGACAGGAAGAGGAACAGATTAGCGAACAAGAGGTGAATTTACAACTTTGGACAATGACACAAGAAAATGGAAAAAAAAAGGGGAAAAAAATGAAAAAAAGGCATAGATTAAACAGGGAAATTTAAACATAATTTATTAATGAAGGCATGAAAAAGAGGTAAGATAGGTAATAGAAACAACAGATAAAAAGGAGAGAGGATAAGAGAGAGCATGAAGAGTCCAGAGAAGAGGAAGAGAATGCACACCTACACTCCCACCTCCTGTTTTTTCCCCTTTCATTCCTCATTACAGGTAAATTAATCACTCCCCAGCAAACCAGACAGATCAAGCAAGAGAAAAGGATTCCCAAAATGGCCATAAAAAGGACTTGTTTAATATTTATACTAATAGTTCAAACCATGAATAGTACCACATCCCTGATAGGACAAGTTTAAAGGAAAATGATGCTCTTGATGACTGTTTGGACGCAACTTCTACAATATTAATAAGGTCAATAAATTCCAATGAAAACAGTAAATTCAATCATACACAAAACTGCTTTAAAACTTGGGAAAGGTGTGTTGGCATTGTTTTCTTTCTTTTTTCCCTTCAATTAGGAAATTTGCCGCAGCATCTAATTAAAGAGAGCCTGGGTACCAATCACATAGTACAAGATTTTCTTTTCTGTCCATCTCTACAGAGGACTCATGTCAGTTCTAGATACCATTGAAGTAAGTTTTTCACTTCAATGAAGTCAGAATTTCTCCCCAGAGAGCAGGTTCTGCTTCCTTCTGAAGGAGCCAGATGTCCTGGCTGTAATTTTGGAGAAGTCTTGAGCTTGTTCAACTTTAAGATATTAAGCAGACATCTAGTACCAGAGATTAAAATACTACTGTACGTTATCTGGCTGTTTGCATGATGGAAGCCCAAGCTCCTGTGTGCTCCACAGAATTCCGCTCAAGAGAAAAAATAATTTTCCTGCCTGCATATTAATAAATAATCCAAACCATAAGAAACAATACATTTCATATGACTATATAGATCTTAATATAGTTCTTGGATGGCTTGAATATGTCCTGAGAATGTTTGGCTTATTAGAGCAATTATAACACAGTCAACAATTTATCTTACTCTGGAGGGAGCAGAATAAGGGACAGTCTATGTCCAGCTGTGCCCTAATGGCACATAAAATAAAATAATTAATTGGTTCATTCCTATGGTCAAAGACAAAGGAAACAAGTTATGCAAGTCACCTCGAGAAGATGGGAGTATGTGGTGCTTTGCTGACTTACTCAAGCTTTCTACCAAAAGAAACTCACCCAAAAACCTGTGTCTGTCTTTTCAGTGTAGTAGCTAGGATTTAATTTAGTGAAAAAAATGTTTTAATTTCTTATCACAAACAAGAAAGTTGAGCCAGGTTTACTGTAACTGGCAAATATTTTCAGACTCAGGACTGAATTTCAAGCATGTCTGGCCTGACCTTTTATTTTAAATGGAATCCACATAGATACCAACAATTCCATGTCAAGACTGGTAAAGCTTTAGTGGATTTATCTGGTTTCCACTCTGTATTTTTAGAATAAAAATTAAAGTCAGAGTGAACCAAAGTCATTATTTTTGCTGCAGTAGCCAAATGCTTTTACATGACTGCCTGCTGAAGTTATACTGGCACTCTGTGATGACAACTCTGAACTATCTGTCATGTTTCCAGCACTGATTTCTGAAAATTTTCTGGATGCCTACAAAGTAATCGGTCATATTAAAGAGGTTTCAGTGTTGCCTAACAGCTGAACTACTTGTCTAAACTGTGTATTTTACACTTTCAGCTACAGTCTTAAAAATGCATCTGGGAGTCTTAGGATTCTGTATAGCATCCATCAGTGTAAACGGCTTTTGGTTTTGCTTTGTTTTGCTTTTAATTCTTGCACTGTTATCTGAAAAAAAACCAAGCCAAAACCAACAACCAAACCCCACAGCATTTTGCACAAAGATAATTCACAGAGATGGATGTAGGTTGGGCCAGTCTCTGTCTCACAAATCTACTCATAATGGAAACAGTTCCAAACCTTTTACCAACTGCAAGTCAGATAAAGAGCATGTCTTTCCCCTCTGCTTCTGCAGCTGTCTGTTCTATGTCCCTGAATAACTAAGCATGTATAATGCAGAAAGAAAGATATGAAAGCATTAAAATGCCCAAGGAAAACCTTACACTGTCTTGCAAGATACCCCATGCTTTACAGGAATAAAAATGTAAATTTCTGGTGACGATCCAAGCAGTAGCAATGTCCTGTTGCATTTATGAGAACTCCCATAGTCCTTCCTGAAATTTTATCCTGTTCTCCTCCCTCCTCTTCCTTTCTCCATGCTGTTCATATATGCAAATTGAACTGTTTAGTCTTCAGAAAAAGACAAATTACTCTAACTTTAAAGTGTCTGTGGCTATTAGGAATAAGAAAAAGAATCATGGAAGCTACTATGTAATGCTCTATTCTGTCTCACTAAGCTAGCCACAGGAAGGACATCTTCAGAGTTCAAATTGTAACACCTGCAGAACTAGGAATAATAAGATTGGTCAAATCTAGTGTCTCTGCTTGTGGGTGTATGTTTATAAAAAGAGGGCCAGTGTACTAGGTAGTGTGTATATAAGTATGCTGTCCTGGGTTGCAACCCAACAAAGTAGCAGTCATGAGTTACAGGTAGCAGAACCCAATTATGAGCCACCTTCTAGGAGAACATGCCTTTTCCTTAACACCCACTGTTTGGTCTTTTTCACTTCTACTATTCAAGTTAGACACAGAAAGAAGTCTTTATTCTAAGTCTGAGACTCTTTGCAAATGAGATTTTTTTCCCCAATAACAATTATTTTAATATCAATAATGTGTCTAGAACTAAACCCAAAAAGTGTCATTTCCCCTTAAATAATACTCTTAGCACTATCTTCTCAACTTCCTCTAACCATCTGCCAGGACTATCATCTTGATTATTAATTTCTGTTTCTGTTAAAATCCTGTTTGTCTCATATTACCTTTTTTGAACTTACAAGATCTTGGAATGTGCTGGGTCAAAACGTACGCTCCTTTCTTCTACTGAATTGCCTACTGCTTCATAAACAATACCAGTAGAGGCAGTGGGACTGCTCTTACAATTAGATAATCCTTGCAACGAATGAAAATGTTAGAACCAAGTGTTGTAACCGAGCTGAAATACATTTGGCCCAGGATCAGGTAGGTGATCCGTGTTTAAGAGCTCAGGCTTAGGCATACGTAGTAATGTAAGCTTGCTTTGCAGCATCTGAATGTACGCAAAGGAAAAGAATTGGAGGTGGCAGAAGAGACAGCAGCAAGAATGTCTGTGCTCAGAACATCTGAAGCCCTTGAGCACAAAGGTGATGATGGGGGATTTTCGGCTGGGGTAGCGTTTGGAGCTATTGTGGATAACAAAAGAGCCAGGCGGGTCTCATTCTGCCCCCTGTGAAAGTCTAACTCCAGCTCCTTGAAGCAACGTGGACAGAAAGAGGGAATGATGACGAGGATCACACATCTTGTAAGGCGTGACAATGCAAAACAGTGCTTTTCCAGCTCTCATGTGCTGGGTGAAAAACACACACACTTAAACTAACTCGAGCTAAAGGCCTTGAGCAAATAACCCAATTGTAACTGATTTCTTTTTGCTCTTTTAAAATGGTTAGAGGCGTGCACCTATGTGAAGCTTAGTAGCAGGTAAAACTAAGAAAGATTTGTAACTGGCATGGAATTGTAAACTTGAAAAATGACTACTTCTCTACCTCCATTTTACTCTTCAAATAAAAGCAACTGCAATATTAGCACAATTGAAAGTGTAGAAGAATAGCCAGGGGCTTTCCTCAGGGTACTGAAAAAATAACCTGGATTTACCATTCCTGAGACTTTTCTCTAAGGTAGGAGACAGGTTCGGATTAAATCACCAATGAATCTAAGAACTTATTTTTATTTAAATGCAGTAACTTAATGTAGAGTGAATTCTGACTATTCATACCTATATACCTATATTGAAAGCATACTCTTTCTAGGTTAAAAAAATCTTAGCAAATGCATAACCTTAATTACATTAACCCTTCTTGTGGAAAAAAAAAACCAACCAAAACCGCCTTAAATATTTCTGTGTGCTAATAAAAATCTATTAAATACAATGATCTTCCATAAAATAATGCCTGTATTGCCACAACAGAAGAATATCTCATGAAGAGGGTGGTGTGAGTTTTCATTATAAAGTTTAAAAAACAGTCTAGCCTATAGTTAAAATTTACTAGTCTACTTAACGGAAAAAAAAGGAAAAAAGAACATCCCACATCAGCCAGTGCTGAAGTCCACAGACAAATGTAAACTGTTTCTTTTTCTTCTCTAATTAGAGGAGAAGTTTGTTCAGGGGCATCTGTGAGTGACATCTGATTGACAGGCAGCTGGTCTGGAGCAAAGTTAGTCTCACATTCACAATTAAAATGCAAACAGTGATTTCCTAAAACTGATTGTGAAAATAGTTAAACTTAAATGAATAATAGCTTGGAAAGGCAACATGCTTTTAGATGGAATATTTAGGATATTGCATCCATTAAAAGAGATAATCCTGACTTACAAAGTGTGAGCTTTAAATAGGGAGTTCAACTGCTGGTGAAGGAACTGAACCGTCAGAGTTCACCAGTGAGATACTACATCTGCTTTATGTATTCCACCTGAGAACCTATTGCTTAAGAAAGCAGTTCTGTTTCACATCATTCCAAAAAGCAATGTAGCACAGTAGATGACTTTTAACAAGCAATCTTTATAAATATGTTGTGTATGGGAAATAAATCTCAGTATTTAAAATTACTCTGCTTAGCCTTTGCCTATGACGAGGAGAGAGAGTAGTAAGTGGACAACCATGGGGAGTGTGGGTAGAAGAGGAGTATATATATGCAGGTCAGGTAAGAAGAATGCAGGGGGGGTTTTATTCTCTCATTGCCCTGTTTGAAAACAAAAGCAAGAACATACATAGCATTCTTTTGTAGAAATAACATACAGCGATCCACTGCAAACACAGAAAAGCAATTGTGGTCTTCAACAAAGCTCAAATGTATGCGGACGCGCAAATAGAGGAAAGCCCACCACGGCTCTTAGTCCTTATGCCCACTGAAAAGAAGGGCACATTTTATAAAGGCAAAATTTTCTAAAACAGAATTGTTTTCAGACCGGCCTCTAACATGTACATGCAAAACAACACAAGCATGTATCAGCACAAATCATTTCAGCTTTTTAAACCTTGATTGTACTCGCTTTTAGTGCAGAACTAACAGATTGTTACATCCTTGTTAAAAGGTTTACAAGATTTAGTTCCTGGCCTCAAAGACACATTATAAAATGTGAAAAATCTCTCCCTGTAACACCTCACCACAGAAACACTGAGGTTCTTCAAGAAAGTGAAATGTATATACTTAAAAAGTCAATGTCCCTGTCTTGTATCAGATTAAAACAATTTTTTTTTTTTGAGATCCTTCAATCCTTCGTTCAACCATAAGCATTCTGAAAGGACAGTGGAGAATGCAGTGACTTAACAAAGTATTTTATTCAAGATTTGGGGAGGGGGAGGATATTTCTCAACAGGGTAAGGGGAAAATTGACAGGAGTAGAGGATTTTGCGTACAGCAATATATGTCGATCCTCCGTTTAATGACAACACATCCATACACCTTTGCAGGCTTTCAAGTCCTCTTGTACTTCCTTTCAGGAAATACTTTTTGTTTTGTGATATATTCTTATAATCCCAACTAAAATATCCTTTTGTACATCTATGCTCATCCTGCAGTTCTAAGTTTTGCATGACTATCGCAAAGCTGCAAAGAAGGATGAGACAGGGAATTTAAGGATCATTATCCCAAACTAGCCAATTAAAATATTAATACCTTAGTGGCAAAGCAGACGCCTAAATGCATTATACTGTGTAGCATTCTGATGAACAGTGCAAATATATTTAAACCTAACACAAACAAGGGATGCATACAATGCAGTAGTCCAAAAAGCAACCAGTGTGTCACTGTCTACTGGAGGCTCTGTACACTGTGCAGCATATTGGATCCAAATTCTTTGGCAAGATCACCACTACTCTCCCTACCCTGTTTCTGTGATATTTTGGCAAGCAGTGCTGTGGTGATCAGATTTCTGCAGTAGACTGAAAACAAACAACAAAAGAGGAAAAATAAACTGTGGCAAATGTCAAGGAATTTTCTGTAATTTACAAGAAATTTTACACACACAAAAGACAAAACTACATAAAAGCAGCTGCAATACAACTTTTGGAGAGCAGGAGAGGAAGTGAATTTCATCTTCTCTTAACATGCAAAGATATCAGTCTTGGAGAATCTTATCACCTTATCGAGTTTCATGTGCCTCTCATAGAAGTGGGGCGAATCCCTTACGTTGCAGTAACCTTTCTCAATCAGATTTTAGGGACTCCTAGCCCAGTGGCTCCTTCCTGACAGCCCTTCAACTCAGCATTATTACAATCTTCTTGGGTCAAATTCAGAGATTATGAGACCTAAATGTAGGCATCTATATGTGATTATTAAGTGCTTTCTCAGTCGGGGTCAACAAAATCTAGAGTTCAATTCTGCCAAAACATAGATGCTTAGTGCCTGTGGGATATCCTTGGGCATCTTTCCTGATCTCCAGACGTTGCATTAAAAGGTCTTGTGGCATCCATTTGCACTCCTGAACACATCTTAGACTCTTGGAGCATCTAGGCTGCCCTGGACACGAGTTCAGTAAACTGAATTCTGCCCTTATTATCTTTTCTCAAGCTGAAGAGTCCCAAGCAGCTCCTGCTTGTGACTCAGTGGGCCTCATTTGGTCATGAGTGACTCACTAGACCCTAGTGTAATTCCACATGCACCATTGCCCAAACCATATTCTTGTGACTGAGCATTTCCTCTGGGTTCAGTCACGCAGATGACAGGGAAGAGGAGTAAGATACCAATCTTGTGATCAGTCCTTGTGCCTAAGAAGCCAGCAATCATGGTTCAGTTAGCTAAGGCTACAAGAAAGACCATAAAACATTTGTGTAGGTCCATCCTTAAAAGAGAAATGTCATTGCAGTGGTGACACAGTCTTAGAAGTTCAGGAGGATGGGATCATAGATAAGTGTCTTATTACACTAAGAACCTGTCATTACAAGTGTTATGAGAGCTGTCAATTTGTTTCTTAGAAACATTTATCCGACCTTTGTTACCTTTCAAGCTTGTTTTCACATTATAAGAATGACAAATAGTAACATCAGACCCTGAGAATACTTCAAAAATGACTGAGCTATTTAAGAGATACTTCTGGATTAAATCAAAGTAAAATGCAGTTTTGCATTCCTTGCTTGTTCCAATTGTAGGTGTAGAACAGACCTTGCTGGTTCATAAAACAGTTACTCAGATGAAATTCTGTGAACCTGAGAAGCAAATAAGCTTCAGGTGAAGACAGGGATCAAGATACAATATTGACAATGCCATTAGTGAATCCAGTGCGGTGGATCACACAGTACTTGTGCTGTTCATCACAGTACCATTTCTGAGTTCATAATCTAATGCAACAAACCAACTCCAGGAACCACTAACATGAAACTTATTTTTTAATATAATATTTTATACTTTAGGACTTCACTCTTTTCATTATGGTAAGATTTTTGCTGCTGAGAATTCACAGATTTCTTTTTCTCATCATAGATTTTCTCAGATTTGAAAAAATATACAAGAGATTTGAAAGACTTCAGCTGCTGGCAGTATCAAGCCCTTGGTTCCTCTGGTATGTCTGGGTTTATGAGGGGGAGGTTCTCAAGACAGAAGGAAGAGATATCACCATGTTTTAGCAGTTACAAGAAAGTACATCAAAGTTAAGGGGATAGGTCTTAAAATATTAACTATAGTCCAGATGGCCTGCGTGGGTGAAACTTGAGAATGTTTTATGAGAAATCACACAAAACTCAGATGCTATAGAAACAAGAGACAAAACAGAAAAAGAGGAAAATGTATTGCTGACTCTGCCAGACATGCTAGGCAACATTTCATAAATATCAGATGGAAGAAGTCATGATCAATCTTTCCTTTTAGGTCAGGAATTACATGTCATATAGAACAGGACTAATGCACAGATGATATCATATGGTTTGAGTTTCTGCTATTAGACTGGAGACCTGTATATTCCCCTCAGAATAGCCCTTGGCTTAGGCTATGAGTTTCTTGGTGATGTCACTGTATCAGGGTTAATTAACAAGAAATAATCTGTTTCTCTGACACTGGCCCTTTTTCACTAATTAAACAGAAATGGGAAAAAAAGCAAATTTTTAATTATTTTTATTTTAAAGTAGGAGAGAAAACCTGCTCTGTGTAGGAGACAATGTGGGTGTGTTCCACAGGTTCTGTAAGATTCACAGGGACCACTGTGGGAATGACAACATAGGCAGGAAAGTGCTATTGAAAGACAGCCTTGTAAGGTACAAGCATAAAATTTGCCCCAGCAGTCACATCTGTTTGTAAAGGTAGCTGTAACTCTCCTCTACACACAATGATTAACTCTGTTCATGAAGTGTTTCATCACTGCTAGACTCAATAGGTGCAAGAACATGTAAAAATTATTTTGAATAATTTTGCTTAAGTAAAAAATGGTATTTCAAAAAGTTAAACTTTCATTGTAAAGTGAAACAATTACTTTTTCATTTTGCATCTTAGGATTAGTACTGTGTAATAAGATATGCTATTATGAGTATATACTATTAATTCTGACATTTATTACTTAAATAATTAGCATCACTTGTTAGTTAGAACGGACTGGGGCGTCTTATTTTCAGTGTCACAGTGCTATCTGTTTTTGCTGCAGTGAAACTATGTAATATCTCTATGTGAAAAATAAGAACCTGGGCTCTAATAATTATCCACTGACCCTTGGGCACCTAAAAGGCTAACTTAGGATTTTATTAGTCAAGCACACTTCTCATGGAAAAAACAGACATTTTGAGGTCGCAATACATTTTTTTCAGCATATACTGCAACTATGTACACATATCTTCGTTATCTTATTTAGGTGGTTCCAGTCAGAATACATAAATCATATCAAATGCTCTAAAAATGTATAGCCTGACAGTCTTTGAGGAAAAAATACAATTGCTTTTATGATGTAAATGAAATGAA
This sequence comes from Pluvialis apricaria, assembly GCA_017639485.1. NCBI lineage: Eukaryota > Metazoa > Chordata > Aves > Charadriiformes > Charadriidae > Pluvialis > Pluvialis apricaria. The sequence goes on from CM030007.1 coordinate 203,207,909, forward strand.
ACCTTACCTTTTGGAAGGACCTGTGTCTCTCCATTGATGATGAAGGCGGCTAACAGCACCTAGTTTCTGAAGTCATGTAACTGGTAAGCGCTGTATACAGCGGAATGAATCTGGATATCACTAATTTTTTTTTTATATTTTAATAAGTATGTTCCTTGTTGGTTTTTTGTTTGTTTGTTTGCTTTTTAATAAACAACCGTATGCTAACTTCTAAAGATAAGATGATGTTTTCATCTTCCTAGAAAAAATTATTTCAAGCTAAGATATTAATAGGAAAACATCTGCTTTTCTAATTAGTATATTTGATGCTTAGCTTCTTTTCATTACAGCACAGACAGGGGACACTTTGATCTAGATGCTTAAATCACTGTTAAGTAGCATTAAGCCCTAATAATTCAAAAATAAGACAATCACAAAATAAAATGCATGCCTAAAAATTGATTTGATCAATACATCCTATTATAACACATCAGTTGGAATGAAACACATTATATTTGTGACTGATACACCGTAAAATAATGTCATAAGAATAATGAAAATGAGAAATAATGTCGTACAATTAAAAACTTGCTTTTGGATTCTAAAACTAAATATATTGAAATACTTCAATGTCAAAAAGAAGTGAAAATTCCAAGTTTTAACAAATACTCACTCTGATTCTTTGTTGATTTAACATTTGGGTAAGGAGAGTTTGAAATTATTCCTCAATCTTTTCCCTTCCCTTTTAAAAACTCGACACCAGCACACTATCTGACTAAAAGGTAGGGATGAGGAGGGTTCACTTTTTTACAATATATGCACTGTCAAGTCTTTAAACTTACTCTGATAAAGTATGCTTAATTAACCTGCAGTACTTGTTCTTCATACAGACTTTCAAAATGCTGAACAGCTATATCAATGGGTAATAGAAGACCTTTTCACCATGATTTCCCATTTAAAGGTGTACTTATGTTGATATCTGATTACACTACTGTTCTTCTATAAATAGCAGAGTATCTGCATATTCCACCAATAAACTCTGTTCCTAGGAATTTTCGTTCAAAATCTGGCACTGTGGTAAGTCAGAGCTCTGACATCTGGAACGTTTTGGACTGACTCCAGATGGAGAAAAAAATAAATATCAATATTTGCCAGAGGTCATCTTTCTCAAAGATGGACCAGGCATCCATGGCCAAGCACATATAAACTGCAATTGAGCATTTTGCCATCAAAATTAACAAACAGGGTGACTTGAAAATGACCCTCTCATTCCTAGCAATGACACTGCTTTGCTTGCTTCTGAGATATAGTTGTCCGATAGACCAAAACCACACAAACAGCATTAAAATTTGAAAAAAAAAAGGATATGGATTATAAGTAGACATAATTCAGAAGCTACAGATTCAGATCTGTATTAATGTCAACAAAGAGATAAATACATTTTGATTTAAAGCCTCACACATAGTTTGATCTGAAATTAATGCCAAGATTCATCAAAAGCTGTCAATTGCCATTTGCTGTGCTAATTTGAGACATTCATGTACTTAAATACAAGTATACTTTTTTGTTTTTCTGCAGTCCTGCAGATTCTCCTGAGACCATTATAACTGGCATATTTCCCAGACATCTCTGTAAAGGATATTCTGCTCATAGAAATTATAACATACAGTGTCCTAAAGTGAAACGTGTGGCAGAACACTTCTGTCTGGCAATTTTGTGAGTTGGGGGAAAGAAGTGTTTCAATTTCAAGACAAGAAAGATAAACTGAACTCTTGGCTAAGTCCTTAAGGCTTACAAAGTGTCAAATAATTAAAATAAACGGTCCTTGGTCCTTTTGCCAAATAAACGTAATTATTTACTTGTTGATTAAATTTCTGCTGTTTAATATCTATAATAAAAAGCTTTTGATTTATGACTGATCAACTGTACAAACAAAGACTGTAGGTCTCACTGTTCAGTTCCTATTGAAAATAAGGGATATGGTCTCTGTTGTAGTATCTTAAACATCAGCTGACATCCATACTTTACCTTAAACACAGTGCACAGCTATCACGTATAAACTGAAAAGAAAGTTATTCACTGGGATTCTGAAGAGGGAATAAGGTGTACGCTTCTGTAACACTTTATATCATAGAAAGAGATAAGGGGACTAAGGAGATATTTAGGTGCAGTATCTGGAAGCAGTACAGCTGTTAGCATAGCAGAGTTATTAGATTTTATTACATCAGAGAAGCACTTAGCTGAATTGTGTGAGTCTGCAGGTTCTGGTTAGTACTTCTTTGGTGGATGCCTCACAGTGCAATGTCAACCTGTTCACAGATTCAATTCTATTTTTAATCAGATGATGTGTAAGAACTACTCAAGCAGTTTCGTCTCTTTTTCTTCTTTTTCTTTTTTTTTTTTTTTAAGAAACCCTTCAACAGAACATCCGCTGTGCTAGGTTACAGTATCACATTCTCCCTCATCCTTGCAATGTTCCTGGCTGCACAGTGGTACACCTAAACCAATAAAGGTTTAGTGTTTATTCTCCCTTACCTTAACTCTAAACTACAGACAAAGTAGATTTCAATTCCTACATTGAAAAGAGAAGAGAACACGAGTTTCTTGCTTCATCAGTAACTATTTTTATTCAGGTCTAACCACTAAGTTTAAGGGTTCAGTTCATTAGCCCCAGCATGCCATGTGAAGATGCCTTAGTGTACTGAATGCTGATGGACCTGAACAGGCTCCAGTGACCATGGATGCCTGCCTACTTTTCTTCACCAGAGACTGCAGCTCCTAGTAGCCAAGCAGGGTGGCAGCTGTGGGAACTACCTCACACAGGAATAAATTGCAGCAGTACAGCTGCTTCCTTGAAGAGAATCAATCTTCAACAACCTTCTGCCTTACACGTACTGTGTGACAAAAGTCTGTGCACAGAGAGGTAGAACAGAATACCTGACTTCTGATAAATTGACTCAGTAGAAGTTTGGACAGCCCAAAACCCCAGAGTTTCCCAGAACTATTAGTCCCCAGGCAGTTAACCTGCAAAATGACATTCAGACTCCACAAAAACTCCTGAGGGATTGGATTCTGGCTTTGACTTTGAGTCCTCTGCGGTATTGTTACAAAAAGGTGGCTGGTGCATTCTTCTCCTGCTCTGGTTTTAGAGGAAATTACCTTTGGATTCAGTGCTTTGTGCAGAAGCCCAGAGTACCAATACGCACTGGATCCACCTCAGTTCAGACTTCAGTGAGGGAATACACACTTACTGGATATCAAACACACTTGGCTATAAGACAGGCACTAAATTGCTCATCTTTGTCGCAGTAGTCACACCCCTGGGTGTGCCCAGAAGGAAAATGACATGCCTGCAAGTAACTTTACCAGGAAAAAGAAGTTGTTTATAAAATCACAAGGACCACAGATACTAGGCAGGATATTTGTTGACCATAGTCTTGGATTTAAGCCTCGTCAATAAGACAGGAACAGTACATACACAAGTATAGGAGGATTCACATAAAGCATGGTTCCGTTCAAGAAAGCCTGTTTCCTGGTGTGCTTTCTCCAACAATCTGTTTCCATTAACATTTGTGCCTTAATCACCACACCACATCTCTTGAAAACCATTTTAAATACACATACTTGACCTTACTGTTAGAAAGCACTCCCCTGTGTACCAACCATGGGCTAGCTTCCTCAGGAATTACGAAATGGAAGTCAGAGTGAATAAAGCTGAACGGGTTGTAGCCCCTGCGAGCCTAAATTGCTTTTGAAAATGATCCTGAATGCTTTGAATGCTGTAGCATAATAGAATATTTACTCAGTAAATATCACTCAGGTGCCTTTCAGTGTAAGTATGATAAACACAGCACCACAAAATTCAAGAGGAATGTCTACCCCTAGGAGCAAGGAACGCTGACAGGTTTTGCATGTGATGGGGGAGCAGATATCCTGCTACACACCTCTTCACCCTCACCATGCACCAGTCTCACCTTCCACATTGTCTCTGAAAGATGCCTCTACAAAAGATGTTTCTCACCAAGAATGAATTCAGAAGGAGACCTAGTTTTCTTTTCTTAATGAAGTTAACCTGATTCGGAATTGCTGAAGCACAGAGAGAGAGGAAATCAGCAACACCATTTTGCAGATGTTTTCTACAGCAAAGCGACACTGTAGGCATGCAGGACTGACTGGAATGCCTAAGGTCAGACCTGCTCTCAAAGAGCTCAACCAGATGCTCTCAACAAGCTCTACAAGATGTTCTGGAAAGACTAAGATGGGACAAAAAAATGACAGAAAATTTCATAGATGTATCATACCCTCTGAAGACTGCATTTACGACCCACTAATGCACACTTTGTCTTATTCTTAGTATGACTCTGATATTTGTTAGATCTAAGAATAATATATTTTTGTAGTATTTGTTCCATATTACCTGTAGTAATGAAAAATAAGAAATTTCAAATACATGGGAAAGGGACTGTAAAAAGAGGTGTTGGCAGCTTCTTATGGCAATCTTGTTCTGTCTTTTGAAACAATTACATTTTAAAATTCCCCTAACATTTACTTCTTTCCCTTGGACTGGGACTCCATCTAAAACACCTTTTATGCAATGTGATTTTTAAACTGCTTAACATAGCACAGGATATGTGCTACTCCTGTATGACACCCGCAGGCTGTCTCAAATCTCAGCTCCAAACACAGGGAGACATAAATCGATGCTTTTTATCACATTCTACCTGTAACAAACACATGAAAATGGGTGGGAAGAGTGGAGTCGCTCCACCTCCTTCATCATCAACCAACAATGGGCTATACTGCACAAAAGGAGGTGAGTATTGTTCTGTCCTATACAGCTGCATGAAGTAAAGTACTGCCTGTCTGTGGTGCATCCCAGGGACATGAGAGGGAGCTCATATGTGGCCCAGTGCCCCTTACAGTACCTTCCAGCTTCACACAGCTTTCCCTGTCACCAAGGCCTATCTCACATTACGGTGAAGGCAATCTCCAATTTATTTCTAAAGCTAATTTGGGGCCCAGTACTGCCCACCAGTTTAATGCCCATAAGGTGAATGAAACGTTCCCACTCAACAGGACAAACAGGAGGTGACTGAGAGACAACCTATGATCTGCATCGGCATATAGACACTTCATAGCCTTGTTTTGATCCCAGGGAAGTAAATGGAAATCATGTACCTCCTTATGAGAAATGAAAGGTATAAAAGGTGCATGACTGACTGATCACCAAGAGAAGCCTGAAAAAATCTTAAAAAGGGAAAAAGCCCAAACCTAACACCTATTCTCCTGCTTTCAAACCTCTTCCTACTCGTTTCAGAGTCACATCCATTCATTTATTTTCCTCTTGGAAAGAAGGAAGGTGAAATGTAAGGCTTCTCTGCTGTGGGTGAGTAGCTATCAAGGACAGCAGATGTACCACAAACTGGTTTTGAACAGCACTTCCTCCACAGCAAGACTGTTTTTAATGTTCATGTTGTATAAAAAAAAACAACAAAAAAACCCCACAACCCCAACTGAGTCTGGTGAAATTTCCGTTTGCTTACATATCTTCTTTAAATAAAAAATGAAAGTAAAAGTATTCCATATGCAGATCTATGTTGCTAGCGGGACCTGTGGTCATGCTAACATCAGAAACAAAGGACAGTCCTATGAATTATGATATATGTATTAAAAAAAATCTGCCATACTGACCTAGCTGCTTAATGGTAAACATTACATACCACTTTGCAGAAAATTGTTTATTTTCTCGTCTTTCACTTGCAAGCAGTGCAGGTGTTTGACCAGATCTTCTGAGGACAGGAAGACACCCAGCAGAAACCAAATATCTGTAAGCCTTTCAAGGGAATCCCTTTCCATCTTCCTCGAACACACATCACAATTACCACCTCCTGACTGAAATTTAAGTGGAATAAATGAGGGACAAAATAGGAGGTGGAATGGCAGGCTGTCCTGCGTTTCATAAAAGGTTTAAAAAAAGATTTTGTTTGGAGGGGAAATCTTGCACCACACGTCAAGTTAAAGAATGAGTCCCTTAGCATACAGGATCTTTAAATGTGTACTAAAAAAAGAAAAAAAGGAGATAACTGCAAAATTAGAATATTAAGAAGTTTTAATATTCAATTCTACTAATAAGCTCAGGGAATGAAGACTTCCTCCCAAATCTGGTACTCAGCAGAGTGATAAGTCTTCCACTCAGCTCCTGACCTGCCATTTCTGCAGCCCTTTGCCTCACTGCAGCATCTGGCTGTTCACACAATGGTGCTGGAGGGGAAGGATCCCTATTGGTCATCAGAATAGCTAGGGCCCGACTTCCTTACACCTAATAAAAAAAAAATCAGCCACACCTTCAGTTGCAGGCAGAAGTAAATGAGATGCCAAGGCAGCATCCAGGGAAGACGGGGTTGTCCACTGATTCGTGTATCAGCAGGGAGTTGCATTCTGTTCTTACCACTAGTGTCTGAAGCTTTGTTGATCCTGAGTTCGGCTGTATGTGTGGGTGGGGAAGGTTCTGTACAAGTCTTCTTACATGCTATAGATTGCAAGCTCCAGGCCTACAAAACCTTCTATTGACAGAGGAGTATATAGAATTTTGACATCACTAAAAATCATGATGGTGACCCAAGGAAATATCTGTATAAAAAGTTTTTTAGCAGCCACAAACAATTACTACAATGCCTCTTATCACTAAAGTTGATTGAAAATTCAGGAAAAGTCTACCACAAAGATTCCTTTTTAATCCCAGTTTCTTTGACAAAAGACATTCAATTTATAAAAAAGGCTTTCTAAATGTTCTCCTTAGTGTCTTTTCCAAACTTTTATGTTATCTGGACTTAATTTTGGTTTCTGCCTTAGACAAGCACCATCCCCGCTCATTCTTATTTTTTTCTGGCAGAATAAAAAAAACTATTGTGAGTAATATACCTAGAGAAAGTAGATGACTCTGTCATTCTTAGTGATGGTATCACCAGGACATTGTTCAGGCACTTTGGACAACACTTAGGAAATTTACAGCATATTTCCATTGCAATAGGTACTCTTGACTTTATCAGAGAACTTCAGTTTCCATTCAAAAGGCAGAATTTTTGAACTTTCTAAAACATTGGGACTATATATACACACATGATATTCAAGTTTGAATGCAAAAATAATTCTTTTAATTGAATCATTTATTTGATGTGCCGGATAAGTAAAAATTCAAAATGATTAAAAAAGTCTAACATAACTGTCTTCACAAATCTAACCAATATTAGCATACAATCAATTCTTTTCTGTACATCATCTCTCTTCGTCCTTTCTGTCTAATGCTTTGTCACACAAGCAGAAAAGTGAGATAAATCAAACATTTATTTGCTTTATTGCATAAATCTCACAGCAATAAAATGGAATTGATCACATAAAGAAGTTTAAGATGGGTTTCAGTGAATTCTTGAGATGCTGTAAATTAATCAGGCAAGCTTATATTATATTTCCTCAAGGGAAATATATTTTAATAGATCTTTTCCAAACATTTTCCTCTTTTAATATATTTATAAATGTTGCTACTATTCTTATTTTTTTCTAAGATGATTAAACCATTATTTTTCCCTAGTGTCATGTGATGCAAAACAAATCAAGAAAATCTCTTCATTACTTAGAAAAATATACAATAAAATCATTGGGAAATTTAGAATAAATGTATGAATATATCTTCAGCAACAATTAATGGATTCTTAACCTTGGTTGAAATGAAAATAGATGACACTGCAGGAGGACCCAGAAAAATGGAAAGCCATACCGTATGTAGCATGTAATGCTATCCTGAGATAAGTTTTAAAGGAATGAAAATTGAGCTAGTCATCTTGTCCTTTGCATCTAATTGATACTGTCCATAGTACAGTATTTTAAACCATTAAAAATTTATTTCATTAATTTCAAAGTTGCTTGATTTATAATACTAGAGAGTATAGTCTAAATTCCCATTGGGAAACTACAGATTAATGATTTTATGTGTACAGGTGTAATTTAAAACAGGATTGCTACTAAGTCACAAATACGTACTGCATGAATATTGTTAGTACAATTTCCTCTTCACTGTCATGTCTCTCTTTTCCAGCCACATGAACTCAGAAAGTGCAGTCTTTGCTTGCTCTTGAGGTCCTCTACTAAATCTGTCCAATATCTCCTGACTTGTGCAAATCATGACAATTCTGTTCTGAGATAGTTATCACTTTTCAAGAAAATGGAAACAAAGCATGAACATTTTTGTACTGGTCCCCATGAAGGAAATGAACATTAACAAGAGTAGAGATCTAGGTTAACTATGACCATGAAGACGAAAGCACCTTCCCTATCCCCAGTCTTAAACAACTTATCAAACCTGAGTAGTTTATTGTGGAAATACAGGATTAAAACATCTGAAAACAGTGACAGATAAGGTAATATCCATTCCTTTAATAGTCCTGTAATATGTGATGGTTTTAGTTTGCTCTAAGGCTATTACTTCTACAGTGACAACTGTCACATCTGTGTGGTTCCGAACTGTCAACCCTGAAAAAAATCTGGTGGTATGATTATTTATTACTATTACTATTACTATTACTATTACTATTACTATTACTATTACTATTACTATTACTATTACTATTACTATTACTATTACTATTGCCTTCCTTTCTGGTGAACAGCTGGCTGCTGAATCCAGGCTGAAACACTCCACTGTCAGATAGTCAAAGTCACCACAAGGCTGATTCACCATAAAGTGTCTTATGTGAATGGAAATCATACTTTTTTTCTGGCATGGAACAAGGCCAGCAAACTTTGTATCTGACTTAGAGTACAAACTCAGTGTTACTTGTGTACAGTGATATGGGTAAGGTGAAACCTGAAACATGTTTATGAGACAAACTGGTAACAGCATGGAAAATAACACTGAACTTTGCTACACAGAGTAAACATTGACAGTAGTACACAAACAGGAGGATTTGTATGGGCTCCTGTAACAAAAACATTCTCTTTATGTTTCCATAATGTAATTTCGTTCGCTGTTATTGAAAGGAAATCCAATCAGATTAAGGGCATGGTAAATGTTTTTGGCAGTATTTTGCCTTGTAACCATAATTTGAAGGGAGTGACTGATGATTCCCCATCTTTAGACAAAAGAGGGTACATATAAAATAAAACAAAAGGATCAAACGGGATAACTGATTTCGATAGTGAAGCCAGTGCCAATCTGCTAACTCTTTTAATTTGATTTCTAGACTTTCCAGATATAGAAGTAAAGGTGTGGTTTCATTATACAATACAAAAATACACTATATAGGCACAGCTATATAATTCACTCTCCCCCTTCTTTCTTGCACCATACGCAGTTGCTTATTCATTTGTTTCAAATCTAATTATACTGCAATCAAAGAAGGAAGTGGAGCAGCTCACTGATCTGATAGAAAATGAACTCATTAAAAAAGGGAAAAAAGACTTTCTGTCAGATCAGTGAGCTCAACCGATTTATGCACACAATTGCTAGTTGCGAGAGATGGACATGAATTTCCAGCCAGGCCTAGAAGAACCTCCTTTTCAGAGGCAACATATGGCTGTACTGAATTAGGTGCAATCTTACAGTACATCCTGGGAAAGACAAATACAAGGGTAATGACTGGGAGGTGTAATATACTAGAAAAACTTAGTGATCAAAAGTTGTTTATCTTGAAGCTTTTACCTAAGGAAAATAATGGTTGCTTTCTACAGACACTTCTTGCATACAGGACTCAAAGCAGACCATTTCATCAGATCTGTAGGATTCCCATATTGGAATTGGCCTTTCCAAGAGCCATAAGCTCCAGCAGAATGTTACTACATTTGAAACAATTATGACACAACTTCAAACAATGCCATATTCATGAGGACTGGGTTTCCCATCTTTCAAGGAGCCAGCTAGCTATTTGCAGACCACCATCTATTTCATAATACAATCATTTACTGAGTAAAATTAATTTGACTTTACGAATGCTACATACCAGATGTTAAGTGGTCTTCTTAACTTTTACTTATCTCCTTTCCTCTTCTCTTTTTATGACATGTCACTTCCCACACATTTGGAATTGAAAGTTTTGTGGATAAGTAATATCTCATGTGATATGTGTATAAGAGCTGACGTAATAGCTGCTGATCATTTTAGATGATTTTTATATTAATCTGCACTGATTTTCTATATTAATAGGAAAAGAGCAGCTGTTATCAAGGTTCAAGAAGGCAATTTGTAATTTTAAAGAGGATTCACAAGAATTCATGAAACATGTTCCAAATAAAGTTTAATGACAAAGAGAAGTATTTGCCTTCAGTCCTTTTCATTTAACAAGCTAACAATGCTTCATTTTCTTTGCCAGCAGTGAGAACATTTTGATTTACAGTGGATAAAACAGGATAAAATGTTTACAACTCAAGCTGGACAAACCTTCTTCAGAGACAGACTAAGCATACCCAGCTCCTGGCTAAAGAACTTTGAATTTATTGTCTTATCAGAGGTCAAGCTTGTCAGCTATTGTTGCGATGGATCAACCTGTACTGCACTGTCCACAGCACCTCGGATGAAAGGATTAGTGAATCACCTCTTTCCACTATGTGGATCAATAGATAAAACACTCTCACAGATGCCTCTGAAGTTCCCCCAGATTATGATGAATGAGTTCACGATGTTTTCCTGTTGGCTTTTCAGTTCCCTCACTATAGTTTGAGCTAAGAAAAACCCACACTTTCTTTGCTCTCAAGAAGACTAATTTCCAAGTTTTTTGATGGCTGCTACAGTTTTGCTGTTCATGAACAGCATACTCCACTCCAGAGAATGTGTTCAGTTTACATGACCAAGATATCTTGGCAAACTCACCAGATGAATACAGGCAGCAAAAACCAAGGGAACATGACTGATCAAGCATGAAAACGAACATTTCTGCCCTAAATTTAAAAAGTCATCACATTACCTTTCAGTCCAAAAGAGGTATTTCTGTTGGAAAGAACTCCTGTCATGACAAAGCAATACAGTTAAGAATATACCACACAGCCTTCAATGAAGTCCATTACTACTCACGGAATTAATGTTGTTAACTAGGAATATAAATGACCATTTTAATGCTTCTTTTGATTTGCTTAGCAAGAACTTGGCAATATCAAACATAAGCTACTGGAAGGGATGCTTTTAAACCCATGTAATGAGGTTACTATTCATACGTGTTACCATTTGGGTGGTAGCATATGTGCCGAAGGATGTACTGTCATATCACCTAAAGGTAGTGATTTTTGCCTGTTTATTGAAATACTTTACTTGCACTTTCTTCCAAAAATGTGAACTGTTTTCAAAAGAAAATTCAAACTAGAAGTTTTGCTGTAAAAGTTGACTTACTGAGTTGAATGACTATGTAGCTAGTTTTCCTGCATTCAAGATCAACTATATCTTCCTTCTATGACACAAAGCATTGTTCTTTGACAAAGACATTGTTTTAAATTCAAAAGCTGCTTCAGGCTGTAAAAATTTAGAAACTATTCTATGGTGCAAGATAGGATAAACTTGTGGAATGGCACACACCTTACACTAATGCAATACATAGAGACACGAAAGAAAATTCCTGAAGGGCATTTGTGTTGACAGTGCCAGTTTTAGTAATCAAATCTTGTTGATCCACCGAGATTGAAAAATCTTGAGAATTTTTTGTTCACTGTCAGATGCCTTGTTTTTAAATACTGTGACAATGCTGAAATCTCCATTCTTTCAGAAGCTGGCAATTCTGAGCATGCTACATACTGTAGCATTGATGTGACTGAAGCAAAGCCAAACATCATATTTGTCATCATATTTCTGCATTTCCATTTTCTCCCCTGGCCCATCATTGGAACAATTTGTCCTTGTCCTTTTCATAAAACGCTCCCTTTCCAAATCACCCCTCAAACAGAACAAGCTGCCAAGAAGACTGAAAGGCACATACAACACGGTCATGATAGGTTGTAATGAGTGCTGTGGGTGTTAGCAATTACAATGGGCGCATTTGGTGTTCCGACTCAATGGTACTTTTCAAGATGATATTTGTACACATGGATACTTGCAGTCTATATTGTACATCTTAAATAAGGATTTTCTGTAAGGTATACTAGGCATACCAACTAAGAAGGTATAATATTGTTTTATTAGCAGGCCACTGGTATCATTCATTTCTGCATCACTTCATTACTGTTTTTTCCGCATTACATTCTGATGGCATTTTCAGGCTGAGGTGATACACTGATTTCTATGGGTTACATATATCTACCATATACAGCATGCTACATCCCAACAGGGATGGAAATTTTAGAAGGATGTTGTCGTGGTTTAGGTTTACAGATGTATATAGGATTTAGTATGTATATCTAGATTTAGCATTTTAAAGGTTATCAAAGTAGTGTTTTTACCCCAGAGAAAAGCATTTTCAATACCGCAGTGTCCTTCTAGTTTGAGGGAGACATTTTGTTAAGCTACGTGCACACACAGAGTGTGCGCTATAATTGTGTTAGGAATTACAGAAATGCTGCTTTCCACATTTCCCATATCTAATACAAAAAGGCCTTTCACTGTTCTGATGGTATGAGAGACTGTCACCTGTGACCCCCCCCACTCAAGCACCCTCCAGAGGAGATGCTTTCTAGGAGCACCTATGCCTGGTCAGATTCTGAATCAGCAGCCCTCGAGGAGTACCTCAAGAACAATCTGGTATATGCATTCATCTACCCCTCTGATTCCCCTGAGAGGCCTTCCAGTTTTTTTCTCGTAAAGCAGCATGGGAGTCTCTGCTCCTGTATGGATTACTGGAGGCGGACAGACATCAGAGTGAAGAACCAGCACCCCCTGCCTCTTATTCTGGACTTCTCTGAACATCTACAGTGGGCTCCTTAGTTCACCATGGTGGATCTACAATGAGCCACTATGAGCATCCTATGACGCCATTCAGTTTCTGCAATGCCCGAGCCACATTCCAGTATTCTGTAAATCTTTTCCTGAGGGACTTGCTTCATGTCTATGCCATGGTACACCTGGATGACATCCTGGTATTCTGCACCTCTTGAGAGGTATGCATTGATGACATCCAGGATGTTTTCAATCACTTGCAGCAGCGCTGACTCTGCGCCAAACTGAAGAAATGCTCCTTTCACCGGATTTCGGATTTCACCGGACAGCGGATTTCCTGGGGTAACTGTGGGCAACATTGACTTGCACATAGACTCCAAGGAGACAACATCCCAATTTGGCAGCCCCCTTCTAGCACAGGTGCAATGTTTTTCAGGATTTACCAGCCTCTAAGGATAGTTCATGCAGGGGGTTTCTGGTATTGTGGCTGCCATAATGGCACTCATCCAAAAGAGGGCTTGATTTTCATGGATGCCTTAAGCAGCGGCAGCTCTTGAGAAAGTAAAATGGGTATTCACTGTAGTTTTTATCCTAACCTAACCCCAGTCTTTTACTTCTTTTACTGCAGAAACAGATGCTCTAACCTGTGCCTTTTTCTCTGAGTAGCTCACCCCACTAAGAAGAATTATGCCTGAGATAATGAGCTGCTGGCAATCAAAGCTGCCTCTGAGGAGGTGCAGGACACCTGTGAGGGGGCAGAAGGACTGAAAATAGCGATGCCCAATGACCACAACCTGGAATAGCATCAAGGGATGAAGTGTCTCTGTCCCTACTTTGCCCACTGGGCCTCCTTTTTGTGCTCCACTTCCCTTGCCTTTGGCATATAGGAAGCAGAATGTCAAGGCAGATGCCTTGTTATGGAAGAAGGACCCAGACTTCGATGTACACCTCATACATGCACCTTGTCCTCTTTTTCTCTGAGTTGCTTCAACTGCAGCCATGGCAGAGGATGAGCTCATGGCAGAAGTTCACCAGCCAACTGCAAACAACCTGCTTCTGGCCCAGCATTGTGATGGCATGGCTTCCATCAGCCTGTAAGCAGGCAGGCAGGTAACCTTCTCCAGGGACTGCTGCAAACATGGCTCCTCCAGCGATGCCACAGTGCATCTGAAGCTGGAAATGAGTTTCAGCACTTGAATACCCAGTCTTGCAGGTAATGCATGATACAGACATGTGTGGCTGATTATGTTTGGGTCCGTAACATCTGTACTTACCCCCAAAAAACACCTGTTTTTTTTTCTGCAAAAACCACAGGCTGTCTTACAGCCACAGTAAGAAAGAAGGGCTGCAGTGCCTTGGTGGTATCTTATGATCTCTGTCTAATCAAGCTATAGATGTAAACACCTGTATTGTTCCTATAGCTCTCATTGGAGCAAGTGGGAGGAAAGAACGATCAACATTTCCATCTCGCTCTCTCTCTCTCCCCACCATGGATCCGGGATGCAAAGGAGAAGGAAAGACCTTTCATTTTCATGCTCTGGGTACTGGGTTAGAAAAAGGGGGCCCTGCCATTTGCATTGGTCCTTTGAGTACAGTGCTGTTATACTGAGAAAGGACAGCTGCCATGGAGGCTTTTACAGATTTCCTCCAGCTGTGCGGTCCCTGGCCAGAGATCTCCTTCTTACTTTTTCACTGCAGGCTTAATTTTTGAAATTTTATTATCTCTCACCACTACTTCAGTGCACATGAGTTACGCATAAAGGGAGAGTCTTCAAAATGTCTGTTGCATAAGTGCCTGGCACTCACACTCTGACGGACAGTTTCTTCTCTCCCTTACATATGAGATACCCTGTTCAAAACAAAATTTTAAACTATATTTTACTTGCATAATCAATATATCTCTACCAAATTATGACTTTGAGATTATTCAGCATCAAATTTCTCATTTCCTCCAACAATTAAACAGACAAAGTATTTTCCACGGGATCTTCTTTACTTTTCTCAATCTCATGCCATAATGTAACAGAAAAATCCTTGTGCAACACGTTTTTTATCAAAGCGTCATCATTAGCGATACAAGTATCTTAGCAATCTTTATTATCCATAATGAGCCTATACCTCCCAACTCTTCTCTTGGCTTGCCTACACCCTTCATTCTGTATTGCTCTTTCTGACTTGGTCAGACTATTTTTCTAATTGGAAAATGGAAGCTGTCTAGCACATACTCCATTTATTACTAGTTTTAGTCCACAACTTGCAAAAAGTCTTGGCAAACTGTTGATACAGAAAAAATGGTAATTGTAAAATAAGTTTTCTGGTGAATTTTCTTTGGATCAGTCTGGGATGTTTAGGAGATTTGCACGTTGGAATATCTCTTAAGAAAACATTAACCATTTTGATTGGACTATAGTTTCTCTGAAAAGGTCGCATACACTTAAAGTAACAGCAAAAGCCTCACAGTTGCACACAGAAGGTGTAAAGACACAATGTGAAAACAACATTGTGGAAGAAATAAACTGGAAGCGAGTATGTAAAATAATGCAAATTTTAATAACACCAGTTTTGTGTAATACAAACTGTGAGGTGCTATTAGCAAAATGAGCAAAGATAAAAAGAACAGTAATCTCATAAACACAGAGAAAAAGTAGGAGATGATGCAAACAGAGTACTGAGAAAAGAGCATAGCCTTTTTTTGGAAGCTCAGGTCATGATTTGTCTAGGAATATTGGTACAAAACACTGGACAATGCTGTGGTTGTGGTTAGTCATGTGGAAATTTGATTACTGCCGTGACTATTTATGATTTCTGCCTTGCTAGCTTGACAGTGTCAGCTGTTAAGTGTACAGGCCTCTATATACAGCACTGAGATTTTGACCACACAGCTTTGTTGCTGTCGTTCTTACACTGGTCAATAGCAACCTCCTGAGCTCTGGCTCTGCAGCATTTTGTACGGTAACATTTCAGGCTGACATTTCTTGTAAGGCACCTGAGTCACTGCTCCCACAGACAGTACACCTGAGCTTTCCTCCACGGGCAGAGTCCTTCACAGTGCTATTTCCCTGTATCAGTCCTTGCTGTTTTACTAATTGCTTCTCATGATGCCCTTCTGAGAGCTGGTAGGATGCTAGGGATACCAGTCACTGTCAGCTGAACCACCACCAGACCTTATTCCCAACTCATGGGATCTCAGGTGAAATTGGAGAGAAAGCTTTATACTTCTCTGAAAGCAACAACTGTAATTTCGCTCAGTCCTTAAAAGGTCCTCGCAGGCTTGGAAAACTCTGTAAGCCCTTCATTTCCCATATGTATCCACGTAGTATCAAGATGCATTCTGGCATGTAAGAATAATTTTCAACTTTTATAGAAGTGGATTTATTAGATATGCATAGGAGGGAAGATACTTGGCATGCATTGTTTGTAGTCATTTTTCGTATAGAGATCTCCTGGATTCTAATGTATAAATACATACCATCTTGCCAGTTACACAGCCCTATTAGACTGAACAGAAAATATTTCGGGCTGGAAGTCAGTTTCAATAGCAACTTTGAGCTCTGGGTCAGAGAGCTTGCTTTAAGTACCATCTGTATTTCAGTTATCTCCACACACAGCATAGGACATTTTTCCTTCTTTCTCCAAGGATTGAATGACCTTCCGCCTGACAGTCATTCAAGTGATTCTCTTAACGTTTTAAAGTTAAATGCAAAACATTTCTCAGAGTTATTTCCCACTTGATACTATACACATGGCTACATCTGTTATTCTTTCCTCGTATTTCCCCCTGGCACTTGAAGGACAGATGATAAATCTGGGCTAGATTGTATCTGGCTTTGCATGGGCTTGCAGTGAATCAGACAAAAGGGTACAAGCAGCTCTTCCTGCTTCCTTGAGTATCCAGGCAAGGGGCAGACACAAGAGACAATCTCAGCCCTGATTTAGTAGAGCTCTGAATGTGCACAATTGGTGTATTTAATATTTATAGAAGCACTGAGTGCCAAAAAAGGAACTAAGGCCATGGTCTTCTGATTGGGTCAGCAGTGGAGTTAGGTAACACTTTTTTATGAACTTCACTCAGAAATACAATCCGGAAGAGACCAGAAATACAAGCAAATGTAGTTTGGATTTCTTGACTAGATTTAGCCTGCACTTCAAAACCAAAACAAACCAGAAACTCAAGTAAAACATGTAGGTGTCCCTGCTGTGGCAGGGGGGTTGGACTTAGACTCCAGAGGTCCCTTCCAACCCTGACGATACTGTGATACTGTGATTTCTCCGCACCCTCAAAAAAAGGATACAATGACAATAAAATCAAATATTCTGTTTCAGTTGACTCTCTATCTTGATTTTTTCAACTGGATCAGTAAATTAAAAATAAACCCTGTTTTTTACACAGTACAGGCTATGAGAAAGGCCAGTGCCCAAGGAACACAAATTGTACCCTTTAAAAAGAGCAAAGGAATACAGGACTGTAAGGGTCCATCAGACCCCTGAATATATCAATTTCATCCCTTTCATACACTAATTGCACCAATCACACTATAAATTAAAACTGGTTATATCGTCTTAGCTTACTTCTGTTAAAAGGCTGTTCTAAAGCTTACTTCCATTGACAATCAGAAACCTTTTAATTTTAAGATCACAGTTGTCCATGGCTACTATTATCAACTAATTGCTCTTGTACCAGTATTGTCCTTAAAACAGTTCATTCTCTTTGGTATTTACTTTCTCGTCTATCTCTAATGAGCAATCATATACCCTCAGAGGCTTCAGTTCTCTAGATTAAGATACAAAGCTTATTTTTTTCAAAAAAGAAAAAAATGAGCTTATTTTACAAAAAGGCCGCCTTCTGATTATTATGGTAACCCTTTTCTTTACATGTTCCAGTTTGAAATAACCTTGAATGGTGAGTACAACTAACCATAGCATTCTCGATGAAGTTTCATTTGTGTCTTGTGCAATGGCATTAGTGCTTCTTTTTCACTCCAGGATGTGGTTCTCCTGGTGTTTCCAAGGGTAAGTAACATTTACCTTATCACAGCAACTCATATTTGTTGGAAGGCCTGATGCAGAAGTGATGGAGTTAAGAACAAAAAAAGCATATGAACAGACTATACTCCTGAGGAGTTGGAGGAAACAGTTATAATAAGACTATTAACTTTGGGTTAAAGGAGAAAACAAATAAAAGACAAGTGTTGTTGCTAAGGCTTTGGGTCAGATAAGCTAGATTAAAATAGTATTTGGTTTAGCCTTGGGAAAAGAAAAGCAGCAAATTGGGAAATAAGAGTTATTACTACAGTTAGAAATAGATAAATATAAATAAGATTAGCTAAGTAGTTTAAACCAAATAACCAAGGATGGAAGCAGTGCTGCATTGTGACTATGAGGTTATAATTGAAGGCAGGGGTTAGGCATTTTTAAGTTCTTTGCTTAGTGTCTCCCAATATGCTGTTGGATGGATTAGCCACAAGTGTTTCTAATAAGGATATAGTGTCCATTATCCAATTTAACTTCACTTCTCAAATAGAACAATTTGGAAGCATAAAGCTTTCTATTTGAGACACTGAAACTTAGAGCCATGCTACCATTACTGTTCAACATTACCCATACTAAAAACAAATTAATTTAATTTGAGGGCAACAGTTGTACTACTTTTAATGTTTTCTTCTTTAATTTTGTATTTGCATGGTCAATAAGCACATTTTCAAGTTTAATGCCCCATAAAAGTTTCATTTCAGTTTGACTTCTGGAAATTCTCAATTTATTCTACAAGATGTAAGGTTTTGCGTCCTTTGCAGTTTCCCTCTTTAATCCTAATGTCTCATTTGTATTGGTTATTTACCCAGTTTTGAGCTTTTCTGCAACATCATCTAGCTCTCTGCTTTGGATACATGTTCAAGAACATTTTTGGACATGCAAGACAAAGGACTTCTAGGCCTCTTCCACATTCAAGTGAAATGGTAATCTGAGCGCTGTTGCCTATATGAGTAACTAATTACTTTTGTCTACTTTAGCTTGCCTATTTTAAATGGATACCCTTCATTACAGGCCTCTATTTACTCTTCCATTTAATTAAAACTCAATTACCTTACGGTCATGCAATCCAAGTCTATTTTCTACAGCTGACATTTTGTATAATGTCCTCACTACTTAAGAAAGCCAAGTTTAAAAGCAGCTCAGCTTTGTAGGTTCATTGGTGAAGGAACATGATCACATCCTGAGGGAACTCATTCTTTATGAGTAGTTTTTGGTCAGAAGCTCTAGCCAGGAAATTAAACAACTCTGCTGATGATTTTCCCAGGGTACACACTGAGATGATTTTGCATATTCAGTCTTAAGAATGCAGTGGCATAAAACTCTTTCATGGCAGGTAAGCTTCTTTGGGGCATTCACTTGACTGACTGAGAGACAAGGTTCCCGAATGCTCCAGGGTAATTACCCTGAAGCTTCCTGGGATGCCCAGAGCAGTATTGGCAGTATTGGTGGGGCTCTACTGACACTCTTCCCTCACAACCAGGTGCAGTTTCATGTCTGTTATACTCTGCTTCTTTAGTTTTCCACACTGCAAAGCAAGAGCGTTCTCCCCATTGCTTTTGTCTTTTCTTTTTCCCTTTTCTCTTTTTCTCTCTCAGACAATGAAAAACCATACTCTGTAAAAAAACTATAAAATATAAGCCTGAGTTTTAAATGATAGAGACTGTGGACATAATCAACTACCATATATGTTTTATCAGCTTTTTAGCAGCCATGCTGTAACAAACTAATTTCAAAGCTGTTTCAAATTCCCTTGCATGCAAGATGAAGCAGGGTACTGAATAAAAGACAGGTATCTGTGAGATGCAGAAGGAGTGGCAGTAATACATTTGTCTTACTTATTTTCATACGAGGCTTACACAAAGGAGGTCCTCTAGAATTAATTTAACAAATGTTATGCTCTTTTGCATTGCTCTGTAGTCTAAAAGGAAAATTTCTGTGTGATGCTCTTTCTCTGAGGGCTTTGGGTTTTCAGCTATGCAATTTTTCTTTTGAAACCATGACTTTCTTTTCAAAACATTCAGTCAGACTCACGGAAGATCCCATTATTGTTCCATGGACTGTGTGGCTTCGCATATTGGTGCTGAACGACAGACTCAATGCATTTCATCAGTATGAGTGTACATTTTAGCCCAACACTGGGAGGTTATACCACACCCTTAGTAGGGGAGACTAGCAGAATACTATTAGTGTAAAGAAGTATTCAAAACCAATTACGATCACATAGCCAAAGACTACCTTTTGCCCAGAGAGTGCTAGCCCTTTCACTATCATGGTTTCCTCCATCCTGACTGAAAACAAGCATTTAAGCACATACTTAGTTTTCTGTCAATATGCATGTGCCAGTCTGAAAGCAGGATAGTGAATCACATTTCACAAAATTAATTGGAGGTGACTGTTCTTTGGGGGCATTGCTTCAATATTACTCCATTTCTTTTCACCCCTCATGTGGGGTCCTGATTTACACTTGTGTAATTCCAGCGTAGCACTCAGACTCTGTAATGAGACTGCAGCATGAGTAAAAACACTTACAAGCAGATTTTTATCTTCCTGTAAATTAGCGATTCTGCAAGAATGTCAAATGGTCCTGCTAAACACATTGAGCTGGCCATGTCTGAAAATTAACTTTCTAGTCATTGCTCCAGCCCACGTGGCATTTGACAAGTGCTACAACACTCAGGGAAAACCATGTTAATTATCACATGACTATTATTTATATCTCTATTTCTTGAAACACTATTCAGTCATTAAAGATAGTGAAAAATGGCACTATCCAGAATGAATATGAAATGAATATTCATAACACAGCTAATTGTCACTGACATCTCAAATTTCATTATAATTTCTGTTTTGCTTAGCACTTTCTCATACTTGCAATAAGCCCATCACTATGCTATTTAATTACTGACTGTAACAGAGGTCCAGACAAAATTACACACAGGCAATAGGAGTCTACGCTTCATAATCAGCTATATAGTTACGATGTTTGTTTCTTATGTAGGTATAGATGTATTTAGGTAGCATAACAGGTCTTAATACGCTTAACAGAATCTCGTACTTTTTTTTAATAGGCATTGCATGTTTTAGTTTCCAGCAAATCTAATAATTCAAGAGCTTCTAAACTTGTTAGTGGAACTAAAAAAGCCTTTTCCCTTCTACTGGGACATTATAATAGGCTTTATTTCTTTACTATGTGCATTTCATCTTTCCTTTGAAAGTGCAAGTAGGAAAACGCAACTAAACAAAAGGGCTTGCAAGTGAGCCATTCTAATGTTTATCAGTAACATTATTTTTCTTGCAGGCTTGTTAAGCTCTTAAATATGTATTTGTATCAAGCGAATTTAAGCCCATGCTTTTTGTGTAATATTACCTACTTCACATATGCATAGACAATATGGGAGCTTAATTTAAAAATGGCTACAGATATAATGCTGGCTATATAAAACCAAAGGGAGATTATTTTAGCTTTAAAAATTGACTTGGGGCAAATTAACACAGTGAAAAAGCATATTAAATACTTACTGCTTCAAACCATACTGATTCTTGCCGCGGCTCCAGAAAGAGCTATCTAATTTAAAATATTTCTCAGACTTTAAAGAGTACTTCTCTTATAAATACTTACCTTTACAGACACTATTGTTTGAAGTGCATTAAAAAAGGAGCTGTTTATCGTCAGCTGTTTAAAGCAAACAGTTTTGAACAGAACACTGTGATGAGGGAGTCTGTCACAGACAGGAAAGCAGTCGTTTGGGGAGGAGAAATTATGACGGTTTGATCACGATGTATTTACCGGAGGTCCTAGGACTGTGGGTCAATGGATCTTCCTTTCTCTAAATGGGAAGAAGTCGACCCCTAACTAGAGGGCGGTCAAGCCACACTGAGCTGTAGGCCTAGCTGCAGAATGCCCACTGATTTCTTCTTGTAATAAATGTCAGCCTCTGAAGCTGTTATTTACAAGCTCTCTCTGTGGTAGCCCTGAGATTCCCAAGGCATCGTTGGTTGCAGCATTATGCACAACAAGTTCTTTCAATCAGAGCAACCAAGGCAACAGACACTGAAGCTGACAGGTCACAACTCCATAACACTTTATAGCGACTGACATTCTTTTTGTTTAAAGGACATTTTTAAAAAATCTAAACCATTTTAATTTTCCTCAGAAAATGTTTCTGTATCCATTAAAAATAGCTCCTCTCCATTTGTCTTAGGTGTGCTATCATTCTTTCTTTTGTTTTATGCTGCAGAAGATTCACAGATGTATATAAGCAGGAATGACAAAAGAGCTGAATGTATGAGAAAGTTTTAGCCTGATGGTACATTTTCATTCTCTAAAAAGGGCAACATGCAATATTTGGAAATTCTTTAAAGGGAAAAATCCGTGCAGACACTTTTAGTTTAAAAGTGATGCTGTCTGTATGGCTCTTAGAGAAGCAATCCGTGATTATTCCAACTTAGATAAATAGTGAATGGAAAAAACTCCAACAAACAACTATATGAGAAGCACATCATACACATACAGACTCTTGACAAAGAATTGTCTGGTGACACTCACAGGCCTAGTTCACTGCCTCCTTCCTAAGAGGGACTAACAGCTAATGACAGTGTCAAAGAAGTTCTGCTGGAGGTCGTATTTTATACTTGTGACATTTATAACCGGGATGTAGGAAAAAAAGCTGTTAATACTGGGAAAAGAATGAGTGAAGTGGAAAACCACACAAACTTCCATGGAATCAATTTGTTAATCTTCATCTCTACCTACAATCACCAGTATTCTCTTCACCCCATGAAGCAGCTAGCTGTCCGATGCATCCTTCTGCAGGAAGACTGTTTAAACACATTAAATATAAAGGCATATTTTAAGTGAATTGAAGAACACATCGGTAAGCATGTATTTAAATGACATTTTACACAAGATTTTAAACAAATGTTTCCTTGAACTCAGTCCTTCATCATCAGTTAATCAGCTGGGACAGAACAGCTACACTGTGGGAGTGCAGAAGTGTGTGAAACAGGGCGTAAGATTCAATTCGTGGCTAAAGTACTCCCAAAGATGCTGGAGTCACTGTTAATGGCCTGGATTCTCCAGGTAGATCAAAGGCAAAAAAACCCCAGACAAGATACCTTGAAAATTCAACTGAACCATGGAAATAAGAAAATGTTCTCAAGTGAGAACAATCAGGTTCTGTAGCATCATGCATTCACTGCATTTTTTTTTTAGTCTTTGTGATTTGGAGATAACTTTTCAAATGTGATCTAATAGTAAACTGGTGTTGTGTTTTCTTCTTCAGTTTGCAGTCAGAGAGGTCCAGGAGGGATGTGAAGATATGTTTTAGAGCTTTTAAAAAACACATGAATTTTAATGAGAATCCCTAAATTTCCCTTTGGTGTGGTTGATACTGCTTTTCTGATTATAGCAAATGTGGAGTGAAGCTGCTATTAAGTTCTTCAGGGCTCCAAACTGACAGTACTGAACTCACTACGGGAAAAAGAAATCAGTTGTCAGAAAACAAATGGACAAATAAATAAATATACTGTTGGAAGTCAGAGAAAATTATTTTGCAATAATGTTACTGGAACTGCTGCAAAAAGCATGGCTTTAATCTATTAGAGAAACCCAGTCAATGTGAAGACAAGATTTTGAAAAGAACAAAAAGAGGACAATGTGAGAGCAATTATATACCAGTTTATGAGAGATTATACTATTAAACTGGCCCAGCTGTAATGTGTGACCTCACCTGTAGAGTAGCTTTTTTACAAACTAAGCAACAGAGAACAAAACGTAGTACCTGTAATAAACACAATGTAGCAAAAGACTATTTAATTGCAAATTGTGATCAAGGAAAAGAAAGACAATAAAAGTAAGCCAGGCGGTAAACCCTTCTGCTCTAAACACCCCTTGTTCTACTCAGTACCTACTGGGTATTTTAGTTCAGATAGCAAAATATCACCTCATCTGGTGATGAGATTCCTCTTATTCAGCTGTAGACATTGAGGTGAATGAGATTTGACTCACAAATTGAGACACCAAATTTAGGTATCTACATGTGAATTAGATATCCAAGACCCCAGTCTTGTCAGCAAAATGCTGGAGTTTGTCAGCTGTTTAAACACAGATGTCTACTGCCTTTCCATTTAAAATGCATTCCTAGGGTATTTGAGACAACCTCATGGGACTAGCAAGTATGACAGAGGACTTCAGGGACACTCTTCTGAGTGAAGAAGAGGCTGGAGGCTAGCAGATATACCTGAGGCATCTCTAATGACATTAGACATCTATGCACGGACAACTGAAGTGAAGCCTTAGTCCATTTGATCAATGGATCCAGAGAGCTATTCAACCCACTCCAAAGTGGACATCTACAGCAGATCAACTGAACTTGTTCCCTACATGCCCTTGCAGAGGACCAGGATGAAATCAGCATTAACAATTCAATGGTGTGCATCTTCCTTCTTTTCAGCATGCATATTAAGTGGTTGGTTAAAGGTTCTTCTGCAGTGCACATGTTCTAAAACTGAGCCAAGCTTTAGATTCATTATTACCCAAATGAACTTCCACAGCAGTAAATTTTACAATCTAGCAGGTAAATCATTGGAGAGAAAGAGAATTATTGTCTTGTCTTATGAAGTCACTTTATTTGGAATACTGTGTTCAAATAACGGTACTGCACTCTTAGAAACAGATTGGCAAAATGGAAGTTTTTCAGAGAAAAAAAGAGATTAGGAATAAATGCTTAGATCTCTACTTCTTAAATCACTTAAATATTCCAAAGAACTCAGTGCTCTAACTACCATGGACCAGGGATGAAAAGGAGGAATAGTATCAGATTGCAATAGTAGAAGTCCCAAGAAAAGAATGGAATTATACTATACAGTACTCTGGGATGTAATTAGAAGCCAGAGTGTGAAAAAAAAAGACAAGAAATATACAGAGAAACTTCCCAGTCAGTGACACTTTTCTAGTTATTCAGCAACTTTTGAAATGTAGAAATCTCACTCTATGGGATACTGAAATCCAAGCTTGATTTAGTAACAGAAAATCATAGAGTCGCAGAATAGTAGCATAGTTTGGGTTGGAAGGGACCTTTAAAGGTCATCTAGTCCAACCTCCCCTGCAATGAGCAGGGACATTTTAAACTAGATCAGGTTGCTCAGAGCCCACTCCAATCTGACCTTTGAAGTTTCCAGGGATGGAACATCTACCGCCTTGCTGGGAAACCTGTTCCCGTGCCTCACCACCCTCATCGTAAAAAATTTCTTCCCTAAATCTAGTCTAAATCACCCTCCTTTAGTTTAAAACCATTACCCCTTGTCCTATCACAAGAGGCCCTGCTAAAGTTTGTCCCCCTCTTTCTTAGAAGCTCCCTTTAAGTACTGAAAGGCCGCAATAAGGTGTTGCCAGAGCTTTCTCTTCTCCAGGCTGAACAACCCCAACTCTCTCAGCCTGTCCTAATAGGAGAGGTGCTCCAGCCCTCTGACCATTTTTGTGGCCCTCCTCTGGACCCATTCCAACAGGTCCATGTCTTTCCTGTGCTGAGGACTCCAGAGCTGGATGCAGTACTCCAGGTGGGGTCTCACCAGAGCAAAGTAGAGGGGCAAAATCACCTCCCTTGATGTGCTGGCCACGTTTCTTTTGATGCAGCCCAGGATACGGTTGGCTTTCTGGGCTGCAATTGCACATTGTTGGCTTATGTCCAGCTTTTCATCCACCAGTACCCGCAGGGCTGCTCTCAATCCCTTCATCCTCCATCCCGTATTGATACTGCAGTTGCCCTGACCCAGGCGCAGGACCCTGAACTTGGTGTCGTTGAGGTTCATGAGGTTCACACAGGCCCACTTATCGAGCCTGTCCAGGTCCCTCTGGAGAGCATCCTGTCCATCAGGCATGTCAACTGCACCACTCTGCCTGATGTCATCTGCAAACTTGCTGAGGGTGCACTCAATCCCACTATGTCATTTATGAAAATATTAAACTGTTCTGGTCTCAATACGGACCCCTGAAGGCCACCACTTGTCACCAGTCTCCATCTGGACATTGAGCCATTGACTACCATCCAACCAATTCCTCATGTATCGAACAGTTCACCCATCAAATCCATATCTCTCCGATTTAGAGAGCAGGATGTTGTGGGGGACTGTGTCAAAGGCCTTACAGAAGTCCAGATAGATGACATCCATATCTCTTCCCTTGTCCACTGATGTACTGAAAATGTACTCTAGAAGAGTGTCTGATATCAACAGGGAGACCGATGGGATAATCTGAAAAACTCATCTATTAGCAACAGCTATGAATTTTTCCACACACTATTAGTTGTCAGATATTTTGTCAGAAAAGCAACCATCCTGATAAAGAAACAAGATTTGTCAAGAGAATATGGAATAACTCTTACTCTGGATTCACACTGGTAGGCCCTTAGCAGCACTGCCTTAAATGATATCTATCCACCAATATTTCTGTTTAGCAGATGCTCATTGGCTAGTACTTATTTTGGACTGGCTTTAAAGTAGAAGATTAAAGGCATTGAGTATTGATAACTAAATTAAAAGGGCTGGCTGCCAATAGCTATAACAGTAAGTAATGAATAAAGAGCATTGCCTGCTCTGTGTCCTCTTGACCATGCAGAACAATCATTAAGAATTAAATGCCGTGATTCAGTCCCCCTCCTCCCTTTTCCCCAAGAGGCAATGCCTCACACACCACCAAGTATGCAGTACTCTGGGAACAAAGCCAAAAGTAGCAACTCGTTCTCTGAATGAGAACAGCTCAAAAATAGGTCTTGCCCAAGCAGGAGCAGCAGGGGGAGGGGAATGACAATGTTTCCTACTATTGCTTATAATGCACTTTTTTTTTAAAATGGAATGAAATTTGTATTAACACGTCTTTTACTGTGTTTACTTTCTTAAATGAAGTTCAGGATTTTGGCTGAGAGGCTACACTGAAAATACATAATACAATTATTCTGTTTCCTTTACTCTTATTCTTTCACTTTTGCAACCATACGTACTGTAGCTAGAGTGACTTTTGTATAGGCAGGTCAGGTAAGTCACAGCAACTGACCATGTGTGAAGTTTTGAAACAAATACCTTCCACCATTCCACACCCTCCTTCTCTTTCCCCAATCTCTGCTCCTGTCACATATGAAAAAAAATAGTTGCGTGATACATATTAAATATGTATCAGCTTTATACACATAGGCTGGCCTATATGTTTGTATATACACATAGGCTTGTATTAACTCTTGTGGTTAACCTAAAGAGCTATGGTGATGATTTAAAGAAACTGTTCTACAGAAAACTAAAATGCAACTAAAAATATAGCTGAGAAATAGAGATCCCCCCCTGTTGGCCTAAGTTTGCTGTCTTAGACTGGTTATACTAAAATAAGGGCACTGACTTTGTTGTAATTGAAAGTAGGAACAAACTACAACAAAAATTATGTAAGGCTTGCATCTCTTTTTAAGTTGCTTGATTTACTCTTGGTAGAATGCAACACAACTTTTGAATTACCCCCCCAGTTACATTTTCAAAGGCTTTCTCTCTCTTTTGCTTATAATCACCTGCTGAATGCTTTATATACATGTTATTTTGCATTTGGAAAACATATTGTGGTGTTTGGTTTTGTTTTTTTTTTTTTTTTCTATATGCTTTCCTTTCTAATGATGTTCAACATTAATGTCACACTCCTATTTACTCTGTTTGCATATCGACCTTGATGTCAGCACAACACCGGTGCTGGATGTGGTTAGTTAAAATGAGTTCCTTCTGTTTGCTGTGTAGCAACAGAGCATAAAATGGAGACGATAATCTGAATCCTCCAAAAACAATGGCTATTGTTTAGTTGTTTTTAGATTTTACATCTCCATTGATAACTACAGGGTAGAATGGGCAAATCACAAGTGGTATTGAATTCAGTGGGATTATACTGACAACTCATTTAATCAGGTATGTTCAGCATAAAGAAAGCATTAAACACTCTTCAGGCTGTGGCTGGCCACATATGCGCATGCAGATGACAGAAAAAGCTACTCTTGCAGGTGACAGCCACAGGAATACTGGGGAGGGCAGTCAAGGTTAGCAGAATTGAGCTGAGCAGCAATAAACAAGCTCTGAACCGTTTCAAACTGTGGCTGAGCTCCTCCTCCAGCATCCCCTCTCCAGAGGTCTGGCACCCTCTGAAAAGGCTTCAGTATGTGACGGATGAATCAGAGAGTATTCCTTGAGGGAATTCCACTGTTGCATGGCTCCTCTTTGTCTCTTGTTCCCTCTAGTGTAACACAGTGCATGCAGTTACCACATTCATATATTCAAACACCGGGTTTGCACACAAATACAGATGTTTGCATCTGCATAATGAATGCACCTTCATTTTTTAGGGTATACTCACAATGACTCTAGCCTTTAATGTCTGATTAAATTAGGAAGATGTACATTGTGACTTCATATAAACTTCATGGAACAATTCTGAGATCAACAGCCTGTATTTTAACCATTAACATACCAACATCTTTCAGCTGTTCCAAGTTGGGAGTTTTTGTTGTTTGGGTTTTTGTTAATACTCTACATACTGGAACAGGGCATATCTTACATATTTTTTAGCATGAAAAAAAGTATTAGAGTAGGTATATGATAGTTAATAAAATACAGTGAAGATCTGAATGTTTTTCTTGAATGTATACAGCTTTCCAGATATCTGACTTTTAAAAACCATGGAACAAACTGGACACTGTGCTCGCATTGCAGTCACTGGAGGGAAAAAAAAAACCCACATCCAGACAGCAATCTATCTTATTTTCAGATAAGCATCTGAGATAGGTCAGCACATTGCTAAATGCTCATTTCTCTGTGTAAATTACAGGTAGAGGCTAGGGTGGATATCTCAGACTTGTACGTCTGCATTTTTGATGTTTGTGATTTGAGAAATCATCAAATGTCCAATGTCCAATGCCAGTTCAAAAATGTACCCCTGTGCTCATCCTCCTCCCTTTTTACATAGACTTCATCACAGAATCAAGGAATCTTAGTATTGCAGAGTGGTTGAGGTTGGTGTGCACATCTGGAAATCCTTTAATCCAATACCTCTGTTGAGAATAGGGTCAACTACAGCAGGTTGCCCAAGGCTGTGTTCAGTTAGGTTGTGAATATCTTGAAGGATGGAGACTCCACAACCCCACTGTGTTTGACCATCCTCAAAGTAAAAGATTTTTTTCTTACGTAAAAGTAAATTTTCCCGTATTTCCATTAGTGTCTATTGTCTCTTCTCCTTTCATTGGGCACCACTGACAAGAGTCTGACTCCCTTCTCTTTATAACCCTTCCATTAAGTACTTAGAGACAAAGATAAGATCCACCTGAGCTTTCTAATCTCCAGGCTAAATAATCCCAAGCTTTCTCAGCCTCTCCTCATATGACAGATGGTCCAAGCCCTTAACAATCTTTGTGGTCCTTTGCTGGACTTGCCCTGGTAAGTCCATGTCTCTCCCATACTGGGGAGATCAGCATTGGACACAGCACTCCCGATGTGTCCTACCGGCACTTAGCAGAGAGGAAGGTGCCTCCCTCTTCCCTGCTGGTGACACTTTGTCTAATGCAGCCCGGGAGGCTGTTGGTCTTCACCGCAAGGAGCTCTGCTGGCTTATGCACAGCTTGCTGTCCAGCAAGATTCCCAGGCTTTATTCTGCAAAGCTGTTTTCCAACCAGTCAGCCCGCAGCCTGTACTGGTGTATGGGGCTATTCTTCCTTGGCTGCAAAAGTCTGCGTTTTCAGTTGTTGAACTTCACAAGATTAATACTTCAACTCATTATAGCCATCAAGAAGTCAATTAATCCAGTCCTTTAAGTTATCCTTACAATCAATTGGAAGAGTAAAACTGCTTCAAAGGGCAATTCATCCTTCTGTTCCACTGAATAATGTCTGAGAGAAGGGAACACATCTCTCTCCACATGTGTGGCCAGTCACAGACTGGAGAGTATTTGATGTTTTCTTTATGCTGAACATGTTCACTTGCTTCACAAAAAATCACTCTTAATGCCTTATGCTTTCTCATCTGAAGAGAACGTGGATACTAAGTCTCTACTAGATATAGTTGTGATGTTGCTCAGCTCTTCTTTGATCCCCGGTGTCCAAAATCCAAATGCTCCTCTGAGTGGCAACCTTCCCCCTCTTTGAGGCATGTCCTTTATTTGCTGTCTTATTTTAGTCTGTAGTTAGTTTACCCACTGTCTCAAAAAGTTTTACTGTTAGTCACAATATTTTAAAGATATTTCTGGAATATTTCACAAATCCCATGTGTTATACATTCACTATTCATACATCCAGTCAAACTCACTACCTTTAATCTGCCTGGATTTTTTCACACACACCACTTATGTTATGCTTGATTTTAAAGTTTGCTTCGTACAAACTACTTTTCCCATCATCCTTTAAGCAGTTTTAAGAGTTCATGTAATGGCAGCTTTCAGCAAAGACAGAACACAACTGAAGTCAGTTAATTTAGATTTTTTCTGGAGTAAATGCAGAAAAAAGTGTTGCTTTTATCATATACACAAGTCATTGAAAGTTTGTGTTGCCATTGGCAGTTTAAAGTCCAATGACAGATTTTACATTAAAATTATAACATGAAACTCACTTGTAATCATAGATTCTGTTACAAAACCATATGAATCCTGGGGTCTTTTCCACAAATTGACAAATAAAGATATATCTATGTTGGTTAAAGGAAAAACTGGGCTAAGTGGAAATTTATGTGCAAAAGAAAAAAAAGGAGAAAGAACTATTCTTGCACCTAATCCATCCCGCAAATACTTATCTCTAAAGTGAAAAATCCTACACTACTCACAAAAAGAAGTACTGTTTCAAGGTAGGATTTTATGATGGAATCCTATTATGTTAGATTCCTGAAGCTCTTGTTCTGAAAAACTTTGTCGTAAGAGTAATTGTTACACAGACCGTTCCGTTAGGCCAGGTTCTGAAATTCTCATTCATTTTTCCATCTACTCAGCCAGTGGCCTTCAATAACCCTTTCAAAAAATGACAGAGTTCCCCCTCTGGCATGCCCTCTCCAGAGCTGTGACTCCCTTTGAAAAGAGGTCAGCTTGTGCAATATACACTATATAATGCCAAAAGCAGACTGTTGAGATAGACCAATCATTCTAAGTCATGCATGCTTTCCTCCACTTTTTTGTCACCTTCTCTTCTTAATTTTTTAAGGCTGCTGGGAACCAAACTGGCCCCTGACATTAGTAAGGCGTTCTTAGGAGTCACTTTGCTGGGCTTAATTATAGCAGTGATGCAGAAGGGCTGTGCATTTGGTTTTGTATTTTTACTGTCCTTGGTCGAATATTATTGAAGGACAAAGTAGACAATGTAATAAATGTCACAGCGTATTACAGAATTTATATGAGGCCTTAAATCTTTTTTGGAAGCAACTTGAACAAGGACTTTACAATTAAAAATGTAAATCTCTAAGGAAAAAAAAAAAACCCAAACCCACAAAACCCTAACTAGAAGAAAAGGACAACGAGGATCTTAGTGGATATTCAACAATATTCCTGCTAAACCATATCCTGCATTATCATATTTTAATAAGAACAAAACAAAACCAAGCCAACGAAACAAAAAAAAGAACAAACAAAGCCCCCCAAACCCCCAAAAAACAAAGCCAAACACAAAAATCCCTGGTTTACATTCCAACTGAAAAAGAGTTTAGGCACATAAGAACTGGGCTGTACAGGTGTTTCCAAAAGCCCCTCAACTTCCTCCTTGACTTCAAGACACTGCAATTCTTTTCAAAAATTACCATTCTCCTACGATACATTCTTGCTTCCTTCATAGGTGTGAACTGTATGCTACTTTCCTTACAAGCCTGTCATCAAGCAATCCATGTAAGCACTTGCCTGTCATTGTTTCCACCTGAACGGCACTGATCAGTTAAGTGCATTTTTACATTACTTGTTTCCTTTTTATTTTTTACATCACAGGAACATAATTTGGTGCCACAGAGAAAGACCATTGATGTCTACTGCTGCTACGCTCCTTTGATGAAAGAGCATAGGACACTACATCATTTTACTTGGACCAAAATGGATTGGTAGGACCAATCTAGAGTCAGATTAGGGTTCGCACTTTTATTGCTGATTAGTAAGCACACTGCGGCATGACGGCCAGCTGCATCCTGAGGCTGCCCATCTAGCACCCACACCCACAGCAGTTGCAATGCTGTGGGCAATAGATGCTGCTGTTACTTCTAAATAGCAACTCTTTTCCCAACATTCCTTTCTCTTTGTTTGGACTAGATATTGAAGCATTACTAGCAAAACACTTTTTACTTGTATCTGGAAACCCATAGCTCTCTATAAGGGCTATCTTTCCCCCTGATTAACACAGCTTTTCTTTAGCACTCTATCTCAGAACCATTTCTCTGCTGTGAGCTTTCCTTCTCTAAACCAAAGCTGCCACTGAAAAATGCAAAGATTGTACGAACACGAGCAGGAAGTTTTCATTAACTTTTATTTCTAACCTTCTAATTGGTGTCTGCCATAATCATGTATATAGTTTACCTATATCTGCCTAATTCTAATGTAGGTTTCCACCAGACTGCCTGTTAACAAGTAATCATTTAAAGGGATAACTCCAGTGTAAAATTCACACTTGTGTATGAACTGTTTTTAGCTATTATTCTTGGAACGAACATTTGAGATTATCATCTCAGAGAGAGGAAAAAAATATTGTTCTGGGTTTTCAGTCTTTATTTTCTGCATCCAACAGCTGCCTTCTGCGTCATTGTTCTGTTCCCACAGTGCCTTCAGTTTACATCAGTCTGTGATTTGGTTTATTTAAGTCCATAAGAAATATAAAATACGTAGGAAAGTCTAAGTCAATTAATAGTATTTTTCTCTTGGCACTACTACTGTTAAGGCTTCACCAAATTCCTCTCTGTTGATCTACCAGAAAAGCAGAAAGCCTGCTTTGCCATCAGCACAGTTTATTCTTAGTGAAGGCCAAAGAATCATGTTCTGTTTTAATCACAGTCAAGAAAATGTTTCAATTTATTTGAAAATATGTCGTAAGTGAGAAACTGCAGGAGGTTTTTTTTTTCTTTAAAGTTATTGACATTTTATCTCTGATTCTTCACAAAGTGGGATCAGCTATTTCATCCTTGTGCTCACCAGCATTAGAATCACTACAGACAGTGAAATGCAGTTAAACTTTCTAAGACCTGGATATTGATCTAATTAAAAAAACCTCTTTTCAGATTGATTTTTATTAGATTTCTTACTAAGAAATAAAAAAGTGCAGGAAGTAAACAACAATCATGCCATTCTTTACTAAGGCTGTCACTTCTGGGGACACGTTCTCCTTCTCCATCAAGCCATGTCATCCAAGAATGTCATATTTATCCCATGTGCTCTTTGCCTATGCAGACTCTGTGCATTGTAGACTAAATATACCTGTGCTGCACTGCACATACACTCCTTTTTTAATGTAAGACTTTTTTGAAGGAACATGGCTGCCTTCTACATGATATATTCTGTTATATTTTAACTAAAGTTAGACTTTACCTTACATAGACAATATTTCTATCCTCAGATAGTCACACTCAGGCTCTCTTTACAGTCCAAAACTTGTAGAAAACCATTAATTTACCCATATACACTAGATACTTTAAGGATGAGAGAAATCACTGCCTGCTAGGATCTGCTTCACTCCATAGAATCCAAATGGGAGTCTCGATATCTACACTTCAATAAGTCCCGTTCCATGCCTGTCTTTTCATCCACAACTCACCTAATGTGCAATTAAGCCATGCCTTTATCACTCTACAGGAGTCTAGTCAACAACTGAAAACTAAAACCTCTTATCATATTTAATTAGGCAATTTAACCATGCTGATTTCAGAATTGCACTTCTTCATGATTCACATTTGAAAACAAAACCCAGAATGTTTAGAAAGAAACTGTCACGTTGAATGGCAGCTCAAGGAGCCTTCCAAATCATAGTATCAGTCTTTCCTGAGATATCAGCTCTTGAGGAGCTTTCTCCATGACTCTAGTAATCTGGGCACCAAGCAGAGAAATTCTGAAGTCCAGGAATGTGTGGAACTGGAATTATACTGTAAGCCAACAGCACTGAGAATTTAAAATGCTGATCCACTTCTCTTGCCTTTCCCACAATAAAGGTGTTTGGGCCTGGTTTAGGTTCAACGTAAACAGATTTTTTTTAACAATCAGTACTGAGATAGTATTATTTCAAGAAAAAAGAAACATCTTAGAATCACAGAATCATAGAATGGTTTTGGTTGGGAGCGACCTTGAAGATCATCGAGTTCCAACCCCCCTGCCATGGGCAGGGACACCTCCCACTAGACCAGGTTGCTCAAAGCCCCATCCAGCCTGGCCTTGAACACCTCCAGGGATGGAGCTTCCACAACTTCTCTGGACAACCTGTGCCAGTGCCTCACCACCATCAGTGCGAAAAATTTCTTTCCAATATCTATTCTAAATCTCCCCTCTTCCAGTTTGAAGCCATTATCCCCTCGTCCTATCACTACATGCCCTTGTAAAAAGTCCCTCCCCAGCTTTCCTGTAGGCCCCCTTTAAGTACTGGAAGATGGCTATAAGGTCTCCCTGGAGCCTTCTCTTCTCCAGGCTGAACAACCCCAACTCTCTCAGCCTCTCCTCACAGGAGAGGTGCTCCAGCCCTCTTACATATGAGGTTTGTTCAGCTTGCAGTTTACAGAGTTGAATGAAGATCAAAGTCAGTATGGTATCAGTATCAGCCTTGCATTGTGTATGGATAACTGCATGGCTCAGTGTTCTTACCAGAAAACAAAAAGCCTGAAATTCTGTAACTGAACACTCACATAATAATGTTCTCGAAAATTATTTTCCAAATGAAAAATACTGAAAATGTATGGCACCTTCAAGCCTCTTGAGTCTGCTCTATTCAGCAAAAAGAACAAATGCAAAAGCAAAAATTCAGTGGAGCCAGGATAGATTTCTTGGAAACAATTTACATCAGTCTGTATCTGAGAGAAGACATTGCTGGATGAATACTGATAAAGCAAACCTAGATATAATCCTAGACATTTTAAAATAAGAAATGCAGTTGATTACCTAACACCACCTTCTCTTCCTCAACTCAAACTGTGAAGTTACAAAGAGTTATTATGGTATGCAGTTAGAATAAAAAAAATTAATACATGTCATTAGAAGAAATGTAAGAAGTTAAATTTTTCCCACATTGCATATGAAAATCAAAATTTGGACATTTGGAGAGCCATCTAAGTAAATGCAGCCACCAAATAATAATTTCTTTTTTTTTTTTTTAGGAGCTATATGACTGACTGATTCTTAATAACTGCAAAAATAGCTGCAGGCAAACAACAATACTAAGCTTGCAGTGCACAGAAGTGAGCTAAAAACAGATGCCAGCCCTCAGCTCTTCCTGTATAATTTGTACACGGTAACGATAGTAAAGTGATTCCTTAAGCATATTTTCTAGCTTATTATTCACCACTATCTTATTTCATGTGGCACTTCAAAATGCTCTTTTATACCTGGGTTGCTAGAACAGGATATCAGCAGCTTTTAGCTAGTGCATATAATTGAAAGGCTGTTACTTAAAGCAGGCACCATTAAAAAATCTGAATTTGCCAACAGTTACAACCCAATTCTACACCTAGAATAGAAAAGTAATTATGGTATGCTGCTGAATTTTAAAGTGTTGGCGACTCTTGATCTTTTAATGGTGACTCCTGTTCACAATAAGAAGCATATACCTTGAGGCTCTTTCTGTCATCTATGTATACATATTGTAACAGAAACAGTGCAAGTAGGTAAGATGGAAATAACTATTTTATCAGGAATTAAACTTTAAAAAAACTACATTAACTTTCAAAGGTCCTTTCAAAATTTTTAAAATTTTGTCAGTTCTGTTAATTTCAGTGGTGATGACTGAATTAACTTTCCAGAAATGAGACTAGAATCACATCTTCTGTTTCTCCTTTGTGAAAGGACTCACGGTGTTAGACATAAAGTACTTAATATCACTCTTCAGCTTTAAAACGAACACCACACCATTAGCAATTCCTAACTACACATTGTGCAAAGGGGATGAAAATCAAGTGACTCTGCATTGTAATTTTGCCAGAATAAGATCCTGCTGCCTCAGGTGAAATCAAAATGAAGTCTTAGTACTGCAAAGAATATGTGTGTTCTACTATACAGACGTGTCCTAATGGCACTTTATACAGTGCAGTATGTTAAGTACACTTAACGTCTGACAGCTTGCACATTTTGTTAAAACAGGAACATATCTGTCATTTCTGAGGCAGACTCAAAAGATTAGGAGGTTAAAATTATTAAGTGTGGTGCCTTTTGTCGCTGAAAATGGTCTTGAATGTGAAGGCACCGGTGAGCTGACTTGATTCCTATATTGTTGTACATAAGCTGGATTTGCACTAACAGTACAGTACTGATTATACCTTCAAGCAAGATTTACTTTCCTGTAGAAGATCATCCCTCTTTATTTACTGAGCTAAGCACTTCATGTGCATCGCCTTTTCTATCGTAAAATAAAAGGGCTTGTATTTAAAAAGTCTGCTGGTGAATGAAGAGTTATGTATGTCTTCATTTATTTCAATTTTTTATCATTTATGCATTCAAAATGCTTGTAAGAACTACTGCTTTATGGAAAACTGATACTAATATTGTACAATTACTGTAAATAGCCTTTGGGAATGTAGTGGCAATGTTTTCTGTCCCTGTGTTACCCCAAATTGGAGCATGGATGAATGTCAACTTGATCAGTCACATTCAGGTGGGTTTTTTCATCCTAAAAGTTAAAATCCCTGTCTTTTTTTTAATATTCACAGTTCTCAAAACTCATATTTTTATCTAAATAAATAATGCAATTAACAAATTCATATAATCTTTATTAATTCAAGGAATACAAAACATTAAAAATAGTCACAACAACCACTTGGAAATGAAAGGTAAAAATATTATCCTTTATTCTGTTTGCCAAAAGTGAGAAAATTAACTTGATCCTGTAACAGAGTGTAAGGTCACTGGAGATCGACCCATTTGTATAAATCTTTTTTTTTTAATTTTTTTTTCTTTTATTGCTACAGCAGCCTTTCTGGTATGAGAACACTAATGTATTACTTCTTAAACTATCTGTTATTAAATCACAATAATGATATTTCTTTTACTTTGTCAATATTAGGTTTGTATCTGAAATGCAGTTGAGGCCAGTTAAGGAGAAATAACTAAGCTAAGACAGGAAATTTTGAGAATTCAGGAAAAGTGTCTCCACGTTAGCCTGAACAGAGCTCATTCTGTTCCTTTTTTAATGTAATTTCTGTTCTAAGAATTTAAGACACCATAGAGTCACCAAGCTGGGACACAGAAATCCCACTAGCAGCACAACTCTGGAGAGTACAACTCAGCTACCTTAAAAATGACACAAATCGTAAGAAAGAGAACCCAGGCTCATTCATTTGATTTTAACAGATGAAACAAGGACCAGATTCCTAGGAATTTACTTCATTTTCACTTAGCACTCATTCAGGTCAGTTCCCATCGGCAGTAGCATGAATTAAAACAAGACCAGACCTCATATTTGGCTTAGTAGGAATTGTAATGCTGTGTGCCATGGTTTGAGATGTCTGTCTCTTTGAAGAATATCAATCTTTCTACATGCTTTTGAATGTCTGTGTCTCTGTTCAGTACCACAAATTTACAAATTTGGAGTGACATTCTAAATGTTACTCACTCTGCAAGAAAGAGAAATCCAATATACTTTGTACTTAAATGATGGCAGGAATGGTTGTTATTCTGGATATTCTGGGTCAAGGAACAGAATGATGAATTTCAGTTTCATGAATGACCTTAAGTGCAGAAATCCAATACAGCAGTTCTATGCACATAAGTGGATAGAAATAATGGCAACAATGTTTGTGACTCTGTCCTTCATTGGCATAAATCTGAGAGTCTACATAGACAGGCAGACCTTGGAAATGTCATACTTTCTGGTAAACGCTCTTAGTAGGGTGAGAGAAAGATTTCCTCCTGTTCATACCTCTTTGCAAAAGTGAGACTGATCCCCATGAAATGTTGAGCCCCATTGATGAGGTCTTCCAATTCCTCATATCTTAACTGAAAGTTGAACATTTCACACAGGCTAACTTTTGATTTGGTAGATTAACTTATGTCTTTTATTGCCTTTTTCATAGTCATGGGTAGCTATTTGAAGGAATAGACTTTCCTGTAATAAAATCAGGATGGACAGGCATAGGACTGTAAAGATTCCCTAAGCGGTCCTCAAGAATTCTGCATAGGTTTTTCCCTACTTTTACTGCAACATTTTAAGCATGTGGAAAACATCTCTTACAGACTAACACTCTATGAGTTTTTCTATTTGTTTCCACAAAAGAAAACCAGTGTGTGTTAACTTGTAAAATTATGCTGAAGGCATGAGATAGTCCAACAGCAAAATTAAATCTTAACTGCCTTACCAGTTTTAACGTAGAGGTCTAGACTTCTGTTCTTTAAATTAAAAATTAAAAAAATTAAACTTAGAATTTTTGTAAAGAATCCACTTGTAGAACTAGAATATTCTTATTTCCTATACAAAGCATCATCAAGCTTTTATACAAATCAATGATATCTAAGAACCTTATGGAGAAATTACTAGCAGCCAGCATCCAATCATAATTATTCTCTCACATTCTTAGTCATACTATGATTTTTAATTTTACAAAGGAAGAAGTTTTTCTCACCAGCTTCTAACAAGTAGAAGACATGAGATTTTTGAAGTAGTATGAATAGAAAGCCCCACTTCACTGTGTTTCTACCCAGCCTACTGTTAAACCAGAAGATCATAAAGAAAGATACATTATATATGAACTTTTATTTCATAGCATTTACGTTTTTTCTGTGCACGCAAAGGAATTCCCAATTCAATCAAAATGCTGATAACCTTCAGTTTGGAAATTGTGCTTACTTGAAAGACATCTGGATTTTAAAAAGTAATAAAGGTTAAAAAAGCCCCAAAACTTATTAAAACTAGCTAGCTGGCTGTCTATCAAATTGCAAATATAAATGGAGCACTTTCACCAACTGTACATCTAGAAATCTTAACTTTTTTCTCTTGCAAATAGGTGACTTCTTGGCCCTTTGATTTTTAATCTATATGTAAGTAACTTGCAAGACAATGAACACCCCACATCGTCTCCGGTAAAATACACAGTAACACAAATAATGTGATGAGGTAGATGAACAGGGCTGATCCCTGCTATAGAACAATTGTGATTGCCTGGTAAAGTGTGAATAGGAAAAAAAAGGAAAAAAAAAAGAATATTAGTATGGCCAAAAATAAGATTATATCTACACCAATAAAGAATGAATGGCATTCTCACAGGATCTTACGCTAGATTCTGGGCTAAAATAACTCTGCAAAGTCCTGTGGGACTGTTACTGGGCTGAATACAACTTTCCTGTGAAAGACTTACCTAATGTGCCTATAAAGGGAGGACCTTCACTACTGAGTCAGTAGAGCACTGCTGTCCAAGATACAACCAATTTTGGAACAGTCTGTTCAGGTCTGCTAAAACGGTCATCTAGGAGATCTCTGATAAAATGGAAGGGTTTCAGAGGACATTTGAGAAAATAATGAAAGGAATGAAAACAGACCTTCTGAGCAATTCAGAGTCCAACATATCTTATCAAAGGAAAAGATTAAGGAAGAAAAAGTGACTTAGTCACAGTCTGTAAAGATCTATACAGTTTTTATCATGCAGTTTCCCATTCAGCAAACAAAGGTAAAATAAGATCCCATGACTGGCAGTTGACGATACCCAAGTTTGCCCCAGGAGTGTAGTGAAATCTTCTAATTGAAGACTGTTAGAAGCATTTATGTAGTATTACTTTTGACTCTCACCACTTGATGTATTGAAATCATTTTTGTAAGTTTTCCTAAAATTTGCTTTTTAGAGCACTGTTTAATAACATGGTGGTCTTTCCCAAACTAATAATCTGCTGACAACTTAACTGATAACTATTCTTTCCAATCTTAGAGGGTAAATTAATTCAGTGAATGATTCAGAGAAAATACAAGGATAATTCACCAATACCCAAAGTGAAAAAGATCGGCATTATAAACCTCTATTTCATTAATAGATTCGTGATTTAAACACATTTTTGCAAAACCTCCTAAATGAAGATTCATTTCTTTTTTGTCAAGAAGTCTATTTCTTTATTCATGAGTCCACAGTTCTTTAAAAAAATAGCATCCATTGTAATATCATCAATTGGAAAGGCAATATTTTGAGTTAAAATCCTGTCTATTCAGGCTTTATTTTTGTTTAAATGTAGTAGGATGTGGACTACAGATACTTTGAACAATAAAATCTTCTATCCTTTGGCAAGCACTCATTCACTTTTAAACTCCAGGTGTCTGTGATCGAGCACTAAAGCACCGTAATTAAAACACGGAATGCTAGATATATTTAACAGGTTCAATTTTGTTTGCTGGTTAAAGACTGAGAGACCAAAAGATGGAGCCTATTAACAATACTGTATGAAGAAAGAGAAATCACTGCAGAGTGAAGTAAGTCCCACAGGGGGCCTAGCAAGCACCTGCCATTTCCACGCGGTGAGAGATCAATCAGTCTCTGTATGCAGCAAGCCGACCTGCCAAAAGCTGAACCACAAGGGGGAGAGAAGAAAAATGATCAATTCCCCAAATTCTGTGCTCTCCAGTAATAAAACGCTGTGCTCTAAACACTTACACTGTCTTTGCAATTGTGATATCTTAGTCAAGTTCAACATCTGCAGTGGAACTACAGTCTGATACACAGAAAGAAAGGTATTCAAAGTGCACTAGAAAACAAATTCTCTCTATTGTTACTGCGTAAGTTCAGTCACATTACAAGGAAAACAAGTTTTAGGGTCTTCAGACTTACAGTTGTGAAGTACAAACACCCAGTTTTTTGTTCTCATGCACAAGACTGCAGTTTAAATTTTGCAGACTTCAGTTCATTGCTTATTTGATTTCTGCTTGCAGTGGAGGACTGAGTTGGCCAATAGAATCGTAAAACATACTAAATATGTACCAAACCCAACAGTGGCAATTGGGAATGAAAACAAGAGAACTGGAACTTGGTATTTGTGTATTTGCTAGAACGTGTAGTTATCAACACCCCTGTAAAGTCCATTTATTATCAAGCAGAAGTATAATCAAAGAATCAAAGGATATTGCACGTAATTCTAGGTCCTACGAAAACTCTAGGCTGTTACTGGCTTGGGTCAGTGCCTGGGCACGTGCATACAGTTACACGTTAAGGTAAGGAAAACTAATCTCAATTTTCAAAAATCAGAAGCCATGAATGAAATCTCTAGACATTACCATTCTTTCCTAGGTAATCAAGCACTCAAATACATCTTAAAAGGTGACACAATCAAACAAAATTGTCTGGAATTCTAGGGAAAGCACTGAGATCATGCGCTTCTTATGCGATTAGCCTGAATCTTTTAATATTTTCATGTTCTCTCTCAAGTGTTCTTAAAGCCACTTTCCCACAATATGAAGTGCGATTTTTCATTTCCTGTTATACAGAAGACAGCTGTGGAGCAGTGGTACAGTAGTAAATAATACAGGATGAGAATCTGTTTGGTATACAGAAAAAAAACGAAAAGCCTTATTAGAGTTATTTATTTGCATTTACCCTTCACTACTGTTATGAAGAATGATGACTATTAATTAAAAAAGTCCAAAGCTGGTTTTTGATGTAACAAAAGAAGTCCAGAGTGCCAAAAATGAAAAATAAAGAGGGCAGCCAAAAAATTCAAAATAATATAGTATTCTTCATTAGTCGATTAGAAAAATATTTTTGTTTGAAACAAAACAGTGGAAACAAATGGTCTGATCTTCAGAGAAAATTGTTTGTTTCTCATTCACTTGAGAAATTGTTCCAGAACAGTTCATCCTTGCACAAATATTACCTTTGAAATATTATCAAAGTCACTGTCTGCAGAGGTTATCTGCTGAGCAAGTGCCTGTAGTTTTAGCTCAAGAGAGATCCAAAGATGGCTACAACTTTTCCATCAAACTTGCAGAAGAAAAAACAGGAGTTTTATCATATACAGTCAGGCTTTTAAATAGCTTGTTCAGTTCTGCCAGTTCCTGCTTTAATCTATTCTCTGGGACTGCATTTAGGTTTCAGCAAATCCATCTCCCCATTAGTTTTGCTCCTCAAATATCCTTGTTGATATATTTAATTTTAATATTGCACCTTCAGTTGCCTCACAGAGACAAATACCACATGACAACGTGTGGATTGTGCTGCTCTTCAAACTGATGTGAAGTTCTGACTCCACTGAAGTGAACAGGAAGACTTCCGTTGCTTTCAGTGGGATCAGGGTTTAACACACAGACTCTACAAAACACATCTCTAGGGGCTGCACCACAAATCCTGTTATCAGTCAGTGACCTGAACAAGTTCAGTACATTAACATTCAGTAAATTAATTTGTACATTCAAAAAAAAAAAGATTTAATTAATGAGTTATGTAGACAATCTTTAAGCAAATAATTAAAACAAGAACTTGATAAAGATTAAAAAGAAAGAAAGAAAACCAAACCAAAACAAAAACCCCACAAAAAAACCCAACAGAACAGCACATGTGGAGAGGCAAACTGAAAATAATTTCTTTCACACAAAACAGAATACAATTCAAGCCTTTCTGTACATGTAGCATACTTGCCTATTAAATAAAAAGCAAGAGATTCTGTCTTTTTGGTTTTCAAAGACACTGAAAATATACTGTACTTCTGTGTGAGAGCTAAGTACACAAATGCTGAACAATGCTGCAGTCTTTAGTGATTGCTTCTTTTCCAAAAACCGATTTCAGGATGACATAAACAACTTGCTACCAAGTTCAGTATATGAATTCTGTGTCACTTGGGCTTACTGTGATACAATGCCTACAGAAGAGATTCAAAGGTACAGCTGTGCAATAATACTCAGAATACAGACTGAATTATTTCTCTTTCTAGGAATCACTACAATCACAGTAATAGTAGGCTAAATTAAATTATGCCTAAAGTCATATTTAGAAACCTTACATTGAGACAGCATTTTTACTTTATCTAATATCCAGCTTCACTTAGTCCTGAAAGCACTTATACTCTCTATCCATTTCTCAGTTTGATCTCAACTTTCTCTGCGTTGTGATATTAAATATCAATGTGTGCGCATTGATACTGATACACGAGGCAGCATGTGTTCTGGAGAGAATCCTGCCTTTCTTCTGCCTAAGCTTCTCTACGATCTACTGTGCCTAAACTAAATTCCACCCAACTCCCCAGAAAACCTGCAAAAATTTTTACGGTCAGCCACAATCTGGAAAACAATGGAAAATGCAGTGTTTAACTCCTAGATAGCAATCTAATGGTCATCATCCATATTCCTTGCCATACTATAAAACTTTATGTTCACAGCC
This sequence comes from Pluvialis apricaria, assembly GCA_017639485.1. Classification (NCBI taxonomy): domain Eukaryota; kingdom Metazoa; phylum Chordata; class Aves; order Charadriiformes; family Charadriidae; genus Pluvialis; species Pluvialis apricaria. The sequence continues at coordinate 203,251,254 of CM030007.1, forward strand.
TGAAACATATCGAAAAGAGCTCGGCTTAGAAGTTTGAATATATTAACTCTCAGGTATTTTTAAAGGACGTCAAAGCACTTTTCCTGAATCATCAGCAAGTACACTGTCCAGTTTATACTTCTGTTATAAATGCAAAAGAAATATTTTAAAACACCACTTTGCTAAACAAATTAGAAGGACTCCTCTGAGTATTCATAATACATGTTTACGAACTATTTTAATTAAAACACATATTTCTGTAGTTAACTTGAAACCTATATTTCAATCTGGCTGCTTTATTGTGATTTTCAAGTTTCCTGTATCACACACACATGCATTTTGAAAAACAAATATAAATAAAATATGACAGAATAAACACTGATTAGAACATTTTGGAACATCATTAACATACCCAATTTACATGGTGTAAATCTGCTAACATCTGCAGTGATATAAAATCCCCCAACATCTTTCACATCATGAAGATGAAAGCAGGCTTTTTTTTTTTTCATTTGGTACAATAAACAAAACAGTGTATTTCTTCTATTTCGCGTTTAACAAGAAGCCAATGAGTGTCATTACAGCGTGTTAGCATAGAACATTAAAAGGGAGAAGATGGAAATGTGATTCTGAGCCGCTAAAGTAATCTGTTAGCCCAGGACCTAGAAATTACCTCCATCAGACAGTAATTTATTGTTCTGGGAGGCTCCAAGATAAATAACCCAGACTACAGCATCACCTCCCTTGGCATTTTTCACATTTCTTGATTTCCATCACCGAAACTGAACAGTGGAAATTTAAACAAGGAACAATGTATTAAAGCTGAGGAAAAACATACATTTATGCACATTGACATGCAGAAGGTTCTGAAACCATTGCTGTTGATTATTCGTGACCCACATTAAATGCCGGTTTACTTAGACAGACATTGTTATTTGGTTATTTTCTAACTGGGAAAACGCTTTTCTGAATCTTGATAAAATATACTAAAAATCCACCAAAAGTTTACATTTATTCTGAAGATTGCCAACTTTTGGTGTAAAATGCAATTATATTACAATTATATTCACAGTGAATATATTGCACAAAGGTGTAATATGCATCATCCATTTTAGCTCATTCAGAGCCTAAAAATGAAAGCCCAGCCTAATATGCAACTGCCAGATTTTTGCTTCAGCCAACCTGTTTTACTCAATGTCCATAAATCAAATACTAAAGTCTTTATTTAGTCTGAAAAAGCATCTGTAGTCTTCCCCTACTGAGAGTGGAGTGTACAACTTATCTAATAGTAACAGATTTATGTTTTGAAATTATAGTATGTCCATCTGAAGAATATACAATTCAGATCCCCTTCAGGTCTGTAAAGGTTCAGCCAACAAAATTTTAAGTCTTTAAAAACCACCCTGCTCTGCAAAGTCCTAGAGACAAATGACTGTTGACAGGCTCTTTAATTTGCAGTTCTTTATTTACATAGACCTACTGTGGCAGCAACCTATCACCCACAAGGTTTTTCACCTCTTTGCTTTTTTCTCTTATCCACATCCTTTGCCCCAGGCATCCCTCTGCTTCGCAAAGTGCTAGGGAAATTCCTGCTTGTATTTCAGAAAAAGTCCTGTTTGTATTTCAGAAAACCTGAATGCAAAAAGTTATGCATTTTCAAGCTTCCAAACCCAACAAAGCCACTGTATGTGTAAATGAGCACTCAGATTTAGGAATCTGCAGCTAAATCACTAAGACCTTCAGCTCCTACCCTTTGCAAACTAGTTTTGAAACCAAAAAGACCAGAGACAATTTGTACCAAACCACTTTCCCTTGGGCTGCTGCAGCTGTCAGCATTGTGGTGGCAGCCACTGGACTGGGTGTTGAGCAGATACTGGTTTTTCTGTTTGTTGCACTGTCTGCCCACCTTCCTCTTCCACTCAGCTGAAACCATCTCAGCATGCTCCCTCCCCTGCCATCATCTCTGTCCCAGCCATCTCCCTCCCTTTCCATATGCATATTCCACACCTTCCCAGGTGTGGGATCCCACACACTATCCCACACACTTCTCAGGTGAAGAGCTATTACTACGCATTATGGTTACCTGCAAAGTAAATACCTAATCCTCAGATCAGTCTGAAAAACAGTTTATTACTGGCCAAAAAAAAAGTTCTTTTTGACCACTTATCCTTCATAAATCAGGGCTTTCTCTTTAGAAGCCAAGTTTTAAAATCATGTGCCAGATACATTACCTACTTTTCCAAGGACAAAAATGGAGTGTATGCAAAAACTAATTTTAATGTGGATGTATCGTTCCTCACATAAATTAATGTGAGACCTAGTCCTAGGCTCTTCAAATACTTGCTTATTTGCCTTTATTACCAATGACATATAAGATATATCCTTCCCTCCTATTTTAAGAAGCACTTTTACTAAGATGACGGTAATGATGTGTCCTTTATCTTTATTACGCATTACTTTGAAATGTTTACATCCAAAAATGTTAACAGCAGTACAAGCTCCATTGCTAACAGCAGGCCGCTCTCCACCACCAGGCAAGAGAAAGACAGCTTCACCAGAGCAAAGAAAGTAGCAAAAATACTTTTTTAATGAAAGGAACTATAGCTGCTGGTTATGTATTTCTTGTGCTTTCTGCATTCTTCATGTTCATTCTAATTTGAGAGGGATTGTTTCACAGAATCACAGAATCACAGAATGGTCAGGGTTGGAAGGGACCTCTGGAAATCATCTAGTCCAACCCCCCCTGCCACAGCAGGGCCACCTACAGCAGTTGCACAGGACGGCGTCCAGGCGGGTTTGGAATGGCTCCAGAGTGGGAGACTCCACAACCTCTCTGGGCAGCCTGTTCCAGTGCTCTGCCACCCTCAGAGTAAAGAAGTTCCTCTTCATGTTAAGATGGAACTTCCTATGCCCAAGTTTGTGCCCGTTACCTCTTGTTCTATCACTGGGCACCACTGAAAATAGACTGTTCCCATCCTCCTGGCACCCTCCCTTTAAGTATTTATAAGTATTGATAAGATCCCCCCTCAGTCTTCTTTTCTCTAGACTAAAAAGACCTAAGTGCCTAAGCCCTTCCTCATAAGAAAGATGTTCCAATCCCCTAATCATCTTAGTAGCCCTCTGCTGGACCCTCTCCAGCGGTTCCCTGTCCCTCCTGAACTGGGGAGCCCAGAACTGGACACAGTACTCCAGATGCGGCCTCACCAGGGCAGAGTAGAGGGGGAGGATGACCTCCCTCGCCCTGCTGGCCACACTCTTCTTGATGCACCCCAGGATGCCATTGGCCTTCTTGGCCACCAGGGCACATTGCTGGCTCATGGTCATCCTGTTGTCCACCAGGACTCCCAGATTTTCCACAGCACTGTAAAAGACAGATCATTCTCCCTAGAAAATCAAACTGCTTCCGTGGCCAAGTCAGGTAAGTCAGCGTGCTCAGGCTCTAGGGGAGGCAAAGCACTGGAAGAGCAGCAGCTCCTTAGACTGGGGTCACTGGGTCACTGCCCTGCACGAACATCTAACTCAAACAACCCAAGTGACAAGCCACACACTGCAGATGAAAACTCTCTGATTAACCCTTATCAGGGCTGTGCTATCTTCAGAGGACTCAAGAGTGTTAATAAGAGTACTAATGTTTAAGATGCTGTTCATGATAAGGCAGCAAGGGGGATCTACAGCAAGACCTGAACTGAAGCAGCACTAGATGTCTGTTCTGTGGGTCAGTAACCATCTTACTTGAAACCTGTCCAGAAGCTGGCAGACGACACTGCAGGGTTTATATTGCTTTAAGGCAGCAGTAAGGCAATCTAAGATTTTCCAGGAAACTTTCACAAAGATTTTTCCAGAAAACTTTTAGGAGGAAACTGGCATGTATGAAGTTGTATTAATACTTTTTGCCCCTTTCTAAACCCTCAGTGCAGTTCCTGCTCCTGTCACCTGCACCATGGAGTCCTGTCTAGGGGTCAGGTGCAGGGAAGTATATAATTTCATGGTGGCAATTATGTCATAAGAGCTACAGGAAGATTCCTGGAGCTAAGAGGCACAGTTGGACCAAAATATTCTACTGAAACATATACTATAAACACTACAAACACAGACATAAGCCCTATTTTAGGGGGTTAATAATCTTTGCTGCAGTTATCTTATTCTTTCATCTTTTTCTCTTTATTGTCTCCTAAGGGAATACCAATTTTAAAGGAGATTGTTCCAGAATTCATAGTGCACAAAGATAGTATCAGGGATTTAAGAAATATAACTTATTAGTTTCTTTCTGCACTGATATTAGGCCACTTAAGAATAACCCACTTGGAAATAACTTGTGAGCAATATTATCTCTATCTTATGGGCTTTTACAGAACTCAGTTTTATTTTAACTGATGTTGTCCATTTATTGAAAAGGTTAAAGATCTTCTAAAGTGTTTGATTATTCATCAACAACAGACCTTTTTTACACATACCATGAAGAAAAAAAACCAAACCCCAACACCTGGAAATCATAACCAGAACATAAGGAAGTAATAGAATGAAGACAACACCAAAGATTACCAAATCCCTTGCTGCAATTCAATTGCTGCTGCCATTATACACTAGCAGTGAAAACCCTAGATTTTTCTTACATTATACAGTACAGTTAGTATAAAACAGTGCAATATGATGACATGTACACACTTAATGCTAGTCAACAGAATATTACTGAACCAAGCTCAATAAATTCTGCTCTTCTATGTCTAGTAAGACCCAGGAAACGCCACCATCATCAGCAAATAAGGTAAGAGAATTGGGCTTCAGTCCTGCTCTCATGGAGCAGGAAAAAACAAAGGGAAAAAAATTCTCAGTAATTGCTACATGTGTCATTCACATATGACATGCTTGGAAACTGCTCCCACAGTGCTGAGAAAAAGTCATGCGAAGTCCAAAATCACTTCTGCTTCACTTGCTGGCTGCCCTGGAACCACTGGTCAGGCATAAGGGTCAACTCTTCTAAAGCTGAACCACAGCTTAGGCCAGACCCAGCTGTGGAGGAGCACAGGCTGGCTAAGTCCTGATCCTCTCAGGTCTACGGAAGATGCCATCATGCACAGAACTATGTGGTTACAGACAAAGGTCTATATTCCTGAACATAATAATTGTCTATCTCTGTATTTGTATGTAGGAATGAAACTGTCATTGAAAAGGAAATCTCATCCTATGAGAAGGTTTATTTGGGAACATTCTCCTCTCTGAATATGAAATTAGGGGCTATTCTTGAACTAATGTACAGAGAATTCAATGCAGTTTTATTAATGTAGCATGCTGACAACTTAAAACTTGTACCAACAATTCAGAGTTGATGCTGTAGTCAATACAGTACAGTATGTATCCAGTCTTGCTGATGCTGGCAAGTTTCAGAACCTCTACATGATTTGTGAGTAGGGCTGTGCCTGGAGCAAGGCCTCATTAAAAACAAAAAAAGAAAAAGAAAAAAAAAAAGGATAAAAAAAAAGTACGAATTATTCATAACACTCCTGGGAGCTCTGTCATATCTTTCCAGTGTGTCACTTCGTCAGCAAAGCTGTGACAACTTTGGACCTTAAAAACATGTGATACGTACAAAATCGATCAATAAAAATCAGTCTGAAAACATCAACAATAACACACTAACTTTATTACTTAGCACTCCTAACCTGGTTTCTGATCATGAGGTTTAATCGCCCCTTCTCAAAGTATTAACTTCTGAATCTGCAGACCACTTTCAACTACATTTGATAGAGATGTCAAAAAACGCTAAGTCCCGGAATGTTTGAAAGATTGGCAATAGGGTGGAGTAAAAAAAAATTACTAACAACAAATTAACGCTTATTGATGTTCCTGGTGTGGGAAGGACTGCAGCCGGATGGTCAGTCAGCAGGCCAAAAATGACAGATAGGCTGTCTGGGATTTTGTAGGAGGGAAGGAGCACAGGATATAGTAGGGAGAGGAGGCAGGGGACACAGAAGAGAACGAGAGGCATTTGCAGGTTCTGAGAAGGGCTGGGGGTCTTGAAGTATTAGGTGACGTGAAGGAAAACTAGTCAGGAATGCAGGGAATAAAGACTACTGTTTCATTAGTCCCACATTTCACAGGAAAACCTTACAGTTAAAACATCACACGCTTGAATTTTAATATAATACATGTTTTTTAAAAAAAATATTTTTTACATCTGGTAAATGCAAATAAGGGTGGTTTTAACTTTTGGATTTTTTTTTCTTTCAGATTACGTGATTTTTGTTAAGCTTTATAACACTGTAATGAACATTTCCTTGAAAACTCATACAAACCCTGCTGTGCAGATATTTCACTTTTTACAACCTAGCTACACTACTCTTCTAAGCTATGGTGCCAAATTTTTATGCAATGCTTGGTTTCATGGCAGAAATCTATGTACAAATACAGACATTCATACGGCAGATGTTTTGTGCGTGTCTATTTTTTGTTTTCCTTTCAAAAATTGTGTTATGTCTATGCAAATTCCCTGTACTTCAATAATTTTGTTAAGAGCTGGCAAATATGCGCAGTACTGTATCTTCCAATAGGGATAACACTCAAATATAGACTGCCTTGTCAGCAACTTCTGCAACACTTTGGGAGATGTTCCAAAATTTTTTGTTGCATTTTAAAGTTCATTAATTTGACACATTTAAAATATATGTGCATTATAAAATCCTGCATTTCTAGCTTTGTTAAAATGTCTGTATTGCAGAGATGGTGATTTTGTCAGTTCCCTTTATTTCCTTCAAGTTCACCATTAAGGAGACAACATATCTATTCTTTTATTAGAGCCAGAGTTTTATTTTGTATGTTGAATCAAAACCAAATAAAAGCTTGGCACAAAACATATGATAAAAAGATGTGTTGGCCCAGTTTGCTTTTGATTTTCCTAAATGAAAAATAAAATATTACTTCTAGGGGATGGAATGGGAGTGGATTTCTGCATTACTACATATATATATTGATCTCATAATACTCAGACGACAACCCATCAGAGCAGTGTGACTATTTCAGTAATGCAGGTAGAGACATTTTCACACTCCCTTGAGCAGAACAGCTGCATAGTATGCTACTAAAGTACTCTTGGCTCGACTTACTAATACAATTTTAAACATCTGCCAGCGGTCTTATATTTTTTATCAGTTATTAAGAAGGACAAAGAGATACTGATGAAACATACCCATCTGACAAAGCATTCATATTGTAATTAGAGGACCTACTATCTAGCATTATTATATAAATATACACATTTATTCTTGATGTAATACCATTGATTTCAGTAGAGTTACTTACACCAAGAATGAGAGGAAAGAGAAGAAAGCAGTTTACAAAGGAAAAAACAGAGATGAAAGGCATTATGTTTAGTGTAACACAGCCTACTGAAAAATGGGATGACTGCCATACCTAAAAAGTGCCAGTACGCACTTAATCTCCCTTCCCAAACAACAAATGAAATGGAGGTGAAAGCAAAGCTGTCCTCCCCCAGGTCAAATTGTTTCCTGGAATGAGAGCACCAGGGGATGATTTGACTTAAAAATAAAGACATAAAATGTGACTATAAAAATAAAGCTAGGCGTCAAACTTAAATGTTTGGAATCTGCCTCCCTCAAACGCATTTTGCGTCACTCCCCCTGTCTCCTATGAACATGTTTACTCCAGTGGTCTGTGGGTAAATCTGATGCTCTGGATTGCCCACAGCAGCTGAGATATGCCACAGCCTGGGTTCAAATTCCCTAATGGCTCCAAGTTCTTCTTCCACAAACAGCAACTTACCATGGAAAAATTTCAAAAGTCTGAGTAAAAATCTCTGCAATGATCACTTGACAAGTAACATGAAAAGATAAGACAAGCCGCCTAAAACTTTAGGTTAAGTCATAAACATCTAAACCCGCCAAATCCAATCTTTGAATTTGCATGTCTTTTAGACTATATATTTGTTAGATATCTCTGAAATTAGTATGATATTGGCATTTTAATGAAATTCAAAATTTTCATTGGTAATGTACTTAGAAGTGTGTATTCTAAGGAGATGGATATGTGTCTTTCTAAACTAAGGCCCCTCTGCTATCCTCCAGATTTAGGCAGGCAAGAATATAAAGTCTGGCTAAACCACCAGGGGGAGTCAGGAAAGACATGGCTGTACCTCAACCAAGGATGATGACAACAGGGCCATCCATCTTTTGCCTATCAGTCTAGTAGTTAGACCATTCATCCAGGATTCACCTAGGCGTATTTATCACAAAGGGGATTGAATCCCCAGTTGCCGTGTTCCAGTAAAATGCCATGATCACCAGGCAAATACCTCAAATCCGACTATTTTTCACTCCTCTTCCAAAAGCTAAACCACTGTGCAGCAAATCTTGAAGTCCCATGGAGAACAGACGGGATAGTCTGTCCAAGCTCAGTAGTTGACACTCATCAGGGAACAGAACAGAGGATATAGACCTCTCTCCATGAAATATATATGTATTTTTATATTGACATTGGATAAAAAACAGCCTGAAGAGATTTTAATTGTCTTCTGGAGATACATAACCTGTCTACATAGTCACTGGGGACAGAAAATTCAATGTCCTGATGGAGATCTAGATAGGCACCCACTACTGGCTGGACAGTAAAGCTGGGCACTTTTGCTCATGTCCTTGGCTGAGACACTTAGGCTGTGCCTAGTTATGAATTCAATTCAAAATTCGCATTTCTCAGACAGAAATCTCATCATAAAATTGATGTCCTAGTCCAAGCCCTAGGTGTGCCATCTCACAAAATGAAAGACTCATATAATTGGCTTGTACCTGATCTTTCCCACACTAGAGCTGTGTGTCAAACATCTAGAGGATGTTACAGAAGGAGGATGTTCCCTCTTCACCCAAAGAAGCCCTGTGCACCTCTCAGCTTCAATAATCCCTCTACCTGAGGTAGCACCATTCCTTAAGACATCACCTAGACCACTAAATGCACCTTCAGTTGTATGACTCACTTGATATGGAAGACATGAATTTACCTCAGAAATCTGCAAAATACCATCCTGCATTAAAACATATCAGTGATCAGGCATAACGAACATCATCATTCAACCTCACCCCATCTAGCCTAAAGTGTCTTTCAAACGGGTGATGAAAGTCCTTTAAGGGCTATCAGGATTCAGAAGGGTACCTCTACTGTTAGAAGAACCAAGTATCAGTCTTCCCATAACTCTGACACTTTTTTTTTTTTTTTAACATACTTGACATTGCCACACCACAGAATGTATAATTCTTCTGTGGCTGAAATAATTACAAGAATTGTTCTGTAAGAGAAAAAAGCACTCTCAAAAGAGATTCTCAGGGCTTCATGGAGGAAAGGGAAAAGAGATAGGATGAAAAAGGAAAAGAACAACAACAAGCAGCCCTCAGGGATACTGGCCTATGTGGAGATTTACTGATTCTCACTTTACTTCAAAGTAATTAGTTGGTCATTTCATTATTGTAAATGTTTTCACAGATATAGGAAGTGAGTTCATTCTAATTCAGGCTACAGGATGCATAAGACTGATGTAATACTGAAACAAACTCTACCATCCATCCATACCCTTTCAGTCACATAAAAGAACATGAAATATTACTCCACAGTACAATTCAATGACAAGTTTCTGTGACCAGTGTCTGGCTGAAGGAACAGACAACTGATCTCTGTGAGAAAAATTAAGTCTGTCTGATGACTCAAAGAAATCTCAGAGTATCACAATCTACCTCTCATATGGTTTATGAGTTATTCCACTATGGCTTTTATACAGATGGTTAAAAAATAATCAGAACATTAGAGCTTGTAAAGACCAATCAGCTAATCTATTTCATATCCTACCAATACAAGATTGATCCCCACAGTACTCTTTCTAGGTCTTTGTCAAAGATAGCTTTGAACTCAACAATAGTTGGAGTTTTCAGCTCTGAGAAACTATTTCACAGTGCAATGGACTGAACTGCTAATTTTTTTTTCTCCTAAATTTTTCTCTACCCATACTTTCGTCTCTGCAGGCCATCTTCTATGCTTCCTCTTCCTCTATGATCTTACAATGTTGAATTAGTCATGGATTGTTACTGGCTTCATCTCTGTCTCCCCTATTAGACACCATTTCAGTCAGTTCACCAATTTTTTGTGCTTTATGTAACTCTACACAGACAATTATACGTGTGTTTGGTTGTTCTTTGATTTTCCTGTGGGATTAGGATGAGTTTTACCTACATTTTCACAGGAGCTATCATCAGTTACATTTTAGCTCCTCCAGGGACTTTTATGCTATCTTTCAGTCTTTATGGCTATCCTTCTTTTAAATTCCATTTAAGTCTTAACTTAGTCAGACTTTAGTTGCCAAGCTTCCAGTCAAGGCAAATTGAAGTAAAATAATTTTGGGGGCAGACCGATCAGGACACAAAGATTCATAAACGCCTGAGGAGAAGTTCCAGAGGTATTCAGAAATACCTTGGTTTGAGAAGCAAAGTGAATAAGCTGTAACACTATCTGAAATGAGTGTTTCAGCACCTAAAATATGCCTGAGTCCTCAGAGGACTTCTAATCTGCTACCAATGCTCAAACTATGCCTAAGTCACCTGTACAGCTCTGAATCCAGCACAAAGACATAACCAAGGGAGAGGAGTACATCTCTCAGGTCTTACACGTATTCAATGTAAAAAAATAAAAATAAAATTAAAGCAGCAGTAGGATCGGTACTCAGCGCTTCTTCTCACTCAGAGGAGTCCCCTTCTAACCAGGCCACAAACTTAGGTTCCTTTTTACTTATTTTCACCATCTGGACCAATCAGTCTTGAATTTCTTTCCGCACAAGAGTTTCCAAAAGGACTGCAAAGGCGCCTCACATGGGATACACCCCAATCTGGCAGGTAGTGTGATTTGTGGAGTAGTGTGGCAATCTACTCTAGATGCTCTGTGGATACTATGTGAATGTCCTTATCTTGTTTCCTCAATCTCTGCTGGGTTTATACAGATCTCACACTAAAGGAGACACCATACTGGGCCTACCTGCTAACCTCCCTAAGTTCATTACCTTCCTGGGTCTGGCCCTTATCACAAGAATTAGGGTCTTTATTATTATTTGCATTTGGCTTCCAAAATTTACAACACACTTAAGCCCTGCAGATCTCAGCCAACTTCTTTTTAGCTACTCACAGAGATTAAATATTTAACTTTTACTGATACCATGCTTTCACCCTCCCCCTTTTATTTTTATGACTCACTGGTCAGAACTGGCTCCTTGCAAGCTGTGTTTGCCTGTATTATCACACGTCCATTAAGTAACCTGGTCTAGTGGAAGGTGTCCCTGCTCATGGCAGGAGGTCTGGAACTAGATGATCTTTAAGGTCCTTTCCAACACAAACTATTCTATGATGATTCTATGTCCAGCTAGGTCTCAGGAATGTTTCTCCAAAAGAGTTTCTCCATAGCAACATCCTGCTTCCTTTCCAACCACTGAAATTATTCCCTTAAGGGAGTATCTTTCAGTCTTAGGTGAAATCCAGATTTCTTTACTGTACCTAGAGATGTCTAATATCCATCAGTAGGAATAAATATTTATCCAGAAATCAATCTGTCACCACATTATTCCCAGAGAGACAACATACAAATTTAGAATTGCCATGTATGTCCTTCCAAATGCTTTAATGTAAACGGGGAAGTGTATTACAGAGTAGAGAAGCTACCTTTAAAATCCCCACTCCAGACAAGTACATCATCCTCCACAGTTTAGGAAATGGGCTTTCAAATATTTTTCCCCTATATGTAACACCAGTGTATTTCATATACGGGATGTGTTTCATATGCTTTGTCTGCACCTCAGAGGCAACTTTTAGAATTCTTTGGTAAGTGCAAATGGGGAAGAATAGCAACCTTAGCTGAGAAAACTAACTAGGTATCCAGCAGCAGCTGTTGATGGCCCAACAAGTGTTGGAACTATGTAATGAAAGCATACCCCATAGGTTTTGCCCTAGAATAATTTGAACTCCTCTGTATCTGTGTTACTCTGGGTTAATCTGCGGTATTGTAACCAGAAGCTGATGCGGTTGAAAACTAACCTGGCAAAAAGTGATGCCTGTTTGGCATCCCAGACACTTCCGCAAGCACTTAGTGCCTGCCCAACGCAGAGTTCAGGCATATACAGCCAGAGTGGGGTGGGAGAATGGGACTGAGGCAGTGTGGATTTAGATTGGCTTAGGCTACCATGAAGCTGCACTGTCAGCTGAAAGAAAAGGTCCTATTCTATATTCTGCTGTCTGATTTTACTGTCCCACCCTTGCCTGGTTTTATTTGGGTCAAGGATCAGCCAGTTTTGTTCACTTCCAACCTCCTGTCTCAGCCATGTAATGAGACTGTTAATCCCTAATGAAACACAGGAATAGCCCTTTGGGCCACCACTTTGTCATGACTCCGTAAAACAATTTGTCTTCTGTATACCCTAGCAAGCTCACATGCAAGTGCACAGGAGAAGTCACTGAGAACAAAGTCTCACAAGCAGGAGTTAACTAGATGATTGAAGAACAGGCAACCTTATCCTTCAGGTCTGCAACCAAGGTAAAGAAACTTATGTGCAGACATAATGCTACTAAGTATAGGAGCTCTACTCCAGATGCTTAAGGAAAATATAGCTGGGGAATATCGGAAAACAGAAATGTCTGTTATGTGCCTGGCTTCCACAGATTTTCAATAAAGCTTAAGAGCTTAACATCTTTTATGCTTTTGAAACCATTCTTAATAAAATAACATTAGACCTTTCACAAATCTGTCACTTCCCGGGCCACCTTGACCTAGATCAATACACGCCTGTTAACTGTTATTATGCGCTGTTCACAGGTCCTCCATCAGTACCCTGTGGAAATGGCAGTTTTCAATGTGACAGGCCTTTCTGAATTAATTTTCAAGTATGATTTTAAGAAATAATGTGTCAAATGTATTATAAAAATCCCTGTACTATATAACACCTATTTCATTTTCTTTATTCATTGCTTGTTTTCTTCAGTCCAAGAATTCTGGCTTGCTTTGCCTGATTTAACAGAAATCTTTGGGGGTATTCTTAAAAAAGAAATGTTCCAAAATGGATATACATGTGCAGCAGCTTCATCTTCTAACACTTGTACCATGAACATTATCACTGTGCGAAATGGGTGCGTAATAATTTTAGCATCGTTTAAATTCTTGATGTTGATGTGACATACCAGTTTCCAACCTTCATAATTTTCCATTACACGCCCGCAAAAAACATGATTTAAACTATATACTCAAGTTCTGTGTTGTCTTTTTCAGCTTTCTTCCTCATTTGCATTACCAAATGTATTTTTTTTCCCCACATGTACAATGTATCCTGTAGTCCCCTTCAGTTCATCTACATGGCATATAGCATCTATTAATCATTTCTTACCAAGTGTGTTGTGCTACTTACAGTGAATCAAGATATTGCACAAGTAATCTTCAGGGTTGTTAGATTGTCTCTCTTTGCAATCACTTATTAAATGAAAATTGATTTTCTCATATTCATGCAAGAAATCAGAACCTTCAGACAATGTCAATCTATCATGAAGCATACATGGTTGGAGTGGGCAGAACTGTATCAAAGTGTCTGGTTTAGCAGATGAGGAATGAGGTTTGGTTGCTTAACACAGGCAGTTAGTGAAGTAACATCTCCTGCATGGCTTCTAGCTGCCACCCCACAATGGCCCTGGTCTACAGGTTCTATGTCATTTATGCTCACCCTATGCAAGATGTCTTCAATCTGAAGTATCTGAATGCACCAAAGTGGTAAGTTGAGGAAGCTAAATCCCATTTAGAATGTTTATCCATTATGCTAAGAATTGTCAAAACACAAAAAGATCCAATATTATCATTACCAATATGAATGCGGTTTAACTATTCTTGTTCGCTTTTTGTCAATCTCAGTTTAATAATGTACTAATTCTTCAAACGTTAATTTCTTAGACCAGTTGCAATGCTATTTCAGTATTTGGAAAGTGCTACACAAATGTAAATGGTGACTAAGGTGCTAAACAATAGTAATGAAATCTAGTATCAGCCTCTTCACATCCACTTTTTGATGGGCCTGCAATTTTCCCACACAGAGAACTGAATCATCCATTATACATCTCAATTGCCTATGCCCTGGGTCTTCTGTTTTTAAAAGTCAAGTTGTTTTTTTGTTTCTGAGGAGATTGATGAGAATCCTACCCCCTACATAAATACAATGTTTACTGATTTACTGCAAAATCATGGGATTCAGAAAGAATTTCAAATTAAAGTATGTTTTTTTATCAGGACCAACTTAATAATTCAGGCATTCCTTAAAATGCCTTTTTTAATGTTTTGTATACACTTGAACATTTTTAGATGTCCACAATTTATTGGGTGGGTTCACACTATTACATAGTAGTCAGTGAATTCCCTAAGTTACAGATGTGGTTTTATTTACATTTCAGAATTCTGGTTTCAAAACATAGAAAAAATAAAAACAACCCATGCAGGTCTGGGTTGGTTTTTTTTTGTTTGTTTGTTTGTTTGCTTTTTTACTGAAAACAAACTTTATTCCACAAAACCATGAAACAGATGATTGGAAACATTATTATCGCCTGGGGTAGAATCTGCTTCGGTTTACTTAGAGCGACAGTTCACACCTCAAATGAATCAGAATGTAGCTCATTTTACAGCGAACTAACTGGTTTTAAATATAGATTAACCCATATCACAAAAAACAAATGTATAATTCCTAAGAATTAATCAGTAAAGCAGTTTTACCTCACTGATTCTAAATCTGTCATGTCCCTAAGTTAGCATAGTAAGACAGGACTAAACCCTAGCAGCAACCTCCCAATATGGATATGAGTTAGAAAAAGGAATCCTGAAAGAAAAGTTATCATCTCTAGAAAACTTATCTATCTGAAAATTGAGTTTATTTATTTGCACAGGAATTGCAGTATCTTTAAAAGAGCCCATGCACACATGGGTATTAATATTTTCTGTAACTTTATAAAGCACAATGAAACGTGAAGCTATTATAATTCCCCATTAAAATCTGAAAATATTTGTTCTGAAAGAGAAGAAAAAAAACTATGTTTCCCTATTTTCTTCCATGGAATTATTTGAGACATTAAGAAATTATGATTTCAACTTAGATATTTTGCTCCACATTATTCTTGGAGTAAACTGAGGTGTCCTTTCAGGCAATGTGAATCACTGAACATCAGTAGAACCAGTATTCGGCATTCATGACAGAGGAAGGCATCTAATCCCTTTCAGGCTATTCCTCAAGTTTCTGCCAGCTCCTTTCAACATGAAGCCTACAAATATCACAAAACCTTTTCTAGCATTTTGGATTTAGGACTTGAAGATCGGTTATTTGCCACAGATAAGCGTATTTGATAAGGATGATGGAGAATAGAATGAGTGGGTTTCAGCATATAGGTACCACAAAGGAGTGCACAGCTTTGAAAAGACCGTACTAGTTGAAGCAGATATGCAAAAGAACTTGCATATTACAAAGCAATACCATGGCCCCGCTCTATTTAGGTTCTTCAGCTTCATAAGGATTTTATTTCTATTTAGCACCCTGAGTGCATGAAGGACTTCAGACATGGGGCCATGAAGACCATCCCATCACTCTACTTGTAAGCTTGTCTTGAGCTACTATTCTTTTCTAATACAAGAATTAGATACATGACTTTTAACCTCTCTGAGACTTAAGATATGCAACTCACATACTAACTTGCTTGGAATTTAACAGAAAGGAATCTAGTTCTGGTACCGCAGTGATGACCCATTTGCAAATTATGATAACTTTTGTTAATAATTAGAGCAATGGAAACTGTTCAGAGCATAAAAATCTCTTGAAAGCCATGGAAATAAACAACAGGATGAATCTAAGTCTTGGGGTACAAAACTACAGAGTGTACACTGAAGCACATGGCTACGACATGTCAAGAATTGGTATTTTCTCTCATAATTACTGCTAGTACTACTGGGAAGAATATAAAATTCATAAAAAAATATTAGAAGGCTCATTTGAAGCACTGGACCATGACTAGGGCTGATCCTGTAGATATGCAGTTACATTAGAATGAAATGTTAATTATGAGTAACCTAGTTCTGGTAGTTCATATGTACAGTCGCACATCCAAATACCATGACTTTTTCATCCTAACAATACCTGCAGAAGATATTCTGCAGAAGATGTTCATGTTCTACCCTTTGTCAACTTGGTATATAAATATAAAAGGTAGAACACATAAACATTTTAACATATGAAAGGTATTTCAGGCTAGCTTCCAATTATGTGGTAGTGGTCTCAGAAAACTTTATTCAAATAGCAATTTCAGGACGACCTTACTGAGACAGGAGTTAGCTCTAGAGGCCTCTGTGATGCATAATGCTTGATGAAGCAAAGGTCGCAGAGCTCACGAAGCTCTAACTGGCTGACAGCAGGAGTTAAGAATACAGATGGTTCTTAGTGACAATAAGGATAGTGATTTTCGTACACCAGATTTCTAGAAATCCCAAAAGAAATTTGGAGTGAGTATGGCTGAGGATGATCTGCAAGAGAATCAGGCTGAGTTAATGATCTATTTGACCACATAAGTGTATTTGTAAGAGCTCTTTCTGCTGCTGCTAAGATCTCTCACAAAGCAGTGGCCAGCATGCCATCATGAAGAGGGCCACTGAAAAAAAGAGATGACAGAGGAGACATTGGGACTCACAGTTGTGCACGTATATGGACTTTGAAGCAAGAATGTACTCCTGATCCCATAGCTTAAATGTAGCCAAAGATTCTGATTCCCCCACAGTCACGGCTATGAATGACAGAAAATTCACTATCATAACTTCCTGCTTGTTTCTGAAAGCTATTCTTTGGATTGGGATAAGAGGATACATCAGCCTCCTGAAAAATATTCTCCATAATCTTGGTCTGTATGTAGCATTCCTGTTACAGTTAGGACAGTGAGGGAACTTGGTAGATGAACTGCTGACAAGTGGATTTAATCTATCTGTTTCATGAATTGACCACTTCTGACAAAGTGGAAGAGGAAACTTAATTTGGCACGGCATGCATGCCAGCATCATTCCACTGCTCCAATCTGGTGCTGCCTGAAAGCTTATTTTGGTGGGTATTGTGTCCTGGAATGACACAGAACTAGAACTGGCGGGATGTCAAAATCTTCCAAAAATAGCGTAACCAAATAAAATCAGCTGACCTGTGGAGATATGAAATGAACATTTAGAAACACTCAGAGCTGGAATGTAGGTGAGGCTAAGTACAGGAATGCCAGGGTTATGTGAATATCTGACAACAACATGAATATCACCAATAAGGACATTTATAAATAACAGTATTTTTATTTTTAAGTTACTCTGACTTTCTAAACCTCTTAAACTATTAACTCAGGACTCCCAAATTCACTATGGTAGGTAGCTAAGGATTGTTAATCTTATTTTTACTGCTGGGGAAACTGAGGCAGAGAGGTTCAGTGACTTACCCAAGGCCACAGAGGGAGTCACTGTCAGAGCCGGGATTAGAGCTCAGGAGTTTCTGGCTCCCAGTCCCAAGCTCAGACCACTAGACCATGGCCTCAGGACATTTCCAGCTGGTCTTCAGTCTAAAAAAAAGTAAATTCTCAAGTATGTTACAAATATGTAACATATATATATTTCTTTTTACTTTGAATGTAATGGTATGAATGAGAACACATCACTCATAAGTCAGTGATAAAAAGCAAACCAGTACATTTTATCTGAGTTACCTTTACCATACATATGTGTATGATAAAGCTCTGCAGAAAAATCTTGATTTAAATTGCAGCCAATACAAACAGCTACTGTATTTTTCAGGGTAAGGAACAAATTGCCTTTCCAACCCAGCCAGCGTGTCATTTATATTAATGGCGAGGAATGCTAAGTTGCTCTGTGTGTAAGTAAACTCTATTAAGAAAGTCACGTCCCTTGGTGAAGCTAGATCCTTAGTAAATTTTACTAGCTAAGCACTGAGCTCCATGTCAGAGTAATTACACCTTTTATCCACTGTGAGCTCTCTCTTAGCTTCTTCATACTCCGTAATTTCCCACTTCAGCTAATTTAGCAGTAAAATCGCAAAGGTTTTAAAAGGTTAGCTACTGAGGAACTGGCGCATGAATGTTCTGTTAAGCTCCATGCATTGAAATCACATCATGTAGAAGAAGGAATTAATTAAGTAACAATTAGGTAGTGATGGATCATTGACAACATATATACACTTTGGTGCTAAAATTAATCTCCCCTGTAAATCCAATACATTGTGTTTCTTCTCATCTATATGCTGGCAAGTTTTATACTTGAAATATAAAATGGACAGGCCCTTCAGCAATACATTAAAAAAAAGGCATATCTTCTGGCCCTACTGAAACTACGTACTACTTTAAAAAATCATATAGCTTCATTTTTTTTAAAAGAATTGCAAGAGTAATGAGAATAGCAAAAGGAGAAGAAATTTTTAAGGCAGGTGATTTTGAAGTGACTGTAAGGACATTTGTTATATGAAAGTACTCAGTGTTGAAAGTGCTAACAATTGTGTAGTATTCTCTTGCTATCTCCTTTTACAAGTTGCCATATTGTTTCCTTGTATTGACAGTCAGCTGCTTAATACATAGATTGGCAGTTAGCCCGGTCAGTCCTCAGTTCTAAAAGCCTCTTAGCAGATGAAAAATCTTTGGTTCATTCACACCTTGTAGAAAGGATGACAGGGCAGAAGTGACATCCAGATCCATTTAGAGTATACTTTGAGTCTGATTTTCCTTTGCCTTGCACCTTGTGTTGTCATTTATAGCTGTGCAAAGTGAGCACAAAATGGATATAAAACACCGCTACCCATGTGAGGAGAGAATTCTGATTTGGTTGCATTATTTCCAGAGGTGATCACAAAAAGTGCCAGGCAGTGAAAAAATCTGGCTCTGCATGGAAAGTCTAAACAATTTTGACACAAAGCATAAAGTAGCAGCAGTGCTTTCCAAACAATTTATAGAAATTGCACATTTGCTTTGGAGCAATGGGTATTTTCATTTGCTGTTTGCTTGGTACTTTCATAGAAAAAAATACTAGATGTTAAACTCACCTACAGAAAACAAATCCTATTTCTTCCTTTTTTTGGTATAAACGGATTTAACTGTGAGTCCTAAAGTATATTCTCACATAAAAACGAATTCATGTCCTACATAAGATCTCCACTAGTTCTGCCTTTCCACGTGCTACTTCTAAACCCAGTACTTAAACAGTTACATTTCTACACATCCTCCTGGAATCAATGCCAAAGCTGGCATTATCACAACAGCTGGTCTCAGTCCATCAGAGTTCAATACTGTTCTGGCTTTAGTATGGGTGGCAAATTATTGTCTCAGCAGCTACCAAACAGTGATATCTCCGCTATATGATCTACCACCGCTATGATAATGCAAGACCTTCTGCCAAGTATCTTCAAGATACAAACTAATAGTAGCAGGAAAGGCCTTCAAATATTACATTAACAAATGTGTGTTAGCAAAATGGATAGTTAACAAATTAAGGACCTAATTTGGCTGTCACTGGAGATGTGGTCAAGAATTATTTCCACCTAATAACAGACATTTAGTGTATAATAATTAATTCAATAAATTTGGACATTTATTTCCCCATACTACTTGGTGGCCATTTTTCTGGCCCTTCCCAGACAGAAACCCTTCCCGTTACACTGAGATGCCATGATGGGCTTGGCAGCTCAGGTGTGTTGATTAGGAGCAGAACTAGAAATGACTTGACTGCATCAGTAGCTGTTGACCTAAGAGTACTGCCACAGTAAATAATGCCTTTTGGTGTTTCTGTTAGAAATTTTCTTTTCCTTTAATCACAGTCATACACTTCATAGAGTCATCCTAAGACATAGTTCCCAAACCTATTACCATTGTCCAAAGTTTACCCTTTAACCAAGTGGCTAAAGAACAAATCTACATTATTTTTTTGCTTCTTCCTATTTTAGTAATACTGCATTATAGATTGGGGGTTCTTGGGCTTCTTTTTTGCTCTCCCCGCCCCCGTTCCCCTTCTGGATCCAATGCTTCTTTAAGTATTCTGAGTTGCTAGTCTGGCTTGACTGAAAAGTACTGTGTGTTTGTTGTGTGTCTGCATGTGTGATACCAACTGTTGAAGACTGCTTGATGTTAGATGAGGGCTTATGCTCAGAGCTGTTCTACAGTTGGCTCTCTGGCAGCATCTCTCCTCACCAATGACAATGATGTCTCTGTGTGGGGGAGAGTCTGTTTTATAGTATTACACTTGCCATGGCCTTAATTTTACTGATGGTGCATGATTATGATTTCATTTACGTTAATCAAAATCATGAGTCATTCCATTCATGTCAACAGGATTAAAGAGCTATACAGCCAAGTCAGAGTTCCGAATCAGGCTTCTGGTATTTAATCTGAAAGGATATCTGAAAGACTTCATTAAAGATAGATACTGAAGGATAGATCCTCTGCTTACTTTGCATTACTCAGTCATGCCATTAGCATAAAACATCAAATAAAGAACTATAATGACAGCTGGCAATGTGTCACGGTACGGGGGGTTTCCGTTTACCTCAGGTACAGAAAAGACACCTAAATTAACAAGATTTAAGATAATATTTCAAGTATGACAAAGTTACTGTATTAGGTCTCCTTGCCCTTGGAAGTTGGCATTAATGTTTCAAAAACTTATTTCCTTCCTTTGTTTTTTTACGTCACTCTTACATAACGTGAATGCAAAAGATCTAAAGGCAAACAATATTTAAGTAAGACCTCAGAGACTGAGTTAAGTTTTATAGCCCTGTGCATACTGAATATTATGTCTGGTAAATACAGGAGCATCAAAACACTGATCACAATTCATAAAGTTTGTTTTGTAAGTATCTCACAAAGCCCTATCAAATCTTCCATATTTTTTAAAAAGTGAAAACCATGTTAATTTTCCAAAATATAGTCATTCTAGAACAATAAAAGGTTTTGTACTGGTGTCTGTCTCATGCTCAGACAGAGAAATTGTGCAGGGGATGATGGGCCTTAATTTAGTCCTCACTGATAAGTACTTTTAAGACTAAATATTCTTGAAATTGCACTTACTTAAATTACACTCAAGCTCCATGTAAATCTAAAAAAAAGATTATAGGGGGGAAAAATCATTTCAAGAGGTCTAGTAAGCTATCAGAATATTGCTCTATTATATCTCTTCAGATTTTTTCCATTTTTGAAGTCAGAGAATTATTGGCATTTGAGAACATTTTCTAGAAATATGTTTGATATATTATAGGCCCTAGAAACTATTACTGTCGTATATACTCTCAGCTTCACTACAAGCACATGCCCCAAGACACCAAATCAGAGTTGAGGGTTTTATCAACAAACCGGGATCAAAATGAAGCCAAAGAAGGTATCTTTTAGTGTGTTTTACATAAGTCTCACTGATTGTCTCATTGAAAACTAAAGATCTATCTGTGCATCTTGCTTCCCCAGTACAGTGGGAATAGCAAAAATATATTCTCCCCAATTCTCAATGAAAGATTTCTTTTCACCCTGCTAGACCATGTGCTTGGCTTTATACCCTACACTTCCTCAGCATAAGAAAATTCATGTACAGCGAAGCAATAAGATACTGTCTTCAGGCTGAATACAAATGTTAGTTAAACCACTGGTACCTTTTAAGAAAACCTTGATATGTTTTCCGCTCTTAGAAACTGTTGGAATTAAACATTTTTCTCATCTTTGTGATAACATTGCTGTGTATTTCAGTAAGCACACTTAGGCACATATCTTAATTATAAGGCAACAGACTTTACATATCTGTGCCGAAAAACGATGTTTTTCAATAAACTAAAGCGAATGAGAAACTGAAGAAATATAGAACAGAGAAGTGACCTACCGTGGTTGTCTTTATCCGTCCTCCTGGTTGTGTACAGGTCCAGCCTGATTTATTGATTAGCAAATCACAGCCTTCTCCTTCTAAACATGGAAGCATTTCACACCACTGTTTTGTTTTGATAATTCGTGCTATGGAACAGAAAAGAAAAGAAAAAAAAAAACAACCAAAACAATTGGCAGGAGAATTCACATTTCACTTATCTCTAAACAGTTTCTCATTTGAGTTGTCTATTTTCATCATCTGATAATGCAGCCATAGGTTATGAAGTAGACAGCCCTAGGCAATTTACAAAATTATTTACAACACCTGCTGTGCCAACAAATTTCATAATAAAAATAGAACTTAAAACCCAACAATAAGTAAAAGACAGCTCTGTTGTTAATTGAAAGAACATAAAAGTTAGCTAGTTTTCTTATTCCATGCTCATTACAGTCAAGGAAATATTGTTGGGGGGCCGACAACTGAAGACTTACTATCCTAACTAATCATTATGGTAGCTGAAAAGTGACCTATGACTGGGATCCATGATGTCAGACTCTGTATAAACCTGAGCAGACACTCCTTATCCTGAAGTGCTTACAGTGTAAACAGATGAGACACACAGTGGAGAGAGAAAAGCTGTAATAAAAAGGTAGAGGGATCAACATAATGACAGCAATTGTGAAACTCTGTGATACTTGCAACAGTAGGGGCATAGTTAGGGGCAGGAACCAGGAACATAAGAAGGACACGTGTTGAACGAAGAAGGTTGGGAAATCATGGCAAAAGAGACAAAAAACAGAGGGAAAAGACTAGAACAAACACTCTATTATCCTATTACCCTATTACTACAAGGGAAAGAAAGCCGAGTCAGGAAGGTCCCTAACTGTCTGAAAGGTGGTGTGTTGTGTGCTTCGTGGCTCCTCTTAATGCTACCATCTGTGGTAAGCTGGTTCTGCAAAATTTCCTCAAGGTCACACACAGCAAGTAGTCTTGGAACAACAGAGCTCTGACTGCATTAAAGTAGATGCAGAGGAGCTATAGGGAGAAATTTTTCTTCAAGGCAGGGAGAAAGGGGGCTTTAATTCCTGTAGACTTCTTTCTGGATTATAATACT
Source organism: Pluvialis apricaria (assembly GCA_017639485.1). Taxonomy (NCBI): domain Eukaryota; kingdom Metazoa; phylum Chordata; class Aves; order Charadriiformes; family Charadriidae; genus Pluvialis; species Pluvialis apricaria. The sequence continues at coordinate 203,274,253 of CM030007.1, forward strand.
ACTTCTTTTGAGTTCACCTCTGGGTTCCTTCTCATAGACTATGAAGTAAGCTGACTAATATCTAATATTCCGTTATTCTTTCACTCTCCCCCTGTCGGCAAAATTGTAGGGTGGAGTGTTAGCTTGGGATACTTTTTGTAAAATACATATACAGAGATGCACTCACTTGCATGGTGCCATATACTCATGCTAAACAGGTTAAGGCCCCCCAAACAATCTGTGTTTTGATCAGACTGTAAGGCTTGCAATCCACAGAAAATGGTCCTCAGTTCCTTCAGAGATCATCTCAGCAATCCAGGGCTAGACTATAAGAAAACTTCAGCACCTCAATTTGTACGTAAGTGTTCTAGGATTCAAGGGCAGAACAAGTTCCACATACAGGGACATGGATCACGTCTTCCTCTACATTGATGTGTGACACCAACACATGCGATATACCTTCAACAGTCGTGAGCCCAACAGGAAGAGAACTACAGGAGAAATACTTAGCAGGATAAGCATGCAAGAAACTTACGATGCTCCAAATTAATTTTGGGCCCAAGGAACTTATAAGCGGGCATTTATACCCAGTGGCACTTGCAGCTTTTTATGCTCACCTGAACGTGTGATTCAGCCTCCCTACGCCCCTGACTTCCTCTGTCTGCAACTACTTAAGAATATGATTCCCAATGCCATTGGATCATGGCAAGAAATATAAGTGTAATTTAAAGTCTTTTAATAAAATCCTTTCCAACATTTTGACATGAAACAACTTGTGTCCTCAGTCCCGCTACAATTGTTGGTAAGCTCTAGCAATATAACAAACACCGTTTTCTTTCAGTGGAAGCTCAATCTGAAATTCATATTAAGATTTTCATTATAAAAACCACTTTAGCTCCCAAACGTCTACATAAGAATTTGCACCGCTCATTAGGCAATATATATATCGCTGGAGGAATGATTCCTAAACAATTTTCATAACTACAATTTTTTGAAGCAAATCCACTAAGTTTTTCTAGCACATAATATCCAGAAATCTGGATTGTGCTTGGGGTCCATAGGTACAGCTCTACTGAGAACAGGATCATATCTGTTGGCGAGGCTAACATCTCCTACGTAGCAGATAATAGCCTCATCCTTTCTGAGTGAAGGCACGCATCCAGAAAATCACAGAACCATAGAATTGTTCAGGTTGGAATTGACCTTTAAGATCAGCAAGTCCAACCATCAAAGCCTGTCATCCACTTGCAGGTTTTACAGCAAAAGCTCAGTAAAATGTTAAGACCAAATCTCACCTCTTTGCATGCATATATTTTGCAATTCACATATCGAAATGGCTATTTCTATCAGTGTTTCAACAACATGAAGGATCACTGAAAGACTGAACAGTCAGTTAAACTCAAAAGTATGTATGGCCTCTACTATCTCAGATGGGAGGTTTTGCTGGGAAACATAATTTGAACTATTCTTTAAAAAAATATTTCTTTCCTCAGTGAATTACTCATAGTGTTTGCTTGGTTGCCATCTCAGAATGCAGCTATTGGTAACATCACAAATGTATGGAGTCCTTGTTCTGCATATTGGCTATATCCACACAAATTTGGAACATACCAAGAGTATTTTACAGAACATAAAGTCTAAAATACTTCTGTGTTAAGTGTACAGACTAGCTCATGCATTTAGGCCTTGAGAATCGGAACCAACTTTTTTTGCCGGGAAAAGCTACTCACCTCACATGGTTTAAAGCAAATCAGTATCAAAACGGTTTATTAATTTACTAATGACACACAACCAGCAGCAGTGCAGCACCAATACAAGTAATACAAAAAAGTAAACCTGCAGTACCGCAGGGGGCAGTGCCCCAGGGGATGCAGCACGGCCTGGCCCAACAGCAGCCAGCAGTGCCCTCCGCCCCACCAAGGCCTTCTCCCCACCCTGGGGTCTCTGCCCCGTTAACCGGCCATGTTTTCCGAGCCATTTGCCCCAGAGCCCGCCAGGCGGGCACCCGCGGGTGCGGGTGTAGGCTGAAGGCCGCACAGACACAGTGCCCGGTTAAACGCGTGCAGCCACGGTTGCAAAAGGGAGGCCGTATTCATGTCTGTGCGTTGTTTTGGGGGTTTTTTTTGTTTGTTTTGGGTTTTTTTTTGGGGGGGTGGTGGTGTGTTTTTTTATTTGTTTGGGTTTATTATGTTTTTTGTATGGATTTTTTTTTGTTTGTTTTTTTTTGGTGTTTTGTTTGTTTTTCGTTTGTTTGTTTTGTTGTTGTTTTGGGTTTTTTTTTGTTTTTTTCATTTTCGCTTTTCAGTTTCTCGTTATAGCAGAACAGGGAAGCTAAGCACGCAACATAGGGAGCAAAGTATACGATTTATTTTATCAGCATAATATCAAGAGTTTCTATCAGTAATTGAAGCTGAGTTACGCTAGTCACAGCAAAGGAATACGATGTATTTCCTGAGGCGGTATAGCTGCCTTTTTACTGCCTATATTCACCAGGGGTGAAACTCAGTCCCCCGCAGACAAGACAGCAAAAAGCCTATCAGATCCTTCAAATCCACTCCAAGCTCCATTATAAAGAATTAAGTGGCACTTAAATGATACATAGGCTTTGTGCAGACCTTCTGCGAGGAACTGAATTTCATCTTAAGAATCTGAGCTGACACGACTTTGCATCTCCTCAGAAGGGCTGTGCCCCTTCACTTAAACTGAAGTTAATAGGAACTGACGGTGCTCAGCACATGGTAGAATTGCTTTCCTGGGTAATGCCATTTGAACTGGAGAACAAATGGAGTCTATCCAAGGGTGGGTTTTTTTCATACAAACAGTTTTGAGGCGTTGCAGGCAGGCAGAGGTTATACCAACACGATGCCAAGCTACCCGCCAAAGTGTTCTTAACTGTTTTGTAAGACAGAGCAATTTGCAATGGATTTCCAGTTATTAGTAAAAATAAATAAATAAAAGTCTCTACTCATGATCAGTATAGTCCACTTTAAGACTGTTCTTACACACTGAGTAGTGCTTCAGAACACCACAGATTATTTTCTGCTAAATACTGCAACTAGATATGTTTTGTCACTGAGCTTCTCACCTGGTTTAACACTATATATCTACTTTCCTATAGCAAATCAGTTTTATTTTCTATACTTTCTTTTCACACGTTCACTCTACGTTCAGGCAGTTATCAATTGCTGCACCTCTAGTCAGTCTCATAACTGAAAATCATGAACTTTTTGTGATAGCAAAAAAGTGAGACAAATCTTGTTCAGCAGCAGTAAATGCAAAAGCTTACAGCCATCTAAGATATGTTAGATTAAAACACTCATTGTTACAGTTTGTTTTCTCATTTTTTTTAATGTTGGAGAATGAAGTTAAAAGTAAAAATATATGTATTTTTTTCATTGAGTAAGAATACTTATTAGAACAGCATTTGGATAGTGAGACTTCTGATTTCAGAATACATCATGCTGCTATGTGTAAAAGTTGGTGTGTGAAATGAATATTTACAAATCATAATGAAAACCATGGTACAAGTACCTAAATTAAGTAAAGAAAAGACGGCTTAGTTGATGTTTCTCAGTCAATTCCAGATGCCTGAAGTACTGAATGGAACATTCTTTGTAGTGGGGAGTGGGGAATATTTCTCCTAAGCCCAAGCAGAATATGCCATTTTGAAACATGCTTTTTAAATGAGAGCTTAGCTCACCTATACTTCTTACAGAATGATGTTCTCCTTCATGTTATTTTTTTCAATGACAACTTGTAGCACTTAATGCAAAATACAGAGTATGCATTGGAGAAAATACTTCCTTTTTGATTTTCTTACATTATTTCACTGTTGTTTTCCTTGAACTCTGAAGCAAGCTGATCAGCATAGCTGATTCCCAAAGTTCACAAATGCCTTTGGATTCATCAGTTTAGATGTAGCTAGACAAACACATTTATCCTAGTGTTCCTCTCTTGCCTTATTAACTCTGAACAGGACCCACATCTTTTATTATTGATCACCTGCAACTGATCCCAACTGGTTCCACCATCCCACTCCTCTCCCAGCCTCTCTGTTGTTTTTACCTCATATTTTTCCTTTTTTCTTCTTCCATTTCTTTCAGCTGTAGACTTTTGCTCCAACCATTTCTCTCCTCTCCCTGATTCAGTACATATACACTATCTACCTATCAAAGATCCCAAAACACTTTGCAGAACTTATTATGTTTAGTTAGTTTTACCTATGACTGGTAACTGCTGTTCATTGTCCCCATTTTGTACAGAGGTTAATCAACTTGACCAAGGTCACACAAGAAATTTGTTGCAGAGCTGAAAACAAAACCTCTGAATTCTTAGTCGTTGCTAGCCTGGAGACCTTTCTCTGTCCCATTTTCCTTCAGAAAGGCAGCATGCTTTAATACATATATATAAGAAGTTAAACAACGACAACAAAAAAATATGCAAAGTAATAGGCTTTTAAAAACATATATCAGTTAAATTGCAGCAGCAGGAAAGAGGCCAGCAGAAACACAAACTGAATCACAGCACTGTAATGGGACATTGCAATCATGAACTGTCTTTAGAGCAGCAATTTGACTGTAATAGTGTATAAGCCCCAAACGTTAATCTATTTTACTATACAACAAGGAAACATCACAAACCTTGCATACCTTTTACAGCAGTCATTCTGGTCCATTTAAAAAAACTGGAAGCAGTGCTAATTCACAAAGAGTCAGCTTGTCTCAATTATTTATAGGGCATCTAGACCAAAGACTATTTAGCTCTAAGAACAGCAATACAGCAATGTCTAGACACCCATTTTATCATTTAGCTCTTGCTGTCAAGATTGGGAGGGATACTTGAGCTGAAGTTGAGAAATATGTGGAGAAAAGTGATCTCCTGCAGGCTACAGAGAGGCTACAAATTGAGATCAGGTAACTAGATGAAGAGTAAAAGACTGAATGACAGGGCAGAGGCTTTTCCTGCAGCTCATCCCGATCATAGCTCCAGTAAGGGAGAAATCTTATTGCAACCCCGGGGTTAAGAAGAGACCTTCAATATTGACCTGTTCCCTGAAAAAGAATGAAAATCTTGGTTTACCATAAACAGGCCAGATTGCACCATGCACAACATATATTTGGGAGAAGCAGGATAATATACAGGAGATGATCTCCAAATTATGCAGTCATCCATACCATCCCAAACTAGGACTGCCTAAGGGGCACTCCTGCCAGTTACATGAATGGTCCCTAGGAATCCAGCTGTGGCATGAGGCAGCTGGATTAAACTGTGTGAATATAAGGAACTTACTTAGTAAATCACAGCAGAGTAGGTTTAACTTTAAAACTATTGCATTTAGCAAGGCTTCCAGGCATCTGTTTAATTTTAAGAAGGTACTTAATGTTTTGCTGAATCTTCATAAGACTCTGTAAAATAAATATATACTGACAGCTTAGGAGGGAGAAAGTCCAAAGGTATTACACAAATCAGAAATGATTATTAATACATAATAAATCCCCAGAACACAAGACAAAGGATAAAAACCCCTAACAAACAAACAAAAAACCCCCACCACAATTAACCAAACAAAAGCTGAAGTGGAATTCAGATTCTAGAGCACTCTCATGCAATTCAACAGGTCCTATCTTCTTTCCTGTTTGTGTGTCCAAATAGCAGAATTTCCTCATTACGATGCCCCAAACAGTAAATAAATAAATAAACAATGAAAACAAGTATATGAGAGTAAATGCTCAGGAGCATATCTGACCCTTTTGTAGTGTAGAAAGAAGAATGTATTTACCCAGCCTCTCTCTTTTCAGTTCTTTGAAAACCTTAATACTATGTGACTGAGTGATCTAGCGATAAGTACCTTAGATTCGTCTACATCCAGATGTTCAAATATTTGTATGACAGAAGCACTATCCTAAAATGGAAGTGTCCTACCAATCAGCTTCACAGTCAACTTATGTCTGTTTCCATTTTAATTTTCGAGGACCAGTTTTCTTCTATTTATAATTGCTCTCATTTGATATTGTAATATATCTCCGCATTTTTTCTCAACCCCTTAGCCTTTCGTTGGCAACTACTACAATTGCTAACATGGAAAAGCAATACAGCAAATATAACACATATTTTTCTACTGCTTATAAAGCAATCTAACAGAAACAGAAAAAAATAACCCAATATAATTCACCAAATCTCACAGGGTCACAACAAGCCCCCTGACAGTCATAATAAATGATAAGTACAGATAAAATCTACACATTGAATTTTATTTAGGTACAATACATGTGCTCCTAGCCTCTTCTAAGTTGGTGGTTTCTAACTATACAGTAAAATGCTAATGCTATAAACAGGCAACCTGGCCCACAACTTTGCTCAGGCTTTCAGCACTTGCCTGAATATCCACAGATGTACATATTCGCTGGTTTTCAATCTGTGAATGATCTAGTGCTTCATTGTCTGTGGGTAGTTAGCATTTGCCGTCTAATAAGAGATGCTAATTGAACACCTACCCCTAGAGAAAGCCTTTGTCAGGACTCAGTGTCTTCTGTTTCTGTCCCCTGCTGTTCTGCTCTGCTGTATTCAATTAGTGTGCTGGAAGCAAAGTAAAAATTACTAAAAATCTGATCTGTGGTATGCCAGCAAAGAAGCCTTTGGAGATCAGGTTTTCATCACATTTCACTTTGCTGCCAGCACACTGAGAACAGCAAATTTAACTGGAGAGGGACAGCAATTTCAGACCCAAAGAAGAGAATCTGAAGACAACCGTAAAGGATAGAGACAAGGGAGGGATATAATGGAAAGTAACAAAATAGATAATAGAAAAAAAGAAAATAAAGAATAAGGCAAGAAAGGAAGGAACGAAAAAGAGGACAAAGCTCAGCTATCTGAAGCAGATGGGTAAGGTCAAAAACTTGCACAACCTGTTCAGTGGAGTCAGCAGGACAATGTGGGTAAGTGAAGGCTAAAGACCAGAACTGTTTGTTGTTTTTGTTTTTGGTTTGTTTTTTGTTTTTTTTTTTTCTCTTAAGTACACCAATTTCAGTCCTTCTGACATAAGCAGAGTACTGCAGGGAAAGACCAGATTTACTGTGGTTAGAAGAAGAACATGAAAGAACTGGGCAGATATTCATAGCCATCCCTATGTTATGCAGGGAAGGCTGGGCAACTGTGGAAGGACCCCAAGAACTCCTAGTTATAAAGCACGTGAACATACCAAGGTAACCACTGAGTAGACAGCAAAGCAGGAATTTAAAGGAGGAGGCCACAATAGGAATAAAATATGCTCTAGGTTACATGGTAGAGAGTGATTAATGCCATGGAAAGAAGCTGGGAATAAAAGATTATGAGGCTGGTAGTAAAAGGGAGTGCAGGAAGGGTGGCAAGAAGGTTATAAATCCACCTTTCAACAAGTGGCTGAAAACAGGCTGAGCCTCAGAGTGTAGATACCCACGGAATATGGATGACAAAGGATTCCTGGACACTTCACCATATCTGCAGCTTCACGTTTCACTGCACAATATCTGATTCTGTAGTCATGAAACTAATGCTAAAATGATGGTGAGGTATCAAGGTCCTCTTGGGACTCTAGCTGTGGAGCGCTCATGTACCCAGACTTACTAGGGATGTTTAATGAACTCTGTACGTGCTCAGTAAGGGGGGAAACAAAAAAAAAAAAACAAAACACCACTCTTCATTTGACAACTGCTTTTGCATAGACAAAGCAGTGAGAATCAGAATGTGAGACTCCATGCGCATGAGAACTGAAATCTGGTAGTCTTTATTCTTTTTAAATCTACTTCTGGGAATTTTAGTTAATGTTCTCCAATATGCATTCAAAGGACAAGCATTTAGCCAAGTGGTTCTGCTCTGGCCCTCATTGCTTTTGGTACTTTCCAAGTCCAATGTCAGCACGTACACTGCTGCTGTGACATGGTGGTGACATTTTATTGTGCACTGAAAGAGATAATAATTCAGCTGTTCTCAAGTACAATGGGCTTCCTTTGTCAACAACCACAGCAATGGGAAACTTTGCCCTCCCTTTGTCACGTATGTAAGAACAGAACATGCAAGCAAATTGAGTTGAAATGAGCTCGATGACTAGCACAGAAGGAGACGAACAGCTGCTGTGATGAGAACAATTAAAAGTATTAGAAAAGGAAACTCAGCAACAAGGCTGTACTTATCCCATACCCCCTGTGATATCCTCCTATTGCACATGACTAGATGCTGTGTTACACTAAACTATGTGCTCTTTGGGGTAAGTCTGTGAATTTTTGTTTTCATCAAATAGTAAAAATAGGCTACGGTTACGCTGGGGATTTTAACACAAATCAACGCTACATGAATGAAAATTAAGAAAAATTTAATAAAATGAGTGAAACAGGTGAAAATAAAGAGAAAGGAAGCAACTGTATGGTATCACCTTTCACATTGAGAATACAATTAATATAACCACTTGTGATTCTTTTGAAACTTGCGTTCACAAATACCACTTTGTCAGTGCCCCAGGAAACTTGCCATAGTGAACTGTAATGTTGACCTTTAGATAGCTTGGAAACTGGCCTTTTCTCATGACTTCTGCTTTCATTAGCCAGTGTTTGACCAACAGAGGAACAAACGTGCTTAAACATAGGGAAGATGTTAGTTTATATAACATGCACTGAACTGGTACGCTGTCCATGGGAAACCCTGTTACTGGTGGATGCATTGTATCTCAACTGCACAATCGCACATCTTGTGAGATAGCAGTTTGACATCATGACTATGCAGAACACGCTTTCTGACTGACAGATGAAGCCATGTGAATTTTTTTTTAAGTAACTTTTCATATATACATAAAATATTATTGTTCCTTACCCAAAACTTATGTGATCTGAAACATTTTTCCTCCTCTTTGTACTTAATTTGGGCAATTACTGGTCTTAAAACTTAGTAAAGCTTTCTCTTTATATACCACAGTATTTGGCATAAATGAAAAAAAAATTACAAATGGCTGTCTTGTGTTTATATAAGTTTTCCATTTTTAATTTATTTTTACAATATTGTACATAATATCAGGAGACAGATAGCTTAAAAAGACCAATAATGCAAATAATCTCCAAAACTCAGCTAATATTTGGATGTTTATAACTTGTATACGTAGTGCACAGATGAACTGATTTTCAAAGATTCATCAGATTCTACTTCATAAAAATACTTTAGATATCTTATGTAGTAAATACACTACAGTTCAGAAGGAGGTCTGTAACAGAAATAGTCACTGGTTAGAAGGAATAGTCTTTCTTCAGCTAACAGGCCACATTTGATTTATCTGAACACATCCAGCAAATCTATGAACAGTCACAGAAGGTATTTTAAAGGCCAGTAGTCTCCCTGTCTCCTTCACCATCAGAAAATATAATTTCAAATTTTCAAGATTATTTTTGTGAAATCATACTAGAGGGATTGGTCACAGGGTGCCAAAGGGGGAAACGCTGCCTCTTTCCTAGGGCAGGCAATGCATGTGCTCATATGCTATGGCCACGGTGTTTGCAAGCAGGAGTCCTATTCCCCGTCAAAAGCAGCACAGCTGGGTGGCCAAAGGACACAGTAATAGCACAGACAATACATTCTGAATTACTTTTTTAAACTACGAACTCTGAAAATAAGGAGTTGTAAGCACTTGTGGTTCTGCAGCAACTGCTCACATTGTTAAAAATCAGATCACCAGACACAAAGCAGCTGACCAGGACAGGTCATCGAGAGTTTAAACTATTTTTTTGTATCGCACTCCTTTATAGGAAATATGGTGGAGTCATAGATTTTAGGGACAGAAACAACCAACTACACTAATCTAATCTGACCTTCAGCTTTATAGAATCATAGAATTGTTTAGGTTGGAAAAGACCCTTAAGATCATCAAGTCCAACTGTTAACCTAGCACTGCCAAGACCACCACTAAACCATGTCCCTCGGCACCACATCTATATATCCTTTAAAAACCTCCAGGGATGGTGACTCAACCACTTCCCTGGGCAGACTCTTCCAATGCTGGATAACCCTTCTGGTGAAGAAAGTTTGCCTAATAGCCAATCTAAACCTCTCGTGGCACAACTTGAGGCCATTTCCTCTTGTCCTGTCACCTGTTACTTGGGAGAAGAGACCAACCCCCACCTCACTACAACCTCCTTTCAGATAGTTGTACAGAGGGATAAGGTCTTTCCTGAGCCTCCTTTTCTCCAGACTAAAGAGCCCTAGTTCCCTCAGCTGCTCCTCATAAGACTTGTGTTTTAGACCCTTCACCAGCTTTGTTGTCCTTCTCTGAACACGCTCCAGCACCTCAATGTCCCTCCTGTAGTGAGGGCCCAACACTGAACACAGTACTCAAGGTGCAGCCTCAGCAGTGCCGAGTACAGGGGGACAATCACTTCCCTAGTTCTGCTGGCCACCCTGTTTCGGATACAAGCCAGGATGCTGTTGGCCTTCTTGGCCACCTGGGCACACTACAGGTTCATGTTCAGCTGGCTGTCAACCAACAGCCCCAAGTCCTTTTCTGCCAGGCATCTTTCCAGACACTCTTCCCCAAGCCTGTAGCGTTGCATGGGGTTTCTGTGATCCAAGTGCAGGACCCGGCACTTGGCCATGTTGAATCTCACACCATTGGCCTCGGCCCATTGATCCGGCCTGTCCAGATCCCTCTGTAGAGCCTTTCTACCCTCAAGCAGATCAACACTCTGGCCCAAATTGGTGTCATCTGCAAACTTACTGAGGGTGTGCTCGATCCCCTCATCCAGGTCATTGATAAAGATATTAAACAGAACTGGCCCCAGTTCTGAGCCCTGGAGAACTTGTGACTGGCAATGCACTGGATTTAACTCCATTCACCAGCACTCTTTGGGCCCAGCCATTCAGCCAGATTTTTACCCAGAGAAGAGTAAATCTATCCAAGCCATGAGCCATCAGTTTCTCCAGGAGAATGATGTGGGAAATGGTGTTAAAGGCTTTACTGAAGTCAAGATAAACAACATCCACAGCCTTTCCTTCATCCACTATGCAGGTCACCGTTTCATACAAGGAGATCACGCTAGTCAAGCACTACCTGTCTTTCATAAACCCATGCTGACTGGGTCTGATCACCTGGTTGCCCTGTACATGCCATGTGATGGCACTCAAGGTGTTCTGTTCCATAACCTTCCCAGACACTAAGGTCAGACTGACAGCCCTGTAGCTCCCCAGATCCTCCTTCCAGCCCTTCTTCTAGATGGACGTCACATTTGCTAACTTCCAGTCAACTGGGAACTCCCCGGTTAGCCAGGACTGCTGATAAATGATGGAAAGTGGCTTGGTGAGCACTTTTGCCAGCTCCCTCGTACCCTTGGGTGGATCCCATCCAGCCCCACAGACTTGTGTGTGTCTAAGTCCTTTAGGAAGTTGCTAACCATTTCCCCTTGGATTATGGAGGCTTCATTCTACTCCCCATCCCTGTCTTCCAGCTCAGGGGGCTGGCTACCTGGAGATCAAATGGTCTTACTACTAAAGACTGAGGCAAAGAAAGCATTAAGTACCTCAGCCTTCTCCTCATCCTTTGTCACTATGTTTCCCCCTACATCCAATAGAGGATGGAGATTCTCCTTAGCCCTCCTTTTGTTGCTAATGTATTTATAGAAACATTTTTTATTGCCTTTTAAGGTAGTAGCCAGATTAAGTTCTAGCTGGTCTTTGGCCCTTCTACTTCTCTCCCTGCATAACCTTGCGGCCTCCTTGTAGTCCTCCTGAATGGCCTACCCCTTCTCCCAATGATCATAAACTCTCTTTTTTTCCCTGAGTTCCAGCTAAAACTCTCTGTTCAGCCAGGCCGGCCTTCTTCCCCGCTAGCTCATCTTTCAGCCCGTTCCTGCACCTTTAAGATTTCCTTCTTGAAGAATGTCCAGCCTTCCTGGACTCCTTTGCCCTGCAGGACTGCCTCCCAAGGGACTCTGTCAACAGGCCAGGGGCTCCTGAACAGGCCAAAGTCCAAGGTGGCAGTTCTGCTGACCCCTCCCTCCTTACTTCTTCAAGAATCGAAAATGCTATCATTTTCTGGTCACTACGCCCAAGACAGCCTCCAACCATCACATCACCCACAAGTCCTTCTCCGTTCGCAAACAAAAGGTCCAGCAGGGCGCCTTCCCTAGTTGGCTACCTCACCAGCTGCGTCAGAAAGTTCTTGTCCATGCACTCCAGGAACATCCTAGACTGTTTTCTCTCTGCCATATTGTACTTCCAGCAGACATCTGGTAAGTTGAAGTTCCCCATGAGAACAAGCGGTAGTAGTGATTGTGAGACTTCTCCCAGCTGCTTATAGAATATTTCATTTGCCTCTTCATCCTGGTTGGGCGGTCTATAACGGACTCCCACCATGATATCTGCCTTGTTGGCCTTCCCTCTGATTCTTACCCATAAACATTCAACCCTATCCTCACCATCATTAAGCTCTAGACAATCAAACCTCTCTCTAACATACATGGCCACCCCACTGCCTCTCCTCCTGCCCTATCCCTTCTGAAGAGTTTATAGCCATACATTGCAGCACTCCAGTTACGTGTATCATCCCACCATGTTTCTGTGATGGCAACTATATCATAGTTTTCCCTCTGCACAATGGCTTACAGCTCCTCCTGTTGCCCATGCTGCATGCATTGGTGTAGATACACTGCAGCCTGACTATTGATCCTGCCACCTTTTTTGGGGAAAAGCCCATTATGAAGGCTATAAAATTTAACACAGCAATTTATGTAATAATCTCAACAATTTATGGTTGAGATACAACATATCTTTTAGAAAGACATCCAGTACTGATTATCATTATTACATTTCTATTACATTTCTAGAAACTCTTAAGGCAGCTTATACAATTCAACAGCAAAGGTAAAACTCTTCAGTTCTATAGATTTTAGTATTATTTCTATGGGACTCCTATTTAACTCTCATAGGAGTATACTATACTCACCTCTCCTCACTAAACTCTAAATGATTGAATGGTCTGCTGTCAGCTATAATAAGGCCATGTCCCTGACAAAACACTCAGTGTTCCTAAAGGTTAATCATGTAAATTTTAAATGTCTTGCTGTTGCTTTTTTTTTTACATTGAAAAGCATCTTAAGCAAAATAAAACAAATTGCACATTAACACTGGACACAAACAAGAGTTTAAAACCCTTCAGACTTAGCTTGGTTTGGTGTCTTGTAATCTTGGCTTTTAAAGATGCTGATGGAAGCAAGTTAGAGTACTCCACCTGCAGGAATTTCATTGGCTTCTTTTCACAGTAACTGCAAAAGAGCTTTCTCATCCCACTCTTGCTTTACAGAAGCAATGGGGAAGCCTTAATGGAAATATTTATATCGTGTAAAAATACAAACAGTAGAAGTTTGCAGTCCTGACTCAGGCAAAACTTGCAATGGGTTTCTTGAGGGTTCCTCTCAACAAAGCACCGCTTGACTGAGTCCGCAGATTGGAAATAGGCCCTTGCAGATTAAGAAACCATAACTGCTAGTTCTTGATGCCTCTCTTAAGTACAATACTGAACTACTTAAGTGTTCATATAGTCTCAGTATTTTAAGCATACCAAAATAAAATAATCTTCAAGAGGTCTTCCCAGGGAAACTTCACAAATTTCCTATACATTCACATAGCAGATCTAAAAATGGCCCTTTAAATTATCCCTATATGCATAATTATAAAAGCATGTATATAGGCATGTATCTATGTATCTACTGTATTAGGAATAAAAGTTGCTGTCACGAGTTCTCTGCAATGTTTTATCTCTGGTCAGCAGAATATCCTGTCTAACCACTGCAGTCACATGGGAATGACAAATAACTTTTATTAAATTGGAGAATAATGTGCACACTTTTTACTGTTGGACAAAAACACTTTCATAATTTCACCTGTGTTCAAAAGTTTAGAGCATTTTTACATGACCTACTTGCTGGAAAATTAAATAGTGAATTTACAACACGCTAGCCGCTCTTCACTAACTTCACTTTTTACAGCTTGAGGTGCACTGTTGTTAGCACATTTCTCATCAATATACATTATCTGCTGCTTTTATAGATAGCTTTCCATGCCTGAGCAAGTTTGTTTAAAGATAGATCAGGTATCCCTAGCTGTAAAATTTGCAGCATGTAGATTAAATCCAAGAAGAGGGCTAGTAAGTGCACTGGCTTTCTGGTAGTAGGAGGTAAAATGGTCACAGAGGTTTTTTTTTAATTCCTGTGTTCAAGAACAGGATTATGTATATTTTATCTAGCAAAGAGAAGATTATTCAGATACCTTATGCCATTATCAGTATATTCCGTATCCTAGAATAATCAACAAATTCCTAAATTTTGGCTAGCCAAGTGAAAAGGTGGCTATTTTTAACTGTATCTTTCAAATATTTCTAAGTTCACCAACTGTAAAATATTCGAGATAAGGGAGAATCATTTCATGAAAACAGACATAATAGTCTGATAATACAGAGACTGGCGATTTTTACCAGACAGACTAGCAGGCACTTCAGCCTTCTGAAAATGTATGCCTCACTCTCGTTTCGCTTGTGACAGAGGCATGTATAACACACACACACACACAATTTGCCAGAAAATTCCTCAGCAGTTTTACTGTGACATGAATACACTTTTTTTTGCTGTTTTATTTTTTACAAATTTGTAGTGGACACTACAGCTTTAGTACTGTGTTTATTATATGTATGGTCTTGACTACTTGAATCTGTGCAACCCATTCAAAAACAGACTGCAAAATGCCAAAGACTTTCTTTCACTTCCAGTCCTGCTTAAGTTTTCTTTGTGGCACTGCTCATCTGAATCATTGCCTGTTTCTTGCTTACAAAACATTCATATTCAAAGCACCATTAGCACAATAGCAATTAACAAAGAGCCTTTTATGCCAACGTGCTACAACTTCATCTCGCACACCCTTTACAGGAAAAAGGTCTTTTCTCTTCTTTCCAGTATCAGTGAAGCACTCATGCCATGTGAAAAGAATGCTCCCTTTCAGTGCAGAGGGGACACGACTGTGCCTTATGTGAATCTACTGTATGTACAACTGAGGGGAGGATTAGGTGACCTAAAAGATCTTTCTCATCTCTAACCTCTATGGAAGTTCACGGTATCAGGAATTGCATATTAACAACCAGATGCAGGATTTTGTGTGGAAATGGCAGAGTGCTTCCCCAGGATGTTTTTCTTAATTTTTGCCTGCTGTAAAGGATGGGAAAAAAACTTTTAGGTTTGCCACAAGCCTAATTGACAAAACACAGAAAGGACAGCGATTACCCTTGAGTTATTTACAGAAGTCATTCCTAAAAATATTGCTAGCATGGAGCAGTAAGTGAGAAGGAGGGAGAACCTGCAGCTACGTCTCACTGGAAATTGGTGTTTTGCTGCCAGTACATCATCAAGTTGCCACATTGGCACTAATACGAACACTGAGGTTCCCCATGAGGTAAGACTGTTCCTTTATAGTATGCTGTAGGTGCCACGGTCATATTAATTAGAGAAGAACAAGAGAAAATGGAAATGATTCATACTTCCTCCTAATATTAATAGGCAATTCCACAAGGCAAAAAAAGTGAGTAGCACAGAGTTGGTCAGAAAAACACAGAACACAAATCCATTTGCAATAATGGCATATAAGCAATATCAAGGCTTTTTACAGTAATATAAAGATATAGGATAGATATGAGACTCTAACTGCCCCCAAAACATCTTCAATATCAGATAGTAACAATATTTCCAAATACCTGAACTACACAGCCCTGTGACATGTTAATAAACTTGATCATTCAGTAACAGCTGTAACATTGTCTGGAATGTTTTATCCCGCGTTCCCACTAGCACAACACACACTGGTAAAACAAGAAACAAAAAAGAAACGACCCCTCAAAGGCTCTTGTGTGCCTTTATTTCACACTGAATAAGCAGGCACAGTACAGCCTGCTGCTAAGCTTTTCCTTACCAGTTGGTCAAAACATGGATAGACTCTTGGTTACAGCTCCTAATGTGTTGATCAACTGACCCAGAATAACAAAGGCTAAGGGTAAGCAACACAGGAATTACTATACTGGATCAGACCTGAATCAGGCTAGTCTAAGATCCTGCCTCTGCGAGTAGCCAGAGGGATGTGTAAGAACCCCGCACCAGTCAGACGCCTCTATTTCTGTATGTTCTAGCAAGAACAGTTCCAAGAAGAAATAATTTAAAATGCTCAGATTTGTTTCTCCACATTTTCTCAGTTACTGCTTTGCAAGCTGTTGATTGAGGGGCAAAGGGTGGAAATTGTACATCTCTGAGGAACAATTAACTTCTTTGTTGATCCCCTGAGGTGTACCGTAAGCCATAATACCATAAATTATCCCAAGGAGAATTTTTCATAATAGATCTAAATTGATAGCATTAAAAAATGCTCATGCATTTGTATTTAAAAGAGCCTCTTTTTTTTTTTTTAAAAAGGATTTTGCATTGCCAATTTGAGGAAAAAAACCAGCATAATTTTTTTCCATAGTAATACAGAAAGCATTGCATTTGCATCACACATTAATCACAGAAAAATTAAGGACACAGGAAAACAAATATGATAAATCACATATCCTTCTGCCTGAGATATAATGCAGCATCAGGCCTGTATACATCATTAACTACTGTGTTTGCCATTAATACTTCACAAAAATGTGTGAACATACAGCTGCATCATGAAGCAGTTAAAAAAGAAATTAGTCTTTAATTTTTCCTGCTTCACCTTCATCTATACATTATATGAAAATCATCCGTACTGTATACCTTGCCTAAAATAGATAAAAAAATTGTGATATGACAGAATCTGCAAGGTTTTCTATTCACAGGCTGTACTGCCTGCCTAAGAAGAGGTACATCATACCTACACCACATTATTCTCCTCCCTCCCGATATGAAATCTTTCATGAACAAGCCTGATTTGCTAATACACTATTCTGTTCCATTCAGTTTCTTACACAGCACTCAGCAGTGCTGGACCAGAGTGCCTCTTGGTAGGGTATGAGCAACGTGACTCTCATTTATCACGTGCCTTCTCACTCCCCAGGGCAAAAAGTATATGTGGTGAATGTTTTTTTCAACATTTTGTTGTTGCTGTTTTTCTTAATGCACATATATATAATTAGGGAGAGCAAGTAAATGAAATAAATCCTGTACTTAGAGCTGAAGGTGCTGAGTCTTGTCCTTTGTTCTTTGGAAAATGTATTTCAGTCTAAGTTAGGGCATTGACTGCTTTCCTTAGCACAGCCACATGCCAAATGAGGCTGCTGAATGCATTCTCATTCCTGCCCACTCTTGTAAATAAATACATGTTTAATTATATTAACTTCAAGACACTTTTCCAAACATGTATCCTCTCAGCCATAGCAGCTCTCAAAATAACTCTCAAATTTTGAAAGAAATCCCATTCATCTCCTGAAATTCCTAAATATACCCCAGGTTTCAGGCATCTGAAAGTTCTGTCTGCACAGACTATTCTATTTGGATTCATTGCTTCATGAGAAAGAGCGTGACTGCTCTCATCAGGCTCTCTGGCACTCACTCAATACTGGACAATCTTAAAGACAAAACCACATGTATTCTAATAAAGCAAGGTGTTAACACTGGGAACATGAAAATAAAACATTAAAAAGAATTCTGGATCTTAACAGCCAGCTCCGTACTGCATATCTTACCCCACTTGGGGTGCTAGTGGTCTAGCACGTTATTTAAGAGAGAGGAGCTGCCTTAAGGAACTCTCTCTATTTATTTTTTCTGATTCTGTTAAAAAAACCCTGTAAAATTAGGAATTGTATCTCCTCAGCAGGCTCTCTGGGAAGACACTCATATCCTTTAGTATGTTCTTTTAATCCTATATTTTAATAGATTTTTGATGCAGTTCATGCATAGATCATGACAAATATTCATGCATGCAAGCACATGTGCAGTATATTTATTCTAGAAAGAAAATGTGTAGCCTCCACCTTTTCTCAATAGCTTCATAGGGACCATACAGATCAGATGAATGACAAGATAGCAGTTCTGGCATTTAGAACATCTCCTAAGCCTGCAGCCCTTCATTCCTCTTTTGTGAACATGAGGAGCTCATGCTTCCGCGGCAGTTTGCGAAGCTGGGGCCTGGAATTGAGAACCTGCTCTAGGTACTCTGGCTCTACGGGCTATATCACTCAGTTTCTTTAAGATATGGTGCAAAATGTAAATACGACTTAACATTTTCTGGTAAGGTGATGTAGGCACTGGAAGACTAGTCTGCCTGCTTGTCTTGCAGTGAAGTGTGTTGCCAAAAATACATATCAGTGGAAGACTTTTTCAAGTACTCCAGGATTCATGCTTCAGTCAAAGATAGTAAAACTAGCTATGGCCTTAACTCAGTCTACTAAATAAGTAATTTTTCATTATAAAACTGACTAATTAAAACAGTGGGCCAGAAGTAACCTTGAAGAAGGGTTTTGAAAGATGATTTTTAAGGTAATGTAAAGAGAAGTGTCTGAATAGAACAGTGGATAAAAATAAGCCCTGGTTAGGAAAAATCTCTTCATGTTTTTGAGTCTGATTTAACATCAAAGGCTTAGCAGAAATGCAATTCTCGATGACTGTCCCACAGTAAGAAGTATAATTCCAAACTTCCCACAACAGTTTTTAAGATCTCTGCTTTTATATCCCTTGTGATTTCTTTTAGCAAGCTACTAGAGCAAGATGCGACTTAATGGCTATTATACCAATATAAAGAGTATTTGTGCCTTTTTTTTCAACTGGTATAAACCAAAATAATTCCACTGAACAAAAGAAATCCATTTACATTGGTGCTAAATCCAGAACTGCTTGTATTTATTAAGATTGAGATTTTCCATTCACTAAGATTTTATGTTTATACATAAACATACCTAACAATTAACAAAATTATAGTTATTCTCAGAACCTAGAAAATTAAAAATCTGTGTTACTTGAGAGAAAATGCAAGCTTGCAATTTATGTCTTAACTGCAACAGTTGATGCTAATACAGCAAATAAAAGCAGAAAACAATTGCATGCAAAACTGTGTAAATAATCACAATTATTAAAATGTGTGAACTTAACCAGGTTAAGAAAGAAAAAAAAAGAAAAAAAATTTTATATATGGAAATATAAAACCAATACGAGTTGAGTAAAAAAAAAAAAAGGAAGCTGGAAAATACAGGAGCTGTTAATTTATTTTATGGATGACAGACAGTAAGACCAGGAAGATCCATTGTAATTCTATATTCTGACCTCCTGTACACTGTTACCCATAGGAATTCCCTGCATTCATCACTCTACCCACCACAGCTAGCAGTAGCTGTAGTAGAACTAGAGGACTGTTTTGCAAAATAAACAGAAAATCCTGAGTTTAAAATTTTCAAACCACAACTTTGGTGACTTGTCCCAAAGGATAATGGCAATTGCTGTTAGAAAAATCTTGTGCTTGTTCTGCATTTTTTAAAGTCAAAGTCACAACATCACTTCTTTTAACTCCGTATTGCAGAGTTTGGGCTGGAAGAGGCCTCAGGAGATTTCGAGTTCTCTTAACTCTTAATCAATTGCTTGCTCATGAGCCAGCAATGTGCCCTTGTGCCCTTGTGGCCAAGAGGACCAATGGCCACACAGGTGGAGGGCGGTCATCCTCTCCCTCTACTCTGCCCTGCTGAGGCCACATCTGGAGTACTGTGTCCAGTTCTGGGCTCCCCAGTTCAAGAAAGGCCGGGAACTACTGGAAAGAGTGCAGCAGAGGGCTACAAAGATGATGAAGGGAATGGAGCACCTCTGTTATGAGGAAAGGCTGAGAGACCTGGGTCTTTTTAGCCTGGAGAAGAGAGGACTGAGAGGGGATCTCATCAATGCTTATAAATATCTAAAGTGTGGGTGTCAAGAGGATGGGGCCAGACTCTTTTCAGTGGTGCCTGGTGACAGGACAAGGGGCAACGGGCACAAACTGGAACACAGGAAATTCCATCTCAACATGAGGAGGAACTTCTTTACTTTGAGGGTGGCAGAGCACTGGCACAGGCTGCTCAGAGAGGTTGTCGAGTCTCCTTCTCTGGAGATATTTAAAACCTGCCTGGATGTATTCCTATCAAACCTGCTCTAGGCATACCTGCTTTGGCAGGGGGGGGGGGGGGGGGGGGGGGGGGGGGTGGACTAGATGATCTCCAAAGGTCCCTTGCAATCCCTACCATTCTCTGATTTTGTGATTCTGTGATGTCTTGATTAGTACAAACTGAGTCATGGAGCCTCATACAGCAAAGCCTGTTTCTTTCATCGTCACCAAGACTTTTCTCTGAATTTCAAATTCGAATTTTTAAATATCTTTCTTGAATTGTGAACATCAGAACTGGACATACTGGTCTATTAAAATCTGCCCCATGTCCCAGATGTGTAACAATAGTTTTTTCCATATTCACCCAAGGCTGCATTAGCTTTTTCAGGCTGTTGTCTGTAAGGTGTTCACCTTTACAACCATTGTCCATCTTCTAGATCCTTTCATTTCAGCGTATGTACTGGATCTGGCTGGGCCAGAGCTAATTTTCTTCATAGCAGCTGGCATGGTGCTGTGCTTTAGATTTGTTACTAAAACAGTGTTGGTAAAACACCAGTGCTTTAGCTATTGCTGAGCAGTGCTTGCACAGCATCAAGGCTTCCTCTGTTTTTCACTCTACCTCTTGCAGTGAGTAGGCTGGGGATGGGCAGGAGGCTGGGAGGGGACACAGCCAGGATAGCTGATAGCCAGGATAGCTGATCTAAACTGACCTAAGGGATGTTGCATGCCATATAACGTCATGCTCATCAATAAAAAATGCCGGGGTGATGGCGGTGGTGTAGTTTTTCAAAGGTAGACATGCTGGCTGGGTATCAGTCTGCTTGTGGGAGGTGGTGAGTGACTGCCTTTGCATTTCTCCCTCCTCCTCTTTCTTTCACTTAATTTACTGTCTTTATCTTGACCCACAAGTTTTTCTTGCTTTTGCTCTTCTCGCTGCTATCCTTTTGCGGGGGCTGGGGGTGGGGGTCAGTGAGCAAGCAGCTGGTGGATGCTTAAGTTATTGGCCAGGGTCAACCTGCCACAACATATTAAAAGATACAGTTCACATGGCTACACACATTTTACCTTCTGACAATGTGGATAAATTTCCTTATAATTCCCAGGTTTGGCCTTCGAAACATTTTGGAGGAAATTGACCTGGGTAGTCTTTACAGCAATCCCCGCTGCATACTTTCTGGATCACCCCATGCCCAGAAGTGACTGCCTAGAGCTGCTTCAGTTCATGGAGCATAATGCTCCAGGGCAATGCAGCAGATCCCATACAACCATGTTGCCATACCATTTTTCCGTGTCCTCCTAACTTCACATATAGTTTATCTTTTCACTGGCAAGATGTAGTAAAAATGTTACTTGTGAGAGCCCAATACTGCATGGCAGACCACATGAGACTGTACAGGAAAAGCACTACATGTGCAACCGCAATTAGAGCCCCGGCTATAAGAAGTGCCCGTAATGAACACTAAGAATAGAGCAACCTCACACCTTCCAGCACTTAGCTTCTACAGATGCTTAGCTTAGCTTCTGTAAATGCTAGTCTTTACTTGGGCTCTTGCCCTGACATTGTAGGTTGAGAGATGAGATGGGGGTTTCCCAGGCAACTCAAATCTGTCTACCAACCGCCCATGTAGCATGCATAACAAGGTCATCACAGTATGTTCGCTATTTCCCATGGCATCATCTTGTTCCTTGGCAGCTACAGAAAACAGATGCACATGGTGCCTGCTCAACCTTGGCTCCTGGTGCCAGCAACCAGAAGCCAGCTGGACCTGCAACCCAACTTTTGACAGCCAGCAGCACTGACCAATGACAATACAACACACACAAGAGAAAAGCTGGCAGAAATGGTCCTTATGTGGTCCATACGTTAGATGCCCTGTGGACCCACTTCCCGGTGCTGCCTGGTCCTACCCATCTAGGTCTGCCAGCAGGCACTGATGAAAAATAGCACAAACAGGTATTCACAGAGCCATAAAAGGGAGAGCTTGAAGCATGCATGGGAGCTAGTGGAGGAGCGAGTTCTGGAAAGGCTGTGTTGAAATTGCAGCAATGGCATCATGAGGTATCTGCCACTCCTGAACCCTCTCCTTTGCAGTATGCAGTGACTGGGATCATCTTAAGGGCTTGCAGTAGGAATGTAAATAGGTACTTCAGCATGTAGTTCCATCACAGGGGTCACATGAAGAAGTTACCTAGCAAAGCAGGACGGGTGAAGTCATTATTACTGTAGTCACTGAGGATTTTTTTACCTCCTTTTAGTTTGTGAACTGTCCACAAACACCATGAGTGACTCCATTTTCTTCCAAGGTAAGAAGAATATTAGGCACTACAGATTAAAAGATAGTTTTCCATCAAAAATATAGCTGTTTGATGGGATCCTCCATTTACACTTACTTACCAGGACTGACTAATTAATCACTTTTTTCACTTATTACATGGCATGATTATTTTTAGTTTCACATTGTTCTTGTTTGTCTCCAATTTTTGTTTCTATAGAGGAAGTACATTATATCAACACTAGCACCTTTATTACACAAAAATGTAATAGATAGGTGGGGAGCTGTACACTAGCTGAAAAACAGCAATTTAAACTAGCCCAAAAGATCTGCAAATTGAACTCAACATATTATTTTAATTTATTTTTTATGTATGGATTGAAGCAAATATGCTACCCTACACTTTTTCAGAACCATTTTAACATGTTTCTTCTCAGTGCAATGAATATTTAGTAATTTGAAGAAGAGGGGATAATTTCAGCAGGACTGATTAAGAGAGCCCCCTCAGAATAATCAATGACACAAGTCGTCTTTTGACATATTAAAAACAACGGCATTGAATCACTTGGAATTACTTTTTTGCCTATTAGAATTACTTATCTAAATGTGTACCAGACATTCCATTGTTTGTCCTAAGCTGCCATTAGATTATCAGGCAAAAATAACCAAGCTCAACCTCCACTCCCATGAATTCTTTCTACCTGTCCCTGGTCTTCTTCCATAATTCTTAGATGTGCTAAACACCATAATGATAGCCAGAGAAGAGAGTCTTCTAACTGGGTATTCTAAAGTTATAAGAAAGAAGCTATTTGCTAATACTATTTCAAAAATAAACCACTCCAGTTACTATTGTAACAAAGTATTTCACTGTTGTCATCTTCATCTAATATGGGCTTATCTTTTTCTGTAACTGCAGACACAAAAAAGTTTTTGAATGTACAAGGTTGTTATAATTAGAATCATTAGGTAAACTACAAGAAAAACATTGAGTTTATTCAGTAGTTGAGATCACATTTATGGTGAAAGTTTAATTTGTTATGGAAAAAAATAAGATAAAACCAAAGTAAAGGCTGCTTGATAATATTAAGTAGCCAAATACCATTGTTTCCATACCCACAAAGGAAACTATTTTATCTGTCATTCATTGCTGTGACACATACAAGCAATATAATTCAAAGCAACAAAGACAAACACAAACACATGAAAATGCCTTCCAACTCACTTAACAGGTGCCTTTAAATAGAAGATTCTATAAACAAAAATAATTTTGTTTTACATAGACTCAAACAGATCAGTCAGTGCAATTTTTCTCAAGCAGTCTCTGAAAATAAACCTTTGAGAAAATCTCAGATTACCAAAAGGATTTGATCTTATTATTGTTCAATATAATTTTACTTTCAAATTAGGCAACACATTCTTTTTTAAAACTAGTGAAGTAATAATTTATCTCATCATCTGACATCAAAACAAAGCTCTGGGGAAGTTGTTTAAGAAGAGATACATAATCTTTAGCAAAGCAAGCTCTTGCTAGTTTAGAAAACAAAACACTAACAAGAAAACAAAGAAAAAAGGCCAAAACTCAAGTTCCCATGGAGAAGAAACTACTTTCCATTACATATTTTTTTATTTATTTTGTTTAAAGTATGAGTAAAAACTTTAAAATGGTACTAATACTCAGCATCACTGAGAGACTGGAATATTGATGAAATATTGATGCCTATTCAGATAAAACAGAGAATGTCTTCTGCATTTGAGGCAGCTAAGTTGTTATCATGATTCTTTCCTCAGTGACTGTTGAAGTCTGTTTACCAGTTATGAATTATACTGGCAGTCCAGCACTTTTACTCCATTCACAGCTCCTTTTAAAGGACTGAACAGTAAAGTAATATTCTAGAATGCATTTTATCATTTGTCTTCACTGTACTAGGACTTCATATCCACATAGCCTCAGTTACCTCCACTCAAATCAATGCTTTAACTTTTGATCAATTTAGAAAGTAAATCAGAGTAAAAAGTGCCATTTGGCTTGGGTAATAGTGTTGTACAGTCACAGCGTGGCTCCGGGATTTCATGACCTGCACAGCTTCCACTTTGGTTTTAACTTAAAGGGAGCTTTGATCCAAAGCAGCTCCAAATGTGCTACGTTCCACCTACTTGAAATGATACCACAGTTAGTATCAACAGAGAGGCTTAACCTAAATTCCTCCCAGTTTAAAGAAATCTGAGTGTCAATACATTGCTTTTTATGGGAACTCTCTGCTCTATGGGACCCAAATCAACCAGATCCTTGAAGCAGAATTACCTTCGTCTCCCTCATCTTCTTGAAGTCAGCACATCAAATGACATTTGGCTTCATTCCCTTAAGGTATGTTTTACTAGAATAATAAAAACCCCAGAACAAAATAACTCTTAAAACACAAAAGAGGCTGAATTGCTGGGTGAAACTTGAGATGATTGTAAATAAATCTATCCCTGCTCACTGTTCTTAGAGTAAACTGACCTTTCTTCCACCTCTCCTTTTCAGGGCAATAGTTTTAGTGAGTTTTTACCCCGACAGGCTGGAGAAATAGGCTGACAGGAACCTCAGGAAGCTCAACAAAGGTAAGTGCAAAGTCCTGCACCTGGGAAGGAACAACCCTATCCACCAGTACACGCTGGGGCCCATCTGGCTGGAGAGCAGCTGGGCAGAAAAAGACCTAGGGGTCCTGGTAGACAACAATCTGACCATGAGCCAGCAATGTGCCCTTGCAGCCAGAGGGCTAATGGTTTCCTGGGCTGCATTAGGAGGGTGTTGCCAGCAGGCTGAGGGACATGATCCTTTCCCTCCACTCAGCTCTGGTGAGGCCACATGTGGAATGCTGTGTCCAGTTCGGGGCTCCCTAGTACAAGGCATGGACATACCGGAGAGAGTCCAGATGAGAACTAAGATGACTTAGGGACTGAAGCGTCTCTCATATGAGGAAAGGCTGAGAGAGTTGGGACTGTCCAGCTTGGAGAAGAGAAGGTTCAGGGTGATCTCATCAATGTATATGAATACCTGAAGGAAGGGTGCAGAGAGGATGGATCCAGGCTCTTCTCAGTGCCCCTTGCCCAGTGACAGGACAAGAGGCAATGGGCACAAACTAAAACACAGGAGGTTCTGTCTGAACATCAGGAAATACTTTTTTACTGTGAGGGTGGCTGAGAACTGACACAGGTTGTGCAGGGAGGTCCTGGAGATATCCTTGGAGATATTCAAAAGCTGTCTACACACGGTCCTGGACAACCTGCTCTAGATGGCTCTGCTTGAGCAGTGGGATTGGACCAGATGACCTCCAGAGGTTACTTCCAACCTCAACCATTCTGTGATTCTGTGATTCTTCAGTTTCCACAAAATCTGCCTATTGCCCTAGAGTAAGGCAGAGATCAGTACTGCTCCTTTCTAACCAGCAGTACTCTTTTTAACAAAATACATAATGTATGTGAACACATACTATAAAATAAACCTCAAGCAGTTCTATTAATAGTTATAAACTTGCTCCCTTGTACCTTCCAACCTTTAGTTCATACAAGAAACACTTATTTTTGCATGCTGCTCTAGAAAACATCATTGGTTAGGAGATCTATATTGTGGAGTGAAGTGCGGTGCTTATGAATATTGACTTTGGCTGAGTATTTGCTTAAGTGGCTATTTCAGCTTGCTATTTTTTAATGCAGATCGTGTTTGGAGTCTAGAACAGGTGCTTCTTTTTATTAGTATTGCAGATACCCAGACACAGATTTTCTAGAGAAACCTAACCGTCTGCATGCGGTTCTTACATTGGCACTGACTGGCATGACATACGTTTCTTCTCACTTGATGGGTCACAGAACTCCTGGGCAGGCAGAGCCTGTATTTGTGTAGGGTAGCCATAATTTTATTTCCTGTTTTCTAATCTCACTTAAATTACACCACAGATTCCATGGACAGAGGATGAGTACAACTGTTTTTTACCTACTGCAGGACTTGCTACATTGTTTGCTTAGTTCATAATGTAAAGCGCACATCTACTATCCTGTTAATTTAAAACCTTATTTCATTTCGTTTTGACTTCCACAGTCCTAGTCTACCTAGTGTGGTTGAAATGGATATATTCTGCCAACCATGCCTTAACCTAGGAGTGGAAAGAGCAGGTTCTTTTCTCTCCATGTTTACACATCAGTAACATTGATAAAATCATAATATAATTTCTCTGAAATTATTATGTTATTACATAGCACTAGTGTAATTATCATCACTACATAGTAATAGTGCAAATTGCACTACTACTACTACAATAAACCGACACGCATAGTATTTCAGTGCTGTATGAGCCAAAGGAAGCCTCACTTCCACTGAGTGGAAGATACAGATTTAGTATTTAGTCTTCTGCTCCCAAGGGAAATGTCAACTTTCCTGCCTTAATTCTATTTGGCATGAAACATTCCCTGGAAATACACCTGGTTCAACAGAGAATGCTACAATTAAATACTGAATTCTGCTCTAAAATAAGCAGTTCAATTTAAATACGGAATGTCTCTTGCATATTTTTTCCATCATTTTTAATTATAATAATACATGCAATTACCAGTATGTAGTACTTTTCAGCTTCAGAATCCCGTAGCCAAAATTAGATCATAATAAAATATTTCTTTGGAACTTTTTTAATTTCAATAAAAGGTTCTCTTTCACTCCTTTTTAATGTGAATGTTCATTTTAAAGGCATCCAATTTAAACACTATAGCACTATGACAGTGCATTACAATAAAACATAAAACTGTCAGAATTAATTAATGAACAGTAATTACTGTAATTTACAGCAATTCTGTCTGACAGCTTCTAATTACCAACAGAGCATCCCTATGACTATAAAGGTAAGCATTTCATTGCTTCTCATTTTTTAATAGGGAAATTGAGGCAGAAATGTTAATTAAGCCCAGAACACTGAAAAATTAGATGTCCAGAATTTAGTCTGGTATGTATCTGTGCTTAGATTTAAAGCTTCTCTCTTTTTATGGGAATGGCTCATTACTCTCTAGATCCCCCTATTACTTCAGCGTATTTTCAGAAAGCTAACAGTCTGATTGGGAGGGGTAAGAAAATTTTGCAGGTTATATATTTTGCTAGGGTTTTGATTTCTTAAAAGGGGAAAAATCCCAAATATATAAGTGGAGCTACTAGATTTTAGATTACGTTGGAGGGATTAATTATCAGTAATTTAAGTATAACAACTTCCAGGCTATTTTTTGAGATTACGCCTCCTTCAAAAAAATTCCACAGTGCTCTTTGGATACTGTTTCCTGAAAAAGTTATCACAGGAAACCAGCATGAAGATTTGCAGCATATTAAACTACGTGTGCCTTTATTATGGAGTAGGCTAACACCATGCAAATCAACTCCCTTTTTTCCCCATGATAATTAGAAGACATCTTACCTTCAGTAAAAGCAGGCTGAGCAGACACAAAGCTAATCACCTTAGAGTAGTTAATACAGTCTCAAACTAAATCTATCTCATGCTGTGAGTTGCTTATGATTCCTACCTTAAATCTCGTATTTTGTATTGTAATCATATATCAGCAAATGAAACAACCTAGAAATAATCCAGGATGCTTAACTGGATACAGAGAAGGGTATGCAGAAGACCCTTCCTGTTCCCATCTACTCAGGCATGGATGTTTCCATCATATTCAGGAACAAAATACGCAAGTGAGAACTAAGTGAGTGCAGGTGAGAACTAAGATAAGGTAGTTTCTAATCATGTGCCTTTTGTCTACCCATTTATTGTAATTAGGGGGAAAAAACCCACAACAGGATGAGAGGTTCAGGCTGATGTACTACTTGTATAATCACCCCACTCCTAGTCTGCTCCTCACCCTCGGATTGTTAGTTTATCCACAGTTTATCCTTTCCTGTCCCAGCTTCATCTTTCTGTCCCAGACACATTTCCCACTACAGTTCCCATATAATACAATTTTATACCATACTTCCATCAATACTACCCTTCCAAGTGCCACTGAGTCTCTTAATCTACATAACATTGATAGAAAGATGAATTACTACATGTCCATAAGAGTTCTGTATACGTATTTGAACACATGGCAAAATAGGCTTCTCACAAATATATTCCTTGGACACAGACATGCCAGGGATGGAAGGAATTCTAAGGTTTATATTTCCTTGCCCTGCTACTTTTACTGTCCACGATGGTACATATTCCTGCATCACAGGCCAAGGCTGCTACTGTGTTCTTCTTCAGTTCTCTATTTACATAAGAGCCGTACCTTTCTCTGCTCCTTAAAATTACCAGAATAAAATGTAACAAGAAAACAAGCACATTAAATAAACATGTTGGAAATACAGTAAAGACATAAATACTCCTGAACTGGAAAATTTATGCCTTTCAAAGCAACACCATATTTCATCATGCTATGCAAATTGAACTTATTTCCTTGGAGTTTATTGTTTCTTGGTTTCTGTTAACACATGAATCTGCTTATTTTAATCAACAGCTGGAAAAGATGAATCATCTAGAACAAGACCTGTGAGACTGCACTGGAGTTCTGCACATACCATTGTACGGTCTTAAATCCATATATGCCATAAATGGAAAAACTGCCAGTATTTTTCTGAAAAGCATGGAAAATTTGCACACATTGTTGAAGTGTTCAAGAGTACACATATTTCCTCCAACTTTGGGAAGCAGTAGAGCCTATGAAGTCAGCCTTGCTATTTGCTTTTCTCTTCCTCAGAAAAGGCTAGGAAGCCAATATGGAAAGCTCACTTTCCATTTTCCAGGACACGGGTAGTGCATAAACGTACAGAATCACCCCTGATTTCTCTCTGACAGAGAAGAGAGAAAACTGAGACAGCATAAACAAGATAGTAGTTTCAATGGTCTCTGGATTTGGGTATAAAAGACATTTACCGGGCTTTCTCACGACCTTTGTTACACAATCCATTTACAGTTATAATCAGTGGTAATTAATAGATTACCCATAGTCTCTTCTGCGTCTTCTTTCCCCTTTTGGTTCACTAGCAGATGTGTTACATATACATGCTGATATTCAAACACGCCTGTAAGTCTAGGGGACTGATGAAATTCTTACAATTCATACTGTTTGTGCTGTGATACAGTATCTGAACGTGTAAACAAAACGATGACACAAAATGGCATCAGGATTTGGCATGAATTATCCACTCACCTGCATGCACCTTTAGTACAGCCTCCTTCTTAGTTGAGCGCAAATTCTGCAGGATCTCCTTTTCATTTGAAAAAAAACAAGCATTCTGGGCCTCTTTTGTAGCATCAGCCACCCAAACGTGAACTGAGTGTCAATGGATATAGCCGGGACTCTGTAATCCTCACAACAGCCAGCTCTAGTGCCTCTGCCGCTATTCCTAGCTTCACTAAGCCGCAGAAGAATAAAACCTGACTTGAATTTTATCATGTTTACTTGCAGATACTGTGAACATTATGGACAATAAAGTCACCTAAGAAAAGTGTGGTAAAGGCACCTGAAAGCCATGATTTGGCTGCTTACATGCCACAGGTATAATATTTAGTGAAATACAGACTTGGTTGTCAGCAGCCTGACTACTTAACTGTGCACGTTTGATGGGGAACTCCATCAGCCCCTGCATAAATAAGCCAGCAATAAAAGGAGACATCTTTGAAAAGTCTAACAGCTGCTGCAAATTACAGTGTTTCCCTTGTATCACAAGATTATTCCCCATCTTATCTAGGCAGAAGAAGGTCACTCCATTGCATGGGGGAATTTAATATTCCAAAATCTAATTTCAGTCTGATTAAGGAGAACAACAACAAAATTCAAATACTGAAATGCTCAGTTAAAAGGGACACATTTATTGGACGTTAAAGCCCTGGAGCAATTTGCATAAAAGTTCCCGGTTACAAGGTCAGCTCCTGAAAGGCTGCAGCCTCAGAAAGCCCAGATTTCCTGCAGCTAAGAGGCTGTGTTGGCAATTTGCCAGTATAATTTGTTCTTGATATTTTGGCCAAATTGGACCATTTCTATGAAACATTCCTGTGTAGCTATTCACTACATCCCAATGAAACACGCTGAATTTTATTCCTTCTTACTTTTCCTCTACATTGCTGAGCTCTTCAGTTTCACTGAACTATGTTTCCACCACTCAGGAACCACTCCACTGCTTAAGGACAAAGCAGGCTGCCTGGAATGCCATACAACACTTAAACAAAGCAAGCTCGGTAGTGAGAAGCAATATATTCTATTAGCCCTACTGATCAAACTTATCTAGATAAGCTAGCAGACTCAAAACCTCTTCTTTGGGACAATACGGGACCATAAAAAATTACTGATTTGAATTCCACTTGCATTTCCAGTAGAGCTTTACTGTATCAATCTGCTAAGAGGTAGCAGCCTTGGAATGCAGTTCATGCAGTCTTGCTGTAGCTTCACACTGTGGCAGCTGCAAAAGAACTGCAGTGCAAATAAAAATCAGGATTTTCTTTTTCTCACCATTGCAAGGATCGATTTCAAATCAAGGCTACCTGTGAAATCAAGAACTTGAAAGCAAAGCAGCAAAGTACAGTGAATTCTAAGGCCTTCTGAAGCAGACACTTTTCCTTTTACCTGCTTTTACAGGTTTTATAAAATAATACAGCATAAAACCTCAAAGAATTTTGAGGAGATATATTCCACAGCAATACAAAAGAGCTGCATAATAAAATACAACACGCTCATTGCTCAGCAATAACAGACATTTCTTCCAGTGAGGGGTGGATATAACATGGGTCAGGCCATGGATTTCATCTGGTAGCTGTCAATTTAAGCAAAAAAAAAAGGAGTAAAGGGGGAAAAAAAATCTTGGCTTACAAGCAACTTGCTAAAGCACAGTGCTTCAAACCTGCATCTTAGATGTCATTTCACTGGCTTTTTTATTCCCTGTAATCCATCAATATAATATGGCACATCAAAGCTAGACTCTAATCTTTTAAATTAATATTTTAAAAAGATTGCAAGTGTTTTGGTTTGGCTCCTTGGAAATGCTTTTTATTTTAACAAATGGAAGGCAGACCTCAAGATGCATGTTTATAATTTTATTGCTGTACTGCTGACATTGCTTTCTTGACATTGTTTTCTTGACCACCAAGACACTGCAATTGCAGTTAGGAATTTATTTCTCTTATCGCTTACTGTCTATCAGTAAATCTCATATAAGGTTTCTCTGGATTAAAAACTGTCACCAGTGAAGTCCCAATAGCAGTATTCATAAGAAATTATTTTACTAAATTTTTATTCAGTTTGCAGCATTCTTAACAGCATTTTCAACTTACAGGATAGAAACACAACACGTAGTGTAAGTGTGTTCGCAAAACAGGCCACAGAAGTTTTGCCATTTTCAGATTTGTGACTGCTACATAAAATATTTTGAAAAGAGGAGGAAGTATATATTTATTAGAAAATAATGAATGCAGAGCATTACATATTGCCTATGTTGTGTTTCATGGCAAGAAGATTTGTACGTAGGGGAATTTTGCCAAGACTGAAAGTTCAAACTCCCCTTATAAAGGAGAGAGGTAGTTCAATTCAGCTAAGGCAGGGTCCTTGGGAGCACATAGAGGCTGTATCTGTATGGAAAAGTCAGTAAGACTCAAGGGATGAAGGTTGCAGAGTAAGACAGTTGGTGCCGAGAACCCCGTATTAACCACATATGGATTTCAGGGGTTTACTCCAGACTAGATCTATCCTGGCTCGACACGCTGAACATCCACTCATAACTGGACCACACTAGATGCAATCATGGAAAACATCTTCCAGATGAGTTTCACCCAGAAAGAATTTCATTTGTAAGCTCTCAGACTGGCCTGCAATGTAAAGTAAATCATAGTAAATGGGGATGACTGGGAGATTTGCTCTGAAAATGCTTTAGGCCACTATGCATCTCATCTGTGCTCGTTCTGGATGCAAATACCCAAAGAATATCTTGATCTTATGACCCTTGCTTGTATTCAGTGATAGGAGGAATGATCCATGGGAGACGTGAGGTTTCTAGACCCACTGAAAGTCTTAAAAATGATGTTCTATTCCAGTGGGTACAGACCTCACCTGTCTCAGTCTGCTCCCCTTCTGGCATTTACGACAGCACAGCAGCTGAGTTGCATAGGGCACATATAGTAAATGTTTTTACCATATCACAATGCCCTAGAAACTACTGAATAGTGCTTTCTCTTCTGACATTGATTCAGAACTTATCGGGCTGCAGAAGACTCCAACTCTGTCCCACTTCTTAGATTAGTGCTCCAACTACTATTAAGTGAAAGGTGGGTGAGTGATACTGCTGCCTTACTTTGTAAAAGATCTGATCTTGATATTTTGGGCCTTCATTCAGTATAGAGATGAGACTGCAAGAGGAATGAATTTCTGGCACTGGTTTCTCGTACTGTACGGTGTCTAACTTAGCTAGACAGGATCACTGTCAAAGACCTTCAATATCTCTCCCTCTACTGGCCTTAAAGAGGATATACAACATTTATTTTACAAGAACTGAATACAGAGGCTTGACTTACATAACCGCCTCTGATGGTTAGCAATTAAAATGTAGTGTGCCTTCCTAGATTTATATTAGAATGATTTGCCTGGTGCTATTCTTTTCATCTTTGGCAAAAATCAAAGAAGTTTTTGGGGAAGGGTTCAATAAAAACTAGACAGGTCTGTGACTGAGAATTGGCACGGAGTTAGTAAGCATCAACTTTAACATCTTATAAATTCAGTCTTCACCTAGTTCTTGAGTTCTTCAGGATAGAATTTTATTTGTTTTGTTGTATAATAACCCAACTTTATCCTTCCTTTGTATCATAATACAGTTTTAGGTCTATGCATACTTTGAAGACATCAGATCCTGTTCCACAAGGTGCACTCTCTTTTTACTCAGAGAAAGATTCCTGAAGAAGACAGGTTGAAGAAAAATCACCAGTTCTTATTGTGTAGCTGGCGAATGTTATATCTCTAAATCACCAATCACGATTTATTT
Source organism: Pluvialis apricaria (assembly GCA_017639485.1). Classification (NCBI taxonomy): domain Eukaryota; kingdom Metazoa; phylum Chordata; class Aves; order Charadriiformes; family Charadriidae; genus Pluvialis; species Pluvialis apricaria. Next base: position 203,307,586 of record CM030007.1, read on the forward strand.
CTTTTCTACTGTTGGCTCATTAGTTGCATCCATATCTTTTCCGACTAAAAGTCCCCTAAAATGGTTTCTAATTTGTTGGTACAGTTTCACCACTAGCTGTGAGGGAGAGAGGAAAGCTCTTCCTACCTGCAATTGAGTGCTACATCAGCTTGTCTTAGCAAATGGCCAAAAATAAATCAATCGTAGTTTGCACTACCTAAAGAGACAAATCATTCTAATCAAAGTGGTGATTTACCAGACTACAAGGTACTGAGAGTTGTTGGGGTTTTTTTTCTTTCATTAGACTAACTAAAAAGATTTTGTTCTTTTAATCTTCATTCATTATGTGATAGAATCCTATGTGGCACTAGAATAAATAACAACTTACTCCTTACATTGTTTAACAAAACTAGAATACTACCCATTGGTCTAACAAGCGCTTATAAGCCTTCTAATCAAAGGAATAATTTAGGGTCAAAAACCCCCAAACCTATCACGTTCTTTTCTTTTGAAAGAGCAGAAGATATAATAGATAGGACTGCTCCAAAGAAGTGACATTTAGTGATGTTCCACAGGAGTTCTAAGAAATCCCCCAAACACATTCATCTGTTTTTCTATCAACAGTTAAATAAAAGAAATAGGAAGCAGATTTTTTTTTTTTTTTTGCAAAGCAAAATATTCTGAAGCATTTTCATTCATCAAAGTCACAATGTTTCAATGTTTATGTTAGCATTTAAGTTACATTAAAGCAGTGAGAAATTTTCCGTACAAGTTTATATGACAATAAGGTCATTGTAAAGGAGATGATGCATTCCTATTGGAAATGAGTTTAAGTATATGCCTGCTATTGCATTGACTTACATTGTTTGATTAGGATTTGATTATGCTTGATTACACTACTTAAAATTTCCTTACCAACAACTGCTTTTTTGCAATTTTGCAATGTGTTTATTTGCATCTTGATTCTATTTGCCACAGCTTAAAGAATAACTGAGATTATATCATATCAAAAGTAAACAGATAATACAGCCTCAATAGTTTTCCGAACGTAATTTACTTGAAAGTTGGAAGAATGCTGCTGCACACAGCTAAGGTCACTGGATAATTTATGATCTTTTGTGAAAACCAGGCACACTTTTATCTGCAAAGGAAGCTATTCTAGTGTGGGTAATATGCAAATCTACAGAGACATTTACTAATCACCTTTAGTCTTTTGTGATGTTATTTATGACAAAAAAAATATACTTCATAATTACCAAATTTTTAATTAAATGATAGTAAAATCATAATGGGATGCCAATCTTACTATAAGGATCCATCATAAACATAGTTTAACTGTTGTTTCTTAGAATTTATGAACATTTTCCAAAGCAGCAAACAGAATTATTCCTCTTAAATTTTTTTGTCTGTTAATGATAAAGTCTAATCCCATTTGAAGAAAATGCCAAAACGCCTGTTTAGTTAAATGTGTAAAGGAAGTATCCAGCAAGTAAATAACAAACAACTTCACACTCTCTTAAAATTTCACATTTAAAATAAGAATAACTGCTGTCTGATCCCAGTCTTCAATATGAAAGTATGCTGTTCTTACTGGACACAACAAACTCCAAGTTCAAGCTATTGCCCATCACATCATTTGGACAATGTATCCTTTAAATTAAAGGCAAAAAAAATTTCAGGCCTCTGAAACCACAAATATTAAAGGAAAGAAATTCAAAGAAACTGTAATAATGTGAAAACTTAATGGACCACACTCCCTGGAAACACCGCTCTAGGGTAGTTTCTACGGAAGTGATTTCGGCCCATTTCTTTATGTTTCATGGCTTCTATTGAAACAAGACAAGAATGCCAAAGAAGTGAAAAAAATTAACATCTCCAATATCAGGCAGATAACAATAACAAGGAAATTTTAAATTGTGTTTACATACAAGTAACAATCATTTCCACTTGGGCTTCCATCCTACAAACACTTCTCTTTGTATACACTGGTAGTTTCACTATTGTTGATGAGATCACAGATGTCAAAACCAGAGACTTAAAACTTGCCTATGCCAGAAGACATTTTTGCTTAAAAATATATTGGTATATTTAAATCAATCAATCTTTTATACAGTGGTGCTATTATAGTATGCTTTTACCCATCTACCATATACACTGGAGGTCTGTACAAGGTAGAGGCTCCTATGATTCCCATAAATGATATCAGTAAAAACCACACATGTACATACAACTTTGTCTGCAGTGTCAGTCGAAAAATAGAAAGTATATCTCTAACTCAATTATGCTGGAAAATCACAAGTACACTTGGACTTACTTTTACTTGTTATGCATTACACAAATATTTACAAATGAGAATATATGTTACCAGAGGGGAAAAAAAAAAAAAGAAAAAGAGAAAAATCCATTTTAATTTTGAATGCAAATTGAAAACCAGCGAGTCAGCTGAATAATTCTGGCATCTCACTGTGTCTAACTGTAATACTGAAGTAACTACTAATAGTTCAAGAGCAGACAACTGAGGAAGTAAAGAGCTAGCAGCAGGAGGTGTCTGCAGTAGAGGCAGCATTAGTTTCAGTGGTAATCTAGACTTTCCATCCCCACAATATATCCTAAGCCCTTTATCTGATTATAGAATTCAGAAAGATAAGAAAAATGAGGATTTCTTCAAACAGCAAGGTAAAAATCCTCCGTAAGCAATCAGTAATTCCACCCAGTGCTGAACTGACATATATACATAGGATATATTTCAAATTTACCTCCGTATCTTTACTTTAAAAAGGTAAACAAACCTCAGCTTGTGCTAGCCTCCTCCTCAAGCTTTTTTCCCCCAGTGTGGAATTCTGTCTGAGATGGTATCTGAGAATATCTGGGCTATCTGAGAATGAGAAATCATTCTGCCTGAACAACTAATTTCCTCTCCCTTCAAAAAAGCCCTGCTTATGTTCTGTTGGTTGTGGTGGTATTAATAAATGGATAGTCAAAGTGATCCATAAAAAAACACTCTGCCATTCAAAGCAAATTTAAATATCTCAAATTATGATGACTCAAAGAAAGAGCTCTGGATATTTATGAAGTATTCCATAATCTACTATGTTGATAAAATGCTTTATTATAACACCTAAACAAAAAATATTGAACCTGAAGATTTCCTTAATGCATAATTGCCTAGGGCTGATGGGGTCTGGAAAATTTTAAAAGATTGTTTCAAGTCTATCTAAGAGTGAAATTAGGAAAAGAAAAAAACAGTGTCATCTGTATTAAGAAAGAAAAACGTCCTCCATTTGTTTCATTGGGGATTTCTAATAGTTCTGTGCTCCTCAACAGACAATTGATAGCAGGTTCAGATGTTATAACTATGTCTGAGATGTTCTGTGGGGAAATAACAAACAAACAAACAAATAAAAACCAACCCGCCCTTGAACTTGAAAAAAGATCTTTGTTTTTATTTAGCAAATTAAGAAGTTTGGCTGCTAAATTCCCTAAAGATACACTCTTTACTTAATATTTTCCCTTTCTTCATGATTTGCCTACATATTAAGGATCTCTGAGCAGAGCTCTTCCATGGCCCAGGACAGCAGCCCCATTCCAAAGAAAGCTTTACCTCACCACTTGCTGTTCTTATTATTGAAATCTCAAAGACAGAAAACTAGCACAAGGCAGTAGAAAAACTCAGCAAAGGAAGAGTTGAGATGGGCAACAAGGACCAGGTGGATCTGTAACCACAGCAGGATATTGCCTTATAAAACTCAAGAATCCTTCCAGTGGCAGGTAACCTGAAATACCAGAAAAATGTGTCATGTACTTCTTGGGGCTGGTACAAATAACCTAAGACTGTCACCAGTCACTTTGTGGGAAAGCTTGATTAAATGATTTGCAATATCTAGGAACCTTGTAGCACTAGCAGGAAGATCATCCAGTATCCTTTTTCACTGCCTTTGCCTTGAGGTTACTCTTCTCTCCTTGTGCACCACCCCCCGCCCTCCCCCTCCCTCGCTCTTTATCAAATGCCTCCTAACACAGAAAAACTGGCGTAGACCCTATGGGTTCTTCCATCATTTTTAACTCGTGTAGAGACCATGTTCTGTTATTTATAGCGAGCAGGGAAGAGGTATTGTGGAAAAGGTAATGTGCGATGGCAGCCATCGCTTGACCGATGTACTTGCTACATTTCCTGACAGTAGAATGTTTGATTCATAATCCTGGCACTTGACGTTGTTTGGGGGGGCTGTACAAATCATTAATGAAAACAAGCTTTGGGCATTTTTAGTAGTTTACCTTGATTCAGAATGGAAGGGCCTCAGCTGACTTGTGTAGTTCAGGCATCCTGAAATGAACTAAAACGTTGCTTTTGCTCCCCTAAAGAATCTTAGTCAAGTAAACAGAATTACTAGCTACTTAAAATACTTTGATTTTTTTTTAATATTAATATACATATTAGCAATTAGAAATAATAAATAATCTATTATTTTTTCTCCAGTTTTTGCAGGTATCCTCAGATGTTATTGTTACCTTAATTAAACTGATTTACCTGTGGCTTTCACTCAAAGTATAAGCTATAACCTAGTTTTGTTCTGATTTGCAAATACGGTCTTTCCTTTAAGAATAAGATGTTTTACATCTCAATAGCAGAGCAGCAATTGTGGACAATGATGCTTAGAAATGATGTAAGATCTGCCTGAGTGAGTGTGCATGCCAGTAGACTCAGGCAGGCCATTTCCAATACCTTGGAAAGACATATCAACACCATGTCTCTAACATGAACATCCTTTCACACTGAATTAGCAGCTACAACAAGGCAGCAGCTCACCTGGAGGTACACACAACTGCAAGGCTTCCTCCACAACTGATGAACAATGCGGTCTTGGCAGCGAAAGCCAAGACATCAGTGATTTCTACAGACCAACATGAGCAGGACCTCAAGTAAAAAATAAGAACAGCCGCTTTCCCCAAAGAACCTTCTCTTAGACCATCACTAAATAAGTGCGACTTTGCTGGGACAGGCTTTTTCTGTCCCTGTGCCCTTCACAAATCAGTGAAGTGTGAATGAAAAACAGGGGCAAGCTTTGGAATCAGGTGCAGGAGATTTGGGGAGAGTCACTGCAGAAGCAGGTGGAGAGAAACGACAAGTGCTAAGGGAATAAGAGAGGAAGAAGAGCTGTGGCTGCTGGGAAGTGACCGACTGGACAGCCTTACCTTCAAATTCATGTATGGGTGACTCAGGGGAGGGAGAATGGCACTTCTCACTGCACCAGAGGTTCATGATAAGGGAATACAGGGAAGACAAGAGAAGGCACCTTATACCTTTTTTTTTTCTGTCACATAGCTATAAAAATACCTAGCACCTTGATATTACAGATGAGGGAGTATCTTGGGAGCGATCAAAGTGGGAGTAAAGATCTGCCCTTTTTCAGTTCTCCAGATTTGTCCTAGTGAATTGCAGTCAAATTAAATTGCTTCTTTTGCACACAAAACTAAAGAGCAATTCAAAGATTTGATTTATGCTAAGTAAATAATTTTAGTAAACAGGAAGACTACTTTTTATAACCCTACCAAATTCTCTGCAGAAAAATAAGTGTTTTGCTTTCACACACCAGAAACTGTGTGACTAAAATTGCTGGCTATTGGGTGAATTGACAACCCAGTCTCTGAACAGATTATGAATATTCCAATGTACCCATTAAACATGGTAGAATTCACACAATTGTGAGGAACGTCCAGTAAGACCAACATACCTACATTTAGATATGGAGGGATACTAACTTCTCTAGTTTCTGAACCTTAATACATGTGAAATTTGATCCAGAATCCATTGCAACAAATGGAAAAATATGCTTAACTTTTTGTCGACTGTAATCAGGTGATTAATTCTTCCTTATATTTATCTCAATTGGCAGATTTTGTCCATGATCTCAGGGAAGCGACAAGATTTTTCAAGGGATCAAATGAGATGATGTAGCTATTGTGAACCATGACTATCACTACACAATTTCAGAGGGAGAGAAATCTAGGGCATGTACTGTGAATCCTAACACTGTGTCACAATGTGGTAATGAAACAGCACAGTAAGACTCTGCTGCTGTGAATAAAGAAGGAAGACTGTCCTCACACCGAGGTGAGTATGGAGCCTTTTTCCAAAAATGCAGTTTGTTTCATAATGAACACAACACTCACTTCTCATTATATCTTGCTATCGCTTCAGGCCTTGACCAAAGCCAGCCAGAAATCTGGTATTAGTAATGGGAATCCTTCCAGGTGTTGAATGCTTATCAGTGAGGAAGATACAATTCACCCCTTAGTCAGTCGAGGGGAAATAAGAAATGCCCATTCCGATACAAGGCTCGGGACAACCGTTTGGCTCCCACAAACCGAGTGGCACTGCCACAAAATAGTTTTTCTGATGACTAATTTCTCCACGCACATTCTGCAAACCCCTTCTTAGCTGATGAAGTAAATTCAGTTTCGAAACCATGCCAGCTTCCCCAATTCCTAGATTAAAATGGCCATTTACAGTCAGTATCGCTTTGCCTGAAACTACCTACAAGGGTGGTTTACTAAATAGGCTGTGCTTTCCAGAAACAATGAAACAGTAATGAAACAGTAGATTCTTTTAGATAGTCCTAATGCTGAGTCTTTTGCTATAAAATACCATGTACTAGAGTCATGCTGCATCCAAAACTGAAATAACTACATGCAAATTTGAATGAGAACATTTTTAAACAGTAAGGAAAAGGACAGCACAGCTTTACATATATCAGGTTTTAACTTTTTTTAATGTAAATTTTTTTTTTATACACCCTGATATAAATTGTTAGTATAATGAATTAATCTCTACAATCTCCTTGTAAGAGATAAGAATGCTCTGTAATTCTTGTGCCATCTGATATAAGTATGCATAAATACATACTTAAGCTACAGCAGCTTTCCAGGCAATTGTTTTTCACTAAGGTTTTATGTGCAGCAAAGTTCCTTTATGTTTCATATTGCAAAATTAAATTATAATTCCAAGCTAGACTTCATCAACATCTCATTGCACTGATATGTGAGAAAATTTGACAGTGAATACTTGTCCACATTAGCAATAATTTAAAATGAATCAGTCTATAATTAACTGAAAGAACTCATTTAAACAGGTATTTGTAATTCATTTTTTTGTTTTTACCAAACTATTTATTATTTATAAAAATATTATTTATTATTAAAATTTATTTATTTTTTAAAAAAATCACATCTATAACAATATTGCTACTTTATATTCTGTTATGGAAAAAAAATCCTTTGAGAATGTTTCCATTGGTAACGTTTGCATTGGTAAACATCCTTGCGCTCCATTGGGTAGAGCAGGGTTTGCTTCTTTTTTCACACATAGACATCCTGTGCCTTCTGAAATGGCACAGGGAGTTCTGCCTACCCTCCCTCTGACCGTCCAAAGGGCACAAGTCTTGCTCATTTTATCTCATATCTGCCAGACCAGCCCCAATGTTTCGAAGACTCAGGTATCCTGGCAAGAAAGGCTCATGAGTGGACAACTAAATCAAATGCTAAAGCCCCATCAACTCTAACGGGAGGTTAGACACCTGTTGACATGTAGATACTTGAATTTAAATGCCTTAGTACAGATGTTTTCAACTGAGAGCTGAAACCCACCCTTGTTTTCTTTTAGCCATTGAACTGATCTCTCATTCTTTCATATCAGTTCAGATGGGTGCATTTTGAGGCTTACATGTGATAACTTGGATTTGAACAGAAGCTGATGACTTACAAAAAACTCCATGAGTGGTAATAATCTTTTAAAGTCAGAGACGTTAGGCATTATATTTCTTTTTACAAGCATCAAAGGACCTTTTTCAAGAGTAAAAAAATTATACAGACATGCATAGAGTCTGTAAGCATAAGAAACACAAACCAAAACCAACAAACAAAACACATGGAAGGACAATATCACTTTAAATATTCTGAACCCATCAACAGAAATGTAATTCAACGTCATATGAACAATTTGAGGCTCATATTTGCCCAAAACAAATCTGTTGGTCAAATGAGATGGTGATAATGTACTTTCTGATAAGAAAGAAAGTAAAAGCCATCTTCCTGAGAGGTTTTTCTAACTGAATGTTAGGGCTGTGAAATGAGGCAAAGATATAAAGGAAACCCGTGCCTTGAAATAATGCAAACAAAATGGGAAGGAGGGGTAGAAACGATGTGTTTGTTTCAAAAATTCCCATATGGTATTTGGGAAACTAGAAAGCACTGGTATTTTCCTCTTTTTTTTCTTTAAATCTGCAGCACCGCATGCTGAAAGTGACCTACATCACTCTCCATACAGTACATCAAATAACCCATTATTTAACAAATCAGTGAAGCACCTCTACTAAATGAAAGGAACCTATAGCTTTAATCCCACTTCGATTAACTTCGTTCTTCTCAGAAAGCCGACCTTAATTTATATCAATTTGCAGTAATCTTTACAAGAAAATGCTACTTCACTTACACATGCTGTTTGACAGCAAAATGAATTTCTCAGGCATGTGGATACCCTGTGATGGTTCCAATAAAAATTGCCCCTAGTAACAATGAGGAAACTGAACACTTTCTGTCTGCTTAAATGACTTCTTTGGTTAGACAGATGATGAGGTTTAATGATGTATGTTGTGAATTCTCTCCACTAACAAATACAAGTAACGCTCTGATCAGTGGAAAGACCTCAAGGACATTTGGTACAGCCATTTAAAGTTCCCTGTACATCTCTGTAGACAGGCATTTTGTATTCAGATATACAATTATAGATCTTTGTAAAGGACCAGTTGAGCTAAATATTTCTGAAGGACAGCAAAACAGCATGTTATTTTTACCAATGGGGAAACCAAGAAAAGTAGGCTTTCAGGATAATGTTTTAGAAGTGGGGCAATCTAAACGTAATCAGTTAATTACATAATTAGGTACTATACTTAATTTAGGTGGCCTAATTTTGTTGAGTACCTATACTTCTCAAGTTAATCGATTATTTTTCAGAAGTCTTGTATCTGCATGCAATTTATCAGCGTCTACAGACTGGGTCTTCAAAGAGTCAAACATGTACCTCTTATTTATTCGCTTAAGTATAGCAGGACTTAGAAGCTGAAGCAGAAATAGAAGCTTCAGTATAAGTTGTGCATGTACTTACTTTAGCAGAGTTAAGCCTCAATCCATAACAAGATCTGCTCAGATGCCAATGAGATGCAGAAAAGTCCTGTTAAATTATTCCCCAATTGCATAATCATCTCAAGCCCTAGAGAAGCCAACGTTTTTGCTGAATAACATGCATACAACTAAGTCCTTGATACACCAAAGATGTCTGGTGACAAAACGCCAGCAGATCAGCCAGTTCATTTCTTTTGCACCTCAGATGTTATCACACCCAAGTAAGTGTATGTACAACACAGACGCTGGAACAGGTTTGGCAGCAGGAACAGACCACCTGTGACCTTGTTTGTTAGCACATACACAATAGCCAATGGCTCTGTGGGAGGGAGAGTCAAACAAGAAGTAGGATCCCTGTTTTCAAGTTCCTGCCCTCACATGAAGCGGAGCCTGGATCAGGACAGTAAGTGTCTCAGCCTTCATGTTGCCTCTTCTCTGTAGCCTTCTTTATTTGAATGACTATTTAAACAAACAAACAAAAAATATCAAGTGTTACATCTGCAACAAAAAGGACTGGGAGGGGCTTAGTCCAAAACAATCCCTGTCTGAAGACTGAGTAATTCCCTGCAGCCAGAGTGATGAAGGTTCGAAACGTTGCTTCACCTCAAGCAGAGCAGTATTACAAAATGTATGTTTGACCATCAATGGGAGACTAAAGTGACCACAGGGCTTCAGTATATTATGCAGGTGAGGGAATGGTTGCTTATTTTCAAATTGTCAAGACTACTGCACTGTCTTAAAAAACAAACATCAAGGAGCCCAACAATAAGCATGAGCAGAACTAGACACCTCGCTACCATCCGTATGTAGGCAGACTTGGAGTTGAATTAAACTCCAGACCAAATTTAGATATCTGAGTCCAGACTTCCATTCAGTTGCTCGCGCACATGTACCTAGTGCTCTCTAACTGGCCCTAGGTGGCCTGGCCTCCAGCTGGTGATTCAGGAAGTGCAGATCTCCTGCAAGTCTGCTGTCAAAACTGCCAGCCTTAGGTTGATGCTGTTGACATTGTAGAGCATCTCGGGTGCGTTAGGCACCTATCACGAGGCAACCCAGCAGAGCCCTTTGCCCATACATTCCAAAGAGTCCAGACAGTTATTCACCTCATCAAATGTAGGCATTTATTTTATGCTCAATAGTTTTCTAGACTTTGCTGACTACCAAAATTAAGGTAGGTTTATCACAATAGTGAATGTTGTAAGGTTTAGTTTCCTTGGCAGATTTATCCCTGAAATTATCTGCCTCAGTGCAAAATGGTTGCCAAAAAAAAAAATCAAGTAGGTGAACTCATTTGACAAAGCTGAAAAATCTCACTTCTGGTTTGCAATTCTGTGGTTTACATACACTCTCAGAGCCAGTGGTGAAACTAATACTAGGGAAATGTTTTCTTAATGGTATTTCTCACAGACTGTTAAGCAAAAGATACTCTCAGAAAAGTCAGCTTAGGATTTGGGATTTCTAGCTAAAGAAAAAGATGCCAGTCCTGAAATTCCTTTTTTATATCATCTTAGATTATTTTGTGCTGTGTTACACTGTGACCGCATGTATAATTAATGTGGCAGCAACAAATCCAAACATATGGATTTGTATGTTTTGTGTTGGTCTTTGTTAAAAGGACAACAATCTGTACAAACAGAAACAAACCCTGTTGCCCTTCACTCTTCCCTCCCTCTGGGGTTAGCATTGTACTAAGTGTAAAGGCAGACAGTTTACAAAGCTTTTTGATGTTCAAATACGTAGATATCTAAGCAAATGTTATAATTTTGCAGTAAGGTTTTATTTAAACATAACCTTTTACTGATATGTGGTCAATTAATTAAGAAGTGGGTGTCTAACTTAAGTTTGGATAAAACATTGCTAGAACAAAAATGGATATTGAGGGTTTGTTTTTTTAAAATATCGCTCTGGTTCATATATAACTCAAGAAGAGATATCTAATTGGGTCTCTACCAGTTCAAGAAATAACAATTCATTGCACTTCTAATTTGTTGTTTAGACAGTGATTATTTCAACTTTAAGACAAATTTGTAAGAAAGATATTTAGGTATCATAACACCCATACTCAAGAGATGATATTTTATCCGGGCCATTAATGACAACAGTATAATCTGGCTTGGATGATACTCAACAGCCAGGTAGAAGTAATTTTAAAAAAGGGGAAAAAAACCAAAACAGTAGCGAACAATCACAAGCAGGTAACAGTTTTTGGCAACACAGTTTTCATGTGTGAAGCCCACTCCGGGGCTTGAGTGCATCAGTAGCAAAAGTAGAGATGCACCCAAGCAAATTATAGCTTTCCTGAGGACAAAAGGAGGGGGTGGGGGGAGCACCATGTGTTTAAAATTAGAAACTCTTCTCAAAGCTTATGATTATGGTTAAATATAAATGAGGGAATCCAGCCCATGACTGTCAAACAGAAACAGCTCCATAGCCCTAAGGGCCTTTCTTAAAACCATCTGAGTTCTAGCCTGTTATAAGAAAGGTGTTCAGTCACGCATCCCACAATCATACAGGGGAAAAAATACTTAATAAGAGTCTTAAGGTATTTGACCCAAAAGATTTGATCTAATATTCTTTATATAATATAAAATTATCTTGCTTGACTTTGTCAGGAGTCCCTGAGGAGCTATTGCATAGTCGCAGCTACTGTGTTTTGTTAACTGCCCATTTTTTCCTCAAATGAACCTTGCTGAAGATGCCTACTCATTTCAGCTTTCAGAAAGGTCACTCGTGATTTTGAAAGCACGGATGAAATACAAAATAAACTAATATTCTTTGTCTGGTTTTTATGATTTACTCATTTCCCTGTTCACTTGTTCCTTTTCTTCCCTTCACTCCCCTTCTTCTCCCTTTTGGCTCATACTCATTTTGTGCATGGATGCCTGAGGAGAAAAAAAAAAGCCTCAACGATGTTTCTTCTCTTTTAACAAGCTAATGAAGAAATAATAGTCCAGGATGAAGCTATATTGGAAACACAGAGCCTTTTTCTTTACCTGACAGATACAAGCAGCCTGTCTCCTAATCAACAGCAAGATATCTAGCTAGAAATTCTGCCAATGCTACTTTTATTCAATAGATAGTCATTCAATCAATATGAAATTCATCTCAGCCAAGAAGGGAGCTAAAACTTATCAATCTTAAGTGATCTGGGGGGAAAAAAAAAAGCAAACAATAGAACAAAAGTCAGGAAGTGTATAGGCTTGTTTCCCTGCTTATTTGCATTTTTTTCCTCTGGTAATACATTATGCCAGTATAAATGAGTGCATGACCAATGCCTCAGATTCACATTTATTCTTCCAAAAACCTACAGGAAATCACTCAAGCTATTGCTCTTGCAACTAAAACATCTGCACTGCCATGGATTTATTTCATATTACACTCTTAATTAGCTCATATGTGCATAAAATTTGAAGATGAAAAATGTCTTTCCTAATACAAGCAGGCAGGGTTTTCAATGTCTCAAATCCCATTTATTTTTCTTTCAGATATGTTAGAGCGTATAAAAAATCTGGGGGCTGCCTGAAAGACAACATATATTAGAACTGAGGGCTCCTTCAAGTAAGATTTAATGACATGAAGTAATAATAAAATCTCCGTTGTGCAATTATTTACTTACAAGAATTATCACTTGAAGAAAGAACCTAAACAATGGCTTAAAAATACAGTGGAAACTTTCATTGCTTCTACCAACTCTGCAAGCACATGATGTTATCATTTGGGTTGTATTTCATTTTTGTCTGTTATTTTGGGTTTTTTTTTCCCCTGAAGATTGGACACCTAAAGAAGCAGGGAAAGCATTTTGCATGATATACCACCAGGTTCTGAAAGGCAAGAAACTGAAAAGGGCTTTTTTTTTCCTCAGATCTTTTGCAGTTACTACAATCTTAGGTGATCTCTCGTTATTTATTTTTCAGGCAAAACTGATTTTTTTTTTAAGCCATCAATGACCCTTTAAAATTGTTAAAAGGTTTTCATTTGTTTCCAGATTTTAATGACTTAAAAAAATTCAGCTTCAGTTTAAGCTGTCAAAGCTCATTCTCAGCCCAAAAGTAATTTAAAAAAAAATTCAGAAATGTCTTCCTGACACTCACTAATTTGACATGATGAGACACAGTGATTAGGAGGGGTGGAAACACATGATTAGCAGAGCTTTATAGTGAAGCAACCACAGCACATTATGTGCAGACTGCTCTATACCATAGCTACGTCTCCCTCAACCCCTCAGTACCAGCCTGGCTGATAGGAGACACTGTCCTGATTTAAAACCACATAAACAATGCATCTACCCTTTTCTTTTTTTTTTTATTTCCCTAGGAAAAATAAAAAGAAAAAAATACCAAAATCAACAAGAGACTGCAACTTGATACTTTGCTTGGCTGACAGGGGAAGAACTGATTTCACCCATCAGTAGAGAAGGGAATGCAGGAAATGAAAAATGCAATACAAAAATAAAACAGACAGTGACTGAAATTTTACATCTGGACATGCTCAGTGATGATCTGCTAAGATTTTGGCAGAGCATAATGAAGAACCATCTTCTTTGTGACCTCGCTGCACATTTTCTCTACCCAGCTTGGCAGGCACATCTGCTCCTGGAACAATTTGCATGAGGCAAATTTTAATTGAGTCACTGAAACACATAGCCATAGTCTGTGAAAACCAAACAGACCAACCCTGCTTTTGCATCAGACACAGGGAAAAACGCAAGAGTGATATAATAATAATTGGTCTAGTGTTATTGAAGTATTTCCAATCTTTGTTGGTTTACATATTTCAAAACTTAATCTCTTCCTCTTTCCTTTTCTAAATTAATCCTTTTCTTTCCTCCTGCAACAATATTTTTATTACAGCATACCCTAATATGCTCTTTGGCCTATTAACTCGCTCTTAAAAGTGAATGAATCTTAGCAATCAAGTTACCCAGCAAAACAACAGTATTAGTAAAGAAAGTTGGAATGTCACCCCAACTCCAACCAGTTGTCTCCGTAAAATGATCATTTCACCCCCAATTAAGGATGGTTAAATCCTAAAGTAAGCAAAACAATTTCTATTGCTCTCTTATTTGAAAAAAACAAAGAAAATAACAATATATAAAACAATTACGTTAAAATAAATGTTAAGCTAAAATTTTATTTAAATCTAAATGCTGACACGAAGGTTCCTGCCCAAGTGGCCACACAGTATATCCTGTATCAAAGTGAAAGCTTTTGACCCTTGACTAGAGTCCCAATCCTGTAAGCTATTTTAAGGAGTATATATGTACGTTTGTGTGTATATACACACACAGAGATCACACTGCCCATTACGTACATAATCACAGAGTACTCACAGCACTGTCAGTGATCAGCACTATCTCAAGATGACAAACAGGTAGCCACATACAGTTCACGAGCAATTCACATCTGGTTCCCATACTGGGACTGCAGTATTTGGCCAGTCTGTTGACATGAAGATTTTGGGGTAATCCAAATTCTCTGTCAGAGAAAGTGAAGCAGCCAGGTTGTGAGAGCAACACTGCAGTCTGCCCCGGTACTGAGCCAGACACCTAGCCCACCCCTACCCCACAGGACAGTAGACATTAGGAGCATTTAAACAACCCACTTAAGAGCTGCTTTCAGAGTAACCCCTTGAAGCAGCCCCGCTAAGCACGCCGCACATAGTTCTGGATCTTCTCCAGGTGGAGATGTTGAAATGTGGCTCATGCAGCCATGAAGGCTGGCCAGCCTAACCCACCCTGCAGCTGAGCTGGTTGACATCAAACAGTAGTCTGAAGCTTGGGGAGCTCCCTGGCCAGCTCTGCCTATCCATGCTCTCGTAGAGATGGCCTGAGCCCAGGCGACCTACAAAAGCTCTGTGCCCAAGCAACAAAATACACCAGTACCCTTCCGCGAAGGAACTACAGACAAGCTTTCTGGCCACATACCAATACCTCAAAAGCAAATATAATACACAAAAGTGGAGACATCAGACATGACTTATTGGTCTCAGACAAGTTTCATGGAGAGGTATACTCAGCTTTGAGGTAGATGCAGCATAGAAACCAGTCGTCTTTGTCTTTCTCACAAGTGTCCGTCCACCTGATGGCGTACCATGTACGTATGCAGCATTTCTCCCACGGAACCACCTGTTAGAGGTCCCTTACTGAGGACAGGGAACACCTACTATATTCAGAATAGACTGTTACTCCTTTTAAACAGGAAAAAAGAAGTTAGTCTTCATAACCAATGCTTTTAGAAAGCATCAGCATTCTATTAGTGGTAAAACGATTTCTTTAAAAATGAAAATATTTTTCACTGGACGTACACAGAATTTGTTTAACAAGAAACTCTAAGCAGAAAAGCAAAACTCAGCAATACATTTATGAAAAGAAGCAGGAAAAAAAACCCTCATAATTGTGAAATGGGACTGAATTAATACTGCCACAGGACTTTAAGTTTTGCTGTCTCTAATCCCATTCAGAGTTGTTCAGTTTTATCAGAGTAGTGGAGTGCTTCAAAAATGTTTTTATGTTTTGTGTACTATATCCTTTCCAGGCATACCTATAAAGTTCTCCATAAAATGTGGCTATACACCTAGAAAAGAAGCCACCTATTTTTTTCATTTTCATTCAAATATTGCAATATGCACTATGGTTCTCATGCAATACTGGCTGCAGACCCATTAGGAATAGGAAATTGAGTCAAGAAAGCATGCAGGTATACACAGTGTTTTCTAAATACAGAGATCAGGCCAAAAGCCAGCACACTGTAAAATGGGAAAGCATCCAAAAGAGAGCTTTATGCTGTTCTCAGGCATAAATATTTATCAACCAGTGCAAAAGAATATGACATTCTTCCACAAGCAAAGAATTTGCTCAGATAGCATTTCAGAAGAGACAGAGGGAAGAGAGAAAGAAGAAGGGGGGGGAACCCACAAAAAACTGTTGCCTTTATGATGTCAAGCTGGGTTATAGCGTAGAGCCCCAACTAAGAAGCTGAACTAATCACTGTTACTTTTGTTGTCAGGGAGAAAGAAGCCTCTTCCAGAACACCAGCCATCTCCATGACTTGCCAACCACTGAGTGAAGCACAACCAAAATGGCAAAAGATCATTACACCACATGAAAGCTGAAGATAATTTACAAGTTGATGCATGTGCTAAATGAAAACAAGCAGGCTGTGAGCATGCACCACACTCATCTCATTAAAGCATTACACACCTTTTCTAGCTTTCATTTACTTTCCTCTCAGAGAAACACAATCAGCTTGCTTAGTTTCCTAATGAGTATAATAGACAATCATGTAAAGTAGACTATCGCTTGGTAAAAAATGCAGTGGAGAACTGCAGGCAGTCTATTAGATGTAAACTTGCTTAATTCTTTAATTACGTGTCTTTGATCAAAAGCAGCTCGCTTGGAAAGATTTCTTGAAAAGCGAAGTAATGAGCACTCACCTTTCATGTATAGCATTGACTGTTAGGCCAACCTGATATAACTGTGGTATCACTGATTGTATGTCAAGAACACCACTAAAAATTGAGATAATAAATGTTACTTACAGCTATTAAAGCTTTTCTTTTTTGAGACACAGGCCTGTAAGAGCTGTTCTGCACTTTTAGCTTTTCTTTCCATCTCTGTCAAGAATCTCAGGGAATTTTTAAAAGAGATAATTGAGACCATTTATCATTTTTTTTTCTGCTTTGTCCTCAACCCCTTTCCTTTCCTCATTAACCTCAAAATCTCTATTGAAGATCTCTTTCCTATTACTTCCAACACCTTATACTGTTCCTTGGACTTCATCTTCTGACAACCCTTAATCTAGTCACAATCTCTTGAAGCCTCTCCTACCTGGTACCTATTTATCACATATGGCTATTTCCTTCTCATCTCCTTCCTACCTGGTCCCTCAAATAGTTTTCTCTGTTCAGAGTAATTTTGTGAAAGGCACAAAAAAGTTGCAAACAAAGTTAATGTTATTTGCTATTTAATTTTTACAGTCACACTAAATTATTGGCCTGGAAATGGCGAGACAACGGCAAAAGTTTCAGAGACCCCCAACTTTTTGCCCACTGAGCATAAACTATTTTATCATCTTTGACTGGCCAAGGCTCCAGCCCACATTGTCAGGTACTGGCAGTGAAATCAGCAGCCACACAACAAAACCAGAGAATTGACCATCAAATGGCTTTGATCCCAGCCTGAAACATGACATGGCAAGTATGGTCTAGAATGGAGTAAAAAGCCTTTTCAAAGCAGTAAAACTGGGAGTTAAATTAAATTACCTAGATATTTTGAATAAAGAATTGGAACTATTATTTATCAAACTATCTTAAATATATTTCTACAAACTTACGTAGCCATGAGAGAGTAAACTTAATAGATGTTCATTATTATTTCTCCTTATGACTGATATCAAAGTCAAGAATCATTCATGCTGTCTACTTCAATCTAACCTCCTTGGAGGGAAAAAAAATAAAAATAAAAGCAGCCAAGAGACTAAAATTAGGGGGAAATTAAAGTACAGGAATGCATAGGAATGGTCTGTGCAGCATTCTCACAGCTTACTGCACATCAGGAAAATCTGTAGCTACCAATTCATGGTCCTTTTCAGAAACTGCTATTCCTGTCCTGCAAATGTATCATATAAACAGATGCTTGTGAGAATATTAAGCACCCCAACTTGAATTCATTTTAATTGATCATTAATGCAATTTTTCTTTTTCATAAATGAAAAAAAAATATTTCTGATAAAAAAACTTCTTTTATATTCAGTTTTATCCCAAGATGTATCTAAATACTCCTCATGCCTTACATGATTTGCCTCCACAGTTCAGGTCTGGATTATAAGGTTTCTGTAAGGAAAAGAACCTAAAAATTACGGACATAAAGTTCCTGATTGTCTTACCTCTCAATGCAGCCAAATTTTGTGCAGATTATTGTTTCATAAAAATAAAAAAATAAGTGCTTAACAGTATTTTAGGAGGGCTTACCAAACCCAAAAGTGTCAAAACAGGAAAAAAAAAAAAGATATATACAGTTCTGAGAACCTGTTTTAACTCCATGTGTTTACTTACTGAAATCCTACGGTCCAGAATCTATTCCAGCTCCCAGAAATAACAACCTATATTGTTATACTGTTTCTGTTTGCAGTTTCTTCTCCATGTCAAACATAATGACCTAATTCTCTGATACCCTTGTTAGGACACATGTAAATCAATACCATGTTTTGCCACACACTGCCTCAAAGTTTCCTTTTTTGGGTAAACACGTACATGCAATTACTAGAAGATCATCATGATTTATTCGGATTTTAGTGTCAAGGAAATTTTCCCTAACTTGCATGAATGTTGATTGTGTTCTTTTTTTAAGATAGATTTTTGGACAGTTTTCAGGAACATTTCCAAGACATTAGTGGTTTCTGACTGTGATGACTGTTCATCATATAATTTATATTAATGCTAACTTTCAGAAAAACAAACAGAGGTTTTTATAAAAGATGAGAATGTTTCAAATAATCTTCTAATTCAAATTCCACTTGCTCTCAGAATCATAAATTACATCATTATAAAGCAGCCCAAGTGCAAATACTGATATTATGTTAAATAGTAAGATTGACAAGAGTAAGAATTACAATTATGACATGCACTAAGCAACTGTGCTCCAATGCAAATGAAAAAAATAATTACATTTCTTATGACTGCAAATTGATAGTATTCAAAAAGTAAAAGACTTCAGTTTCATACAATTTCTAATTGCCTCTAACTAGGATCTCTAAGAAATGGATCCTGTTTTATCTATTTTAATGTCATAAAATTAGCACAGCTCTCCTGCCCCATATCTGTTCAGTCTCATATTTCTTCTTCTGAATAAGCGGAGTTTCATTAGTTGTTAGCTGCCTGTAGCAAAGTGAAGCAAGTAGTTTCCACTTAATGAACAAGCACATTCCATTCCAGCTTGTTCTGTTCTGAAATACCTGTGGTGCTTCAATCAATGACACACGTGCAAATCCACTGAAGGCTGGAGGAAGAGCAAAGAGCTACTAATATAAATTAAAGGCCTGGGTACAGCACCGAAGGGAAGGTGTACTCTGTATTTTTTTTCCCTTTTCTTCATTTTTTAATGAGATGCAAAATACAGAATTTGTCTCTTGAGAGTCCAGACTAAGTTTCCAGGGATGATAGCTAAGAGAAAACGGTTCACATAGTAATCTAAGCACTTTTGATTACACAGCCCTCAAAGATAATATGCAATTGTAATTGTATTTTAAGCTTCGAGTAAAATATTACACAGGAAAGCAGTGAGACTAAAAATACTAACGTGAGATTGCAGACTTACTGCTCATTATGTAGGTAAACAACAGTGTTTCTGCATTTTCTTTGAGTCACTAATGTAACCCAGAAATCTAATTTACCCGTGTCTTAGCAGTTTTACAGAAA
The DNA here is from genome assembly GCA_017639485.1 of Pluvialis apricaria. NCBI lineage: Eukaryota > Metazoa > Chordata > Aves > Charadriiformes > Charadriidae > Pluvialis > Pluvialis apricaria. The sequence goes on from CM030007.1 coordinate 203,327,155, forward strand.
CAGTGCTACCCCATGATTTTTCTCACTTCGTGATTTACTCATCTGTTGATTTCTGCACATCTTCCCGCTCTTCCGCAATGCTGTTTTTGCTTCATCCTATGCATCAGAGTTAAAAAAGAAAACTTAGGAGCCTGATATAATTCAGCTAGTCATTTCCTCCCACAAAGTTAACCTGCACGTGTAGGAAAAAATTCTATCACTTTATACACGCGTTCATGAAATACAGGGTTTTATAGCAGGGAGAGGCTACATACCTGAACTGACATACTGGCAGATTTGTTTCCATTGTGGTAAGATCAGCTCAGACTTAGTCTTCATTGCACGTACTAGACAATTTTGCTTGCACATTCATTCAGTTCTCTGCACTAAATCCCTGCTGCAGCCTCTCTGAGTTTACGCATTTCACTGATTACCCTAAATGAGGAGCATGGTCAGCCAAGTTTCCTTTGTCACGCATGGAGAGAGTCCCTTCTCTTCATAGAAAGTAACTCAGCACAACTCAGAACGTCTCTTTGGAGGTTCTTATTACTCTCCACTGATGGTAAAGGGTGTTTTAAGAGACTAAGATCCTAACACTGGGGCCTTTGCAAACCACCTGAAGTTAGGTGGGATCAACCTTGCCCTAAGCACTGCTGAAAGGGTTGCATGCAGCCATGGTATGGATGGTCATCCCATGAAATTTCATACAGATTGTTTAATCAATCTGAAAGAGTTCATAACATACCACAAGTATCTTAAGTCTTCCAGTTCTGAAAGGCTGTCTGTTCAACCTATTCTTTTAAGCAAGTTTTAGAAGAAAGCAAGCTTAGAAGAAAGAAAGCAAGAAAGAGAGAGAGGAAGAAAGACAGAGAGAAAGAGAGAAAGACAGAAAGAGAGAAAGAAAGAAAAAGAAAGGAAGAAAGAAAGCAAGGCAGACAGACACGCATCTATTTCATGAGATTTCAGCACCAAAATTTTTTTTTTAAGTCTCCCCCTCACCTTTTTTCTTTCTGCTGACCTCTTCCTTAACCAGTTGAGTAGGGACAGGAACATAGACTAATAAAGAAGGATAAAGCTTCACTTAATAATGGGATGAGAAGGGTATGGGAAAGCATTGCTTACCTAAGCCAGAATGGCAAAGAAAGGGGTTAAGCTTCCTCTCTCTGAACAAAAGTCGTGACCTAGTGGTCAAAACAAAAGACTAAGAATATGGGGTTTGTTCCCTTTCTTGCTCCAAATAAGCTGTCTGAACTTATTTATCTCTTATCTTCTCTATGCCACTGTTTCCATGTCTGTATAATATCTAAGATATTATAATAGATATATATGTATATATGTATAATAGATAAGATCTGCTGATGTCATCTACCTGGACTTGTGCAAAGCGTTTGACACTGTCCCACACGATATCCTGGTCTCTAAATTGAAGAGACATGGATTTGATAAATGGACCACTCGGTGGATAAAGAACTGGCTGGATGGTCGCACTCAAAGGGTTGCGGTCAACAGCTCGGTGTCCAAGTGGAGAGCAGTGACGAGTGGCGTTCCTCAGGGGTCGGTACTGGGACCCGTACTGTTCAACATCTTTGTTAGCGACATGGACAGTGGGGTAGAGTGCACCCTCAGCAAGTTTGCTGATGATACCAAGCTGTTTGGCGAGGCAGACACGCTGGAGAGGAGGGATGCCATCCAGAGGGACCTGGACAGGCTGGAGAGGTGGGCCCAAGCCAACTTCATGCAGTTCAACAAGGCCAAGTGCAAGGTCCTACATCTGGGTCGGGGCAATCCCAAGCACAAATACAGGCTCGGCGGAGAATGGCTGGAGAGCAGCCCTGTGGAGAAGGACCTGGGGGTGATGATTGATGAGAAGCTCGACATGAGCAAGCAATGTGCGATCGCAGCCCAGAAGGCCAACCGTATCCTGGGCTGCATCAAAAGAAGTGTGGCCAGCAGGTCAAGGGAGGGGATTCTGCCCCTCTACTCCGCTCTCATGAGACCCCACCTGGAGTACTGCATCCAGCTGTGGAGTCCCCAACATAAGAAGGACATGGACCTGCTGGAGCGCGTCCAGAGGAGAGCCACGAGGATGATCAGAGGGCTGGAGCACCTCTCCTATGAGGAGAGGCTGAGAGAGTTGGGGCTGTTCAGCCTGGAGAAGAGAAGGCTCCGGGGAGACCTTATTGCGGCCTTCCAGTACCTAAAGGGGGCCTACAGGAGAGCTGGGGAAGGACTTTTTACTAGGGCATGTAGTGATAGGACGAGGGGGAACGGCTTTAAGCTGGAAGAGGGCAGGTTTAGATTAAACATTAGGAAGAAGTTTTTCACTTTAAGGGTGGTGAGGCACTGGAACAGGTTGCCCAGAGAAGTTGTTGAAGCCCCATCCCTGGAGGTGTTCAAGGCCAAACTGGACGTGGCCTTGGGCAACCTGGTCTAGTGAGAGGTATCCCTGCCTATGGTAGGGGGGTTGGAACTCGATGATCTTCAAGGTCCCTTCCAACCTAAACCATTCTATGATTATATGATTCTATAATAAAGATAATAACACTTCCCCATAAGGTTACTGGAAAGTTTAATTCATTAATGTGTGTAAAGTGCCAAACAATTCTTAGAATGGAATTGTAGAAATGTGAAATATTATTAAACTGTCAGTTATTTTTCTATAAAATTAGACCCTTTTGTCTAAGTAAAAATAATTGGTCTGACAAGAAGATTGAAAACTTTTAAGTATAACATAAAAGCTTGCTTATAATGATGAGATTGTCAATTGACGCCATATATTGCAGAAATTGCGGTTCAAAGACTGTAGCATGACAATAAAGAATTATTTTGGCTAGCTTAGTTCACATTTATATGTGTTCCAATATTATTATCTCTCACACACACATACACAAAAAAAGTATAACGAACAAAGAAACAAATACACCTCTGAGAAATCTTTACCAGCTTGACAGTTAAAAATATACAGCTCCACTGCTAGAGTTTTTGATGGATATTAAAGGAGTTAAAGTTTGGAGTTCTTTAACAGACATTCAAAACTATTAAAGCACAAGTTTCAAGGAACTGCACCCAGAGAGATGAACTATCAGAATTACAGAAGATTATTAAAGAGATATTTGATACCTGTAAAAGAAGGCTCAGGTTTTATCTCGTGGGAATTCTGGCAAGTAGTGTGCCTATGCGTTATAATAAGGAATGACGATGAGAAAAGCAGCATGCTGGGAATAAGCAGAAAGTCGAAAAAGATGATGAAGGGCAGATTTTGACAAGGACTTTTTCAGTCAGCCTGAGTTCCTTATGACAGAAAGTATGTTTGAAGAAGGCAGGTTATGAGCCAGAGAGTGGTAACATTAATGAATAATCCAGACAGGCAGGGAAAATACCATGTGTTCTTTTAACCACCTCACTTTAGACAGAAGCCATGGCAGAAACTCAGTCTGCCTCCTACCTTTCTAATCCTTAACTGTGATCACAGAAGTTTGGCAACACCACTTCTTCCCTAGCAGTGAATTGTACCGTGTAGTGAGGGACAAGTCAGTGTGTGAATGAGTAGTTAAAATTCTTCTCACCACATCTCTTACCTTCAAGGGAGTAAAGACCAGATGTTACCTTTAACATAGATGTATTGCCACTGAGCCTCAGCCACTGTTTGGTTCTGCAGCTCCCATAGCAACTGCTATTAAGTGCTAATAATATGATTAGGAGAAAAGAAAGAACTGATTAAATGACTAAAAAGTAATAGAAACATTTTACGCCAATCCTGATAAGGGTGCATATCTTTACACCCAGTGTTCTAGGAAATGCAACTGAAAACATTGTTGATGACATGAATCAAAAAAGGAATGAAGTGCATCAAATAATGCATGGTGGAATAAATACTGCTATCTCATATTTGCTGCGAGGCAGCAGTATGCTAGATAGCAGAGTGACGAGTGTGCCTTAAAAAGTATAGATCGACTGATAGATAAGAGAACCGAACGACTTGCAAACCAAGTGATCCTATCTACAAGCAAAAGAAATGGAATTCCTGTATAAAATGTTCAAGCTGGGATATTTTATGATCATACTAAAAAGGAAGAAACAGTGACAGCACAGGGAAAATAATACGTGGTTGCAAAACAAAATTCAAGACTGTAATTCAGCTGAGGTCTGCTGATCCCACAAAGCACAAAAGCACAACTCAAACAACTCCTGAATGACAATGAATGACTGAATTCCAGCATCAGTATTTCAGCTAAAATCAGGATGCAACATAAAACAGCATAACAAGACTCTTAAATCTGTTTCTTACAGTCTGCAGGTGAAAAATGTCAAAAAGCCAAAATGGCAGCAGCTACCATTTGTGAATTTTAAAAAGATAATTAAAGGAAAGAAAGGCTCCTGTACACAGACAGGAGATTTAAAAGGTTAATGAAGGTATAATAAAGATGGAGATCTGACTATGAATGCAGTAGTGACTTGAAAAAACAAATGTTAATGATGGGCAAAAAAGAAAGCTGATTAAAATAATTTCTGTTGAACTCTCGCCTTTCCACTTCCATTCCACTTTTTCTGGTCATTTATTATACATATGTACATACATAAAATATAAATACATATAAAATTGATGTCTAAATACAGAGACACAAATCTAAAGATATTTTTTCACCACAAAAGATTGTTTAGCTGATAAGTTAGTTAGAATGTAGATCTTTTTCAAAGAGAGAGTAATGTGGGATCTCAAACTGTAACCACCTCCCATGACCCATCCTGAATCAGTAAGGCCTCTAAGAGAGCATATGCATGTTTATCAAAAATTAACAAATAGTTTTTATTTCAGCTCCTCTACTTCACCTTGCCAAGTATCCATAACAAGCTGAAAGTTTAGGTAGCTTTCAGTAGCTATTCTATCTTTTCTCAGTATTTTGAAACTTTCTAAATGTATGGATGGCAGAAACAACTTCCACATTATTATGATGTTTTACTTTTCCAGCCAGGTAACTTGGGTAAGACTGGAGGTAAATATAAACTTTCTCTCACCGACTTTCAGTTTGCTTAAGGTGGATGGAGCAAAGTTATTTGTTTTTCCACAGGAAGATTTACAAAAGGTATGATACAGGGTTTGGGTTAACACGATAGGTATTAGGAATAGTATCTTTGGGCGAACACCATCTTAAGCGATACTTGTCATTCTTCAGAGCTCTTGAATAAATAAATGCAACATACTTCAACAGTGTGAGCTTATCCTTGAATTTCTCAGTTTCCATAAAATTATTTCTATGATAAAGCACAACCTGTCTCCCATTCATGGAATATCCCAAAAGATCGAAAAAGTCTCTAAACTTTTCTCTAAATGTCTCAAAACTTACATTGGATTTAATGCTTCTAAGAAATTATTAAAACGATTTAAACTTCAATCTGGATTAATTACAAACATGTAAAATGGGGACAAAAATACATATATATTTGGTTGTATAAAACTTGTTTATGATATTACTGTTCTCCCTCAGGCCGTATCTTACAAAGTAAGGCTTGAAAGAATGAAAGTTCTTCTGAATCTAAGTACCACAGTGTCTTCATGTAAACCCTAATGTAAGAAGTATTTATCCTGCATACTGTATAAAGCTGTAATACTGTTCTTAACCAATGTAAATAATAGTTGCTTCAATCTACCTCCTTCTTTCAGCAAAAAATAACCTCAGTGATATTCCCAGAAAAAGAAAGAGAAGTAAGGAGATTTATAAAATATTTTTACTGACAGAATATCCAAAGCACAGGGTTTATCTGAAAGATCCTCAAGCTCCAAGTTGAAGTGGCACTATCTCAGGGGACCTGAAAGTCCTAAAATGTGTGTTAATTTTATAAAGCGTTTCATCAGCATGAGGAGACGTAATTCAGCAAAACCTGTCTGGAATTAATGCATTGGGCCCAGAAACTGAAATGCGTGTGCTCACAGAAAGGTGAATTTAAGTCTTTTTTGCATATCCACCTTATTTCTAAGACTATTTGTTTCCTGAGATGGACTCCAAAATAGGTTAGAAAGGACTCAAGGTGCTAACATTTATGTCCCCTTGCCAAAGTGTCAGACTGACTAAAACCACCACTAGCAACGGCTCCTCTTCCTAACCATGCCCCTTCACCAGAGAACAGGAAAGCAGTAGTGGAGAAAACATAAGAGTGGTCCTAATCCTCTGACTATTTTCTTCGTAGGAGGAATTTGGGATGGTGGTAGGGTAGGATATATTGCAGGAGGAGTGCAGAGCATCCTCAATAAATTTCAGCTTTGGCAAGCATATTCTCACTGATTTCATAATCACTGACAGTTGTCAGTTGGCTGGGACCAAGCTACAAGATGATTGCAGTTGAGAGTAAGTGAAGTAGAGAAACTGCTTAAAAAGGGCAAAGGAAAAGAAAGGAGTGCTCTGGCATCACACATGAAATGAATCAATAAAACAGCACGATCCCAATACTGGCGGTGGAAATAGCAGTGAAATAACCTGTAATACATCACTCTGCAATGTTTGGATGTGGAAGAAAAGGGGCAGCCCCCGAAGCAGCATCCAAGTCAATCAAGCAACATACAGAGTGCATACGTGACCTATACACAAACACACAGAGCTCGCTCGCTATGATATGCAGACAGACGTCCTGGCCTGAGATTTAGCTGACTTGGTAGGCCATGAGAAACTACTGAACACAACATGAGGAATTATTAGAGATAGTAAAGAACTGTGTGAGAAGGTGACAAAAGGGACATAGAGCGGTGGTGAAGGGGAGTCCTATGAGAAAGACCAAACTGTATGGGCACTTGAAGGGGAGAATTGTGGACCTTTTGTGGAGGGAAGACCCTTGCAAGGCCATATCAAGTAATGCTATAAAAGGCCAAGATTACCTAGGAATCGGCATCAGCAATACCAAGTTTGGTATGGATGTAGGACAGGAGCACTGAGGCCAGCAACTGGGGGGACAGGAATCTTAGTCCTTCCCCTGGATAGACCACATGTGTGGCGCCAGCTCCTGATCCCTTTGTGCGCATGTGTGTGTGTGTGTCACTGTGTGACCACCAGCAAGCTCTTACCCTCATCAGCTGGCCAGGAGAGTGCTGTGGGTGTTCACGGCAGTGCCACTTCAGGCATGGCTTGCTTTGTTGGTTGTGGCTGGTTGTGCCTCACACTGTGTTTTGTGTGCATACACGTGCACCTCTGTGTGTGTGTGTATGTACACCTCTGGAATACATGCTGTCCTTGCCACAGGCTGGACCTGCAAATGGGAACGGCAGCAAACAGACTGGAGGAGAAATCACCTAGGCTGGAAAGTCCACCGGATTAGGGTTGCCATAACAGAGCTTATCTCTGGAAGTCCTCTGCTCCCACTTAATAACTGTGGGCTTTAACCTTGGAGATGGAGAACTTGTGTTGATACAATAAAACTAAAAATCAAGCTGGAAGTTTAAAGGAGTTGCAGAAGTGAAATATATGTGCTTTGTCTAGCTAAAAAATAAATTCCTTTCTCTTTCTCTCACCCGCCCCATGTACCATATATGCATGCTTATGTATGTTCATGTGTGTGTGTATAATGAGATAGATAAATCAATATATAGACAGATAGATGTAAAAGAAACAATACATTTTTGTTCAAAAATTTTTGTTCAGCTTGAACTTCTTGCTTAAACTGTACAGAGGGGCAGGATATATTTCTTTGGGAGAGGGCAAAAGCTTCATGCTACAGGCGTCACTGAATGTACCGCACTTATGCGTAAAGGTTGTTTTCACCAGACAGATAAAAGATTAATTATTATTTCTTTGAGGCTTCATTTGGTGGTGATTTGTGTGTGTGTGGGGGTGTTGGTTGGTTGCTTTTGCTTTGTGGGTGGGGTTTTATTGATGAATCATTGCTTACTAATATAGGCAGGAAGGACATGAACAAGCTGAATAGATCCACAGCCATGTCTCTTCCTAGTTTTTGCCAATGTTTTCAAATATGTCACTCAAAACAAGAGTAATTTAATGGTGATAATGTATGTCTAATGAATCCAAGTACTTTGTGATGAACACCAGCTTTCATCTCAAAGATGGTTTATCAACAGTAGAACCTTGTCAGGAGAATATCCAGGGAAATTTGCTGATATCAGCATACCAAAATAATTAGGCCATTATTACTTACTTCCTGCATCTGCACTATTATTTTTGGTTTTGCCTATGTGAGCACACCAAAATAGCACTGTAATGCCCAATGACACCGTTCAGTTATGAACTATATTTATACAATTCATAGCATATAGTTTTACATGAGAATCAAGTAAGTAAATGCCCTTAGACAAACAGCCTGAGTGTCATCCTGCCTATTACAAAAGAAATCAGAGGACTCAATACGTTGAAACAACTTCCTTCAGAGCATATATATCTCAGCACACAGTGGCTACTCAGTGGGCAAAGCTGTCACGGCTGGATGCCCAATTAGAGATCTCTGAGGCTGGCCTCCAAAAACTTATTTTTAACTCTGTTTCAAATGCCTGTAGGATGTTTGCTTTGCTTCCTTTGCTATCTATATATTACAGCCTTTTCATGGAAATTTATATTACATTATACAAACAATTAAAGGAGATAAAGATAGGTAAATTGCACACTTGTAGATGCATTGAAGGAATCTTGATTTACTTTTTTCATTTTCATAGTATTAATTTCAGATGTGCCTCATTTAAAACAGAAAAAAATGATTTTATAAACATTCCACGTTGAATTTAAAACTGAAATGTCTTTATGGTAATTATAGTGGAATAAAATAGAGGCTGTGGACTCTAATATTAAATGTATATACTTCAAACCTAGATTTTTCCATTTTGCAGATGCTTACAGATGAAAGTCTATCTGAGCATTGAACAGCATTTGTGGGGGTGGTAGTAACCACATCTGTCAGTCACTTCTGTACTGCTGCTGTAGTCAACATTAAATCCTAGTGCTGGATGCTTCATGGTGCACTAAGCAATAACACACAAAAGAAGTCAAGAAAAAAAAAAAGTTTGCTTGTTATCCCTATTGGCCAGAATCTCAGCTGGCATGAATCAGTACATCTTCACTAACTTCAGTATAGCTATGCTGAGTTATATTACCCATTTCTTTAGAGCTGTCATCCACAATGTCTTTCTACTCAGGAATATATGATCAGGTATACTTGTATTTCCTAAAGCTGCATGAACTATAAAAATACACATACAAACACGTATCGAAGTATCCTATCTTCAGAATACGATTACTAAAGCTAAAGGAAATGTAGAGACAGACAAGATGATAGTATTCAGACTATGTAATTTGAAACCAGAACTGACTGTGAAATTGGTTTGATCTGTAGACAAATGTCAGCTCTGTGCCCTATTAAAGTTGCAATTGTTTTAAAAGGACATATCAGTGAGCCCTGAAATGTTGAATAAGTGTTAACTGGAAGTCAAATAAAATATCATGAGTAAAATAAAATATCCAAAGGAAAAAGCACTTTCAATCTACAACACAGTAACAGCTGGAAGCAAGAAAGAGAAACATTGCCAAATAGTTAGGTTCCATCTTAACACAAGACAAGACAGATACTGAAAGATAGTTTATTTTTAATGAGCATAATCCTGATCATTATTTTTTTTTAAGTAGCTACCATGAAAATATATTACTTTTCAAGATTTAATTGTATGATTACATTGATTGTTGAGCTACTTATTAGCTATCTTACATATGCTTAGCAGTGTAAAACTGCATGGGATTTATGATTGCTATACCATAGTATACCCATGTAAAGCATTAAGAATTTATATAATCTAATTAGAATAAGGAAATAACAACTTGTAATGATCTACCTTTTTATTATTCTTCCAAGACTAAGTATTATGAATGATTTTTTTTAAGTACTTCAATCATTTTTCTTTGGTACATTTGTACAGTTTGACAGCAGCAATTTAAAAATGAAGACAGAAGAGGGATTTGATTTTTATTTTTAATTATGGAAATGCAGTCTTCTTCACATCTACTTTCAAAATGATGACTAGAGGCTATTTGCTTAAGTGAATGGTGAACAGTATGAGCAATGAACAACCATGCTTACTGCAGGTACTGTGTAACTTATGAAGCTATACTAAAAGCCTGCTAGATATAATACTAAAGGGAAAAGCCATCAGAACATTGTATTGTATATCCTACTCATGAGTAAAAATAGCATTTTGTTGGAATGCAGTAATCACATCTTGTTGTGGGACAGCAGTCATGAATTTTATTGGTATACTCTTTTCTAGATCCTGCTAAGAATTTTGTATCTTGGAAAATTATTTTAAAATATTTTAACTCAGATTACGAAATAAAACCTGATTATTTAAATGCACATAGTATTACCAATGTCACCAGTCTAATGCAATCCGTAACTCAAATGCAGTAATTATTATAATATTGCTGGACATAAAAAAAAATAAATCTAAGGTCAAATGATACCTAGTTCAAAACAAATTCTAGTAGAATATGCCAACAAATGAAATAAACTGACATTGCCTATTCTATGAGAAAACAAGACATAAAAGCTTGGTTTCATATGAGTCAGTGAGAAATTTCCCATTGGCACAGGCTGAGCAACTATTTGATTTAAGGCTTTTGTCTTTTTTTGTTAAAAAGGGTATTCACATTTCCAGTTCTGCTAATCTGACACTTTGATTGTATGTTACTGAATTTTCCCCCTCTCACACTCTTGGAGAAGAACAGATCTGATAAACCACTTCTGAATTTGTTAACAACAACAAAAAGGCCCTCTTACTATTCATTTATCTTCAATATACAAGTGCATCTGGAGAATCATCCATGGGAAAGAATATAATATCTATTAAATTGTAATCCTTGGCTCACTACATCTACAGACCTAATTCCCATACTCTCCGGAGAGGCTTCGGTTTTAGTCTTGAAATGTAACCAACCAACTACAACGGAGTCAGTCAATCAATGTCATGAAGGCAGCTTCAGCAACCTTAACTAAACACTCCATTTATTTTTCACTGGTAGAGAAAAAGGAAGAACAAAAAAAATAAATTCTACCTTCCCATATTCTTTCCATTCTTCTCACTTTGTTAGGCCTTGCTTGAGTGATGAAAAGTTTTGCTGCCCTAATGTTTTACCATAGCAAAATTTTTGTGGTCTAGTTTGTTTAAGTATTGATAACAACAATAAGCCTACACATATTGCATGGAGTATGTGCACATGAAAAAAAACAACAAACTAAAACAAAACAGAGGGAAAAAAAATACCAAAAACAACCCACAAACAAAAAAACCCTGTGATAGGGACTGCTTAACCTTAAAAAGTAAAGACTTATGAGGAGTTACAAAAAAGTTTTCTTCTCTTTAGACAGTAATAATAGGATCCCCTGACAGATTTCTGTATATTTCTTGAGGAGTGCAATTCACTAGCTGAGTAATCCTCTCTTAAAACTGGGTAACAACAGAGGGAAGAAGAAGATGAAGAAAGGAAACCAGCTATAAGCTTTAGGCTGTTAACTTCAGATTCTCCTACTGGGGGCCCAATTTCCCTTCCCACACACAGGAGAGAAGACGCCCTCCAGAGTATGAAGTTCTTCTGAACTAGGCTCTGAGGAAGCCTATCTCCTATGCAGGAACTTTTCACATGAACTCTCACTTCTTGTAGCAGAGGATAACATCAATCAAGGCTATGCATGAAACAGAGAATTTAGTAGTGGAGTTTCACATGAAGATAGGAATATGAAAAAGATGTTGTTAATGTAGTTAATTAGTACAGATCATAGATTTACCAGCAAACAAAGCGCCATGCAAGTAGTTTTCACACTATGCCCAAGGTTAACATTTTTATTATATTTCAATTTATGTGTTGTACTTTTACATACAGGACAGCAGAGATAATTTGAGATTATATATATTGAAAGGTAGATTCCACCTTAGAGATCATGAAGGCCTCTTTTTTCATTAGTTCCCCAGGTTATTCTGTTTTTTTCATTTTAAGAAATTAATACAAAACACCCGTCAATATGATCAGAACTTATTCGTCTTCTAACTCATTATATAATAATAACAACATCCAGAAGCTAGTGTTTTAAATGATACATTTGGTTGAGTGTTAAACAGGGTATTACTGTAATGAGACACAGTGTAGTGAGGAGAAAAGTTTAATAGAACGTTTTAAAATTGAGAGTGCAAGCTCTTCTAGAGTGTGAGGAACAAGCTTTACTATGTAGCACAGGATTTTACATTGTCCTTCAACTGTTACCATCCCTATATGTGATCAGCATAACACACAGAACCAGCTTTTCTTAGTGGTACAGGTTTTTTAAAGTCATTAGAAAATTATTTCTCACTAAATATTTCAATAAACTGCAATAATTAAGAAAAATGTCATGTCTGCATATGCTTATTTATGGCATACTATACCAACTTCTTTTCTATCATCATGTCAACTTCTATTGCTATTCTTAATCCAAGCTAATCCTTATTTGGTGGAATGATCCTGCCACGTTTTAGTTTTCAACTGTCTCATCCTGCTATGCTTCACGGAGTGCATCAGCACTTTAGATCAATCTCCTAGTCTGCAGTCATGTATTAATCAACCCATTTCTGTGCCTTCCCTCTTGTTTGACTCATTGTCCATACTGCTGCACATTTATGGGGACAGATAAATCAGAATCTTTAGGGGTTGATGGACTATCAAGGTTCAGTCACCTCTTACTATTATTTATCCCTTCTTATACATTGATATGGCAGTTATGGAAGAGCACCGTTTTCTTCATTTCCCAGAAGGGCAATGCAACAAAGGGGATGGAATATATCCTGTGCAACTTCAGACATTCATCTAATCTAAAAGTGTCTGTCTAAAACAGTTCAGATGAACCAACAGAGGGAGTTCAGGATGATTAGCTGAGAAGCAGTTGTCTGAAGTTAAGGGAGATGAATCCAAGTCCACCTGTCCAAGGTCATCCAAGAAGTCCAAAAACACATTTCAACTCAAACCTCAGGTTTATATTTTGTATGCTGGAACACCCGAGAAGTACAGTGATAGAATAAATTTGTCAGACTTAGGAGGGGGTTAATAGTGTAGTAGTGTTCTTAGGAACTGAAAAAAGCTTTCAGTTATGGATGTCACAATCCAGAAGACAAAACCCCACTGCCTTCAGAATCCCATTTGATATAAATTACTTTCATCATCTTCAAAATTTTAGAAACTACAGTTATGGTTTATGTTATTAATTCAGATTCTTTAAAATAATCAGCTCCTTCAGAAGGAAGTGCACTTAAAAAATAAGTCTAGAGTTTTTAAAATCAAATACACAGAATTGAGATCTCCCTACATCTAGGCCCATTTATTATTTTAAACATAAACAACATGAAGAGTCAAATGATGAATATGTGAATATTTGTATTGTGTTGTACAAGAAGAAGGGATCTAAATGCTATTGGAATAGTTGAACTATTGAAGGCTGGGATCTGACTGGTACAGCAATAAAGAATGTCTCTGTTACACTGAACAACGCATTCTGTTGACTCAGGTAATGATATTTTATGCAAAAAAGTGCATTAGTGGATCCATACTAAAACCTGATACTGGTTTTACTGATATTTTTTTATGTCTTTGTGACATTCCGTGACTTAATCCTTTGAAAATGAGTTGAACAGTGCATATGAAAACACCAGACAATGGATGAAGAAAAGAGATCACTAGAAGTGAATAAAAGATTGGTTCTTCTTTCATTCACTTTGATGTCCTGCTCTCACACTATTTTTTATAGTACACACTGTCATTCTCAGTTGAAAATGTGACTCCTATTAGCATAAGGTTGAATTATTAGCCAACACAGAATGATTTTAAATTCCAGTTCTTACTAGGCAAAGACAACGACAACATCAAAAACTAATTGCTTTTTAAAGAAATTCCTTTTTTCAAATTAGCCACTTTCTTAGTCCATACTGGTCATATTCTGGGCCAACAGGGTAGTGTAACAGAGGGACTGACTGAAAATGAAAAATCTCTTACGTTTTTCACATCCACTTGTAAGGACTGAAATTGTTTACCCATATTTTTGAATGGTACATTGTCTGCTTTGTTTCATCTTACGGATGGTTCTAACGTCCTTTTACCTGTATTTGCTATAGAAGACAAAGGGCTGCATTTTACTTGTAAACATTAGGACCGTTCAGCCACAAACAAATTCCAAGCACCTCTTTCCCGCACAGCTGCTTTCCGTGCAGCTTTCATTGCAGTGGTGCAACTTGAACAGCTGGGATTGCTGTATTTTGCAAATGAGGATTTACACATGTGCAGCGCAAGCTGAGCACAGACAACTGCGACAAACCCAATCTTGATTTGCACAAGGCATAATTTGGCCCGGACCCCCACAAAGATCAAGTGTCTTGTGTCAGTCATTTAGTTATTTAAATAGTGGTTTTCCTTTAACAATAAATAGCTGTTATGACAATCCTAATAGGGGCTGACTGATAGGGAATTAGACTAGTTGCAGCTGTTCTAGCATCACGTTCTCCAGAATTTCTTAATGGCCATTGCATAACTAACTCTTCCTCTCAATAGAACTTGGTACATGCTGGGGAAGCAAAGATATGACATCACTTTTTTCCTGTCACTTCTGAAATGGTTTTTACTTTAAATATTACTAAAAAGACCAGGAAGGCTGCAACTATACCCTCTAATAGGGCTAAAAAGGATGAAAGCTTTTTTAAATCTTACATAGGAACAATATAGCTCATAGAAAAGCAACTTAAAGAGGTTGCTTCTACCATCTACTTTATTTTCTCATGAAGCCCACCTGTACTACAATCTGAAAATAGATTTCTGTACCAATTAAATATGTGTCTTCTCTAAACTACACTTACCAAAAGAATACTTGCCTACAAAAGGTAATAGAACTAAAAGCTGTAGGTGTATTCATTCTCAGAAATTCTCCAATTTCCTCAAAAAGAAAAAAATATGCAGTATTTCTGTATACTAAACCACTGGAACTGTTCTGTAACAGATAACATTTTCAGTCCTCATGATTATTTCTAGCAACTCAAAACAGCGTGTTCTGCTTCTATAATGAGGATGTAATTTAGACTCATATGCACACTCACTTCTATACAAGCTGAACTCCATCATAAGCATCCTCTTCATTTCACTTACCTTGATTTACCCTCAGAATCACTTTGAAGACTACAATATACAGAAGTGATTAAAAGGGATTAAAGGCGAAAAGGGACCAGGTCAAGAAATACGTGTAGAAACACTAAATAGTACCATCAGCAAGTTTTTTTAAACATGTTTTTTTTCTAGAATGGACATATCCTGATATCACATGCCATATTACAAAATGTGATGGATGGTCTATAATTTGCTAGATGGTCTATAATTTCAGACTTCACTTTTCCTTGGTTTTTTGACAAAAAAAATACACCACCACCACCAGCCAACCCCCCCCCGCCCCCAAACGCCCCAAAACCTAACACTTGAAAATATTAAAAATGTTCCCAGGTGTCACTTTTCGTATTACAGGATGATTGGTAATCAACAAGGTCCATAAATCATAGGCTACAATTTCCTTTTTGTAAAATGGCTTTTCTTTTTTATCTCTCCCTTTTAGGTTAAAATTGCTAAGCCTCTTTTTCCCCCAAAAAGAAAAAGTAAAACGAGAGAAAGAGAGAGAGAAGAGAGAGAATAAGCACTGTTCAACTCTTGTAATTTAGGTAGGAGCATACCAAATTCCCCAGTGCTTGTCAGTTCCTATTGCAATTGAAGGTACCCCTAGAATCGTAGCATATATGTTAACAAACACACATATTTTTCTAAGTATGTCGTTGTCTGTATTGATTGTCTTGTCTCTAAGTATGGTTTTTCTCATGTATATTACCTCAGTGCAATGATCACTGTTTGGGAATGTACTACAAAACTGGAAAACATCTGAATTCGTACTATGATGAAATACATCCTCAAATGCAAAGAGGATATTAGGCATTACAACTATTAATTCTTGACTTCATATAATGACTTCCTATGTTAAGACAAGTAGTAGAAGAATTTGACCTCTGTGACCACAGCTGTGATTTGAACCATTTTTTTTTTCAGAAAAAAACAAGCATTTTGTTACCTCTGCCATTCTCCAAAGGTGTTTTTGGAAGGACTCAAGAATGTGCTCAGTAGATCTAACTACTTTTACTCTGAATTTCTGACTTCCTAATAATGAAAATTTCCAAGGTAAAGAAAAAATATGAGGGTTATGTTTTTAAACACACACAGAAAGGGTTTCATTCTTCCATTAGCTATGTATCATTGACTTCTATTTCAAACTTCTTCCCAGTGTAAAGTAAAATGCAATACATACTTAGAACTATGTGAATGATAGGAGGGAGGGCTTGTTTTTGCTGGTTTTGCCAATCACTACTAATACAATAGTGAGTAGATTAACAGATGCTGCCAATAGTCTCAGGGGACGTGCAAGTACATTAAGATGACTGCAATGCATCACTCCTGCTTACCATGTAATTAAGTTACAGTTTTCTGTATATAATTTCATTAATATGGATTAGTCAAAATATCAATGCACAAATAAATGCAGACTTGCAAAATGCGTATGTCGATAAAATAAACATAGTGTTCTAGTAACAAGGTAGGAGTCTAACTTCCATAAGATGATTATTCAATACTGCTACTCAATTGTCATTCACATGGGTAACTGAGGTTAGCTGAACTGTGCATTTATGGCAACCTTCTTTTGACAGTTCCTCACTCTTCTAATATGCTGTGGGAAATGCTTTTTTCAGTCCTCTGAAGGTGGACTCTTCTGTTTACTTGAATCAGTTCTCTGGGATAACATTATATAAAAGCAAAGGTGAAAAGGAGCTCTATCCAGGATGAATTAACTGAGGTAAGGTAACTCATAAATGAGCCAGCAGCCCATCACAACAGACCACAGAGTCAGCAAAGAATCTGTCACATTTATAGTCAAGAGGAAAATGAGATCTGAAGGAAACATAAAAGAAATCATAGATGTCTACCTGGTGAGAAACGATGTGTCCAAAATTAATGTGGTTTTAATACAGTATTAATATGGTTTTCATACAGTACTTTGCTGTGTACCTTTCTGATACACAAATATTGTGATCTTTAGAAACTTACTGTTCTTCCTTAAATGAACATCTTACAAATGGGAACCAAATAGTAACTAAGAAGCAAAGCATCCAGCCACAGTCCTTTAAAGGGGGCGGGCAATGTCTTATGTTGAAAAATAAATTAGGGACTCTAGGTTTATTTTCTCCCTTCCTCCTTTCCTCTCTCCATCTTTCTCTTTTCTTTCATTCCTCCACCCTACTTTCCTTTTCCTTTGAAAATTAATTACACTTATAAGCGTGCACAGTTCTATTTGTCACTTGTCCATAGTTAGCTTTATAGAATATTATTCAGAAAATAAAAATTGCATACAAAATGTTTCCATTCTCACCATACTGGCAAAGCCTTTGAGAGGGCAGAATTCTCACAAACTAATCAAGAAAAGGTAAGAGATTTTGATTTACTGACCTTTAGTTTATTATTTCAGTTAATGTCACGACAATAAATAAAAAAGCAAAACCATAAAAGCTGTATAATATAACATGGTTTTAGATCCCTCAAAGAGTTAGAAAAAAAAAAAAAGAAAATACATGGGGCTCCTAGTTAAGTATTTTTATCTTGAAATATTAATATCTATATCTTTTTCAGCCTGAGTTTATACATAGGAATGACAAATAACATCTCCTGGCTCAGTTGTGTTTGCAGATTAGTACTGTTTGAGTCAGAGAGAATTAAGCTTTTTCACCTCCCACAGAAAAGGTAAAGGTGATGAGTTTCTATTAATAAAGCAAATAAAATCCTACACCTCAGTAGACTATCGCAAATAAATCATGCATTTCCAGCACCACGCATTAAGATGTTGTACATTAAAAATAAGACTGATGCAATGAAAAATGACTCAAACCTAAGTACAAAGACATAGAGATTTACGGCATTGTTCTACAGAGAACAAAATGGCTTACAATCCTGTACAGCTGTTTAGGAAAAACAAACAGACAAAATGAAAGCAAGTGGACTACTGTTTTCTGAAAAGACAGGAGGGTAACACAGTCTTCGAGCATAAAATAAATTAATAATTACAATAATTCATTCATCCGAGCTTATTTTCCAGCAAGTTCCCTGTTGGTTTCTTAATGAGGCTAATAATGTATAATCTTTACAACAAAGTCTCAGAGGAAAGTTTACACTTCAGGAAAAAAAAGAAAAAGAACGAGGCAAAGTGCCTTAAGAGTTACCTAAAGTCTCACTGGGCTAGATCCAAACAAGCGATATTGTAAGCCTTAGGAGAAACTTCTACCCAAGTTGTGCAGCCCTGTGCAGCTGTGGCATAATTGCATCAAAACACCAGAGCTCCTGATGCCCAGAAGCATCTCTTTGTAGACACATAAACTGAATCAGGATCAAAGACTAGGCAGTACACCTCAGCACTCTGTCTCACATGATACAGCAGATATTTCCAAAGCAAAACTATGTATCACACATACATACACGCAAAAACCAAACACATATGTTTAATCTTACAACATCAGGTAAAATGCAACGTTGATAGCTGTTTTCCTTTAAAAGGGGGATAGTGGGACACAGCACTTTTCACATGGTCTTGCAACCAGCTCAGTATAGATGAGCCCTGTCTTGCCCGCTCAGTATAGATGAGCCCTGTCTTGCCCGCGATGCTTCATACACACCTCACTTGCTCTTTAGGAGCGCCTTATAAAACAGCCTCAGTATATTCTCCATTCCTGTTGACGATTATCTGTCATCATGCCGAAAATAATGCAACCTACATCAAACACCAGAAAAAGTGACCCAGTATCCTAAACTTTCCAGTGCTATTGCAGTTCTAAACCATACTGGATTATTGGAAGTGTGAAAATGGAAACTAAGGCCCTACTGTGAGACTAGGTAAATCAACAAAATGATTTTATTTCAGAAATCCCGACTATTCCTGGCCTAATTCTGACATGTGTGATAATGACTATGACCATGACTGTGATTCTGACACTGCCAAGTATCTTGTCCTGAAATGACAATATTTGACATGGAGAGACAACAGGGAGGCAAGGAGAGGGAAAAATGTATCTTTATATGCATAATTAATAAACGTAACCATGAAAGACATTATAAACTCATTATAAACATGAAAGCTACTACGCAGGTATTGTTTCCCCTAGTATTACTGCAATATATAGTGTACAGAGCCAACAAGTGAATTAAATATGCCCTAATGGAAGTTACTTTTTCTACTTGTACACAGAAACTACTTTCATACAGTTCAGGTGGTATTACTTGAACTGTGAGAGGCTATACAGTAACTCAGAACCACCACTCCACATATAAATGAGGTAGCAAAATTGTGAGGCTGCAAAACCAAAGATTACAAAGTTTTCTTGCTGTTGCAAAAGAGCTACATCCTGGCATCTAACTCTCTTTTTTCCTTCTTTTAACAATAAAAGGAGCTTTGACTGTTCCGGAAAATCAAATACTTGATTTGATCACTCCTCAGTTCTTAGATTTTTCAGCCCATATTTTAGTTCTCTCAACACTGCTAACAAACAATAGTTTGTAGTAAAGCAAAAGGCTTTTCTTTGAACCATCAAATGTTGTGTGGATCAGGACTCAGTGTCCTGACTCATGGCTGTTGAAAATGTAATAACAATATAAAAAAAACCCTCTTAAACAGAGACAGAACAGGCTTAAAGCTGGAAATAGGATGTAACTATGATATACCAACAGTGTTCTTTTCAGAGCGCCAGCATGTTGCCAATAATTTATTAA
The DNA here is from genome assembly GCA_017639485.1 of Pluvialis apricaria. Taxonomy (NCBI): domain Eukaryota; kingdom Metazoa; phylum Chordata; class Aves; order Charadriiformes; family Charadriidae; genus Pluvialis; species Pluvialis apricaria. The sequence continues at coordinate 203,346,963 of CM030007.1, forward strand.
CATTTTAATGATATACTTAAATGTCATATTTGTCCCTCTTGTTAAAGAGTTTGGCACTTTACCTTCTTATAAAATCAATTCTTAAAAATGTAAAAGAGTAGTAGTTACAGAAAGCAATCTGTCCAGTCTGTAAAAAAAGTAAGAGATTTATAATCTGTATGTTTCCCAAAGGGAATTTGCTGATCTAAAGATGCAGCGACCACAAAGCTACTTCTGACCACGCCTCATTCCAAAAGTTATGAAGGAAACGGTCTCTTCTCCTTCTGCCGGTCTGATCCCTTGGACAACTATGCAAGATTTTACCACAAAAAGATGTATCTTCCTAATACTGGCTGATGATCAGGGACTGACAGGCAGTGAAAGGCAGCCACCTGCCTGCAGAAGAGCAAAACTGGACATTTAAAAGTACAATCACAGATAATATCATTCCGGATTAGAGAAAAGTTATATAAAAACAATGACAAGAACATTGATGTTAGAATTAAAACAAAAATACAACCTACCAAGCCTGGAGCGCTTCTTTATGTCTGGAATTCTAATTAAAATTTCTAACAAAAATAAGCATGACATCAGACTTGTAGCTATTACAGCAGGGCAAAGGAGAGCGATGCTTGTTTGATATGGTATTAGTAAGTTAATAATGTGATAAATCTACTTATTACTTAGCATTAATCCCAGAAACTATTGAGAAGCACTTGATAAAATCTGCCCTTAGAGAAATGACTTTCTCCTTGTTTGAGGAACACATCTAATTGGGTTTGAAAATGGCGTCTGATCCGCTAATCTGACGATTCAGAATGAATTGGTCTCTCAGGTTTTATATACTGATAAATCTACAACTGCTGGGCTTTCAGTAGCATTCTCATTTTTAAGTGTTTTTGAGATGAATCAATGCACATTTGGATAGATCACTCTCTCTCTTTCATCTTGATTAATCCATTAAACTTAATGCTTTAGACCTCGTCTGCAGCAGAATCTCCTTGAAAACCTGGGAAGGTAAGTTAATCATGGAAACAAGGTGATGCCACATCACAGTCCTTAATATCCCCATTCTGATAACCTGATTAGTAGATCTAAAATGTTAGGGAATTATTTTTAAGACCTGAGGATCTGAGTTTCCAATTTAAACTTTGCATTACTGACTGCAAGAAGTAGATTACTTTTGTCAGCTGTGTGAGAATATAAAAGGACTTCAGCTAAATGGGTAGTAGACTTCAGTGCAGTGTACAAGCAGTGAAGAACATTTTTATTCAAGTAACGTTTGTAATATAAATATACATCAGTGACATACGAGTATAAAAATTGAGAGTGGTACCAATGTTGAAGACATTTACTGATACACAATAAAGACATCAAAATAAAGAGCACAAACACAGGACTATCCCATTTTTTTTTCCCTGCCTTGCCACATAAGAACCTAATTTTTCTTCTCCTTCTGGACATGTTCAACTAAAAAGTTTCCAGTACTGCACAGTAGTAACAGTTATTGAATATATGACAAAATGACTGATAAAGCAATAATAAAATGTGATTAATAATTAAAATAATATATTTATAACACAAGACCATCTTGCAAAATATAAAACACAGATATCAAAGAAGCCCAGAGGAGCCACTTTCTGCATCAAGTAGCGTTTTAAAATTTAGGACACTTCAAAGCACATTTTTAGTCTCCAGAAAATACTCTGTTGAAAAAAAGACACTATATTTTTATAAAGAGCTTAGGGAATACGCTGCCCAGCTTTATGAAACCAATGATGCATTCAAGTAGATATTGCCTTACGTGAAATTTTTATTTCTTCAGATGCTGTCTTTAGGTGAAATCAGTGTTTTGGATAAAGCATAAGCATATATAAACACGTGTATCTTCCTAACAAGTTATAATTGGGCCAAGCAAGAATACAGGAAAGATCTTTCAAATTCTAACTCAGGAGTTGTTTTAAGAAACTTTATTCCTTTCCAGTAGCTGGAACAGATGAAAGATATATCACACTCAAAGGAATTTCAGAAGTCTCAATTATAAATATACCTAGTACTCGTAACACTGCTTTGTTTTTGTATTAATAATAGAACTCTCTCCATACGCACACAGGAATGGTGGACTGCCGCATCAGTAATAGATGAATGGATGCATTCCACTATTTTGAGAAGTTTTGGTGGACGAAGGAATGAAAACCCTCATACGCCACAAAAAATTTGAGCGTTAAATTCTAGTGATTAAAAAATCCAAAATGTTAAGTCATTTCAGTTGGAATGGGATTTCATCTGTAAATTTAAAAAAGTTCAGAGCCATTATCCTTTAAAAATAACCCCACATCTACATAGATTCTCATTTACTTCACTAGGACCAGATTGTTTTTTTAGTCATCTGAATAGGGGCTGGCCTCTAAGGCACGATGTTTACAGCATTTTAAAGCACAATGGCACAGAGGTTGTTGAGGTGTTTCAGTGGAAAGAAGCACACTATGATCAGCACCTGAGTCACAATTGCAATAAACAATTATGAGAAGTACTGAGAGACATGGTAAAGAGAAAAGACAAACTGTTAAGAAAACCCTTCCTCTGAACAGAAATCTGCAGGAGGGAAGAACCCTCAGAGACCCACAGTAACTTCTCAATGCAAATTGTCACAATTTACCATTTCGTAATGCTTCTTTTGGTGATCACCACGTCTCCCACTAAGGAAATTCACATCAGACAATCCCTGACACAGGGTAACCCTCAGTGAAGTTAGGCTGACATACCGAGAAGTAGCACAACCTCAGATCTTAGGTTCCTCTAGGAAATGCGGAATGCCTAAATGAATGATTTGTGAAAAGTTTAGTGTGACTTGTCTAGAATGACTTAGAGATTTGTGGCACTGATAGGAATAAAATTCAATTTTCCAGGATATCATTTAAGAAACAAACTTTCCTGCAGGTCTTCTGCTTCTTTAATTCACCACTGAAGGTTTAACATCACAGCAAATGAGCTCCGACAACACTGCCTGCTCTGACCACATGATAGTAGTATCTGCTCATATAAGTATAGCCTTGCCTAGCCAAATGTACAGACAGCCCTGCCTCAATTTTCCAGCTCAACTTTGCCACCTTGATAATATTCTTCTAACACCCTTTTTTGGGATCTGGCTTCCTAAAAACACAATACTGTAGATAATGCTGACTGAGCATCCCTGCTGTTAACATTTGAACCCAAAAGTTATTTGGCTGATTTCAAACAAGGCTGGCAAAGACCAACAAGTATTTCTATAAATGCTGGGAAAAGAGATATCTGGGTGGTTGAAAGAAATGCTGTGTTCCCTTATAGAAGGAAAGGTGGCAGCCTGAGCCCATCATGAGACATGATGTGATTGGAAACCATGCTCCACAGGCTTGGGAATTTTACTTTTTTCAGGGGGAGCAGGAAAGCCAGCAATTAGAAAAATGAGACATCCCACTATATGACATCAAGCCAACATGAACACAGAAGAATGATAAGCGGATTTTCCATCTTTATCATAAATAGCACTGCATTTTGAATTAAATAACAGCACCAGGAATGTACATTGTCTACATCAACATTGAAACAAAATCGGCCCAGAGAACATTTCTTAGTCCTGAAGTCAAATGGCACCAACTTAGATCTTCTCTGAGCCTCATACAGGGGGTTCAAGGGGTTCTAAGGCAAAGTTATTATTTGCTTCTGTTCTTTTATTTTGTTTTGTTTTGTTTCATTTTCTAGTTTGAAGCGTCTGAAATAATAGGAGGACGGACTGCACCCACTCACACTGGTATTTTATTTCAGCATGCAACTGCTTGTGTGCCATGCCCTGGGGTAAGACATGACAGCACATGGGAGTATTTGATGGTGAAAAGCGTGCTGAGATAGTGATGGAAAACTGTGGAGGGAGTCAAACTTGATTTTATCATGTTCACACTGCTCCTTTGGGAATGGCCCCTGGCATTTAGTCCCTCAGGTACTGTCTCAAAGAGCACTAGCTGTCCCAAACCACCAATGTGTCAGGGAACAAGCGGGATGGATGAGTGCAGGCCAGGGCTCAAGCTGGTGCTCTGGCCCTGTTTTACTTACTATAAAGATCCCTGCCATACAGTCAGCAGGACACAGAGCTGAGAAATGGACAGAAGAGCTGGATGTAGATGAGAAATTGTCCAATGGGTTTCACTGATGTCCACTAACAGAGAAAGAACAGTAAAGTTTGGAAATCATAAATACATTTATATGGGCATATCCTTCTACCCATATTCTCCAAGTTAAGCCCATATGCCTAATTCTCTTCAATTTGACATCATACCAAACTGTTTTATTATTTTCTAGCTCTTCACTGTTGCCCCTTTCTGCTCACTTAGTTCCCATCTTCTCTCCACTGGCTTCTCCCAATTTCGTCCCTTTCCTACCCATTCCTAGTATCATGCTTAACAAAGCAGAACATATTATTTCCCTAGTCTCTTTCTTGGAAACAGATGAACCATATTAGCCTCAGGCAAGCAGCTGGAATGAAGAATTTCAGTCCAAAAGCATAAAGTTTAGTAGAGTTATAAACAATCAAAAACAAAGATCCACCTTCAAAAACAAAGATCCACCTTTGTGTTGGACAAAAATAATACGCTAAAAGATGTATGTATAATACCCATAGCCTAATGTAGACTCAAAATAAATAAATAAAAAACAAAACCCAAATACACCTGATATCTTTTTAACAGTATAGTCTGGATGGAAAGATCTATACTTTTGAGACTAAAATTAACTTAGAAAAACTGTTGCAAACACAGCAATGAGGAGTATATTCTGACCACATACCAAGAAAGAAGGAAAAAAAAGGCAGAATGAGATAACTTAATCAAAAGGAAAAAAACATTTCCTGCTTCACAGGTCACCTAACACTCTGAACCCTGCCCTGCAATTCTTCCGATGCCAAGCGACCTCTGGACACTGGAGAATAAATAATACTCATTTCCTCTCCAGCATGTTGCTGGATGTACCACTAAATAGGAGAGAGACATGGCAGCATCGACATAAGAATTAAGATAACTTACTTTAAAAAAAAAAAAGGGAGGAAAAAATATTTAAAAAAGGAGAAAAAAAGAAAAAAAAGGAGGGAAAAAAAACCCTCAATCTTGTCAGAAGCAAAAATCAGTGATTCCTTCCTTTTTGGCACACTCAGGTTATACAAACCAGGGAAAAGGGAAGTATATTTTTTCCGAAGATATAAGATGACTCTTCCTAAAATACTGTGAAATGGGCTGGTACAATCACATGCTAAATTCAGTATCAAACAGCAGCAAAACAAAGATCTGGGGGAAGGTTTTTATAAGGACTGCAAAATCTTAGAAAAGAATATGAGTATTTATATCTATGCAACGTAAGACAACAATTTAAGCTCACATTAAAGAACGCAAGAAGATTATTACAGCAGTAAGGAATTTACAGTCATCACTGACTTACACAAAGTAATGATCTGAGTTTCAATGCACCAAGTTTTGGTTCTAATCCTATAAATTACCATCTTTGTGTCACTAGCTAAGGTAAAAACTAAACTGGTGAGCAGCAGCCTGATTACATATGACAAATACTAAGTTGCTGTACACGAAAAAAAATAAAAATGTAAAAAACAAAAGTGTCAAAATTAAATAGGTCATATATAAGGTTATCAAATTGATGGGGCACCTGAAAGCTAAAGCCCTCCAGTGAATGTGATAAATCTGTGTAAGTTAGTGTGAATGCTAAATTCATTATCCTAAGATTCAACCAAAAGAACTTCATAGCTGCATCAGTCCACACAAATGGGTAACAGAAGTGAGAAGAATGAAGGGATGTGTTATTCATTGGATGTTATGAGGCAGTGGTTATACTTACATCACTAAAATAATTCTTTAACTCTGCTATGTCTTTAAAAAAAGTATCTCTTACTTTTCACAGCATGCCAATGAGATGTAGGATGGAAATGGTGTACATGCTCTGTTTTCATTGTCTGGCAATCTGCATTTTCATGAATGGACCAAGACTACCTCATAAACCAGATGGCATTACACAATGAAATTGTTTTAAGTTGACCAAAAGATAGGAAAGAATATCTGTAATATTAGAGAAATTCTGTAATAGTGCATAAATGTTAACAGTTGGACAACTGCAAATATTTTATCTCAAAATACTGCTAACTTTGTAATTGTGGCAGGACATGAAAATACATATAAGAAGCTCAAGGATGAGTAGAGGCATTTATGCAGAGACAAAAATAGTACCACCTCCAAGTTGTACTCTTATACTTCTAGTATCAGAATTAATTAAAAAACTAAAATCAACACCAGCAAGATCCCCTTGAAAAACTATAATGCAATAAAAAATTTCAAAATATAAACCAAATATGTTTCCTGTTACCTAAGTTTGAAAATTTGCCAGTTGTTACGAGAGGTACAAACTATCTCATTCACCTCCCTATGGCTCTGTTTCCAATAAACCATTATTATATTCCAATAGCTTGATCTTGAAAATTTTTCCAGCTTGTCAAAGCATGGGAAAAAAGCAAACATAGACTACAAGCATCCATTAGTTAGTGTGAATAAAAACTGTAGTGCTATATGAGTAATTCTTGGAACGACACACAAACCACTAACAGACAGGAAAGCAAAAAAAAAGTCAAGGAGAAAAAACGCCCCTTCCATAAAGGAGGAGGATCTAAGAAACCGATTGTCTTTCCTCTGCACATTGCTTCAGGTGAGCATTATGTATATAATTATTATAAGTGGAGCTGCTATTAATTGATTCTTGCGTACCATGTTCAAAATAGTTGAATGACAGATAATGTTTAGACAATTTGTTGTTTTAAATACACACCTATAAAGCAAGTTCCATTTCACATGGTATACTGTTATGAATTTTGCTTTATTTATTCCTTACTATTACACTGACTGTTGTTATTTATTAATTATTGCTATAATCTGTTCTGAGTAAGCTCAAGCAGCAGAAAGGTCATTTAAGGAACCTGAAAAATACTTGAATGGGGCTCCAGAAAAATCTCAGAAATACCCTTGAGATTTCAAAAAGATAAAAGGGTTCATGTCTTCCTGCTTTGTTGAAAACATGGAGAAACAAGCTATTATATTAAAGAAATTAAATGTCAAGAAAAACTGTTTTATGAAAAGACAACCTAATTGGAAAATGTTTTATTTCGTCTGGTGCAGAACAGAGTTCTTCAGTCATAAAAATCCAAATGTTCCTAAAGAGCATTTCTAAGAATCTGTGCATTTTATTCCCATCATAACCTTAAGGTAATTTAAAAAACCCAGTGCTTTATATACTGGTTGATTGAAAATAATAACTAAAACCTTCATACACATTTGCTCATGTGGCAGAGATGGCTGGATATGAAACAATATTTGTGAACTCACATTTGCCTTCTCTGTATATAGACCACCTTTATCTTTCACACTTCCACTTCATAAATTCAAGGGGTGTGGGAGTTAGTAGTTTTGAAAGATAGATTTTAAAAGGGTAGGATACGTTGAATTACTTTGAATATATTTTCTATACAGGGAATGTACTCTTGATAAACCCAAATCAAAACAAGACCCCAAAAAAAGCTCTGAGACCGTTTCTTACCAAATCCCTCACAAAATATATAAACTTTTGTCACAGTCACATTTTTTGTAGCACTAGGCAATTTTCCTTTGTCTATGACAGATTTTTAAAACAAAAATGGAGTAGAAATAAAGAGAATTGAGTAAGACAGGTCAAGCTTGTTGCATCTCAACATCTTTTCAAAAGAACTCTCACATTTAACACAAATTTGTTCCTCTCTCTCCCTCTGTGTTTTGAAAGCTTATTTGTTGCAAAGACTGGGAGAAAAAAAAATATTTAAACAGGAAAACTAACTAGCAAAGACATATAATCAGTAATCATGTTTTTGTTAGTAAATATTCAGTTTGTGCCCTAGACTCTCAAGCCATTTTACAAACATTTCCTGTTAAAACATTTTTATGTGCTGTACAGATTTACATGCCAACATGTGCCAACACATATGGCTATTATCAGCCAATGGTACACATTTGTTTAATAGTTCCAACATCAGCTTTTGTAGACCTATATAATGATAACTGTCAATTCTCCCCCTCGCTGGCATTTTTGGATTATCTTTTCTTGCTGTTCACAGCTCAGGACCCAATCTTGTTAGCATTAGCAATTTAATTTGTTTAAAGATTTTTAAAATTAGAAAGAAAGACTGCTCCCTGTTCAGAGAACTATGAAAATGACTCTTTGCTGATGTGAAATTGTTTCATTTCTGAGAACAGACCATGATGAGCCCTGGTAAAACACCTGATAACTAAGAAAGAGTGCTGTTTCTGATCCTCCTAATTAATGAAGACCCAAACCAAAAATGAAGCAAATGAAAGCTCAGGTGTGCACCAGATCTGTCAAGGGCAAGACAGTCATGCGTGTGAGACAGAGCCAAAATAAGGCTTAAAAATATTAAGCATGGATGATCCCAAAATGTCTTAGGGGGATCAACTCTTTGTTGTATGCAATGTCTGTTTCATAGTACTTTTGGTCAAAAAAAATTTGAATAGCAAAAAGGAAAAAGCAGCAAATTTGCACAGACCTGAAACAGCTGAGTTTCCTTAGTGGGGAGGACACTTCAGAATATCAGGCTCTGTTTAACTGAAAATGTGCCCTTTGCTATTTGTTGTGGAACTTGCTCTGTCCTCCGATGCACTATACAAACAGTTAACTGCTAACCTGGTATTTCCTTAAAAATAAGGAAAGAGATTATAATGTCTTTTGAAACTAAGATGCCTTAAAAAGGAAGCCCTAGACTCCATGAAGAATGTTTTAGCTTTATACTAATTCCAGGTTACAACAGCATAGCTGAGCATCGGTGCACTTTAACAGAAAGACGTATATACTACAATTCATCTAAGGACTTCTGCCAGGAGTATTCCTCGTCAGGTAAGGGGAAAAGGTTAAAATGAAATAAATGTCTTGGTTTAGAACTCATGTGCTTTTAGCTAATGAATTTTTAAAGATACATAATTATAATATAATTCTTGTGCGTTTGGCAGCACCTGCATCAGTTACCAGGTTAGTGCAAGGCATTATTGTACTGTAGGTATAAAAATAAAATTACATGCCTTCAGAATGTCAGTCTTGTTCTAGTCAACTGTCAGATCCTTAACTTCTGGTACTGGTCATGCAGTTCAGACAGTTAATATTCAAGACATTTTGGAAGTTAAGCTTCGTTCAGAGTTCCTCAAATTGGACATACAAAATCACAAGCAACTATTAAACTAGGTGAATTACTTCAAGGGCTGTGCTGTGGGATACAGTATTCCAGCCCAGCTGTGCCAGGTGGTCATACTCGGGATATTTCCACACAACCCTAAGAACAGAGATCCTCAGGATGATCACTTGGATAAATTAGACCCAGATTGACTTGACTATATGGCTTCCAGTACCTGAACTCAGTGCTGAGAGCTACTGAGGATGTGTCAGAAAGAGTAAGGGTCACACAATTAGATATAGGCTGTGAATTTTCTGGATGAGCATCATACTCCTTGTTAGTTATGTGTGAAAGAGAGGGCGCTTCTGCACTGACTTCTTGTTTTTGTCGGTGTAATAAAAGTGGGTAAAGTTGAAGCCAGTGCAAAACTTTGTGAAGAAACATAAAGAGCAGAGGAAAACAGGAAACTCTTCTCCCACTACTCTGTACTTGACTGGACACAATCTACCACGTGTGTTGCTTTAGGATAACTTAAACTCTGAATTTATACACTGTATACATCTACAGTTCAAGATGTTATTAATAACTGCATTTCACAAAATGTCCTCTCTCTGGGCACATAGTATGCTGTACCTATCTGATAAGTCCAAAGTTGGCAGGCAGATGTTGCAAGTCATCTACAGTATCGCCCACCTCTCTAGAGCCTGTGTGTGTAACAGCCAGCCATCTGTTTTCTGGACTCTCTGATGTCCCCATTATTTTAAGGCCAGCCCTATGGAGAATGATGGCAGCAATGGCTTGTCATCCAGGAACAAGTATCACACCAGCTCCTTTATTTTTTCATATTGCCCAGAGAATGTGGAATGGATTATTTTAATTATAATTCACCTTGTTAATTGCATTCTATTTGTTGAGTTAAATCTGTTTAACCCAGAAGTTCTCTAAAGAGATCTAATAAATTTGGATTATATGAGTATTTATCAGTTTTTCAATTACAGATAAAACCTGACAAGGAAAAAAAAAAAAAAGAAGAAAAAACCTAAAACAAACAAAACCCAAAAAAGCCCTTTTCAAGTGTTCGGATGTCCTGAGCCATTTCATTCTACACTGTGATTCTGTCACATATCACGTGCTTAGCAGGTAAGCCCTGATCTGCTGAAAACAGCTGGGTCGTAATTGTTTGTTAAAAATTTCCCTGAGCACCACAAAGCTCAGCATTCAACAGTGTATCCAGACAGCCCACTGCAGTGTAGTATGGATCTACTCAAGCTGGCTCAGAGTAAGATCCAGGTATTGGAAACATAACAACCATGAGCTCTGCACAAGCAAATATTGCTCTCTATTTTTCAACGTTGCTAATCTGATGTGAGCAAAGATGTTAAGAGATTATTTTTTTTCAATCCTGACATTTCATTGAACTGTGATGTCTTCTCTGTTTCATCCCTCTCTACCACAATCTACTCAAATGTATATAGCATCTTCTGTCTGCAAAAGGAAACACTGCTACACAGATACATGAATTATGCTTTCTATAGAGATTCCTTCATACTCTGGCCTCTAAATATGATCCACACTTACAATGAGAAAATAGAAATCACAAAAAACACTGCTCGTATTAAAGAAAATGTTATCATTTCTTTGCATTCAACAAGGAAATGAATAAGGACCTATAAGCAATACAACGAGTTCTCTTCTTTTGAACGCACTTTTTCAGTCTCACAGTTATGTTGGACCGCAATCCTACAGGCAGTGATGGAATTAATCTCAAACTAACCATTTCATTTTTTTATTTTTTTTCCCCAATGAAAGTCCTTAAAATACTTCTTAGTTGTGTCTTTGTTTATGGTAAAGAGTTTATGGGAGTTACCTGGTCAAAAAAAATTGGATTACACTGGAACTGAAGATATGCAAAAGTGAAATTTAGTCTTGGGTTTAACAGCCTCTGTTTTGACGTTGTCTCTTAAACCAAGATCATGATTCTCATGCAATCCATACCTATACAGCAAGCACCTGTGTCACAGTCCATGGTGATTCTGGGCAATTACAACCTGCCTTGCATGCTAGACCCAAACACTGCACATGCTCAACTCCATTTTGTGCTTTGATGGCAATTCTGTATGAATGACTGCAGATGGTGCCTGCTCAGTCATATCCACCCCATCCACTCCTACCGACTGCCACCATAGTTTTTTAAAAGGAGGTTGTGCTGCCCTATGGCCGCTTTCCTGGGGTGCACAGGAAGGTAACTAGTCCCCACAGTAGCCAGACTTCTCCTGTCAACCTATACTACGCAGTCCTGCTGCTCGCCCTCACTGGCGCAAGCTCCCTCTTCCCGCCGCAGCCCTGTATCGCAAGAGCAGCACAGTGCCGAAGGGCGAGTCAACACGAAGCTCCAAGCAAGCTATGCTGCCTGTAATCCTGACATCAGAGGGCTGTGCAAATGTCACAACCACGTCTGGAAGGGGTGTCATGCCTGAGCTGGACCCACTCTGAATGGGGTACCTTGAACATGGTGTGGTTGCTCTTGTGGGGCTGCAAGGTTCTGCAATGTGGATATAGACAGACTGGTCTTATGGAGGGATCTAATGGAAGTGCAGACATAGTTATTGACATCAACAGCTACTACAGCTGAAAACTAGGAAAACACTTCTTTACAAGTTGATCAATGCTATGATATATATACCTTTCTCAGGAATTATGTTTTTAAGAGTAATGGCATGACATTGTTTCTCAATGTATATAGACAAGCCAATAATTCCTTTCATTAACTTAATTCAGTAAATGAGTAGTGAATTTTTGCCTTAGAAATCAGCTGCAGAATATTCTCAGCTATATACCCTCACACTATGGAAGAATCAAGAGTTACCTTCTGCCTGGATTTAGACTGTTTTAAAATTAAAAATATATAGACTTTCTCTTATGTAGTAGTTTCTCCGATGTTAGCCAGCAGAGAATGGGGCACACTCTCAGATGACTTTTCCCTGAGTATAAGTTCAATAAAGGCAAGTGTAGGGTACTGCATCTGGGGAGGAATAACCCCATGCATCAGTACAGGTTGGGGGCTGACCTCCTGGAGAGCAGCTCTGTGGAAAGGGACCTGGGAGTCCTGGTGGACAACAGGATGACCATGAGCCAGCAATGTGCCCTGGTGGCCAAGAAGGCCAATGGCATCCTGGGGTGTATCAAAAAGAGTGTGGCCAGCAGGTCGAGGGAGTTTATCCTCCCCCTCTACTCTGCCCTGGTGAGGCCGCATCTGGAGTACTGTGTCCAGTTCTGGGCTCCCCGGTTCAAGAAGAACAGGGAACTGCTGGAGAGGGTCCAGCAAAAAGCTACAAAGATGATTAGGGGACTGGAGCATCTTTCTTATGAGGAAAGGCTCAGGGGCTTTTTAGTCTAGAAAAAAGAAGACTCAGGGGGCATCTTATCAATACTTATAAATACTTAAGGGGAGGGTGCCAGGTAGATGAGAAGAGTCTTTTTTCAGCTGTGCCCAGTGATAGGACTAGAGGTAACGGGCACAAACTGGAGCACAGGAAGTTCCATCTTAACATGAGGAGGAACTTCTTTACTCTGAGGGTGGCAGAGCACTGGAACAGGCTGCCCAGAGAGGTTGTGGAGTCTCCCACACTGGAGACATTCAAAACCCGCCTGGACGCCATCCTGTGCAATGTGCTGTAGGTGTCCCTGCTGTGGCAGGGGGTTTGGACTTAGATGATCTCCAGAGGTCCCTTCCAACCCTGACGATACTGTGATACTGTGAGTGTGGCCAAGAGGTCTTTTCTAAGAAAGATCTTCTGTGAAGTCTGATGGGGAGAAAGAAAGGCAGAAAGTCCTGATTACTATGCCCCACACAGTCTCTGAATACAGTCTCAAGATACAAACTAGACCTTAGAACACAAAAAGGAACTTTGCATTTGCACATTTAATCAAAACGTTTTCATACAGATATATACATGTAAATCTCTTTTAGCCTGGTTTTACATAAAAATTTTGGAAAATCAAAAACCTTGCCAAATTGTTGTGAGTGGACTCTTGCACTTTCATTGATCCTTGCTTAAGCTGTAATAGGTGTTTCACGGGTACTTTGTGCAGATGGCAAAGCGAAACTTTTTTTAAGAGAGAGGAGAAAAACAAAGGATACTTATTAATGAACAGAGAAAAAAGAACACAGATGTGGTTCCCATTACAACATCATTCTCATTAGACCCGATCTCCTGTATTAGAAACTTCAAATTGCCAATATCAGTTAGCAGCAGAAAATAACTTGAAGTGTTATAATATATCTATAATTTTCTGGGAATGACTGCCTCTCAATGTATTAAATAAACACCAATGTTTTCTGACAACGCAGTTCCTGGCCATAAAGGAGTTAGCAACTGTTGAGAATAACAATGGGAAACAGACCAGTACATCATACCATCATACGGAAGCTCTTTGGGGGGCATGGGGTGGGTGGGGTAAAAAAAAAAATAAGCAAACAAACAAACAAATAAATAAATCTTACTGAAACCGGGGGAAAAAAAATGGGACAAATTTAATGTAGTACTATGCATATAACACAGTATTATGCACAATTACGAAGTTAAACAGAGAGTGTGTTTCCTAAAGACAGTTAATTTCTGTGTAGTGTTCTATATTAGAGGTAATTATAATTCCACTTCTCTCACTACTTAGCTAAAGGAGTTAAAAGAGTGTGACAGTACTTCTCAGGACCATTGTGCTAGCACATAAAAACAAGGATGTAAATACTCCAGGCTGTGTTACTGGAAAGAGAAAATGTGCTAAGCCAGTAGTAACTTGATCTGATTTCAAATGCTACACATCTCAGAAGATTTTTTTTTTTGCTATTTTCTATTTAGAATCATAGAAATTTCAGTTGAAAGGGATCTCTTAAGGTCATATGATTCAATCTTTTCAAGGATGACTATCTTCAATCCCAGATCAGATCAGCAGTGGCTTTATCTTAAAGTCTTGAAAACATATAAGGATAGGTATGTTTCAGCTTCAATCTACCACTGCTGAGGTAAGTTTATGTCATTTCTGTAACTCTCCTTTAAGTACTCATACTCTCCTTTCCACAAGATCTATCACATCGCTCCTTAGCCTCCTCAAACTCTCTTCATAAGTCATGCTCTATGTCTCTAATCTTTTTGGTAGCAAGTTTTCCGCAAGTTTACTAGAAAAACAGTATTATATTATTAAATGCAGTAGTTATTTAACATTAATAGTAACAGAAATGGTTCTGGACACTTAAAAAATGTCACCCATACAACTCTAGCTTGTTCAGTGTCAACCTGCTCTGGCAAGCCTACTTTATAGGGATAGCTCTGTCTCAGGTAAAATCTACCTCATCAGTAAGACCTCACTCTGATTTACTTGTCCTTTCTTCATTCTACCTTACTGCTGAATTTTGGAATAGACCATAGAAATATAAATATTATAAATATTGCATAAATTTTAAATACTATTATAAGATTTAAACGCTACATCATAAAATAGCAAAGCTGTTTGGGATTTACAGAGAAACACGCTCTTGTGTCCAAATGATTGCTCTAACGCTTTTATGGACTTCAGTGTTTTCTTTCATCTCATCTCTGTGGCACGTAGAGTGGTGATTTGATCAAAACCTCTTACAACTTGATCCCTTATAAAGACAGATGAAGGCAATGTCTTTGAGAGAGACAGAGTGAAGACAAATTGAAGACAGGGAAAACAAACAAACAAGACAGTTAACTGCTTTACTAATAAGAAAACCCTGAATTCTCTTTTTAGGCATGCTAAAGACTTTTATGTTCTTTTAGTTGATAATCTCTAGAACTACTTCATTACAGACAACAATTAAAAAAGGAAATCTCTCAGAGGTTTCAAATAAACCTTGTTGCTTTATGATTTGTAAATCGTAAGTAGAAAGTGATCAGCAACGTGCCAGGAGCTTATGAATTCACTTTTAATGAAGGTTAAAAAACTACGAATGTTAGAAACAGAATCTCTTAATTTTCTATATTCTATTCTGCATGTAAGAAAGGATAAGTTTTTTTCAGTACACTTAATATCATAAGTCCACAGGTGTCCCGAATGCACCTATGAAGTATATCAGCTTGTCTGCTGGCTGGGATTTAGGCTGTCTTGCCAAAAGTCTGCCAGTTTAACTGAATAATTCATGATGCTTTATGATCTGGACTACTGTCCACAAGAGAGACAAGCAGACTCATTTTTCTTATGTCTTGAAATTGGACTAAAAATGTGAGCCAAAGGAGAGAGGAAAATATGCTTTTACTCCCCCATTTAAATAAGCTTCTGCCCTTGTGAGAAATGCACTATATTGCTACTAGTGAGCAATTTACTATGGTGAAATTGCTCTGATGAAGATGGTGAGGAACTTGTAAGAATGTGAGTTTTCTGAGGAAGATTTAATTAAAACCCAGGAGGTAAAATGTAAAGGAAAAAGTGACAGAAAGCAGACAAACTTTTGTAACCCACTATATTTGGAATACTGCTATGCTACTTAATTCATACCATGGAAGGGTTACAATGGTTTATATTAAGCATTACTTGTGCACGTCAAGCCTTTCTGCAGGATTGAACCAAGAGCAAAGATTGATTACAGGCCAAAAGAATGTAGCAATGACATTTCTTGTGTGACAATCTGATTCTCAGTAATTATTACTTTTAAATTCTATGGCAATTTGTTTTATCAAATGACATATTTTTTGTGTCAGGTATCTGTAACCTTTTATACATGAATGCACTCGGTATGGAATTATTTTGATAAGAGAATGTTAGTATAATGTCAGCACCATCAATGTTTTCATCTCTGAAGTGCTCCCATCAGAGATGTGGGGTGACTGGTATAATCTCATTACTACAAAATAATTTCAAAGATGTCTATAGCACTAATGTACTGAATTCACAGTGAATTTCACTAGGCTAAACCATCAAAAACTCAAATATGGAATTGTATGTGGGTGAAAAATAATATGAGAAGTAACATTTCTATTTCTAAACATAAAAATATTTGATATTTATTAACTATTTTTCTTTTTTTTTTTCAATAACTAACTACTACAGAAGATATATATTTATATAATTCAATGTTTGTGAACTTTAATGCCTTATTGGTATATGCACAAAGGGTCCAGAGTTATGAAATCAAATTGTGCTTTTTTTATTGACTTCACCAAATTAAGATAGTTATTTTGCCCACATTTAAGCAACATTTTCCTCAGACTTATGGGCTATTTAAAAGGTAAATAAAAGTAATAATCATAAAAACTGAAAAATACATTGCTTAAATGCCCTCAAAAGAAAAACATTTATATTCCTTTCAATTTCTGAACTCCAGTGTTCAGATTAAAAAGCAAAAGATGATTTGTGACTTAGCTATACAATAATCAAAGATTAAGACTCTGTACTCATATTTCTGCATTACAAATGCTTTACGCTGTAGTAATAGGTAAAAGGAAAATATCTTAAAATGCTTTAAATGGATTACCCCAGCCTTCTAGGTTTCCCTTCCTTATAAGATAAACTGGCACAGGATAGGAAAATTCTCATTCAGAATTTACCTTAAAAATTTTAATGCAACTTTAGTTTTTAGCACTGTTCAAACTACTGTGAATAACATGTATTTTCTACAGCCATTCTGATACTAGCATTACCATAACTAATTACCCTATGAAGTCTACGAAAAAAAAATCACTTATTTTTTGTATGAGTGTGTTCTCAGATCATATTTCTGCATAGACTCTATTGAGTAGGGTGGGATAGTGGGAAGAGGAAGTGGGGCTAAAGAAAAGCAGGCTGAAAGAAGGACTCACCTCATCTAACTTCGAAGGTATCCAAACCTTGACACCTAGTCTAAAATACTTTTCTCACTTTTTTTTTTTTTTTTTAGTAAGAGCTGAGCTTCTCCAAGGGCAATGTATTGCACTCTAAAACACCTTTCTATGGCACATGAGACCGAGATCCCTCTGGAGGTACTTGATTCTTCCCATTAAAGACTAACAATGCCGAGATGATCAGCTCAGATGAAGTGCTAAGCTTTCTAAAAGCTGAAGTTAAATTAGGCTATACAGGTCTAATTGCAGACCAGCGATTGTTGCCTTCAGAAAGTGAGAATGGGATTCACCTCATCTAATAATAGATTTATACAAATTAACGTGCTTAAATCTGAGCTTATCACTCTGGGCTTTCTCAACAATTAAAAAAGACACATAGATAAATAGGTAGGATTTCATAGGATCATAGGCTAATTCATGTTGGAGGGGACTGAAGGAGGTCTATAGTCCAACCTCCTACTCAAAGCAGGGGCAGCTCTGTAGCCAGAACAGGCAGCTCTGCGCCTTATCCAGTCAGGTCCTGAAAACCTCCAAGGATGGAGAGAAATGGAGAGACTGCCCAACCTCTCCAGGCAACCTGTTCCACTGCCTGAGCGGCCTCATGAGGAAAACAGTTTCTCCTTCTCTCTTGTCCTAACCACTGCCATTTTAACTTATGTCTGTTGTACTTTGTCTTCCCACATTGCTCTGTTGTAAAGAGTCTGGCTGCATTCTCTTGACAACCTCCTTGTAGGCTGCTGTTAGCCCCCTTGGTGTCCCCCAGAGCCATCTCTTCTTCAGGTTGAATAAGACCAGCTCCCTCAGACTGTCCTCAAAGGGCAAGTGCTCCAGCCCCCAACTACCATGGTGGTCCTCTCGGTTTGTTGTCTGTTTATATTGTGAAGTCAAAACCGGATGCAGTATTTTACATATGGTCTAATGAGTACTAAATAGATTGGGAATAATCCCTTCCTCAGCACAGTGGCTCTGCTCCTGTTAATAGGGGACACAAAGATGATCGGAGAGCTGGAACACCTCTCCTTGTGAAGAAAAGCTGAGAGAACTGGGGTTGTTCAGCCTGGAGAAGAGAAGACTCCAGGGAGACATTATAGAACCTTTCCAGTATCTAAAGGGCACCTACAAGAAAGGTGGAGAAGGACTTTTTACAAGGGCATGTAGTGATAGGACAAGGGACAATGTCTTCAAACTGGAAGAGAGGAGATTTAGAATAGATATTAGGAAGAAATATTTCACCCTGAGGGTGGTGAGGCACTGGAATAGGTTGCCCAGGGAAGTTGTGGAGGCCCCATCCCTGGAGGTGTTCAAGAACAGGTTGGAAGGGGCTTTGAGCAACCAGGTCTAATGGAAGGTGTCCCTGCCCATGGCAGGGGGGTTGGAACTAGACAATCTTTAAGGTCCCTTCCAACCTAAACCTTTTATATGACTCCATGGACATAGCTGAGGAGGCTGATGGTCGCCTTTGCTGCCAGGGAGCTGCTGACTCCTGTTCAGCTTGCTGTCTGCCAAGACCACCAGGGCCTTTTCTTCAGACCCATCAGTCACCAGCTTGTATGACTGCAAGGGATTCTTCCTTCTCAGGTGCAGGACTTTGCATTTGCCCTTGTTGAATTTCATAAGGTTCCTGTTGTCTCATTCCTTCAGCCCATCTAGGTCCCTCTATATGGCTGCCCTGCCTTCAAGCATGTCAACAGATCATCTCAATTTGGTGGCATCTGCAAACTGACTGTGCACCATCAGCTCCTTCAGATCGTTAATAAAGGTGTTAAAAAGACCATCCGCAGATACCTGCATTTTGTGACCACACTTGGTGCTCTGGTTCCTCCTGCCTATTTTACAGGTTGCATGTGTTTTTGTAAATACACCTGAGGGAGGTGTCCCTTTGCTATTTTTTGTCATTTCTGAAGTCTCTCTTCTACCCATAACTCAGAAACATTTGCTTTCTACCCCCATCACCACTTTCTCACTTGTGTCCCAAATTTCTAGTTCAAAGCTCTCCTCACCAGGTTGGCCAGACTGTTGGCAAGGATGTTCTTGCCCCACTTTGTCAGGTGATCCTGTCTCTTCCCAGGAGTCCTCAATCCTCAAAGTGAATCCCATGGTCACAAAAGCCAAATCCCTGTTGTTGACACCAGCTGTTAAACTAGGTGTTATCCAGCAAGATACATCTGCTTCTGCCTAAGCTTCTCCCTTTTGCCCACAGGATTGATGAGTTAACATCTGGGATCCCATGTCCTTTAGCCCTAGAGCCCTGTAGTCACTCTTGGTACGCTCCAACCCTTCCATGGCAGGGAATTTTAGACAGTTAAATTTACACAGTTTGCATACTAGCCATTTTCACCTCAGATATCGCAGAAACGCTTTTAATGGACAGTGATATCCAAGACATTCATTAGCAAGTGAATTTACTATGTGTTTTTTTCCCTTGTCTTCTCCATTTTCTTTCTAGCTTTACTTTTTTGGAATTACTCAAGCTGATCATAAATTACGAGGCTGTTCAGGAAATACTGTTCCCACATACACAAACTCATAAAACAAAAAGCTGATTAAGGTCCGCCTGGTTTGCTGAAGCTACTTGAATTACTTAAATGCATTCTTTCACCAAGAATCTCGGTCTGAGTTTACCACCCAGCTATGAGTATATTGCAGTGATTTAATCCAATAGTGAATTTCTGTTCACATCATGGAGTGTGATTCCATGGAGAACGTATTAACACAATTATGCTAAGAGGCTATTTAATTCCTTTTTGGAGGTATGAAATTCAAAATAAATTACTATAATAAAACCTGGCTCTCTGCAACTTGTCTGTAATAATCTGGTTAAGAAACCAGTGGTATTATGGTATATGTAGTTGTTTCTCTGGACAATATGTGAAAAGAACCTGAGTAATAAATATTTCATTGTAGGTTGAGACATAAATGGTAGGAAAGAAGGAAAAATAATAAGCTCATCTGTTTTCCCATAAACACCGTGAATGAAAATTACCTGTTTTCCTTTCATTGCATTGGACCTGGAAGGAAATATTTTTTGATTCTTATAACAGAAATTCCTAATTTAACTGAATGCTTTATCTGACAATGACTCTGAATAGCCATAATATTATCAATATCATATTATGTTAGAAAATCGTTCAGATATTTTAGTTTTCAATCAGAAGGTGCAGATTTTACACATAAGCATTAAACTAAATAGACTCAATATTAAAATGAGTAAAGATAGCGCTGCATTGTCCAATAAAAATGCTGTTTTCCCATGTAATCTATAGTAATCCTACTCTCATTTAGAAGCACAGTAATTTTAACATTCATGCCTTGTAGCTAATGCCATCAGTGTTGTGTAGAAATAATAACATTTCTGTAGACTTCAGAAATAAATTGTTTAAATAGGATTTTGCCATTCCTCTTATTCGTCCCAATTCTGTTCTGTTTATGGGGCACCTCTGGCAAAGGTTAGATGAGATGCAAATTTGATTAAATGGCTCCAGCTGCCTTGCTGACTTTGTTTGTGTTACAGTCCACAGCAGAAGAAGAAGCAGGGTGCACTCTATTGCATTCAAGCAGCGTAGGAGGTGAGGTGTGTGCTAGCTTGGCCAATGCCAGGAGGGACAACAGCATGCTGCACAGAGGGACTTCCTTATGCTGCATGTACTCCAACTTCACTTGCCCCTTCCCCCAAACTCCCTTGACTCCTTCTTAAACAACCTGAGCGACATTTCTGAAAATCAATGAAGTTTCAGAGTGACATTTCAATCTCACTGATGATTCAGTTGACTAACAGAATTCTCCCTATGCCACCTAACAAAATACAGTTCTATTGGTAAATATATTTGACTTAAGGAGACGTTTTTAATCACTCATGACTAGCTGTGACAATTAAAAAAAAAATCATTGCCCTTGGTGCCACCTTTTTTCAAACATACACTAAGTGTTGATACTCCATTTAGACATTAAGGAGCTGAAACAGTATGGTAGGACACGAAACAGAGCTATTATTTCTTGGCTAACACAAACAAATTGTATAGGCAGAGCATGTGCTCTGGCAGTGTTGAGCACCACTGCTGCATATATTGCTACTGCAGATAGGTGTTCATGTCTGTCTTCTACACTGACACTGAGATTTGCTTGGTACAGTCTTTATTCCCTCACTCTTGTTTGTAATAGATCTTTAGATAAATGGAAATGCCACTTCTGCCAAGTGTTTTGATGTGCTGATCGTTCCACCTCCTGCTCCAGAAGTTAGGTATCTGCTGTTGTCAAATAGTTTGTTCCAGCATCGTAATACCAGTAACCCCAGAAGAACAATGTCTGCTACAAGACACCCAGATTCATCTCAACTACCGTCATCTCAACTGTTGCAAGCAACTAACAGCAAAAGAAATTACCATGTTCTGTACTCTCACGTCCTATAAATTGTCAAATTCTAAAATGTTGACTTCTAAATCAAAATATAGCAGCATGAATGAAGGCTGTAAGAGCTGCATATGTACAGATTTAATTTGTTTGTGAAGGATTTGAGCATAAAGTTGGCAAATATACCTACTATATCCACAGAAACAAATGTTAGATGTGATTGTCCTCTGTTAGGGTGTTAAGCTTGGTTCTCTGTCACAGAGTGTTAAACTTCAGTATGTACTGTGGAACAAACCACAGTTAACCTGTTACACAAAAAATCACAAATGTTAAGTTTCTAAAAGAAGGAGAAAATATGAAAACCATTAGAGTAACTGTAGCTTTTAAAATTAAGCTAGTATTGTCTTATCCACAAAAAGCTCTGGTTCATTTTGACTAATGAATCCTCATAACTCATTGACAGATTGTTATGATCTCCCAAACAGTGAACCATAGTAATGGGAATGCAGTAATCAATATTATCGGCAAATCAAAATCTCAGATAGTTACTCTGTGTTAAAATTTAAGGGAATATGGTAACATTCCTGCAGCTGACAGCCATACAGATCTTTCCATTTTTCAAAGGACACACCATTCATCTTTCATATAAAAATATTATAGCTCCCTTTTCAATCAGGAAAGTCCTACAAACTGAGCAAAATTTGGAGAAACCTCAAATCTTTAAGTGCTATATTTTTGTATTGTTCAGAATTTCTGAGAGCTTTTTTTTAGCCTAGTTTTCATAAAACGGAAAGGAGCGATCTTGTAGAATACAATCAACAATCACCAGTCTAATATTAGAATCACAGCCCAAACAATTTCAGGAATTACTTTAAAAAGAAGAAAATAAGTAGGGATCAGAAAACAAGTCCCCATTATTCCCACATCTGAATTTTAGATCCCACAGGTATAAGAAAAGACTGAGGTGTTCTACTCCACAGGAAATGGGATTTGCATAAAGAAGACCTCTTAATTATGTACATGTATATAGAAGAAGCTTTTCTGGAGGGTTGTGCCTGCCCTGTCTTTGAAATCTTCAGTAATAAAGTTACAGTCCATAAGCAAAACTTATCATATACTTAGGAAGACAATTTCATCATTCATTATTTTCAAAGATCAAAGTTATTATCTTATAGAAACAGACTAATATTTCCAAGCCAGCATGACAGTTGTAAGTCTTCTTCAAGTGACAGAACTGATAGAAGCATAACTGAAAAAAATGTTTTTATGTAACGAACAAATGCCATGAGCTTCCTCAGACAATGGTTTCCTGTAACAAAGGCTCTGGCAGAATTGGACTTCTACTGATAAAGGGATTTACCATCCCATTTTCTGGTTCTGAAGAAGTTACAGGACTTTTTAAGAAAATGAAACTAGAGAAATCTTTAAAATCTATTTATAAATTTTTAAAAATAATGGGAAGAAAGGACTTTGTTTTTCCTCTGTGAACTAAAAATATGTTAAAAAAAAAAGTCTCCTCCTCGCTTCACTAGAAAACTCAAAAGTAATAATTTAGGTTGAGAACATCTACTAGGTCATAAATCATGTAAGAAATAAGGAATTAATCGGGAGGAAACTCTGCTGTACCAATGCACGAAGCTGCGAATACTGACTGTCAAACTTCAGGTGAGATTTTACCAAAGAGCAGGCACGCAAACATGAAATGATGAAAACATCACACACTACAACACAGAAGAAACCGCAGTGTCTTGGTCAATAATCCAGAAAATTACAAGACAGTTCCGATTGACCTTCAGTGGTACACATTCAGGAGTTCAAGCTGCGGCTGACTGGATTATCTGCACGCTCAGAGGAGACTGCGTAGAACGTGGATCTCAGGTCTGGGAGGCAGGCTTGGAAGGGAAGCCAGAGAAACAGCTATGGCACCAACTCTTCAAAGAACACCAACTACACAGGGGACTTGTACGTAGCAAAGATGGTATTTGGAAAATTTACATACAGAACAAGAAGTACTAAGAGATTTTATACAACTTAACACTGAAGGAAAAGATGAAAATAACTGCACTACCACCCCTTTGGGTCAGGCTTTTAAACCCATATGTTTTTCAGTTCTCAGCAACAGAATACTGGTGTTCACTTTATTGTGCTTTTAGCTCTAATACATCATCAATCCATGTCTTATTTGCATACTCATTGAGCTTATATGCATCTAAGGGATGCTAACCGGAATACTCTAGAAAGAACAGGCCCAGCGTATTTATGTATTTACACAAATACAGAATTTATGGATGTGACTTACTACATCTTATTTTTTTTAACACCATCATTTATCTTTATTGACCTAACTATATTTAAACAGATCACTGCATTTTTGTCCTGTTTCTTTTTTCCATGCTGTATTTCCTTTTCTGTTTCTAACTTACATCCTCTAATCATAGCATTCTCTTACATTATGCTGTCTGCCTCTTCCTCTGCTAGTCTCTTTCCTTCTCTCTCCAAAATGACTCCAAATCTCTATTCCTCCCTACCACCTTTTACAAAAGTTACTTCCACCTTTATTGCTTCTCTCACACCTCCCTCAACAGACATCCATCATCTATTCATAATCTTATAAAGAGGACCTAGAAATACCACTAGACACCTAAAAGACAAAATAAATATATCTGCTAATCAAAGAGCTACTTGACATCCAGACTGATGTTCAGGCAGAAACCTAACTGAATCCTATCCAGATCATCCCCACTGCTGGAAAATGGGATTGTGAAGGTATTTCTACCAGGACACAATACTTGGAAGGAAATTCAGGAGACTAATATTTGTTATCAGCTATAAAAAGTAAGTTATTTTAGTAATGCTTTAAGAGACTCATATTTTCTAACATCATATGTAAAAGTAAGATAAGCTTATAGGGATATGTGACTGTTACTTTGTTAATATGGATAGCAAACATAAAGCTAACTGCTGAGAAATTAAATCCCTTGGAAATATTTTATAGATCTACTTCTCTAAATTCCTTTCAAGAGTAGCTTAAACAGAACTAAAAGAAAGTATTTGCATGTGCTGATTGACATAGGGATGGTCCCGGAGGAGTTTGTACTTGAGCATACAAATGTGATATAAAATCAAATTAGCATGCTAAGGAAATTAACACTAATATAAACACATTCCTGAATAGTCCCAGATAGCTAATCCCTGGGAAGAATAACTTAAATTCTGTTTTTATTTATGAAAATGGATTCTATTAGAGTTCTACTTGCTAAAAATGCTCTAAGCCTTAGGCGATGCCTGAAGGCAGAGACATAATATGTGCTGTAAATGCCAACTATTTCAAGTATTTCTTCTTAAAGTTACCCTAAATGCGGCAAAATTATAATACCATATAATGAGCTTGACATTCAATTACATTAACAGTATACATATATATGAACTAATTTCCTGTTTGAATTATTTGATAGATCTAATTAAATTATAATTTAAAATATTATTAATCTTTGTTAATCAGCAGCAGTGAATGAAGATGCCTCAAAAGTAATAGGTTTTATATTCTCTTTCAAAGCTTCAAAGCTAAAACAACTTGTTGTAGCACTAATTCAGTAATGAACATAAAAGCACTTAGCACCTAAAAGTCTGAAAAAGTCCAAAAAATCCATTAGTAATGAAGTATGAAACACTTGTAACAGATCTACAAAACTTGCCTTTTTAAGCTAATAGAATTAAAATAATAATCTTCTACAATACAGATGTAAAAATATATAATCTAGATTAAAAAAAATACAAAAAATAAGTAACAATAAACCCAAAAAGTTTTAGGATGCCAAGGAAGAAAGATTTTTTAAGAATATGAATTCCCAAACTGAACCTTTCTTTTATCTCTTATCCTAGAATATGTTTTAATGTCTTACTAATCCAAAAACTTTATTTATTTTCTGTACAGGTGGTCTTCAGAGAGTCGTTTTAAACTGTCACACACAAAAACCAAAGTAAACAAACTAACAAACTAAGTCTCTATTCTCATCAGCTTGTTTCACATGTGACAACATGCCATATTAGATACGTGAGGTCAGAAGTCATTTTGGCTAGAAGATCAGATTTATAGAGTCAATTATTCTACACAGGCACTTAATAGATTGTGAGATCATTTATAACTGCTGATGGTAAAAAAATCCCACTGTTTCAGTGTATTTTGATTTAAAAGAAAAGAAACAATCTTGATTTGTAAGGTTTTAAACTAGTAGTCATGCTATAGCTAATGAATTGCCAGGTATAGAATTTTTATTAAGGGTTAAGGATTCTTATAAACAAGCTGTGCACATTTTTTGTGTGAATTTGCGTTAACTAATATTATATGTTATAAGCAGCCTCAACTACATTTCCAACCACTAGATAATCATAATAACCTTTTGGCTTGCAATAAATTAAAGCTTTCATTACAGAAAAGCAACAAGGAAAAGGAAAAGGAAAAGACAAATAGAATAAAAAAAAAATCATAATGTGGACAGTGATCAGGTTAAATGCTGGACAGCATAGTCAACTGATCATTCTATAATAAAGAGAATTTTTTCAACATCAATATACTACTGACACCAGATGGAAAAAAGACCCAATTCTGGAGCTGCAAGGCTGATATACTGACAACAATTCCCAACTCATCTCAGAAGTCCCCCTTTTCAAACAACAGCGGCTGATATTATTTCTTTATGTTAAATTATCTAACTTATCACAGGTATGTTCTCTCTGCTTTTAGCATCCTTGCCCTATAAAGGAACATGGAAATCAGAACAAGTAAGTTAAAAAAAGCCGAGGATAACCTGAAGTCTAATAATCTTTCTCACACCAAGAAAACAGCACAACTGTAAAGCTTATTTAGTATTAAGTTTGCTAATAAACAGGACAAAATACAGAGAAATGGGAATCAGAATATCCAACAACCAGGAAGCTGTGATGCTCCAGCTTTCACTGAGCTGGAACTGTGAGGTTCTGATGGAAATATATTATTCTGAGTGGTAGAGAGAAAATTGTGAAAGCTACAAAGATATCTTATACTGCTGTGAAACCAGATGATAAAATGGCAGCTGAAATCCAATGTCAATAAAAGCAAAGTAATGCACATAGGAAAAAAAAAACCAGCTCTAAGTATAGATATACAGGAATGTACTCTAAATTAGCTATTATCATCTCAGAGAGAGATCTGGGAATCAAACTAGAAATGTTTCAAAAGAAACATCAACCCAGCGCTCAGTAGCTGTCAGAATTGGAAGCAGAAAGATACAAGTTACTAAGAAAAGAACAGAGAACAAAACAGAAATAAAAGCCCACCATTACGAAGCTACATAACCCATAGTACCCAGGCAGAAAAGATACAGTTGAACTAGAAAGGTTCAAAGAAAGGAACAAAAAGGGTCAAATCACTGGAACACCTGATGAGGACAAATTAAACAGGGTAATCTACTGGAAGACTACATATATATGTGCACACATACAATTATGATTGCCATAGGAAGAGCAAGCCGTTGCTTACAACGACACACAGTAAAAGAACTGAGGACATAATATAAAATTTCCTGACACAACCAACTTTCAACTAATTGGCTGAAGATATTATAAAGCCCCAACTGTACATGGGTTCAAACAGCAACCATTAGAAAAAAACCTCAGGGAATACCTAGAGGGAAAGAAGGAAGGAAGGAAGGAAGGAAGGAAGGAAGGAAGGAAGGAAGGAAGGAAGGAAGGAAGGAAGGAAGGAAGGAAGGAAGGAAGGAAGGAAGGAAGGAAGGAAGGAAGGAAGGAGGATGGAACACAGTCTCTTCACCAGTAAGTGTTTGAGACTACCAGAGCTAACAGGGTACAGCTAAATGCTTGCTGCCCTCTTAGGCTTCCTCCCCTCCAGCACAACAGGATAATGGACTACACAGAGCTACCATCTTCTTACTTTGACTTTTAAGTCAATAAGTCTTAAGGACTCAACAAGTCCTTACTGGACACATCACCCTTCACTCCTCACTGGTAAGATTTTTGTGAATTTAGTTGAATACTCCTGACAGGATCACTAGTCAGTATTATGACAGGGGCAGAAGGATGACTAATAATGGATTTTAGCATTTGATTAATTTCTAGAGTTATCAGCAACCAACTACTTTGAAGCAGATGTGAGATGTTACTCCTCCTTCATTATGGCAAAACTGCAAATTACTTTCTATTAAATTACCTGTCTCTCCACACGAGAAATCTAGTATCACATCTTCTATTTTCCCCATCGTAACATTGAACATACTTCAGTCTCGTCAACCCTAAACACTCCATCCACTCTTCTTGTCCCATGAAGCTCAGGACTGGTCCACATTTTTTTAAACCAAAAAATATATAAAATACATATATGTAAAGCATACACAGGGAATTAAAAAGGGGGCAAGAAGATGTATGTCTATGGAAAAATTATCTACAACGTCCTTGTCCTACTGCCCAACAATGAGGGACAGATTTATTCCTATTTTAATCCAGATTATTTTTAGAAATATGATTATCTGTTAAGTACTCTGCAACAAAAGAAGGACACCCTGGTCTGAACAGTCTACCCAAGATAAATGGGAGAAAGAAGTAGCTGAAGAAACTTCTGCACCACAGTTCTTCTGCAAGAGAAAGGTTTTCTTCATCAAAATTGTGAAAACTCTTTGTCACTGAACACAAGGTGAAAAGAAATGAAAACGAAAGTCCTGAACCAATTTGGATTTCGAGTAACGCTCTGGTTAGCAGGCATATTTATCTTATGTTTTAGATGACTGGTGGTATTTCGAGGTTCTCTTCATAAGGTGATGAATAATTGATGAATATCTGTTAACGAGTGTGTGAGAAAAAAGTGCTTAAGGTTGAAGAAGTGAATTTACAAAAGATGGCCAAAAATGAGGGAACTCTGAAGCTGCACCAACATGACTAACTTAACTGGTTCACTACTGTCTTCCTTTAGGTGAATAATTAGTCCAGTTGATTGAGGCATGTGTTATGGGTAAAAAGAAGCACTATTCTTACACAAAAAAAATTAAAAAGCATCTCAGTGGAAGGCAAAAGTAAGGATATTTTCAGAGACATATAGCAATATTGACTTCCCCTGTTTCACGTTCCTGGTTGAAGTTCTCTCATCCATCATAAAAATGAGAACAAAACGGGCTTCTGTTTCTATCTACAGGTGATTGTATACCTCTTTTTATTTCAGCTAGATTCAAAGCTAATTATAGCTTTTACTCTCTTGGAAGTGTGTGCTATTACCACTGCAATTATTCAGTTCCTCTGTATTGCCTTTTGATTCACCTCATTAGCCAACCTCTAATTTTATTTAACCGGGCCACAATGTTTAGTTTCTTGTCCTTATCTCCACCCTCTCCTCATCCTCTATGTCCCTTTATGTCTTCCTTCTTTCTTCTACACTCCTGCTTTTTTTTATAAAAGTACAGTAGTCCAGCATCCAATAACACTACCAAAAAAACCCAAAAAACCAAAACCAAGAAAACCCCAAAAAGTAAACATCATGAAAACACTACAGTCTAGGATAATAACCTAAAACTAACAGAAGTAAATATAAAAACAGCAAAAGAAAATCTCTTTGGACACTCAAAAAAGTTGTTAAAAGGTTGCTAGGACTTCCTCTGCTCTGTGTTGAGTGGCTCCGAAGACCGTCACTCTTCCTTCTCTTATGCATGCTTTGCTGCATACC
The DNA here is from genome assembly GCA_017639485.1 of Pluvialis apricaria. Classification (NCBI taxonomy): domain Eukaryota; kingdom Metazoa; phylum Chordata; class Aves; order Charadriiformes; family Charadriidae; genus Pluvialis; species Pluvialis apricaria. The sequence goes on from CM030007.1 coordinate 203,376,064, forward strand.
CACACTTTAGGGTCTTTTCTAAGGCTGCATCCCCTTCACACCACACCTTTTCCCTTCAGAATCTCTTTCCATCACAAATTCTTGTCATCTAGCCCTCGTGTCTCTCAGCAGAACTTAAATTCCGCTACAGCCCTACAGAAATAGGAACAAGATTATTTGGTCTCATGATTTGTCCAGTAAGTTCTGGCCCTTTCCCCATCTTCTTTCTATTTAACTCTTCAGGACAGGGACTAACTACTATTTTGAGTTTCTACAGTGTTCAGCATAATAAAGGACTGTGATTGTTTGTCCTTGTGCACTATCAAGGCAGTCATGAGTAACAATAACAACAAGAATCTTGCCAGTCATTGTTTATAAATGCACCCATTTTCTTTCTAACCTTACTCATTTTAACTCACCTAAGAAGTCAAAGCCTTTGCCCTGAACCCGGTCTCGTTTTGCTCTACAGGATGTGACACACTTCTGGTTATGGGAGAACAAAAAAATGGTAGGCTAAATTATGAACACATTATTCTTCTTAAAACTGAAAACACTCTCCTGGTCCAAAGATTTTTTTGAGTAAGGGTATGGAAAGTGTTATTTTCTTGTTACTGTGATGGAGTACTGATACAGATGTACCCAGCAGCGACACTCCATTTTCAGAAAAGATCTGAATTCATGATTATATCTGCAACTGTACTATTGAATGACTACCAGAAAATGGTAGCTATGCAATCTACACCTGAAATGGAAATCTGTACTGCTCTACTGAAAGCAATGATAAAAATCTTTGGTACTTAAAGAATCCATATAAAACATATAAAAAACATTAAAATTTGGTTTCAGTAGCTACTGAATATCTTTCAGAAAACAGGAAAGGCCTTCAAAGATAGTTATGCCTTATTTTTCTCAAAACGTCTATGTCTGTTCTTAATGGAACTCTTACAAGCTACTAGTTATCGCTACTTACTCAGCAACTCTGCCTCTGCCGCATAATGAAATTCTGCTATGAGGATAGTACATCCTATTAATGGAAGTATTATGGACACAGATGGTTATCAAGGCTACAGATTGGCGAACACCAGGGCCCATTTTCTAGCTGATATCATACAGTATTTAGACTCAACAAATCTGGGATACAAATAGCTTTGTAGAAAGCATACTCCAATATTCTGCAGAAGCCTTTACTGTTCAACTCCAGGCAGGCAAGTGATAGGGAAAAAGCAGGGAAAGGAGTTTCTACCCCATTCTCATGAAGAACTAAAAAAAATATGGGTTTTTTGCAACTGGTGAAATCTTTTAAAGACCATTCAAAGGTTTTCAGCTTTACATCATAAGGGTACAGTCTAGGAGGACAAAACACCCCCCCATCTTAATTCCAATGATAAAAAGTGTGCTAATATAAATTTATTTTTATATATCATCGTACACACTAACTAATATTATCAGAATTTTCTTAAACCTCACTTTCACAGACTTCACAAGCATTTTATACTGCTGTAATTTCAATCTGTTTACCTTAATTTTTTCTTTATGCTTATCATGTGTATATATCTACCCTGATATATTTTCATAATAAATATCCTGTGCTTACATTACTATTATACACAACTTTTTTGTAATTTATCGTTTCAGCTCAAATATCTTATTCAATTGTTTGTCAGTTCAGAAAATCAGAATCAGTACAGAAAATTTCAACTATTTGGTTGAAACCAAAACTGAATAACAAGATTTTAGAATATTGTGCAATTTTTGTGAAACCTGACAGCAAATAAATTAAATTAAAAATATATTTTTATGTTATATATTTTCTTCATATTTTTTTATAAAACATGAACTGAATCAGAAATATTATTTCAAGTTTTCCTTAGCATTAGAACTGAAAGAGAATATTTTCAGCCTAAATTACTCCATGAAAGGCATATCTATATGAAAAGCTAGGAAAAGCGAGAATTTCATGAGTTAACTTTGGTGTTTTTCCAGAACAGACATAAACATACACAACAAGGGAGAAAGAAATAACTGTGTCCCAATGAAATATGACTTCAGAAACAAACTATTGTGAACTTGGAAGAGTAAGAAGTGTGGGTAGGCATCTAGCATTACTGTGACAGGGATAAAGAGGTGAAGGTCACATCCCTAGAGGAAACAAGGTTTCATTAATCCCACAGTTGAAAGAGAATTTTTTTCTGATTTTGTTTTCTGGTTTTCATCCAAATTAATCCAGAATATTAGATCCAGAAGTGACTCAAGGTTTCATAGGTGTGCATACATATTAATATTTTTCATGTAAAACTCCCTATTCCAAATAAAAGTCCACAGTAGATTATTTCTTTACAGTGAAAAGTACACTATTTGAAGTAATTGTCATAAAAAGTTAATAAATGGAAACCATTAATACAAAGAACTTACGAATTCAAATTATTTTATACATGAATCTGAACCGTTTCTCCAAATTTCTTTCTTACGGGAAGCTTGTTATTGCCTTGATTCTATCATTTTTTTATTATATCTATCTATCCAAAAGAGTACTGATCCAGTAAATTCAAATTCAAGGAAACAGGTTCATTAGCTTCAGTAGCATTCTTAATTTGACTAAGAGGTTCAAGTATGTGAACCTTAAATTATAAGAATCTCAAGATAGGAATCATGTCTCTCTGTCTGAGTAGGCTTTTTTATTAATTCTGTAATAGGATCTAAACTTATGTTCATGTTCCAGATATAGTCATCAACATCTGAAAGAGAAGCAAAAACTACTTCAAGTACAGAAACCTTTCCATAATCTTTGTTTGCACACTGGACACAATGTCATTTTAGAATTTCCTACACAAAGAACTGGCACCACTTAATTCATAATAAATCAGTTTAGCCATTGTAATGGATGGATGGCCTCTTACACTGGTTTAAACCTGACTTGAGTCCTCTGGCTTGTCCCGGAAACTACACTCACGGGTATAATTAACAGCTTACTACAATTACAACTGATAGGATGCTTTGTACAGTACTGTCTCATTTCTCTCTTAGAGACTTTTTTACTTGCAAAGTCATCCTTGACCATGCAAGTAATTTTGTAGCACTAATTGTTGAGGAAGAGTTTTGTGGTTTGGCCTTCAGCTCCAAATTTATTCACTAGTGCTACATACTAATAGTAATATAAAAGGATTTTTTATTTACTGTAGATTTATACAGAAAACCATTTTTATACATAAAATTATATAAAATTAGCATAGAGGTAAATCTGAAAAACACCATACAATTACCACAAAATAAAATATTATGCTGTGTAAAGTACCTACAGAACCAAAGGCCGCATGATACCCAGCATATATATTTTGTTTCTAAATACGTAAAACAAAGGGCTCTATAATGTGCAAAGAGGTTCAAAACTGGCTGGACTCTACGCTACCCTAAGAATACACTAAAATGTGCTAGATCAGTACTCGATGCTGCCAACAAATGCAGATAATGTAGTTCACTTCACTGGTAAAGGAAGACAGCACCAACACAGCACTTTTTAGTGTATGATGGTGAAATAACAAAACAATTAAATTCTGATTTGAATAAAAATGAACAAAGGTCAGGTAGTTAAAATATCCACACAGACTGAGACTTCCACTTCTGAGGTGCAAAATTACAAAACCTAGTTGTTTTGCATAAAGAGTCTAAGAATTGCTCTTCAGGAAATCTGGTACTAAAAGTCTAGTAGTATTTTCCTAACAGGGAAGACCTACCCCACTGTTCTAAACCCAAAGCTCCTCCTGCCCCAAAAATGTGAGTCTAGTTTGCTTCAGCAGTTTATTTGCCTGCTGCTGACCACTTCAATAGAGAGCTGCCAGCATTCAAACTGAAATTATTAACCAAGCTGTCTGAATTTGAAAATCTGAACTTCAGATACTGACTGTACAAAAATACAGATTAAAAGAGACAAACAGACACCTGTGGGAGTTTTTGAGGTCCTCTGAGATGAAAGGCACAGAGAAAACCCTGATATTATTAGCTAAAACGTGGTGCATCCCTGATGCAGCTTCACGAAGTCATATCACATTAAAATTGGGTTCCAGCAGCTTTGCGGGAAATATTATTAGTCTTACCAAGGAAGCTTAAACTCCAGCTGGGCACAAACTGCTGATGCTCTTCAGGCAGGCAACAGGCCCTTCTAGAGGGACCCCACCAGGTATCACCCCCACATGACCACACAGTAAAACAGAGGGAGGACATGTCAGTGCAAGTGCTCTCACCACACAGTAAAGCAGAGGGAGGACGTGTCAGGTGGAAGTGCTCACCAAGCCACTTTCCATCATTTATCAGCAGTCCTGGCTAACCAGGGAGGTCCCAGTCGACTGGAGGTTAGCAAATGTGATGCCCATTTACAAGGGCCGCAAGGAGGATTCGGGGAACTACAGGCCTGTCAGTCTGACAGTGCCGGGGAAGGTTATGGAGCAGACCATCTTTACTGCCATTCCAAGGCACATGCAGGGTCAGGCGATCAGGCTCATCAGCATGGGTTTATGAAAGGCAGATCCTGCTTCACTAACCTGATCTCCTTCCATGATAAGGTGACCCGTTTAATGGACAAGGGAAGGGCTGTGGATGTTGCCTACATAGACTTTAGTAAAGCTGTTGACACCATTTCCCACAGTATTCTCCTGGACAAAATGGCTGCTCGTGGCTTGGATGGGTGTATGCTTCACTGGGTAAAAAACTGGCTAGGTTAACGGTTGGACTTGATGATCTTAAAGGTCTGTTCCAACCAAAACAATTCTATGATTCAGTGCTCCAGACTTCTTTTCCACACTCAACAGTTGTCATTTTCCCTGGTTTTATACTTGTATATAATGATTACTCTTCCAATACTTAAGTAGAAATTGAAGTATTCTGACCTAAGGCTGCTAAAGCAAGAATGCAAATATTAAGTCTAGGGTAACTACTTACTTTAACAAAGTTGGTCAGAATTGGTCAGTATCCTTAGCAAACACTCAATGTTTTATGCTTAGCAAAATTAAAAATTCAGTAACGCATGCAAAGCTGAAGCCTGAAGTTTAAAATATACTTGCTGTTCTTCATAGAAGACATCTATGTTACCAAAGAAAGCTTGTTCTTAAAATCTTTTAATTTCTATTACATATACCCGAAATAGTAAACTTTAAATATATATATTTAAAAAAAGCTGATTATTCTCAAGGTCAGGAGGACTGAGTCTTCCAATTAGGTAGGACTGTTAAAGGAGATATTTAAAATCTAAACAGCGAGAGAGTAATAAAGGAAAGCATTAAAAATTATAATTGGATAGAAAACAGGTGATGTTTTTTCCATTGGTTATTGTTATTGTAATGCCAGTGCTAGTCAGTGTACCAAAACATCCTATTACAACTGAAGAAAAAGCAATTCATAGACTTTTTCTTTTTTTTTAAACTCAAAACTCCAAATAAGTTCTATTCTTTATGGGAAACACTCCAAAAATATTTTTTTGTCTACCCCAAATAAGAATTTATTTCTCCATTGTGATGCACAGTCTAGAATGCTACATCTTCTCTTTGTTGAGGTGAGGAACTTCTAGCCTCTGGGCTGACTTCATTCTATACTGCCTTGGCCTACTCTCTCCAAACTCCTTGGTTTTTGCTGTTCCCTCTTCCAGCTTTTTCCAACCGCTCTATATCAAGTTGCTCTGTCTTTGCTTTGCTCCTTACTAGCAGTGTCTTCCCTGAAACCCCACCTTTTCATTTTGGGAATACACCATTTCAGCAATACTGCCCCACAGCTCTTTGGCTGCTTCTCTTCTTTTGGTCCTGTGGTGCACATCTTCACCTCTACAAGTCACTGAATCAGCAAACATTAGTGGGGTGCTGTGTGGGAATGCTATGTGTGGGTTGGAGGAGATTTACATTGAGCAGGGCAACGGAGAGAGTCTGGACATGGGTCTGTGCTGAGTGCCCTGGTGATGTACAGCAGTAGCTGCTTAGATGCCTCCTGTTTAACACAGAGCCCATCAAAGGTATTGTGCAATTCTTTTTAAGCCTCTGGGCTAAAAAAAACAATCTTTATTGATTGCTGTGGGGGGAAGAGGTTCAGGGGAGGAAGTGGGAATGAACTGGTTGGAAGGTGAGTTTGACTCAGGGAGGCTGCCAGCTTAATTTATTTCTTTATGTAAGATGAATTTAGCATGGGAGCTCACAGAATGAATAATAAACAGAAGGTACTTTTTGAATCTTTTAGAAAATATGGAAAGGACAAGAAAATTCTTATCACCTTCCGGCTTACCTGAGTTTTGAACTGTATCTCCTTATTTCATGCATTCTGCTCCCTTCTTGCCATATGTGCCACTTTCCCTTCAAATGAGAGTCTGTTTCACATTAAATGACCCTGTTTTGCACCAAGTCAAAGTCACGTTTGCTTTTACAATACCACTTCTTTTCTTGCTAACTACAGCCTAGATCTGATCCTCTCTCTCTCCCCCTTAAGGAGAGACAATTCTTTCCTTTACTCCTTTTCACTTCTCTCCACTCAATCCTTGGGGTCCCACCTCGACTAGTTGTATATCCTCCTCCTTCACATTCAATTGGGGCTTAACCTTGCCCTCTTGAAAGGGATGAGCAAGGGTAGAGGTCCTCTGTGTCTGCCCTCCTAGGAAGGATGCTAGAGGAAAGACTGAAACCCTCAAAGAAATATTCTGAAACAAGTGGATGGAAATTTCACTTTCCCACTTTCACCTCATCTGTCAGTAAAAAGAAGTTTGGAGAGCTTGCCTCCTTATCCTACTCCCCACAGTCTGGATAATTAATAAAAGGAAGCATCTACATATCCTTATTTCCTTGTGTAGCTGTACAAACAAGGACTCAGCCTGTCATTAGACTACAAGCGCTTTCAGTCTAGGACTGTATGAAACTTGCTTATGAAGCACCTTGCATGCCTGTGATATCATAGAAATAATACAACAGTAAGACATAAGCAAAACAAGTTATGCAAATAAAAAATACAGCCATAGCTAAAGTTTATTTAGGATATGAAAATGCCAGCTTTAACGCCATAAACTTTTTTCCCTCCTGCAGTATGACCTAGACAGCAGGGGAAACCCAACTCCTTTGCATCACCTTAAATAGGTAGCTTTCTAACGTTCTGTCTTCAAAGAGGATATTTTCTCTGAATCAGCCCTGTGCAGAGTATTCTGAAAGAGGCATATGAAAATGCCTAGCAGTAACTACTCTGTTCCAGGTGCTGTATGTAGCAGTGCTATTAATGTTGTCACTAATTTAGCAATCAATTCTAACATTTTCTAGGAGTCTTCTGACACATCATTTATCATCACAGATATTAAAACTAAGGTAAGTTAAAAATAAAGCGGCATATAGCTTTAAAATGCCATTTCTAACTACATTATAATCTTTCTTGGTTCACGTTTATGAAACATATTGTTCTCCGTATATAATTCTCTATGCTTAATGAAATTATTTGGGGGCGGGAGGGGAAGTACTCCTTGACCATGCTGCTTTCATATAGTGCCAGAAGTGTCATTTAGCTATAGTTTTCTCTCACCCATTGATGGTAGAGGCATTTCAAAGGCTCATCTGTCTATATTCTCTTGCACTCACTGGAGACAAACATGTTGCCCTGACAAAAGCCCACCTTCACACATGAACAGTTTTGAAAGTTTCTCTTTTCCCCCTCTTCTAGGGATAACTGGAACATAGGATGACAAGCAGAGGGGGTAATATAAACATGTTACATTTTTTCCTTAAACTGCTTCCAGTCAGTGAAGACAGTGGCATTTCCAGAAGGCAATGTGAGCAGCTGACGGCCTGAAGTGTTCACACACATCACAGCAGAAAACCTACTCTGCTAGTCATCCTATGTTCTCTTCAATCCCGTAAGAGAGAAAAAGAGAGAAGCTTTCAGAAGGCAATTCCAATATTGACACTACGTGACCTCTGGCATGCCCATCTCATATCACTGTCCACAGAAGGAGCTTACAGTGACCAAACTCCTGAATTTAGGAACCTCACAGTGACCTATTGCCTGAAGTTAGCTAATGAATCAGACTGCAATCAGACTGCTGTGGTTGTTGGTAGTGCTCTGCTGCAAGAAATCAAGCACAGAATACTCTATCCAGTGATGCAGTGCATACTTATGCTAATGCATAATATGTTCCCTAGTATTTTGTCCAGTTTAATTTAAAATGACTGTAGTAATTAGGCTTCTAGCCACTCCCTTAGAAAATTGTTCCACAATCTAATGTCACATAACCTCCAACCATTTTTCTGTGCTGAACCTGCCATCAGAGCACGTAGAGGAAAGAGGATTAGACTCCGTGGGTGACTGCTTAGGAACATCAAGGAACTAAAGGAAACGAAGCTGTTAGCATTGACGAACTAATGCGTCCAATGAAACACCGGGAGGCAGAAGGTGTTGTCTTTCAGATGAAATGTGAAAGCAAGGCACTAAGCATTAGAGGCAATTAAAGTTCTCTCAGCACTCTTTGCAACAGTACCAGTGTTAACCCCTGGTTCCTGGCCACCTTCCAAATCACATAATTAAATTCTGCTTTCCTAAATATTTCCCTGCACTATCATTTAGAAAGGCAGCCATCACTTAACCTGAAATGGTGTATTGATGCTCGGTTTAACCTCAAAGGATGCGTATGAATGAAAAGTATTTCCAGTTTGGTCACTTTGTTATAGGTACAAGGCTTAGAAAAGTATTTTATCTTCAATTACATTTTATTTGCGCTTATCCCAGATCTATTTCCCTTATATATCCAAAGTGTTTCCTCTCAGTCTGTGGTGTATAATTCTTCAGAATCTTGTAGAAAATAATCTGCCAACTCACTAAATAATTATTTAAACATAATTCTTCTACATCCCTGATTTGTTACTCCATAAACATTTTTTGATCATGGAAGGATATCTACAGATCTACTTGTCATTAGGAAGCAGTTGATCTCCACAAAAAAAAAAAAAAAAAAAAAAAAAAAAAAAAGATACTCAGCCTGAGAACCCATAACCCCATACTGGGTCTGACTTTCTAGGTGTGACCAGTACTCGCTCTCTGCTACCTGACTGTGAAAAGATGAATTATTCTTTGGAAAACAATAGCATTATGCAAAATCTTGGTCTGCATCTTTATATATCCAGTCACAGAATCATAGAATCATGGAATATCTAAGTTAATATCTAAGTTGGAAGGGACCCATAAGAATCATCGAGTCCAACTCCCTGCTCCTTGTAGGACTACCTAAAAATAAACCATATGACTAAGATCATCGTCCAGATGCACCTTGAACTCTGACAGGCTTGGTGCCGAGACCACTTCCCTGGGGAGCCTGTTCCAGTGACCAACCACCCTCTCTGTGAAGAACCTTTTCCTATTGTCCAACCTGAACTTCCCCTGATGCAGCTTCACACCGCTTCATACCATTTCCCCGTGCCCTGTCACTGGTCACCAGTGAGAGGAGATCGGCACCTCCCCCTCTGCTGCCCACCTTGAGGAAGTTGTAGACTGGGATGAGGTCAGTCCTCAGCCTTCTCCAAGATGAACAAGCCAAGTGACCTCAGCTGCTCCTCGTAAGCCTTGCCCTCAAGACCTGCCATCATCTAGGTCACGCTCCTCTGGATACATGTCCTGATGTCCTTCTTATATTGAGGTACCCAAAACTGCACACAGTACTTGAGGTGGGGCCACAGTCATTTGAGTTTAGGTACCAAACACTTTATAACACAGTGAAGCCCTTAACTATTGTTGTTGATGAAAATATTCCTTTAGGGTAGTTATTGATCTGTTTGTTACCTTCCTAAGCAGGTTTTGCTCTGTTTTTCTTTCATTGGTTTCATGTCTTTGGTTATTCCTGTCGTAGATTCTCAGTCAGGAGGGGAAACCTAACTTACCTCCCTGTATATCTTATAGACGCATCAGTGTTGCCACTGATGCTGCAGCTACTGATATGTTTGTTTTATAAAGCTCACTTTCTGTCTTGGGGTTGAACAGTGGCATTTCTTCCTCAGAAATGCTTCAGTCTCTAACTGACACTTGACATTCATGACCAAAGAGAATAAATGTATTTTATGTGAGCATGTTTATAAGATTTTACCAATTTTGTAATATTATTTAGATAAGAACTACTACTCAACTTGATTTAGAATGTCACATGTTGTCCTTAACAGTCTGGAGCAGGAAGCAAAGCAACCATTTTCCAAGGGTTAAACAGAATCATAAAATTGTAGGACGGTTTGGATTGGAAGGGACCTTTAGAGATCACCTAGTCCAACCCTTGTGCCACAGGCAGGGACATCTTTCCCTAGACCAGGTTGCTCAAAGCCCCATACAACCTGACCTTGAACGCTTCCAGCGATGGGGCATCAACAACTTCTCTACTGTGCATGGAACAATGTGTTCCACCATGCCTGTCTCACCACCCTCATTGTAAAAAATTTCTTCTTTACGACTAATCTAAATCTACCCTCTTTTCATTTAAAACCATTGCCCCTTGTCCTGTCACAACAGGCCTTGTTAAAAAGTTTTTCTGTGTCTTTCTTATAAGTCTCCTTAATACATTGAAAGGCCACAATAAGGCCTTCCTGTAGCCTTCTCTTCTCCAGGCTGAACAATGCCAATTCTCTCAGTCTTTCTTCACAGGAGAGGTGTTCCAGCACTCTGATCATTTTCATGTCCAAATAGTCCCACTCTCCTTCTAAACTTAAATCTTCCCCACTATACAGTATACTGCTTCTGGTCCAGACAAATATCTATGTAGTACTATTCAGTCTCCTTTTCATTTCATATTCATCCCGCTTTGCCATTTGGTTTTACTTGTTTTAAATTGACATGTATTAGTTAAATGTATAATATTTACAGTGAGGAAATATTTGCAAGTATCTGCTATAAACCCAGGATAAAATAATATAAAAAGCACGTTAACAAACGTATGAAATATTCTAAATGTAAAAGCTCCAATTCCCATTTTTGACAATCATTATAGTCCTCTTTTTTTTTCTCCCCAGTATGGATAAGACACTTCAGAATGATGAAGCTCTCCAGGTATTAGGCAGTCTTGTTTCAAGTGCATGACCTAGGATTCTATTAATGATCAGTTCTGACCCCTACACCTCCCCGTAGACTCCTAGACATAATGAGAAGAGCAGGGAATTATTGATCTGAACTAATGTGGCATCCTTGTGGATCCTGAGTTTCTGTGTTAAACAAAATCAATCAATGCCAACTGAAAAGCACGTTAATCATAATGTATGAACAAATTATACCTAAGATTTTATAGAAAATAGTGTTGTTACAATGCTCGCAAAAGAATTAAAACTTCATCAAAACTTTAAAATGTAAAAAAACAAAAAGAAAAAAAAAGGTCTTTTATTCACAACATAAATTATCTGAACATTTTGAATTCAATTACCTGAGCTCCAGCTATTCCAAATTTAGGAATTTTGGATACCAGGATCAATGTCCTGGGATTTCTCATAGGACTCTGTGGACATAAAATAGCCAGAACTCAAATCCAGAGCAGAATCTCTAATCACAAAATTCAGGTAAGCAATTTAAAAATTGCCATCCTAATTTTCTCAAGCAATTAAACCACTCCTCTCATACCACTTTTCCTCTCATCAACTGTTTCTATTTTCTGGAGAAAATTGTTGTTTATTTTTTGAGCTATAAATATATATTGGACAGAATTACTGGATTCTATTGAACATTTAAATGATTATCCCACTCTTCTCAGGTTAATATACCTGTATTCTATGAAATGCTTCAGCATAAGAAATTTTATTTTCAGATAGATACACTTGTGAACGAACGCAAACCATGGATGCATGTGTACACACACTGTTATCAAAGACTTTTTGTCACTTCCTTTAAAACAAGTTTAAATTAGCAAAGGTACTGGACAAAAATAGAGAATAATTGCTATCTTCCAATCTCTCACAGGCTCCAGCTTAAAAAAACTGATGAAGCTTGACTGACACACAGGGAAATTACTCTGGTGATAAACCAGATGCTATATTGAAATATAGTATCTTATCAAAGTAATGCAACTGTGGTCATTGCTATGGAATTTGATCTCAAAAAAGGGACTAGGGAATGCTAGTTGTAAATAATATAACTAAAAGTGCAGGCAAACTACTGTCATGATATCACAAAACCTACATTCATGAATAAAAATTACATCACAACCAAACATACCAAATATACGTTATGACTCTGTGGGTCTAGGAATGAAGCAATCAACACTAAATCAAGCTTGAAATCAGGATGAATATTGATGCTATTTTTTCAGATTACATTAACAATCTCCCGTACTTAAAACTGCTAGAAAAAAAAAAAAAAAAAAGTAAATCAGCACTCTCCATCACAGGGAAACATTTCAAGAAAATCTCTGCTCTTCATGCTCTGCTCAGACCAAGCTCTAAACACTGCATTTTCATTTTTAAGAATTCCAGTTTTATCTATCTGACATATACTGTCTTTCATTTCTTAGGAAAACACCTTAGCTGATGTAGCAGTGGAAATCAGAGTGGATTTTGGTAATCAACTCAGGACTTACTCTAAGAGCTACGTTGACAAGTGCAATCTCAGACAATGCTTGTGAGGTTTAAGAGCCCTTAAACTACTTACTCTTTTTGCTGCAATAATTGACACTTGCATTTCAGAGCTCCAGGAAATATATAGCATAGCTACATATATTCTAAGGCACTTCTCCCCATCAAACAATGAACAAATGGTAGCCAGGTACAACATGATGCATTTTAAGGTTGTAAAATTACCAGCTTTGGTACTGAATCTTCAAAACACTCCCTTGACAGAAGCTGTAACAAAATTGTTAGCTAATGTTTCTTGGTAGTAGGTTAGCAGGTCATGTTTACTATGCCTGCTTCTTTCGCAAATGACTTTGCATTAATTATTAAAGGTCTAAGGTCTAATTCTGCTACCTTTACTTCAAAACTAATCTCATTAAAATCAAGACTGTATAAAGAATAAAACTAAAAGAACCGAATTGTTGGAAAGCAAACTGACATGAAAAAAAAGAAAAAAAACCACTGCCCAAAGAGACTTTTTTCTTTTTGATAGCAGAAATGAAAGCTCAAATAGCAATTATGTTCTTAACGTCAACTATAATATAAATAAATTTGCAAAAGCACACTCTATGTCCAATTTAAGAAAGCTCAGACAAGTATTAATTTATTTGTTTGGAAAATGAGATTTATAAGAAAAAAGTGAATGGAATGTCTGCCAGATGGAAGATTTCCATAGATGAAAATACCCTTCTTTATTGGGAAAAAAAAAAAATTTGGTTGTTGCATTCCTAAACCAGCAGCATTTGACTTAATATCAGAAACAAAACTAGCTTTTCTCAGACATAATTTTATGCCTATTTCATGTCCAGAAGAAAGCATTTAGTAGCTATGTTTGAAACACTCTATTCTAGAAAAGAATAGAAACAGTACGGAAAAAAATCAGTGTGTATTCTTTAAACTATGTACCCAGTAGATTCACGGATGGATATTTGTTAGTCAATGGCAAATTTATCTGTCAGCTTTATTTGCAAGCAGAATATTAGAGACAAGATAAAGTGCTCATTTATTCTTTCTGATATAACTGTGCTTATGGTATGTAAAACTGTGGTTTTTAGTTTCATTCAGGAATAAAACCTACAGATCAAAGATTTGGCTTGTGCCTTCTTTTTAATTTGGGAACTTGATATACAGTTTTAAGTATTATTAACCTTTTTGAGCTTTGATTACAAAACTTCACTAACAGTATCCAGGAAAGCAAAGCAGCATGTTCTGCGCGTCTTGCAGTTATCATTCTTAGTAAAGGGCTCAACTTCCTAACTACAAACATTTCAAAAAACAATAAAGAACCGTGTTATTAGATCTTATTACAACTATGTAGAAAAGCTTTAGAAAATGAATGATAATACGTGGACACATAAGTTAATGGGAAGCTCTATTTTCAACTGATGAACTTCCCACTTATTTTTCAAGAGTGGAATATTACATAAAGAACGCTTTCTGATTACACAATACCTAACCATAGATCCTGTCATCCAGTTCTCTGTTTTCACAAAATGATGATCAAGCACACTGAAAGCAAAAGCAGAATTTGAAATAGCCCTTCTTCATGAGTTCCCAAAAAAATAAATAAATAGAAATATTTTCAAATGTTAAATGACCTCAAACCCTCCATACTTGGAAACCAAGCTAGTATAGCAATTGGAGGGTGAGGTGTAGTCATGTCTTCTTACTGACACGTACATCCTAGCTATCTTAAGTCTCATCACCACAGGTGTCTTTAGGCAAGGCAGGGAAACTGTGAGTACCAGAGTGCTATATCTGATTTATCTTAGGCCCTTAGGATAAGATAAGTTACTCTGAGAAAGTGTCTTTTGCTCTCCATTGGGTTTAAGACAAACTGGAGTTACTAGGTTTAGTGGTTAGGACAACTAACTTTGGATACCCAAGTTACAGCAAATGAATCTCACCACAGGCCATAACTGACTCAGGAAAAATTGTGTTTAGCTCCCGTCAGATGATGCAAAACTCTTATTTTCCCTTAGAACTTTTCTGTTTTAAAATGAAAAACATATGTTGATTTTTTTAATTGCTAACAAGTATTTTTGCTAAAGTTACAGCTATAAATGACACAATAAAATCACTCCTTTCTTAAGCAATTAAGTCTTATGATCTTACAATAAAACAGGAAAGAATTACTGGATATAGTATCACATTACAAAAGAGACAGCTAAGAAACTGTCTTACAGAGTACCAAAAACAGTGAAAGGAAAATGCAAAAATAGAATGTGCATGATGTTCTATATTTAGCTTTGTGGGTAGGCTCTGAAATCTCCTTTGAGCTGTCTTCTTTGATAATGACTGGTAAGACTAAATTCTGAGGCAACAGTAGGGTGTTCTCAGCAATATTTTTATTTGAGGACTCAAACCAGTCTGTATTCAAAGGCAATTTGTGAATTTATTATAGTTCTATACATAAGCATCTTTTTACTTTTGTTAGCTGAGCCCAGATCAAAACATAACATTTTGCATCAACTATTTTCAATAGGTCTCCAATTTTATTTTTAATGTGAACGCTTGCTAATAGCCTTGCACTGACAGACCTGTCTTGAAGATTGTCCCATTGTTAACATCTTATTTAGCTGTTACACAGAAATTCATTTGTCTCAAGAAATGGTTTCAAAGTGAAACATTTTCATACCTCCCTGTATGTCAGCAGTTTTCCAGCTGCATGCTATCACTGCATCTGCAGTGAATCATACAGAATCATCATTTTAAGAAGAGAAGGAATGCTGCACTTGTGAGGTATATTCAGATACAATATTCCAACTACAGTATCAGTGTTTTCTTCAACAACATTAACTATCACACAGGAGCAGTCACGTTAGCTTCCTAGTGGCATAAAACCTTTGAGGCTCTTTTGCAGTGTTTTTTTAATGTTATAAGGAATAAAAAATAGGGGAAAAAAGAACTGGTGATGCTACCATCACATGCAAAATATAACAGCATCATGCCCTTAACATTCAACTGCATATCAAGCTAAAACAAAAGTGAAAATTCCAATTAAAAAATTGCAACTGAAATATCTATACTATTAGTCAGTAATACCCTTTAGAGGAATTTCAATGGTATTGCCATTGTTCATTGGGACACACGAAAATTTCTTCTATCGAGTTTTTATTTTTTTATGAGACGCTACCAGTTTACACCACTCTTGTATTGGCAGAAACTGATTGAATAGATCTTTGCTTCTTACCATCAACACAGGCTGGCCTTGCTCTTGTTGTACCGGCAATCTGTCCTTTTTTACATGCACAGCGAGCTGTTTGTCGGGCTATAGTCCTTCGGGGCTGACTGCTATCTCTGTCCAAAGTAACAATCTCACATGTACCTGCAGCCAGTTGACCTGGAAAAAGAACCAGCAACAGGTACCAGAGTCACTGAATGCACTACAGGCAATCTATTACAGCCGAATAGAGTCATGGCCCTATGTCACAGCAGACACTCCACAACAAATGGGCAGCCAGCTGATGGATATAATAAAACCGAGATGACATACAATTTTTCTTTGTGGTGGACATATGAAAACCCTGCAAACTGGTTCTGTCAGAAAATGATTATTGTTCCATAAAAGTCAGAGAGCTGAGGTCACATAGGTTACTTTTACTTATGTCGGCTAAGTAAGGGAACAATCTGCTTTTACAGTAATGCAATTTAAATGGTGTGCTCTTTACGTACTTTCAGAAAAGAAATGATAAAGTATCTGGAAAACAAAAAGAAAAACTTCCCCACATGTCCATGAATATAATGAAGTCTTAACTGCTTTGTGTATTGTTTTTGAAACAAAGTCTTTCAAAGTACGCCAGTGTTTGACCAGATTGTCAGTCCTTTGGCTCTTGCCTCATCTAAACTGAATGGCAATTCATGCTCTACCTGACTCATCTTTGAAGTAGCTGGTCATTTTTTTTTATTTTTTTTTTACCAAATTTACTACATAACCATCCTGCAAATGACAGTAAAATGTCACTGCCCTGTTAGCCCAGTAACACTGTTTGCTTTTTATTGACTTCTCCAATACATGTAGCTCTCCCCGAATACTAAGGAAATCCACACCACCTAATTCTGAATTGTGACCGTGCTCGGAGGGGCAAAACAAAAAATTATTTTATGAAAAATATTAGTCTGAAGTAAATGTTACACATTTAAAATGATGCAATTCCTCTGGTACAACCAATAGTAGGCTACTAGTATACCAAATTACTACCTTTTACAAGCAAGCAAGATACATTATTGAATTTCAATGTGTAGTAAGATGGAAAAAAATCCCAGCTATCACTTTGTATAACTTATCATTTCTGGGGTTTATGGTACAGCAGTAAATGTAATTTCTATTGGATTTTGTCTTTGAAGACAATCAATTAGAAACCTTCAAAGGAATATGTGCAAAAATATATCTGCAAATCACAAGCTTACTATATTTTGTTTTCATTAAAAAAAAAGACTGGACAAATGCAATATTGTATTTATAAAAAAGGTCATGCAGTTTAAATGATATTCGCAGTAAATTATTTTTATGCTGTTGAAATATTGAAAAAGATGGAGAAAAAAAGGAGAAATTTAAAATGTATTTTAAGATCAAAATTAAGGGAAAAAAACCCAAATAAATCCAAAACATATATGAATGGCATTTAATTTAACTCTAAAAGTGTAATGATATTTCCAAACACTGCGCTTTTTCCATTCAGAACACAAGTTTACCCAATATATTCTTCTAGGAACCAGCTTACAATGCTTCCTACTGTGCAGATACTGTTTTGAAACTGTCAGAATAGCAAAATATTGTAGGCTGTCAACAGCATTGTGACTGGTTCACTGCCAAACCACCTAAATTTCATCTTGCTGTGACTCCTACTCTGCCGTGAATTACAACATGGTAAAACTGAGGATCTCGAAGATGAATATGGAACAAGGTACTCTACAACTTCATGCAAATGTATGACATATATGTAAGTAATATACATTAGGCATTTATAAACACAGATATGATATCCACAATAGCGAACACTATCACCATAGTGTTTCATGGCTGTTGGCAACTAGACTTATGAGCTACGGTCAGTCCTGGGTTTCTACTCTTTTCCACCCACTCTGTTAATAAAATCATCTTAGGATAAACATACCGATGAGAGAATTTTACTCTATTATATGCCGATTTTTATTTTGTTTCCTCTGAAATCTTGGATTAGAAAGCAAAGGTTTAGCAAGTAAGAGCGGCACATGATTTTCCAGATAAGGACAAGGGAACTCCAGCTACACTAAAACATCTTGAACTGAAAAAAACCCATTCTTTTTTCCCCCGTCACTAATATATTTCATTCTGGGTTGCAGGAGATGTATTGCTCCCAAGGAATACAGCTGTCTTAGTAGATAATGTAAAAAAGACATAATCAGAGGTGTATTTAGATCTTGACCCCTTAGGCATTTGAACATCACGATTACAGTCCTGCACTGAGAATAGAATTTAAATGGAAACCAAAGAAAAAGTGGAAGCATAAATATGATATGTGTAAGTGTTCCTGAGAGCATGGGTTGCCATAGTCTCCACTATCTGTAAGTCTTTATACTGTTGTTACTTTCATTAAATATATGGTAAATCATCTAATCTAGGTGGACCATTATATAAAACTCCCATTTCAGAAGAAAGGAACCAGTTTTACAGCACAGGGAAAGTGACTAAGGACTATATTCAGAGAAAAAGAACAATGAAGCTTTATGTCAAGATAATTTGTGAAACAAAACGCTTTCCAGGGTATGCAAGCAGTGACTATCAACAAGAACACCTACAGATAATCTTTTCTGCTTTTGGACCTGTCCAGTTTTAGTTCTGCATAGGTTCATTTTGAGCCAGCTGGCTTATTTGTTTTTTATGATTGTTTTCAGCTGTTTATTTTGTTTAGAGATGATAATTTCTTCCAGGCACAGTGACCTCATTTTTTTGATGAACTTAAAAAACTGGGATACCTAAATGACAGCAATTGCTATATAAAGATAAAGTCACGCTACCTTTCAAGGAATTTTGTGCAGCTATTAAAAATAAGGGAAAACTGGAAAGATTTTTGAAACATTTCATAGATTATTTTTTAAAGATCATTTCTCTGTTGCCATTCTTGTTTCTATACAGAAGGAAACTAAAAGTTATTGTAGAACTGCAGCAGCTCTTCCCACATATATGAATAAATACTTCCTTGTGTCACAGGGTGCAAAGATTGCAAGTATATTGAGCACTGCAACATAGTGTACATCCACTGTTACTTTGCTTTAGATGGCTGTAAAGCATGAGAAGTATTAGTTAAGGTTATGGAGGCTCACATCCCAAGAGAGAGTCCTCCCGTTGTAAAGCGTGTCCTCTCTGTCTCTCATGAAGGAGAGGGTAAGTCTACAGGAGTACCTTACTCAGATGACGTGTATGCTATTTTTGCTTTTTAACAATTTAATCTAGAAATGTAAGGTAGAAAATGATGGCACAAAAGGAAAATACTTCCTTTAAGTATGAAGTATCAAGAATTAGGATACCTTTCATTTTCAGGGAAGTTGACGCAGTGACCACTTTCAAAGATATTAATGAAAAAAAGGCCATTCATCTGGGTGCCTCTGAGCACTCTACACTCCTAAGCACAGAGAAAAAATCTCAAGGCAGCAACGAGTGGAGTTTCACTGGAGCATTTCCAGTCGAGAGATTAAGAGCCACAGTCTATGGAACAGTCATAAAGCCTCCATATTTTCAGTAGATCGTATTTATGTACTTGCAGTATACAAAGAAATTCACCTTCCAACCAGGATGAAATAATGTTGGGGGGAAAAAAAGCAAGCATCATCACAGAACTCTGATTCATTCTAGCCTTGTTTGAAAGTCTTTCTTCCAAGAAAAAAAAAAGTCATTTTTTATTATTTTATGGATCAAGAATAAAGATTATTTCGGAGTTGCCATCATCCAGTTTTCCAAGTAAATGAGTGGGTATTTCTTTGTAGCTGTTATTGTTTTAATATTTATTTTATATATAAAAATATTTTATATTTTATATATATTTATTTTATAAGTGTATTTTAGCAATTAAGACCTCACTGGAAGTTATTTGATTTTTGTGTTGCCACCATCTGGTTACTAAACAGAGAAAAGGTTCAGGTTCTTTAATGCTCTTCTGTAATGTTGTACCATATTCTTACAATGCCAATTGATATGTCCCCTCTCTCTCCCACCACAAACACACGTTTCTATATGGAATTCTTTCAGGAAAAAGGCAAACTCCAGGATTCTGAATTAAAAATGTAAGTCAAACTAAACCAAAACCCAAAACCCCCACAACCATTAAAATTCCAAATACAACAGGATTACGCTTTTGGCTTCTAGCTTGCACCCAAGGACTTGTTTGCAGTAATTGTTGCACTCAGCACCTATCTTGCTATTTTCTGAATGAAGTCCCATCGTGATCAGCTCTGACATCACTCTCTGTGAGGCTTTCATGCAAGTCTGCAGGAATCAGTAAGTTTAGGTACACGTATTTAACAAATGGCGCAGGAAATAGCTCAAGGTAAAACTATTATATTTTTAAAAGAAGTTCTTTAGTACTTGCATTCTTGAAAGAAAAGAGTGTGTTATTGAAAAGTGTAAAAGTAAATGGCATTTTTTATGTGCATTACTAAGAGCCCTCTGTCAACTATATGCCATTGCTGAATGGAGCACCAAGAAGGATTACAGAGCCCTGGGAGCAGTGGTAAAGGACTCTGGAGTGCAGGCAGTTTTTTCATTAGTCCTCCCGGTCAAAGGGTAGGTGTTTGAAAAGGCCAGTTGAATCTGTCGAGTCAAGAAATGGCTACAGGACCGGTGCCACAGCCAGGGGATTGGCTACTTACACCTTGGGACTCGCTTTGAGAAACAAGGTCTACTGGGGGCTGATGGGATCAGTCTGTCAGAGAAGGGGAAGAGCATCTTCGGTCAGAGGCTTGACAAGCTCGTGAAGAGGGCTTTAAACTAGAGTTGCTAGGGGACAGGAACCTTAATCCATCCCACTCTTACCAGTTTGATGCCACTGCCAGCAATAGATGCCCAGAGCCTGGAGAAGGGTCACAGGCCAGCAGGAGAGCACCTGGAGTGCAGCACAAAGGAATTCCAGCCACTCCAGCCAGTAAGTCAGCTCCATTGGGGCCAGACTTAAATGCCTTCATAAAAATGCACATAGCATGGGAAATAAGCAAAATGAGTTAGAGACGTGCGTATGCCTGCAGGGCTATGATCTTATTGGCATCACAGAGACGTGGTGGGGTGGCTCCTACGATTGCAGTCTTGAAATGGATGGATACAGGCTTTTAAAGAAGGACAGGCAGGGGAGGTGAGGAGGGGGTGTCACCCTCTATGTCAAGGACAGCTGGAGTGCATAGCGCTCTGCCTGGGGATGGATGAGGAGCCGACTGAGACCTTATGGACCTTATGGGTCAGGCTTAAAGGCAGGGCAGGGACAGGTGACATTACAGTGGGGGTCTGCTACAGGCCACCTGACCAGGAAGACTGAGCGGATGAGGCCCTCTATAGAGAGATAGGAGCAGCCTCACATTCACAAGCCCTAGCCCTCATGGGGGACTTCAACCACCCTGATATCTGTTGGAGGGACAACACAGCAGGGCATAAGCAATCCAGGATGCTCCTGGAATGCGTCAATGATAACTTCTTTCTCCAAGTGATAGAGAAGCCAATAAGGAGAGGTGCTATGCTGGACCTTGTTCTCACCAGCAAGGAAATGCTGGTGAGGAACGGGAAGCTCAAGGGTAGCCTTGACTGCAGTGTCCATGAGATGGTGGAGTTTGAGATCCTTAGGGCAGCGAGGAGGGTGCACAGCAAGCTCACTACCCTGGACTTCAGGAGAGAAGACTTTGGCCTCTTCAGGGATCTGCTTGGCAGAGAACCATGGAATAAAGCCCTGGAGGGGAGAGGGGCCCAAGAAAGCTGGCTAATATTCAAAGATCACCTCCTCCAAGCTCAGGAGTGATGCACACCAACAAAGAAGAAGTCAGGCAAAATTACCAGTAGGCCTGAGTGGATGAACAAGGAGCTCTCAGACAAACTCAAAGAGAAAAAGGAAGCCTACAGAGGGTGGAAGCAAGGATGGGTAGCCTTGAAGAAATACAGAGAAATTGTCTGAGAAGCCAGGGATCGGGTTAAGAAAGCTAAAGCCCAGACAGAGGTAAATCTGGCCAGGGTCGACAGGGGCAACAAGAGAAGCTTCTACAGGTATGTCAGCAAGAAAAGGAAGACTAGAGAAAATGTAGGCCATCTCTGGAAGGAAATGGGAGACCTAGTCCCCTGGGACATGGACAAGGCTGATGTACTCAACAACTTCTTTGCCTCAGTCTTCACCAGTAAGTGCTCTAGCCATACCACCCAAGTTGCAGAAGGCAAAGGCAGGGACTGGGAGAATGAGGTACTGCCCACTGTAGAAGACCAGGTTCAAGACCATCTGAGGAACACGAAGGTGCACAAATCCATGGGACCTGATGAGATGCATGTGTGGGTCCTGAGGGAACTAGATGAAGTTGCTAAGCCACTATCCATCATATTTGAGAAATCATGGCAGTCTGGTGAGGTTCCTGCCAACTGGAAAAGGGGAAAGATAGCCTCCCTTTTTAAAAAGGGAAAGAAGGAAGACCTGGGGAACTACAGGCCAGTCAGTCTCACCTCTGTGCCCAGAAAGATCATAGAGCAGATCCTCCTGGAAACTATGCTAAGGCACATGAAAAATAGGGAGGTGATCGGTGGTGGCCAACTAAAGGCAAATTGTGTCTGACAAATTTGGTGGCCTCTACAATGGGGTTACAGCGTTGGTGGATAAGGGAAGAGCAACTGACATCATCCACCTGGTACTTGTGCAAAGCATTTGACACTGACCCACACGACATCCTGGTCTGTAAACTGGAGAGACATGGATTTGATAGACAGAACACTTGGTGGATAAAGAATTGGCTGGATGGTTGCACTCATGGCTCAATGTCCAAGTGGAGACCAGTGATGAGTAGCGTTCCTCAGGGATCGGTACTGGGACCAGTAATGTTTAACATCTTCGTCAGTGATATGGACGGTGGGACTGAGTGTACCCTCAGCAAGTTTGCCCATGACACCAAGTTGTGTGGAGTGGTCAACATGCTGGAGGGAAGGGATGCCATCCAGAGGGACTTGGACGCGCTTGAGAAGTGGGCCCATGCCAACCTCATGCAGTTCAACAAGGCCAAGTGCAAGGTCCTACATCTGGGTCAGGGCAATCCCATGCACAAATACAGGCTGGGTGGAGAATGGATTGAGAGCAGCCCTGAGGAGAAGGAGTTGGCAGCGTTGGTGGATGAGAAGCTCAACATGAGCTGGCAATGTGTGTTCACAGCCCAGAAGGCCAACCGTATCCGGGGCTGCATCAAAAGAAGCGTGGCCAGCAGGTCGAGGGAGGGGATTCTGCCCCTCTGCTCCTCTCTGGTGAGACACCACCTGGAGTCCTGCGTCCAGCTCTGGAGCCCCCAACATAAGAAGAATGTGGACCTGTTGGAGAGGGTCGAGAGGAGGGCCACGAAGATGATCAGAGGGCTGGAACACCTCTCCTGTGAGGACAGGCTGAGAGAGTTTGGGTTGTTCAGCCTCGAGAAGAGAAGGCTCTGGGGCCTTACAACACTTAAAAGGTGCCTACAGGAAAGATGGAGAGGGACTCTTTATCAGGGAGTATAGTGGTAGGATGAGGGGTAACGGTTTTAAACTGAAAGAGGGTAGATTTAGATTAGATATTAGGAAGAAATTCTTTACTGTGAGGGTGGTGAGACGGTGGAACAGGTTGCACAGGGAAGTTGTGGATGCCCCATCCCTGGAAGTGTTCAAGACCAGGTTGGATGGGAATTTGAGTAACCTGGTCTAGTGGAAGGCGTGGGTTCCAGTCTCTCCATGGCATGGGGGCTGGAACTAGATGATCTTTAAGGTCCCTTCCAACCCAAACCGTTCTATGATTCTATGACAGAATAAAGCTTTTGAAAGGTCTGTTTTGTCTGTCATAGGTAAAACCCTCAAATAGTAAATGTTTTTGTATTACATGGATGGTACTTGTGATAATATTTTAATTTTCTATGGAGGAAAATATTTATGTTCTCTAATAGAAAATAAAATCTGCCTTATCTACAATGATTACAGCAAACAAGTTATAGATATTACGAATTTTTAATTATTCATGCTGAAAAGCTGAAGACTTTCCCTCAAATTCATTTAAAAAAATAAAATTAGATGATGAACCTATGGTATCAGTGGGTACAATGAAAATAAAACTTGATCTAAATATATGAGTCTTTTCAGTGTTTTAGATTTCATGCTCATCCAGAAAATCTACTTCTGAATTGTACATGCAGGCTTATATTACAGTTTCAGTGAACAATTTTTCCATGCATCACCAATTGGATGCCTAGCAACACAAGCTCTTTTAGTTCAAAATGCATCAAGTTAGATATTATTAAAAATCTTGGCTAGATTCAGATACTCTTTTGTCAGTGAACACAATGCAGGAGTTGTTTCAAAATCAGATCATAGGAATATATTCAGTAGTTTTCTATTACAATATTGAAGTCTTTTTGACAACAGAGCCATGCCAACTCCTGAGCAGGGCTGAATATCAACAATTCCTAATGAAATAAGGGGGAACTTAAGTACTTAGTGTCGCTCATGATTTGCAGTTTGACGTTAACTTGAATAACAAATATTTAAACATATTTCAATTAAAAAAATAAAAAGCATACATTTAAGTGAAATTTGATTTTTTTTATGTTACATATCCTTTCCCAAAGAAAATGTTGTGAAGGAAGATCTGTTACACTGAACATCACCCAGTTTCAGACAGTCCTATTATCTTTTCTTTTTCAATTTTAGTTCAGAATGAGCGAGATTATGGCAAGGAATTGGTTTGCCCCAAAGAACCACACTCACTGTTAAACTACAATAGCAAAATTTGTGGAAATCCAACCAGTATAGAACAAGAAAGAACAACTCCAACAAAGCTTCTGAAAAAAACATCTGTAACCTAAAGTAATAGACCAGAATTGGCTCAGCTTCTGTAACTCAGTATTGGAAAAAACTGTTCAAATGAATCAGCACAATTTCAGAATAACTATCAAATAAGAACATTGTTTCAATCTTAATTTATGCAATACAAGGGCATTTCAATTTTTCAATAAGATATGTTCTTGGAAAAATTTCCCTTTTCTGTTGCTAGTCATTGACATTGAAAGCATTTGTTTCCAAGATACTTCATTTATCATTTAGGACCCTGCATATTTCTACTGAAAGAAATGTTGTGGCTGTTTAAGTAACAGACTATACAAAGCAATTCTTCATGCTAGTACAGTTAGAAACCCTGTTTAAAATAGTCTTTACCAGTTTTTCTTGAGGGTATGATTATGCTGTCAGTAGAAGAAGATAGGGCCATTGTCACTGTCTGAAACAAAAAGTAACTAATTTGGATAATCCTAATTTACTGGTGTAACCCACAGTAAACTAAAAAGCAACAGACCAAATTTTTCAAAACTTTCAGAACTTTTCCATAGATTTACTTCATTACAGGTTCAGAGCTGTATTTGGCTAGAATCAACCTTACCATGGGACCTCTGTAGCTTCCCAATCTTAAAAGGAGTGACTCTGGATTTTAGTGGTATAAAAGAAGAGCATTTGTCTCAAAAGATGTGTTTTTCATGCTCATTTTATGAAGGAAAACTCACTCTAGAACCCAGTTAAGTAAAACTTACAAATAATAAGAAAAAATATGATTAATGCCTTCTCCTTTTAAGAGTTAGATTAAGTATTTTCAGAGTTCCACTGCGATGAAACAGTACATTATGTCCCCTTAGTAATTACTAATCTTATTGCAATTTTCAGACTACCACTTAGCCATCTCAAGTACATAAACAGCACAGACATTAGGAGGATAGGAAAATAGCTTTCAGCCCTTCCATTCTGAAATAAGCAGTAAATTTTAATTAAGGTAGATCCCACTCTTCTAAATAGTTGCACAGGAAAGAAAATAGAGTCTGTGGAGATTCAAGATACATTCAGGACCCATTTTGAGACTTCTTTTTTTCCCAGATAAGACTAATGCCCTAACTTATTGCACCTGATATTGCTGTTGTACGTAATTGCTTAATATTTTGCTGTATAATTATGAATCATTTCCCCTATATCTTACTACTAAAAAGATAACAGAAAGAAACATAAATGTAAAACCAAAGTACAGTAAAAATATACTTCCAGATTTAAGTTTCGGAAGACAATTCTCAAATAGAATTTGTACAAAGGGGAATTCCAGACCAGAAAAGGCTTGAAAAATCAAGCCGAGGCTGTATAAAGAAATGTGGAAGCAAGGCATTTGTATATATGAACCTACCTCTAAATAAATTTTCCTATTTGGTAGACTACTTTAAAAAGTAGTTCACACTGATCCCATGGTTGTAGGACATGGCAATGTCATTTTGTGAATTCCTGTACAGTCTCAGGTCAAAACCGACACATTTGACATGCTGCATTTTACAAAAAAAAAAAAAAAAAAAAAAAAAAAGAAAAAGAAAACCACAGCTGAAGTACCGTATTGAAAGATAAATTTATGTCAGGGCTGTGAGGGCTACAATAGGCCTTACTGTCCCTGTCTGGCACACCCTGCCATCAGCCCAGGACCCCATTCCACCCCGTGGCCATCAGCGTCCGCCCCAGCGAGGCCGCAGCAGGGCCGGTCTCCAGCTCCCCACAGCCCTGCCCTGCCCGGCCATGGGCCCCGCCAGTCGGGCCTACCGCCCGGCCTCAGGGACGCGATGGGTGCCTGGGGCTGGGGCTGCCCTGCTGACTCCCTGGCTGCCAGGCCCTGCCCTGCCAGGTCTCCTGCGGAGGACCTCACCAATTCCAGCATGGAGGCTGGAAACCCATCAAGCAGCAGCACCAGGAGAGCCAGTCACCCTTGCACCCCTCATTTCAGCGACAGAGATCACAGCTTCTGCCTTTGAGAAATGTCTTTAATGCATATACACACAAAAATCAACCAAATTAATCCCACTAATGTTGGTTTCATGAATATTATAGAAATATCCCCCCTAGCCTAGTAATTTCTGGGGTTTTGTATCGAGTTTCCATGTCTCTTTTTGGAGAGCCAGCTAAAGGCTGACCTTACAAATAAGGAAATCATATAACCAATGCTACCAAAAAATAAGTAGAAATGACAAGGCACTTGAGTCCTTCCTCTTTAAGTAAGTTCTGCCACTGTGTAAGTCAGTGTGAGCTGCAAATCTCTCCTCCAAGGAGAACCTGCAGCTCCAAGGGCCTCCTGTTCACTCCTCTTCATGCAGGTTTAGTTAATTGCATCTGGAGGCCTCTGTTGGTTACAAAAAGGAAATAACTGCATGAATTCAAGATTAAACAAAGCTATGCTTATTTGTTGAAGTTGGGAAGTGGCTGTCACTCTATTTCTTTCCTAAAAATATTTAAAACTGTTAAAAAAAAAAAAGAAGAAAAACACCCTTCCGTGTCTTTACCAGCCTTTACATGTAAAATAAACCTAGCCTGTTTATAAAACAAACAGAATAGCCATAGGGGGAAAGATGTTATTGGAGGGATGCTGATATTTCTCTTGAGAAAGACAGGAATAAAAAGCACAGGTTTGTCTAAAAAGCTACTGACATTTGTTGGAGCCAGAAGCTGTATGTCGGGAAGGAACAAGTCTGTTGTGTTAGCAAAATATGTCACTGCAGGGAGCATGAAATCAGTTTGAAGGAACATGCAGATAAAGCATATATCAGAAGTAGATATAATGTAGCAGCACAAGTAAACAGTGGTTTTAACTTCTCGGGTTTTCCTTTTTGCAGTCAAACTAATTGTCATTCTAGAATGACTTGACTGTTATTCTAGAATGGCTTGAAAGCGATTTACATATGTAACAGACTAAAAAGTCATCATACAAATGCCCTTCCTACTGGTATCAAGATCTGCACTGCAAGATCCTGGGTTAAACAGCAGATTTGGGGTAAATTTTTGTCCATTAGGGGTCATGTGGGAAAGGAGAATCAGTATGCTGAAATTTTGTTTTGTTAGATCCTGTCAGTATGTCCCAGTCTTTAAACTGCAGAAATAATAACCCAAACTTCTAATTACCATCCACCAGGAAGTAAGTTATATCCCATGCAAAAAGAACTGTGTCATTACTTCATACTTGTGGCAGGTTTGAAAACCTGAAGGCCAAAGTACATGGCTGAAAACAACTGCTACCTAACAACATCAACCCTGTTAACAAGCCTTATGCTAACCCATGCCTACGAATGAATAAAAAATTCAGATTATGGACATTTTCTGTCATTTTTGTAAGACAAATGTGATCACATTAAATCATCCACGCTACTCTCAGCAGATCTAAATAATTTCTTTAAAATAAAGCCTGTTTATTTTGACTACTGCCTGTAGCACTTCTCTATTCTTTTTGTAAAAGCCTGTGGCACAAAAATTCATTTTCTTTCTAGTGATGGCACTGTGATGCAGTCGGTTTTTTGGTAATCTAGATGGCAGGTTTACCCTGAAATTAAGAGGTAACGGAGAAAGCGTTCTAGTAGTTATTCTTTTGCCATTTTTTTCATGGAAAGAGTCCATAAACATTCTCCATACAAAATATAGTCTCTCAAGGCTGTGGTACTGCACTTACTGAGAACATATAGGTACAACAGCTCACACATAATCACAGAGAAATATAACCTTGTCTTAGTAACACTGCAAAAGTAAACACTGAAAAACAGAGGCACTGAAGTAGCATGGTACCCATATCCAAGAATGAAAGAAATGTTAATGATTTTGAACATCCTACTACACCTGAGAAGAAATAATCCCACTGAATAATATATGACACTAATTAAAAGTATTATGGATGAACCCAAATCAGGGTTTGATACTGAGAATCCTGAGCAAACAATCTTCAAGCCCAAAGCTTCAACGGGCAGAATTTGCACCTCTTGAAGTGCCCCTCTCTCTGCAGTGACTGTAAAGGAAGTTTATGGAGCATAGGTTCAATCAATCTGGGTGCTAGCATGATTTCCCAAATCAAGGACGTCATAAGGACCAGAACAGAATAGCATGTGTCTGCTGCGTCTGCTGTTTCTTCTTGTTTAGCTCTCAGAGTTTCATTACTGAGCACACAAGAACAGTGTAATGTTCCTCAGCGGTACCTGCCTCTCCATGTTTACTGTATGGAGCAATGAAGTCCCTCATTTAGGTGCTATGCTGAGCACATGGCTAGATCTAGCACACAAGCCCCACTATTGCAGGTACATCACCAGGGTTTTAGAAAATTACATTATCTTAAAAGTTAAAAAATATAGATGTAGCATGCTAAATAAATATATCCTTTCCATTAGACTAATACGAAACTTCAGCACCAACTAGAGGAAGTGAACTTGACAGGCTCCTTAACTGATGGATTTGAGTGATGGCTTTCATTTTAAAGGTTTGTCTGGGAACAGTGCTTTACGCAAGTGCGACAGAGAAGCATGAGTATGCTGGCTATTATTCTCAGCTGTTCTACAGACTTGGAGGAAGGATTTTCTATCTGGGCCAGCTTCACTGCTGCATTTTCCATTTTTATCCGTTTTGCTCAAAATGACTTATGAAACAGGTGCATGCTGAAACTAAAAGTTTTCATGGATGAAATCCATGATTTTTATATCCTCATTTCTAGTCCTCCAAGAAGATAACCATTTATGGAATAAGATTCTTTTCTGCACAACTCAGAGAAGGGTGACAGCAAAAGAGCTTTTAAGTTGCTCACATATATCCAAAGCTGCCCAAAGACTGCAGTGAACAAGGACTACAGTCATCCCACCCACCTTTAAAAATCATTAAAGGGCTCAAGATTAGAGACATACACAATACCTCTCCCTGTGTACCATTTATCAGGAACAATGTCTTCCATTTACACGACTAAGTGCTCAATCATTGCATACTCACATCACCTGTTATTACACCTCTACACCACATAAAGGGGCTTAAGCTCAACAAGATATATGTCACGTATGTTCACACCAGATGTAGAACTAATCTCAAGACACTGAAAAGATGAAAACATTTTAAGTGTACAAATCCATTCTGTGCTAGACTTAGCAGCTGTAAAATAGACACAAATAAAACTACCGACAGAAGCAAAACTTCAAGGTATGTGTTCACACCATAGAAGGCAATGTTAAAAAGTCTTTATACTGATGACCTTTTAAAAAACTTTAAATTAACCTTTTTTATTATTATTATTCCCTTTATAACAAGGTCCATTTTTTTATGTACTGCTTATCAGTTTTACTAGCTAATAAAAAGTTAAATTATGCTATCAATTTCCCAATGAATGCCTAATAAATAATACTTCCTCAGATCAAGGTCCTTAATAAAAAGGAATAAAAATGAGGCCTGTCACTGTTTTACTCAGCATTTTGATGAACTAAGTTTACTGTTACTCATGGTGAACCATCCTGAAATATGCTTCCTAAGACATGGAATAGACTAGTTAACAGTTTTCTAAACACAAAAAATGTGTACTTAGATACACACACACACATATATGCATACACATATACTTCACAGGAGGATGTGTTGTACTACATGACCTTGAAGTTGAAGATGATTCAGAATGTATTGCTTCTCATATTGATCATAAGATACACGCAATTTGCCAAGATCCTTCACAATAGCTATTATACTAATACCACAGAGTGAATCAGTAAGTCCGCCCTTTATGATACCATAGTCAATGGATGCAATATTTTTACTTTACAATATATAGCTTTTAGTCCAACCCAGAGAAAAATTTCAAAGTAGAAGCTAACTGTGTAAGAAGAATTTCCACTGATTTCTAAGGGAATGCCATATGAAAAAAAAAAAAAGTCAGGTCCAAGTCTGGCATTGGCTATGCTTTGCCTTGTTTGTTCTCACCTACTTGCTAGAACTTTAACACCACGATATTGACTGTAGTAAATATTTCAGTGTTCTCACTGTGTCAAGTGGATGACACTAAATTGTCCTCTTAAATTTGGGATTAAGTGTATCATAAACCATCATAAACTATATTCCATCTTTCATCAGCTAAGTCTCTAAGAAGAAAAAATAAGCAGATATGAGATCTGATCAGCTCCATGGGTCACACTGAAGCAGCACTGACCAGAAGTTCTCTGGTGCAGAGGACAACATGAAAACTGTCAAGTTAAAGAGCACTGCACGTAACTAAGTGCTGTTCCTCATTCAGAGGAAATGCCGAAGGAGAACCGTCAACATTATGGAAAAGCATTAACATTTTCTGCCTTCCTTTTGTTGAATATACTTAAGTTGTTTAGGTCAGTGATACTGATACCGTGTTTCTGTGGTAATGGTTATGTAGGCAGGAGAAAGTATGAGATTCATGGACAGAAGAATGATCCCACAGGGATGAGTGAGAAAGCAGCAAAGAGAGATTTATTGAATGACTGTTTGCACTCAGCAGATGTAATAAAACTTGAATGATATCAAGCAATTCATGTACATATATGAGATATACATGGGCATGTTGACCACTTATGGCCTGCCCTTCTTATTTTAATCTTCCCACTGGCAATATAACAGCTCGAATGAAAACTGAGGATAAGCTGATAGGAATCAGAACAGAAAAGCTGGCAATAAATATTTCATTAAAAAAGGGTTTCTGAAAGGCCATATAACCTTTTGTCTAAATGCTTCAAATCCAAAATGTATCCGGTTCAAACAAAATAAAGTTATTTTAATTAGGTATAGGTAATCTGAATTTATACAGCAACTGTTAAAGGGAGAGTCATTATGACACTAAGACAAATCCAATCATTCAGACCAAAGATTGGGTAGGTATCTCTAGAGAAAATAGGCCAACACAAGCGTGTAGTACCTAAGGGGCAACAAAGGGTAGTGAACTGAATGATTAATCACAGCTGTAACTACACATCACATTATTTGTGTGTATGTGGATGCACACACACATGTAGTTTGGTCTCATGCTGGGGACCATAACAGCAGAGGGAGACAGTCATTTTGCAATCAAGAGAACATCACTTAACCTCATTGCGAGAGACACATGAGCCTGGTTATATACAGAAAGCAGTGATTGTGTTATTATCATCAAGAGGAAGGAATGTATTAAATAACAATTACACAGTCTTGGTTTAAAACAGGAATGGCAATCAAAAGCCAAGGATTCAGTTTCTGATGTTGCCATATATCTTCTGTACTGGCTAACCCTTCTGCTCTTGTTAACGGGAGGATATAGCACTATTTTCAGTGAAACTACATCACCATCAAACTCACAGTAGCCCAGAGCTGAAACCATGAGAATTGTAGTATTAATCAAAATTCAGTTCTTCTAATCTGCTGAAACCTAATGAATTAAAGAACTACAGTCCTTCTCTAGTCTTAAGTGAAAACAGTTGTACATCTTCTATACGACATGAATCTTTGCACCATGACTAATCCTGTTCCCAATAAAATCAATGGAAGCTTTACCACTAACTTCAGAGACAGCAAATTCAACAGAATAATGAGAAAGTCTCCACAATCCCAGCAACAGCTCTATAGCAAATTTGTGTTGCATCTTAAATAACTGATTCTGACCAAGGACATTTGTAAAATGAATTCTTATCCGAGTGAAAGCTCTATTTTAAGAACCATTCACTTTGTATGACTTTGTATGTACCACAAGTCATGGCAGCAGCTCTGACCAAAGATGCTCTGGGATCAGGAAGCAGAGACAGGTGCAAAGCCAAAGGCACACTCCTTCAGCGTTGTACTCGGCTATGCACTCTATGACAACTCTATGGGATCTCTATCTTTTTTGGACTAGATGACCTCCAGGCACCCCTTCCAACCTAAATCATTCTATGATTAAATGATTCAAATAATGTACCAGTATACACTAGTGTACATTGGGTGTAGGCACTAGTACACACCGTGTCTATACTCTTGTATATGTAGCTGCTCGCTTATGGCTATTGATGCTTTCCTCTTTGAAATATATGAATTCAATTCACCACTTCTATTCTAGCAATTTCAAGTAGACAGTTTTTTTTTCTACTGCTTCCCAATTTCAAGTATTAATATCAATTTGCTGTAACAGAACTGCTCTGTTGATACGAGATAAGCTTATTCCAATACCATTCCATTTAATACCTGAATTCTGATATCTTCAATCAAACGAAGCTGGTCACTGCTGGAAAAGCAAATTCAGTAAAATGTCCAAAGACCTTAATAAGAGTAAAGTGTATACATAAATTATTTCTGACTATGCAAAACTCCTTAAGAGAATATAAAACCACATGTATTATAGAAATAGTGTGTATATATAGTATTTATATGTATAATGTATAATATAGATTGTGTATACTTTAAAACTGTGAGGGTATATGCCATACTCAAAAAAGTTCAGAGATAATAGAATCACGGAATAGTTTGGGTTGGAAGAGACCTTTAAAGGTCATCTGAAGTCCAAACTCCTCTGCAATAAGCAGGGACACCTTCAACTAGATCAGGCTGCTCAGAGCGCCCTCCAACCCGACCTTCGATGTTTCCAGGGATGGAACATCTACCACCTCTCTGGGCAACCTGTTCCGGTGTTTCACCACCCTCATCAGTTCTTCCTTATATCTAGTCTAAATCTACCCTCCTTTAGTTTGAAACCATTACCGTGTGTTCTATTGTAACAGGCCCTGCTAAAAACTTTTTCCCCATCTTTCTTATAAGCCCCCTTTAATTACCAGAAGACCATTACAAGGTCTGCCCGGACCTGCCTCTTCTCCAGGCTGAACAACCCCAACTCTCTCAGCCTGTCTTCAGAGGAGAGGTGCTCCAGCCTTCTGATAATTTTTGTGGCCCTCCTCTTGACCTGCTCCAACAGATCCATGTCTTTCCTGTGCTGAGGACTCCAGAGCTGGACACAGTACTCCCGGTGGGGTCTCACCAGAGCAGAGTGGAGGGGCAGAATCACCCGCCTTGACCCGCTGTCCACACTTCTTTTGATGCAACCCAGGGTATGGTTGGCTTTCTGGGCTGTGAGTGCACATTGTCTGCTCATGTCCAGCTTTTGATCCACCAGTACCCCCAAGTCCTTCTCAGCTGGGCTTCTCTCAATCCTTTCATGCCCCAGCCCACATTGAAAACACGGGTTACCCTGATCCAGGTGCAGGACCTTACACTTGGTCTTGCTGAAACTCATGAGGTTCACATGGGCCTGCTTCTCAACCTTGTCCAGGTCCCTCTGGATGGCATCCCGTCCCTCAAGCATGTCAATTGCACTACTCAGCTTGGTATCATCTGCAAACTTGCTGAGGGTGCACTTGATCCCACTGTCTATGTCATTTATGAAGATATTGAACAGTATTGGTCCTAATACAGACCCCTGAGGGACACCACTCATCACCAGTCACCATCTGGTCATTGAGCCATTGACCACTACCCTCTGGATGCGACCATCCAACCAATTCCTCATCCATCAAACAGTCCACCCATCAAATCCATACCTCTCCAATTTAGAGAGAAGGATATTGTGGAGGACTGTGTCAAAGGCCTTAGAAAAGTCCAGATAGATGACATCCGTAGCTCTTCCCTTGTCCACTGAGGTAGAAACTCCATCACAGAAGGCCGCTAGGTTGGTCTGGCAGGACTTGCCCCTGGTGAAGCTATGCTGGCTGTCTCAAATCACCGCCCTGTGCTCCATGTGCCTTAGCATAGCTTCTAGGAGGATCTATTCCATGATCTTCCCAGGCACAGAGGCGAGGCTGACAAGTCGGTAGTTTCCAGGGTCCTCCTTTCTACCCTTTTTGAAAATGGGTGCAATGGTTCCCTTTTTCCAGTCACTGGGGACTTCACCTGACTGCCATGACTTTTGAAATCTCATGGAGAGTGGCTTGGCAACTACAACAGCCAACTCCCTCAGGACTCTGGGATGTATCTCATCAGGTCACATAAGCTTATGTATGTTCAGGTTTGTCAGGTGTTCATGAACCTGATCTTGTCTTGCAGTGGAAGGGACTTTTCTCCCATCGTCCCCGTCCACTTGAAATGTGTGGGAAGAGAGAATGCCACTGAAGACTGAGGTAAAAAAGTTGTTGAGTACCTCAGCCTTCTCCTTGTCCATTGTTATCAGCTTGCCAGTCTTGCTCATCAGAGGGTGGGTATGCTTCCTTTGACCTTCCTTTTCTGGCTGACATACCTGTAGAAGCCCTTCGCATTATTCTTTGCATCCCTCGCCAAAGTTCAGCTTCACCTGCACCTTGGCCTTCCTGATCCCATCCCTACACAACCAGGACCTGTCCCTATACTCTTCCCAGGATACCTGTCCCTGCTTCCACTGCCTGTGCATTTCCTTCTTGCCCTTTAGTTTTATCAGTGGTCTCGACTCAGCCATGCCTGTCTCTTGCCTTCCTTTCCTGATTTCTTACACCTGGGGATTGAGAGCTCTTGCACTCTGTGGAAAGCGTCCTTAAAGATCTGCCACCTCTGTTCTGCTCGCTTGTCCCTGAGGGCAGTTTCCCAGGGGGTCCTGTTGACTAACCCCTTGAAGAGCTGGAATTTTGCTTTCCTAAAATTCAGGGTCCTTACTTTACTCTTCACCTGACCCATATTCCTCAGGACTGCGAACTCCACCAGTGCATGATCACTGCCTCCAATCTTGACGTCCTCGATTAGCTCACTTGTGTTGGTGACCATCAGGTCCAGTGTCGCATCCCCTCTGATAGGGTTGTCTATTACCTGGTTTAAGAAGTTACCCCTGATGCATTCCAGGAGTCTCCTGGACAGCTTACAGCTCCCCATGCTATTTCTCCAGCAGATGCTGGGCTGGCTGAAGTCCCCCAGCAGGACAAGAGCCTGTGAGTGTGATGCCTCCTGTAGCTGGAGTAAGAAGACTTCATCAATAGGCTCCCCTTGATCAGGCAGCCTGTAGTAAACACGAGCCACAGGGTTTCCTTTCTAGCCCCGGTCTCTAACTCTTACCTTTATTTTTTTTAAGGTTTTTTATTAATTAAATAATAATCATTAATTTAATACTTAAAAAAAAATAATCACTTTTTTAACACCAGCTGTCCCTGTGTGCCTCACCCCATGAGGGACCCAGTGGCCAGGAGAGGTGGCCGTTGGATGAGTCTGGCTCGTGCTCTGCTGGCTTGTGCTCCAAGGAGGCATCAGGGTCTGGCTTGATCACATCCCTGATGATCTAGAGTGGTGAGAGCAGCTCCTGGTTATTCCTTGGGAAGCCCCCCCTTGCCCATGAGCGCAGGCAGCTGCTTGTCCTGCCAGCCCTTGCATATGGAGATGTCCTTGCCCAAGAGATCAATCACGCTGTATTTGTTGGAGAGCAGGAGGGGCTGGAGGTGCCAGGGTGGGGCTGGAGGCACTGGCAGTGCTGCAGCAGGTTGGTGACGGTGTGCTGGCCTCTGCAGCTCCACTGCATGGTGGGGTACCTGCACTTGGCTGCCGGCTCCCTGTGACCATGCTGCTGTTTTTGCTCCAGCTTGAGGATGGCAGGGGGGTGCCTGGCAAGGAAGGGGGGCAGTGTTGGAGGTGCTGCTGGAGCCCGAGGACCCCCAGGGCACAGCCAGCTCTTGCAAAGGGGACATGGCCCTGGGATCAGTGTCAGGGGGAATCTTGAACCCCTGGGCTGTTGGCAAGAGGGTTCCTACTGCCAGGTGGCCTGGCTGGGCAAGCTGTGTGCTGCGCAAAGCCTTGCCTCCGTCCTTGGGGTTTGTGGCTTCCGTGTCCCCAGAGCACTGGGGCTGGCTTCAGTGGGGACCTTCTCAGCATCAGGAAGGTTAGGCTCCATGGCAGGGTGGGGGGTGGGGGGATCTGGTGGTCTGGGTGCTGGGGGACCCTGGCTGCATCCCTGGGATAGTGGTCTTGATGCCAGGGGACCCTGGCTGCACCCCTGGAGTGGTGGCACTGGCATCAGAAGTCCTTGTCTGATGTGAGGGAGCGCTTGCCTACTTCTCAGGGGTCACTGGTGCTCTCTGTGTCCCTGCTTACATCCTCAGGGAGCCAGGCTGTGTTCCTGGAGTTCCCTTGCTGGTCATGGCCTCAGGCTTTGTCTCTGGTCCCTTTGGCCCCATTGCTGAACTTGCCCTGCGCTGGGTGTCCATGTCTGCCTGGGGGGGCTCAGCAGGGGCAGACTGACCCCAACTGCCCTCCTCTTCCAGGGACAGGCAGAGGCTCAGCCCCTCCTTCAGCCTTTTCACATCACTGTCCAACGTTGTCTGGTCATGGAGGCCCAGCAGCCAGCCAGTAGCATCCTGGAGTCTCCCCAAGTCAAGCACCTCCAGGATCATCTGGATGTCCTCTCCCATGCAGGACTGCACTGCCATCATCCCACTGATCTCCTTGAGGAGATCCTGGGAGAAAGCCATGGCCATACACCACATCTTCAACAGCCAAGAAGGTACAGCAGCTCCCCACAGACCCCCACCCCTGTGCTGGAGCGCCCCGTTGCACAACCCAAGTCAGCAGGGACAGACCCAGCCCTGCCTGCCCCTGCCAGGCTCTGTGCAGGACTGCTACAACCCCCTCAACCGCAGCCTGGCCCGCAAGGGCAGCAGCAACCACCGCTGTTTGACGACATAACTGAAATCTGCAGTAGTATCCAACCAGAACACACACCTAAAATTATTGCCCAAATAGCAAATATGCACATATATGTGTACTTGTGTGTATGTATATATATATGAGTATGCATGTGTGTGTTTATATATGCTTTATGGATATATTATAAATGACATCTACTAGGAAAGAAGAGTAAACTATGGATGAAATATATAGATTGTGAAAGGATGTTTTGGTGTACACATATTGCACCATGTTGACACGTACGCATGGCTCATATAAACCTTATGCACAAAAACACATATATTGCTACTAACTCACATTTTCCTATTGAGATCAGCAATACTATTTCCCATGCAATGTGCCCAGTTGTTAATGGCTACACAAACAGAAAGCAGTGAAGAACCAGGCCTTTGAACTGCAAGGAAGGGGAAATTTGGCTCCATTCTCAACAATGAATATTTAATGGTTCCCTGTTCCACTTACGTCTGACAATCCTTCCTACCAATTATCCTTTTCACCAACCCTAGCAGTAAAGACAAGAATAAAAGATCAAGACTGGACTGGTTGCTTAACCCTTCACATAAACCTCTGCACAGTCAGGCAAATGTTATAAAGTCAGAACACTTTTTCTCCTCTTTTTTAATACCATTACATAACCGATATGTTGCCACCTCTCCTAGCAGTGAGAGTTTCATAGTTATTACTGAGATTGTATATACAATCTTAGACACATAAATGCATGCCTATACGCACAAACACACAGAGGTGCATATCATATCCTATCGTATCCTGGGATAAGAAATGTATCAAGTTTTTTTGCCTTCCGCTTACTAGAAAAATTCATTGATAGTGGTTACTGTGTGATCAGTACGCAACAGGAAAAAAATCTGTAAAAAAGAGAAAACCCTCAATATATCCAGGCAACCAATCCTTTCCACACTGTAACAGCTCTCTTGAGTAAAGAGACTTCCTTGGAGTTGCTGAAAAATTAGCATCTTTGCCAAAGTCACTTGGTGACAAAGGACACAGATTTTTTGATATTTCAGCCCTAAACACAAAGAGGTAGAACCAGCAAAACATAAAAGAAAATAAAACTATTTAATAATCTGATTAGTTTTTACCTTCCACTTTTCCAGTGATGGAGCTGTATCCAGTGACAGTGTAAACATTTTACTTTGCACAATGTAAGAACCACAATAGAAGAGTGTAATTAGCCCTGGAAAGACATTCTCAAGGAAGTACTTTGATTTCAAAAGACCGTTGGAGTGATTGTCACCCCTGCTGTGCTTGGATTCT
Organism: Pluvialis apricaria; assembly: GCA_017639485.1. Lineage (NCBI taxonomy): Eukaryota > Metazoa > Chordata > Aves > Charadriiformes > Charadriidae > Pluvialis > Pluvialis apricaria. The sequence goes on from CM030007.1 coordinate 203,414,500, forward strand.
CTCTTGATGTGCATAAAGTGTGAATGCAGAACACATTATTATGAAACTCACTCATCCTTGCATTTGTGTGCTCATTGCTTTTGCCATCTTGTGGTGACCAAAAATAGAAACCTACAGAGCATCATATAATTCACACTAGAATAATGTTGCTGCATTTTTTAATGAATTCTTCAGTGTACATGCTGAAGATCTACAACTCAAACCATGCTCTGCATTTTGGCATTTATCTAACAAATGTGCATTCATTTTCCTTTTAAGATTGAGCTCACTGAAAAATACAAACCATAGTCTAAACACTTAAAATAAGCACAAACATGAAATGATTTAATACTGCATAAATGTCCTCCAATGGGTTTTATCAAAATAAACTATGAGATTTTTTTTTTAAAGGAAGTAAAGCGCTTCTTTTCTCTCAGCACATACAAAGGCAATGCCTTTATAAATATTGCCATGTAACCCAACTACAGAACAGTTTAACATGTGATAAAAGACATTGGATTTGGACTTCATAAACTAGTCAATAATTATTTATGGAACAGAGCCATTTGCGGGCTTTAGTTTGTGGTTTCTTCTTTAAATTATGACGGAAAGCAATGAATATAAAATACCTACCCCTCTTAACTTTAACTTTTAAAAGAAGTAGCACATTTTTGAGTTAGTGGTCCCAAGGGAGAGAAGATGAGGCCTTCTGTTGCTAAGCAAGAGTTTGCCAGTTATTTCAAGCTTTAGCTGAGTACAAGCAATAATCACTACTGCCTGAAATATATTGGAATGAAAGTACATGGGACCATTCATGACACTTCATCAGCATGCAGGAGGCAAACAGAGTGACTGCAGTGATTGAATACAGGCTCAGACTACTTGCTTTAATCTCCATCTCATTCATTCAGCCTTTACTTTTGGCACAGCTGTATGATAAACACTCTGACATTCTTCTTTGCCCACCCTCCTTTGGAATCCCATGATTGCTGTGTGCATGTTTGTTACGTATTTAAGGTGGTCAGTCCTCCCCACCCCCCCCCAAAAAAAAGCCATAAATATTTAGATATGGGCAAACTACAGGTTTACTACTCTTCCTATCAAAGCACCATTAGTTTACTGAAGGGGAACTGTCATGTTCACTTTGCCTCTGCAGACATCTTAAAACAAAACCAGGTAAATTTATAATTAATACTAATTCTTTCTACTACCTTCTGTGCAAAATTGCATATATGAAGCGAATGTATATGTTTATAATAAACAAAGCATAACACTATTGCTGATGTTAACAAAATTCTGATGTTAAAGAAATTACAGTTCATTACTCAGTATTGGGTTTGGGTTTGTTTTTTTGCTTGTTTGTTTGTTTGTTTTTTAATTCTTTCTGTATATCACTCATCTTCTTGCCAAGAAGAGCTCATATGCAGTTCTATATCATCAGTTCCCCGAATCTTCCTTGGCTTTACATCCAGCAGGTACTAAGGGTACTGAACAGCTTAGAGTCTAATCGGTAGCTTAGATATACTATGGTAAAGTTAATGGAGTTACATGTGTAAAGCCAGTAAGCAGTAGCAACCTCTGCAACTGGTTAGCAATTGCTTGGTTGATAGGACACTTGTGTCAAAAAAATAACGTCTATTTTATATTACTCCTTCCTCATATTGAAATAGCTAATAGTTTTGGGGAAATCTGCCTGGTCCGCTTCAAGAAGATCAACTGAATTCTCCTGCTCGGTATGCCAGACACCCTGAAATACCAGCCTGCTACGCAAAACTATCACAGCTTTTCACTCACTTTTTGTATTGAAATTGATGCTGTTTGATCACTAAAATGGTTGTAAATTAATTACAAAAAAGTTAATCTTCGCCAAACAAAATACTATAAGAACCTATTTAATATTGTCCGCTCTGACTAAGATGGGAAAGCATTTGCAGTTTAGCTGACTGAAGGCATGTGGCCATCCCTTAATGTTCAGAGATGAGTGGGATAGAGCCCTGCAGGGGGCTGGTTGTATAGTGCCTGTTACTGATGTGAAGATGCCATTTCTCGTAGGCTAAGTTTTATCCACTGCCAAAGAGTTACTGAGCAGCCAACCCAACAAAACTAAAGAGAGAGAGGGAAAAACAACCACACCCTGTTCATGCAACATTCAACACCATCTCTTTCAACTAAGTAAAGAGCAATTGATAGGCTGCATTGAAATCTGGAGACAGCAAACAGATCACTGAGTGAAGGAGATAGAAAAGATGAACTTTGCAGGTTCCCAGGGAGACGCAGAAATATCCTTGGGATAGCTAAAATAAATCTTTTAAAGAAAAAAACTCAGTCAACTACAATGTCACCTAAAGGAAGGGATCTAAAATCTGTCTCTGGAAAACAAAGCAAATTCTGCATTTTCTACTTTCTCCTTATATCCAGGTTGAACTTGCAATAAAGTCTACTAGATTTCTAAAGCATATGAAACATTCTCTGATTCAAATGTTACCAAAGATAGCAACAGAGAAGTGGAAAACTCAGCATTTGAAAAGACCCTCTTGAGCTTTTCTGCACTTAAGTAGCAGCAAACAATCCAGCACCTTCTACTCCTAAGTACTCTTACCATATTATGTACTCTGAAGGAATCAGTTTCGTTACCATTTATTTCAATCAGAAAAAAACCCACAACTGAATCTGAAAAAAATCAGCCCATCAGTGTGAGAGATGAAAACCTTCTAAGCAGCAACAACAAAGGAATACAACACACATAGCAAGACAGACTGATCTTACGACCTGTATATCCTTATGAAAAAGGGAGCTCGGACGACTCCATCTCCACTGTAGTGCAAATACATTGAATTGTCAGCTAAAGACCGATACCACTATATTTATTCAACACTTTGCTACTGTGACAGTTCTGTCTTTCCTGAAAACAACCATTCACTAGCAGTAATTGGTCAGTAACACTGAATGATGTGACTATACCAGCTCACATTTTTTTTTTATTCTTTATTTAAAAACAGAGAATGTCACCACCACAAAAACACAAGTTTCAGAGCCCACTCCAAAATGTTCATACTGGCTGCTTAATTCAAATAATTTCTCCTTAATTAAAAACAACATGTTTCCTTGCCAAGAAGTTAAATGTACTACCAAAAAAAACCCCCCAAAAAACCCCCCAAAAAAGACAACTGTTCAACAGGGTGAACAATCTGATTTATATGACAGATATGAAAAAAAGCATTCTGTTCATGAGACATCTATCTCTTAAAGTAACTATTCTATCAACTGTTCTTATTTCTAATGTAGAAGTTATTTAGGATGTATTCTAACTGGTGGGCTAACGGACTAACAGACCATAGAAAAGGAAAACTGACAAGTGATTGCAGGTAACATACCAGCGTACTGGAAATATAAATGATGAATATCACAGGAGACATCATCAGTGCATTGTGACCTGCTTAAAAAAAGAAAAAGTCTTATTTTTTGAGTCCAGCAAAGTTGGATCTTCCTTTTAACACCATCAGGCAAAGCAGCTTGCTCTCTTTCTTTTTTCCATCTTACTTCCTTTCCTTACTAAATGCAGGGCAAGAGTAACCTTGCTTCCCAATGTCAGGATTTATGAATTCCCATTCACGGTGTCCAAAGATTTGCAAGACAACCATCCTGACCTTGGTTAAAAAGAAAATCACTCCGAATAAGTTTAATGAGGATTTGAAGAAATGGCCTTGGAGCTGTAGTTTGAGTGAAAATGTAATAGTGTCTACATTTCGCCTTGTAGCTTATGAGGAGGCATGAAACAAATTATATTCAGCATTTTACATTTGGTACTTTTAATCCTCACACAAGTTGCTTACACGAAAGAGCTAATAAAAATTGCCCGAATGAGTCATTATTCCTTTCATCTGCAGTATTTCATTTCATTTTTTTGTCAACTCCAAAAATAATACACTAAGACAAGAGAACAGTAAGTCAGTAGCACTGTGGGTAAACTTCAAATTTAAGTTAACAGATTTCAGAGGCAACTGATGACTGCTGATGTCTGAAATGCTTCTTTTGATTTCAGCTGGAAATTTTTTTTTACTGCTCTACTAACAAATTGAACAAACTCTGCATTTGGGTTTTTTTTTAACATTTTAGGGAGATTGTGGTTTTGTTTTAAAACACACATGACTGCTCCACTGAACTTTAGATACCTACTCTGCCTTTAAAATAAACTAACTCATCAACAAAAAGTAGTTAGTGTATTTTAGTACTTTTCCCCCCTTTTAATACCCATTCAGACATGTGGTCTTATTTGTCATGTCCTCTTTTTGGATATCATAGGCCATAAATGCCATCAGTCTGAATTCCAGTTGATATGGCACAGACATGTCAATGTTAATTGCAGGAGAGATATTTAGTTCTCTGAAAAAACTTATGCAGCTAACTGCTAGACATAAAGCTAAGTAATTAACCATGTAAGATACAGCACAATGAAGCCACATGCTTATCAGAGGACAATCAAATCAGATGACATAATGAGATTTGGTGAGTAAGACTTCAGAGCCCAGAATGCTTTGCAGTATTGCTCAGGAAGACAGCAGTATTTTTCCACTGACTTCAGTAAGAACCGTCTAAAACCCTGTATGATACTATTTTCTGCTCATATAATCTAGTCCAAATTCAGCATTGAGATTCATGCCACTGACACAAATGGTTAAACGCCATTTTTAACATGCCCTCCTGTTGTACTAACTTGCACGCCCCGACAATCAAAGTTTGAAAAATTACCAAAATGGTGCAATTTGAACATAATCATATTCTCCAACTGTTTGGACTGCTCTCCACTGCTTCAGTGTCTGACCAGGCAAGGATGAGTGAAAATACAAGTAATATTTCCACCTCTGTGTAACAAAACGGGAAAACAAAAATCTGTATTAGAAGAATGCTAACCTATATTCTGCAGGTAAAAGTTTAAAAACTACATGCTAGGAGAAAAACTTTTAAGCAGAAGTCAGTGCCAACCTTAGCTGGAATAACCTGTGTTCTTTAGACTCCACAGCTTGTCTCTTGAAAGTTCTCTGGCAACATGTGCTTTTTCACATTTGTCAGCTAAATCAGAGATCCAAATGCAAAATATAACATTAAGGAACAGTGAGTGCATTTGCGATACTCCTTGGAGAAATTAGGTACACATAAGGCAATGACTATATTACATGGAAGTATAAGCACACTCTAATGTAACTTTGTTAAACTAATTTAATTAAGGAAGATTAGTATTCTCTCCTAACATCAGTGCATACTAAGGATATTTTGCTTTTCAGAGAACTTAGCTATCCCTAGGTATCAATGAATCAAGATACTTGACAGCTTGGCACACTATTTTAAACCACATACTATTACCCTAATTATTCATAATGCTGTACAAGTACAGACACAGAACTACTGAAAACTGTCTACTCTAATTGTGTATCACCCCGATTACGAAATGGAAAGCAAGCAACTTGTCTACATTTCAACTGTGACACATCGAAACAGTTCTAGTTAATAACTTAAACCAGTATCTTCCAGGCTCTTTGGACTTATTTCTCATTCCACTGGGCAAAATTCTCTGCAAACAATCAGTACAACTGCAGGGAGGTAAATAGTAAACTTTAGTGTAGTGTGGTTGCATATATCTGCTGCAGATTGTGGGCCAGTGATAGTCTGCAGACAAAATTTGGGGATCATTGGCTTATGTGGCCTGCCTCAAAACGTTTATTGAGAATATAGGTCAGGTTTTGTAGCATTTGCCATAATGCTAGGCAATCTCTTTGCCAATGAAATAATAATCCAGTACATCATATTGCTGAGTTATTAAATCTGGTGTTCAGTTTCAGAAATTAGCTGATGTTGAAGAAAATTTCTGAGGCAAAGGACTGATGATGCGGCAACATTTATACATGCCTTATACAGAAAAAAAATATGCAAAATGCATGGTATGATGCCTTAAGCAATCACTTCCCCATCACAGTGAGATAGCCCATATGACTATGATTAGCTTTGCGCTTGCTAAATGCTGCAAAGGATCACTGAATCCTAGGGAGCAAAACCTCTTTTTAGAAAAAACTGTGCTGTGGAGCGATAGCCTTTATAATGTGAATATCATCAGTGAACAGTACTTCCATCAACAAAAGCTACTGGCTATCCCAAACAGTTAAGTCAGAAACAACAAGCGCTAAAATTGAGGAAAATTTTACAAAATGCTTGAAGGGCACTGCAGCTGCAAATCCATCTACCTGCTCACCATTCAAACCACAAAGTACTGGTACGGACTTCACTCAGTACTCCTCTCCAAATCTCTTCAAATGCCACAGTCAGAGTACTCATTTCATAAACACTTTGCTGTTTTATGAGACATAAGGTACATGAAATTTTGCATCAGTCACCTTTTTTTCTTTTTTTTCTTTCCCCCAACATCAATTTGTAATGTATATACACTAGTCACACTTACATAGAAGCTTATATTTCAAACCTAGGCTAAATGGGTCTAATCCCATTGCTATTATCCTTTAAAGTCTTTTATAGAACAAAGCTTTAAATCACAGGCTTCAGAAGGAATCTTGATCTTTTCTTTATTACGTTATGACTAAATCAATTATTATTATCATGAGGAGAAAACCACATTTTTCATGAAAGCCATAACTGAATGTAAGTTATATATGTCCCAAACACATAAAATAAGAAGATTCTCAACAATAAGAAGGTCTTTTAGCAGCAGGTACACCATAACCCTGGTCTTCTCTTCTGGGCACTACATTAGACAAGAATATTTTGAAAACTTTATCTTTCTCCATGTTACTTAAAGATTTGCAGTAGATTTTGAAGATTACTACAGGAAATTGTGACAGATTCCATCTGGTGTAAGTCAGTGCCATTCCACTAAAATAAAATAAATTACAAAACCAACAATCTGATCCTTTGAGGTAAAGCTTTAAATCATCTGAAAATATATGTTTGTGCTCCAGTATTAATCCTACCTTTGTAAAGATATGGTTTATATCTTCTTCAACTTCCTTAAATTGTTGTCACTTTTGCATGTCAATCATTTTTGACGAGCAAAAATAGTACTTTAAAAATTCTGTTGAACTAAAAATAAAAATGTCTTTCCAACAGCATCAAATGGTTATTTTGTTTCATAAGGATTCTGTTTAAAAAATACATAATTAGAATCTTTCGATAGAATGCAAATATCACTTTCGGCAATTTTTTTCCCTACTTGTTATTTACTTTTCTCTGGTAAATCTAGCATACAACTTCTGAAGGCCTCTAGTGCACTTGTTTTTGAGCTCCTACTCTAATTCATCTTGAACAAATATTCTTTTCTAATTTTTCTATCACATAAGTGCATTCCCTAGGATGATTATGCTCAGATTCAATTTGTCGTTTTTTTGTCCCTCTCATTCATTCATCTTGAACATTTTCAAATGATAGAATCATATTTTCTTAAACATTTATCAATTCATTACATTTAAAATATTACTTTGGGCTTTAACTATTATTATGCATAGCCTAGGCAAGCAAAACAGTGAAAGGAAACATTTTGACTACAAATTTACAATGCATTAATTAATCATGGGTTTAAGAAGTAAGACAATCTACGCATCTACAGTTACATATATAAGATTGTACAGCAAGTAACCGAGGCAATGCTCAGGTAAAGATGCTGTGAACAGTATCAGCTAGAACAATAAATAAATAGACATTAATTTATACATAAGTGTCTGAACTTTAAGAGCTTTGCTTTAAGAGCTCTGAAATTTAAGGCTATTGCTGAACACGAGTTTATTTCAGTAGGAAACATGCCTTCAGGCCAGTAAGTGCTCTGAGGTCTCCCATTTGAATCTGTCCCTGTCTTAATCAAGCTAAAAATAAAGGGGGAAAAAGAAAAATAGCCTTCAGTCTAAGAATGTTATGACTTTTAGACTCCTCTCCCAGTCACATAAGTAAAAGAAAGGGATTACACTTTCTTTCATAACTCAATTAAGATCTACTCTACACTATATTTTATACAATTCTGGGGGGTTTGTTACTTGTACAAAAGAAACTGCTATGGTGAAACACAAACCTTTCTTCCTCAAACTGAAGATTAAATTATTGTATGTACACATAACTGTTTACAAAACAAACTGATAATGTTTGTAGATATTAAGGTTATATGTGTACCCAAAACATTTTAAGTTACTTTATTTTAAGTAAAGATTCAAATGTATTCTGTTTTCTCTTTAACACAAAATTCAATACATGCTCTCTATGTTATGGAAGCAATTAAAGGGATTTATGAGGAGGAGAAAAATCTTGCCCTTGTCACTTGCCTTTAAATAGTCTATTTTGAAAGAAATAAATTATTTAGGACACAACATTAAACTGTGAACCAAAGCATAATTAATCTGGATCCTGACTTTGCTTAGCTGTAGGAAGGAACAGGAATTGTTTAAACACATATTGTGAACTGTGTCAGAGCCTACATGGCCTACAGAGAAACTCAGAGAGTACATCTTTGATATAACAAAATATCTTGTAACAGCATTATAAGAGCTCTACTGACACCCATGACTAGTTGGAGCATATGCTGACCTCTTTCAGTTAACATCACTCCATTCTGCTACTGCCCATCAGACGAGAAAAACTGAACAGCCCAGAGGATCTCTTCTAACTTTGGAGGAATATGCATATTCCCTTTTTTTCTCATTTATAATCCTGCAGCAAAGTAAAAGGAAGGTTATTCACTCTGTAATTCTTGCTTCAAAATATTTTGTTGAGATGTGTATTCACAGTGCCGGGTCCGACTGCCCATGTTACTTCAGAAGCACATATGGCAAGTGAGTACCAGTCCTCCACCGCTCCACAGTACTGGTAATGAATCAGAAGTCCACCCAGGTCTTAGGTTTAAAATGTCCAAAGGGAAGGAGAAAAAGCTGTGAATTTACAATCAGATAAATCACCTGAGGAAGGACTGCTAGAGACAAGCGATCTTTCTTTCTCTCATGACGTGCTGTTACACAGCGGTGGCTCTCAGCAGTAGTCCCCACAAAACACCATATATTTGCAGAACAGTTTCAGGATCGCAAGTTGAATAAGGACTGAAAAAGGTCTCCCACAAAAGCAGCGTCACATCAGCAGGTCTGTAAGGTTTGGTGGATTTCAGAATGAAGCTCTAGGTGGCAGCTAGATGTGCAGCCTCCATATGCTAGGGATGGAGGCATTCTGAAGAAAATAAGACAGCTATGTTAATCTAAGGTGGCTCCAGTTCAGCAGACAAACTGCTTCCCACTCAGTTAGCTATCCAGTAAGGCAATCTGTTGAAACAGCTGATTTCTAGTTCACTTTGTTGTCATACGGACAAACAAGGATTCTTCCTGAAAGGTCTCATCCTGGCAATGTAAAGAGAGACAGCTTGCCTGGGAAAAAGTGTAAGAAGAACTAGCACATACACTGGGGCAAAGATAGGAAGCCTTGGCTTAAATAAAATCCAGTGCCTTAGAAAATAAAGGGTGTTTTCTAAGGATAACTTATCACAGAAAAATGTGGGGGAGGAGGGTGTAAATATGTATATACACCATATTCTTATATAAAGAATCAGACACAAGGATCCAGATTTCTCCCCCTCTCTTGGTTGAAAATGAATATCCTTAAGGAAAGATGACAGAGGCTAAAGTTGTCTGAAGGCTCAAAGGGCTGGCACACCACTAATCTAACAATCAAGTTAAGGCATGGAGTATGTTAACATACTGGAGGAAATGCTATTAGTTTCTCTGACCAGATTCACAAGTATGTTTTTCAGGACCCCCAAAGCTGGTCTGGCTCTGTCATTTTCTTTTGATGTTCCAGCCAAAACCACTGACTTCAGGATGCACCTCCTCCTTCTTCACCTTCCATTTATGTTCCTGTTGGCAAAGGTTCACACAGTTTACAATTATTTAACTGTCATCACAAGGGTAATCCCCTAATTAATTTACTTGGTGACTGAAATCTGCTAGTGGTTTGTAGTGAGCCATGCAACCAGAAATAATTTCATGTTATTTTCCTTCCTCTAGTACAAGTTGCAAAATAGGCATGAGGTGTACATTATTTGTAGTTGAGGTCCTTTCTACACATGGACAGAAAGCCTGACACATCTCATTAGTGTGAGCTCCAAGACAGTGATGTATATACTGAACTTCAAGGTCAACTACAAACTCTGATCTCTGAGATCACTGAAGTGAAATACCCATTCAAGGAAAGAGGAACCCATCACTATTAACTTAAAAAAAGTTCAGTGAGAACTGATCCCTGAGAACTGGTCCCTACATCCACTATGTGCTACCCACAGGGAGATCTTGCAGAGCTCTTCACTACCCTATCAGGGAAGGATGATTAGGCAAATAAACCATTAGGAGCTATACAGACACATAATATACAAACATGGAACGGTCCACTGTTGTAGAAGAGAAGCCCTATAAATAAAAACAGCACAAAACCCCGTGTTAATTTGATAATAAGTTCAGTTATTTCGGCATTCAAACAGTATATGCAACTAAACAGAAAAGAGGCCCTGTCAAAAGAAAGCCGAGGAAAGATGATGTTCATTCAAAACTTAGAGTCAAAGCCAGAAGGACATTCACTCTATTCATCTTGAACCCCAGGGAAGTGAAGAAAGGTTGAGAGAGTCGGGGTTCTACAGCATGGAGAAGGCTCCAGGCAGACCTTATTGTGGCCTTTCAGTAATTAAAGGGAGCTTATAAGAAAGATGGGGACAAACTTTTTAGCAGGGCCTGTTGCAATAGGACATGGGGTAATGATTTTAAACTAAAAGAGGAAAGATTTAGACTAGATATAAGGAAGAATTTTTTTACATTGTGGGTGGTGAGACACTGGAACAGGTTGCCCAGAGAGGTGGTAGACGCCCCATCCCTGGAAACATTGAAGGTCAGGCTGGACGGGGCTTTGAGCAACCCGATCTACTTGAAGACGTCCTGCTCATTGAAGGTGGTTGGATTAGATGACCTTTAAAGGTCTCTTCCAACCCGAAACATTCTATGATTCTATGATTCTACAAAATGTACATCAAGGCCCATTGTTCAGGAAAGAGCATCCCTCCATTTTTAATGGTGGTGAAAGATGGTTATCAGGACTCTTTTCTTTTTTAAAGACATTTGCTGCCAGAGAAACTGCAGTGTTTAGATCTTGTACTGATGTGGTAGAGTCTTCACAGAGGTAATTAATCTCTGCAGAAACAAAGATATTTTCAGGCCAAAAATGTGACTGAGACCTTGAAGTAAGGATCTTGCTGGTCAAGACGGACACAGCAATGAACCCTTTTAAAGCTGCAGACTGTCATCATCACTGTTCTGAACTTGAATTTCTAAGTTTCAGAACAGGTCTTCAGCCTCTTCAATACCAGGAATACCTTACTGTAAAGAACCCCCAATTTAGGCCAGTTCTATTATTCCCTAGTCCAATAAGTATTTGTACCTTGTCAGAGCAGGCCCTCATGGACAAGGTCTCCAAAACAAGGAAAAAGGGTCGGGTGAAGAAAAGTTGAAAAATGAGTAAAATACCCACGGGATTAAATATGAAGCCTGTACAACCCCAGAGTTTAAGATTCCCATGAAGGATAAAGTATAAAGAGGGTGGAACTGAAAAAAAAAAAAAAAAAGAGGTTAAGCACATCCATCTTTCTTTCAAAATCTACATATATATTGGAAAGTGCAGGACTGAAGAACATCCATGACTAGGTCAATGACATATCTCTATGGTTCCTGGAATTTGAAATATTTTGAAGTAGGGTACAGAGATAATCCTTATTCTAGATTTTTAGATTTAATGGTATAGGGAAAGGCGTATCACAATCTGCCAAAGCTGGGATACAAAAATGACAAATGCAGTTTACTGTGTTCAGGACAACAATTCCCAGTGGAAGTGCTGAGATGCCAACTATTTGAGTGTGTTTACACTTGAGTTGTAATGAGCCTAACGGCAGGATCCTAATAACACTCTCACAAAACTGTATCAGGAATCTGTGGGGAGCAAGATGCCTATCCATTTGACCGGTGATTTTTGGAGCATTTTTCCCTAATAGCATGTTCTTGAAGATGCTGCTTACCTGAAGGCTTCTTGAAAGATCTAGGAACTGAAGCAGAACTTCACTAATTAGTAAATTCCATCACATTTGTTTGCATGTTTTCTCAGTAGATATTCTTGGTATCTGTACTGCCCAAAATTCAAATCCAGACTAAATGGTGTGATTCATTCAAATATGATTTATTCTAAGGCAGAATAAGCAAATAACCTGAGGACAACATTTTGAGGAGCAGTGGAAGAAGTGGCAGATTAAGTCTATATTACTAGTACTTTCCATTCTGCTCAATCTTATGGTAGTTCAAAAGAACTGAGGATGTGGTATGCACCGTTCTTTTCCACTAACGGGTACAAGACAGCAGTGTATAGGACTTAAAATGAAGGCTCTCTGGGTATTCCTGAGGCAAAAAAGTCTTGAATGCTCACTAGAAAAAACTTTTGAGATATGTTTTCCGTGATGATTCCATCTGCCATTGGAAACGGCTTATAGCACCTATCACCAATGACAAACAAAATTATTGTCAAGTATCATTGTCATTAAGCAACAATTTATTATTAATAAATATATTTTTGCAACATTTTTCCTCTAAATATCTGCCTAACAACCTTTGTTATTAAACAAATAACCCAAAACACTCTCATGAATACACTTCTGTTCAATTCTTGTCACCATAGATTGATGTCTTCTCACTGATAATCCTAAAAATGTCACTGAAACTGGCTTTTCCACAGCAATATGAAATGACATTTTTGTGTAAAATTTCCTGTCACCATAATTTATATTTTCAATTACGATTCATTGAGAATGCAGGATATTTTCTGGCTAGGAATTAGTCATATTAAAGACTGGCAAACTATGAATACTGATGGTAGCTGAATAGTCTTTGGGCCATTTATACTACTATTTGCCATGGGATAACAATCTATAAAAATGTAATCTATAAAAAATGTGCCCATCTTGTCTGAAAACAGGATTTGAAAAATAACACATCCATTTACTCTATCTGTGCTCTTTTGTCTTATGAGAGAGTACAGATTTGGGTACAACGGTCATTGCAATGGAATAAAGCGAGAGCATCTAAGCCAAAGGTTGAAAGTATGAAGATCTACAGTAATGCAGAAAAACATTAATAATAATAGTATGATGTTTTTAAAACAGTATAATGCTATCAAACTAGTATGACGCTATAAAACCTCAATGTTAAAGATCTCTAATAAAGTTTATAGTATAATTTCATGACACAGGCAGTGGAGGCATCTTCCCTAGGGAGATTTAAAAGCAGGAAATATGTGGTGGGAAGTGCACTGAAAAATCTAGAAACTTTCATCTTTAATTTCTACAGGGTATGATCTACTTTCAGTTACCCTGGTGTAAATGCCAAAAAAAGAAACCAAAATTGCAAATTCAGATCTTTCTTTAGTTCTTCAGTACACCTCTTACAATTATAAGGGCACATCAAGTGATGAAAGACTGGATATTCCTAATTTGGGACACCTTTTTCCCTGCTCTGCAGAAAGCAGATCCTTTAAAGATCAGTAAATATGTTTAACACACTGTAACGAAAGCAGTATAAAGGCCTATCATTCAAATAGGAAGAGATACCTAAAATGTGGACTCTGTGACAGAAAAGTATGTTCAAATTTTATTTTCCTGCATTGTCTTCAATCTGAGGAGCATCATTCCCTAAAAGTAATTTGGAAACTCATGAAATGGGTTATTAAAAATAATAGTTATTAAAAAAAACTTCCAGCAGTGATTAGGAGGCTGGAAACAACTTCTAACCCAGCAGAAAAGCCAAGAAGTAAAGGAACATATACACAGAGGTTTGGAGCAATCTGCATTTCACAATCGGAAAAAAAATAATCTACAATAGATTCTAAAAAAAACCCACCAAAACAAAACAAAGCAAGAAAAAAAGAAAATAAAAACCAAAACATATACGGAATCTTTAAGTAATGCATTTGCAGTTCTGTTCCATTCCTCTGTTTCCATATACACCTCTTCACTCATAATAATATCCATCATGCATGTGCACACGATGACATCGTTGACAATCTTTCATATCTTGTCCAGCATGATGCCATCACTGGTAAAAGAAAGAACTGCACCATCACTACCATCTTTTAAATGCTAAGAAAATGTGGTATTTAAAGAATCTTTGGCAGCCTGAAAATCTCTGCAGCAGAGATCTATGGGGACTACAGACAGAGAGTCTGTTTTTGTCACTGGGGGGTTCTGTCTTTAAAATGGTGGGCCAGAAACTCCTTACGCTCTGAGTGGTACTGCATAATCACAGAAAATGTAGTGATTCCATCTTGCCATTAAGATGAGTAGTAGGACCAATAGGCAAAGGGAAAAAAATGTAAAAATGACAGATAGGATAACTTGTGAACATTTGCTTCAGCCCTTCATGTACTGTTAAGTACCTGCGTTTCAGCACTCCTCTCAAGAGGTTGCGTGTGTCTGCGCATGCAATTATGGTATAAAACTGATAATATGAAGACCAGATAGAATTAATAACCTTTAGTAATTTTACAGTACAAATAGCAATGTAAATATCACGCAGCTTCAAAATTTATGTCCGATGGTGTCCTGCAAGCCCATCCATTAATTCAAGGAGTGAGTTTATTAATTTTTCTAATAGCTTGGAAAGCACAGGCATGTGACTGCTAAGGCTGGCAGATGAATCCAATTCACTTTGCACCACTTTCCCTTCAACATGGCATGATACCGTTGTATCTCTGAAACATATAAAACTATATTTGAAACAATGCACTGAACTTAAATGGTTGAGAACTTAAGCCCAGTTTTACAATGCCTACTGAAGCAGCACTGAAGATCAAACTCCACACGGGATGTCCAGGGACTGCAGACATAAGGCATCTACTAAATCACACACTTACACTTAGCAACAGACTAATTCAATCTGGAATTTCCCAAGCGACCGCTAATACAATACCATTACCTGCCATTTAAATGTTCTCATGCACTTAATAGACACTCCTTCAATGAATCTTTCAAGCACAGTTAAAGACTCTTAACTTACACTGCAGCATTTAGGTGGAAGTACTAAAGAAAATGCAATGACAGCCAACTGAATTACACACGTAATCACAAAAGGAGAGTTGAAAAGGGATTGCAGGATTTCTGCACTGATTCTTGCAACTATTTTTGCATCACATGCTTGCATATTGCAGTAAGATGTGTGTGCACCACCCAGGGTAACCAAGCCCATTCCCTAAGTTTAAAGGCATGTCCCTCCCACCTGACCCAGCACACCAGCATTAAAGAAATTTCACTGATACTCAGTGATTCTGCTCCAATAAGACAGTATTTAATAGTTTTGCACTGGAGTAAATTACTGAGTTTATTTCTTCTGACAAAGCTACTGCCTCTTTCCAAACAGTTGCCTCTCCAAGACTTAATTAAGTAAAAAACAATACATAAAACCTTCGTCATTGAAAACGGATGTAATCCAGTAGATAACGAGAGAGTATCTCCTGAACAAGATGTAGCATGAATGGGAATATGCCATGAAATAATAATACTCTACCAACTTGAAATTGTACCATGTTGCAGTGAAGTTCCTGATGTGATGATTCAACAGATGTGAGCTAGATAAAATATTCCTTCTGATTTTACATCGTAAAACTAAAGAATTATTTGATCTGCTATCCCAACCACCTGCTTTAAAATTTCATCTCGTTAACAATGTACTGAGACCAATAATTTGTTCTTGGCAAGAGTCAAATAATTTCCTGAGAGTTATTTAGTTCTAATTTGACAACCTCATGTGATGGAAAAATCACTTGTTTCTCTTGGCAATTTGTCCCAGCGGTTAATCACCTCCCTACTGAAAGTATTTGCCACATATTTAATTTGAATTTCTGGCTTCAGCTTCTACTAACTTGCTTTGCTAAATTAAAAAGCCTTTTATTACTAAGTGTTTTAGACATAGTTAGCAAACCACCTCTCAATCACATCTGTGATAAGCTAAATGTATTCTGATCCATATGAAACTGTATGTCATTTTCTTCTACCAAAAGCTCTGCTTTAGCATTCTTTTCTTCACCCTTTTTATTTCCAAAATTAAAACGGAACAGCCACAATCGAATGTTAGTTCTGCCACTGCTTTATACTGAGGTAAAATAACCCCACAGTCATTATTTATTACTTTGCTTTATTCTTTCAAATAGCTCATTTACTCTGTTGTCACTGCTGACGTTCATGTTGAACTAATTTGAAGCTCAAAAAAAGCAGCCTCATTTAAAGACTTACTACGGATACCTTTTTTTCCTTTGTTTCAAATTTCCCTCCCAAAAATGTTTAGTGTCTTATTCAGCGATTGATTCTGCAATTTAAAAACTATGTATGATCAGCAACTGGGTATAGGCTGGTATGAAATGAAACATCTTACAAAGGCTAAAATATGCTATATTTGCATTGCCATTTATCAACCAAACTTTTCATCTCATCAAGAGAACCAAATTCATTGCTGAAACGTTAACTGCCTAGAAAAGTCTGCTACTCCTCCTTTTACTACATCATTTTCCCTTAACCCTCTATTTATTGAGTCTTTTATTACACATACTGTTATTTTACCTGTAACTGATACCAAATGAATCAATCATGAAGCTACCTCTCATTTGAAATATTCAGAAACACTAGGAGTCCTTCTGTATTCTGGCATCCCACTGGGCTATGAGATCTACTAAACAGGAAAACCATGAGGCTGGAGATACCCTTACCCAAATCATTGAAGAATCATGGCTGCAAAATTTACATTATAAATTTTAAGACATGTATTCCTCAGATTTCATCATCTTAAAACAAGGAGAAGATAAAAACAATTGCATAGATACAAGAGGTATTTCTATACTGCTAAACATAAGGACCAGGGAATGATCCATGGCGTTAAAGTCACTTGGAACAGAGTTTTCTACTAATATTTGTGGATATGGCTACCTCTTTCCAGAGTAAACTCACTGTGTCACATTACCTAGTGTTTGAGCCCAAGTTGCCTCTGGACCCATACACTGCCCCTGTGACCCTAAGGCATAATTTGTATTTCCATTGGGGGTGCAGAGGGACAGACAGTTCAAAACATCCCAATCAAATGTTTTTTTCTAGTGACACACTGAAAGAAAATTGTGTATCTATCTCCTACGTGTGATCCGAAAATCTATTTTTCAGAGGGCAAAGTTTGGCTGGTTAGAGCTAAATGATGATGTGGGTAGAAATACCTGAAACTGGCACAATTTTGTTTCCACTGCCTGTTTGGAGTGATCTCTGAAGTAAACTAGGTTATTTCCCCCCCCCCCCCCACTTTCCCCCCAGATATGTATTAGAAATATCACCTTCAAATGTGGGTAAAAAGACATAAGGAATAGCTGGACAAGGGATTACGCACAGCTCTGAGATTCCATATGTGGAAGATATTACATTCGTCCTCCTAAATAACACATGTAAAGACTCACCAAGGTGATTCAAGGAAAAAGAACGCTAGAAAACAAGGAAAATTAAAGATCTTTCTCTTCCTTTAGATAAACACTGAACCAAATGATTAATAAAGCACATATAACTCCAAACACTTCAAAAATACTGCACGTGTATACAAAAGTTTTACTTTGGATCATCTTATTTGAATGGTCAAAGACGTACTAATGAAAACACCCTATATATAAAGGTATTTGGTGCGAAAAATTACCAACTGAATGCTTTTCTATTGAATTAAAATTTGATGTTGATTAGAATAAGCACAGCCAACGGGTAAAAACCACTATATATGTGATTATTTTTGTTTATTATTTTTTACTGAAAAGACTTGTAAAAGTATCTCCAGTGAAAGATTAATTTATTTTCTTCTAAACTCAGATGGAGGAGGAACTCTTCAGACAAACATTAACTAGATGAACAGTTCTGTTTATAATCTGAAGAGGGATTATGCAGGCTACACGGCAATTTTTATCATTGTATCACAAAAGTGCTTCATGATTATAGTATTTCCTGGATGCGAAATTATATCATAAACCAACATTGCCTTCCTGTAAACTATATAATATTATGTATAGAAACCATGTAAAGAAAGAAAATAAAATGTTACTCTAATGTTCGTGATTATATGCCAGACATCATTAATCTGGCTGCTTGACCTAGATTTGTTATATTGTATACACAGCAGCTGTGTTCATCTTCGTATGGAAAATGACGGAAAAGAAACTATACAGTATGAAATCTGGGTCCAGCAATAATTGTTGACTGTTCACTGAGCTCATTCATACATACTCCCTATGAAAAGAAAAAAAAAATAGTTTCCTCTTACAAATCTAGCTTTGCCAGAACTAAAAAAAAATAAAAAATAATCAGGCATAGATCAAATTAATTTTCCATGGAAGCAAAAAAAAACAGTTTATTTTCCTAGAACAACAGTTTCTCCAAAAGAGTAGGCTACTAAGAATTTTATTTTATTGATTCTGGTTTGATGATTTACTTACAAAAGAAATGATTTAGTAGATGGCTATTAAGCATGGAAAGGTGATGAAAAATGTGCCCATGCTAGAAGTTTTATATTTTTAATAAACAACCATTAGATATATTCAGTGCTGTGCATGGAACCATGCAAAAGTAATTGTAGTGATGGCATAAGTACTTAAAATGTACCCAGAAACCCAGGCTGAGAAAAGAATTCTGTACATAATCATATAATGTCTTAACACTGTTCAGTGCTTACGTGTTTGCCTGTATTGTTTATTTTGAAAAGAGCTGTACTTTTCTTTGTAAGTAATTCACATCAGAAAGATTCATACCCTATGAACCAACTTGACAGAAAAATGCAAGAGTTTCTCAATAAATTGTGCCACAATTTTAAAAAAAGTATATTTTTCTCCCAAGACCTACTGCCCTACAGCTTTAGACAGAGCAACTGCTAATGCAATCTTTATCTACATTGCCTGATAAATTTAATAGCAATAAGTACTACCTCCCACGCTCCATTCCAACAGAATATAAGAATGTCATATTAAATCACCTGTTAACAGCACAGGTTAATCTATAACTGTGCAAATATGTTTTCATATGAAACACGTTATTAATATATGTAAATGTAATGCAAACAAAAATACTGACAGACTACTTTCAGAAATTCTTAAAAAAAGTGTTCAAAAAATTATATAATAACAACAACAAAAAAGCATAGTATTTAAATTACATTTATTGAAATTCTTCATCGTCTTTTTGATTTTGATTTATTTGGCGATGAAATCACAGACTTGGAAAATAAGTCAGTAACAGTTAAATTGTCAATTGACAATCTGAAAAGTTGTCCCTTTTGACCCACCCCTTTATTTCTTCTTCTTAGAATGATCTTATACTTTCCAGAACAAAAGCATAACTACCTTATTTCTCACAGGAAAAGAAGAAAATAAAATCCAAGAGTAAGAAGCCAAAAATTAAGAGCAATCCTGAATCTCAGTAAAAACATATAAGGAAGCATTTGCAAGAGACAGACAGATGCACATACACAAACACAAAGATCCTCACCACACACAGCTGCAGAACAGACATTTTCTTAACCAGATTTTCTTCAGTATGAGCAATAAATGCTCATCATTTTAAAAATTAGGTCATTCAGGATCAACTGTTTAAAGAGATTATCATAATATTGGTACAGTAAAAATATTATCATAAAAATGAATAATAGTGAACAAACCCTATAAACACTGGGCAATTGACAGACACAAGACTGCAAGAGCATTAATGTCATGATATACGCTATTTTCCTGGGTTTTTTTATTTATTCATATAGACAGAATATAAGTCTATCTGAAGAAAAGGCCAATCTTTCAAACACTGAATCAGTGTTTGAAACTGAACACACTCATGGGATGAGCAGGAGATGGCAGATGAAAAGCCCACTTTTTTCTCCATGGTACACATAATCAGGGTCTTTTCTCTCTCCTTTTGTTATTCAAACAAAGTGAGTAGAAATTAGACTGCTTCTTTAAAACAAACACTAATATTTAGGTTCTCTCTTCAAGGCAATGTCATACATTGTTTTGAAGGGTACCGCTCTCACAAAAGCACAAGGAAATAACATATTCTAAGGAGCTATTTGTCTGGGAGATATGGAAAAAAAAAAAGTGCTAGGGTAACACCTGCTATACTCTTTCTTTCTCAAATGCTGTGACCCCGTTTGATTTCTCTGACTCAGCTTTCACTGATGGTTTAGAGGGATACAACACGGCTTGAATAATCCTACCACAGAAGTTGGTGCTGTCTGTGCTTCCTGTGAAGAGTCCTTGTGCTGAAGGAGTATGTGCTGAGGAAATGCATCACACCAGGTCTTCACAGGGATGAAGTGATGGAAACAGAGGAAGAAGAGCTTTACATAATCCTTCCAAAGTTTCCTTGGGGGTAGGAGAAGTCAGGCCCTCTGACTTCCATGGAAACAGTTAGGACTTGCACCATAATAACTGACAAAAAATATAGCTTCTTCCTTTCCTACAAAGTTCTCTCAAAAATCCTACATAGTTCTCTCAGGCAACTGCTGACTGTCTAATACAAACCAGAGAATGTTATAACAGTAACATACAGCCAGGATAAAAAGTTACTACATTAAAAAACTAGAGATTTTTTACGAAGAGAAAATCTTCTAAGAATTCAACACCTAAATGTCAGGACATCTTATTTTAAAAACCCAATAGTTACATGACATAGTATATGACAGTACAGAATCTAAGAGCTATACACATACCTTTAATCATTGTTTCTACATTTACTTGCACAGAAATGTGCCGTGCACGCCATACATTGTGACCTCTTCTTAATCCGTTCTACGCATATTCAGCATGCAGATTAAGACAGCTACTTTGAACTCTTCCAGACCTGACTATGTGGATGACATAGTAATAATGTGCAGTCACATCACAACAACACATTTCTGGAAGAGAGAGAACCGAGCATGAAGATTCTCTCAAAACGTTGCTGCATACTTCAAAATAAAAAAGTCTGTTTGTACTGATTATCAGCAAAAGGAAAAAAAAAACAACCAACCAAACAAACAAAAGAGTATTTTGGGTTCTTATGGAGCTAACTCACAAAGTGAACTAGGGCAAATCATCTGGCTTTTTTTCTGAAGATAAACCAAATCAGAAAAACATAAAGGGTTAAAGGAAAATCTAACTTAAAAAAAAAAAACAAACGTGGAAAATACCCAACAGATGGTACATCTGAGCTGAAGCTTCTGAGCTGAAGGAATCACAAAAGCAGGAGGAAAACCAACACCTTTTGATTTGTTTTCATACTATCTGTACTAAATAGAACTATTTACACCAAGCTGCATGAAATACCAGGGCAAATCTTTTTCAGAAGATTATTCTATTTATCTATTCTCAAAAACCTAAATTAAAGGAAGAAACGCGTCTTTTCTGAAGCCATACAACACCACTCAAAGAATAAAAAAAAAGTTCCCAATGACAGTTGGCTGTATCTGAAGGAATAAATTTTGCCCACCAAGTTCTAAAATACAGCAAAGTCCAACAAAAGCCACTCAAAACTCACAGTGCAGAATTGGATTATCTGTTCTGAAATCACTCTGGTGAAGTTCACTTGTTCTGTATTTAAGACAGGAATATTACAGGCCTGTGTGAAGCAAAGGCCTTGATAGATCTATGTAATGAGAACTACAGGGGCAATAACACCAAATACTTTAGGTGACTACAGCCATTCCTACGCTCCAGTATATTATGCTGATAACACTTTATAATGAAAGTGCATAAGGGAGATTACGGTGGAAATTGGTGATAATAAACACAACACTATTACATTGCTTCTCATTTGTTGCAACAGACTTTTTATGTGCAATTATGTAATTATGATTCCTAAAGAAAATTGAGATCTTCATTCCTTTGCTGTTGAGAGGTTTAATTCTTACATAATCCAAAAAGCCAATGATCATAAATTTGTTGCCTCTAGTCCATTATATTCTACTGGTATGATGGGATGAAAAGTTCATACAAATTCAGATTTCAAAAATACATTATTCCGGGGATAACTCTGAAACAACTAGATGATGCACTATAAACTTGAGGTGTTATTGTTGATATATTTTTAAGTACCTCACCACTGAAAGGTAGATTCATACATTTGGTATGAAAAATATCTCTGAAACATTAGTGTGAGATCACTCACCTTTGAAATACTTATAAAAATAATGAAAAACAACACTGTATGAGATATTTTCCCTGATTCTATATAATTTTTTTAAAAAGATGCTGACCAAATAAAGCCTCTGTTCAGATGGATAGCAGTTATTTCCTAAGAGGATGCACTGTTACTTGTAACACATTGAAAATTGCTGTTGGAGTCCAACTTTTAATGGAATAAAATCAGCTATTATTTTTGTTTGTTTTTAAAATTTTGATTATAAGTGAAACAGGCACAAGAGACCTCAGCTACAATGAACTCTTTGCTCTATTTCCTTCATAAATTTTCAGTCGTGGAATTAATAGCCCTAGCAAACTGGAGAAGCAGAAACTATGAAGACCTCATGTGATCATATCATTTTGCTTGCTAATATGGCAGCATTTACTAAAGGGTATTAAAAGAAAATAGGGACACTTTTATTGTTCTCCTTGAGGCAGAAAATACTGCAGTGAAGAGGTTCATTACTAAATATTTTACCACTGTCCAGCTGCCTTACAGTCAATTATGTTCAGTTAATGTGCATCTTAATGAAGATCTTGACATACAGTTATAATCACAAACTGTCCACTCCAATGTCAGTCTCCAGTTCATGATTGGTACTTTGTTGGCGTAATATAACAAACACTTTCTAATTATGTTCCAGTTCATTACAATTAAAACAGAGTTCGATAAAAGCAACTTGCAACGTTATTTATTTTAGCAAAGAGATAATCCTATTCTAGAGAAGAAGATTCAAGAAGTAATAAAATAATGAAAAATGCACAGACTAAAACTATTAATATTGTGCTTGGTCAGTCCTGAGGATCACTTTCAGTTGGTTATTAAAGTTATTATGTAAATATTCCCCACAGCAAATCAACACACTCCTCCAATGTTGTGTTTTGGAAGAGAAGATATATTAAAAAAAAAAAAAAGAATACCCCCAAAACACAAAAGTACGTCTGCAGCAGATTTCTCTCTGATTCAAAGGCCACAGAGGTTGCTATGCATAAAAACCAGACAATCACAGATCTACAAAGATGAATCTATTCATGAAATAAGAATACTGGGAAATGACAGAAAATGAGATATTTAGCAAAACATGCTCCATGGTTTCTTATGGAGATTTCCAAACGGAATATATCCTCTAAGTTACCACTCATGAATCCGTGAGTACATCCATGTTGCAGGTTGTGGGCAGAGTATTAACTAATATCAACACATCTGTATCTCAGTCCCCAGGGATGAAGGGGACCGGCAGCGCATGCCACAGGAGGGGGAGCACTTCTCAGGAAGTATCATTGACCACCACAGCTTGAATACAGAGTGTGCACCACGCAGCTAGCTTGACTTTTATGCCCCTTTTTAGATGAAGGTGATTCCATTAGCTTCACACTGGCAGAGAAGAAAAGAATACATTTTTCAAGGCATTAGGAATAATAGGTATGCTTTGGGGACAGAAACGGGACAAGAGGCTGATCCTCAGCTTCATTGCTTTATGAGGGTACAACTGAAAATTCAGCAGATTGTTACTGATAGAAGGAAAAAAAAACCCCAGCCCATAATCAGGAAATTCCTGTGGTATGAGGAAATCATATTTCAAAATATCCTTCCAATGAAAGACATGTCTGGTTTCAGCACTAGGAATAAATACATTGTTGCTCCAGAGAAGAATATGTGAATTTTACATGAGCATTTTTACAGTAGAAAACTGCTATTTATCACGTGCATTACGCAGTTCTCTAATTTTATCTATTACCATGGACCTCTTGTATTAAATCTTTCCTAGTTTCCTCATAAATATGTTTCTAATGCAGTAGATGATTGTAATTTTTACAGACGTGCAGGGAATAATACCCTGAGAGAAACAGTTCCACTTTTCATAAGAAGACATCGTGAAAGAACCCAAATTAACAGATAACCTATCTAATTTTAACTATTTAACATCCCGGGGAAAACAAACAAACAAACAAGAAACGATTAATTCTCTCAAAATACTAGGTAAAACAACAGTGAATTTCTTCCCACCCCATCCTCACCTGACTCTAGGTGATGAGATGCAGTAAGAGCTTGCTTAGACTCTTTGCAGCCTGGGTATATGCATGACAATTGTATTATCATTGTAGACTCCCAGTCAGTTAAGATTGATCTGAGCAGGTAAAATACAAAAATGCACAAGAATGCAGGTCACTGGAGAATTTAGAAAAGCTGGGTCTTGTACACTCAGCACCTTTCCTGCTTCAAAGAACAAAGTGATAGCCAGATGTGGTCACAGACTTGAAAATCCATTCTCCAATCGAGTGTGACTCAGGTGGTGAAAGAGTTAGAGTTTAACCATTTGAAATACAAAGAAAGCATCATCAGGAAAAATGTATTTTTTAAAACTACACAAAAGGTTGCAAATGCATGACTCATAACATTTTCTGATCGTATACATTTTTATTGTATTCATTGGAAAAAAAAAAAAAA
The DNA here is from genome assembly GCA_017639485.1 of Pluvialis apricaria. Lineage (NCBI taxonomy): Eukaryota > Metazoa > Chordata > Aves > Charadriiformes > Charadriidae > Pluvialis > Pluvialis apricaria. Next base: position 203,439,188 of record CM030007.1, read on the forward strand.
AGTTTGGTAACACAAAAAATATCGTTCTTGCTTTCGACATATCTCCTGAATGCCTGTAAGTGCTTGCAAGGGTCTTAAATTAATGGGAAATTGATTTTTTTTAACCTTTGTATTACCTCTGTGTTAATTTTCTCCCCCCTCTTTCCTCTAAAAGAAGTGACGGGATAAATTCCCTTCACCTAATGACAGCAGCATTAAAATGGGTTTGATTCACCTTCCAATTCCAAGTCTTGTCATGGTAAACGAAACTGAAGAAAGGAGATTTCTCCCTTCTGCTGATACTTTGGTTTGTACTGTATTCTCCAAACATGGCCTACCCAAGCAAGCAGCAGATGCCACTTCCCCTTATCATTGCATGGGGAATAGTTGTTTTTGTTTTCTCATTGCAAGTTGAGAATGTAGCCAGTGCTGTAGAAGGAAACAAAAGTCTCAAACACATGCTAACGTTTAAATGATTCAACATTTTGTATGCATCATTCTTCTATTGTTCTGCAAGAAGGATTAGTAAAAAATGAGCTAGTCCTCTCATCCAGAAACTAAAAATGGTTCACATGAGGCTTTCCTGGCATAAACAGAATACCAAGAAAGAAATACTGAGAGTGGTTAGGCCCTCTCTGCAAAATAAAGCTGTCTTCAGACTGAAATACCTCCATGTGAAGCTCTACTAGGGACCAGCACGCTAACACACACAGAAAAACTGGAAGTTATGACGCATGTGAGTAGTTGAGTTGACCTCAACTAAGAGGAGAGTAAAAATTACCTATGCTCTGCACCTACTACATAATTTTCAAATCAAGATAGGCAACTTGTGAAGGAAACACTGATTTTAGTGGGAAGCTACAGCCTAAAGTATTGTAAGCATTTACTGAGAATCCCCAGGAGTGACTCTTAACAGCTTGAAACGTTTTTTAAATCCAGCAAAGCAGTATCCAATTTCAGTTTGTAACAGAAATCAGACAGTTTTGCTCCTCTTTTTAGCACACAAACTTGCAGGCACACACACACACAAAGACACACCTTCTTTCATTAGCAAAGGAAGGAAAAAATATTTTAAACAATTCAAGCATAAGCTAAAGGTTCACTCAGAAAACCTTGTGAACAGAAGAAAAAGAATCAATGAGTATTTTCAATAATAAAGATAAAAATTTTAAAATGTTTAGAAGCTTATGAAAACACTAAGGGCACCTGCTTTATAAGGTACTACATAAGACCAAATAGATAACAAAAATCACCTAGTGACATGAAATCTTTTGGGCTCTGTAAGCTGCCTTCACGTATTGCACATACAGGCTGTGTGCCTGAAGCCTGCAGCACAACCACTGAGCCTCAGGAACCCTCTGCAAACTGAGGCTCGGCAGGGCTAGGAAATCATTCAACAATTCTACCGAATAACCAAAGCTAAGGTTACGCATATTGTTGATTCCTGCAGCGAACAGCGGTGATGTAGCATTTTTGGTCCATCGTTATGAAAAAGACCAAAACCATGCAAAATTTGTCACCAGATAGCTGAATTGATGAAAATCCAAATGCATGCAGAGAAATAATTTGTTTCCCAATGATGTGAACCACACCAAACACCTGAGGAGTGCCCCTCTTTCTTAATGTTCTCATGGTCTTCCACATAATACTGGGTGGAGAACAATTACCTTCTTATTCCCAGCCAGCTTTGCTGGCCAAATACATCTGGAATTGCAGCACTGTTTCCTGTTGCATAGGGGCAGACCTATCTAAAAATTAAGTGAGTGACCTTAGTCTATGCCATGCTGCAGGATTTACCAGCAGAGAAACTGTGTGAATCAGTTGGCAACAGAAAGCTTTTTTTATAGTAGGATAGAAACTGTAAATTTTAAAAACATTTATTTAAATTATTTAAACATACATTTAAAAGCATATCTTAAAAAAGAAACTTGAATCACATAAAAAGCTCTTATGAAGCAACTTTCATACTTAGCTGTATCTCTAGATTACCACTTAAACAAGACTCTAATGAGCAATGCAACTCCATAGCATCACTTTATCAACCTGTATTGAAATATGTCTCAATTCATATAATTCCCAACAAGGCAGCATTATCTACTGTGGTAATTCCAAGATTTTAGTATTTACCTCCTGAACAGAGAAGTTATAATGAAAAATATTTTTTTTTACTATTTAATACGCACAAAAATACATGCCAGGCATCTTCTGCATTGCTATAGAGTAACCTATTGTGTTACTAGCAGTGGGCACCCACAACAAAGTATGTTAAAACCTGTCTTGAAGAAGGCAATTCTAGGCTTCTGAGGTTACTTAAGAAAGGGGCTTATGCAAAATCAAATGCAATGTGGTTTTCAATTGCTTCAGTTTACTAAGCAACAGACAAAAGAAACCCCTCTGTCATATAAATCAATAAACAGCCAAAATAAAATTACTCTTGATAACCGTTGATCTAAACTGCATTCCTTCAGAAAGCCTGTAGTGAAAAAATGTCTATCCTTTTTGTAAGTCTAAGATAATAAAATGGTTTTTTCTTTTCATGTCTTTTCAAACACAACAAGCAGTTAGGGAACAGAGGTATTCGAGGACTATCTTAATTCTATTGACCAAATGCTTGTAAAGTTTGCAAGTGATTTGGATTCCAAGGTTTTTTTCTGAGCTCAAGAGCATTATTTTCTCTGGAAAACTACTGCCACTGAAAGCAGAAAACTATCACTGTGAACCTGTCCTCAAAATAAGACTCTGATAGGGCACGACTAATTTGCTAACTATAGAATATTGTGGGCATCCTGCAAGCTTTAATGAGTGCAATAAACACAGAAGCACGAACAGGCAATTAACCTCATTTTCTTTGCAAACAATGTCCAGAACAGTTTTTGTGCTATCACATACCATATGAAAAACTAGAAAGTGCTGCTGGGCTTTTAAGATACAAACAATAGGTTTATATGTCAGCAACATTACTTTCAAATATCACATGCTTCTCTGCAAACTTAAGTGGGCCCGTGTGGAGCTCATTGAGGTTCAACAAGGCCAAGTGCAAGGTCCTGCACCTGTGTGAAGGCAACCCCTGATTTCAATCCAGCCTGGGGCAGGAAGGGATTGAGTAGCAGCTCTGGAGAGGACTTGGGGGTACTGGTGGAAGAAAAGCAGGACATGAGACAACAGTGTGCGCTCCCGGCCCAGAAAGCCAACTATATCCTGGGCTGCATCAAAAGAAGTGTGGCCGGCAGGTCAAGGGAGGTGATTCTGCCCCTACACTCTGCTCTGGTGAGACCCCACCAGGAGTACTGTGTCCAGCTCTGGAGACCTCAGCACAGAAACGACATGGGCCTGTTGGAGCACGGCAAGAGGAGGGCCACAAAAATGATCAGAGGGCTGGAGAATCTCTTTTATGAGGACAGGCTGACAGAGTTGGGGTTGTTCAGCCTGGAGAAGAGAAGGCTCTGGGGCCTTTCAATATTATTGTGGCCTTTCAATACTTAAAAGGGGCTTATAAGAAAGGTGAGGACAGACTCTTTGTAGGGCCTATTGCGATAGTACAAGGGGTAATGGTTTCAAACTGAAGGAGGGTAGGTTTAGACTAGATATAAGGAAGAATTTTTTTATGATTAAAATGGTGAAACACTGGAACAGGTTGCCCAGAGAGGTGGTAGATGCCCCATCCCTAGAAACATTCAAGGTCAGGTTTGACGGAGTTCTGAGCAACCTCATCTACTTAAAGATGTCCCTGCTTATTGCAGGGGGGGTGGACTAGATGACCTTTAAAGGTCCCTTCCAACCCAAGCTATTCTATGATTCTGTGACTTCTTGACAGATACAGACAAGTCCAAGGCAAATGTCCCTTACCTGGGCAGAAATAACTCTATGCAATATTACAGATTTCTAGGCTGACTGCCTAGAAAGCAACTCTGTAGAAAAAGATGTGGCGTCCTTGTAGACAATAAAATGAACATGAGTCAGCAGTGTGCCCTTGGAGCAAAGAAGGCTGACAGCCTCCTGAGCTGTATCAGTAAAAGTGTAGCCAGCAGATATAAGGAAATAATCCTTCCACTCTATTTACCATTTGTGAGATTACATCTGGAGTGCTAAGCCCAGTTTTGGGCTCCCCAGTACAACAAAGGCATGAATGTACTGGAATGAGTCCACTGTGGGTCACCAAGCTGCTCAGGGAGCTGGAGCACAGGAGCTTCCAGGGGAGGCTGCAAGAGCTGCATCTATCTGTTTAGCCTGGCGAAGAGAAAGCTTGGAAGACCTTTTCGCTGTCTACAACTACCAAGCTGGAGGACAAAGAAAAGACAAAGCCAAACTCTTCTTGAAGGTGCACAGCAACGGGACAAAGGCCAATGGACTTGGGAAGTTCCAGTTAGATACAAGGGGGAAACAGTGGGACAGGGACTCAGAGACACCATGACATCTCCATGCTTGGAGACATTCAAATCCTGGACATGGCCCTGAGTAGCCTCCTCTAACTGCATCGGCTTTATACAAGTAGCTGGATTAGATGGCACTATGGAGTTTCCTTTCAACCTACACAATTCTATGATTCAAAAACCATTTTTGGTTTTATAGTACTCAATGTTACCTCTCAGCAGTCAGGCATTAGTTTCTTTGCAGTATATTCACTAAACAAGTATTTTTGCATACAGTTTTTCTTAATAAATCCTATCCCAGCTAATAAAAGCTAGGTCCAAAAAAAGACACAATACTCTAAAAAAACCCTAGGTATCTCATGACACAGTAATGCAACTGTTTAATTGAATCTTAATTTTAAACCAGAATAGATTTTTTTAATGCATAAAGTCAGCACCATATGCAGTTATCCAAAATGTAATACTGCTTATAATCTCAAACAACTGTAAAAAAGGCTATACGTAACAAACATAAGTCAGATAAAGTAGGAAAGTTGCCCTGTTTCTAAGTAAATATTATATTTGCAGATGTTAAAACCACCTTATGAACTCCCAGATACTACTGCTGTTTCCTAGCTGAGTTATGCAACTATATAAACTCATTCTTCATAACAGGTTTTTTTATTTCTAATTGTGTTTTTAAAAGTATTCTTTTTTCCATTAAAATTAATGTCAGTGTCTGTGTAGTTTATCAGATTGGTTGCAGTAATCTCAAAAAAAACAAAGCCTTTGTCTTTGGTATAATGATGTATCATATAGAAGAAGTGAAAACTTCACAGAAAGCTCTTACAGTGACTCAGCAGAGAGTTTAAGGAACAATAGGTGGATTTGTTTTCATTTATTTGCAATATCTGGCCCTTCTGATAAAAACTTGGAAGAAAGACAAGAATTAGTAACAAAAGCCCAGAACTTTCAGAAGCATGACTAAATCCAATAATCCTGAGTGACCAAGGAAAGGTTTTAGATTAATTTGACACAACTAGCTAGTCATTAAGCAAAGTTTTGATATATGTTGATAGAATTTATTTAAAAAAAAAAAAGAAAAAAAAAGGGTTTGATACAAGGATACATTTGAAGTAGGTACATTTTAGTCAGGAATCTGGTGTCCAAATGTACATGTCAAAAGGCTCTATATGCCTTAGTTAGTGTCTTGTTTTTCAGTGTAATGATCTCTGGGCACCTAGGGTTTTATCTCTATCATGCCTACCATTACCTCATCATCCGTGGACACCTAGAGCTTTCTCTCTCTCATTTCTACTGCTGCTTCAGTCAGAATGTTTCTATCCTTACATTAATTCCTCTGGAGACTATACCTAAGCTGTCGCTGCTGGAACAGGAATTGAAGCCAGATCTCCCACAGCCCAGGTAAAAACCTTAATCAGCAGACACTGACTTACGCTTCTGCTCACCCCTCTTTGCTCCACAAATTGGCAGTTCTTGGCTGCGCAAAGGAACAACTGACTTCACATAGTTGCACAGGTGCCAGGACTTCCCACCACATTATACAAGACAGCTATGAGCCAGTCTCTGTCCTGAGAGGTGCACTTGAACCCCCTCAAGGTGAAAGAGAAGCTCAGCCCAGTAAAGGCCATAATCTCTAAGATATAGAAAACGTAGGTATCACCCCCCTCTCACATTGACATACACATATCCCTCCTCTGCTTCCCATTCTTTAAGAGCAACAATAAGAATCAATCAGGACTTCAGAAGTGCTGTGGTACCTACCAGGTTGTGGATGGCAAATGGAGGAAGGTGCCATCCTGAACATCCTGTGACAACTTGAAAAAGGAGCTTGATCTCCACGGCGAAGAGGGGTTTCAGACAAACTAGCAGTGCTTATTGTTTCCTACCGGCTACTCGTAGACAGTCCCAGCCAGGCTGGGCAGGTGCTTCTCCCATTTCCTTCAGACCTCATTCCAAGGCACCTATTTTTCCCCAGCAACATACAAAGATTCAAGAAATCATAACATAGGTTCCTGGATTTAGCTACCAAAACCTTTTCCTGAACCTTGAAATTAGTATTCACCAATAGTCAACTATTAAATTTTACTTTACTTTTTTGTTACAAAAAAAATTTACCTGGCAACTGCCATGTCCAAAATCTGTAGAAAGATCTTCTACATGCACTAGCTACAGATTTCACAAGTATATTTTTTCTCCTAAAATCTGCATCATCTGTTCACTCCTGAACTGCCACAAAATAGGATTGTTACCCAGCTTTCAAAAAGGAAATGTGCAACTGACTTCAATTTTACTCCAAATGATAATAAAGGTACTAGAAAAAAGAAAGTGTTCTTTGCCTATGACAGACAATGAAAATATAGAACATATATTGCTATAAGGACAACACAACAGCAGGTCAGTAATTTATTTTTCAGAAACTGCAACTTATTCACTCAGTAGATGTCTCAGTAGGATACTATAAAATCATAACAAAAGATATCCCATAATAATCTTTAACATCACAGTGCAAATGTAGAAAACATCACCACATAATTCCACAAGAAGAGGCTTTTAGCGGAGAGAACCGGCTACACAAGCTGGAGTCAGATGACCCAGATTCAACCCAGCTCCTCTAGTGACTCAGGGCTTATCTACCCAGGGAAAACAACCTATAATAGCTTCTCCTACAGACACTCTTATTCCATTAGTCCAAAAATTTCTTTGTTCAGGTAATTTAGTTCACTTTAGAATTTAACTGAAGACAGCACAGAATACTTACCATGTTTAAATTTCATGTGCCAGCTTATTTTGCAACAGGTTCAGTGTGTAAACAAGAGTTGATGATAAGGCTCAAAATGATCAGTATATCATTTGGTGCTTTGATTTATTCGAAGCATAAATGGCAATAATTTATGTCAGAATAAATAAATCAGAACAGTATATTGAATCTGCAAATATTCAAGAACCATGTCTAGATCCTCAAATAATATCACACATATCTAATACAGGCATTTAATTGGATTTTTTGTTAAATTGTCTAATGATTACGTACAACACTATTTTCTGACTTCTATTCCTCAGCAACTCAAAGAAACATTAGCTAGTTCCAGATACAGAAAAATTGAAAGAGATATTTCTTGAACAAGAAGGCAGAAAATTGGTTTCCCTTATAGGAAAATTAAAGAGGCTTCCATTATCTATGCACAAAATTATTTGTTAAATAGCATATTAGGGTGCAGTCAATTAATACGCTGCATTTAGAAATTCTTTTAGTTCCAGTTGCACTTATCTATTTTTGTGAAGCAGCTCTGAACTGTAATTTAAATGAAAAACAATTCATAAGTGAATATAAAAAAAAAAAGTTGTGCTATGTCTATATTATAAATACACAGAAACAAAAATAGGCAATTACGTCTTATTCTTTAATTTCCAACTGAATGGAATATCTTAAAGCTACAGGTAGTCTTACTACTTATTTATGTTTGTTATGGAACTGACCGGCAATAACTACGTGTCTCCTGGCATCCCTGGCATTTCAGTAATCAAAATTCACACTTGCTTGTTTGTGCAGACTAAAGCTAAGACTACTTAGTCTGAAAAATTTGTTTTCAATGGAAACTACACCAGGAAAAGACAAAGCAGCAGCATCTGATGGAATTAAAATGTGTTTACAACCAAATATCACAAACAAAACAGCACTAACAGAATTATTAAAGACATATTTCTGTTCAAGACTTGTAATATTCCTGCACAGAAGTTTGAATCTGTAAGTATTACACATCAAATAAAAGTCCTACTGGTTTTGGCTGGGATAGAGTTAAATTTCTTCATAGTAGCTGGTGTGGGGCTATGTTTTAGATTTCTGATGAAGGGTGTTGATAACACAGGGATGATCTCGTTATTGCTGGGCAGTGCTTACACAGCATCGAGGCCTCTTCCGCTTCTCAGACTGCCCCGCCAGTGAGTAGGCTGGGGGTGCACAAGTTGGGAGGGGACACAGTTGGGACAACTGACCCCAACTGACCAAAGCACACAACGTTGTGCTCAGCAATAAAAGCTGAGGGAAGAAGGAGGAAGGGGGAAATGTTCAGAGTTGTAGCGCTTGTCTTCCCAAGTAAGTGTTACACACGATGAAGCCCTGCCTCTTTGTCAGATGCCTCTGCCAAACATGATATGATAAAGCACTGCAATTTGCTAGTTACATTATTTTAAAAATTCATATATCGTCCTGTAGCAGTGAGAGTTTCTCATAGCTTTTTCTCTTTTCAATAGAAGTTATTTTTCACATAAACCAAAAAGTCTAGGTCTGCCCCACAGAATGGTAAATGATTTTTGTCTTTACATCATGCAAAGTTTCAATGTGGGATACTATAAGGAAGAGGAATCAGGATACTTTTAGGAAACTGACTGTTTGTCTCCTGTATGGATTTCAAACAGTTGACAATTAATACGTGCCAAATTTCCATTTTATCTAAAATACATTTAAAATGCGGTCTTGCAAGTGAGTGAACAATCTGTTTATATTTGTGGACTGCTTCCAGGAAGCTACCTCCTCCCTCTTCCCTTAACACTATCCTACAGACATTTTAAAAAATAAGTTGTCACAACAGTCTTTCCCTTCTCCACCAAAATTAGACTGATCACTGCTACCACTTACTGAGAAAAAAACACATCTGATTTAGCAACAGTAATATTCACATGTTCGAGTCTGCCCTCACTGAAATAAAATTTGTGGCCATCCCCTCTTGCGTTCCAAGTTTGTTTTTTAAAATCCCAAACATATATGCAGATTCAATGTCTGTTTATTGCTACGGTAAGGCTAAGAGCATCTGTGTAGCTTTTCCTGACCACAATCTTAGTTCTTCCTTCAAAAGAGGAGGAGGAGGACATGCAGCAGGAAGAAGAAGCTGTAATTCAGTAGCAGCCTAACGCTCTTGGTTACACCATTATTTCACTTTTTTTCATGCTACCAGATCTTCTTTTCATTCACTGACTATGTTACTGGCACTATCGTTAGACCAGGCTATCAAGGCTTTAGTCCCTTCAAAGAGTGATGAATGTTCCTGGTATTCCATATGTTTTGTGACATTTGAGACTCCCAAGTACTACGTTTAATCAGTGCAATATGCTTCAGTGGTTCTCATCGTCAGACAATCTCAAAGTCAAAAAGCAACAAAACAACCTCCCCCCAAATCCTTTTAAATGTGATACTTTATCACAGTTGCCAGCATAAATTTTCCATTAGTGACAGCTCAGTTTTTCTTCCAAATTCACATATGTACCACTTTAAAATATTCATTCTATTTATGGAACACACAGAATTATGCAGTGAGTTATAGTATGTGAACACTCATAGCCAGATTTAAAACATGTGAATGGATTTCATTGAGATGTGTGGAACACTCCTAAGAGATTTATTTTTTTTTCATGATCCAAAGACAGTATCTCTTGAGTAGTTTAATAAGATCTAATTTAATTAGCTGATCAGAAGATATATTTGAGTCTTACTGACTAAGTATATTTTACTATTCATGTCAAAAGACTATTTGCTTAATTCTTCCATTAACAACTCACATAAATTTCAACTCCAAAGACAGAATAGTTAGGCACATTTGTTTCCAAATCACTTATTGCTGATTTTTCATTACCTCTTCCATATTATAAGCTTTTCTATCTTATTGCTATTCTTTATATATATTATATAAAAATATCAGAAAATAATAGTCCTGCTAATATAAAGTCTTATTTACTTGAATCGCTATGTCAGATAAAAGTTAGGTGTTGCTCGTCAGAAAATATTTATGGCTGAGTTTTTTTTAACTTTCAAAAGATCAACATAAAAGCCCCAAACCCTTCAGAAATTATTAAAAAATAAATAAAATCATAATACTTCAATGTTCTTACAGTTTTGGAATTTCTACAAAACACTGGGAATCCACACAGATCCTAGAGCACTGTATGATGTAAAACCTGTTTCCCTACCTACCGCCACATTTGGAAGCCTCAGTCCATTAAATCAGGCATTTCCCTATACTCAAGGCAAGAATAAGACCATAGGAAACCGAAACAACACTCAGTCCCTTTGTGTTGTAACTAGTGAGTTCCTTCCATTCTGTATCCATAAAAAAAAGAAAAAAAAAAAAAAGACAACAAGGAATTTGTAGTCTATCTTATTGCATATTCATACTCACAGAGGTGCTCTACAGACTGGTAAAACGAAAATAAGGTAAAATAAGAATCCCTTCCTTCATTCTTAGCATAAAAATGCGGCTCTACCAGGCATACAAGTAGAAGCATAAGAAAAAAAAATAATTTAGTGTGAACATGAAACAATGAGAAATGGTTGAACAAAAAAAAAACATAAACATCAAATCCTTATTAATTTCCTTTCCAAACGCATCATTGGACCATTGGAAGTTCTTCATATTCTAAAGAAAGAAGAGAATTACTGTGATTCCTTATTCTAACTGGAAACGTCCATTAATCTTTTGCATGAGCCTTCTTCCAGCAAAGAATGATGGTCTGATACAAGCAAAATTTTCTAAACAAATCTATTTATATCTCAGAGCTTAAGGTCAGTATCAGGACTATCTCCATCAGCATTGCTGGCAGCTGGTCTGTCCATCCAAGGTCTCCTTTCTCTGCACAAGGCTGCCAAGAGTATTGATGTGGAGCAGAACTCCTAAGGTTTCTGGGCTACTAAGGAAGAAGGGCAGCCAGACCCCCAACAAGTCTGTTTGCCTGCTCAGCAAATACATGTTGAACTAAGTCACAGCTGACTCTTTTCCTGAAGAACCTAGCTGCATATCTGGCCATCTCGTCATTTAGGTAACCAGCCCTTGGGCAACAACATGGACACTTATGCTACTTCTCCAAAGCCCCGAGACACCTAGGCAGCCTAGGAAGCAGCTCTGGCAGCCATTCAGCTTGGCAAAAAGATTTGTCTTTTCTATTTCTACTGTAATCAGAGGTGGTAAAACACATAAGTTAAAAATTTAACACAGCCGTGAAACTGCATCCCATATTCCAGCAACACTCACAGAATAATTTACTGAAAAAAGAGAAAAAAATCCCCCCCCCCCAAAGCCCCCAAAAAATCCAAGCCCTACAGCTAAAATAGATACTAGAAACCAGAAATGAAGGGATAGAAAATTATATCACATAATCAAACCACATAATTTTTTGTGCACCTTGTTCCCTTGTATCTAGGTAACCCAACCTCAATCTATACAGGCAGAAACAGAATTCTACCGGCTTCAGGCAGCACAGAAAAGGCCACATGCCATCTTCGCAACAAAATATCTCTTAAATATCCCATAAAAGCCCACCTAAACATTGCAGGAAACTTACTGTAACTGTTCACATACTATTTTGTAAATACCAGGCACTCTCAACCTGAAGACCAAATTTTCAAATTAAAATAGAAACCATGGCTGTTTTATGTGTCTTGGACAAGCCCAAAGTTTCAAACATATGCCTTTGTGTCCGCCACACCAACTGGCAGGAACTCTTCTTCCAAAACTTCATGATGTTTTTTGAAATTTAGGCTTAAAACTTTCTTGTTAGGATGCCCTCTCTCTCCCTTTTGCTAACATAAAACTGTGCTCACCAGAAATACCTACTGTTGCCTCTCAACTCATCTGACTAACTAGTCAGCTTCAGGGAAAATCATTTCAGCATATATTTAGGTTCTGTTTCAGACCTGCCATACATCTGAAATTCTGTTTCGTTTTTGGGTTTGTTTTGTTTTGTTTTTTTCCAAGGGTATCAGTTACTCTAGTAAGAGATACTTTCCCTTCTTTCAACAAACCACCCAACAAGAGTCGACAGACTGCCAAGGTGCTATAACCGCAGCATGCTGTGCAGAGTAACACTATGCCATCCCCTTCAACTCTTCTCTCCTCTTCTCTTACCTTAGACTGTAAGCTTTTTGGGGCAGGAATTCTTCCTTTTCTTTTTTTTTTTTTTTTTTTGTTTTGCATAGCACAAAGAGATTTGGGTCCAAGGCTGGGCACTGTGGTATTACAAGCACTCAGGAATAACATTTAATACATGAATTTCAGCTGAAGTAAAATTTTATAGGAATATTTATTAGTATACATACATTCCCTACTACGGATGCAAGATTTTTACTGTTCAGAAGAAACATCTAGTAAAGTTTGCTTTATTACATTTACTAGATTAGATTTATTAGGATTTATTAGATTACCACTGTATTATCTATGCAATAAACATGTCTATATACGTAGCAATGCAATCTATACTTGGCAGACTTGAACACAGGAACTATTTGTTTTTAAGCACAACTTTTAAAGGACTTTTTCCAGGAGAAATACACTATCTGAATGAGTAAAAACAAAATAATAAACTATGATTATTTTTTGGATGATACTGTAAAAATAATTGAAGAACATTGTATTGAGTAGTAAACAAACCTGGGCAACATAAGGAAATTAAAACTAGAAAAGTAAAATTGAATACAGCTGGAAGGCTGATTTACAAGTGATTTTTGTCTTACAAAGAACCAGCAATACTGCAATAAAAAGCTAGAGGTGCTAGTAAACAGTGAGTCCAATATAACTGTATAACAGAAAATAGCAATCAAACACCTAACCACTCCTGAGGGTATCCCATCATACGCCTCCAATGTGAGAGCCTGTCTGTTGTATAATAACCACTATAATTTAATTTAAACTATGGCAGTCAGTTTGGGTACCTGAACTCCATTAAAAAAAAAAATATGAGAGAAATTGGAAGCAATTCAGAGAACAGCTACTAAAATACTGAAAGAGTTGAAGGGACTGAGTTTTGTGTAAAGGTCAGGAGAGTTAAAAGGCAGTAGAAGGCAATGTGGCATCACTGAGAAAGGACTAAACTAACACAATAGCTTCACCAGTAATCCAGTGTGTAACCTTAGGCATATCTCCCTCCTCCTCCTCCTCCTCCTCCTCCTCCTCCTCCTCCTCCTCCTCCCTTTCCTTTTTGTTTTTTGGCAATTTGAATAACTGCACAGATGCAGACAGACACTGAACTCGTTCTGACTGTGTTGCACGATGGCTGAATGGGAATCATCTCCAACCAGAAAGAGATTTAATGACACTGTGGTGGTGTGTCCAAGCTAACAAAACATGCTGACATCTTCTCTCTGTATTTACAGTCTCTCTGGCCCAACTGGATCATAATGTTTGGTTTTGTAATGTAAATAAAAATATTTCAGACATCAGCAAAATGACAGCAAAAATAAATTTATCAAAATACCCATATACAGTGATCTTCATCTGTCCATGTAGAGGCAGTGTAGCCAAATAAGCATAACACGTGACAATGTTATCATATCAATAGACATCTTTGGGACAGGCCTAAAACACAGCCCCAATTTGCAGTTTAGAAAATGATCCACTGGGGAGTATATTTTCAGATTAGTACCGTCTGTGCCTTCATTTATTTTGGACACTCCAGCATCCAGCTATAATCATCCCTGAGACATCACAGGTCCTGTAGACAGAATGAGGCAGTGCTGCTATTACCTAACTCAAACCCGCAGTGTGACAGCTAAGGCAAAGGGGAGCCCAGTTCAGGCTTCAAAGCTTTTAGGTTCAGGTAAATGTTTTTTTGTGACGAGTGAAAGCCAAGCTCCCTGCTGCTGCGGCTATACTTTTACCAGCACTCATACCAGCTCATTTAAATAGCCTGAGCATAAGATTTGAGAGGCCTAAATATCTCGTCTGTATCAAGAACATCATCTTTCCAGTTGTCTCTTTCTGTATCTCTCAAATCAATTTGTTATCTTGCATTAATGACTACTTTCACTCATGTCCTCAAATAACAGAAAATTCAAGGAGTTTCTGTTTCATGAGCTGGAGAACCTCTGGCCTTACTTCTGCAAATATAGGTTTTGAAATGCAGCGCTTATCTAATAAATCATGTAGAAATTGCTCCTTTGCTAATTAACGCAAGTCTGATGGCTAGGAAAATACTAATAGACTGCATGCAAAGCTTTTGCATTACAACAATTATGCTAATGTTCTATGATGCATTTTTCTTATTTTCTTTTTAATTGTAGAGACACAGAACATAATCCTGTGAATATCCGAAATTGATGGCACTTATTATCAAACTGAACACTAGGCAAGCTCCTTTCTGACTTCTAACATTTTCTGCTGCCAGTATTTTTTTGTTTTGTTTTGTTTTTTAAACAGCTGTCTCTAGAGACTCACAGGCATGAGCAGCTCTAGAAAAGATCCTCTCTTCCAATACTTGGCTCCGTATTTTAAAAGATGCAGCCAGCATCCTCTCCCTGCAGACATTCACTCGGGCGAACGGGAAGACTCCTATGAGTCATGGTACAGCGCAGGCAAAGCCAGCCAGCCTTCCTTCGCTTATTTCATAAATTTCGTGATTAGAAATGTAGTTGCCATCTGCACAGCAAGCGGATTAGATCCAGATATGCATCATGTATACCTACGAAGGGCAGAAGCACAAACTCACAACTGTCTGTGTATGAAATTCGTACAAATTTTTAATGTTTATGCACAATGCTATATATAAACACTATGCTTAAAAATTCATTCTCAGAAATGGAAACTTACAGAAGAGTGATGATCACATAACTGCAGATTAATTTACCACTGAAGCTGTTAATTGTTAAGCAGTGCATTCCTATTTTCACTCTATGTGTCAGAATTTCAAGGCTGTCTGTTTCCCTGTTCCCCTGTTTCTTCATTTGTAGATTTTTTCAAATCGGTAATTCTTAGGGTTTATTTCCATTGCAGGGGTAAATCTGGCTGCTGCTTACCTGCAGTGCTAGTGTCATCTGTACTCATCCAACAGTACCTGGGCCAATGATAGTCAAATACCCAGTCCCAGCAGCCTCTTCTGGGGTATAGGCAATTTTTTTCCCTGTAATTCCCTG
Source organism: Pluvialis apricaria (assembly GCA_017639485.1). Classification (NCBI taxonomy): domain Eukaryota; kingdom Metazoa; phylum Chordata; class Aves; order Charadriiformes; family Charadriidae; genus Pluvialis; species Pluvialis apricaria. The sequence goes on from CM030007.1 coordinate 203,454,431, forward strand.
CCCGTGCCCAAAGACGGTGGTGTTTGTGGGTAAGAACTAGCTGTTGCAAGCCCCAAAATGCTGCAGCCTAAAGTGATTGCAGCACTAGTGTGGGTGTCACACTTAACTTTGTCTTTAAAATGTGCTTAGCCTTGATATTTAAATTGCATGTGGCAGTGCGGACAGGTAACTGCCTCACTTGCCCTTCAACCAGTTTTTATACAGTTTTCACATTAAAACCCTTGGAAATTTTGCCGTGCTAGTACAGGAGTGCACCCAGCCTGCTCGGCCAGCAGGTACAGCGGCCGCAGTGGACTCAGCGGGACAGAACGTGTGGGGACATGCCCACCCTTCCAGATCACAACACGCCTCAACACAAACCTGCCTTCAGTTTGACGTTTTAAGCTAAAGTGCTGGGGAAATTGCTGGCATAGTTGAAATACAGCGCTGGTGTGATTGGTGTATGTTCTGCGCCGCCAGTTCTGCTGCAATGAACAGTAACTTCCAAAAGAAGCCTGTTAATACCTGAGAGCTATAACATTTTACAAGGCTGCAGCCGCATTTACTTTAGCTTGTCTATCAAAGCACGTATTACCATGAAGGCTTAAGTGCAATCCTTTCTCTCCTTCAGGTGGCCATGACATAGACAAATAGCCTTTTTAAAACCAGTCAGCAAGTGAATCTAGAAGCCTTTTTTCGGCAAATCGAACAAAGCATTATAGAAAATTAGTTTAAAATAACAAAAAGCCTACACGCTTACCTAAGCTTATTAATCTTATACTTCAATACAGCCCATGTTATGTAGGCTTTACTTTGAGTTATGGCAATATAAATGATTCACTCTGAATTTCTGTAGAAAAATCTCTGTCACTGGAGATTGCTTGCTCAGTCCAAGGGACACCCCTTTTCCAGAAAGACCAATCCTGCCCAGGTAAAGCAGAGTTCACTTTTAGATGCGGTGATGGTTACTAATACTGGGATTAGATGTGAAGTCCTTCTTTTGTCTCAAAGTGGTTTTCCATCAGGCAGTCCAACAAGGCCAAACTGGGTCATTCCCAGAACATCCTTTCCATTTACTATGAGTAGAAGGGCAAATAATCACAACTTCTGTGTTTCTTGGACTGAAGGTTTCTAATCCATGAATGAAAGACACTGTGCAACTGATTATAGCTACAGCTTGAAATCACTAACTAGAAATTTTAATTTTTTTAATATATATTTAGCCTGGGATTGCTTTTATTTTTGCTGTATTGAAATATGTGTAAAAACTAGTGTTTACTATTGTCAAAAAACATTATGTTCTTTCACAAGATGAGGAGGCTTAAACCACTCCTGTTACTAAACTCCTGGGATAATCGCTATGTATTAGTACTTTCAGTAACAACTAAACTTGATTTAAAGACTTCATACCTATGAATCTAAGGTCGAATTTTCAAAAATGGAAAGAATCACCTCAGTGCACAAGTCTCACTGAAACTAAAGAGCTAATCAGGAACCCAAACTTCCTCACATGTGCCTAACTTTAAAACAACCCTCCACCTTCGCAGACTCATCATCAAAATTGTCATCAACATACACTGCAGCAAACAAATCTTCACCAGAATGAAAAATGTGGAACTTGCCTCGTCAACATCTGGAATAAACACCTGACATAACAGAGCCATCAAAGGCATGGATCCTACACATGCACACACACACAGGGCACCAAACACTGTTATAAAACTATGCAGGTCAAAGTGGACAGACCTTCCAATACCAGAATGAACTTACATGTGAAAACAGTAAAAGACAGGACATGCAGTTAATGGAAGAACAGTCTCCACAAAACGTTTATTACATTTCTGATCACTCAACCTCCTTCTCGCAGAGATTTACCAAACACCTCCAAAAGATAAGCTTGGGAACTAAAACTTACAGCTTTGCCAGATACTAAAAATCATGGACCTAACAGCAACACATTATTATTTCTCTCACATCCTCTCCCCAGATAACTCCTCCATGTTCCACAGGTAATAATTATCTGTCTCTTTTCATCCCACAGAGCTAACAACTTGAATACCTCCAGCCTTGCTAGCAGCTTCTACTGTCCCACAGGTAAAAAAAAACCCTACCATTGTTTCTCAAACTGTATATTAAATGAACATAATTCAGTTAAACAGAGCAACTATTTTCAACACGTAGTGTTTTACTTCAGTTTTGAAGAAATGGTTTTATACCCAGGAACTGGTTTAATTTTCCCACATCACTTGCTTATAAAACTCATACGCACACACACACATATCTACCCAACCATATATAAAGAAGACCTACAGATATATATTTGTACATTGTAATGTGTGTATCTACATGCAGATTTATGTATTTTACATATATAAATACATATGTAAAACCTCAATACGTCTTCATAAAACCTTGCCTTACAAAATCATTAAAATATTTTCAAAGCTTACATTATCACACCTCACAAACACATATTGGTTTAATTAGGTGAGAAGAGATAAAAATCATAAAAAAATAGGGCTGTGAAAAGTAAAGGCCTCATCTCATCCATCCCCCTTACTCTGGGGGAGGACAGCATACCCTTAGACTATTCGTGATACAGATATGCCTCACATATTTTAAACCTCCAGAGATGAAGATGCCCTACAGTTTTTTCAAGTATTTAGCTGTGTCATATATAAAGAGTTTTCTTGTCTCAGATCCTCGGTGTTCTGAAGTATGCTGGTTATTTTTGTTCTATTTGTTATGATTTGGGAAACAGAACCACCATTGCTCATAATAACCTTTCATACATCAGAAGGCAAATTTTTTTCAGCATTATTCACATATATCCCTCTCAACCTTTCTATTCAGTACTAACAAACTTTCTTTTGTCCTTAAAATATCTGGTGCTGGTTATTGTTTGTCTCCTCTGGATGCTGTGCAATTCATCTATTTCTTTCTTTAAGCCTAATGCCCAAGACCAGGCAAAATACTTCTGTGACATCCCACCCACTGAAGGAAGCTCAGTAGAAACGCCCATGTGTTGCAGATGACATTCCTGTCTGCATGTCCCAGGGCTATTTGCCCTTTTTTATGCAAAAGAATCACATAATTAATTCATTTCAATTTGTGGTCTTTTCTAACACCAAGATATATTTACACACCACTGCCTACAAATTGATTTTCCATTTGTACATAAACATTTTATTCCTTATTTCTAAGTTCTAATGGTTAGCATGTCTTTATTGAACTTCATCTTACTGATTTCAAAGCATCCCTCCAATTTATCAATCTCATTCTGAATCTGACACTAAGACGTACTTAGTACTCTTCCCATCTCCATGCTATCCACAAAACTATAAAAATGCTTTCTATTCCAAACAAATAATATTTTAACCATTTTCTAGTTTCGTCTAATTATACTAGTGGATCAAATGGAATATACAGTCGTCTAATTTAATGACTTTTTTGATCACAGTTGAGTTCATGAATTCTGCAGTTTTTAAATATGGTACATATGTTATAATACACATATTCAAGCTCTTATCAAAATTGCTTATATAGTACCGGAAATAGAACTGATATTGAATACTTTAAAAAACAATGATAATTCAGTATACAAATGAAAAAAGCATTTGTAAAGGGGAAGAAAGTAAACTAATTCAGAAAGCACAGATTATGGCAAAGAAAATAAACAGCTATAACTTTCTACAACGTGGAAACACACTGCAAAACAAAAATTGACAAATTGTTCCCAATAAAGACAAAATGCCACAATAATTTAAAGAAAAACAAACAAAACAACAAACCCAAAAACTAAACCACAAAATGTTTTCTTCACTGCATAGTTCCTTAAACATGAAGGAATACATACTTTCTACAGGAAGTTCTACAGATCTATCACCAAATCCACAATTAGATGTCAAAACAACCTCCAAAGTAGAATTTTAAAGAACTTTGTATTACCTTCAGATTTCCAAAAAAATAATTAAAAATATATGGATGCAAACCGGTCAGCACAAAATTTCTGGGAAAAATCTATTGAGCTAGATAAGCTTTTCCTAGTAAGGAAAAACAAATGTTAAAAAAAAAAAAGAAAATTTTGTACAGCCTTGAGTTTCTTTCATAACTGTACAGCTCCAGGCAGTGGAGGGACAGAAGAGGAGATAGGGACAGAAGGAGATAATTCATGAGGGACAACTATCAACTGCATCGTCTCTAGGAAAGGGAATGTTGATCGAGGAAGGTCAGCAGAAAAAGTGGAATGTAACACTTGGAGAAAGAAATTTAGCTGAATAAAAGGGTATGGTAAAAGATTTTTGAACTGCACAGGGCAAGGATGGAGAACAGATAAGTAGATCTGATACCAAAAGAATGGATATAAATACCCAAAAAATGCTGTCTTCCCAGCAAGTGCAGTATACTGCAATAAACATTCCTCCACCCTAAATCCTATTCAACACTTACAGTAAATGATAGTATCTTTGGTTCAAATCTCCCAAAACATCATTCAAAGAGGATTTGTTTATCTGTACTAAATCTCTACAAGGTAACTATTGTTTGTACCACTTTACAAATGGATTGACAGAGACAGTGTGATTTGTTCAGTCTGACACAGTGAATGTGGCAGGATGAAACTCTTTCAAATCTCAACCCTCTTCATCATCTCTAATATCATCGTTCCTCTCCACTTTTCCAAGTATTTTCTTAAGATTGGCACTAACAACATCACCTACAGCAGAAAATTCTTTTTTCATGATGTGCCCTCAACTGTGCCACTAGATATACAAACAGAGTAATACAATCCACCTCTTTTGGCATAAAAGACCTGCTAAGAAAACCAGGACATTCATTTATAGGTGCATAACAGAAGCTTGGCAGTTTTGAAAATAGATGCATATACGTTCTGCCAGTTTTACTATGCATAAGCGAAATGGATTCTGAACACCCCAGCTCATATTCATGGCAAAACATAAGTTAACTCAATCAACAGTAGAATTAATTGCTTAAGAACAGTTCAACACTGATTTTTGGCAGTCACCTTCAAACCCTTCATCCAATAGCAAATTTGTTTACTTGAAGAAGAGGAGGGATCAAAGGTTTCTACATTAAGCATTTCAAAATTACTATGAATGATGCATCTTGTAACCACTGAATGAAACAGTTCTAGAATTAACAGTTCAAGCATTTCACAAGTTAAGAAGCAATAAATTTGTTCCACCATGGGGAGCCATAAAGCAGTTAATATATCGAAATACATCAGTGCAGAAAAACCTATCAGTATAAAGAAGCAGTAAGTAAACCAACAAACAGTTTTCTAGGAAACTCAGGTCCTACATTTGATGGATCATTGATTCTTAATACTACTCCATAAATCAGCACTTACTAATAAATGAGCAGTAAAGCCCCATCTATTGCCTTTAGAAATGGAAACTGGCATAATACGCTGACACATGTTTACACCTACACAAACACACGGATTTTTCCACTCCCACCACACACTGAGCAGGGTGCAGTGATCAGCTGTTGGGAAAGGAGCTGGTACTGCAGTGCAGTGCAGCAAACGAAAGCTGTCACTTTCATGTTTTGAAGCTGGTGCTTCTGAGGGTAAGGATGGATTGAAATATGCTACATCTCTGTCTCAAACCCAGTCTGGGATTCTGGTAAGTTTTCCTAGCTCTCTTGACTGGAAAAAGAAAAAAAGGAAAAAAAAAATGTGTACAGAGTCTAATCGGTAAAGTACCATTTCTGTCTGTCTGCAGGGAGCACAACAGAATACTTCCAGAAGAATGTTTCTCCATATTAATTTACCCTTAGAAACTCAGACTGAAGGAAGCACTGCTGTTGCCCAGTGCAGAACTAAAGCTAAAGATTTCCCAGTTTTGAAAATTTCTGAGATTTCAATATTAGTCCCATTTTGAAACAGAACTTCAAACCAAAGCTATCTCTTTACAAACAAGATATAGGGGCTACATAAGCATTGGAAAACTGGGGAAAACAGCATGGTTCAAAGAAGATATACACTTTGGCTTGAAAATCAGCTTCGAGCCATCAGTTAGTGCATAAAGGATACATTTTTTTACATACCAGTTTCTTCTTTGCACAATGCTACAATCAAATATTTTTTTAAGATAGTATACTCTGTTCTACTTCTCTCTTGAGATACAATAATAATGCAAGTCACACCAAGACTCTTAAGAGTTAATAAGAATCATTTTTCCTGAACCTGGAAAAGTATTTCAGAATACTATACCTAAGGAAAATAATATTTCTATTTCAAGAACTCCCAAAAAAGTCACGTATCACCCCTACTCCCCCAAAGGACTGATCCCAACTCATGACACTTTGCCTTTACAGAAGATAAAATTGTTCTAAGAGAAGTGTTAGTCTATCTTCTGACTTTTTAGGTCTACTCATCTTCTCTACCACTATGTATGTACAATAACTTAAGGTTGAAAAATCAAATTTTAATGCAGTCTAATATGCACATACCTCTGGCTGCTCCACAGGAGGCTCCACCGACCCACTGTTCACCCTTAAGTTCAGAGAAATGCCATTCATTTCCTATTACTGTCCTGACTGCCATCCTGTGTTAGGGCTTTTAAACAGAGCTATCGCATGATTAAGCAATGAAAAAAACCCAATTGTGGATCTTGTATAGAGAAGGAAGGTCATGGGACATCAAGAGGCAGGCAAGCTGTGCTGCTGCATCTGAAGCTACAGCTTTTACCCAGCGCTCTTTCCATTTTCACACATCTGGAAACAGCACGAGAACTTCTGCTAGTCAACTATTGCACACGCACACACACACAAATCCATCAAATCCTGATTCAGTAACAACGGCCTGCACCTCACCCATCCCCAAATACTCATCCCCTTCATTGCTTCAGCAGCGCTGAATTGCTATCCACCCTCTTTCATCCTATACCTGTATCACTGACCTGCGTTCCTCTGTTTCGCCTACCTAAATCCATGTCCTGTCAGCCACCCACATATCGCTGTTCTCACTTGCCACGCACCTTTCAGAAGGATTTCAGTATTCCTTGCAGTTCCCATCTTCAATTTCATGTTTCTTATGCTGCAGGTAGTGCTTATAGGCAGCTCTTACACCCGGGCTCTGCAGGAAATAAGCTGCTGCCATAAATTAAAACTACTCAGCTAATTCCAGGGTAGAGCTCATATTTGGAGGGAATGGTGAGAGAGACCATGACACAAACTGGAACAAAAAATCCAAAACGTCTTGGAAATATAAACTTGGCTCTCTGTATCAGTGGGGCAGATGTTTTGCTTGAAGATGTAGTTCCATCCTCACCAAAATCAGTGTGGCTGACTCTACCCAAAACCACTTTTAAAAATAAATTACAGCCAGTAACAACAACTTCTGCCATTTCTATTAAAGGGCCACAAGCTGTGCGCTGAGCTGAGAGCAGCCAGAAGGCAGCAGCCTGGGGCAAGGAAACACATAGAAATAAACCCAAGTAGGTCCCACAACGGAGGAGGAGAGGACTGCCACCATAAACACCACTCCCCATGAACATCACTCCCCAGCAAAGACCTCAGGATGGTGATTGTGCCACTGTTCCCACTGTGGGCTGGGAGAAACCATCAACTTGAGGACCCAAAAGGAGCCTGGAAGGGTGAGCACAGTACCAGAGAAAAGACACTAGGGTGTTTCTTCTCTAAAACCATTTCTATAACCATTTTAAGGGTGTTTTTAATGAAATAATGTGTTTGCATTTTTGTAACTAGACTAATAACTATTTCTTGCATTTTGTTTGGATACAAGCAGGCCTGTGAAGATACTAATCAGACTAAGTTCTTGTATCTCTCTATATGTGGTATGTTCTCTTTTGACTGTAACAGGACTGTATTTTGAACAAACTCCATTGCGATAGGAAGCTAGAATGGTTTTCATCCCATTGACTTAAGGAGGTAAGGTGAAGTAGTGGTTAATATAAGAAACACAATTCGATGGCATCTTTTCATTATGTTTCTGGGAGATACATCTAAAAAAGAGGGAAAGTGGAAAAAGCACAATAGCACATATTTTCCCAAATGATGAGTCACAGTAGTTGTAAGATGGTAATATAGAAAAAAATAAAAATCTTAAAATGTAAGTAACAGAGGTTTCAAAAAAGCAATGCAAATAATCAACATTTAGAAAATATGAATGTTTACAAAGCTTCAAAAATTAATGGAGATTCAAGTCTTGGGTGTTTTTGCCTTGACAACTGCTTGGAAAGAGAAACGCATTTGGGTAAATTAGTCTGGCTGAAGAAAAAAAACCACAGGGAATAAAAATTCCTAGGTCAGGCTACGAAAAAACGTGAAGATAACTAAATGAGTGTTGTCTTTAATATATCCAGGTTAAGTTCAAGTTCTATATAGCAAAGGAGTCTTAAAGATGTCTTATTTCTAGAGTTGTACCGATGTAGCAATTTATTCCTTGGTGTAATGATTCTAGTAGGAAGTGTCCTGATGCCTTCATGAGAAAAAATGATCCTCCAGATTAAACCTTTACTTCAGGATAGTATGATTGCTTTTTGGTCTTCACCTCTGCAAGCTCATTAAAAGACTATAATAAAATAAGAAAGGTCCTAGGTCCTTCTAAGGTTTGATACTCATCATTTTAAGTTTGGATTTCATGCAACACTGAAGGTCTGATACCACAAATATCAATTGCTTGACACTCCATTGCCTCACATTTTTTGTAGTCTCTGTCATATAAGCATGCCAGGGATGAAATGACTTTAAATCATGGTAGTATTATAAACCTTCTCACATAGCTATAAATGACCATGAGAGGTGGCAGGCAACTGATAATTGGGCCCATAGTGACTACCAAATCCAAATGAGGACACTTACTTGTTTTGAGCCAGCAGGCAGGTTAGATCTAGACTTTATCAGCATCTATGGCTCTCCTGTGCACAATAAAGCACATGAGCCAGCTCACAAGTGACAGACAAAGAGCTACGGAGTCTGTTGACTCGGGGCTGCAGAACTTCAGAACACTGCAAGGATACCAGACATCTGATGGATTTAAATTTATCCTCCAGTGACATGAAGGTGGTAGCAAGTATAAGTGTATGAACCCTAACTAGGAAAATTATGGGAAATTAAGGCAGTACCTGTGATTTTTGTATTGCTATACCACAGACTGTTCCACTGAAAATGAGGTGTCTCCCCTCCCAAACAAACTTCAGGGACGGAAGAAGCTATTTCACCTTCTACAGTGCAAATGATTTGCATGTCTATTTAACTCTATCTCTTTTTTTTTCTTTTTTCTTTTCTTTTTTTTCTTTTTTCTTTTCTTTTTTTTCTTACTTAAGGTTCTGAATATATTCTTTCGTTTGGAAAGCTGTTACCAATATTCATTCAGAATACACAGAAAATTACTTACAGAGCCAGATGGGATAACGTGTTCCTTCAGGTAAATCTTAAAAATAAAGGGGCTTCATGAGACCATTTTATGGACACACACACAAACTGTCAGCATTCAGAGTTTTTCACACATGGGATTCTGGCTTGAACCCTTCTTTGATATTAAAATGAAAGTTAACCAACAGAAATTACTTCGCCGTAGTGAGCGGGGTTTTCCTGGCAGTCATAGGCTATTGTCGAAGGCAGCAGTTACTGCCAGGGACAGCAGCTGTACTGTGCCAGTACTGTGCTCAATTTTATCATTTTTACTTCATTGTGTTGCTTGTTTTCACACTTCTAAAGGTGTCTTTCTATGCCAGCTACTTTCATAATAAAAGCCTGACTGTGATCAAAATGTTGAGGCAATTTCTTCATGAATTGCTCACAGTGGGCATAGCTTGACATTTGATGCATTTTAGAGGTTGCACCAGAACCAAGAGAACAGATTTTGGGACTTAGCTTGCTATTTCATTTCCTCTACATGACAGGAGAAGACAAGTGAGGGAAATGTGGGGAAAAAAAAAAAAAGCTGCATGAAGAAAGACCTCTTTTCCAACAAATGCTGAATTTAGACAGAAAGACAAACATCCTTATCCCCAAGAAAGTCACAAATAGCAAATTTCAAAAGTTTGATGTACATAAGTTCAAAATCTTCTCTTTGCCCTTATTGCTTAACATATTTGATCTTACGGTTTGTAGATAGTGAGAGAAAGCAAGAATAATTTTAAAAATTGCTGCTATTAACCCCAGAGAACTCAACATGTTTTCTGCCATAGAAGGAGGTCTATCCTCATGTGAATTAAAAACGTTAAGAAAGGATAGCAGACTGAGGTTCATAATGATATACAGAATAGAAAACACTACCCAGCAGGTCATTATATGAATAGCATAGTCCAGAAATACCTAGGGCATACTTTTCTAGAAAAGCAAATACATATTTTTAGTCCACAATCACAAGCAATATAAAAGACAGACACTGGAATATGTGCCAAGTACTACGCAAAACCCTGCAAATTCTGCAACTTATCACATTAAAAACAACATATGCTTTATACAGTAACAAGAAACTGACTTTACCTTACATCCATAACATTTTTATTACACTTTCGTCCAATAATCCATCTGTGATCCTCCTAATGCTCTGACTACCAGAGTATTCTATCACATAATGCTTTACAAATTTGCCTGTTAAAATTAATTTTTAACTCAGGAAGAGTTCTCAAACTCTCATTTAGAAAAGTAAGTTCTATGAAACAAAAATGAAGGGGGAGAAGCTGTTAAGTTTTCTGGCTAGAATTTATTGAATTTAAAAAATCAGAAAAAAGGCTGTAACAAAAGTAAATAAAACATTTATTTCAATTAATTATGTTTCATATATATGTATTATATGTGTATGCATATATATATAAAATATATCTGCACACACAAACTGGTAAGAGATTCGTTAAAAAACTGAGCTCAATTATACTGTAAAAACAGAATCCTCATCATAACTTCTGATTAAAAGACTAACTGTAAATTTACCCCTGCACTTTCTTCCTTATGTTACCCAGTTGTGTTTCCATGGTTACTCAATTTTAGAAATCACTGAGTCTCACTGGAACATGAATAATAAACATATTTCTTTATCAATACATTTTATGCAAAGATCAACCAAGCTAGAGTTCTGAGCAGTATAAAGTAATTTTCCCTTATTTTATTTTTTAATTATTATTTAAATACTACATTAGGCATACATAAAAACAAAGAAAACTAGTGGAATAAAATGTCAAAGAAATATTATAATTAAAATTGAGTTTGAACTTTAATTCTAATTCCAAATTTCAGTAATAACTTTCTAGATTTCATTTTAATGCATGTGTATATAAATTAAAATAAAGATGTTTTTGTTGGTTTCTAACACTGACATTAGAAAGGGAAAGGAGAGGGAGAGAGAAGTGTTTTATGTTTGATAGAAGCATGGCTTTGCAGTTTACAGAACGTAATCCAAGCAACTACTCTTGATTGAAACTTCATTGTAGATGCAAGTTATTATTTTCATTCCGTTGCTAAACAGATTACAATAGAAGTAGACCTGTTCAACTTCTTAGCTGAAATCTCTATGTTGTAGAATGCACACAGATACCAAAACTCCCTGAAAATTTGGGTTGTCATGATACAGATGCATGGAGCAAATCCTTTTTTTCTGAGCCATCATTTTCCAAGCATTACTCATTTAAAAAATTCCTTACATGCTGAAGGATAAACAAAGAGGGAGAGACTACAGAATCACTGCTTTAAGTAGCTAAAAGACAGGGGTTAATTGCTTCCTCCTTTTCTTTCCCAATGGTATCACCTGTATGGGTGCATTTATTTATACATTATTTTGCAGGCATAAAAAATACCTTTTAAGTATAGTCTTTCAATATAAGCCATCTATATTTTCCTTTTAAAGAGACAGGCTTAGTTGCAACTCCAGTGACTGCAATGGATGCATTATTGCCTCACCATGGTTACCAAAATAGATAAATAAGAACAAAATTATTGATAACTGACTAGAGGAAAATAAAAGAAGAAAAATGTATTTTTTTCAGTATTATTCCAGCAACCGAAATACTGGAAAAAATAGGCCAAATGGCATACCACTATTAAAAAATAATATACATATAGTTTACTGAGTCTTCTAATTTACAGTCTCTCTCAAAGGCACCCTATTACTGTACCTTTCATATCTACCACAGTAATATCTAAGTCCTAAAATAACATAACTCCAGTTCAGCTATAGTTATAAAAAAGTGGTGGTTAAATCACAGAATCGTGGAATCATAGAATGGTTTAGGTTGGAAGAGACCTTTGAAGATCACTTAGTCCAACCCCACTGCCATGGGCAGGAACATTTTCCACTAGATCAGGTTGCTCAAAGCCCCATCCACCCTGGTCTTGAACACTTCCAGGGATGAGGCATCCACAACTTCTCTGGGCAACCTGTTCCAGCGTCTCACCACCCTCATCACAAAGAATTTCTTCCTTATGTCCAACCTAAACCTACTCTCTTTCTGTTTAAAAATATTGCCCCTTGACCTGTCACTACAGGCCATGGTAAAAAGTTTCTCTGCACCTTTCTTATAAGCACCTCTTAAGTACTGAAAGACCACAATAAGGTCTTCCTAGAACCTTTTTCTCTCCAGGCTGAACGACCCCAACTGCCTCAGCCTGTCTTCATAGGAGAGGTGCTCCAGCCCTCTGATCCTCTTTGTGGCCCTCCTCTGGATGCACTCCAACAGATTCATGTCTTTCCTTTGCCAAGGACTCCAGAGCTGGATGCAGCACTCCAGGTGGGGCCTCACCAGAGCAGAGTAGAGGTGTAGAATCACCCACCTTGATCTGCTGGCCATGCTTCTTTTGATGCAGCCCAGGGTACTATTGGCTTTCTGGGCTGCAAGCACATATTGCTGACTCATTTCCAATTTTGCATCCATCAGTACTCCCAAGTCCTTCTCCATGGGGCTCCTCTCCCATTCATTCCCCCAGTTCATTCATCCCTCAGTCTTTACAGATACTGGGGATTGCCCCAACCTAGGTGCAGGACCTTGCACTTGGCCTTGTTGAACTTCATGAGATTCACATGGGCTCACTCCTCAACTCTGTCAAGGTCCCTCTGGACAGCATCCTTTCCCTCAAGCAAATCAACCACATCACTCAGTTTGATGTCTTCTACAAACTTGCTGTGGCTACTCTGCATCCCATTGTCTATGTCATTGATAAAGATATTAAATAGTATTGGTCCCAGTACAGACTCTCCAGGGCACCACTCATTACTGGTTTCCACTTGGACACTGAGCAGTTCATTATAATTTTTCGGACATGGTCATTCAGCCAGTTCCTTATCCATCTAACAGGCTAACCGTCAAACCCAAATCTCTCCAATTTAGCAGCAAGAATGTTGTGGGGGACCGTATCAAAGGTCTTACAGAAGTCCAGGTAGATTATGAAAGAGATCCATGTCTCTTTCCTTGTCCACTGATGCAGTCACCATATTGTAGAAGACCATTAGATTAGTCTGGCATGATTTGCCCTTCTTGAAGCCATGTTGGCTGTCTTGGATCACCTCCCTGCCTTCCATAGGTTTCAACAGGTCTTCCAGGAGGATCTGCTCCATGATCTTACCAGGCACAAAGCGTAAGGCTGACCAGTCAGTAGTTCCCAGAGTCCTCCTCTTTACCTTTTTTAAAAATGGGCACGATGTTTCCCTTTTTCCAGTTACTGGGGCCTTTGCCTGACTGCTAAACTTTTGAAATGTGACAGAGTGGCTTGGCAACTACATCAGCCAGTTCCCTCAGGACCCTGGGATGCATCTCATTGGGTCCTACGGACTTATGTATATTCAACTTGGTTTCAAAACTAACCAGTTTTTCAAAGTGGTCTTAAACTTGATCTTGTTCTACAATGGGAGGGACTTCATTCCCCTAGTCCCTGCCCTGAGGTTCAGGGCCTTGAGAGATTTGGAAAAAAAGATTGTCAGTGGTAACTGGCACAAAGAAAAAAAAATAATAAAAATGCTCCTCAATTCCATCTACTGTCTACAAAATAACAGTACATATTACTCTGTTAAGAAAATCAAAAATGGTATCTTTTCAGCCGCGTGAGACTTAGATACCAAATTCTGGCTAAAATTACCAAGAATGTACACAAAATGTCAGCCCCAAGCATCCCAAATAGCCCAACAAATACAGGTCCAGTCTGCTAACTCAATTCCAGATAAATTTTTATGACCTCCATATCACCAGATTCAATTTGCAGTGCTTACTCACTCTCATTCTAGTCCCCAAAACTTTTAATATATTTGCATAAAAATGTAACATACTCATACAGGCTCAAAATACCACTGAATGAAATGTGTTAGGATTTTATCAACCTGAATCTGCCTCAAGGGTCAAGCTTATGTCCATCTACGTAATACAAAAATCAATTCTTAGAGAAAGCAGAAATAGCTGACTGGATCAGAAGTCAATTGATACTTCAAGGACTGAGGAGGTTTTTTTGTTTGGTTGGGTTGGTATTTTTTCTGGTATTTTTCCCCTCTCCTGCCAACACTTGTTTTGCATTTCAATAAAAAAGTAACTTAAAATTGTATTTCATTAGTTCTCTTCAGAGATGTCAGGGCTGGAAACTGTTTATGAGTCAGGATGCTCAGTCTTCAGCAGAGTGTTACTTCAGTGTGACGAGCAAGAGAGACTCAGCAGCTTCCGAGGCAGCACTACACTTTAGAGGGACGTATCTCCAAGGCCTTTCAGGATAACTTCTTTCAGCACTATCAGCTGACAAATTGTAGAAGGCAATTAAGATTCTACTGTATTCTATGTAGGTTCACATGTAGCATGAGGCTCCCACCACTGTGGTGGCTGAACCACAGTGCCATCGTCACCCCCAGCAGCACAGGAACTAATGTCCATCACAAGCAATGCACTGTCCCACCTCTCACTTAGATAGCTGCCTATGAACATGCATCAGGAACAAAGGAAAGAAGAGGAGGAAAGATGACAAATCAATGACCACAGCTATTGCACAATATCATTTCTGGTCCACTGAACAGGGTGTCCCTGCCCAGGTACCGGCAGCGGGGGCTGCAGGGTGGTCTCTGTGAGGATAGGCCAGGGCTGCCCTGTGCCGGACACAGCCATTTCCAGCCAGACCCAACCCATCACCCCAGGGCACGGCTGAGCCCCACAGACAAGATGGTGGCACCTCTGGGAAAACTTATTTAAGTAAGGGCAAAACCACCAGAGACCAGTGAAGACAGAGGAGAAAAAAAGTGTGTGAAACAGGCCTGCAGACACCAAGGTCAGAGAGGAAGGAGGGGGAGAAGGTACTGCAGGCACCAGAGCAGAGATTCCCCTGCAGCCCCTGGAAAGGAGCACAGTGAAGCAGGTTGTCCCTCTGCAGGCCAGGGAGAAGACTATGGCAAAGCAGATAACCACGCTGCAGCTTGTGGACGACCCCTGTGCCAAAGCAGATGGATATTTCCCGAAGGAACTGTGGCCCATGTCAGAATAGGTTTATCCTGAAGGAGTGCAGACCGTGGGAAGGAGCCATGCTGGAGCAGGGGAAAAGTGTGAGGAAGGAACTTGAATTTTAGCTTCCAGCTTCTGATTTTAAAAAGTTATATATTTTTCTTTAAAAAAAACACCATGTTGCATAAGACTTCAAAACTTTCAGGAAAAATACATTCGACAATGAAAAAAACAGTAAACAAAGAAAAACACATGAGATCTCTAAGTTACTTGTTGGACCAGATGCCTTGTATCGGCTTTTCACAAGAAGGGATAGCAGTAAGGAATTAGAGGTTTTTGTAAAACAAACTCAGTAGAAGGAGCTCATAGCACAGGAAAGAAAGAAAGAAAGAGCCATCAGCAAGTTCAACATACTGGGAAGGGAAAAAGAATTTTGCTTCCACACTTATGATTGACTAGACAAGGGAAAGTACATTAAAACTAGCTAATGGAAGATGTAATAAGGTCAGCTACAATTCCAACAGGGTACAAAAAGGAGTAAATTCCAAGAAACCAGTAGCTTACCACAAACTTCAAGTGGTCCCTCTAGGAAAATCACATCAAGTAATTCACGTTAACAAAAAAAAAAAAAAAGAAAGAAGAAAAAAAGAAATAATTCAGTAATTCAGTTCCATGTAATAAATAGTCTTATGGGAAGGATAAAGCTAAAATCAACAGGCTGCACCTCAGGGCTTTTTTCAAAGTGGTCTTGATATTTCAGAAGGTCTGAGGGCCAAGATGACAGCTTCATTTTTCAATTAACTCATTATTTGGTTTACTTTGCTTAAAATAATTTCTATTTTAAATCACTTCAAGGGAGCTAATGACAGATTTTATTCATCAGAAGGAGGAGTTTTTGAAGGGAGTTATTTTTACAGCATAGTTACTGAAATACTAAGCCAGGATGACTATTAAACCAAACAACTAAGTCTACAAATTCAGAAGAAAAATGGTTTGGTTTCTGCACAGACTCATATTTAAATGCCAGTGACACCATGACTTTCCAGGTCCCATTATAAGTCTATCCTTCTTCCAAATGCTTTGCAAGCATCACTATTCCACATCTAGACCTCTCTTCTGGTCTTCTCCCCATATGTCTAAGATTCCTGCAAGTACCAGTTTGGATGTTTTGCTTCTTCCATTATATCCAAAGAATGAGCCTACGAATGACAAGCCCTGACTAAAAAACAGTGGGCAACCAAAAAGTCCATCCTTTTGGGAAAGCAGTTTTGGTTTGTTTGGTTGGCTTTTTTTAAAGTAAAAATGAGGAAAAAAGAGCATATAGTTATTAGATGGGAAAAGACGGGAAAAGTTCCAAAACCACACATTTAAAAAATATCACAGTATAGTTCAATAACGAGCAGAAAATTACATATGCTAAATATGAGAAAGCATTGGCTTTAACATTGCTGATTTCAGAGTAGAAGCATTTTAAAGGTTATTTGAGCCCAACTATTAATACAGCCTCATCTACGAGAAACGAAACAGTATCTCAGCAAGGACATTTGGTACAATTGCAGTCCTCAGTGCTTATCCTTCTTGGTCTGTAACTCAGCTGGAGGCTAGTAGACATAAACGATGCTTTAAAGAAAAACAGTAAATTGAAAATCACTCATTCTTAAAAGAGAAGTTTCTCTCCATGTTATTACTCTTCTGAATTATTGAAACCACCGTAACACTCACTTTAGTCACATTATTGATTACTATAGTTTTTTGCATTATACATTCATCTTGAATAGTAAGACCCACCTAGCCATTTTCTTTTTATTTTATATCTGTTTTTATTTTGTCCATCAGATGCTAGCCAATTTTTGCAGGTCAAATCTTAAGACGAACTAAAAGGTATTCCTCAATTATAACTGACATTTTCTAATACTTTGGTACACAGAAACTCCTTCTTGACATCTGACTCAAGGTGACCATGTCCCTTCACTAACCATCATGATTCCAAACAGCTGTTGGTCTGCTCTACAAGAAAACAAACCTCGGTGTGACTGTAGACTAAAAGTTTCTGTATTCTCACTGGTATTTGCCATACTTATTAACAAGATACATGACAGGTTACTCATCATGTGTCAACTGGTGGAACTTAGTTAATAAAACAAATGTGTAAGAGAGCCAAGAATAAACCTGTTTTCAGCAATAAAGTTATTGATCTTTCACCCCGAGATGACATCTTTTCTTGCAGAGAAATCCCAGTATTTCATGACACATATGAAAGGTACATATATAATCCATCTAAAAGCAAAGCATGTTTGTAACAGTCTATTTTAAACATCAGAGCTTGTGCTTTCTTTACAATAACGTGCATGTTTGCAACATGAAGTGTTACCAGAAGAAAACTCCTAACTCATGGAAACAAGATTACTGACACAAAATGGTTTTGAAACACATGAATTTGTTTTGTGTACCCAAAATGAGCAGGATTAGTATTTACAAATAAATAGAAAACCTTATTATTTTCATTCGCTTCAACATCTGCTTGGGCCCCAAGAAAAATGCTCAACTATGTTAAATAGCTAATAGTAGCAGATTTTCTCATTAACAGTCAATTTCTTCTCACTGACTTTGAGACAGAGCAAAGTTCTAAGTAAAATGTCCTAATTATTAGAATTATGCAAAGATAACTTCCATTTATGAAAATTAAATCATTTAGCAACTTGTATATAGTTAATGAAGCATAATAAATATTGAACTAATGATATTGTAAGTCCACAGAAGATAATGTGCCAAAGTAATTCACAGCCATCATTTGCTACAAAGACAAGTCTAAATTTTCACAAGCGTAGTCAACTCCCCAACCAGATATGAGGGATTTAGTCTTATTATTATTGCTAGTGGGGGTTATTTTTTTCACAAAGTTTTAATTTTATTACACAGCAATGTTTTAGACACCCTATGAATAGCTAGCAGTATGAAAGGAAAACTGGAAGACTAATAAAATTTACGATAAAAATTTATAATAAAATCACATCAAAACATCTGTTTACAGAAGATGAGAAACAAAATGAGCATTTTGCAGAAAACATATATTAGACAGCCCTTAATTTTCTTTTCAGTCTTATGGAGAAGCTAAGCCATTTTCAACTGAAATTAATAATGTTTTATCAGTGTTGGGCATTATTTTATACACAGCTGGAACCATCACCTGTCTACCTACAAATTAAGTACTTTAAGGTGAACCCAAACACTGAAAGCTTTCCTTCCTCTCCTCCCCCTTCCTCAAAGCCAGTGAGAATCAAGTCTTGACTGTCAGGAGACGCAGTGATGTACTGCCACTGAGGGAAACAGGTCTCTTGTCTTTGCTATCTGCCAAAGGACACAGAAATGCTGCACCAGGTCAGAAACCAAATACCCACCCCGGCTCCAAGACGCTGTGTTCCTTCCACTGCAGAAACTGGATCTTTGTTCTACATGAGCAGACAGAGGCCATGTCCTCCAAGAACCTACACCCTTCCTACTGGCAAGAGGACACTACGCAGCTCTGGCAGCATCACAGCAGTCCTCACTACCTCCAAAAGGACCAGCTGCAGCCTGGTCCCAGCAGCTGCGGAGACGCAGCTGCCAGCCCGCAAGCGACAGGTCCGCGGTGGCTCAAGAGCGGGAGCCAGAGCCCTCATGGCTCAGAGGAAACAGCCTCCAGCAGCGCTAAAAGTAATCAAATCAGGCAATTCCTCGTCAGTGAAACTTCAGTGTTCATGGGGCCGAATTCATGAAAGCCTCACAATTCTAATAAGGTTGGCACGTGCTTAAAGTCCTGATCTGGGAAATGCCATTTCCCTTCTGAGTCAGGTTATGAGACCAACAACGTAGCTCACATTAGTATACTAATGTTCCTCCACATGCACGGCATCCACTTAGTCATACAATAATAAAAAGAATCAAATAATTTTCCCTTTTGCCATAGGTCATTAAACATCAAGCAAAATTAATATTTAAGACGTATTCTTACACAGAAAGGTTTTCAGACCGCATAAAACATAGGAAACAAAATGCAAAAAAAAATTTTTGTAAGACTACGACAACTAAAGAAAGACTTAGGAATATGATCTGACTTAGGAATATAATCTTTATATATATATATATATAAATATATGTATATAGATAGAATATTTTATACGATTGTATGTATATTATTTTTATAAATTACATATCGTATAATTATATTATTTATTTATGGTTATATAATTTTGGGGTTTAGATATAGATGTGATTTTTCAATTAATGTGTATCTATTCAAAAAAAACCCATCCCTTTCTGGATTTCTAGCATCTTAATAAAGTTTTTGTTGCATAGATTTTTTTAAAAAAGTAGTTAATGAAGTTTCCTTGTTTTCCCAAATATTCTCTTTTTATAGTATTATACTGGAAGATACCTTGTCAGGAATTACTGCGCAAAATCTTTCTTTGAATCACCCAATGGCAGAATGAGCATCACTCCTTTGGTAATCACTTCCACCAATCTAGAAAGGAACCCTACTACAGCATCCGGATATTAAAACAACAAAATCCATGCCAAATTAGTTATGCCCAGATCCTGAAAGATCCATAACTACATGCACACATACACATATATTCATACAGACTATATTGCATGTGCGCCCTTCTAACACACAGCATCAGTTAGGACTACATCTCTAAATACTTATAGAGAACTTTGCCTTAGATTGTACTCACTGTTTTTCAAACCAGCCAGAAAAGCAGAAAATTCAGGAAGTTTCTTGATGTTCACTGAAATTTGTGTACACACTCTAGAATCCCCCTGATAAATCCAATGGGACTTTGGTTCAACAAATATATTCTACTATTGCCTACGCATACAAAAATTGTGCTTTAAATATATTCCACTGATGTCTATGAGTCGAAAAACCACTGCCATGTCCGAGGGATGAGTTTTGTAGTCAGAACGCAAAGAATCTACTGAATCAAGCAAGATTTTGAGCAGAATATTTGAGTTCTTTTTTTTTTGGTTCTTCTCTTTTTTTTTTTTTTTTTTTTTTTTTTTTTTTGCGGGGTAGGTGGGAGGGGATTAAAATGGCTGAAACGGTAAAAATAAGTAACTCCTGGACAAATGGTTTCCTCAATAGTATGGCTTCCTTCACACATGGTAGCGAAGGCTCTTCGGAGCAGATTGTGAAATCTGTGAATCTACACAGACTGCCAGACTTTCTGCAGCATCGAAAATCTGCTGGATGCAGCAGATCCATGATGGGATGCAGCCAGGAAATGTTTTCTGTCCCAGGCTCAGAGAATACAAGGCCTACACAAGGAAATGCTTTTACTTGTCACATTCAGGAACGACATCCAGTCATAACACAACTAAGGAGACAGCCAGAGTATGCTGTGCTCCAGCTATTTCCCTGGCATCTCCTTTACAGGAGTAGTAGTGGAGATGGAGGACTAGCATTGACCTATTATATCTCTACAGTCCCTAGAAAAGTTAAAATAGGGAACTATCCTGCCCTTATCATCTCCCCTGCATGGGAGATGCTTAAATGGGGACTTTTATTCTCACTGCTAATCTTGGGATGAACTCACTGAAACAGCTAACCCAAATGTCTTATATGATACGCTCCAGTTTTCTTTAGCAGTGCAAATATGAGCACTTCAGCATGGAAAATGAGAGCTGTCTCATGCAGATTTGCAGTGGCAACCTCCTGAGCTAAAAAATATGAATGCCACATTCCTGGCATCAGACATATAAAGTCAGGCCGACTCTGCCAGAGTGGAAGAAAGGAAATCAAGTAGCTAAAAAACGTCCGGTTTCAAAATCATATAAGCCTGAAAATGACTTGTTTAGTTCCTGCAGTCACTGGACCACGTCCAGAAGAAAATAGATAGCTGTTTACAGTAATGCAACAACTCTTGAAAGCCTTTCTAAGACTGTCTTCTTTCCTCTTCATCAAAACTCTCGTTATGCTCTGCCCCCTTCCATGAGGATACTTATTCTTTTAGTAACGCTGCCAACAGTTACAAGATGTTCCATTCTTGGCTCTACAGCAAATATATTCACTTATTAATCAAAGGGAACAGTCTCCTTAGCACTCTGCTTTTCAGATCTGCTGATTCTTGAACCCAAAAGATAAGGAGGGGAAAAAAGTTCCTAGGAAGCTGTCAGAAGCCAGAAAGTAAGGGGCCACCAAAATGTTCAGTAGGTTGCATGAACATTCGGAAAGTTTCCTGTTTGATGCATGTGGATATGGTTTCCTTAGACTGAATTCCCTTTGAACTCTAAAAAAAAAATGAGTCAGAGAATATTACTCTTTCTGATAGAAATGTCAGGAGGAGTAGGAGGGGGAGGAGGAGTAAAACTGACTCATCTTGAGAGTCAGATTCAACAAACTGTAGATATATTATCCATCAAGAAGACTCTAATCAAAAATACGAACAATAGATTGTGCCACATGGATGACGAACAAGAAATCTGAACTAGGCTGGATACAAGGTTGCTAAAAGCACCAGTCTATTGCACTGAGAGGTCATTTAGATGTGATTAGAAATGAAACGGTTAACATAGCTTTCCATCTCCTATAGTTAGGTGAGATGGTAGGATTACAGTACAGTTTCAATACAAGAAAAGCAAAAAGGGAAGCTATTGAAAATGATGACTGATATTCCTAAAGAAAGCAGAGAAAGAACTGGTGGGAGGAATGCAGAAAGTTTACTAGTCAGAAAAAGGAAAAAAAAAAAAAAGGAAATATTGTATTCTGCCCACCTGCCACTTAGACTGAGACAAAACATCAGTCAACAGCAATACCCAAGAAAATTTTAATGCTTGTTGTCCGTACCACACCACAGCAGGACTCTTTCCTGTAACAGTGCTAGAGAGAGAATCAGAAGAAAAATGATCATATTTAAAGTAATTAAAGAACTCTGAAGGTCTTGGAGATCCCTAATGACCAAACATTTGCTCAAGATCAGGGCACAGTCTGTTTGCAAACTATATGATGCCCAGTAGCTTCATATTGAGTCAGAGCAGACTAGCGCAACAGAAACACAAAAGAGCTTTGAAAACCCACGGGGTGCTCTGACCAAGAACATCTTCCAAGAATACTTCACTTTTCTGGACCCAGGAGACATTTGCACATAAAGTGAGTGTATAAGCTGCTAAACCAGGAAGAGGCATTATTCCCTACGTGCCTCTGACTCCAAATCCTTTACACCTGTCCTCATGAAGAAATAAAGCAAAGTGCATATATAAAAAAGAAACAGAACAGGAAAAAGCATTTAATGCATAACAAACAGAAGCTTCTAATAACAGCAGAAAAAAATGAGTTTGTGTTTGAATGTCTGAAACACATCTGTATTGCATCTCACAAAAAAGTATCTTTTTCTTTTAATCTTCACACTAAGTTTGCCTCCTAAAACTAGGCATGCTTGTCACCAAATTCAAATAAAGTAGTTTAATTACTTCTGCTGGCACTAATTTATAGCCTGTAGATTCTTGCTAATTAAGAACCCTAATCACTGTCTCAATCTTCTCCATCATACCTCTATCACCTGGTGTGATTCATACCTGCTGATTCCCTCCAGGCACTAAAGCCATATATCAGAAAGACATTTCCTCGGATAAAAGTAAACTTTTTAACTACACAAGAAGTAAAAGGAGAAGATCTATATGCCGAAATTTGATCCTTGCAAGTTTTAAACAAAGCATCGCAATTCCTATATTCTATAGAAAGTCAATGCTCTAAAGTATTCTGCAATTCCACTTGAAAAGATTTTTGACTTCTAAAATAAGATGACTGAAAACATTTTTTCATTGACTTCCAGGTTCTTCATTGAAACCAAAAAGTCAAGAGTAGCAAAAAGTACGAATACCGGGAACACCTATACCAAACATCAGGATTACCAACTCTTAACTTGCCAATGAAGCCAAGGAAAAGTTTAGCAATTAAAAAAACAAAACAAATTTCAAGACTGATTTTTTTCCTCTATTTATTCAGCTTGTTAGTTTCTAGAAATTTCCAAACTTGCATAGTCCTGTTCAGAGAATGTAGGGGCTTTTTAAATATTGCCATGATAAGATTTTGATAGTTTCTGCAGCAGTTCGCCAATGTTTTGCCTACATTGAAGCTTAAATGCACATCCATTTAAGCTTTGTATGTATGTTACTGGACTCCTGGTATAGCATGTACTGTAATTCACACTTTATAGCTACATTTCCATTTTTTCACAAGCATATCTGCTATAAAAAAAAATCAGTAATAATAAAAAAACACTATAATCAATATAGATTTTACAATAAAAATAAAGGATGTCCTAAAAGAGACCAAAGCCATCTTCTTTTGCTGAAATTCTTACAATGTTTTTCTCAGGTTTTTGTGTGCAATGAAGCATTTTTAACTCTTCTATGCCTTTTTTGATAAGGTGATGCTTTAAATTCAATTTAACATACAGTCCTTCTTACCAATAAGCAGTTTGAAACAAATGGAGGGGTGGTTTAAAACGGTTGGGATATGTTTAATGTACATAGTGTGAATTGCTATTCTTATCAAGCAAGAGCATAGAAACTTCACCTGAACAAAGTATGCTGCAATAGGCCAAAATTAACACAAAATCCTTCTTGCTATTGCCAGTCTTGATCTGATAAAAATATAAATTTTGTAAGTCTAAGTATTTTATAAAAGCACAGAAATTAAAATGTAAAATGAGAAGCTTCAAATGTTAATAAGCACAGTAAATCTAAATTTAATAAATGGAAGTAAGACTGGGCTTGTTTAATTAGAACCAAAAGGTCTTCTACTGGTGATATTCTGTTGTGTTACAATTTCTTCTAAGAAAATATTTTGAATGATCGAATATAAAAACGTACATCTTCACATGTGCTGCAACAGGACTTCCATAACAATCATTCAAAACAAGCTGAAATAAGAGTTATCCATGTTTAAATAAACATTATTACACTTGGTAGAACTTTACTTTTCTCATTTACAAAATTTACATAATTCTACACTACTACATGTGGGTGGAGTAGGAGTTCAAAACAAATGAGTCAATATTTTTCTTCAGGAAAAATACCATTAGCAGAGCATTCATGAGCAATCATATAATCACAGGCAACTGTCCCAGACCCATAATATATGACGACAAACACGCTTTAAAGAAATCGCTCAGACGGAGAGAAAGCTCTCAGTATGGAAAAGCCAAGATGTTATTCCAAAAACAATGAATTAAAGTAAAGCTTGACAACTTTCCTGCAACCAATTATAACACAGTCTCCTCGGCTGTAAAATGAGATTATTAACATTCCTATCCTGCCAATCTTTAAATCTTTTGCCTAGTCATTCTTGATGCCGTTCAGTGCAAGAACTTTCTCTTATCCTTTTAACTAAAATCTGCCTCAGTGGGTGCTGTTAAATTCTGCTGAAGAACAGGAGAGTCACACTAAAAATACTAATTCCCATTGTAATATGTTGTAAGAGTTCATACTTTAAAATTGATTAAGTTAAATGACAAAAACCTACTATTCCTTTTTTACCATCTCTTGTATATAGGCATTTATGCATAATACCCATTAAAAAGATAGAAAAGTTTAGTTTAAATAGATTATTTTATTCTGTAAAAAGTTACAGCAATACAATCCACTACAAAATTTCTAGCTCACTTTTTGCATTATAAATTTGGAGAACATCTTTCTGTCAAAATTATTTGGAACATTTTGCAGTAAATTGCCCCACTGTCTGACAGAAGACACACAAACTGCAGCCAGAACGATCACTGAATTGAGTTCAATATGGATTCAGAAGTGACTGTATTTGTTTCAGATACTTTACTACCACCTTTTAAAGAAGAAAGCCTTCGTGCCATGGCGTGGCAAACAGAAAACACTCTAAAAGAGTAAAACTGTCTGGTTATGAGCGGTCAAGTAACAGCTTATTCCTACGATAGAAACAGTGGAATCAAGTTTTATCAAGTCTTACTTCTCTTTGTCATCCTTTCCTTTGCAGACTTATCCCTCCCTTTAGACCTCTGCAGCCCTGTACCCCACTGAACCCCATATTGCTGCTGCTGGTAACAAGCCACGCTGTCTTTGCAACTCCCTTCGCATGGCCTTGGGACTGACACCTGTCACACTTGCGTTGTCTGAACTCGTCTTGACCTGCCTGGAGCTTTGTCTTAACTTTTTTTGGTGGAAACAAAAATTTTCTAAGGCTCGGGTGACTACTGCCTCATTTGTATTTGAATAATTGTGTGGTATAATCATAATTTTTACTGACAGGAGTAACAAGCAGTTATCTTCTGAAGAAGGAAGTGTTTGTCACCCTAAAGTAATGGTGTAACGTAGAGGAACACAGGCACAACATGACAACAGAGTCCTCAACAGTGGGGACATGGGATGTAGTGTAGGGGGGGTAAAAGCATGAGACGATAAGAAAGCAGATCCTTGAAGACCCCAGGACTGTAAAAAAACCACCAATGGTCAGTTAAAGGAATGCAGACCTGGGAACTGGGCAAAGCCAGATGCTGGTGTAACAGAAAGTGTAAAGAACAGTACCCAACGTGTTAGACACTCTGTATGTAACAGATTTGCTTGTAATGTGGATTTGCAGATTGAAGAGTATAGCCAAGGTTGAATGCATGATAGGGAACATGCAATAGTAGTCCCAAGAGGACACTAGAGTGAGGAAGAAGAAACCATCAACATCCAAGTCCTCCTGGCAGAGGACGAAGGAACTTCCACCCCAGACATCATCCTCTCCCAGCAAAGCAGTCACGATGGTGGTGGCTCACCACAACTGAAGCCAACAGTCTTTGGATGCAAAAAAGCATGGGAAGGATGAATGTAACACCACTGATGGGGGTAGATAGTGGGAAGTGTGCATATAATAACAACTGCATTATTTATTATCAAGATTTTGCCTTTACTAGTATTCTTTCCCTTATTTTCTTTTCTCTTTTTCTGTAATAATTAGATCTGGACTAAAAAGAATTCTTTGATTAGACCATTAAGATTTAAAATACACTAAATTATTTATTTTTCACTAATGTGTGTCCTTTTGGGAAACAACAAGACTAGGAGTACGACACCTTCCCAAACTTATTTTCTGACTTGGTTCACATGACTGCAAGTCTTCCCTTGTTTTCCTATGCCTTCTCTTGTGCTTCTCTGTGTTCGTGTTCCTGACCTCGAAATTACTCCAAAAATAACTAACACGGATTTGGAAGCCAGATGCCACCAAACAATTGACCAGAGTGTCCAACTAGTTACATTCAGGTTACTCTGGCTTCCTTTATTCCCATTACAGTGCAGTAGTAGTCCTACTGAACTGAAAGCAAATTTCTCACTGACCCCTTTCAGTGTAGCCTCAGTTCTACCTTGTCAAACCTAATGTTGATGAACATATAATTGTTGTAATCTTTTAGACAACAGATAATCTCTCTCTCTCAAAACAACCCAGTTCCTTGTTCTGTATATTGGTCTCATCACTAATTGGTAGCCAAAAAATCTGACACGGAACACATCACTCAGAGTCAGAGTCCCCCAGGAACAGACATGTGCCATGCCACTTCGCCACTCACCCTTGTGAATCATAACATGTCATGATTACGAAGAAGTGCTGAAGACATGTGGGATGCCTCTTACCAGCAGGGAAAGTAGAATCTTTTCAGTAGCCTCTCTGATTACTTTTATGAGAAATTAGTTTTGAGAAATTTCCACATGAAAAGGAAGTCATGCATTCCTGTAAATTACAGTTTTAACTTGTGACACCTTTGCTTAAATTTCACCTTCTGGCCTACCTTTCACATCACTGTCCTTTTTGCTAGACCTATGTCAAAAGATCTAACTAACCTGAGAGTATACGCTATTAAAGGAAAAAAAGGAGCCTTGTTAAAAAGTAAGAATTAAAAATGATCACAAGACAGGACCATCAGGGAGGGGTAAGATTAATTATTATGAAACAAATTACCTATGAACTTTGGCCTATATTTGCATATTGCTTTTAGGAAAGATGCTGAAAGATAGTAGCTTGATTTTCAGGGATACTCTCGTAACTCAAGGAGAAACCACTCAAGTCAAAATTTTGAGTTTCCATAACCTTCCAAGAGTTAACTATTGACTTCAGTATCTCTTTCTGGATATAAGTAAGCAGATATAACTACTTACTTGTAGCTTTTGCCTACTGCAGCCGAGGGAATAGGAGTTTTGCTATTCCTAGTAGTGTCACAGGCTGTGCCCTGAGCTGAGAGCACAGGTCTGAGGACTGGGCTGGGCTCACCTTGGCCAACGCTGGGCTGAGCTGGTTTCGGCTCCTGCCACGGGGCCAAGTGCCTGTTGCCTCCCCTGCCTGAGCTTAAGCTCTGCCAGTGCCTCCATGGGAAGGGTCTGGAAACAGAGTTTCTTAGTTGGTGCCTAAGAAAAAAGAGCCCATGGGGAGGCTGAGCCTGGGGAAGGCTGTGGGGCCACACTCACAGTCAGCTGGGAGCAGCCACAAGGCAGCAGCCTCGGAAGTACGCTGAAATAACCATGAGCAGGCCCCACCACTGAGGAGGAAGGAGTTCAAACAACATTGAAATCCCCCCCAACAAAGCCAAACATCCCATCGTCTCCCCATGATACCTCCTACCACCCCTCTGCCTGTGGAAAACTGACACCGCCGACCCAGAGAGATGCTGGAAAGGTGAGCACAGCACCTGAGAAAAAGGCAGAAATTAGCAACATTTCCTGTATAGCAATTTTAAGAGTATTTTTATTAAAAATACTTTTTTTGTATTAATTTAGACTCACGGTTTTGAACCTGCTTACTGTCTTTTGATTAGATTGCTAAGATTTTAAGTAGACCAGTAGTAAATTCTTGGGTCCAGAAGGGAACATACCATCCACATATGGTGTGTTCCCTTTTGCCCATAATAATATTTTGAGTGTAACATGTCATTTATTTATTTTTGGTGCAACAGAAAAAAATCTCAGATTAAATATTTAGCATTTATAATTAACATAGAAAATATTTATTTAAAAAATACTCTTGGTTAAGCTTTATCACAAGATACTGCCTAGATGAAAACAAAAACGAAACCCTAAGTTAGAATTACATCAGCAGCAGTAACAAACTTTTACAAGACTATGCAAGCAGTACAAAATGTAACAAAATGAGTTTGGGAAAGGTTTTAATGAATCTATGCTCTCAGCAAAGCATTAACTCACCAGAATTGCTTTCCATTCAACCTTCAGGGAGTAATGTTCTGTATTTGACAGCAAGAGAGAAGGAATGGCCAAAAATCCTCAGATTTCTGGTGAAATTACTCAGACCTTACATCCATAAGAAAGTACTAGATATAGTCATGTCCCTAACACCGGGATCTACTGTGCAGAATTTGCTGTAACACATTGACCACATGTGTACAGAACTACCATATGTAACTAATTCTAATTTAGCACATATAAATGAAAAGTGACAGAAAAATCCGTGTACATTTTACTGGCCTGTATATGCTAAAGATATGAGCACACATAAATAATGAAAACCTAGCTTTGCTGTTAGACATTTGGTTCTTGAAGCATATTAAAAATTAAAGGAATACTATGGATGAAAGAGGGAAATTACATGTTTGCATATGAGCAATGTGCATATGACGCTAACAGGAAAACAACTGAGTTGTCAATTCCAGTAGGTCATACTTAATTTAGCCAAAAGGTATTTTTGTAATTTAGTGGAGTATTCTAACTTTTCCTCTGTGCTGCTTTTTAATAACTTTAAATAGTAAACCTCTGGACCAGCTAATTTAACTACTTGTCTCTCATTGAAGTAGTTATAAAAGCTTCTATCACAACAGTTTTATTTTCATGCTACCTAAGATATGTATTGTGTTTGTTTTAACAAAGAAAGATATTACTATTCAATACGTATACTGTTTGGAATGTAAATATTAAGATGTCTATTAACTGAAACTATTAACTGAAAGCATTAATCAATAGGAAAATACACAATGACACATACTCTATATGCATCCCATCTGCCCATAGATATGAATTCTCTCATCAGAACTAATCCCTGGATAACCTCTGTATTTTATGCAATGATTGATGTGTTGCACATGAACACCGAAGGATCGGGGACCAAAACTGATTTCAGTCTCTTCAAAAGACTGCTTGAATCACTAGGCTGAGACCCAGTAACCCTTATATAGGGTTTTTCTGTTTCAAAAATGCCTGAATCCCTGGTTCCACAGGGGTTCAGCTTTGACAGGCGTGAGGGGTGCCTTTAGGGGTTTAGTCACTCCTTCACAGTGGGGATTCAAACCTTCTCCGGCTGAGAAGTGTGAATAGCAAGTTGCTCTAAGCTAGCGTGCAGAGAAACAGAAACCCTTCCCCCAGAAGCTATCCAAAGGTCTGCTCATATACCTCAGCTAAGTATTCCAATGCAGGCATTTAAAAAAAGAGAGGTGCCTGACATACAGCTTATGCCTATTCCCTTTTGGTCACCTCTGCTGAGGACTGATGAATTTACACATCCACATAGGCACTTTTACCACCAACTGTCTAGAAGTCCTGGTAAATCTAGCTTGCATAAACTAGCTGACACCTTCTCTGCAGATGCTAAAGTGCCTAAAGGGGGTCCTGTTCTTTCTGATTTGCCTTCTTGCTGTTCCCAGATTTTCTTCAATTTGCCAGTACTGAAATCATACCTGATATTCAAAGTACGATTAAATTTATGGATTAAGCTGACCAAACTCAGGTTTGTATTTTAAAATAGTTCCATAGACATACAGTCAGCTACATGTCAACACTTAAGATGTCTTACTCTGTGAGCAGAATGGCAGCCCCTACAGAAGAATAGTGAAAGAGAAAAGCTAAGAGCAAAGTTTCCATAAATGAGAACCCCAAACTTCATACCTGAAATCTTTATTCCCTTTCCAGGTCTGAAATAGGAGGAGTACCAGGAGTTCAGCTGAGGTACTATTCCCCAGATCCTGACTTGCTATCGGACTCCCCCTTATACGCAGTGTACCTAACTCTGCACATCTCACCTAAATCTTTTCATTTCCATGGAAGTAAGGGAACATTTTGCTTCTTCTACAGACATTAATCATTGCTAGAAGAGAAGGATGGAAGAGGTCCCCAAATACTTTGTTTCAACATAACTTTTACCACTGCTTTTTCCCTCTTGAATCTTCTTGCTCTATAAATAACTCCAGTTACTACACAGAAATGCCAGTAGCAGATGTCCAAAACTTGCAGGTTTGAGTTTTGGAGAGAGGTTTAAAAATAGCAAAGGAAAACTAAGAACAAAGGCAATAATTTCACTCCTGTGCACACTGGCAAAGATAGGTGTAGCATCAGCACTGCATCTGCATGTCTTCAAACTTGAGAAGATACACTGGTAAAGGTTCATATACATTTCCTATCTGATAACTATAACAGAAACTCTAGGATATTTCTTTATTGGACTTAAATGTTCAAGCCCCTGGGAACGGCAATTCCCATAAAAAAATAGGACCTAATACCAGTCTCAAATGACGTCTTTGTTAGAGGTTTTTATCCAAAGTAAAAAGTTGTAAAACTTCTGCAAAAATAAATCTGTGACTTCTTGTGTCGCTTGTGAAATGCATTTTGGCAAAAAAGAGCAAAAACAGTAGAAAAACATCCCTGGGAAATCCTTCCAGGCTTTTTCAGATCCTTGGCATAAGTATCAGACAAAGTTTGCAGTCAGGGAATTTCAATGGTATCTGATTATCGCCTCCCACTGCCACATGTATTGTTACTTGTCTATTTTTGCTGAGCAAGGTGGGAAATACAAACATTTCTTTTCTGTGAAGAAACCCATGATATGCAATTTTTATTTTTATTTCTATGCAATGAACTAATTACTTCTAAAAGGGAAATTTAACACAGAGAGAATGCCTTCTAATAAAAAAAAAAATAAATTCTTTGGTTTTAAAACACCAAAGGAGACCTCCAAGATGTTTTCTACAATGGCCCAGTGAATTTCTCTACTTCTCAATAATCAAAGAAAGAAATTAATGTAAACATTTTCCTCTTTTTCATAGCATCTTACCAGCCAGTCATTTGCTTTACTAAATTCCATTTCTTTCAATAAAATTTCAAGACATAACAAATTTTCCAGTCTCAAATTGGGAACAGAATCTTCTAGCTATATAAGCTTCTTCTAAAATAGATATTATGCTCCATAAAAAGATCAGTGAAAAATAAAAATCAAATTATATCCGTAGAGGGATGTTTAAAGAGGGAACCCTGAACTTCTTATGGAGAACTTCCTAAAAATTTCAGTATTGTCTCTATTTTCTATGATTTCTTATGATTTCCTTTCGTAATATAAACATCCCTCATACCAGCAATATTAAAAAAAAAAAAAACGAACTATTTTATGTGCATGTCATAACTTTGTGTTAAAAAAGTACAGATATAATAAGTTACTGAATATTCTGACAAGACCTCAGGAAAGTATTCTGACTTTATAAATGCATGTTTTATTTTGGTAATGTAATGCCTATGCAATTAAGATAAATGAGATAATCATGAGCTTATAACGTATCACACTGAAACTTTAATTGTAGATATCACACAGCCCAATAACAAGTTCCTACTCCAAATGGAGCATACTAATAGATATATAAGAAGGTTCCCAAAAACTCAGTAGTAGTGCAGTCATGTGAACAGAAATATTGCAACTCTTTATTGGTTTCACACTGTGCAAGCCACTAACTTTCAATTTTGTGATGTTATTCAACACAATTTGATCAGCTATTTTATGCCACTGTGCATAACAACAACAGAAGATAGAAGACAAGTAATAAAATAAGAATTTGTTAAAGTCAACTGCCTCGTCCCATTATAGAGATGATAGGCTGAGAAAAAAGAGGCACTAAGTTAGATTCAGAATTGTCAGGCTCTATTAAGAGAAAGTCATTTTGCTCTGATTATGCCAATGAGAGCAAAAGAAAGAAAGAATTAAACAAGACAGCATGTTTTTCAGTGGTTTAAAAAATACATAGTTACATAAACAAAAAGCGTCAAAGAATACATGTTATATCTAAATGATAGTCTCTACAGAAACCTTATTCTTTTATCAAGTGACAACTCACTTTCTTAATTCATTCCCTTTTAGCTCCTTGAGTGTAATTCTGAGGATGTGTTCCATTCTGCTGACGCACACTTTGCTTCCTTTTTACTAATATATATTGGTTTCTGTTATCTCAGATAGCAATTTATGTCTTCCTAGCAAAAAAAAAAAAGGAATTAGAATAATCTCATGGCATAACATGGCACTGCTTGAGCGTGTCCAGAGGAGAGCCACGAGGATGATCCGAGGGCTGGAGCACCTCTCCTATGAGGAGAGGCTGATAGAGTTGGGTTTGTTCAGCCTGGAGAAGAGAAGGCTCCGGGGAGATCTTATTGCGGCCTTCCAGTACCTAAAGAGGGCCTACAGGAGAGCTGGGGAAGGACTTTTTACACGGGCGTGTAGTGATAGGACGAGGGGGAATGGCTTTAAGCTGGAAGAGGGCAGGTTTAGATTAATCGTTAGGAAGAAGTTTTTCACTTTAAGGGTAGTAAGGCACTGGAACAGGTTGCCCAGAGAGGTTATTGAAGCCCCGTCCCTGGAGGTGTTCAAGGCCAGGCTGGACGTGGCCTTGGGCAACCTGGTCTAGCGGGAGGTGTCCCTGCCTATGGCAGGGGGGTTGGAACTCGATGATCTTCAAGGTCCCTGCCAACCTAAACCATTCTATGATTCTATGATTCTATGATAACCTATATGTGTTCTCCATGTTTTGTAGTTTCTGCTATTGATTAATATTTTTGGAATATTTTAAATATAACTAAACATTTGCAATTCTGTATTTGCTTTAGATATGCACTAAAATCAAATATATATGAAATATAATCTCCAACTCTTCTGACTGCATTTTTGCAAATCTTTAAAACATCTGGAAAATACACAGGGTAATGTATTCTGATTTTGGTTTTCAGCAAGTTAAAAAAAAAAGGACAATTCAAGATCAGTAAAATGCTGAAATGTCTCTGTATATAGGTATTATGGATAAAACTACAATATTTAATTCCTGCAGTAGTGGTGCAAAATTATTCACTAACCAGTCTATGAATTAAAAATATCAGAGAAGCAACTCTCTCCATAAACTACCCTAACATTCAATTGGCAAAAAATGATTAGCAAGTCTGGCGTTTTATTTAGAACAGTTTAATACCAGTCTTCACCGCCAAAACCCTCTAGAGATACATTAAGTACCTCATGCTTTAAAATGCCTCTGAGAGTCCCCTCAGACATCTACAGAAAGTAGTTCTCATAAAACAGCTTTACAGCTGAAGAGTTCATTCTTTCACAAAGAGAAACATTCATTATAACATCATATGACACATATAACCAAAAGAAAATTTCAAATACCTAGGCTAAGCTAAAATTATTGACGTTACACTACTAGTCACCTTAGAGTTAATGTCAGAGAATTTGTATTAAAAACAGGTAACTTTACAAAAGCCAATTTATATTCACCAAATCTACCCACAAATGCACTTAAACTAGCAAAATGAACTTCTTGTATTTGGATTGCATGTGAAAATATGTTACATAGACATATTTGTAAAGGTAATGTTTCACTGAGCAATTTAAAAAAAAACCCAACATCTTAATTCGTATTGTAGGCAAATTACACTCAAAAATTTAGAAGTAAACAGAAGAAAACCCAAACAATCTTGTTAAACCTAAAACAGACCACAGAAATCACAGATCAGATTACAAAAATCTTATGAAGAATCCAGTCAATTTCCCTGTCATCCTACAGTTCAAATCAACACAATATATCAATCATCTCTTCAGGTTTTTAAGGAGCTTATTTAATAAAAAAGCATCCTGCTCATTGTTTTAATGTCAGATGAGTCTTTGTAGAACTGCAGCTTCTTTCAGTTTGTCCAGGCACATATGACACTTAAGATTATTTCAAATTTCTGCAACAGAAGTCATACATCTCATTCAATAACATCCATTGATTGCTGTGTGTTCATAAACCATGCTGTATTTTTGTCTCAGCAGAATCTAATAATTTTCAGTAATGCATTATCAGCAAAAAAAAAAAAAAAAAAAAAAAGGGTATGTCCCCAGCTGCCTTACAAGGAAAATTATGAAAAATGAGCCTCTACAAAAAATTCAATATTTCTAAACCATATAGACAAACTGATAGAAGCTAAGTTTGCCAATGTTAATTTGACCTTCTGTTTCCCTTAGGAATTTATACTCCTTTCAGAGAGAAGCAAACATAGCCACTTGGGCTACTCAAAAGGGTCATGTATTTATGTTATGACAGGCATTGATTACACTATTTTGATAAGTCAGCTAATGAATAGCAGTAAAAACTAGCTTGCAGTGGAAGTCTGCCAAGATTCTATTTAGAAAACCACATCCAGATATATCAAAAACTCTTTACAGATTAATGAAAAGCAAAAAAAAATAATATTGGCAATATATTAATTATGCTTCAAAACGAAATTTTCCAATTAAGCGGAAACAAATGCACTTTGCTTCACCACATATTCTCATTTTAGTTTTAAAAATAACTCTCTGTTTGAAAGGGAAATGGGAGCTAGTAAAATGCCCGTAAGGCAAAAAAATAGCACTTTTGAATCTTACATTCAGACGCTTGACTGATTATTCAAAACTTGTGTGTGCTGTAACAATAGTGCAAACATACCAAGTGCATGCCATCTAACAGAGAGGTGCTCCTGTTTATGGTCCAAATTATCCCAGTGATACCATGCCATCCCAAAATAAATGGAAATAAACTGTGAGAAGACAATTACATATTAAGAAGAAATAAAGGTGGCATCCACTGGGGCTAAAGTCTAAGCCCAAATTCGATGTCAAGAGAAATTAATTCTCTGATTTGCTTCTGGAAACAAAGGTCCTGAGCACAATACAGCATTTCAAGCTCTGGAACATTTTTTACTTTTTTCCAGTATAGATTCTACTTCCAGTAGAGACAAGATACATCTCTAAACACAAAAAAAAATTAAAAAAATAAGTAAAAAATCTTGCATGGATGCCATTTCTTGGCAGATATATAGCGCACCAACTAATTTGCCATCATTACTCTAGAGGCCAAGGTACTTCCTGGGACAGATTCAAAAGTGTGAACATCTACACATGTAGGCATCACATGCATCCTGATGCACACTTACTAATTTAATAAGGGAATTGTTAGTGATTCAGTTTAAAAGTACTGGCTGCCTCATAAAAATATTAAGTATTCAGTTGTAAAGCAGACTGTATTATACATGAATTATGGCATCCTTTAACTCTTGAGGGCCACAGAAATAAAAGACTGATTTGGCAGAGCTTTTTACATTAATCTCAAACAATGGCAAATCTTCCTCTTGCTCTTCTTTACCTCCACCTTTATGCATTGACATCCACCTCGCTTCTTTCTTTGTTCAGCCCTCCACTTCATACACACTTAGCTCTATGGCCTACCTAAGCACTACTCTCTAGGAGCATCTTCAGAGGCAACCACAGGAGCAAACCTCCAGCTGTGCACCCTGCCTAGCTGCAGAGCATCTGCAGGAGATTGCCCACCGCCAAGATTCAGCCTTGTCTCCAACTAACACATCCTTAAAGCCCTGAAGAGGACACCATCCGTTCACCACGGCTCTCCACCACAGCACGTGCAACTAACATAGTTTTTGGTCTGTACAGGCAAGCGGCATTTATCCAGCAAAAACCTGTAACATAAGCATGGCAGAACCTCCCAGTCAATCAAAGCACACGAGGAAACACAGCAAGGAAAACTAACCCTGCACCAGGTTTCCTACAGGCAATTTTTTCAGATGGAGCACCAGGATTAGCACAGACCATGCTGCCCTTGCTGCCTCTGCAGTTGAAGACCACCCAGGATGTGTGGCCACCAAAACTTGCAGAACCTGCTTGATATGGCTAGAAGTACTTCCACCAAGCGACACAAAACATTACTGTAGTGAGAACATCGAGGCAGATGACAATTAGAGTAATGGCAATGTCCATCTAATGAGCAGCTGGGGATACTCCAGCACTTGCAGTGACCTAACACAGGCAGCCAAGCGCTGAAGGGAGCTTCACAGTCTCCACGTCCACATCCTGCCTGGGCCGCGGTGATTTTTACTTCTCCTCTTACTGGTGACAGTACACCTTCACAAGCTGGCCTATCCAGAGGCTATGGGACAGGGAAAGCACCCAAACAGGGACCGAGGAAGCTCCTTATATTAGCAGTAATTAAAAGAGTCAAAGTAGGAGCAGTGGGAAAGGAGTAGAAGCATTTGCTTGGAAGGTCCTGGAAAAAGTCATTTTTGTTAACTGTAATAAAAGGGTAGGTATCTTCTCAGGGCAGGATGGGCTAAACAGTTTCTTTTCAAACCAAACCTTCAGCTATCAGAGGCTCCGTCTCTGGGTACCCTGTAAGAGCTGAGGATGTGGCTTAAGGCCTGTGAACACCGCAATTCATCAGAATTTTATCAGGTAAACAACATTAGCAAAGCTGGTCGGTATCCTCATGTGATATATGTTCATTTCACCTATGTCCCTGGAGAAAAAAATACCAGAATTCTGGGACATATAAACCTCAGACAGGCAGGAGACACTGTCAGTGATCAATAAGCTTATGGAGTGGACATGGGATTGTCCAGGCTGTCTCTGCAATGCCTCCAGCAAGGCTGTCATGATTCCTGAGACACCAACCAGTGGAAAAGTATTCTGCAGAGGATGAGCTGTAATGGCAACGATAACCATGCAGACCCACTGCAGAACTGCTGCGCTATAGACTGGCACGAGCCTGGTTATGGCTAGTTTCCAGAGCACTATTCCTTTCTGCTTCTGGGCTCCAGTTCAGAACTAGAAACAAACGTGCAACCTCCCTCATGTCAAGGGCAATTCATCACAAAGAGCCACGAAGGTTATCTTGCACATTTGAAAATTATCAGTCAGTGGGTGGTTATCTCATGTCTGATCCCACAGGGTTTACTGACAATATGGACAGCCCATAACACAAAGTTTTATGGTTCTGTGCCAGCCTCTTGAGAGGTCAGCATGACCCATGAGATAAATTGGGCAGACAGCAGCACAGGCAGCTAGCTGGTGGGCCTGATTCCTGCTCCACCTCTTGCCCCTTTCTGTCATTGTTAATACCAGTTTGGTTTATACTAGGGTTGTAATTGTCAAGAAGATGCCGAGTTGCAGAAGTAATCAGATCTCCTGAGAGCTGTATGAGGTCTCAAGGGCTGTACAGAGTACAGATGGACCAAGAACAACACACCTGAGAGAGGCTTATACTAAATCTCGTAGGACCGGTGACATCTCTGAAAGCATCAGTCTGACTTCCAGTAAAGACATATCAGAACCATTCTACAGAACCTATGAATCTGAACGATGAAAAAAACACTCCACCACGAGACACGATTGCTACCATCATAGACTTTTAGGCTATACTTCTAAGTAAGCAAAACAAGCACAGCCAAAAATTCTAGGTGAACCTCTAACTGCACATGCATTCCCCATGCTCCAGCGCTCCTTACACTTTCTTTGCTAGAAGTGCATCCGTCTGATACCATTAATTTCTCTCCTCACAAGTCAAAGCAAAAGAGTAAAATCAGAGGGCAACAGTTTCAACGGGCCCGTGTTCTATTATTAGCTCTGCATAGACTTCCCATGGACAACTCACTTGCATATATGTAGTTTAAGCTCTGCAAGTGTTTTGATAAAGAAAAAACGTACACCAACCTCAAAAGGCATTGTGAAAATGAGTTCATTAATTATAAAGTATTCTGAATTCTTCAAAAGAGAAATGCTGCAGAAAGATATTATATTGCTGTGAAACCGTAGCAGTCTACACAGGACAAATGTTGACAAAGGACAGAGAGGATTACAGCCTTCAAGTAAATCATTTTTATTTCATATCTTGGCATTTTTATGGACCTTATCACTGTAAGGTCTGAACAACTCACAAATACTAATTAACTGAGCCTGTTTAATTATTCTCCCTGCTTACACAAGGGAAACCCTAGACCCAGTCCAATCTAAGTTCTCCTTTAACAATACATGAGCCAGAAGGAAGGAAGGACAAAGCACAGTATGTAATGTTGATACTCACTGACCTAATACATTCTTCCAAGAAGGCTGTGCGAAACAGAGCAACCTCTAAGTTATCTGAACTCATACACAAGGTCTCATGGTGCCATACGTGAAACATTTATAAGCCTCTCAGCGGTGGGTCCAAGTGCTCTATACTGTGTGCATAACCAATAAGGCTTGAACTTGTAAAACAAGCAATGTTAATATATCCAAGTCCCATTCCCTTAAACCCAAGACTGTTTCTTGAAATATTTGTAATGAAGAATCATGGATTTAAAAAAAAAAAAAAAACCACAAACAAAACTACACAGTATTATAGTTATAATTCCATCTATCAGATAAAGTTATTTCTTGCTAATAGCAAGAGTGTACCAATCTGCCTGATTCTTCTTGTACATGCTTCACTGAAACTACAAAGTAAGCACTGGTGCAATCATTCTGTTTCATTAAGCTGCTGAAAAAAATCTGTAAGTACATATGAAAATTATCAGGTGGACTACAACAATGTTCGAAGTCCTCAACCCTTTTCTTCTAGTCTGGGAAAAAAACAACAGAGAGATTTAGCTATCTGAAAAATTGAGATTTTCTATCTATAGAGGTAGTTACATTACTTAGGAAAAATTATATGGCATTTATTCAGCCAGTCAACATGCATTTCAGTGAAAGAGATCTCAGATTATTTAAAGAACATATCAGGTGTCATCTATTTTTGGTTCTGGTTTGGTTTTGCAACATTTGAAAACCTAATTCTCTTCCCCCTTTTTAACAGTGAGGGAGGGACTGATGGTACAAACAAATAACTTTAGTGTAGTGCCAAACTGCAGCTAACATTTCAACTATGAGAAGGAATTGGTGATGAAATAGCAGATACAGTCTTTTTCTTTTTAAACACAGAGTATATGAGCTGGTCTCACCTCTCTCTTTGAACACAGATGCTTCCTTTTCTCTGCTCTTTTTGATCTCCTTATTCAGATATCCAAGGCAGTAACAGTTTAACTGATGTGCCCATGCCTTGCCTCTGTCTTCCTTTTAGCATGATGTGTCTGCCTATTTTTAAGGCAGAGCCTTTGGTGACAGTAACATTTTTCCTATCAATCCACAGACCATAACTAATGTAAAACAGCATAATCATATGAAATAATTTCAGGGAAAGATAGCTATGACAAGCTTGGAATTCAGTACTTACTACACCAAAAATAAAAGAAATATAAGGTTACTGATTGGATTTTTCTAGATATATTTTTCAATTTCAAAGAAACGCAAAAGTTAAACACAAGCAGAGTTTCTAGGTGCCAGATACAGCTCAACTAAGTACAGAAGCGGGAACTGAGGGGTTGATGCACATCCTTGCAATACAGGAAGAGCTCTGAAGTCATTTTTCATAGAACCATAGAATCACAGAATCATCTAGGTTGGAAGGGACCTTTAAGATCATTGAGTCCAACCGTTAACCTAGCACTGCCAAAATCACCACCAAACCATGTCCCTAAGCACCACATCTGCCTGTCTTTTAAATACCTGCAGGGATGGTGAGGTTTGTATGCGATGACACAACAGTGAGAATTCAACACTACCTTTGCTAAAGCTCTGAGAAGCAGAGGACCTTTTCTTCTGCTCCCATCTTCCACACCAGCTTATGTCTGCACATAAAAAAATACCACTTCTTCATCAAACAAAAATACCAGCGTGCTGCATGCTACTGTGCAGCCTTCTCACGCACAAATCCCTACCTTGAGCAATGTAAGCTTGCACCCATCTCTCAGCAAAATTAAAAGCAGTATTTTTACCAAGTTGCATATCTGGCTTTGGGGGGGACCGTGCGGTCCTGAAGATACACTCTCAAAGCAGGGCTACCCTGGGGGTAATGTTACGGGAATGCGGCAGGGCAGGACATGCAGCCCAGACAAGAAGCTTCCCCATACAGACACATAACCCACAGCAAATGGTAAACTGATCATTTTGCTGCATTATTCTGGATATTTTGAGCTGAAAGGCGGACAGGACACTGTCCCTACACCAAACTGTAGTGCAGAAAGGTGGCTGTTGTGTCCACTGTTTCCTGCAATGGATATCCAAGAGAAGAGAAGGATGAGCAATTACTAAGTTTTGGACAAAAGGCTGCTCCTGCTCCTCGGTAATGACAATATTGCAGTTGTTTGTGATATTACTTCCCCCCACCCTTTTTTCCAGTGCAGAAAATATTCCATTCCAAATTGCAAACCCCTTTACTCCAAATGGGCCATTTACCTAAAAAACCTACATCCCTACCTTCCATTAAAATCAAACAGGTGCAAACCAAGTTATCTGCTGGTTTAATTTGGTTAGTGAGCATTTTCATCTGGATTTTTTTTCTGGAAATTAGTTTTTTAAACAATTTAAAAACAACAGGGCTCCCTCAGTTCTTAGATTGAATACCAATGGTAAAATAAGAAGGTGAAAACTTTGGCAACGCTCCATTCCAACAACTTCTAATCTTATTTTCATCTAATGAAAAGATAACTACCATTTCATGTGTATACAATGAAGTTGCCTGTGAGCTCTAGTTTAAAAAGATGATGACAAACTCTCTCCAATTGGTTGCACTATACGCAATTAGTATTCCGATCCGACGTGAACCAATTAGATGTTGCTGATGGACAGTATCAGTATCTTCTATATACTTCATGACATTGAATATCCTTGTTTACAGTATCTGACAAGGCAAAGGTAACTAAAAGAAGGCTGACAAGCTTCATATTTTCATGACAGCACACAAGGACGGATCCTGTTATACTTCATGTGCGTGTTCACAGCTGGCACACTGTCAAGGGGCACTGTAATATGAATTAAGGTCAGCATATGAATCACAGTGTCAGTGTGTGCACAGCTGGATTCTTAAAAACAGATGCAAAGGCTCAGGTCTTCCTACCACTATATTCACAGATAACCGAAGCTACTAGTTCATACTTTCCAAAAATAACCATCAAAATAGAAAAAATAACAACACAGTGCCTTTCTTTGCCTCATACTGGCCTCTGTGAATGTATATTTTTTTTGAAACGAACAGTAAAAAGGCACCATTCTCAGATTATTCAATTTCATATCCTTCGGAAAGATCGTTCCCTACATGCATCATCCTTCCCATCTACTACAGAAGAACCTGGGCTGCCAGTAATTTTTTCCGTTTTTCCAGGCAATTGCTGGTTTCTTTGCTCACATCTTAGCAGCTGCCCTGCCAGCCTGAGTCCCTGGCAGGAGGAGCAGAGAGGTCATGGGAAGAGGACCTCTGTGGTCTAGAGCAGTAACCAAGGTCCTTGTCCCCTGCGTGGAAGACCCTGGATACTTGGGTTCACTGGGGCTGAAGTCAGCTTTTCTATGACAGTTAAATGAAGGAGGAGGATAATCTCAGTTTAATATCCTGGAGTCAGTTTTTACTGTTTACCATCAAATAAAAGGAACCCTCCAGGGGAGGCGAATTTCTAACCCTATTGATT
This sequence comes from Pluvialis apricaria, assembly GCA_017639485.1. Lineage (NCBI taxonomy): Eukaryota > Metazoa > Chordata > Aves > Charadriiformes > Charadriidae > Pluvialis > Pluvialis apricaria. The sequence goes on from CM030007.1 coordinate 203,496,379, forward strand.
TCATAGCAACGAAGCAGATTTACATGGGGTTTGTTTTTTTTTTTCCACCTGCTGATGCTTTGCTGCAGACTTTTGGCATGGCAGCACAGGTGCCGCAGAGACCCTCGGCAGCCCTTCGCTCAGGCTGCCACCTTCCCTGGGAGCCGTGCAGCAGCCTGCGCCAGCCCACCCTGAACCCATCTGTGCCGAGGCAAGGACGGGGCAGGGGAGCAGGGTGATGGCTCACCTCCGCTCTTCCATCAGGCAAAATGGAGCTGCCGAACTGAAGACCATAAGGCAGTTTAGATTAAATTAACCCCCATCTCTGAAGGGCAGCCTCTCCCTCTTTCTGCTCCACAAGCAGTGCTAATATGCCAGCCATATTCCAGACTTATTCAAAGCCTAGTCCTGTACAGCCTAAATACATTGAGTGTTTGGTAATATTTCTTATTTAAAAGCACGCCATTTGTGTTAATATCACTTTCTTCTGACTGGAATTAGTTTACACTACATTGAAAACCCTATTCTATTGACCCAGAAGCAGAGAAAATTGAGAAAATTAATGGCATGTTGAAATAAATGACTTTTTTCCCTCTATTAAGCACATTGAATTTAGAAAAAAATCCAGATGTACGACACAAACTGTGGAGCGTGGTCTTCTTAACAGTAATAGATTAAATAATTGAACGAAAACATGCTAATTCTAAGTGGAAATGGACTTAAATGTTCAAAAAAATGGAAGATAACAGCACAGTAATGATTATATGGAGACGTCTATTTTCATACTTCTCTATTTTTGCATAATCACACCACTTAATAAAGCTCCAGAAAGATACTGTGCACTGCAAATTTTAATTTATGCAGCATGTAATTCAGCTGTAGTTCTAGACAGCCTTACTTCTTAGAGGATTAGAGCACAGTGTTATTTTAATGTTGCTCCACAAAGACATTAATTAAACAGTATATAGATAAGTTCAAAGCTGGGTTGAATTTCAGGCCAAGAAAGCTTTCTAGCGATCTTTTAAAATGTCTTTTGTAGACATTTATCAAATTCTGCAGGTTTTCTTGCTGAAGCTGATAAATCTTATTTACATTTGAGCAATTTTAACCCAGCCTGTTCGGTGACTCAGATGAGCAGTGTTTAGATCAGTTGCACAGCTCTCCAACCTGTGCACAACTTCTTCCTCTGCGAGCTCTTACTACTCCTGCCAGAATTAGTCTATGTATCCATTTTCTATGAGCCATGTTTGTGTCAGAGAAACACAAGCCAGAATCTTGTCAGCTGAACTCGCTACTTGCTGTCTAAGCGCTGCTACTGCTGCAGCCACTGAGCAGAATATTTTGATTCCAAGGATAAGATGTATAGCATCTCAAGTTAGTAAATAATGAAAAAGTCATAGCATATACAAATCACACTTGCAGGGTTTAAATTCTGTAACAGTTTTACTTCTTTTTTTCCTTCAAAGTTTTCAACAGAAAAAACTCTATTTGAAAAGCATAAAGATATCTCCAGCTTTTGCTGCAGTATTTGAGAAGCATACATTACAGTAAAAAATCACAGCCTAAAATAGAAGTCCTTAATCAGCGATTACTGTGAAGCAATGTAAATACTGATGTATTTACAGATGAAAGGAGGTCACACAACTCAGCCAAAATACTCCGTTTTCAGAAATTCACAATTCTAGTTTAGTTTGTAGTATTAAAAATACCCTGTAAATTTACAGTCATATTATAGGCACCTAGGGTACACTGCCTTCCCCAGTAAAATATGTACTTCCATATAAATCAAGTTTATAGTTTGCACTGTGCTGTAAATGTGTTAAGACTGTTCCTTTTAAAAGTGTATTAACAATTTTCAAAAGGAGACAGAAGATGCCATTTATAAAGCACATGCCTCCAAAATCCTCCTGAGGGCAAATGATACAACGAAAGGGCCAGCAGGAGGTAACACCTTCATCACTCTCTCTGACACAAGGGACCAGGACAGAATTTTGAGATGGGTCCATAGATTAAAGGATGTACTGCATGAGAGCATTAGAGATGGAAAACAGCTTACAGGAAAACAATGTTTTTTCTTTTGCTCATGTAGTTCATGAGTTCATAGCCCTAAATTCTGTAGAGTGTTTCAGGACTGGACATCTCAGGATCTCAGACCATCCAATTTATGTTGGCGTTGAATAAAAGCAGAAACTTTTCCTTGGGTTCAAAGCTGAGTCACGGTTCACCTAAAAGAACTGTGAACTTCTGTTAACCTTTCAGTGAACTTAAGTCAGGCAAGTGGTTACTATAAAAAATAGAAACTAGAGTTTCACACCATGCAACTGCACTGATCTTCCACTCCAAAGTCAATAAAATGTTACTATTTGTAGCCACTTAGGCTGGTCTGAAAGTTGAGATGTTCCTTCACAAATGAAAGAGGTGAGCAACGTGAAACAATCCTCCCTAGGAAACATTATGTATTCAGGAACCTAATTTCACCTATTCAATTACTAAAAATGTTTTGTTTTGTTTTTTAAATCAAGACAGATATTTCATGACCAAACTCCAAAGCTTTTCTGTCGCAATTTATGTTTAATAATTTCCACTTTATTCAGTAGGGGTTTTGGGGTTCCTAAATTTAAAGGGGTTCTTAAATTTTAAAAGGAAACATAAGAAACTCTGAAATTATTCCGCTCCTACACCCTGATCATCTGTTTACAGTAAAAATACCTAAAAATACAAGACCAACTTGAGAAGCCCACATCCTTAATACACTGGAAAATATGCAGTTGAATTGGCAAGACACTAAGCTCTGCTTTGTAGACGTAAGAGCCGTAGCAATTCCAAACTGTTACTCAAACAGCAGGTATCAAAAGAAAAAAAAAATTGTTGCACAGTCAGAGAACAAATAACCCCACTAATTCTTCTGCCAATACTTTTCCTAAACCAACTCAGTAAAAACCATCACATATTTTGAGCGGTTTTATAGCTACAAACAGGAAGACAGAGTATAAAATCAGAGGTGATTCATTAATATTAATTGCCATAGCTAAACCAACCAGTACGAGTTCAGTTCTGTTAAAAAAAAAAAAAGGAAAGAATGTTTTTCTGATTTAATTATGAAAGCCTAGAATATTATAAGACACAAGTCCTAAAAAAATGAACTAGTTATGCAAGCTTATATTACTTTTGATCAAGTCTTCAGAGACATAGGCACCATTTTTAATTTGGAAATCTAAGCTCCAAATGTCAGCTTAAACCCGTATCAGATCTTAAATCTTGCTTTTTGGCCCAGTGCTTTTTTATGTGCAAAATAAAATGTTACTGCAAATGTGATTACTGAATTCTTTTTATTGTACATCTAAATTAGAAGCTCAAAAGAATTCTGAGACACAAATTTCAGAGGCATTGTTAATACAGAAAGAGCTCAAAATACAACATAGGAAGAAACTGAATGCCTTTCTGATGATGGGTTTAACAGAAGTGGGATGAGAACAATGAAGTGGAAAGCCAAGTAGGCAGGAACTAAAAATAATTTATATGAAAAATTTGGGAATTTACTAGTTGGAAATGACAGAGGAGGAAAAAGGACTAAAACAATGAACTGATGGCAGATTAACTGTACACTATCACCATTATGAGGCTGTAAAAGGACAACTGCTATCCTAACAAATGGGAACAGGAGAGGTACTGTGAAAAAGAGGGAGGTGAGTATGAACATTAGTGCTCAACGCCACTGCAAAACAGTTATAATTCATATTATACCTTTTCAAGCCCACTGTTTGTGGGGGAAAGAAGTAATGACAAGTATACTGAAGTAATGCTAGAAAATAACATTTTTTCTTTCATATGGCAAAATAAAGGCTAAGAAGGAATGTGAGTATATTCATAATTTCAGCAGGGATAAACACTGGAAGAAGGGAAAGTGCAAAATAACAAATGGATGCATGCTACAAATAAATTAAGGCTGAAAAAAAACCCCCAGATCTCCAGTAAGAAAAGCAATGAAATTTTGAAACAGCCCATGACAGGAGTAAGGGGAAAAAAACACCCCAAAAACTCAGTTTATAGACAGAATATAATATAGTTGACTGTTATGGTCTATGATTGAAGTTCAGGTGCTTAACTTGAAAAACTTAATTAGATGAATAAAAGTTGAGGAAAGGAAAAAGAGTGAGCAAGAGAACTGGAGCAACAGAACAGTTGCAGAGCTGATCAAAAGACAGATGGGACCTACAGTGTTTAAGATTATTAACTTTTCATTTATAAGGAAACATGTAATACATATAGTTAGGGCTGAAGCAGCTTTTTGCCAACAAATGCTTCAGTCTGCAAGCTCAGAATTTACCATCACTGGCTGATAGGCAGCAATTGTCTTTGACTAGCTGGCAGGGGTATAATTATTCTCCATCTTCCACCTCTTGTTACAAACCTTTGAAAAACAAAGTTCCTTAAAACTAATGACATATACTGATAAGCATTTAGTAAGGATATTCAAGTCCCTTGCATACTGCATTTGTGAAATGTTCTTCACCTTCATATTCAGGGTATGTGTACACCTAATAACACAGAACACATGCACTTTAGATATGTTTACTCAATTTCCATGATGGTGAACATTATGGATATATAACTAAGAATTTTTTGCCTGTACAGAATATGAAAACCATGGGTTCCAAAATATAAGAAAACCTTTCACCATTTGTTTGAACTAAAGATTCAGTAAGTATACCATTTATGTGGTCGCAACATTTCTTATTTTCATCCAAAATCCAAATTGCAGTCATTATATACAATTGAAAGTCAAAAGCACATTCCATATACTGAGATGCAAATGAACATGCATGCAAGCTCTCTTACAAATATAGCACATCCACACTGCTTGCAAGCACTCTTGCAGCTAAAACAAAATTTGGTCAGACTACCATCCACGAATGTGCATTTAAGCCTGTCAAGCCTCAGAACTGTACATAAGCTTCACAAAGCTGCAGGACAGCTGGGATTGTGATCCAGCCGAAATACAAAGTAAAGCCTTCGTAGCGGAAGGGTGAGGGAAAGAACTACTGTTTCACCAGCAAAGATTCATTGCACATATCTGTACATGAAGACCTTCTGCGATACTTGCAGAATTTAAAAAGAATACACACTGCTCTAGCTGGATGGGTTAGAAAATAGTTCTGGTTAGTGATTTACCAGCAGCACATCATAGCGCTATCAAATGTCATTAGAGAAGAGAAATCATAATTGCAAACAACAGAAATTATGCCCCAGGAGAACAATGTGGGTATCATTGACATAGCAGCCTGTCTTTTGCATACAGGAATATGAAGGGCACTTTGTATTACTGTAGTTCAAATGAATCAATATGTTTATATATGATTCAAGCATGACAATATGTAAAATATGAACTACTCTATTATGTTCACAAATACAGTAAAGTATTACTTTACTTGTGGGGATGCAAGTCATATTGCTGTGACTTCATAACAAGCAATACAGACAGAGGAAAAAGCAACGTCACCATGCACAGCTTGCTCTTGATTTCTACAATTTGTTTTAAGATTACTGCATATAACTACATCTTTTCACTAATTCTGAGCATCTCCTTCTGTGTGACACTACAATGATTCCTAAACTCTGTCATGGCAACGCAGTCCATTGCTGTAGATCAACTATGATGTCCCATATTCTATGTGATTCAGTAGCTGGAGCATCAGGTGGAAGAAAGGAAACTTGAAAGGAGATGAAAGTACTAGTTTAAAAGTATCCTGCAGCGGTATAATGTTGTCTTTTGAGACGTATGCCAAGATACTTCACAGACTCACATCCATGGAAGACAATTTCGTGCCTTTCTAAAACTTTTGAGTACTACTAAAATGCCACAAATGTCTTATCGTACACAGCTTAAGAGAAGGAGAACTTAACTGATACATCGTTGATGACTTAGAGAAAGTCCAAGTTCAATTCAGTATCACCCCTCCTCTTTCGGATTCCTGTTCTATCTTTCTGAAGAAGTGGCATTTTCAGCAGCACAGATCCTACTTCCCCAAAGTACTGACATCAAGCAACGCCATATCAATCATCCTAAGCACAGGACTCACGTTCTCTTTAGCTGCCAGTCCAGATCGAGCTTGTTCAGGACCCATTACCACATCCATAAAGTAATGCGCATGGTCTTCAAAACACCAAGTATATGTCTGCCATACAATATGCAAAATAAATCAGTGTTTCAATGCATGCTGGTATTCTCACACTGCATTTATTATACTTTTAAGTGGCTTTCTTACCGGATCAGCTACAAACGCAGACACAATGTCAGGGCCCTGCAGGCACTAATGTCCCTGTCTGGCACACAATGTCCAGGACCCCATTCCAGCCCCCCAGGGCCATCACCCCCGGCTCCAGCACTGTCGCAGCATGGCCGGTCTCCAGCTCCTCACAGCCCTGCCCTGCCCGGCCATGAGCCCCATCGAGCCAGACCCGCCAGTGGGCCCATGGCCCAGCCAGGCCTCAGCCCGGCCCCGGCCCCATGGAGGTGCCCGATGCCCAGGGCTGGGGCTGCCCCGGTGCCCCCGGCTGCCCTGCTCCTGGCTGGGGTGGGACAGGCCCTGGGTGTCTGGTCCTGCCCGGCCAGGTCTCCTGGGGAGCCCCAACGCCCCCCGTACCCCAACCCCAGGGAGCCGCCGGCCCTTCCAGCCCTCTGACATACAAAAATGCAGAAGACGGATGTTAGTTAAAGTGCATGCAAGGAATATTTCCTAACAGATTTTTCTCTCTAACATACAATTTTATTACTATCTCTATCATAAAGAAATAAGCTATATATTTCCAAGACTTTTGGAAACAAACACAAAGTTAGAGACTTTACAGAGTAGCAATTAGAGATGGATGATTTTCAAAAACATTCAAGATTGACAACAGCAGCAACTGTGTGTCCTAAACGCTTCCAAGAACCAAATGTTTACACAAAAATGGATTTAAAACCTGCCTTTTTATCCTACTGTTTCCCAATTTTCTACCATTGGACGGAGGTTTGCCAGTGACTTCCTTCAAGACGGTCAGAAATCGTACTGCTGGAGAGCAAGGTGTGCTTCTTTGAATGCCTTCTCTACCTCAAACGAAGACGAACTTGTGCATTTTTAAAACAGGAAAAAAAATCAATAAAAATTCTCCCTTACACATTTACCTTCCCATACAAAGCAAAGCAACACAAGAAAGATATCAGTTACAATACAGAATGCATTTTTATGAACTATGTTCACAAGACATATAGCAAGTCAGGCAACCAGAGCAGGTGGTCAAGAGCTTCATGGATGCTACTCCTAAAGAGTGACATGCATGGTCTCTGTATTGAAAAACTCTGAAATATCATTACATAGCAATCCTTGGTAAACTCTAAAACCACTAGCGGTCTGTTGCTCTCAGATATTTGGGAAAAGCAGAGGAAGAGCACAGAGGGCAGTACCAGAAGGCATTTTGATACTGCAGTGATATAGACTAGGGGCCCCCCAGGGTGTAAGCACAGGATGATGGCAGAGGCAGGGGGTATAAACACAAATCACAGTCAGTTAGTGGTTCCTGAAAGAATGCAGCCTTGTGAATTCGGTAGAACCAGCATAAAAAGGAAAATAAGGAACATTTATCTCACATATGTAAAATACTCGTCTATGAGGTGCAAACACAAAGGTGGCCACAAGCAGGTACAAAGAAATGGCTGCAGCTCCCTCAAGGGCAGGAGTCAAGGAAGAACAGTGAGGGAGGAGAATTGTTCTGGCATTGTCTCCCCAGTTAGGGATGCCAGAGCTCACCGCTGATCCTCGGTGTCCCCAGCAGGTCCTCCCTCCTCTCTGGCAGGGAGTGAACACTGCTTTGTAGTCTGCCGTTCACCACATTCTGCAACTGCAACCCAGCAATCATACATAAAGTACTGTCTTTATGATTTAATTGGGTTAAGTATGTTAGGATTTCAAAGAGCTCTGTGTGTGTGTGTGTGTGTGTGCTTTCTGCTCCAGCCTTCCCACATGACAAAATGATTGATACCACAGCAACCACTCAGAGTAAATGCAGACATAACAGATGAGTGCAGCATCAAAGTCCAGGAAAGCTGTAGAATCTCCATCATCAGAGGTCTTAAAGCAGAACAGTGGTTTAGGTGTAAGTTCTGCTGTGGGCTTGCGACTTATTTTTTATGATTCTACAGAAAACAACTTAAATGTTACTTAAAAAAAAGGTACTAATTATAATAGGAGACTTGCAATAGAGTTGAAAACGGTGGAATACCTTACTGCTGCCTAGTGATAAGTCGTTTCTGTTATTACATTTAACATATTAAAAAATGAGATCTATTTTTAAATCTAACATACCAGTATGGAAGAATTATTCAAGCTATAACACTAAACTGGATCATGCATCAGCAAAAACTTCGCCTTAAAAAGTTAAATAGCTCAGACATCCCATGAGCCAAAAGTTCGCTGGCCATCATCAGTAGAGTCAGATTCAACACAATGATATTTAGAAAGCGTTAGATGATGAGTGGGGGCAAACATTATTATTTCTTACCTATTTTTTAAAAAGTATAAAACATAAATAGCACTGTAAATAAAAACTGGCTCTCTGCTGAGACTTGAGATATGCAGTAAATTAACTAGTTAAACAACTGACCCTGCAAATTGCTCTATAAAAGTAATTTGCTCAGTTTGGCTGCACATGGAGTTCAAAAGCTAACAGAGCAGTCCGGGGCACTCAGAACTAGAGTTCACAATACTCGCAGTGCAGTTCTAAAACTGGCTTTTTAAAGCAGCAAAAACAGATCTCACTATTAATTCTATCTTTTGGTCTGTTTACCAAAGCTCTGATTCATACAGAAAATATTACTGGTAAGTTTGTTCTAGAAAATAAAGAATTAGTCAATTAAATAGAATTAAAAAGAAATTTATGAGAAAAGACAAGAATATACTTCCCCGCATGTTTAAAAATCATCAATATTAAATGCACGATTGCTGAACATCAACAGAGCTGGAACAAATTCTTACAGTGAAAAACACCTATATATTTTACTATTTTTTATGAAAAAAAGCCAAACAACAATTATCTTAGGAACAGCATAATTAGAAAGATGATTGGAAAAGGCTCAGTTTGCATAACTTACCAATGCCTTCATATTTTATTATGTTTTGCACAAATGCACAGAATTATGCTCTTTCTTACTCACAAAACTTGAGAAACATTTTATGCAAGTTAACAGTCTAACACATGAGATTTAGAAAATTTTGGCAACCTTCATATTAGGATGGCAACTTTTTGGTTTTACGAAACGTAAATTAACAATGAGGCTTCATTACAAACTCCCTATTTTCTTTGTGCTTGTACATAATCTTTTTTTATATATGGATTCAGAATAACTCTTTCTACTTTAAATGTCTACAGTTTATATTAAAAGATGAAGCTACACTAAGAAGAAGTCATGATTAAACCACAGTTACTAAGCACATCTCTGCTTAACCTTGACCACTTTTAAACCATAAACAAATGCAGGAGAAAGCAATCAAACAAATGAGTAGTTCTATGGCAAAGGTTTCTCTCTTTGGCTTTTATAATTATGAACTATTAGAAAATGAAAGTATGCTGCAAATTGCAGTCCTCTTCTTGCTCTTTTTACTGCTAATTCCATTGAAATTTTGCCGTGTTCTTTTCTCTTCTTCTAAAAAAAAAAACCAAAAAAAAAAAAAAAAAAAAAAACAAAAAAAAAAAAAAACAAGTGGAGAAGAAAATATGATTGCTCTGTTTTCTTAGGAAGAAAATTGTGTTTTGACATGCCATGCTAGTATTGGACAGCTTTACTGAATTCAAGAACCTGCCTGCCTGAAGATGCACAGGTGTCTGCAGTTCCCGTTACAGTGAACAGGAATTATATAAGCCTAGAGATAGATCTGACACCTTCAACATCATGTCAGAAAGTCACAGCGTTAGAATGAATCTGAGAGACAAGCTCAGATTTTAATTTGACTTCCATCATTTGTCTGCTGAAAAAAGGGAGGTTTGCAAATCTCATCTTGTGAACTGAAAATAATTTTCAAACTACCAATTAAAATACCGGTAACAAATAGAGACTTCACCTTCATTTTACAACATAATACAAATTACTGAACATACATAAATTCTAGAAACTGGGTTTAGTATTAAGAATTGTTATAAATCCAATGTATTCTAGCTCTCACCATGATACAGTTCACAAAGCTGACGAAGAAAACTTAAACGGGTAATACTACAATAAAATGCACGTGAAAATATACAAGCTTAACTACATATAGACTTGATCTCCACAGCATGGACATCTGAGCAACCTAATCTAGTGGAAGGTGTCCCTGCCCATGGCAGGTGGGTTGGAACTAGATGATCTTTAAGGTCCCTTCCAATCCAAACCATTCGATGATCTGTACAGGCTTCCTAAGGGACCAGTTGTCTGGAAGTTTGCAACTGAGTCATCTAGTGAAAAATTCCCACCTCACAAAGAGGAAGTTATTATAAAAAGGGCACAAACTCCTTGTTCATCTTAGTTCTCAGTCAGAACCAGAAAAGAAAATTTTCAGACTATGTTCTAACAAAACTAAATCAAAATACTGTAATTCATTAGCTAATACAGAATGCCCTAAAGCCCAATGAACTAGATCATATGGCCAGCCATATTCTAACCTAAAAATCAGACTGGAAGGATTTTATAATGGGTAGAGGGACAGTCAAGGCTATACATATATTTATACAAACATACAGGCAAAGCTGATTTGGAATTTGTTTCTAAGAGAGCCTAAAAACCAGGCAAGAAAAGCACAATGTTCAGAATCATAACAGATCCCTTGATTATCTCCTTTTTTGCCCATGTTCCCACACGTACGTGCAGAATGAAGCTGCATTCGGCTGGGAGAGCGTGCAAGACAGAAGGCAGAAGGAACGTGCTGGAAATGGACAAGGACCACCGAAGAAATGAGGCAATTCTAGCTGGAGAGAAGCATTAAGCCCGTGAAGAGACACTGAGGAGAAATGATAGTTCATAACTTCTGTTATTTTAACTACTTGTTCATGTATAATTTAACAATCTTTTTCTTGTACTTCTTCAGTGAACTGCAAGCGTCTCCAGATTCGTTAAGTGACTGCAAGGGTACAGTTCTGGCTCTAGGTAGGGCCTCAGTGCATAATTAAACAGAAGCACATACTACTAACACTAATAATTCACTGCACTGGAGTATGCAGTTATACAATAGCCATACCTAATTTCTGAAGGCTGTTACCAGACGCAGTTTACTTAAAAGTGAAAAGCCACGTGTGGCTTGCGACATGCTTTTGGGCTCAGGAAAGTGCAATAAAAAGGAAAAACTGCTGCTAATTTATACATCCATCTTACAATGTATTTTTTATAAATAATTAACACTACAAATGTTGTATATACATCACAACAAATGGATGTTTGTCTAGTTATGAATTAATCAGTAATAACAATAAACCTGTTGGGCCTTGGCACGAAATTAGTAAGTGGACATGGCCAAGAAAATGCTCAACCCATATGTTTTATCTCACAATCTCTAATTGCAGGCAATGGGAGTTCTTGGGTCTTCAGCCCACTTTAAAATCATGCCACTTATTACCTAAATAACAGGTGAAGTACATTTTTAAATTTGTTATAGTCTTTAGGGAAGACATAAAACTTCTTATAGTACTAAAATATAAAAAAGTTTTACTAAAATGTTAGTCAAAATAATAGAAAGGTGAAAAGATTCAATAAAACAGGGCAATTGCTATATACTACCAAAAAAAAAATAACACACAGCACAGGGATTTTTATCTTTAAAGGCTTGACTCTAAGACTCATCAGCATCCATTATAATTCTATAAAATAAGTTAAGGCAGCATCTGGTACAATCTATATAGTTTTATAGCCAAGCATACAAAAATGCTGACAACAGTTATGAGATCTTGCAATAAATGAAGCTAAAGACTCTTTACTCCATCTACCAGCATGTATTTAGAAAAACAAAGGCAAAAGCTAGAACAAAAGAGGAACCCAGAAGTACATCTCTTTTTTTTTTAATGACTAAATAATACTTTTAAAGCATTAACAGATAGTGGGAACTGCCGATGCACAGGAAAAGCATTTCACAATCATTTTAGTTTAATCTCAATTAGTTCATAGCCGTAAGCAAGGTGATACTTAAGCAGTGACCGTTTCAAACAACTGTTTGATTCTCTTGAGGCTAAATCTATTCCCAGATCCACATCTCAAAAAACATGTACAACTCTGAATAATGGAGCAGTGGTTTGGTTTTTTTCCTTCCTTAAAGCCATAAATTTGTATTGAAAGAATTATGCAGAAAACCGTGTAATTTAATACAATAAAAAACTGTAGCAAAGTACAAAAGATACCGTATAACATCATTGTCATGATTAATTAGCAGTCACCACAGAACCATGTAAAATGTAAGTGCTTTTTGTCAAACTAGTGTAAAGGGGTAGAGAAATTTTAACTTGCAATATGGTAACTTCTAAAAAACTTTCCTATCTCCTGTCTTCAAAGAAGCATTAGTGCTGCTCAAGGTAAAAATAAGTAGTATCCAGCTCTTCTACACCTCTAAGTAGAACAATTGTGTAGTATGTAACTGTTCTAGAGACATGAACAAATTCCAGCCCGGACTTGCTCCAAGTACAAGTTGTGGACTATGACACTTCACAGCTCCAACAGAGTACATCCAGCTTTGCCTATCTCTATTTAACAAGAGTGACCACTGTTTTCCTGCTTATCTTCTGTCAACGCACTTTGCTAATTTTCCTCTTGCTATTGGATTTGAAGCCATTGCAGACATCATAAAAATCGGACAGTGTTGCATCAAGGTGCACACTATTACAGACAGGAACAAACACAAAGCTCTTGATCAGGAGTAGCACCAAACAGACTGTCCTGGTTTGAGGTAAAACAGAACCAATTTTCTGTACAGTAATTCTACTTTGCAGCTAAGCCTCTACTAACTAGCAACTCTCTGAAATTAACAGCATATTGTGCAGACATTGTTTGCTCTCAGAGTGATAAGACCGATGTTTATAGTTGATGCCCAGGCATGGTATGCAGAGAGGCTCCTGCTTATCCTTATTGCTATAACACCCAAGGGCAGCTGACTTGGTTATTTGCCCCGTTGGAGGGTCGGAAGCAGAAAAGCATAGAGGGGTCCCACCTGCAGGGAGGAGTGGACAGGACAGGTGACCCAAAACTGACCAACAGGATATTCCATGCCACCTGCCTCAAAGGGTCAGCCCTCTTTTCCTTCAGTGGCCAGTGTCTGAGGAGGACTCTCTCTCATTGTCTGTCTTTGATCCCGATACGTGCATTCCTGAATGCAGATCTGGAATCCAGATCCTACCCGTCGCTGAGTCTCTGGGACTTTCCCAGTGCCTGTTGATGATCATCCTGGGAGCTCGATACAGTTTTGTACATATTATACATATATTTCATTATTTCCCTTTTAATTTTTTATTATTAATATTTCATTAAAGCAGTTTAATTTCTTCTAAACTCATCTCTCTCTCTCTCTCCCACCTCTCCTTGGAGAGAGAGGAGTTCATCCCAATGGCCAGTGCAGCCCAAACCAGGACACAGGCACAGGTTGACAGGGAACATCTCTGAAGCCATTTGCAGCTCATCCTGATGTGGGGCTGCTTCTGTGCTTCCCATACCAGAGGTCAGAGCAGCCATAGGGCCACCTTGAGATAAGCCCTCCAGGTGCTAGGTAACAAGAACAGACTAGTGGAGCTCAACAATCCTTAACCCAAATCCTCATCCCATAAGAAATACCAGAAAGTGAATGATACTAATATTCTAATTTCATTGCTTTTTGTATACGAGGAAGAGTGAACAGAGCAAGGCCCTGCTTCAGGACACCTTCAAGTTCTAAAGAACTTGCAAGGTAAACAGCACTTAAAAGAGTGATCTTTAATTACATAAACCATGAGATTCTGTTCCTTTAAAAAAAAAAAAAAAAATCTGCAACTCAAAAAGTGCCATAAAAAGTGGCATGATTTAGTTAATAAAATACGTAAAACACTGGTTGTTTTCTTGAGGTTTTATTTGTCCCCTGAATACTTTCAGATCCGAGTGCGTCTTCTCATAAGCCTGTTCACTTCAGCAGTCAACAGAAAACTGCCCTGAAGTCAGATGTTTAAATATCTTTCACCTTTCTAAGTAACTTTCAGGTAAGTGCACATTTTGAAAGATAAAACTTGAAGAGACTTCAAGAGGTCACCTAGTCCACCTGTCGGCTTCAACTTGACGACACTATTCCTAACTGATAATATTTTAGCCTGAAAGTAAACTCTCCTGTTTCACAACTTCTCAAGAAAATCTATTCCAATGCCTAACTGTTCTTGCCGTTGGCAAGTCTTCCCTGATGCACAGCACAAATTTGCCTTGCTGCAATCTTTCCTAAGGTCTAACCTACATCTCCCTCAAATCAGTTTGCACTCATTGCTTCTTGTAATCTTCCAACTTTACAAAAAGAACAGTTTTTTACTCTTAAGGCAGAATTTTACCCACTGAAAACTCTAATCATGCTAGTAATCTCTAAACTCAGTAACTCTTCAGTACTTCTTTCTAGGTCATATTTTCTAAAGTTGCACTTACTCTCTGTTCCTTTTGGATCCACTAAATTTGGCCTACATCTTTCCTCATGTGTGACTGCCATTAAACATCTAGACTTTGGAATACCATATAGCCTTGTGGCACATTAGAAAGAAGCTGAGATCCAGAATATACTGGTCTATTATAAATACAATTTTTCACCTGATGAATTAATGCAATCTTCTACTTTCCTCCATATAGTCAAAAATTATAAATCACTCACATGAAAACACACATTAGTACAGCATCTGCTTTTAGAAAATATTTCAATAGGTATTGATCCATTACATTATTTTTTTCTGGTTATTTATATGTTAATTTGCTGTTTGGATATATTTCAAACACGTTACTCATTGCTTTTCACAAGACTAACAACAATTAATAGGAAGATCTATTGTCCTGACTAGCATTTACTTGTGAACTCATGTAGTGCCAAAGGTAAAATATAATGAATAGAGAGATTCATTATATTGTGTTGGATTTCTAGAACAGCCATAAAAAGCACATTTAGGCAAATAATCGGATTTTGTTGTTATTAAACAGAACCTTCTATCACTATGGGTTATAAGTGACAAGAGGATATAATTCCTGAGCAAAATAAATCTTTGCTAAAATCCAGATACTGGATGGAATAGATCCCTGGCTTGCGTGTATGAACATACACTACAGTTGGCCAGTCTTACTCGGCTGAGCCACCGATTCCAACTGGGACATCTAAATACTACCAGAAAACAAATACTGTTGTTATCATTAGTACAAAATCTTGTGTTGCCTCTTTTCTTCATATGATTATAAAGAGTTATTTTTAAATATATATGAGAAGAGAATAATTTTACCTATATTTTGACCAGTGAATTAAAGACAGTTATGGCTTTTCTTACCAATACTATATTGAACTCATGACCTCTAAATATATTTTTTTCAATGTCCCCTTTTAAATTCAGCTTAAAAAAAAATCTCAGTTGTGTGTCTTGCTTTTATTCCAGTTTTATATTTCATACAGTGTACACCCGCTAAGAAACAAGAAAAATAAATATTAGTCAACAGATCTAAAAAGCATGCACTTTTGTATGATGTGACTCACATCAATCTATAGTACTGCCTTTAAGAGCAGCTAGTGCTGATAAATGCTGAGGAAGGTCAACAATTCCTCACTTGTGCTCTTGGGGCATGAAAACAGGCAGTCGTAACAAGGTGACTGAAAATCTGCTACTAATTCCTTTTTTCAAGTTGCTCAGCTGGGAAAAGTAGGGGGTTTATACCATCTATGGTGCGCTTCCCTGTGAAGATACACACATCACATTTTCATCACCCAAAACCAAAGACTACATTTCAAAACTACCTTCTATGGGTAGGAGAACTGTCAGACTCCCCCTCTTGGTATATCCCGGCAGAGCAGATGCCAGATAGACAACACCTTTCTCGTCTCCCTGGAAAGAAAATTATTGAGAACTTTTGTCTGCATCGCTTCCTTTCATTGCTATACTTCTCTAACCCTATCATAAAAAAAAAACTCTCCGAAAATACCGAATCATTTCAAATCCAAAGCTATTTTATGTCCAAGCAGGACCTTCTCTCATTTTTCTTCAGTCCCACTGTGCCACATACTATCAAGGAGCCATTGAACTGGGTCTTCTTAATTTTATTTATTTGTCATAAAACTATAAAAAAATTGCAAAAAACCCTCCCAGACTGGTTACCTTTCACATATTCTTTCCTTGTGCAGCATTTATTCAAGCTTAGGATTTTTTGACTGTGAGGTCTGTTTCCTGGATGGGAAGAAAAACCTCCCACATCTGCATTCTGCGCCTCTCTCTAGCCCGATGTGGTGCTCTGATAATCTCATTCATATTTGCCTCTCCACACCCCACCCCACCCCCCAAAAAAAAAACCAAAAAACATATATAGAAGACAAACAGGAGAAAAGAATTATACTACAACATGCTAAAAGTAGCAAACCCCTTAAAAGCAGGCAAATTTGCAGCTGGGACACACTGTCCTCAACTCAGTTTTACTATATATAGGTAACATATGCAGCACATCTGGTACGCAAGGTATCTTACTGTTTGGAGACATAGGTTAAGCATAAAAGGGCAAACTGAAAAAAACAAGTCTAACATAAACCCAAACTTTCTTCCCCACATTCTTAAAAGCAATTCTCTTTCTCGCTTTGTTTGTTTTGTCTTTCTTTTTTTTTTTTTTTTTTTTTTTAATGCTGAAAAGATAAAAGAAAAAGAAATTTTAAGAAAAGCTGGCAATATTAGCTGTGTGATAAGACACATTCAAATTCTTTCCAGGAAAATGTTGAGAGCCAAAGTCTCAAAAAGTTTTAGAAGATAACAAATCCTTTCCTCAAAATGTTTTACACAGCAGTAAACGTTAGTTTTACCCACTTTATAAAGCTATCAGGCTATGTGAACAGAAAGCTCTGAAAAAATTATCTTGGGTATACTGTCAGTAGACATTTTCAAACACTAGCAGAGGAGTAGCAGAGTCGTTTGGGGTTAGACAGCTAAATAGGATAATGTTCCTTATTATTTTCAGTATCAAAAAAGTACACCCTAAGAACTCAAAAATATGCATAAAGCTTTTTCCATACTTTTAGAGCAGGCTAAAATATTTAAATCTGTAAAAAGTGACAGCATAAATATATTAAGTATAAACCTGAACCAAGTTATTATGTGTAATAAATGCATCCTTTTAAAGAAAGTGCTGCAGTATTTTTGCTATTGTGACACTAATTCCTCCAAATGTGT
The DNA here is from genome assembly GCA_017639485.1 of Pluvialis apricaria. Lineage (NCBI taxonomy): Eukaryota > Metazoa > Chordata > Aves > Charadriiformes > Charadriidae > Pluvialis > Pluvialis apricaria. The sequence goes on from CM030007.1 coordinate 203,513,749, forward strand.
TTGACAGAGAAGTGCCAACAAGAGTGTAACCAATATTTGCTAACTTTTGCCTAAGGCAGAAAAAAACTATAATTATGAAAAATGTGCTAAACAGACACCCTATTTGTATTATTAAGTATATAGTAAATCTGCACAAGTGATACTAAAATTCTGGTTTATAGCCATAATCATCTGGTTATAACAGAAGTATTGGCATTCTCTTGTCTCTACTTAACTGCTGCAGCATATCAATAGAAAATCACCTGTTTTCCACAGCTTACTACCAAATGTCTACCCAACAGTTTAAAAATGTGGTTTTGAGATCCGAATACTCCAGTCCTCTACACTTTAAGCAAGATTCTTGGGACTGAACCTGTGTAGTCCGTCTCCAAACAAGGCTCGCACCACTCTAACCTCATAAACCATTCAAAACATCAAATCGCCCTTGCTAAATAAGACATGCAAGTCTCTTAATGAGCCATCACAGGATAAACAAAGCTTTAAAGTGTATTCAGGGCAGTAACACATCCCAGCTGGGATATATACATACCCTTGCAAAGTTACTCCCTAACTGCAGGACTTCCCATGGGATTCAAAGACACACTTAGAAACTGTATCCTTCACCTTTCCCCATCACTCCTGCATCTCAATGGTTAAAATGCTCTACTAGGTGAAAGGGTACTTGACTGGGGGCAAAAGAGTTCCCACAACTAATGTGTGTAACCTCAACTCAGTGTTTTTCAGTTCTCTTTGCATAAATGTGTTGAACAATAACAGATTATACATTGTTTAAAATCAGACATGAGCAGTGAAGGTAATTCCTTACTTTTAATTCTCCATGGTGTATGCAAAAAGTTTTAGATATTTCCATTTTTAACACCCCTCCACACTGACCGCAGCTGACTAGAGTATGTTAAACTGCTTTGCAGGAAGATCAGGCAGGCATGGGACTGCAATTATATATCACAATACCCTTTTCTGGGTTCACAGCTCTATTCATCTTTTAGAAACACTGAAGGACAGATTGGACATAGGGGAACGGATTAGCCACAGGACGACCTGTATTTCCACACAAAAGCCTAAGTGTGGAAAAATGGCACCCTGTGTCACCCATTCTTCACTTCCTGAAAAAAACATATTCATGAAAATAGACATTTAAACAGCTCTTTCCCACTCATCTCAGAACAAGCATTCATTGTTTCTTAACACCATTTAAACGGCAGTAAAGTAATGCTACTACTAACCTGCCTTAATTAAATGTATATAAAAATATTTAAGAATTAAGACAGGGCTACTTAGAGAAAAAAAATCTAAGTTCAGCATAGGAACTAAAATGAAAAATTAGCAATGTAAAAACTCTCAGTTGACTGTTGCCATACACAATCTCGTATTTATGAACGTTGACTGAAGGAGGATTTGGTTCTGGTAATAAGTTTCAGCTGGACGTAATGAAAGTTCTACACACTATAGCCATGCAGTACAACTGAAATTATAAGAACATCTTGTGTTAATAGGTGATAACAGTTCAACATAACAGATAACATCAGTAATTCCAAGTGAGTAAAAGCAAAATGAATACAGAAAAAGACGTGTGGTAATTATATCATTTTGAGATGCTGTAGAAAGTGAAGATTATGTCAGTTTTCTATTAAGACCTGCCTCTGGAAAAATAATAAGCAGTAAATATTACAAAACATGCAAAAATGGAAAGAGCGTGCCGTAATAAATTAAGTCAGACCTTTAATTAATTTTACATGTCATTCTTCTTAAATCAATTGTCTTGCATACAAAAGAGATGCTTGGTGTATGAACTCCTACTGTCAAATTGTCTCAGGAGATCCGTGCTATCAGCTAATCTGATCAAGCCAGGCAAACTGGTGGCTTACTTGTTTGTTCTTTGGGACTACAGGAAATTATCCTGCTGCACAAGAAATAATCAAATGAAAATGTCCAACCATTTAACTTAGGAATTTGACCACACAGTTGAGTTACAAACAATGAGCCCATGTAGTTCATTAGGCTCCGATGGGAAATTAATCTTTTTGCCAGTAAATCAACAGTCTAACAACATCGTGTGGAATGAGACATACCACTCCTAACTTTTTCTTTGAAATTTTAATGTAAAGGGCTAACTCTGATATCAGAAAATAATTTCAAATCCTCTGAAGGTAAGGTAACAGCCATCTCACATGTATTCTTTGTACTTATTTACTTAGTAAACTAATATGGTACACATATGGTTAAATGATTTGCTAGTCCTTTCCTCACACTTCTTTCCCTTGCTTTTTTACTGAATATAATTAAAAAAAAAGCAGGTTTTAAAATGAAAGGAAATATAAGCCTTGCTTTTGCAAACTGTTTACAACATATAGCTTAAATCTTGTTATCTATTTCTCCTTCTCTTACATGCCTGCATTTGAATATATTATGCTTAAACCGATCTTTTTTTATTAGATATTTTAAAAGTTCTTCATGGAGAAAAAGCTCGGTTATGCCATGTAGACTTTCAGTCAATTCCACTAAACTATTCAGTGTCATTACTGAAACTAGAAGAAGGAATACATACACTGCTGAAGTAATTATACGAAAGGGGTCAAAATGCTATTGTGAAGATTAGCACCCGTCAAGAAAAGGTTGACAACTAGCCCCATACACGCAATCTGTATTTACAGTGAGTACATAGTTCTCGGTGTTAAACAAAGCAGAAATCTTTTTCTTTTCACAAATATAAACAAACGGATGCAATGAAGTTATCCGACAAGCTCAAGAGCTTCAGTTTTCTCTCTGCAGTCCACATTGAGTGGCTAAAAATACTGGAGGAGAAGCAATATAAAATGTGTTAAAGTGCTTGCTGGATGGCCATGGTTTCTGCTCTTATATATTATTTTGCTAGCTTTCTACTCCTACAATGCAAGAAGGAATATTTTAAGTGAAACAAAATGTTTCTTCCTTTATGGATTATTTACAGTAACACAGGACTCAAAATCAAGCAGTGAAAGACTGAAGGGGGAAAAAAAAAACAAAACAAAACAAAACCAGCATAATGGCAAATACTGACAAAAAAATAGCCTGAAATGACTGTCAATATTTCATTCTGCAAAATCTCCTCAAAACGACTCATCTCATTAGACAAAGATATATAAATACACTAGTCCGAGCATTTTAAAAGAATGTTAAATAAGTGGCTATGTGGGAGGCATTGCACACGATGCAGTTAAAGCATGGGTAGGTTTCTTAAAGGAGAAATCTCTGGCACTGGGGATATCTGGATAACGCTTCTTAATTAACCAAATCGGGCAAATCAGTGTTTATTCATTTCAGAAAAGATCTGTGAAAATGTACAGTCTCGTGGGTTTTTTTGTTGTTGTTGTTTTTGGACTGACACTAAATTAAAACCAGCAGCGATACTTCAGTGGTTGCAAGGCTGTCGCTTTGCCCAGTCTTGAGTGAAACTTTGTCCCAGTCACATAAAAGTTTTTTCCCCTGCTTTGCGCAGCCAGCACTCCAAGCTGAGCTGGGCTCCTTCTTCCGGCAGCTATAATCTCAACTACATTACAAATGCTAAAAAAGAATAATTGGTTTCACCAAAACTCCCATATTGTTGTGTTATATTTGTTAACACTGCTTAAAGAACAGCACTGGGCTTTCCCACACACCACCAAATATATATACATCTCTCAGGATTCACACTTGAATCTCAGACTACAGTTAGCTTTACAAATAAGCAGTGGAATATTATTTTAGCAGAGAAGGGGAAAAAAAAAAAAGAGTAATTTCCTGAAGAAAACAAAAAAGAGCAATGCGAGGGTTACTCCCCAAGAAAATTCCACTATCCACTTAAGCAAGCATATCTTTTTCCACCCAATTCTTAAGAAAAGAAAAAAAAAAAAAAAAGAAAGCCTGCCACACAATCCAAACTATCCTCTCTAGTAAATTGTAATCACAATTTTCTGACCACCAGGTGGAAAAAAACAGGAGCCTTGAAACCATGCAAAGGCCTCTTCCAGTTTTGGGGCAGTGAGGAGGAGAAGGAAGATGCTGAATGCCCAGGATTTGCTCTGCCCTGCCCTTTCCATAGAACTTTAGTGCCATCTATTGAAAATGTACTGAATGAGGAAGAGGGAAAGGATGCCTATTGATTTGGTATAAAAATAAGACGTTTACTTGTTAAGGGTTTTTTGGTTTATTAATACTCCCATGATGACTACTGTTCTGTGGTCATCTGATAGCAACAAATATTTTCTATACGCTATACATGCCCCATAAAGAAATGAGACGTTGGCTAAAACACTGAACACAAACATCATACAGATTATATATATATATATACACACACATTTACCAAGAATGTAAGTCTAAAGCTACCTATTATCTAAAGGAACAAAAATGAGACGGCTTTAACGGAAAGGAAAAATAGCGTGGAAGCGCTGCTGTAAATAGAACATACTGGAAACAGTAAAAATAATTAAGGCACCTCTTAAAGACCTCAGTATTAAAGAACAGGGTATGTAGACATGCAGATATAATTACCTTCTTTAAGAAACTGTGAGTGGATGACAAATATAAGAAAACAGCAGATCGCTGCTCCTGCTAGTGCCCATAAAGCTTTCAAGAGCTGCATCTCGGTCTGAAACTCAGTAAATACCCAGAAAGTCACACAATGAATTTCCACAGCGATGCATCAACGCTTCCCTCTTGTGCGCCAGGCGCGGCGGCTCCCGGCAGGGACCACACTCCCGAGCAGGGCGGGCGGGCGGGCGAGCCCGGGGCTGCGGAGGAGGGGCCCGGGGGCTTCACACCCCGCGCGGGGGCAGCGGCAGCGGCAGCGCCGCGCTCCTCTCGCCCAGGAGGCGGCCGGTGCGGGGCCCCATGAATCAGCGCTCCGTCTCCGCGGCAGCCGCGCCGAACCCGCACCGCACCGCGCCGCACCGGCGGCGGAGGGCAGAGGGAGGCCGGCAGCGCCGGGCAGGGTTGCGCAACAGCGCCCGCTGCGCGGCGGGGGGAGCGGGGCCGGGGCCGCCGCTGCCGCCGCCGCCGCCGCCGCTGCCGCCGCCCGCTCAGGGCGCGCCGCCGCCGGGCGGCGCGGGGAGCGCGGGGGCCGGGCCCACCCCGCCGAGGCTCCGCGGGAGCCGCTGCAGCATCGCCGGGCTGCGGAGCGCCGCTCGCTCTCCCGCCTTCGCTCGCTCGTCGGGCCGCCGCTCCGCGTCTCGCTGCCACGGCTCGGGGAGGAGAGAGAGCGAGCGGGGAGGGGAGGGAGCGGGGGGGGGGTGGGCTGGGGGAGGGGGGGAGGGATCTCTCTTTACTGCAACTTCTCCCGGCTGGCGGCAATTTGTTGCACACCCCCCCCCCTCTCCTCCTCCTCCTCCTCCTCCTCCTCCCCCGGCTCGGAGATCCTCGCTGGTGCGGCGGGGGGGGGGGGGGGGGGGGATGGAGGGGAGGTGGGCTCAGTTCATGCCGCCATCCCCGGCAAACGCGGAGCCGCTCGGGGTGGGGGGGGCTCTTGCAAAGATCGCTGGCCTCCCCTCGGGCTCGCAACTCCGGAGCTGCGGGAGGTCCCCCCACCCCCGCCCCTTCCCCGGGCGCTGCCGCCGCCGCCCCCGCTCCCTCGCCCGCCCGCGGGGGTCGACCCCCGTCCCGGCGCCGCTTCCCCGGCGGTGGCACCGCGGAGCGCCCTCCGGGCTACGGCGAGAGCTCCCTCAGTCTACAGGTTGATGCCTCCGTTGCAGCCATCCCCACGGAACACAAGAACGCAAATGAAAGAATGCCATAAATAAAAAAAAAAAAAAAAAAAAAAAAAAAAAGGGAAAAAAATAAAAGAGAGACCAAGGCTGTGATTTCGCTGCCGCCCTCCCACTCCCGGGGAAGGACCGAGACGCGGCGGGCGGCTGCCGCGGAGAAGCCACGGGGGGTGGGGGGGGGGGGGGGAAGGCCGGAGAGGTGCTGCGATGCGGAGCCGCTCCGCGGGGGCTGCGCGCTCGTCCGCGCCGCGGTGGGACGCGCTGCAGCCCGGGCCGGCGGCAGAACGGCCGCAGCGCTCCGCACCCGGCGGCCGCGGGGGCCTCCCCGACGGACGGGGGCTGCCCGGTAAGGGCGCCGAGCGCCGCGCCGCGGCGGCTCCGCGGGGCGGTGCGGTGCGGGGTGGGGGGGGGGCGGCAGGGGAGACATCTGCGGGCTGGCGACCGGGTGTCCCGCCGTTGCGGCTCCGCGCTTCTCGCGTGGAAAGCGCCGCCGGCGGGCCCCGCGCAACTTGCGCGACGCGAGGCCCGCTGGGCACGGCGCGGTGGCGGGGAGAGACCCCGAGGGCGGCGGGGAGGAGGGTAAAGCAGAGGAGAAGCGGGCCGGGGCCGGCGCGCTTGGCAGCACCGCGGGGAGCTGCGGGCGGGAGGCGGCCGTAACGCCGGGCGGGCGCGGAACGGCGCGGAACGGCACCGCGGGTCCTCCCCGCCGCGCAGCTCCGCCGGGAGCGGAACATCGCTGCGCTGCGCGGTGCGGGCCGTGGGTTCCCGCGCTACTTTGGCAATAGGCGGTGAAGGCAGCGAGGGCCGATGCGTTACCCCCCCCCCCCCCCCCGCGTTAGCCGGGACGGACGTGAAACCGCATCCATAGCTTTGAGGAGCTAAACCATGCAAGGCAACGCTTGCACGCCAAGAGCTCTGATTGCATAGCTCTTTGCTTACATGTTTGCGTTTTTTATTTATTTATTTTTTAATACTTAATTATTTTCTTAATTTTTAAAACCGGGAGGGTTTCCAGATGCTTGGAAGGACAGATTAATAAAAGCCCAGTATTTTCGTTGGGCAAACATCTCCCTTGTTTTTGATGATGTGTGTTAAGTTCAGCCCTGTGCTTTCTGGGTTTTCACTGATAGCGCAGAGAAACGTTACAAACAACTAGCTTTTGAATTTTCAACTTCACACAAATCCCTATAAACCCATTTATTGCATTTACTATATTTGAAGATTATAGCAATGCAATGTTAAAGGAATGTCACAGCTACACGAGAGATATTCCTCTGTAAATCTTTCATTCTGAAATGTACACTTTGGTGAGAAATTGGCCATGCTTGAGCACAGTTCAAGTTGGGGTTTGTTTGTTTATTTGTCTTCTGGGTGAAAGAAAAGAGTGTCAAGTAGCTAAAGAAAATTCACACATTTTATACTTAAGCAAACAAACAAAAAAAAATCCCTGACAAAGCAGCTTCTAAGTCCACAGATAAATGGATTTTTAAAGTGACTCAAACATAAGAGTTTACGCAGTCCCAGATAAGCGGTATGTGTCCTTCAGTTTGAACATGCTAAGTTTGGAGAGGAACCATATGAAAAATTTTACACATTACTTTCTTTTTGACTAAAAGCATGTGAAGACCCACTGTCAATGGGCCAAAATCCCCAAATGGCTTGCTCCTTTTGAGGTGCGAGATGATAGCCCTTCTCCCATTTTAAACTAGTCTTACTTCTTTGAGCTTCTGAATTAGACGAATGCTCCTGGGCTTCCGTGGGCTTTGGATCAGAGCCTTTCGTTAGCGAAACATCAGAATGCGGCACTGTGCTTCCCGGCCACAGGGGAGTCACTCTACATGCACACTAGTGTAAGTGGGAGCAAAATCTGGTTCAGCGCTCACACTGTACAGAGATATTTAGTCTCATAGCAACAAGGGATTCCAGAAGACTTCCCATTTGAGAGGACAGTGGTACCTGGCAACGCTGCTTGCTGTACTAAATATGGTTCAGTGTGGTTTTTCTGTTTTCTAAATAGCTTTGGACCTTTCAAATAGGGTGAGTCCTATACAAAAACATCCATCTTCAGTTTCTTCACTAGTCACCCGCATAAAGATTTGCAAAATGTTAAAGATATCTCAAGTTACCAGCCTAGACTTCTCTGAAAGACTTTTCTGAATAAATTCCACTGACAAAAATTCGCCCCTATCTTTCAGCCTATTAAGATTTGCATCCCCAACTAATGAAATACCACCCATCAAACAACTTCTAAGCTGCTTAGGCCAAGAGAGGCTTACAGAACTATCTCCCTGTGAATTTTCAGAATTTTGCCAGAGCCCCATATGTCTCCACCAATACAGAGGCTGTGGTCCCAGCAGTAGCTCCTGCCAGGGAACCACTCCACAGGAACTCTCCTGTTTTAAATGTTAAACCTGAAAGCTAGTAAAGGATGGTGATGGCATTGGAAGACATTTCCAGTACAGTTGCAGCTGGGCAAAGTAGTGAGGAATGCATTTTCCTGATGATGAAGGAGAAAGAGCAAATGTGTGTGAGATGTAGGTTCTTCTGAGTTTTTATGGGAAAACAGCACAAAAATGAAGTGCATAATTTCCAAACGTCTGTTCTCTTTTGGAAATACAGCTCATTTGTTCTTTTTACCAAAACTTCAATCTAGTTCTACAGAATTACTAAAACTGGAACTCTGTAGCAGAGACGGCAGCCTTTGCTCAATTCTAGAGGTTTAAAAATACTACCTATACTCTGCATTTAATTCTGTGGAAAGATTCTACCCAACTTTAGAAGATTTATTCTTCACTACTGAGATATTTTATCAATAAAAACATGCTAAAATTCCTGGAACACTATCATGTTCAGATTGTAGTCCATATACCTATAACTAAGCCCCTTGTATTTTCAGTTGTGTCGAACTGCCTTTTGCATAATTATTTTATTCCTGTTCATGCAATAAAACCTGAAATTATGCATGGCCAATGCAGAGCTAATTGCAGTAGCACAAGAGATGACGTTAGCCCATTTTCATTAATGAATTTGGAAGCTACTACTGGCTTTGAATCACAAAAAATAGAGCAGACGATATCTATTATTAGGTTATCTAGACTAAACCTTCGCCAATGCCCACTGGATTTCATTTTTGTTACTTTTGAGTTACTCAGGCAATAGTCTGTCACCAGTCGCTGGAGGTGATTATTCCAGCCCAGTGGTTCTCTCAGCTGGAATGTTTCTCCTGATGCTAAGTTTAACATTTTATTTTGTTGAAATTCACCCAGTTCATCTTTCACATATGCCTGAAGTGGCATTATAAATCTTTTTCCATTTTGAATCTAACCAAAATAGATGATATATTGAATATATAGTAATGAATACAGATGGATATATTTCCAACAATTAGTTTTTGCGGCCCTTAGGTATTTTTTCCCTGCATGCCAATGGCTGGTTCACATTTCTTTGCTGCTGGGCTAGTCACAACTGTAGTAGTCCTCAAAAGTTTATCGCTGATCTTCAGCTGATGCTGGGCAAATGCCACTGGAGTAGAAATTAATCTCTAAAGAAATTAATTCTGTTAATCTCTGTTTGGTGACACGATGCAGCTACCATATGAACCACAAATACCCATCCATTTGACCATCTAAAAGTTTCACTTTGTTTTTCCTTCAGTTACCCAATTAGGTGATACGTTAATATGTCTTTAATAATTTTTGACAGACCAAACCCTGTTTCAAGTTCTTCCTCCTAGTGGTAGATTCATGAGAGGGATACAGCAGCCTAGATATTTTAGAATAACCAATGTGCAATTTTCTTGCTACAGTGCCATCATGCCTGCTTAGAACTTCTGATGTATTTTTAAGTCATGTTTTTTCATCTGGCTTTTCAGTTGTACTATTTTGCTGTTCTTGTCTTCTTCCTACTGTCTTAGTGACTTTCTATTCAGGTATGATTTTCTTCCTCTTTTCTATTTATAGGGAAAGAACTGTGCCAGCAGTTCATGTCATGTGGACAGTTGCCCATTGGGAACTCATTGCACTTTCTCCCACGTAGCAGTCACCAGCTGGTAATAGCTTTTGGCCACTACTGACAAAGGCTGTATAGGAGCTGCCCAAGAAGAAGTGAAAGGTTCTGTAAGACCACTCTGATGCCTTGAACCACTGGTAAATTCCCAAAACACAAATCTGAAGTGACACAATATGCCAATCCCAGATACAATGGATAGTATAGTCAAAGTACGTTACCATGCTCCTCTTCCCATGTTGTACTCATAGATCATCTTCCTCATAGCTGCTCATCAAGCAATCTCCCCTTACATAATTTAAATCTTTAAGCAGCTCAATTCTGAAATGTTGTTTTTGTCCTCTTACATTTTACCTTATACACTCAACCTGTTACAGGGAGCACCTAGCTTTGCTGTAGCTGCTCTGACACATTTAACAGCGCAATTATAGATGACTTGGTAACCACCCATTGACTAAAAATAACCTAGCAACTGAAGACACACTTAGGTATTTATACTTAGATATCCCAGAGGAACCCTTCACAGCTCCTGTAGCTGGGGAAAACATATGTATCTCACCAAATGCAGTCGGCTCGGAATCCTCAGGGGTGGGGGCGGGGGCACATAGGGGAACCGATAACATTGCACAGCTGAAAGATTTCCCAGACAACACTCCGCCAGCTAACCCAACTCTTATCCAACTAGCTCTGCAATTAAGGTTTCCTACTGAGAACAATGACAGCATTATGACCTGGGGAATTTTCTAAATAGAAAAACCCCAATGCATCTGGGATTACAACATTTAGAGCCTTAGAAAACGCAGCTCCTACACGGATAGTACTTGCAACCAGTACGGATCCAAGGGAACTAGTGCCAGTATGCATATGAGAAAATACATGAGCTGTAATGAATGAGCTGCCAATGAGGAGGGAGCCAGGGCAGCATATCCTGTGTGAAGAACCTGCAGTGCTGGAACTTATTCTTGCCTTCCAGAGTATGGATTTTTTAATTTTTTTTTTTTTTTTTTTTTTTTAATACAAGATGTACCAAGTTTTCACTCAACCTGTTCAGGAAGAACTCGTCTAACGTCTGAAGAAAGAGACATCTAAATTATGTGATTTAATTTCTATGCTACATGGTTACATATGCTATGGCTGCCTATGAATAGTTTTATATATTTGAGGGGAAAAAGAAACTCAGTATTAAATTGACAGAAACACACATGTTTTAATGGTGAACTTGTAATACTACAGTGTCTGTCTGCGCATCCTTTCCTGCTCCCAATTTTTTCTGGTTTGTTTATAGCCTTCATCTATTTCCGTTTTCAAAATATGCCTTCATTCAGCTGAAAAGACCTGAATAGGTAGCAGTTTACATCCAGGAGAACTACTAATCTCAAAGAGTCTACAAGGTCTCGAGGGCCTTTCTACCTACTTCCAGTTGTAAGATTATTGCCTTGAAATGATAATGAAGTGTTCAGCGTCAGGTTGGACAAGGCATTGAGCAACCTGATCTAGTGAAAGATGTGCCTGCCCATGGCAGACGGCTTGGAGTAGATGAACTTTGAAGTTCCCTTCCAACCAAACCATTCTGTGATTCTACGAGTTTATGATAATTCAGAGAGAGCATACAACTATTGAAACTCACAGTTAAGACTGGTGGGCAAGGCATAGGCTGGAATGTTCCAACGATTATACGGCTATTCACAAAAATCACAATGAAATGGAGAGGGCTTATCCTCATATTTTTACTTTTTATGTATTTTAAAATAATCTGGATTTTTTAACAGTTCTCAAAATGCAATTGTTTACTCCTTTTTTAGAAAAAGAATTTGTATCATAACCAGGATTATTAAAAATATGGAATTAATGGAATTTAGTTATGATCCACAGTTTCCAGCATCACTTCCTGAGGGTCTAGCCTAAATGCACACAGCTAAAATGCTGTAACATTCAGTGAGGAAGTTCTTAACTGAAAATGAGACCCATGGAGAAAGTCATGCTGAATAAGCAGTGACTCAATGTGTCAAGTCACAGCAAACCTTTATAGAATGGCCAATAGTAGTGTTGTATGGAAAAGTTAATAAGATAATATACTTGGGGGTTTTGTTTCTTCCTCCCACCTTAGTGGAGGGGGAAAATAAATAAATAAATAAATCCAAATTCTACAAATGAATTCTACTATACAAACTCATACTGACTGGCAACTTAACCAAAAAGCTCTTTGACCTATAGCTTGAACTTTAACCAGAGAACTTACTTTACATTTATTTAGCTGTTGACTTTCCACCTCAAAACCTGGCTATCACAAAAATTGATCAGGAGCCGAAGCCAGGCCACAATGGACATCTTTAATTCTTTCCATCAGCGATTCTTACTGTAGTAAGTAGGAAAGGGAGCTGCAGCAAAAATGGAGCATATCCAGAACAAACCAGGCACCTCCACAGTTAGTTAGAGCAGGTTCTGAACACATGAGGAAGAGACAACGACTGCCTCTGTAATATTTGAGCACATTGTGTGATATTACTGAGGGAAGCGGTAATCTTTGGTTGCTAATAAGCCAGTGGAGGGGAAACAAATATTTTTCAGACAAATGTTAAGTGCAGATGCTTTAAAAATTATTCAAAACCTCAAATAAGCAGTTGAAAATTGTTACATGCACAAAATGAACAATTATTACATTTTAAGTATAAATTAAAATGGGTTTACCACTATGGCACTCTTTTTTTTTTAACCTGAAAACTCTCATGTTTTCAAAAGATCTACACCTGCATCAGACTGTGACATTAAAGGAGACCCAGAATTTTATATATTAAGTTATTTCTGGGTCTCTGTTCAGGACTTCATTCCAAAATCTTGAATAAGTAAAGGACAAAGTAGATTTTAAATTTACAATCTTAAATCTTAGAACACAAACTTGTTTGTTATTCTGAAATAGAAACCAATGATTTTACAAGCCATTCATGTATAATATAGTCCACTAGTTCCTGATCGTAAAGAAAAAAAAAATGTATTAGCCAGTCTCCAGCTATTATTAGATATGGCCAGTTAATACTAAATGGTATAAGACATATTCTGTTCAGTAGGATGAAAATGGATTACTGCAAGTTAATCTGAGATTTATTACTGGACTCTGTGGAATTAACTCACTGGAGGCCCATCTATGTACACCTGGAGTGGGATAATGGCAGGAACTGCAGATTAATACAACCTTCCCTTGCATGCACAACCTATTCATTATTTGCTTGTCTGTTTGTTTTGGTGGGAATTTTATTTCTTCTATTTACCAGATACATCAGGCAGCCTATAGCTTACAACAGTTAATGAAGTAGCCACTGCATAGCAGCTTTTCCCAATTTTTTTCTGAAAAACATCTTTTAAAAGGGAAAGGACCTCTTTGGGTTTGTTTTGAATTATGCTGTTCTAATAGGAACCATTTTTCTGCATACTTACGTTGCTTTAAAATAGAAAACTTTAATTACAACATGAAATGGAGCATCTAAGATTTTGGCATTTAACAAAAAAAAGCCAGGTATTAAAATAGTACCCTTGGCACATGGGGCGGTGCCAGTGCGCAGCCTGAACTAACTTCTGTAAAAATCCTGGAGACATCGTAGCTGATTCAGCCGTATTTCAGCTGGATAAAACATTACAAAGAGCGTTGTACAAACAGTGTAAGAGATAGAACATCCTTCTCTACAGCAGAGTAAACACTCTCCTTGGACACTGCTTAACCTTAAATAGAGAAGGAGTGAAGTGGCTCATGGACCCCTCTTTGTGCCAGCTCCCGGGAGGCTTTAGCATCACACCTGTGCTGGGCTGCCCCCATCACCATACTCATCAGCAGGCTTTTGAACGAGAGACAGAAAGCTTCCCCTGGTTTCTCCACTTGATGCACACTCAGTGAAAGCCCCACGCCAACACCCCATGTCTATACTGTCCTTCATGCACAGGTTCAAGTTCACTAGTCTGTATGCGTTTCGTTGCCTGTGTCCATATATGAAAGGGGAGATGAGTCATGAGAACTAATAGCTCCTGACTGAACAAGAGTGTATAAGGTAGTATGTAGGTAGGAGAGATGATCCCAGAATTACGGCTTGAATGCAAGTTTAAGTCTTAAACTGGCATATTGGTTAAGCCATGCCTGCAGAAACAGCTTTGACCTCAAAGTCCCAGTAAAAATCCGAGTATGGTTTACCTCACCAGTATACTAATATAATGGTAATATTATGACATTACATTAGTATAATATTATACATTGAATGGCTACTATATTAAAAGTAGACACATCAGAAGTGGGTAATGATGAATTAATTTTTTTATGTATGAATTACCACATACAGATTAGATTTTTTTTTTAAAAATATTGTTGCCTTTTTTAAAAAAACAAATGTTTATTTGGTTTTGTTTAACATTTCAGAGGAAACTGGTATAGTCTATTCTGTCAATAATACACAGATTAATAGGTCAGTAACACAGTTTATAAACTATATGCTCTCAATCCATGCCATAGTGCTTTGAGAATGTGTCAACACTCAGCGATTTCCTTACCCAGCTCAAAAGCATCTTGGAAGCACCCCGGGCAATGTCTCATATACAGCCATTGAGGGTTATCCGCTCCAAAATAGCTCTTATAATCTGAATGGAAGAACCATAAATGATTCAATTGAAATCACTTCTGAAAATGCAAAAGGAAATGAACACAGAATAAACTACAACATTAGGGGGTCTAACAGCCCGCACACCTGAAGATTCAGAATTGAAGACTTTGGCGTTTCCCCTTACAATCACCCTACTGTATGTAACAGCTACTTTAAGATGCTGACAACAGTATTCATAAAATTGACCTTCACTGATTTTAGAAGAGTTTTTTTGCATCATTTCAGATGTAAGTTAACCAAACACATCCAACTGTGTCTGACTTAACTGAAACTTGGTAAAAGAGTCTCTCTCTCACCCTGTCTCTCCTTCTGTCTTTGAAAGAGGTTAAGTATTCATATCTTCCCTATAAAGAAGATGTAGTATAGTACATAGCACTTACACAGTTATAGCCTTCATAGTAAAACTGTTAAATAAAAATTTAAAATGTAATGCCACCAAATGTTGGATCCACAAACAACTTGCTTTGTGTTTTGTTTTGTTTTTTTTCTTTATGAAGAAACAATGCCAGAAAGAAACCTTTTTTTTCACAGGAAACTAATGGATTTCTATAAAACCAGAACAAATAAAACTCCCAAAACACATGACAATTAGTTCTAGAAATGAGGGACTAGCAAAAGACAGTATACTAACTAGAATAATTGTTATGTTTAAAAAGGATAGTTTAGATTTATTTTGAATGCCAACCACATTTTGTGTTGTTTTCTTCTCTTTGCCTACACATAACAGATTTTTTTTCTTCCATTAGGAACCACTAGGTTTTAAAATTTATTTTTTTTTCATAATCACTTCAGAACAATATAGAGGAGATGTGAGAAGCAGGTGTGTATTTTATGTAGTAAACTGAAATATCAAATAGTATGAGCAAGATAACATCTAATTGTGTATTAAGTGTAGCCTGAGGGATCAGCAAGGGAGAAGTTATTCTGTTGATGTAAACGTGTGCAACTGGCATCAATCAGAAAGACATGCCATAGGTATAAAGGTGTTTATCAATAACATTGTCCTATCAAAGTGGATAGAATCAGTATATCACCAATGACCTCCTACTATGAGAAACAGCTCCAATTTACTTTGCCATAAGGAAAAGGCCTTACCCTTTCCAGACAATGTACCCTGCTGCTTCTCATACAGAAAAACATCCTCGAGAAAGCAGTCATTAAAACATAGTAATGCAACTGTAATAGCTTGAGTAGGTTTAACTGCTTTCTTTTCCTTTTCCAGATATACTGCTGAAGATGTGTATCTTCCTTGTGACAGACACAACATAGGACAAAAAAATTTTAACAGAAATTTGAATTTTCCTGTTTGTGGTGCTCATCTTTTTTAATTGGCTGACTATCAGAACTGCGTTTTGTAAACAGGCATCTTTTGGGTTCTTAAACTGTTTTTTTAAAACTATATTAATCTTTATAATCCCAATTATTTTTTATGGGATGCATACAGTGTATAAAAGAGGATTAGTTTGACACAAAATGTAAAATATTTCCTATTTTTTAAGAAGATAAAAGTAATCCTTTGAGTTACATTTTTTCCTGAATATTTTGGTAGATATTTTATTGTCACTGCAGTAGCCTACTATGAAAATATATTCGTACAGGAAATCTTTGGTAATGAAGGATTTTACTCAAAGAATGCCTAATAAACAGAAACATGAATAAACTAAAAGTTGAAAAGACATGTTATGGTATCAAACAACTGAGAGAAAGTAATGTTTCATTAACAATTGTTAATGACGCTTCCTCTCCTTGACTTTATGGATACTTTTTTTTTCAATCCTGCATCAAGTTATGTTACAAAATCTGGAATTCTGATTAAGAATCCCCTAATACAGGTTCTGCATTTACTGACAAGCTGAAAGAAAAGATGGCTGTACTGGCTCTTTGGCTAAACCCAGAAAACAGGATACAATACATGAGGCTGGGAGCAGCCTGATGGTTGAGAATCCAAGTTAAGATTAGGAGTTGATGCTTGCGTCTCCTTTTGTAATAAGTTTGTACAACACTGCAAGAGTGTACTTTACTTCTTTCTTTCATTTTTAGTTCTTCTGTCCAGACTAGTATATGTTATGTATAATAGAGGATAATACCAACTCCATTCAACCCCCAATACTCACAGAGAGAAAAAAAAAATTAAAAAATGACACAGCTCTCTTCTCCTGCATTGTGAGGAAAGTCTAACCATAGCTCAAAACAATATTCATCTTAAGAAGCCATCATCTTGGGAACCATTTCCACTGTCACTCATATGGGAACTTTATTAAAAGCCATCCTATGCAGTACGCATTCAAAGAGCAATAGTGGAGGGATGGACTTCACAGCAAACATGCAATCCCATGAACCCCAGAACAAATAAGACCTCGTCTCCTGTATGTTTACAAATTGTAATTGACTGCCAGCTTTGATTTCCCACAGTTTGATATTTTTTAAGACTGTGTCAGTTCTCTCTATTTAATATGGTAGGAGAAGACATAGTATTTATTCCCAGCATTGGGACATTTACAGGGTCTCTGTCTTCTAATGATGACCTATTTTCATAAACAATTTGAAACTTATATTTGATACTTCTGTCTCTCGGAGAAATTTCATTGAACTCAGACCCCAAATTAAAAAGTTTTACACGGAAGCACAACAGATATCTTGTTTCTTGAGCCTGAAAAACTGCAGAGCCCTCTTCGCTGTCCTCAGGGTCTGCTCACACTCTTCCAAATCTCTTACTTCCTTAATTTGTCTGCTGCCACTAGTTTCTACAAATAAAAACAAATCAAACCATAACAGAACAAAACCTTTTACGAAGTCTTTGCAGCACCTGTTCCCCTAGGTTGGAAATCTCTCACCAAGAAGTCCTCTACAAAGGCCTTGGGAATATTGAATATTCTTTTTCTTCTCCTTGGTGCTAATGGTCTGAGCCCCATATTCAGATTTTAATACTGTACAGCACTCAGCCAGGCAAATTATCAAATCAAATTACAGTGGCTTACCAATTTACCTCCCATCAGCTCTAAAGCAATACCTTGTTAACCTGCCATAACTGTGTTGTACGTCTGAACTGAACACATATGAGTGAAGGTTATTTCCAGAAAGAAAGGACAGACTGAAAGAGCAGCTTTTATCCACAAGGAAAAAATAGGATAGACATTTAAGCAAACTGTTTAACTTTAAAGGCAATTAGGCAATGGAATGACTTGCCTGAGGAGGTAGTTTAGACAATGTAATGAGAAGTGCTTAAAATAGAATAAACTACTTGCGAGACAGATACAGATGTAAATAATCCTCCATGTTTTGAACTAGATGAATCAGGAGAGGTATCTTTTCTGTTCAAATGTCTGACTATAAAAATTCTATTCTCTTCCTTGGGAACAGCTTTCAAACTTATGACTGTTTACACCTGTTCTGAATACTAAAGTGAAACTGCTCTCCAAAAGGCAGTTTAACCTCACTGTATCATTATAAAGTAGATTTATTCACAACAAGCATCTATGAAAAACTTCCAGCAAAAAAGTCCTTAGTCAGGGAGATGCACATTGTTGCAAAAATGGATTGTTTCTCTAAGTGCTTATATGGCCCCATCGCTATAGTATCCAAGCGCCTTACAAACATTAATGAATGTATTCTCACAACACCCCTGGGAGATAGAGATAGTATTATTAGCTAATGCACAAAGAGTAGCTTGTCCAAAGTCACACAGAAAGTCTGTGGCACAGCCAAGACTCAAAACTGTGATTTCCTGCCCACTGCCGTAACCATGACTATATTCTCCTGTCCATATACAGCATTTCAAAATATGTTACATATAACCTCAGATCTTTACACAATAAGCCCTTCTGTTCAGCTGTAGATCCAACCGCTGACTTAATAAATAAAAATAACTTTGTTTATCGGGAAGCTTCATTACGGCAACAAATTTGCAGGTTACTGAAACAATGACAGCTATATGGGCCATAACTGGTTCTGATATACGAGAGCAGTGAAGGAGAATTCCCTGATCGTCACATTCAGAACAGGAGGCATCATACCCAGAACATGATTTTGATACCAAAATATTTTCCTTCAGATAATGTAAAGTGTTACATTATACAGAGGAGTCTGGTTTTGAGAAAAAAAGGGGGGGAAAAAAAAGGCTAGCTGCACTCCCTACATAGTTCCTTTCGGATAAACTATTTCTGTAATAAGACATATACAGTATTTTCAGTTTTAATGAGTTCAGATCTGGAGGACAACTGCAGTAAGTGTATTCACCCCTGAATATCAGAGAACAGAATTTGGCATATAGATTTAATATTATAATCATGAAAATAAATGATATTTATAAATATATATAGTTTTGCAGTCATTTAGATTCATTTGAATGAATTCAGAGATCTGATCAAATGATAACAGAATTCTTCTGAATGAGGAAGACAGCAACTTGTCTTTCATTTTGGCAGGGGCGGAGCACAGGCATTACATTTTTCCTCAAATGCTTAACAATTAAAAAACAGAAAATAAGAGGACAACTGAATAAGTAATGGAAAAGGGTAGGAAGGTGTAGTAGATCACAAAGTGAACAATGATCCAAAAAAATTCAATCTTCTTGCAACAAAGTAAAGTATAATTTTGGAATTCATTGGCAGAAACAAAAGACAAGGTAAGTAGTGTCTCCTGAACCTCACTCCTGAAGTTCCAGCAACAGCACTTTTCTCAGTTTGTGGCTTCATGTTTTAGGAACGATGTAGATAAGTTAGACCTGGTTTTAATTACAGCTACCAGTATAGCAAAGGGGATTTACATTAGATGCTAATGGAAAACAGCCCAACTATCAGGACACTTAAATGATGGAGCAGATTATCAATAGGCAATCCACATCTCAACATGTGTTCAAGAGCAAGTTAAATAAATATCCATGAGGGTTGATCCTAATTCACAGAAGAGGATAGACTAGATTGTGTCCTCAGATCCATTTCAGTCTAACATACACATTTAATCACTGTACAAACAGCTGTTCAGGTCGCTTATTCTCCAAGAACCTCTATTCTAGAATCTCTTATTCCCCCCTTTTTCTCTCCCTCTCTCCTCCACCTCTCTTTCTCTCTTACCCTCCCTTTCTCTTTCCCCTTTTCTTTATTCCTCCCTCCCTCTCCCATCAGCTCTCTCTTCCCCTTTCTGTCTTTCTTTCTTCCCTCATCCTTTTATCCCTCCCTCTGCTCTTTCTATATGCTTTTAAACTGACACATCCCTAGTTGGACTGGAAATTCCTTAGGTGTCTACCTTTAGCAACCTTAGCATGTTAAGGAACATCCTATTCTGAGGGACCAGATATCTGTTCCCTATAAGCCTACATAAAGTTCCAAATTTAGATAAAATGTGATTTAAATTCCTATCATACCTTCACTACAGGACCAGAAAACTGCAATGACTGGGCACTTCTGGGTAATTTTTATTACCATTTTTATTAACATTGAGTAATAGAAAAATTATGACGAGAGACTGTACATTAGCAAAATTATCAGATCAGAGAAACAGAGAAACAGAGACTGTTGCTATTAAAGAGCTTAGATGCTGAGTTAGGTTGCAGGAATAGCTTTTAATTTTCTCTGATTCTCCCAAGTCCAGGGCAAGGTTTTTTTGCCTGTTGCTGTAAGCTACCTGCTTACATGCAAAAACATCCTCTGATTCAATATGGTGAGTATAGATCGTTCTCCTTCATAAAAGGCAAACAAATGTCACATGAAAGACAACAAACTGGTGTCCTGTAACATCACTTTGTCTCCTTTCATTTCTTTTGAGACTGTTGAAACCGGGACTGGATGGAGACAACGGGAACTGCACTCAAATAAAAGAATACTAGGATTAAATAGTTCCGAGTTCCAGGTGGGATGTAGTGTTTAAACAGTCAAACAGGACTGGAGGAAATGTTTCTAAGGAAGGACTAAAGGAAGACTTTAAACTTGGAGCACACTATTGGATATATAACCCACTCTTGGGACTGCTTTGGAAAAATGAGACCAAACTGTATTATCTGGTTAGAACAAGTTACTGTATTCTTCATCATACTTCGTCCCCAGAGATAGACAGCTGACAGGGAGAAACTATTCAGTTATCTGAAATTATGAAAAAGCTGTAATAATGTCAACAAGTGCCTTCTCACTAAGTGAAATGGCAGCCTACACAGCAGCCACTAAGAGGAAGTATACAATATTATACAAACAATTCATATTCACTGGAGTACAACTTATTACAATAGCTATATTTATGTGCATTTTAGAAGTTACTGTATAAAGTATTTATTAAAAAACATGCACCGTTTGGCAAGTCCAGAAGTGCACACATGGAGCGAATTCCTCATTCAAGGAGAAAATGAACCTTTGTCTAGAATGCAGAGGAACCTGCAGGATGCTTTTCAGAAAATCTGGAAAGAAAGACCACTGAAGCTAAAAGCGGGTACCAGAGAGCCCACTTACAAGATGTTAGCACGGGCCCTCTGCTGTGAAGTTTGTGGAGTGCCTGGCCAAACACTAATGAAGAAAGCCACAGGAATCCCATACTGGAAACTGAAAGTTAAGCTGTTAAATATGAACATATGGAGTTAGGCAAACTGTAGGAGTCCCAGCTAGTTGTGACGGTTTAGACAATAGCACTTGTTCCTCACAGGAAGATGATATCAACAAAAGGAGTCTCAGAACTGTGTCAGTTAAATGGCTTCACTTAAAATGGACAACGACCATCGACATAGTCAGCAAAGGGAATGATGAGGACTCAGTGAACAAAAAAATCATAAAATGTTACTTGACATTTGGTTATGAGCAGCATTGCGCTAATTTTACCAGGAGCTAACAGACTGTCAAAAACAGAGAGAGGTAAGATCTTAAGAGACTGGCACAAGCAAAGGCAATTCATTCTCTCTTGTGAAACGTCTCATTTTCATTGTCTGCCTTAATAATCTCCAGTCTAGCAAATTAATTCTAAAAAGACAGTCAGAAATCTAGTTGTGTGGTGGTTTTTTGCTGGGTGTTTTTTTTGGTTTGAATCAGTTTTTCTGTGTCTGTGCTTGACTATGGGAAAGCACATGGTCTTCTGACTTTTGCTCAGAAAACAAGGGCCCAATGAATGAGAAAAATATGGGGAATTACTGGTAGCTATCACATAGAAGCTCAAAGTGAAAATACGAGACTGCCTCACGTATCCTCATTTCACTGGGAAACACAGATAATTTCCTCTAATTTAACAGAATCATAGAATCACAGAATAGTTGAGGTTAGAAGGAACCTCTGGAGATCATCTAGTCAAATCTCCCTGATCAGAGCAGAGTCAACTGGTGATACAGGTCACTCAGGACTGTTTCTCTGCCAGGATGTGGATCACCACAACCTTGGTGAACAACCTGTTGCAGTGTTCAATCAACCTTACAGTTTAAAAAAAAAAAAAATCTTACATTTAAATAGAATTAATTGTATTTCAATTTATGCCCATTGTCTCTTGTCCTGTCATAATAATTTAGGCAAGACTTAACGAAAGCTTTGGCAAAATGGAAGAAATCAAAGTTGATAGCAAAACTTCATTTAAGTCAAATTGCTGAGTCTTCCTTGAAAGGCAGGATACTTCATATCACATCTAGTATTAACTTCAGTGAATTAAAAAAAATTAATTGCACTGTCCATGATTAGAGAGTCATAATTATGTTCATACATATGTACAGCAATATACATACAATGACATAGTTCAGTCTACAGGGGAAAGTACCGTAACAAAATAACTGATGTTAATCTCAGGAAAATAATGTCTATCTGGATGCTTCCATGAAGATGGTGCTACAATGTCCTGTCAGACACACCCTAAGGAACTCAGTGAGTAATTCAGTCACAAGATGGGAACCCAAATGGAACCCAACAGACATAGAACTATGCATCTCATATTCAAGCAGTGAGCATACAGACTATTATGATCCAGTTTTCCAGCTGCACCACAGTGGGTGTGGACCGACAAATAATTCAAATTGAAGCCAAGAAGTAGGATAAAGAAATAATGCAATAACATGACCTTCTTCATGTTACTCCAGTTGCAACAAAAGCTACGCCATAACAGTAAGTGAAACCAAAGAAATTCTACTAAACCTGCAGATAGCATATATTTAGATGAAGTTTTATTGTAGTCCACCCAATCTTAATTAAAGCTGATGGACTTTGGTAAATTAAAACAAATACTGAAGAAATTAAAGCAGATTCAAAAGAAGAAACTGAACCTGTAGTTCAGTCTGAGAACCAAAAAAAGTTAGAAATAACCAGGATATTGCAAAATTATGTTGTTGGGCTGGTTATCTACTTTCTCAGTTAAAACTTGCATTCCTTGTATTTGAGTTACCTTTGGTGTATAGGTCTAGTTTTATGATCTTGCCTTTTGTGGTTGCATGAAAAGGTTCAGTATGTGCAAATAAGTATTTTCATAGAAATTCAAGTGAAATGCAATGGTAGGGAGCTCCTGGGAATAACTAAACTGGAATAAAATCTTCTGAAAGATGAAAGACAACTTATCCTGGTGCCTATCTCCTCACAAACTTACTGTGAGACCACTTGAGAAATGAGCTGAAGTTTGTGATACTTTTCTCTCTTACTTACACTAGAAAAAGAAGTATTTTTAGGGCTGGAATATGCAAGAACTACATTGTTATAGACTATAGTATATGTAGTTATGGTGAGTATGTATAGTTACAGTTCTGGTATTAAAACACAAGTTGCAGGACCATCTTAGTTTACCCGTTTCTGATTCTGCCGCTATTAGAGTAAGATTTTTTTGCTCTTTGCCAAAAGTTAATGGTTTGTGTTTAGGAATTTAATAAATATGTTTTATTCAATATGGTGAGAACGAATGATTCAGATTCATAACATCCGAAGTCTCAAATCACATGGCAGACAACAGTAAATCCTTTGCAGTCAGGTAATGTAACTAACCAAAACAGGACCTTTTATCTGTATTGCTAAATATTTGCTGTTGTCACTGGGACAACATTAACCTAGCAAACAACCATAAAACACCATTCCAGTTTGATTGTGTCTGGGATCTGTATTGTCCTTGATCTACATCTTAGTAAAAAGAGAGAGTGATGGCTACATCTATCTGCAAATTAGGGAGGGGTTGCTTCCTTGGAATTAGTGATGCACTCACAAATTTCTGGAGAAGATACTTCAGCAAAATAACAATGACTATATAATGTCAAGCTTTGAACGACAGCCATAAGGACTTGATTCCAACAAATAATACTTTTAAGTGGAGTCTTGCCCTTATTTCTGACATAGGAAACTATTTCTAACAGAAGATGGTGACAGAAGTGATGCTGTTCAGCTTAAAAGTAGCATGCAATACTAGCTAAAACATGTATGTACAGGCCACCATGGCAAAGATGTTTCTTCCATGGGCTTCCATGTCCACAAAAATGATACTGCAGTCATGCAGTGCACTCTTAAATCATTGCAATAAGCTAAGTAGATATAGTGCTCTCACTCCAAAATTTTATATAGTATATACGTGATATGCTCCATATGAAAATTATACCTACCTGACTGTTTAAGAAACAGAGATTTTCAAAATACTGACAAAAGCCTTAAATAAGGCAGCTAGCAGTGATTATTGCTAAAATTGGAGGTTTAAGACAACATTTTACAACCAGTGTCATCACGGTCCTGTCTCAAACATGACAATTTTATATCTTGTTCATATGCCAGTTCCTAAAGTACTGAATTCAGTACATATTTGTAAGAGTATTTCTCATGTTTACCTCCAAAGCAAAGTTTGCTTGTTTGAATGGTTTGTTCGCTTGTCTTCTAAACTGAGAAACATAGGTATAGCATATGAAAAGTTAAAAGATCAAGAGTTTTTTCAAAGATTGCTCAAAATATCAGAGATTAAATTGCTAATGAATGAGTAAACAGGTAAGGAAAATTAGAGCTAGGTGTTAATTTTGTGTATAATTCTGCTGGTTTTGTTTTGTTCAATTGAACCTTAATAGTTTGAACTTTTCATCATTCCTGAGTAACATAACAGATTAAAATCATATTGCATGACATCCCAAAACATGGGATTTGCAGGGAAGCTGAGGGACAATAACATAGAATCACAGAATCATAGAATTGTTTGGGTTGGGAGAGACCTTAAAGATTATCTAGTTCCAACGCCCCTGCCATGGCCAGGGACACCTCCCACCCAGGTTGCTCAAAGTCCCATCAAGCCTGGCCTTGAACACCTCCAGGAATGGGGCCTCCACAACTTCTCTGGGCAACCCATTCCAGTGTCTCACCACCCCTACACTGAAAAATTTCTTCCTGATATCTATTCTAAATCTACCGTCTTCTAGTTTGAAGCCATTACCCCTCATCCTATCACCACATGCCCTTGTAAACAGTCCCTCTCCAGCTTTCTTGTAGGCCCCTTTCAGATACTCACATCAGGCTATAAATTAATGCAACAAATTAAAGAAAACAAAAAGGACAGAGAGAAACAAAACAATACCCAATGTCTTAGTTTGCTTCCTCTCCCAAGCATTACAGGAGAAACATTTAAAGAAAGGACTTTGTCACAGCCCTCCGAAAGGACAGGTTTGCATGACTTCAGAGAATGTAGTGTATTCCACGAGGAAGAACACTACAAATAACTGTTTATAGTCAATAAGACTTCTTATAAAAGCACTTTTAAAGACTTTCAACTCATCGTTTCTATGTAATGATTACATTCTAATCATTTCTATACGTCTTGCACGTACGTTCTCATTGAAGCGATGCCGCGTAGTGCTGCCATGAGCTGTCCTTTCAGCACCACAACCTGCCACGTCCCCACCCACTGTCGTACGGCTTACACTCCTCGAATTAACCTCAGCAGTTAATCACCTTATGAAACAAGAAGAGTGCTGCCATCGTTTCCAGACTCTAGAGATGTGTGCCTAAAATACACAACTTAAACTAATCAAACTGAGGTCTGAGTTACACATGTGTAAAAGTAGTCATTTACAACGAACTAGAAACACTGGTAATTTTATAAACCACTGTTTTTATAGGAGACAACAAAGAAACTCCTTTAAAATTATGTATTTGTTAAATCTGTATGTGTTTGAAAATCCTGTAGGAGTTGCAAAGCAAGAAATCATTTCAGCTCAACAATTGAGCATGCATAACAGAATTCCTGTAAATAACCAGATAATTATACCAAATCCCACGTTATAAAAATCCATTGTTTATATAGGTGATAAGTGTGGATTTTCCTTCCAAAAACTCTACGTGTCTATGTGACAGAAAATTCTGTCTCTGTAAGCACTAATAAGATCAACTGAGGCAACATCTTAGTGACTAGAAGAAAACGGAAAAAATATTCTTCTTTTTTTTTTTTTCTTTCTTCTTTTTTTCTTTTTTGGGGGGGATGTCAACTATGCACATACATGACAAGAAGAGATTAAAAAGTCTAGTTTTAAAACCAGCAATAACTCCACATTAAGACTCTATCTTGACCATTGAAATAGTTCCAAAGTTATTGCCTTCTTCTGTTGAACGTTTATACCTATAAACACTCCTGCAAATTTCAGATGTAATTGAAGTAATAATAGTTAGGAAGAAATTATGTTTACTCTGTGTTGATTTAATGAAGAGATTGTTCATGCTGGAAAGTTCAGAACTCCACCTTGTGGTGATAATTTTAACTGTATGTTGAAAACAGGAGAAGAAAAGGAACACTGAAATGCAATCAAGGAAACGAGGAGAAATTCAGGTCTGAACTATGGAGAGTAAATTCTTTGGAGGTTCATTTGGAAAAGCTTGCAAATTCACTTAAGACATGTGAGGCAAAGCAAATACTTAGAATATTTTCTTTATTTTGGGAACAAATTTGCAGAACAATATGTGTAATATTCACTGTGAAGATACATAGGCTTCCATCACTGCTCCACTTTTTCTGTCAAGCCAAATGACTGAAAGTTAGCACATACCGATATTAACAGTGACCACTCTATGGGTTCCTTTAGCTTTCTTCTAGCACCAAATGCTAAGCATTCTGCTGGTCTTGAATTGTTTAAGGAAATCCAGACTGACTGTCTCCCACCACAGACTGCAATAAACATCAGATAATCAACAACACAAATTCCGTCAATGTTCATATATGACAAGCAAATACTCTGCTAATAAAATATCCATCCCCTTTTACTACTAAAACAATATGATGGGCACAGAGGATCTAAGCCTCTGGAAGTTTTCTACAACTTAAAATAAAATTATCATAGAATCAGGCTGATGTACAGAAGCTGAAAAATGCATATGCAGATATTTAAAAGTCTCAGGCACTGCCATTTTCTTCCCATGGTTATGAAAAAAAAAAAAAAACGAAAAAAATTTATGTTTTCACTTATAATGTGGTGGTTTAATTTTTTATTATGCTATAGAATAGGAGGCTTAAGGGTGACAAGCTGGCCGAGTAAGTTAATATGCAAAATTCCTACAATGCTATAGATGCTATGATTTATCTCTTTGTTTATTTTGGGGAAAGCACAACAGATTTTGGGGACTCCTGTTTCTTTTTACTATACTGCTGAGTTGTAATTGAGCATCATATGCTCTACTGCTGATGCGTCTCCGTGGAAAACATAAACTGAATTAGCTCAGCTATTAAAAAAATAAACAAAAATACCACAAATTTGTCTACTAATACTGTTTTGTTTGTTTATTTGTTTATAGTATAAGTTTAATTAATTTACATCAAAAAATCACTGTCATGCCACAGAAAGTCCTTTCCTGAAGAAAAGGCCACTATTTGAACCTCTTCAGTAACAGAAATTCTTGAGGTAAAAAAAAAAAAATTAGTCTGGCCTGCCAGGGATCCTCAGCTTTTCAGTGTAAGCAGCAAACCCCCATTCTTCATCAGACACCCCTTCATTAATGGAAGTACCAGTGTGTTGCAAGAGATATGAGTAGCTTTATGTATCGTCATATGCAAACTGAAGGAGAAGTCATCATTAACTATTCCTTTGTGTACATGTCTAAGCCTTCATACACCATCAGGAGTTTCCTGCAGAAGGAGGATACAGATAGCAAAGTAAAGACCGTCTGCTAATCTTCTTACAGAAGACATTAGAAACAGAGTCTTAAAAAACAGTCTTCCTGTGTTTATTGTACATCAATTCCTCGTCCCCTAACAACTCACGCTAAAAACAATGTCTGCATGCAAGTGCTGTGCACCCTGAGCAGATACTCTTTCAGAAGACCACTGTGTAAAGCTTAAAAAACAAGGACCAAACCTTTTCCACAAACAAATTAGTTCATACCTGTCCCTGAAATATACTCTCATGGAACACCATGTGAATAGATTCTTTAAAATGAATCCATTACTATAAATAAATGTACACAAACCAAACATATAACCCACATACACACTGGTACATATCTATTCTGACATGGAACTAGTAGCAAAAACAATAAATAGCTTGCTTACAAGGGTTGCATACAATGGCATGACAGAAAAAAAGTTATACCCGCCAAAGGAGACTCAAATCTATAAAGCAGCTATAAAGAATAGCAAGCTTTTATTAGTTTTTAGCATGGCTGCCCCTTAATGAAATGTTGCTATCATTATTCTGTGCTACACAAACAAAGCAACAAGAATGAAAGCCTGCCAAACGAACGCATGCAAGTGCAGCAGAATTCTGCAAGACAATAAAGGTTTTAGTGGAAGGAATTAAATACTTTTCTTATCTTCCTTTGGTTCCTATAATGACCAATGCACCCTACCTCGAAGGAGCCGATTTAAAATTGAGCTCAGTGTGTAAATTATTGAAACATAATAGACATTAGGCAAAATGGGCAGGCACAAAAGCACATCATACCAACACTTCTCCAAACCCCAAACATGTAAATTTGCACTTTTATGTACATCTTTTACCAGGGTCATAAAAGGTTTCCTAGATCCCCTCTCTTTTCAGTCTCACCTCTTCCCCAGCAAGAAGCCTCCCTCTCTCTGCTACCCTCAGATTCCTACTGCCGACTCTGCCCGCAGAGCTCTCCTCACAACAGCAAAGCAGACAGAAGTTTTCTTTGGGACTTCCACATTTCTGTATCTTATTTTCTGAATTTACAAGTTCAAAATTCACCAAATAGATACCCATGTATCTTTTCTACATTTTATGCAGCATTCTCTCTGATGGTAGAGAATAGCAAGTAAAGCCCTATACTGGGTTACTGCCTTCTTGGCTGTGATGGCTTTACATAGCTTGTAAATGTATTATTTTTGTTTCAGTATTTCAAATGCCCACTCTTAAGAGTGGTTTATGTACGCACTGTGTCTGTGACAGTACTTACTTTTTATTATGGTTTTTATGATATAATGAGTTCTAGAGAGGGAATCCACTGGCAATAATTTAGGGCCAATTTCGAAGTGAGAAATTCTTTTTTCAACAAGCTTAGCCTACACGCCTTTACCCCTGCCAAATTCCTACAGGATACAATAATCAGAGTTCATATAAATGGTTGCTTTCACTGGTGTAATTGTGTATGCACCGTCTTTAATTATAGACTTTCTTTGACCCAGCAAGATGTTTTTTTCAGTTTCTCAGGGATTCCACTTATCTGCTAAGGACCAAGGAGCTCAGCTGAGCAGTGTCTCAGCACCTTCTACTGCGCTGACCTCAAGTATTGCACCTGCTCTGGTACTGTCACTTGCTGACTGTCAGATGCTGCCCTTGCTCACTCTCTTTTTGCAAAGCCACCATTTACGCTGCACACAGCACCGTTAGCCAATGTTACTGACAATCCCTTGCATTAGGAAAAAATATAGAAGTAGTTAAAGAAAATGTACTTTACAGTAGAAATTCCATGGAAAATTGAAAAGAACCCCTACAAAACTAAACAAAAAAAAAGGTCCTGCAAGCAGAAATGTTGTTTCTTGAACACGAGAAATTAAGAAATTCTAAAAAGCAGATATATAAGGAAAGCACCTTAATAAGGCTTGTGCAATAAATTCCAGTGTTTCTGGTGAAACACATACTGCTTTTACTTTTACATTTTTAGAGAAACCATATGGCTTTCTCAATCATCTTAAGTTGCATTGCCTACTAAAGCTCTTCAGTAGCATCCTTGTTAGAATCCCTATATTCTGTTGTGAATCACAGTGAACCACAAAGCCAGCCACAAATTAGGACAATTAGCCATGTCAACACATAGGTTATTTGCATGTGGTTATTCACTGTTCCAAGGTAGTCAGGATAACTATTCACACTGATGAGGTTTTAAGTCCAACACTTTCACTTTTAGTATTGCCAGTATATACATGCAAAATTTGTTAGAACATATGTGACACTTCAAATATTTTGTTTGTTTCCCAAAGACCAAATATTTCCAATTTACCAAATATTTCTGATATATATGGCTACAGTCATAGGTACCCTTCCTTTCTGTTAAAAAATATAGGCAATAAAGCATAGCAACACATTACACTACTATTCCTAAAGCAGCTTCATTCAAAACCTGGAACCTTAGATGGTTTTGCCTCTAAAAGATGGTATCTCATCGGACCAACTTCTCACTTGGGTATGATCTCATTTCCAAGAAGCAGTAGGTATTTCTGCTTATGGATGACAACTTTAAAATGACTGCTACTGTAAAATGGCTTTATTTAGATCTAAAAGAGCAATCACAGAAACCAACACACAGGTTAACTATGGCTGCATTTTTTGAAGTATTTCAGAATTTTTTATATATATACATACACACACACACACATACACTATACATGAATATGCAAAGAAAAATTTTTCTTTAAAGAAAATTCAAGTATGTTTAAAACCAAGGCAAATTAACACCAACTGAATCCAAATAGGATAATCGGATAATTTACTTCTTAATATAGTAGTTTAATGTTGAAAAAAATAATAATTTCTTTTGAAGGTCATATTTTGATTGCAAATAACATAGTTTATGACCAAAAGCATTGCCATTCATTTGACTTAAAATCTGGTTTAATCTTATTATCTCAGGTTTCAGAGACATGTTACAGATACATGAACTTTAATATATTTTTTTAAGAAAAGTAAATATGTCTCAAGTGAATTTAAATCTCCAAGAAAAATTAATTGTTCATTTTCTTACTGGTTTGGTTAAACTAATAGAATTTATGTGAGAAAAATGTGCCAATACTAAGCAGAATGCTTTTTTTTTTTTTGGTAGAAAATTACTGAGCTTAGTACCACAAAGCCACATTTAGTGCATAGAAAACTTTACTACTTCCAGGAAAGGAGGAGGAGGTACCAGAAAGTCATTTGAAAATGCCATGGGACAGTGTAGTACTGATTGCTGCATTTATAGTAATTACAAAGGAAATGAAAATAAAACTCAGCAACTACAGACCTTCTCAAACACTTAAAATATTCAAGGTGAAAGGATGAATCTTCTGCAAATTTGTTTTCTGGCTTCAGATAAATTCCTATCTTCTCAATTCTTCTCACTACCCTATTATTCCTAACTTCAAGTTATCCAACATTTGCTCACAGGAGTTTCTTAAGTCCCCAGCTCTGCAGTAAAAATAATTAGGCATAAAAAAACCCCAAACATATACTCTGAAGGGTAGTTGCCATCAGTCAATTGTGCAGGCACAATATAAGCATGACAACTGTTTCCAATTTGGTGCACGGCTCAAAGCAGATGCAAACATTCCATTCGTGGTTGTTGGCAGAGGCAGGGTAATAGACAGTATCTAACATCTACTGCTGTTAGCAATGTGCCAAAACAGAATTCTGCACAAGGAAATGTTACAATTCTCCTTGGAAATACAGAATCCAAGGGAAATCATGCTTGTAGAAAACAGCACTTACTCATAAAATATATGTACTCATAAAAAAATCTTCTGATTGTTTGGCTTATATTTATAAAAGGGTCATAAACAGTGTTTTATTCACATTTCAATTGTTAAAAAAAAAAATCAATTTTCCAGACTGTTTTAATAGCAGTGACACTGTGTTGATGTCCAATAGCCACTATCTATACACACTACAAAAGCACAGCATTAAAGTGTAATACAGAGGGAAATGCGGAATTTTGTACATCAGCGAACTAACTAACAATAGAATACAACTTGGGAAATAATGGAACATAACTTGCCTGCCTTTATATGCCTTTTACGTATTCCCACTATTTAGAAGAGCACTTTAATGTAAAACAAACAAACAAACAAACCTTATACAGACAATCCTAAATCATCTTTTCAGATAAGAAACTACAGGAAACCCAAATTCCTCCCAATATGGTACACAGCTCTTAACCATTCAGCTGAATTACAGGAAGACAATTGAGGTTTCACATCTTAAAATTGGAAGTGGCAGGCTAACTGAAACAGTGCTAAAGATAGAAAGCTCACTGAGCCCTGAACTATAGAGCTCAGTATATAAGGTCTTCTCAGGAAAGTTGTACAAATAGGGTGATGGGAGAACAGAAGTGTACCTGGCTCCCAGGTCAGTACCAAAATATCTCTAGCATAGGTTACAACACTACAAATAGAGTACTCTGTTAACTGGGACCTTTCTGATATGCATTTCTTGCCATTAGCTTACAAGCTCAACCACTGGCTGCTGTTTATTTGCAGGGCAGAGTAGGCAGCAGACCCTAGCTATAATGAGACATACAGTACCATTTATCATGCAAACAGTGACTAAGCAAATATCAGTAGTTTTTAAAAGCAATTTCTGCTTACACCAATTCTCCTACCCCATCAATTTCTAGAGGACCTGGAAAGCAAAAAACAAAATATCATGAAAAATTAAATATCATTAAAAATCATATAGGAGATTATAAAAAGCAAAGTCTACTTTGTGGTTATTAGCCTGGATAACTTTGCCTCATCTTTTGGGGCAGATGTTTTAACTTGTAGAAATTAAAAAGCTTATTAATATAACCACCAAAACAGGGATCATTGTTAAGTCATGAAAGACAACATTTCTGAGTGGCAAGGACTTGCAGCTTAGAAGAGGGAAAATCTGGGGGTGTGATGGCAGTTGACTAAATCATGGTGACTTGGGGGAAGTAGATAAGGACCAGCTATTCCTTGTCTCTGTCGCTACAAGAACTTTGGACTATCAAATGAAGCTACCAGCAGTGATGCTCTAGGGAAACAAAAGTACGTGGTTCTCAACACAAGTAGACCTGTGGAATACCTTGTGATGTCGTGGATGAATTCAAGAGAAGACACGGCAAGTATGAAGAAGAAAGTTCCATTGAGAGTTACTAATGTGACAAATCACATCAGGCTCAGGAAAACTTCTAATCTGGGAAAAGCTGGAAGAGTTGTACTGGGAAATACTTACATGCTGCTTCTGTTTTCACTCCTCCTGAGCACTGATCTGTGAGTGCTGTTGGAGACAGGACAGAGGAGGAGATAGACCATAGCGCTGAACCCATATGGTCATTCTTAGGTTATTACATTCTTGCTTAAAAGCATCTTTTTTCTTTGCAATAAATAAGGTAATGAAATAAAACCCCCACAACATTTTCCTTAACACTTTACACTTGCATGTTACCATTTCAATGGTGTCTATTCAACAGACTATATTTCAAGTACTCCTGCTTATTAGTACCGGTTTAGGATGGCCACAATGTTTTATCAGTGCATTTTCACTTTTAGTGGAAATATCTGATAAGTGTCATAATGGTTCAGGTTGCAAATCACTGACGTACTTCCACACATTTCTTCTCACTATATATTTTCAATAGGTCTCTGATGTCCCTATAGGGAAAGCCTGATGACCATCAAAATACAGCAACATGGAAGCCAATGGCGATTTTATACTGGAGTACTACACTCATATCCTTCTGTGCCCCTTTGCAGTAAGCATCACACTAAAATGAATTCTTGGCATTTAAAATCCAAGCCAATTTTGTACTGCTGCTTTCACTCACCTTTGATAAATTTAAAAAAATAGAGACCTTAAAGTATTTGTAGACCAAGATCAGATGTTGGCTTATGGTATACATCATAAATGATGTTTAGCTGACTCTTACCATTACGAATGCAATGAAAGCTCCAGGGTGGTGCACAAAGGGTGTAAATCAGTTCTTCAGTGAAAAGATAATTAATTTTCTGTAATTTGAGGCATGCAATTTTGTATTATTGGAAAGAGCTAACATTGCTGATATCTATTCTCTGATTTAACCCTTTGCTGGTTTTGGTTTGGATGCAGAAGTCCCTTCTGTGAAAGGCAGCTTTTAAAAGATTCTAATTTTGCATTTAGACTGTCAGATTTTCTAGTTTCCAAGTTTTCAGCTATTACTGAATTTAGGTTGCATCATTACCAAGACAGACATTAATTTCTTCACCACTGTGTAAGATGCAGCTTTTGTTATTACTATTACATTCACATCCTAGATTCCAAGAAATTTTACTTTTTAATAATCCTGAGGAATACAGACTGGGTTTATGGTTAGCCAAGGGTCCGTTAAGCAGTTTCAGTTCACTCCTGTGTCCTCAAATTCAACAGATCATTTCCATGACTGAATTGTTTACAGTCCTTCAAAGAGGATTTGTGATTTAAACTTCACTTTCAAAGCATTAACCATACCTGTAGATTGTTCTTAAAGAGAAAATACATTTCTGATTTCAGCAAAAGTGATGTTTTAATATAATAGTTCCAGCACTTAATGTTACGCTGTTAACATTTCTTCCAAACAAAATGCAAACGCTTTAAAAATGCTGTAAAATAATGTAAACAGCATTTCTAGAAATTAGAACAAAATTATGTTTTATGTCATACATTTACAGTAAATACGCATTGTAAAGATAAAGCCATAAAGAATTTTCTTTCACAAAATGTCAGCTTTTGCTATTAAAAAGAAAAGGTCATTTGGTATTTTAAATGTTTCTATGCATTGATTCTATACTTTGAATGGACTGAATAAATTCAAATAGAAGTTTTCTAAAAGTTAACAAGAATATAAATAAATGTAAATAAATAAACCGACCCATATTTTGCATTTTCCCCAGAGATACAAACCCCAGATAGAGCAGAAAGGTGGCAATATGAAAATACATTGTTACATATGCCTAACAATGCCAATCGTAAATTTTAAGTGCCTCAAAAATTGCTATGATTGAAAGTTTGTTGAAGACATTTGGGAATCCTTCTTCTTTGGTAAAATTAATTAAGTTAGGAACATTAGACTTTCATAGTACAATAGAGGGCCATTTTATTATGAGGAAGCTCTCTGCAACAAGTTTATTTAGGAGTACCATGTGTCAGATGGTACATATTCAAATAATTTTATTCTTTAAACAGATCATATATATCCTTCCTCTTTGGGTCATAATGAATGAGCAATAAATCATTTAAATACACTTATTTTTTATGGTTTTATTTGATTTACACAGAGTGACTCAGAAGGAGAATCCAGAAGAATTTTCCCTGAAACAAGATTTAAACATCTAAAATTTAATTAAATCGATTTATTTTTTAGTAAGGTATACTGTAATCTAACCTCATTAGGATATTTGCCCATACCCATATTTCTAAAACGATAGATTCCTTTACATCCATTGCTATCCTGGCTTAGGTCCACGCTGCCTGTGTGTCTCTGAAGAAGATGAAAATAGGTTCCCCTCTCTACTCATCTCAGAAATACTGAATCCCTGTCTCACAAGATATATCCATAGTAATCACCTTGTGTGAAATACTTCCTATCTGTTTTCTTGAGATTAGGCTCACTGTGTAACCAGCAGAGCAAGCAATGCCGATTCTAAAATAGTAGTAGCTGAAAGCAGAAATGGGCTCATTTGTTTAATGTCTAATGTTAAATGGATATGCATTCAAGGAACTTTATTTGGGACCTTATCCATAGCTCATGCAAACTCATCGCTCATACCATTAGACTAAAATGAGATCTTTTCTACTTTCTGTCCTGGTACTGTGACTGTTACATCATGACAATAAGGCATACGGTTTCAACTTCAAGAAGAAGCAGTTTAGGTATTCTTCCCTGTGATAACTGCAGCCTGGTTATTAGACCACTTGTCAGAAATGCAGAAGATGAAATTTGATCTCCTTTCACCTACCAGAGTATTTTAATCATTAGCTATTATGCAAAAGACCAGTGCTGCAAGTACTACTGCTCCCAAAGAAAAGTGGCGAGACAGGATCTTCAATGTATGGGAAGGTATTTCTGATATTTTCCTATGGACTTGATGAAGAATGAACTAAATTGCCTTCTGGATACACAGACAAAAAAGAGCTGTGTAACTGAGAAAAACACAAACTCTGCCTAAAAATCTTGAAAGTATAGTTTATGTATTTTATATTATGACATCTTCTAGAACTATTAATTGCAATGGACTCAGGTCGTTCAGTGAGGATAATTATAGATATGGACATGGAAAGTGGAAAGGGACTTGTTAAGTTCAATTTAATTTATTTAAAGAAGGAAAGCACCATGAAAGAAACGAAAAAATGAACCCATAGTTGATTTTAAATATAACCTACAAGTCAAGAATTGCAAATACACTGGTGTTATGTGAGGATAATAGGTTGCCTTTCTAAGTGCTATGTTTCAAACACAACAAGTTAAAAACAACACAAGAAAGAAATTAAATTGTCAAAATTAATTACTTCTCCCAGGTATCTATTAGATAAAATCAATATCTATTTTCCATATGACCAGCTCAGATTAAAAAACAAAACAAAACAAATGTATTTGCAATTATCTGTGAATTTCTCAGGGTCCTAAGTACACTTTCCCCTCCTGGGGGTTCCACCACCTGTGCTGAAGGTGAGTGCTGGTATGGCACAGCTGCATAACCTCAGTTCAGGCTGCTATGAGATGCAGTGGCATCTCTGGTCCTTTGCTGAGACACTACATTTGAGCTCAGGCTCTTGCCCTTGGTTGCTGCCTGAGTTACAGCACTACCATGCCTGTGCCTGGCCATGTACCATGCCGATCTAGATGGTGACCCTAACCTGAGGACTTGACTTGTTGGCTTGTGTTTGCAAGACTTCACCTGCCTTCTCACCACAGACTTGCCTAGACATCACTGCAGTGAGGTTGATCCTGCTTACCATCACTGGACCTAATCTTCACTTGCTGACTTGACTTCCCAGCTTGACCTGGGACATCCCTCATCACTTCAGTTTTGCCAGGTGCTCTAGACTCTCCTCTGTCTCTGGTTAATGCAACTGGACCTGCTCTGCTCACCTTGTTTGGGTACTGTAGGACCAGGCCCTTGCTGGTGAGGTCACTACTGCCCACCTTGCTGTCACGCTTGGCTTCAACTTGCCTTTCCTCATGGAGCAGTCTATTCTTGCCACCCCCTGATGTCTTTGATAATCCCTGTTTTTCTAAACTAAATCAGGGAATGGTCCCATACTCATTCATTTTTCTTTTCCTACAAAGTCAATTTATTTTCCTACCATACGGAGACACCATAAAAACTAACAAGGTGATTTGGTTTTCAAGTAATGCAATTGCTTATTAAGATTATTAGAAATAATGAATGGAGTAATAACTAAAAGAAGAAGTAAATAAGTTACATTAAATTAGAATCAGATGTATGATAAAGTGAAGGGATAGTTTTGAAACAATACTTAAATCAGATGTTAAATTCTAGAATTCAAGAGATTTTTCCGGAAAAAAACAGAGTATTTCACTCAATTGAGCATTTTCAACTGGAAATGTAGCTCTATAAAAGTATTAATTCAATTACTTATGGAACCAGAAGTATATTTCTATTCAGCCAAAGCAGACTAACTGCCAATCCAGTAGCCACATTTAAACACACCAAATAAAAATTCACTGAAAGTATAGGTAGTATCCTATGATGCTGAGTTCTTTCAAAGAAAAAAATGAAAATGCAAATTCTTAAGACAGGTAGCATAATGTAATTAAAAGCATTGTTACTATATAAAGTGTAAAGCTCACAACTCCTTTTAGCATTGTCTTAAATGTGAAATATTTCTATTATTTCTAAAATAAGCACAGAATTTAAGAGTTCATGGCTATCTAAACACCCCAACTTGAATTTATGCATGGTTGACATACGTAACACTGGCGAACAACTGTTAAAATTACAAATTGAAGGAACTAGCTTTATACATACAGTATGACAGTTCTAACAGCAATGCAGGGTGTTTCAGCTATTACCGATTTGATGTGGTATTTACATATGATATAAAACATGAAATTATAATGAGATAAAGTGAAAAAAGTTAGAAAGTTAGATGCAATTAGGGACCCTGTCAGGAAATTTAATTTTTACAGTCAGACCATTTCTGTAAATAAACTTCATAAACTTCAGGAGAGCTAGTATACAAAAGAGATATAATGCAAAGCATAATGTTTTTACTATTCAACTCAGATAAAAGTAAACCAGTACAAACAGCATTAATCTCACCAAACTTTCAGCTTTGAAAAGCTTATATGCCTCTTCTCAGCTGCTCATCTGGACTCCCTCTAACCTTAGAGGGAAGGTGGGCACCCTAGATGGTTTCACTCTATGTTTGACCTCTACCTGAAGATGTCTACCTCTCTCCTCCAAGTTTAAGTGCGGCCTAGATGTTTAGCTGTGTTGCTCTACCTACGATCCTCTAAGAACATAGATGAGACAAAGCTTGTAGGTAGATACAGTACCTTTATCTTTAGAGAACTAGTATCCTAATGCATTGGTCATTTGTCTAGAATGTTATATTACAGTTGGTGGGTGTTATCATGCCTCTGCCTTCATACATTCTCCAGCCAAAGACAGACGCCTGTTGGAAGCAGCTGAAGATGAGGTGAGTCACACCGAGTGAGCGCACTGCTTTGGAACTTCAAAACACCAGTGCACATACTTGCAAAGATTAACTTCTGTAGCTAAAGATATACAATACAACCTCAGCTGGAAAAGCAACAACAAAAATAAAGCATGCCAGTGTTTAAGGTGCTCATAAATGAAGATTAAAGAAGCACTGACTGCAGTACTTGGACAGTGACAAAAGACCGCACACCAATAAAGTCCACAGCCCATTATAAGAAATACAGGTCCATGTGGTGGCAATGAGGTGGAGAGAGGATTCACCTACCCAAGATACCAATCCAACCTGTACTGAATACTGAAGCAAGGTTTGCTCACAGTCATGTAGCTGTACAATTTGTACCACAGGAGACAGAGATCAGGTCTGACCTGATTTCCTTCTGTCTTGCACCTCTGCACATGCACAAACATAAAACTACTTCCACACTATATAAATAGTTTGAGGGATCAGGTGTTCCTCTTGTGACCTGTTCTCTACTATAATAGGTGGTATCCACACTTTTGAGAAGTTCATCTTTTCACACAGTGAAGATTTGCCCTAGAGTTATTTTGTTCTTTTAACACCAAACTAAAATCACTAATATGGATGAAATTGTTATAAGTCCTTAATTCAATCTTCTTTGTAAATGTCCAGCAGTAATGTGTTCCGTATTTTCTGGATTTTTCATCCATTTCATAGTTTGAAGTTTCAATTCTGCTAAAATGTAATTTTTAGGATTATTTAACCTCACCCATAGGAAGGTTTCATGCATTATGAAGTTAATAGTCTAACTTCAGATTCCAGATCTTGATATAAAAAGGAAAAGACTGGGGAGGGCGGCTGGCTTCATAACGGATATACAGTATTATTAATTTGATTTCACCTATTTTCTCTTTTCAAGACAGAAAGAGATACTTGAGTATGGTTGTCTAATACTGGAAACTTTCTAAAGAAAAAAAGAAAATGTTTTCTTAACTTGGTTGTTTGCACATGTTTTTGTGGGCTTGTCTAAACAGTTCGGTGTAGAAAGTAGCTCATAAGCACAGACCACACTGCACACTGTCAGAGGGGGACTTGTCCATGATCCAGCAGCTATTAAGTCGTGTTTGCTGAGAACTGTGTCTGTGTTAATGAATCCTTCCTCTTACCTGATTCTCTAGATACCCATAAGAGTATAAACTATGAGAACTGAGACATGATTGGCTTATTTTAAGACCAGGAAGCTTTCCTTAAAATTGAAACATCTGCTTACAGCAATAACTGGCCATATTCTTAGTGGCTAAATATTTATGCATTTATCTACAGCTCTATAGAATAAAATTAATCTTTCTGAATTATATTATTTTAAGATTATATTTTATTGCCATCAAAGGAATATTAGTAGTTGAGCAGTAAATATATTCTAGCTGTCAAAACAGACACTTGAGCAAGTTATAAGAGCTAAAACCAAGTTTGCTTTTTTGGGTTCTTCTGTTTGGGTTTCATGAATGTTTTAGATACAAGGAAGATTATCTTTCCATTTTCCCTCTCAACATTACATTCTGTTCTTCAAAGCTATACAGTCATAGGGATGCAAGTTACAAAGTAGAAAGAGATTCAAATTAAATTTCAATGAAGTGATTTTGCCCTAGGAAATTCAGGATTTTTAGTCAATTTAGTAGAAGCATATCCATGCAACCTATCTATTTTTAATTGAAACAAATAGTTTACAGTTTCATCTGAGAATGATCAAAATTGTTTTTTCGGGGAAAAAAAAATTCTTCCTTAGGCACAAACAAAACACGTTTTAAGAACTCCTTTTAGAAGACCATACAAAGTCATTTCAAATGTTCATTAAAAAAAAAACAAACCCAAACCCCAAAAATCCCTAAATAGATTATTCTTGAATCTGTAGTTAAAAGAGCCAACTTAAACTGAACTGCATGTTTATGAGGACAGCTGGTCAAATTCTAGAGCAATCATAATTTTGTGGTTTAATCTGTTAAGACAACAGTTTTTATTAATACTCATTTGTTACTTGCAAGAAGTTGCTGACATAAATTGATGATTAAGCTGCTATGACCTTCACTGAACCTTAGTAATTCTCATTTGCATTCTCATTAAAGCTGGGTTTCAGTCTCATTTTTTTCAAATCTGTAATACCATCCTACTCAAGTCTTTATAAAGTCTTCCTCAAGAGCAATTAACTGGTCTGATAAAAATGTTTAATTTGTATATATATTAATATTAAGAAAATGTTTAAATGGATACAGATACCAAGTTAAAATATATACAACTACATATCCTTACACTGAAGCTTATAGATTTATTTTTTTTTCTAAATCAAGATAAATTAGGAGGAAAATACTGGAAGACTATTGAAAATGGCCATAGGGTAGTCATTATTTGGGATAACAAACTAGTTTGGTATTCTTCTGTAAATTCAGTACTCCTATTTTTTATATACATTTAAATATATTTTTTTAAATATTTGATATGATTTCGTGGTGGAAAGTTAAGCTGAGCAGTTTGCCAGAATTAATTCAGTGAGCCTTTCTCCATAAAGG
Source organism: Pluvialis apricaria (assembly GCA_017639485.1). Classification (NCBI taxonomy): domain Eukaryota; kingdom Metazoa; phylum Chordata; class Aves; order Charadriiformes; family Charadriidae; genus Pluvialis; species Pluvialis apricaria. Next base: position 203,554,391 of record CM030007.1, read on the forward strand.
AATGTATCCTTTCTCAAAAACAGGTCAAAGAAAACACAAATATAATGATAATGGCCTGGACCCAAGAGTTTTCTGTGTTTCAGTAAGAATCAGCAGTGCTGAGGCTGGTGCAAGTACTGTGTATTTCCTTCTTGAACATAAAGATTAATAGAATTATTTTTAAAGGGTCTTTGATATCAGCACGTAATAATTCTTGGCAAAGCATGTGATGTCGTGTATCCATCTGAAGAATTTTGGAATCTAAACAGGATTGTGGCTCCATATATCTGCAATGTGCTAAATCCATCCTCGGAAAAAAAGTGTTTTCAAAAAGGAACCCATAATTTTGTCTTTGGAATCTTAGCCTTTTCCATATATTCAAAAAATCTGCATCTTATTTCTAGTGGCATGCTGATAAGTAAACTACATGACAAAATAGATTCAGAGAGTCTCTGGTGTGGTAAAGAATGCAAGTATTCTTAATTTTGATTTTACGTTACTTTCAGAGATAGAAAATCTGCAGTGTAATCAACTTATATGGACAATCAGTATTTAAACAGAGATGAAAGTAACAGCTGTTTGCCAGGCCTACTTTGAAATTCATCTTTAAAATTAACTTAAATTCACTTTTAAGAATATAGAAGTATTTCTAGTATCTCTCTTAGTTTGAAGGACCTAAAGAAGACAAATGTAAACACCTTACTTAAAAAAAAATAAATCTTTCTTTAAGGATTATAAAAATAGGCAAGTGACTGAAATTTTCTTAAGACTCTTCTATGTCACTTCCTAAAAGAAAACTGAACCTTGACAAAAATAATAATTAAAAAAACCCAGCACAACCTCTAAAAAGGTTCAGATACTACATATTAGAACATCCTGAAACTATTTCAAGCATCATGTGCTTAGCAAAAATGCTGATAGGGTATTTGAAATGATTGACCTAATTAAACACATGTTAAATGTACTCAACAAATTCTGACTAATTCAATATCCATGACTGAGCAGAGAGGAAAGTAAAGAGCTAGATGAGTAAGGCAACAGAAATGTGAATACACTGAAAAGTACTATATTCCACCCCCACAAACTCACACAAAAACCCAAATGCAAAACAAAATGACTAGATATGATGACTTCACATTGCCACTGTAATTCATACATACTTTCAGAAGAATTAATGAAGTGATAGAAATACATGTTCAATGTCTGTGTAAATATAATACAATTTACTTAATTAGGGAAAACTATCATGAAGCTAGCTATGTTTCTATGCCTAGCATGTATTAAATTTTAATCAGTTTGTCTGTCCAACACTGACAGTTTCAGGTTGATATTGAGCATTGGCCTCATCTGGGTGGAGCCATGTAAGTTATACTACCTACCTTTAGATCTCAGTTTTCTAACTGCTATGGAGCTATCCATATTGTGCACTCTATATTAGAGCCTTTCCAGCAACCAGTTTTCTCTTTCATTTCACATCTGTCTCTTAATTCTGGGCACCAGAAAGAAGCAGAGTGCTATGGTAACATCATTAGTAGATATTGTAAAAATTTTCATGGTATCCGATTTTTTCCCAGTGGGCACTCAAGAATAAGCTTTTAAAGTGAACAAAGAATGCATCTGTATATTTCCTGTTTCAAAAAATTCAGGAATAACCTTTCATTCTTTACCTTACTGAACTCTTTTCCTTGCTTTGAGTAGAGGAAGAATTTCTCTGACATCTTTAAAGACCCCAGCAGGCATGTGAAGTTGAGTAGATCCTATTTTGAAAATACTTTCTGGAACAAATATTTTTAAAAATAACATGAAAATTTCTCATAAAAACTTACACATCATTTCTCCTGCAGCGGTCCACTGTTTAGCACTGAGAGATTTGGATGGTCACCTCTTGGAGGTCTTTTATGTCTTCTCCTTGTATGTGTCCAACAATTCAATAAAATTTATTGCTTAAAAAAATTCTAACAATTATTGTATTGGGAAGCAGGCCTATATTTGGCAAATATCTTAATTGTTTTTATCACACTGCATCTTCTGCACACTGCACACACTGCAACTCATTTTGTTTTGCCCATGCAGACAGGCAAATTAAGAACGTATTGACTACTAAGCATTCTCAGCAGTTCTAAATACCACCAGAACAAAAAGGATGGAAAGATTTTTACCTCACATCTTAGGGTGAATCAGATATTATTTTACGTATTACTGCAAATATCTCTGTCAATACTTTTTTGGGGGGGTGAACCACTTCACCAGCATTCTTCATTAGGGAAATGATAGCAGAAGAGGTCATCAAAGGTTAATACATGAATACAGAGACCTACTTTCAGACATTTATTGGCATGGTCCCTTAAGGATTCTCTATGATACTGCTACTGATGGGTGAGCATGACCTAATGAATTATAGCAGTTAATATTATGCTTACATCTTGGACACACTGATAGCATTTTGAGATCAAGACCTTCATGGTTTTAAATGGTTTATCTTTTATAAATAACTATTACAGTAATTAAAGCAATAAGCATGGCCTTAAGAATATACCAACTATAGGAGATGCAGGAATATTACTTCTTTATTTTTAGGATTCACTCCAGACCTGTTCAGGCGCTTTCTAGAATACTTGTACAGCCTATAAGCAAGTTATTGAGCAATTATTTCCAGTGCAGGTTCACACTTGAGGTGATATGAAGGTCAATTCCTCATTTTGATCTACTTAAAAAAGAGAGAACAAGCTAGTCTGAGAGAGCACTCAGCGACTGTCTTGTCTAGTTAGTTCTTCACCCCATACTCTGATAAATTTTCCTGTAGGTATAAATACATAGTGATCACCTTCAAGAAGAAGAATTTCAGAAAGCTGAGATGATAATCTAACGAGAGGCAGATTTCAAACAGATTACAGTACTAAATGGAAGAACATATAGACCAGTAAGGAAGTTTGGTTGATTTCGTTAACCTTCCTACAAATCTAGCCTATGTTTGGTCACCTTCATCGCAATGGGATACTAATGCGTTAGCTAATAAAACATCAACTATTTACAGGATAATCTGTTCCACAAATATTGGACCAAATATGCATAGGCCTTTCTTTTACACCGATTCACACAAGCTATTAAAAAAAAATTTTGCTAAATGCACTTCTGTCCTCTAAAAGAAGTCTCAAAAATAGTAAACATGGTTTCATGAAATGTTGTGGCACTTCCAGGCTATGATCCAGTCTCCTGTTAGATAAGAATGATTTCTGAGCAGAATAGAAGAAAATTATTTACCCGTTTTCAACAGAACTATGATACTACTTTTCATATAAATTTGACCCATGCTGTACCGACCATTAGGGTTTGTATTCATTAGTACAACTAACAAAGAAATGGCTATTTTGTCGAGCAGGACAAAGCCATGATAAAATCTCTTCCTCATCACTCTGTAGAACGCTAGACTCCCTCTGCCACAGGCCTGATCACCCGGATTACTATCAGTGTTATCAAAGTTCTTAAATTCAGGTTAAAGGATAGATTAGCCTCCCTAATATGAAGGTTTGGATAAAAATCCACAGGAATAGCTGTCTTTCTGACAGTGTAAATCTTACTCTATGTTGGGAAAGCATGTAACATGTCCATACATTGATTAATTGACTATGAAATTTTAGATTGTGATACGTGTTTAAAGACTGTGTTCCCGCATTTCCGTCTTTTCTACTTTGCATTCAGCTAACCTTGGATAGCAAGTCTTCTGAACTTGCTGTTCTTGAATACACTCAAGCTAGGTGAAATTCAATTACCTTCTTCTGGCTTGGTGAATCACCTTGTGTTTTTTTACAAGATTGGTTATCCAGTCTTGGTGCATATGTATTTCAGGTACCTTATAGCATCGGTTAAAAATGTAGCTTCTGTTAAAAATATCTGGGTATTTTTTCTTAATTCAAAAGCTGCTAACAACCCTCAACCCTTTATTATGTAGTATTCCAATCAAAAGAAGAATGCTGGAGTCTGACTATTTTCCCATTTTGCCTTTAACTTCCTTGAAACTCTTGACAACTGGAGTTTGGCTTTTAATAACAGAACAGAAAAGAAATAAATCTCTGTGTCAGCTTTTTCTCAGTTCTGACACACTTACATATTACTTTCACTATCACAATGTCATTATTTCCAAAAAAAAAGGAAAAAAAAAAAAGAGTTCTAAGGCTTCTATCAGCCAGAAAGTGCACTGAACTTCTAGTAAACTACATGGATAACAATTTACGAAAAAATTTTGTTTTGTTGTTTTGCTTCTTGTAGTCATCAGGATACAGGATGTTGACAAGAAAAATAAAACACTGTTCTGTCATTAAAATCAGGAAGAAATACGATGTGTCTTCTAACTTGCAGTTATTTAAAACATAATAGTTTTAATGAAGGTTAAACAACACTTCAACCCCCTCACCCTCACATTTTTCAGGGGTGGGAAACTGGGTCTATGTGAGTGTCTACTTAGTATTTACCCAGGTATCACACTGAGTACAAGTGCTCTCTTATTTAGGTCATAAAGAATTTACATTGCCTGAGGTTAATAGTGCTAATCAGTATTAGTACTAACAGGAGAAAGAAAGGAACACTTAAAGACTGATATTCTATCACTATTCTATAATTGTTGTAAAGATATATGGAATATGAGGCCATTTAGTTTAGGCTGCAGTATTCCTAAATACCTTCTGTCACTTCCATTCTGAATTATTTTCCTATTATAATTAAATTTATTATGTTAAGAGGTGCACCTATGGGTGTTTGCACATTGTAACGAATATATAATTTCTAATTTTTGCATATCCTAATATTTGTTTTGCAGAAAGTGTTCATTTAACAATAAATTGATTATGCAAATTACTATATACTGATATTCAGTAGTAATACATTATCATAGAGTATACAGAATAGTTCAATACAGGACTTCTTTCTCAGATACGAATATGATGCTTTAACAGTACAGAAAAGTGTACGCATACAGAGAAAAGTTATGCATAACTGTGCAGCATTAAACTACACTTTGTTGAGATTTCTGCATTCTATATTTTTGTTAAGTTTTACAGCTATAGATGATATTTACATGATTAAAAGCTGCTAATGGCAAAAATGTTACATGAAAGGTACTTTTCTGAACAACAGTACTGAACGAGGGCTAAAGCAAGGACTGCTTCCTAAATACAGGCTTGCAGGCAATTATTCTTCAATAAAAGCTAAAAAAAAAATAATTTCACTCAAATATTCAGCTGGAATCTGGTCACAATACTTGCACAGGATATCTATGCATCATTAGAAAAGTGAATGGGGTATATTTATTGTAGAACATTTTTAGTGAGGCAGTTCATCTTCAAGAACTCGTTTCCTTTCATATTTTAAAGTTAAAAGCATGAGATAGATTGAACATTTACTGATATCCAAGCAATCTTGGTGAGTCAAATGAGTTTGAAACCTTACATTGCTAAGAGCTTTGCAGTTGAATATACCCTATGGTTCAAACATTTTAATGAGTATTCAGTGTAGTGAGCGCTCTGAAGGATCTGGCCTTGCCAGATCAGTGACTGAGACACACCAAGATTTTAAGCTTAGGCCCAATTACCTCTCCTTTATACTGAGTTTTACTGAAGTCAATGCCAACAAGAGTAGTAGTGCAGTGAGGAAACCAGGCAAATGGATCTCATGTCAGCATTTTTTTAGAGGCAAAGATTACTTGGGAGAAGATAAATAATAATTTCTGAGTAATAAATAGAGTGATAAATCCCTTTAAATAATAAAAGTGACGACTATATGAATAAACTAGACCTTATGTTGGGGGAAAAACAAATCTAAAACCTTATAAAGTACTATTTTTACAGAATACATCTGTATTGCCAGTAAATAGATTCATCCAACTTGATTTAATGATTACCCAACATGCTGCAATATTTTCTTGATTTTATGTATTTTTACATTGGTGCCAAGTTTTTAATGGTTTAGAAGACAGCTTAGTAATGAAAGACACAAAATACTACAGGCCTATTTTTTGCTTCTAGAATGGTGGTGCACACTTCATATATTATAGAAACTGAAAAAAACAAACCATGGGAAATACAGTTTAAAAATATCAATTCTGATTTATTCCTAAATTTAATATACCCTAGGCATGAATGTACCAGTTTATCATTTGGAAGATGCCCTTCTTGTTTATTTAATTGCAAACCAAGGGGCAAGATACATAACTGAATGGGCATTAAAATAATGCTTGTACATGATATACAAACCTTACAAGATAAGATAGTCATTGGAATCTTAAAACAAACAGGGGAAAGGAGAAATAATTTAGATCAGGAAATTCCTCAAATTCAGCTATTCAGTTCTGATTCCATGCCAGTCCTGTGCATGCTTATTTTCAAGCCAAGTTGATAGAGTTCTCACAAAAACAACCCAGAAGATTCCAGTAGTGATGAGTCTGAACACAAGTTTTGGACACAATTCAGCACTGATCTCTCATATAATCTCAAAGTGAATATCCTAATCTAATTTTTATGCAAAACTTAATTGTACAAGAATATTATGAATCACCACTATGCCTTTGTAGCTTAAATGAAAATTTTAGTTTAATTAGTGGCATTGTAGTTAAGTTTGTTATTTTTCAACTTATAAAGATTAGGATAGTTAACAAATACTAACGTATTCTTTAAAGGAACAGAACCCAAAAAATACTCAAAATACCATTTTTAGAAGGTTGTTCCAAAAGCAGAAAGGAAAACTATCTGTAGCAATAAAAAAAGAATATTGCTGCAACCCATGGCTATAAAACCCAATATACCTCATGACAAGTCCTTTTACAGAAAGATAGGAAGAAATTAACGTGGTGTTAAATATAATTAACAATGATTTCTCTTTCTTGCTTTAATGTTCATTGTAATTAAACCGGAATCTTTCTTTGCAGCAGTTTGTGTACTGAAACCAAGTGTCCTTCTTTGTGGGATATTAATGACCACATAATTAACTACAATAATTTCATGTAGGCTATTAATTAGCTATGGAGTACAATACTAGTAAGCGAACCACTGCTTTCTGCAGGAAAGAATCCCAGCTGTTCAAATCTCATAACTTCTCCCTATTTTTTTTTTATTTTTGCAAGAACTATCATCTAATAGTTAGCCATCAATTTCTTACTGACCTTGATGCCTCAAGTCCTTAACATGCTCACTGATCACTCTTCTTTTAATCATTTTAAAATGCTGGAAGGTAAAATAATTTTCTCGATTATCACTTACTACTACATAATTTTTTAAATTTCATTTACCTTCACTGGATCTCACATCTACCTTTCGAACCCAGAACTTCCTGCACTAAATTGCAACGCTCTCACAAAATTAATTGTACCTTCCCTATCATATTATATTCCTGCAAGGCCAGCCTCTATGTTTTAGCTGCCAGTCACACTAAAGTGAAAAAACAGATTGTTCCACATGTAAAGAATTCCCAGTCAGAATCTACGAAGCCAGCATCTCCTCCACTGTTAAGTTTCTCCTGCTGTGATACACACTGGCAGAAAACAAGTAATAAAATGCTTAGCAACCAAGTATTTCACACTACTTGTTTGTGCTAAAACCTCTAATTATCTTTGTTATCCACTCTCCTTTCTTTTAGCTTATCTGCTATTTGTCATCTTCTAATCTTTTAAGTTATTAGCTGTTTGAGGTACCCCATTTGAATGGTGTCCTAACAAATGGAGTCTGAACTAATTGAGTTATCCATTACCAACCATTAATGCAATAAATACTAAATATATTATTATTACCACAACCGTGAAAAGTTATGTGCCTTCCTTTATTGCCATGCCTCTATTTTAGAACCCTCAAGCAACAATTAGGGGATATTTGAGGTAAATGAGGCACAAAATAACTACTGTGCCTTTCTGGCCTTAGCATAGAAATGTTGCAAAGCTGCTTAAAATGAGCTCCCCGAAAGAGGACAAATTCATGACAGCAATGTCATTTCCCCATCCTACCTTAGAAAATGGCCCCTCTTTGACTGTTGGTCCAAGCAGCAGTGACTCACCATTTCTAAAACTCGAGGAAGGATGCTTTCTGGAAGCAGCACAAGCAGAAAGGCAACCATTGCCTTCCTACTTAAAATAGGGAGAAAGTAGCTTAGGAGGAGGAAGCCATTCCCTTTAAAGAGCTCCCTGCTGTGTTGACTCAGTTCTAAAAACCACAAACATGAATCAAAACATTAATATCTTGCTGAGAAATTAAGATAATGAAGGAGGTTGGTAAACTGTTTAGCATTAAATTCAGTATTTAATAAATACCATATCTCATAAACATAAACATGCACAATCCCTTGTCTCCTGCTGATCTTCATGAAAATATTTCCCCTCCCAGTTTCTTGTCTTTTCATCATTAGTTTAGAAACATCTATAAGGGGCTTCTCAACTCAACACATTAAATTATTGTTGAACTGTTGCTTTTTCATTTTGTTTTCTGTGATTAATATTGTTTCTGCTTATGGACATTAATAAAGGAAATTAGCAATTCTAAGCAGAATTTCTATTGATGTTTTTTTTATCTTATAGATAAAGCATCACTATAAAATGAGATGTTACCAGCTATTTAAGAATTGCCATCCAAGACACAGTATAACTATGGCCAATTTAACTGAAAGCTAAATGTGTATTCACTCAGGATCAGTCCAAAGTTTAAGAAAAAATGTTAACTATTAAGTTAACTGGAAATAGGAAGATGTTTGATGAAGAACTTGAGAGAAACTCTGTTTAGAAGTACCGAAGTGACACAGGATAAATCTCATTTTCAGAATTGATCTAGGAATCTTCCGGCATTTTAATTACTGAAGTCACACAGGTCACATAGACATAACCTAGATAACTTCAAACATGGTACAATTAACACAGTCTCAGAAGCCAGACTTTAGCATAGACTACATAGCGGACAAGTATTTATCAGGTTTTTAGACTCTGTAGTCTGCTCCAGGCCACATACAGCCATAGCAGAATCAGTAAAAGCTCTTCTTAGCCAGGTTAGAGCTAGTTTTTACCTAGATGTAACCACAGGAAAATATGCAAGACATCACGTGTTAGGTGATTCAGTGATCTGGTTATACGTCCCACATGACACAGTCCCTGGACAGACATGACTTGCAGCAAGGACAGAGTCTGGCTTTCACCTGCTGCTTCTCTGCCCCAAAGACTCTTCGACTCCGTTTTGCACAGGGACACTGTTACATCAGGAGAGGTGGAATAGTTCATCCCTTTTCTCTTCCACAAAGCCTGCTTTACAGGGCCACCATTTGGAGTGGGTTTAGGTGGGCTTAAAAGCTCTCTTCAAGGCAGAGGAGGACAATGAATGCAATTGGAGAGTACATATTTCACATGAAATATTTAAGAAATGAAGTATATATTATTTGGATCAAGGACAATCATGCAAGTGTACAAATTCATATATTAATTACCAAATTTACATTTAAAGGGATTATTACCGTCCAGTAGAAAAAAAAAGAATACAGCCGTGAGCCCCACAGAGCTGAGAAGCCAGCCTGCAGGCTCGCGTGGGGGCTCGGCTGAAGGTTTAGAGCGGGGCACAGGGGTGCAGAGCAGCACCACTGTGCAATGCTCAACCCTGCCCCAGCATTTTTCATCTCTCTGCACTGCCTGTTGCCTGTTAAAAGCCTCATTCTCACCCGTTTACCAGGAGTATTTGTAGTCCTCATGCCAGTAGCTGTGTCAGTATAGTTACACCATAGGACATACAAACCTTTCCTCCATCTCCTTATGGAGCAACCTGATATTCAAAACTGTAGCATTTCTTATCATGAGCTACTGCATTTTGAACTTTAAAGATCTGATGAAGATTTTCTCCCAGACTAACAGCTTTCCTTCATGCTAGCTAAATTCTTTTGTTTACCTGGTGAGCCTGAGCAGCCTGCCTGCCCAATGCCCACTGCCCCACGGAATCTGGCTTTTTCTGTTTTGAAGAGTTGACTGGCTTTAGTGCAAAAGCGTGGCAGCAGGTTAGAAAGTGCACTTCACATGACTGATTTTTTACATATCTAGGTGAGATGATAGTGCTATGGACTTCATGTAAAGGAGATCTTATTGCGGCCTTCCAGTACCTAAAGAGGGCCTACAGGAGAGCTGGGGAAGGACTTTTTACTAGGGTATGTAGTGATAGGACGAGGGGGAACGGCTTTAAGCTGGAAGAGGGCAGGTTTAGATTAAACATTAGGAAGAAGTTTTTCACTTTAAGGGTGGTGAGGCACTGGAACAGGTTGCCCAGAGAGGTTGTGGATGCCCCATCCCTGGAGGTGTTCAAGGCCAAACTGGACGTGGCCTTGGGCAACCTGGTCTAGTGAGAGGTATCCCTGCCTGTGGCAGGGGGGTTGGAACTCGATGATCTTCAAGGTCCCTTCCAACCTAAACCATTCTATGATTCTATGGTTCTATGAAGCTGAGATAGGAATTACTGGAATAGGAAGAGAAACAAACAACTCCATTTAAATAAATCAGTTCTTTACAATAATGGAACCAGAAGGATCCTTTTCATTTTAAATGAACATCTTAATCATTGGGAAATTTTGCTGCTAGGGCAGTGGGCGGGGAGAGCAGTTTATGTTTTTCAGACCTGTCACTACGTTATACCCATACACTCTTGAAGGCTGCTTTCACTCAGCCTCTAAGCAAAAATCACTGTGAACAGCATTAGCACAGTCACTACTGTGAATTACACACTTGGAACTCCTCTGTCTTCAGCTGGCTGGGATTACTCTACAGAGACCACACTAGTGAAAGAGAAAATTTCATGCACTCACAATTCAAGATTTTGTAGTTCAGATATCAACTGTTCAAAGCAATATTTACATGTCAAGTATTCCTGTATTTTCACCCAATAACAACCTTTTTAATAAAATATTTAGTAGTTGGAGAGGTTTAAGAAAAAAGTAGAAAACCAAGACCTGAGAAATCTAAAATACAGAAAAGGACAAAAAATGACGTCCTAGTAAAGTCTTAATTCAATAGTTCAAACTAAAAATCTACTAATTCAGTACTGCAAACATATTAATGTTTTTTTCAAATTGCAAGCATATAAATAAAAATCAGCTCAACATAGTCATATTTTTTTCAAATTGTTCTATGCAAACACATATATCTGTGCTGTTTACCATGCTTTCACAAGCAAAACATACACAGCAGAAAAGAGACTCAGATAGGACATCTTGTAAATATACTTCAGAAATAAGCAGAACCCTGAAGGCTGAGGGTTCTCAACTGGCAGGTGGTTTAGACATTAGATTTTTAGGAGAACATGTGCTACCATTTGCAAATTTGATGCTTTTCTTAGTCCACAAGTACGTATTTTATACATCAACAATTCGTGCCTTATTTCCATTGTGGTTTTATTTACTCTCTTTCTATAATCACACTAATAACATATACTCTGTGTTCCCTAGGGGGAAACAGGTCTGTACTGCACCCTCCTGGCTACAAACCCCTGTCAAGTCTTCCATCCTGCCCATTGCTCCAGCATGAAATCACGAGTTATGGACACAGCATTTATTTAGTGCATTGTTAGCATTCCCTATCATTATATACAGCTGAATCACTGGTATCCTGAGGCAGTGAAAAACCTCAGTCACCAACTCCTCATACTGTTGTTGCACCATGTTCTGAAATACACAATGAACTTCTGATTTTCCTTAGCTCCAGGCTAGGCTCGTTACAGAGGTTGTTCTTTCTCTGCCCTACTTTCAGTTCATTTTATCATGCGGAGCTTAAAGCCCTTCTTCTAATTTATTTATTGGTCTGAACACCAAAGAAGCTTTCTATTATGATCTGCAACCATAGCTGCTTTTGAAATAGATTTTAAACTTAGTATCTTGCCGAAACTAGAAGGCATAATACTTGAGAGTGTGTGAAAAATACTGACCAAGCCAAGGAGTGATTTAAAAGCATATATACTCAACAACAGAAGGTAAAATTAATAGGAAAGATAGTGGCATAATTGATTTATTTGTTGAATTCAGGATTCCATTTGCTTACTAGCACAGCTAGTAAGTAAACTAATGCAGATGTTAATTATATATTTTCTCACACCACTGGACCTGCAAGGTAGTTGGAGATTGCAATTAGCAGACTTTCTCCCCGTAATCCTGTTGATTGTTCCTAACAAAGCTAAAAATGGAGAGAATTAGGTTGAACACATCGCTGAACCCACACAAGAATTTGAAAATAATCATTCTCCAATAGGGACACTGACAAGTTTGGCAGTTTTGCAAATACCAGTAAATGCTTACAACTACCCAAGTACAAGAAAAAGAGCCGCCTTTGCCTCTTAGGAAATAGACTCACATATACGCAGTACTAAGTGCTGCCCAATAAAACGGTTAAACAAAACAAGCCACTTCAGGGGAATTGAAAAGGTCCTATTTTCAACAGTATTAAGAGAACATTTGTCTGAGGATGAAAGTGTATTAAAACTTGCCAATTTAAAAGCACAACCTGCAGCACTATTGTCACTGACACTGGAAATGTGAAATGTGAGACTTAAAACTAGTTCCAATTTTAAATAACTAAGCAAAATCATTAGAAGTTATTAAAAAACTCTCATGTGTACTGTGTTAAAAGAACACATATATATGCATAAATATATACATATACCTAAAAAGCTATAAAAGCTCAACACTAATTCCAGTCTTTATGACAGATGTTTATAAATGGCAAAAGGTCCCTCCAAACAGTAAGTCTCTTAATAACAATTTCAGGTGAAAATCAGTGTGAGTATTCTTTTAGCTAAATACTATCTTACCCTCACTCTTAGAGGCATTACTTGATGGTCTGTGTGGTTTATGAATAGTATATTCCAAACGTACAGAAAGTTTTGGTATAGAAAAAAACAAGTCTTCTAAGAACTGTGCACTGCATTTTGCTGTTTTGCCTATTTCTTAATGACAACAAAGATACAGCAATTCTACCTTTTTTAAAGATAAACAAAGCAAAAGACTTTCATTTTCCAATCTCCTAGTTCTTGCTAAAAATGCATATTTAATTTTAAGTTATCCCAGCACCACACCACTTTGCTAAAACAGTAATGAAAAATTGAGGTCAAATTTGCAAAAACCACTAGTGAAAAAAGTCCAACAACATAAACAATTAGCAAATTTTCCTTTTTCTAGAAGTACTGTATTAGGAAAGATATGAAAAAAAAATACAAGATTCATTAGTTTGAATTAATTAAGTCACCATTGTGAGTTTCATATCCTAGTAAAACAACTTTTGCCCTTACTAAGTTATCTTAGGCAGAAAAATGACGTCTTTTAGGCTTATGATCCCTCTTTCTGAAGTCTAACACAACTGATTTTTGATTGCTGAAAGGTTTTGATTGCACACTGACTGAAGAATCAGATTCCATTTTCAGTTGCAATGACACAAAAGCAGTCACGACTGCGAGTTTTTCACAGTTCTTTGTGGAATGATGCTGATAAATACTAAGATTGTTTACAATTCATATATTAAATATATGTTTTAGCCTGTCTTCTTCACATCCTTCCTTAAGCAATTGAAGACAGCTGCCACAAACTCGACTCTTAAAATGTTGAGGGCTATCAGAGATGGGTGCTAGAACAGCTGGAAATTCCTGGGTAGTGTTTACAGCATGACTGGGAAATAAAGATGGGATGGGTGTGATCACGTCCACAGGTGGCACTTCCCTTTGAGAAGCAAGATCTGGGGGTGGGTGTTATAGGATAATTTTCTCTGGGATAATCTCAGAGATTGTGTTTTTAGCAGAAATTTGACCAAAGTGTTTCATAGTAAACCAACAGAGATCAGCTGAGCTGTTTCCCCTCTGCTCTCCTCATTCAGGTATAGAGGTAAAATGAAGAGCATGACCATAGCGTCTAAAGTCAGATCCCAACCAACCAACATCATTAAACCTATTTTCTATCACTTTGTATTTTTTTACCCCTGAATAATGGTGCTGTCCCAGTCATCACAATCAGGTAACAGTTTTTCTATTTGCATAGTACATAGAAAATAATGACCTAAAGTATAAAGCAACAGAGGATCACTGCCAAGAAATAAATTAATTATGTGGCAAGGTAGGTAGATAGATACTTCACAGTACTGCTGGATGATGATAAGTAAAAAGAGGATTGGGTTATCCAGGCAGCAAAACAGAACAGAACCTGACCTCTACTACTGTTCATGAAAATTAGTGACATTTTCTTTTTCTGTATTCCAATGTAAGTTGAATTTTAAAGTAACTCCATCTCTTTACCTCACACTCAAACATGAATTCAGGTTCAAATAGTTTCTTTTTGTGAGTAATAACACATTTATACTCAGAGAAATACACTTCATAGAATCACAGAACCATAGAATGGTTTGGGTTGGAAGAGATCTTAAAAATCATGTAGTTCCAACCCCCCTGCCATGGGCAGGGACACCTCCCACCAGACCAGGTTGCCCAAGGCCCCATCCAGCCTGGCCTTGAACATCTCCAGGGATGGGGCCTCCACGACTTCCCTGGGCAACCTGTTCCAGTGCCTCACCATCCTCACAGTAAAGAATGTCTTCCTAATATCTAGTCGAAATCTACCCTCTTTCAGTTTAAAACCATTACCCCTTGTCCTATCACTACACTCCCTGACAGAGAGTCCCTCTCCACCTTTCCTGTAGGCCTCGTTGAGGTACTGGAAGGCCACAATAAGGTCTCCCTGGATCCTCCTCTTCTCCAGGCTGAACAACCCCAACTCTCTCAGCCCGTCCTCATAGGAGAGGTCTGATAATCTTTGTAGCCCTTCTCTGGACTCACTCCAACAGGTTCAAAGAAATGAAGAATTGAAGTCTTCTAAAGGAGCATGTCAGTGCAAGTCTTTGTTAAAAAGCAATTAAAAAATAGAAATGGGGCACTTATTCTATATACTGCTTGTGATTAAATTAACAAAAATGTGGGTTTAATTTGGTTCATCAATTCAGGGTGGGGTAGCCCATAAAAAAAGGTAACAGCAGTTATACAGCATATCTGGGATGGTATTCTTAACAGCACTTAATACTGGTATAATTCTGCTACCATTAATATTTACTGGGACAAAATCATAGGTGCTTTTGAAACCAGTTTCATCTCTGGTCCTTTCTGCTTTAGACTTCATATCTCTTCATATCACTTCATAACAGGTAACATGCACATAGTACATCTTAATATAACACCTTCTGCTCCTAGATGCATCACAGTCTTTTCACCTTTGAGATCTCACTTGCCCCTTAATATATCTCAACACCACAGGAAAAACTGATCTTCCTCAAGTTACATTCTATGGTAGAAACAACAACAACAAAAAAATCAGACATACAAAGGAATTAATACTGATTGCTATTTTCTTGTGCTTGTTTGCACTGTTTTTATTGTATGAACCACATGTCTCAGTGTTTCTGCTGGTTGCAAGGGTTGGAAATTATCATTTCTCTTGGTACATAACGTGGCTGCTAGAGACTGCTTTCTCTTGAACCAGTGGGCGTTGACTGCCATGAGAGAGAAGGTAAAGTAGCTTATGCTGGTACTTTTGCAGGTATCAGATTCTCTGAAGTACTTGGGTTTTGTGTCTTATACGTTCATGGCTTTATCCGACACAGGATTCTCTATCAGGAAAAAGTTTTCCTCTTGTCAGATGGGCAGAAAACATTGGCTCCTCTGCTGTCCAGGATACAGTCCACTTTGGCACAGTCCACTTCTTTGGGAAGTTCACCTAATAAAATTCTATTTTGCATTCCAGGATAAAACTTTACTTTTTAAGAGACTGAGAGCCTTTGCAGTACCCAAATTCCTCTTACTGTATTCTTAAAGCACATTGTTATTGTGCTGCTTCATCATTTATCAGGTCTAAAGCTCATTACAAGGTGTTAGGAAACGGTCTGAACTCTTACAGGGGAGTAAACCTGCAAACTGGTTTGGTTCTGTTCCCTTAACTTCTGTATTCTTACAACAAAACAATCTAAATTTCTACAGTAAATTCAATGTTTCATTTCATTCTTTTTTTTTCAAAATATAACATTCCCTTGGCTCAACATCAGTTTGCACTGAAATAGATGTGAATGAACCTACATGCACTGAAGATTCAGAAGAAAAGCTGTCAAGCTTACAGAAGCCTTACAAAGAGACTGAAAAAGAATCTTTAATGTTGGCCACATCGAACAAACTGCATTGCTGTTACTGATCCGGAGTGAAACTAAAAATATTACAATTTAATACTAGCCAACGAGGACCAAAAAAAAAAAAAGACAAGAAAAAAAAGAAATAAGCTAAAAGTAAAAAGTAAAGCCATGCCAAGAAACTGAATTATTTTCCTGGAAACAATTTTAAACTAATGACTAAAATGAATATGGCATGGCCCATGATACGATTTTTTATTTTAATAATATCCTTTTAAAATGCAGCTTCATGATAATGTTAGAGGATATTTTAAAGACCATATAATTTATGAGTCAATGAGACAACATGATCCTAGTGCGGCTCCAGATATTTTCTTTCTGAAAAATATGAATTGCAGATTGTCATATGAATTTGTATAGCAGAAATTAAAATCGAGTTGTGGAAATCCTAAAAGAAAAAAAAGCTACATTAAAGATAAACGGAGTTGTGATAGGATACACTCAGCTTTTTCTCAATGTTTCTTCCCAATATGGAGAAATTAGGCTACCTTTTGGTAATGATAATCCATGGAAAGTTTAGTAAAACAAAAATCCAAACAGCTTGTTGAAACTAAATCTATGTTCTGTATGCCACAACTACATTCACTCTTCACAGTTCTAATCCACCAGTCATGACACTGTAAAATATAAGAGGCCAGGCTCAAAAATTATTCAATATTCCACCAAATTTTTGTTGCAACCTTATAGCAAGTACTTCAGTAACTTGGACATGATGGAATTTTACTTTTTCTGGAATTTGAAAGATTAGTCACATTTCCTTTTGATCTATATTGGTGAAGGCACCTTTGTCAGCAAGCTTTCTCTACATCAGATAATTCACAATACAGTGAATTTGCAAAACTAGTGAATTATTAACAATTACAGTGACTCTACAGTCACAATTTCAATTCATTTGCATGGCTTTCTCTGTTTACGGTGAATGAAAAAATCTTCAATAAAGCACTAAAATCGAAAATGGAACAATCAAACACATTTAGGGATATATCTCCAGGCTATCAAGATAACTGGGGGCTTCAGTTCAGGAAAAGTGACCACATATACCAATATCAAGACCATATTACAAAAATAAAGGGCAAACTTCATTTAGTGTAAACTTTATGTAATGTAAAATAGACATATATAAAAAAAATATACATATGTATTTTGCCAGAATATACATATATAATAAAATAGTAATATCATAATCTAGCCCTTACATAGCTTACCTGTCTACTGTATCTTGTTTATTTATCAGAAATGGAATGAGTCCCCTTAGAAAATATCACAAAACGAATTAAGGAGATGATTAGGAAGAGCCAGCATGGATTTACCAAGTCAAATCATGCCAGACCAGCCTGATCACCTACAATAAAGTCACATCTTCTGTCAACATGGGGAGAGCAGTAGATGTTGTTTACCTGGACTGCAGCAAAGCATTTGACAGTTTCCCACAGCCACCTCCTAGAAAAACTGATGTGATACAGACTGGATGGGTGGTCTGCGAGATGGGTAGGAAATTGGCAAACAGGCCACACTTAGGGTGGTGATCTATGTTTTTTACTGAGGCTGGCACCCTGTCACAAGTGGGATCCCCAAGGGATCGATACGGGGCTCCACGCTGTCCCATATCTTCATCAACGATCTGGATGATAGAATTGAAAGTACCTTCACCAAGTCTCCTGGTGACACCAAAATGGGTGGTGAGGTGGACATATCAGAAGGAAGACCAATCTTTCAGGGAGGCTTGGACAGACTGGAAGACTGGGCTAGCAAGAACAGTATAAAGTTTAACAGTGTGAAGCCCTGGACCTGGGATGAAATAACCAAAAGACCTCAGTACAAGCTAGGATCTGTGTGGCTGGACACAGCCTTGCTGAAAGGGACCTGGGGGTCCTGGTGGACAACAAGCTGAACATGAGTCAGCAGTGTGCTGCTGCCCCAAAAAGAGGCAAATCAGATCCCAGGCTGCATCTGCAGAGACACTACGAGCAGAGATAGAGATGCAATCATCCCACTCTACTCAGCACTTCTGTGGCCTCACCTGGAGTAGCATTTGTTTTCCCCACAGTTCAAAAAAGATGTGGACAGACTGGAGAGGGTTCAAAGAAGGGCCATGAAGATGATCAAAGGGCTGGAGAACCTGTCCTATGAGGAAAGACTGAAGGAATTAGGTCTTTTCTGCCCAGAGAGGAGAAAGCTCAGGGGTGACCTCATCACAGTATTCCAGTACTTAAAAGGTGGCTACAAGGAGGACAGAGGCTGTCTCTTTACAAGGAGTAATACGGAAAAGACAAAGGGCAACAGGTGCATGTTGCACCCAGGAGGGGTTTCATCTCAATATAAGAAATAAATTTTTCACAGTGAGAACAATCATTCACTGGAACAACTTCCCTAAGGATGTGCTAGAGTCCCTGTCACTGGAGGTTTTCGAGGTGTAACTGGACTGGGTGCTAGATAATCTCATCTAGACTCCCTTTTCCATGAAAGGTTGGACCACATGATCTTTCAGGGTCACTTCCAACCTGGGCTGTTTTATGGCTCTATGATTATATATCTCTCAATCTCACTCATATTAGATATGGAAGGAAATATCAATACCTCCATTTTCAGACGGAAAACCTGAGAAGTGACTTGACTGTCTTTCAGTAGGTCACCAGCAGAGTTGGAAGTTGAATTTCCCAAGACTGTTCAGTAATATTCTTTTCAGGTAAATTTTGAAATGTCATTATAAAGGGATGGTTTCCACTGATTTGTTTTCACTTATTTCCAAATTCACTGATTTGACCAATACAGAACGTCTAAAAACTCTTGTAGATTTCCAGTTTCCTGGGGAAACTGTTTACTAAATAATTTTCTCTGTAGCTGATGCAGCTAAATAAGATCTAAATTTGTCCAGAGCCAATATTTACATGAACAAGTGACAGACCTAAAAATATTTAAAACGGGAAGAGGAAACAATTTGGTGGGGATAGCAAGGTCTTCAAAATGAGGCAAATGAATGCAATACTCCATGTAGTAAGATGCTATTTCAAACAGATGTGGAAAAGAACTTAATATCAAACACAATGACTTCAAGACATAAACACGTCTGCAAGTAGAAGATAAATTTAAGACTACTGGGGATGATTTTGTAATACATTTAATCTCAAAATATGATAGGAAAATTAATTTAGAAAAAGATGTCCTTGATGCCTCCCTATTTAATTAGAGGTTACTGTGCAGGTGAAAATCATTTATGATAAATATTTTTTATGAGTTACCACACATAATTACTCCCAGTACAGCAAAGACATTTAAACTCTCTGGAATCTTCAGAGTTGGATTGGAATGCTACAAACATTTACAAACATTTACACAAGGCAGAGGGAACAGCCAAGTTGATGCCAGCAAAAATGCATCCCCAGTAAGGGTCTGTAGCCATTTAAATATTTGGAAAGAAAAGTAGTAAATGAAAAGTTAATAACACAGTGTTTATAATGGATCCTATAAAATGTTCAATATAAAAAATAAGGTAATCTGGTCTTTTAAAATAATTGTTGTGAACTGTACAATTTATAAACAGCATATTTATGGTTCTACTAAAAGCTATTTTTATTGGAAAAATATTTACACTTTTATTCACTTAACAAACCTTACTCATTCATCATTCAAAAATCCCAAAGACAGATGCTTTCCATTATGTCCAGAAGAACTGAGAATTTTTTTATTATATCACATATCAATTATTGTTTGTGATGCCATGTGTCCCATCTTCTTAGCATCTTTCTTTTAAGAAGTAACTCCACAAATATCTATTACTGCATCTATTATTTCTTCTATTACTGCTATCATTTAAGCCAATAAAATAATTATCAAGCACTAGGTCAAATGGAAAGTGTTTGCAAAAGCAAGAATTCCCTAGTGTGAGGAATGCCAGGAATTTACTGTTTTGGATATGTTGCAGGGTTAAGAACAGTGACAGTACATGAAATATTTAAAGAGTAAATATATTATCCCTCATGTCAACTAATCGTATGACTTCACAGACTGTTCAGACTTTGTAGCTACATACAGCTCAGTTAACTGAAGGAAGAGTTTGAAATGAATTCATAAATATTTTAACACTTACGAAATCTTTCATGTCCCTGAATTTTTTTTTACTTCTTCAGTCAGATTTTAATAATAATTGTCTAGATGATGATCTATGGGACAAATAGATGCTTCTGTTTCACCTGCTACTCCGAAAGATACAGGGAATGGATGTTACAGAGGTGGACAAAGCTAAACAAGCAAATGCCTTTTCCACCGGCCCAGAGCCCTGTTAGAGCAAGACAGGAGTTTAGCTACTCCTGTCATTAATGGCATTAAAGACAAGAAGACTGTATTTACTTATGCCCAGCCCAGCACAGGGCAGCCAAAGGGGCAGCTACATTACCTTGGCCCATGGAGAAGTCTCTTCTCGCCAGAGCTGGTGTTAACTGAACGTTGTGCCCGAGCAGTGCTTAGCACAGCAACGGCACTAAAGAATAGCAATGACTATATTAACAAAGATTCACAATCTTTCTTGCAATGTATAGGCTTCAGTAACTGCAAGGATAATGGGCTATAATTCAAAAGCATTAAAACTTTAAACCTGCATTTAAATAGTAATTATACTGATTAAACTATTGCACGTTGTTTTTTTTTTCTTCAGAGCAGCTAAATATCTTGTATGATTAAATACCAAACTCTGCAAAGTCTACTGTCTCTAACCACAAATAACATTTTATAATTGCAGTTATTTTAATTTTGAGACATCATGTAATCTGTTAAACACAAAAGTTGAATAAGGCCTTTTGACTTTCAATATGCTGTAGCAAGTCATCTGCACATTAAATTTTGTGAAAACTCTGTAAAGCCACCATAAAAAATGAAAATTGCCTTTTTAAAATCACATTTGTATGGAGATGTGTCCCTGTGGCTTCCTCACATCGGCTGCCAATGACAGAATGCACACCAGAGGTAAATGGAACTGAGCTGCCCATCTGTGTGCTTTAAACACAATTGTGTGCCAACAGCCAAGAAGTATACATACAGAGATGTATGTAACATCAAGCTTTGCCCTGGAAAATACAGTTTGAAAAGTAAAACCACAGTAGTAGACCATGACCGTCATCTAAGTTAACAACGCATCACTTGCAGCACCATTTGCAACTTTGGGACAGAAAGCTTTAATACCTTTAATACCTAATTGCCTCCAAAGCCCTGCCAAGATGAACATGTGTTGTCAGGGCAGACTTCAGTGGAGAACAGAGCTTGACAAGCAAGCACTGATTCCACCCTCTTGGTGAGAATCACTTGCCAATTATGTGGTATCAGTCAAAGGAATTTCTGAATTACATTAATTAATGGCTGAATGTATAAAAATTAAAAAA
Source organism: Pluvialis apricaria (assembly GCA_017639485.1). Lineage (NCBI taxonomy): Eukaryota > Metazoa > Chordata > Aves > Charadriiformes > Charadriidae > Pluvialis > Pluvialis apricaria. Next base: position 203,575,937 of record CM030007.1, read on the forward strand.
AAAAAACACCAACAAATTCATGCTGTTACCTTTTATTGCTTCATTCTAGACTCAAGAGGTAGCCCTTTCCCACAGATTACATTAATATCCAAGGAAGTATGGCCCAGATTAACACAGATTTGGATTGAGTTTAGATAGATAATTCAAGCAGTTTTTGATTGTATTCTGCTACAGTAGTGTTCTAATTGTATCTGTAACATGAATAGGTCAGGAATATTTGCAATTAAAAAGTTGAAAATACTGAAAAAAGCAAGTAAAATTTAATTTGGTTATTTTTAGTACTTAATCTATACTTCTTTTTATATTTACTTTTCTTCTGTGCCAAGTCTAGTCGGCATAAATCTACAAAAGTACCTTTCCTAAACATCAGTATAGTCAAGCTCTAAATGAATTCATTACCGATTGGCCTACTTCCACCAGTTTTTCATGAAACCTTTCATTATGTATTGTTCAGAGCAAAGGTTTTAAAGTGAAACACACTTCCATCTTACATACAGAGAATACTCTTACCGCTAAATTTAAAGCTGTCTTTCACAAGACATGAAACATCCTTAGCAAGTCACACTCACTTCCTAAAGTGAACAGATTGACACTGACAAATCTCAGCACCCCAGCAAGCGATGGTCTAATGTCTAAACTTCCTCGCTTCACAGCTTTAGATTCACTAGTTTCTCCTAGAAGCTGTTTCACTCAATTTCAAGCTAATTTGCTAATGTCCAAAGAAATAATAAAACTCATCAAAGAAATGACTTCTCTATATTACTGGTTTTTAATGTCTATGTATGTATCATCCCAGCAGCCCATTCAGTATCACTTTCCCCCAGAAAAGTTGTTTGACTGTCTTCATGAAAGGTAGTGTTTCAATTCAATTCAGATTGATCCTTCTTCATTACAAATTTATACATTTTGTAATACAATATTTTTTTTTTTTTTTAAGATTTTAAGATCAGGGTACTAGACAGAATATAGTGCACAAGATCTGTGCTAAAGGAAGTATCCTTGTCCCGTCAAACATCTAAAATGCAGTAGATAACATGGCTCAATACTGAAATACTCTTATAAGCAGGTTGTAGGGCTAATTTTGCAAGTATCATTTACTTTAATGATACTAAGTCAGTATCAAACTGACCATGTGTAAAACCTAGAGAGGTCCAGGTCTTAAATTATGTAGATAAAGGAATGCAGAAGACAAACACTGGCAGTTAGCTCATAACGAGGGGCAATTTCATTCTTTGTAGCCAAGTCTATGCGAAACACATGGAACAACTGTAAAGACTCCTTATTCCCTGATTCGAGTTACTAAATAAATTGATGCATGCTCACAAGCAGGCTAATCACTGGAAAAGATCAGCACAGCAGCAGACTTTGGTACCGAATGCACAAGGACAGTACCTGACAGGATGATGGAGGCATCATTCCTGCCTACACACGACCTACCTGTGCTGCTGTGCATGAACAGCCATCAGCTTGGCTGTAAGCCCACCATGCACGTCTGACTGCTCTTCTGCGTGTTCTGTCTGATACCTTCGCTTCTGGCTGTCTCTTAAGTCATTAGACCACCTACCAGGCAAGTGAGGATGATCTTAAGGGTGAAACTGTGACATGCAAATTAAGTTTTCTCACCTAAATTGAGACTTTCACGATACAGATATTTAAATTTCTTACCTGTCTGGATTCAACTGATAGCCAATGGAGAGGAATGGATCCTTCTGGAAATGCCACTTACTGCTTCTCACAAGGCATGTCTGGGAATGGCTATGTGAATGGCCTTCAGAAGTCGCTGTTTCCTTTCATTTATTATAGAGAAAACCTAGAGAGTTAGCTCAGATGTAAACATCTACACGATGATTGATATGTTAGGTGAGATGAAGCCCATCTGTCCCTAAGTTTTGTCATTACAGCGTAGATCATGTATCTAGAATTGTCTAAAGAGGCCAAAAAAGCCCCACTGCCATTGTGAGGAGCGTTTTGCCAGTGCAGGTACCACAAAAGACAGTTTAAATAATGCCTGCTAAGGAGTCAAATTAAAGCTTGGCATACAGAGAGTGCCATATAGAGACAAGCTGGTAAGATTCTTGTAACCAGCCAGCCCCTTAAGCAGTGTGAGGAGACTCCCATAACTTGACAGACAATACTGGCAGCCCAAAGTTTTAACGGGTCATAAGAAAGGGATGAAGACAGCTTCCTTACAGCTTTTTTTCTCTCTGGGCCATAAATTTTGTCTCTCCTAGGATATGTCTCTATTAAAATATTTTTTTTAACTATGTGTTTCACACCATGTTTATAAAATAGTGAAAAAAAAATATGATATGGCTTTGCATCTACCAAAATTTTACAGTTATATAACATCTGTGATTAATTATACTCCAGCAAGTACATATCCTTTTCAGTGATGAAGAACAAGCCAGTCTTTTATTATTCTATCACAACAGTCAAGTAGGATACTAAGTATGAAGAGTGCCTGAGATAAAGGATACTGTGCTGGATTGAGACTACCAATTGAGTCAACATTAAGCACCTAATTACCAGAATATAATTTTAGAATTAAATCAGTAACTCGATATCCAAACCTCTGTGTTATACCACTAACATTTAAACCACTTGATCTCAGATTAAAAAATTCTGATAGTAGGCCTGGTTTACCTAAAAAAAATGACTAATGCAATAACTTTTCTTCCAGAACAGAAGGTCCATACGGGAATTATTTGGAAGTAATTACAGCAGAACTACTTATTGTGGTCCATTTCCCTTCTATAGACAAAACTTTGCTCTTATGTAATTCTACTGATTTCAGAAGAATTACTCTCAGTTCTCCCCAACTGAAAGATGAGACTCAAGCTCATTGTGTTCTGATCACCTTCATATGTTACACCTACAAAATGGTCTTCAGTTAGTAATCTTTGTTGTCTCTAGACTTAGAGGTTTCATTCATCGAACTATAATCATCCAGTAGAGAAATTTTCAAAACATCTTTGGGTCTAAGGACAAGACATGACTTTATCCCTTTATATCCTTCATTTCTTTCCTAAATATGAAATCATCTCTGCACAGAATACATATGCACTACATTCTTCACTGTCAATTTGGAACATGAATGTGATCATCCCTCTTATCTAAGGGAGAAATAGGACAAGGAATGGATGAATGGCATTTCAGAAAGATGCACATTTCTAAGGAAGCAAAAGGAACCATATTTGCTTCGAGCAGCTATTTCTTTTACATACATTAGTAGGACACAGACTGTCAATCATTGCCTGCATCCATCTTGAAGTCCTCCTTGAAATGCCTGACTGTACACCTATCAGGTGCCAAAATCAACCAGATTACATGACGCAGGGCTCAGAAAGTGAGGCACGTAAGAAATGTATTTCCCTCTCAGGCAAGTAGATCAGCTAAATTAGAAGCAATGGCTTAGATGTCACAGTACAAATTGTATCAAATCTGAAATGCTACAGTTGATTTAAACAGTTTAATGTGTGTCCGTGAAAATCTTTACTCCAAAACTCCATCTGATATACAGAAGGCATTGTAAATATTTATAATTAACAGTTATTTACATAAAATATAAACAATGACAAAATTACTAGTGGCATGTAAAAATGGCCTATACGCAGACAGTCAGCTGCCACTTATACCATTGTTGTCTCACCATGACCTTAGCCACATCAGAAATAATCTTAGGATTTGCAAACCTTTTATTCCAGCTCCCTATATCTACATGTTACTGTGAAACATATTGCCATTCACATGAAAATTATGAAAAAAATCAGCATTCTGTGTTTAAATTCTATGTAAATCAAGCTTAACATAGGTCAGTGCTCCCTATTGATTTCAGTCAGAGTAACCCCTGTTTGCGTCAATTAAATGAGAGCAGAAACAAGCTCAATCAATAGCTATTAATCTTAAATATCTCTGCAAGAAGTACTGGTACTTTAAAACAAAACACTGCCAATATTTGGCTTGTGCATATGTGTGTGTGTGCGCAGATTTAACAAAAAGAACCTGAATTTGGGACTTTGACCTTTGTGTGTGGAACCTCAGAGAAATATGTAAAATTTATTTCAGCAAGTTGCTGTCCTCACAATAACATAAATTGCAGATGATGACGGAAAATACAGTATGTTATCAAATGGTTAATGCTTTAAAAGACACAGCATATTCACAAAGTGCTGAAAATCCCATTACAGAGACAATCTTAATTCTTACGTCTTCTGAGTACTTGACATTGAGACACAAATAACATTGATGTGGTATATTTTTAGCTTATTTCTTACAGGAACAAAACGAAGATCGTTGCTTTCAATGTCTGTCTTTCTATCTGGCACTCCTTAACTTTTTAATCTTTTGGACAATTTCTGTCTATCTGAAAAACATAGGCCATTGTTTTCCTACAAGTTTCATAAAAATGGGTTGTTAGGTAGAGAGTTTTAGTAAAAGCAAGATCCAGGGGGAACAGAGCTTGTAACACACTGTTTGACAGCAACCAGCTGGCCAGTCAGATATGTATATTGGCCAGCTGATCAATATATGAACAGCTCTAAATGAGCCACAGCCTGTGCTGTCTCTTGCCTAGAGGTTTTCCCATAACAAGCGAGCTATGCTTATTGCAGCAGGAAAGAAGGGAAGACTATGGATAAAGAATACAAATCCCTAAGAAACCAAGTGTCGTTAGTTCCACTTCTCATGGAACGAACCGTTTTCCATGTACTTTTATTAACTGTCACCAGAGAAACCAAATCCTACAACACTGGTGAAATACGAAATTATTTTCAATCTTTTATATTTACATACGAAGTGCACACAATCCACAGAGGGAAAATATTTCTCACTCTAATACCACCAAAGTAGGTTCTGAACACATGGGAAGTGGTGCTTTGTCTTCACGCAAGGGCAATACGGAGCGCCTGCGCATATGTCTGCATCACCTGCTCAAGGCATTCAGAGCGTGGTGGCAATGCATTCAGTTCTGCAGACACATCTGACTTCTTCTCTTGTTTTGTACAGGGGAGAGCGCAGCAAGCTTGGTGCAGCCCTAAGGCAACAACAATGACTTCAGAGTGAGGACAAATGACACTTTATCTCTCTCCATTTTCTTTTTTACTTTTCTGAGTTGGAAGGAGATTGATTACTTCACTGTGATTTTCTCTGGTTATGAATAGTGGTAAGAATTTGTTTTATTTATTTATTAGGAAAGACAGATATTGTGTGTTTGTACTTTCAAATTCTTTCAAATGAGACCTGAAGCTGCTCAGCACCATGAAAATTATTCAGTACCTGAAACTAAACATCCCAAATTACAGGCAGTCAAAAGACCCCAACACTTTTGCTTATTCATCCCTGCACAGTGAAGAACAGAAAATTGACCTCCATGCTCCTAGTCTTGTTCTTGTATCACCTACTTTAAAACTTTATCTAACTGTTGACATAAAGTATCACTGAAGCCTGATTAACATTTAATCAGGCTGATTACATAAAAATATGCTGGACTCAGCAATATAAGATAGTTTAGGTAGTATACAATTTAGAGCAGTAATTGCAGTTGTGTGAATTTTCTGCAGTGAAGATGAGGCAAATAAGTCTTGTAATGGTTAAACATAAAATAGTCTGCTTCATAGTTTCATGAATGGCAAAGATAAATCATGAAGACAACTAGAAATAAGAAAAGCTGTTGGCATGGAAACATAACAGTTAAAAATTTCTCATGCTTTCTCAAAACATCAAATTTTGATAACTAGGTTGGATTCCCTGCTCCTCATAGTAAACTATTTGGTGAAACAAGTGCTGGCATGAATCTTTGACAACACATCATCTTCAGTGGTTGAGCAAAGCCATATGTCTACACTGCACTGTAGTACAAGAACAGAAGTTTCTCAAATTCCTTGGACAGCAGAGTGGGGGAGAAACATCAACATTATCATACAGAACTCAGATTTTGGACATCCCGTCATTTTTGACAAAGGTATCACTTGGGTTTTACAGAAGCTCATCTAGCCTTACAGTGCTCAAACATAAATTAAATTCAGCTCCTCTTTTGCATATGGAATAACGACCATTTAAATACTTTTCACTCTAATGTTCCCAGCAGTGCAAATTTCTGTTATTCACACTTTTTCCTAAAAGGCAGTTATTCTATGAATTTTTGCCCTGACTAATTGGGAAAAAAACAAAGTATTCCAACACCTGCACATCTGGATGTGCCAGTACTTAGTTATTTCAAGAGGAAAAAGAAATAGGAAGACATTCCAAATAGTCTGCCAGCACTGTTACAAATTGACTTCTGCTTAGCTCAGCTATTTCATCTGCTCTCAGTGCTCTCTAGTGTTGGCTCAAATGAATGGAGAGTCCTCTATGAAATCGGCCAGAGAAGCATGCTTGCAAGAAGCACAATATTCTCCCATCAAATCTTTTCTGAATGGCTGCCAAAGCAAAATCAAAATAGTACAATAATTCAGAACAGGTCTGGTAATGAACATACCTATAACATACACACACATTTTCTCCGGTATAATTCTAATCATCTCCAGAATCATCTATAGGATGAAGCAGCTTGAATTGGAGACCAGTTAACTTTAAAATAGGAGATAGCCATTTCATTGTCTCTTCTCCCTCTTAGAAGAAAGCAGCAATGGTCTAGATGGAGAAGAGGAGAGGAGAGGGTTCTGCCACTATAGATCTGGGAGAACTACTAAGGAACTGTACATCATTTTAATTTTTAGAGATGGGAAGAAAGAATCAGAATTTTCACTAGTAGGTAATTTCTGGTTGGGTCACACTGGGTTTGCAAAGGTATAAATATCTCCAAAACCTCAACATTTTATGCTAATTCACAACAAGGGAAAAACAGTCTCCTAGAGTACAAATATACTAAAATGCCTTCAAATCTATTGCTGAATAGTGATTCTTAAAATGTCTTATGCCTTCAGAGTCAAGGATGTCTCTTTTTTTTCTTTTTTTTTTTTCTTTTGCAAAGCCCAATGTACACAATGCAGGACTATTTTATTTTATGACAACTGATTTTCATATGAGGAAAAGATTGTGTCGAGCCCCAAGCCTGGCTGCTATATTTAACATTGGGAAAACAGATTTCAAGTATACTGCAAAACTGGGGGGTCCTTTTGCTATGCAGTAGATCTCTGTGTGAAGGGCCTAAGTGTAGAAGGCAATATTTCTCATCGCTATCTTTCCCCAAGGCTAGCATCATGAACAGTACCATGATACTGTAATTGAACAGCAGAAAAATAAATGATACTATCCGAATCCCTAAGAGAGGAGCGGCAACCCATCATTGTCTTTGGAAGAGATGGAAAATAAATGCTGCACTTAAATGTGAATGACACTAGAACAGTACTTTTCTTTACAACACAAGGTTCATATATTGTCATACTTACAATTAATGATAATAGAAATCTACGGACAAACTGCTTAGTAATACTTTTATCCTAATCTGTGATCACATCAAAAAGCTAGATCAGAAAAAATATCTTCAGGCTTCCTTGGAATTTTATTCTCCTCTTCAAATGCACATGTAACTCAATCAATAGAAGTAATATATGCATCATATTATTAAGAGAAAATAGACTCTTCAGTAGTTTCAGCAGATGTTTTACTCCAGGAAGGAAGGATCATTTTCGCTAGCTTGGCTGCTTAACATTTAAATGTAATGTTCCTGAAATGTATCTTGTCTTTATGAAGAAATAAAATACCAGTAGAGCAATGTAAAATTGTACTAAATAACATGAGAATAAGATTAAAATGACTGTCAAAATATCTTTTTTTAAAATGTTTATTCTACATAACCATCTTACTTAACTCTTTAGAAACTGAACAATAAGAATCTAGGATGTTGGAATTCATCACCCATATTTGGAAAGACTGACAGATTGGAGTATCTTTCTTTCTCTCAAAAGAAAACTCATTTGATTAGATGCTTAGCTGGGTGAAATATCAGCTGAATTTTTGACCTGTAATGTAATTAAAGAACACTGCAAAAGATGGATATTATCTAATCTTGCTGCATGAATAAAATGTAAGTTGACATACAGGACGTTCAGCTGATACTTGCATTAGCCACCACTTCATGGTTTTCTAGGGATAAATGATTAAGCCATAGTGATCACTGCACTAAACACATGCAAGCCTAGGAAAAAAAAAATTAAAATAGATAACATTTAAGACAAATCAAATATAATTAGGTCTTTTAAAAATTTTGATGCCAAAAAGGACTGTTTTGGTACATAATAGAAGACAGCTCACCAAAAACTTGCTTGTTGTCAAGGCTTAAAAATAAGTAAGTAACCAGAGAGAGGTCGAGGTTTACTATTGGCAGAAGAACGCAGAACCTTGCTGCAATATGTGATGTTGCATCCATCTTTCTGTAGCAGTCATGAATTCGGCTCACCCGATTAGTACTGCTGTTAGCTATCAGTATGAAAACTAAGATGAAAAAAATGTTTTGGGAAGGGAAAGCATCAAGAAGCTCAATTCATGTTCCAACAGAAAAATTAGGGAAACAGCCAGACTGGGGCAAGTTGTACAGAACATACACCTTGTAGCTGAAGAGCATTGTCTATTACAAGGCTTTTCAAAAAAAATGCCATTCTAACATGGCTTTACTGAAAACTTCACTATTGCTATGCTTTCTTCTTGCTATGATAAGAAACAAAATTTACTGCCTGTTTGAATTGTACATTACCAGGCTAATACAGATACAATTATAACTGCTTAGAAATTAGATTGCATGTGACCCTGAAAGTGGGACATACGAATAGAAGCTTCTGCTTCTTATATGTTTGCAAAACAAGCTTCAGGGCCCAAATAGAAAAGTAAGGTAGGGAGGTCTGAACATATGTGCTCTGGGAATGTTTAGAAAAAGGATATGTCACATCAATGAATTGCAAGATGGTTTACCCCAAGAGAAAGCAGACAAGTTCACACAACTCTTTGTGTCGTTTAATTCTCTTGGTTGCTAGCAGGAGAACTATCACATTCCTTTAACTTCATTTTCACCAAAAGTCTTTATTCACTTTTTTCTTCAAAATAAGAGTTTCAAAAAAGAAAAAAATATGAATAGACGTCTGAAAGGAAACAACTAACCTTTTTTTCAGAAAAAAAAAAAACTGAGCAAGGGACTAGGAGAAGACATTCCACTTAAAAAAATAAAAAAAAAGCACTGTTCTTTTAAATGGCATTTCAAGATCTAGCCTAATCCAAAAGAGACCACAAGCAATCTGTTTCTAGAATCTTTATTGTGTTCTGCAAAAATCTTTCTGTAAATAAACCTGCCTAAATTATTTAGATTAGCTTGACAGATTAAAGGTCTATTTTCATGGGATCTCATATAAAGCTTTTACCAGCAAGTGCTCACTTCTGGGACAACATTTTAGAAAATCTCCACATAAAAACCTTTAGTACTAAATACATAATCTTCCTGACAAAAACATCCTCTATCCGCCTTCTGCCTCCATTCTCCTTAGAAACAGGAAAAAAAAAAGTTTAAGGAAGCTCTTCTCATCTGATAAGATTATAGTTGCTATTATTAATATTTCCTTAATATTTTTATTTTTAACAATAATTAGTTTACTAGCAAATGATGAAAGACATGAAAATTTGCACATGGTTGCATGGAAGTGTTTAAAAGGTATAACAAAATGCATAAGAAATCTATATAAAGCACATATCTTAAAATAGAAGAAAAACTGGAGAAGTCCTGAATTACTGACTATTTTTCCCCAAGTCTTTTTGAGGCAGAGTTCTCACTGGGGCATGTTGAACTGTGCACCAGAATCAGAACAAGATGACCTAATTTTATGTTATGCTGAATAATATGTGATTTCAGAAAAAGTCACTTAATTTCTTACAACTTCAATTTTCACCTTTAAATAATAAGGGCAATATTTTTTACACTATCAAAAGATGCTTCAGAGAAGTGAAATATATATTATTTCTCTCCTAAGTTTTATGTTTTACGCTCCAATTACCTCATCACGGAAAAGGAAAGACATAATCAATTCCTTGATGAAATATGTGCTGTATTTTGCTACATATTGGCAACTGAACAAAACACTGCTATTGCCCTCTCCTGCTTCTTCTTCTCTTCCCTCCCATGAAGGATCAGTTGGGTGTCAGGGAAAATCACATTTATCTGACATCTTTGAAGTTAGAAGCATGATGAGAAAATGAGAAGTATCCTATCCAAAGGGAAGGAAAAAGGCATTAGGATACGTCTAATGGTGAAGCATGAGGACAGAGGGTTGCTAAAGCTACATAGGTAGCAGCAGAAGCAGAGGTATCACAAAGAAGAGTTATTGAATCATTCTGGTTCAATGATCTAACACAAAAAAACTTGCTAACAGATAAAAATGCTAACTCCAAACTGTAAATACAGATGGTATCGATGTTATAATTTAAATGTCATTATCTTTTTTCAAATCTAAAAATAAATATCCAACAATAAATACAAAACAAGAACAAAAATTGTTGCCCCACTGTTCCCGAAAGATGGTTCTATGACAACATTCAGGTTTCATGATCCAAAATTAATTGCTGACTTAGAAGCAGCTTGTATTCAGTATTCACCCCTGTCTGGCTCTTTTATGTATTTGTGCTCCTTAGAATACAGTATTTCTGAACCATCACAGTGAATTCCTTTATCCAAAACCCTGCATTCATATTCTGCTGTCCTAACACTTTTCTGAGAATGGCTACATCAATCAAGATTGATTATTGTCAAGAAAATACAATTTGATAGAGAATTACAAAATTCTTAGCTGGATTCTGCTTTGGCAGCTTCTGGATTGTCTGGGGACAGGGTCCAGGATCATCAAGGGACTCCTGGGAACCCTCTGAGAAATGTGAGGGTACCTACTGCTGCCAGACAAGGACAAGGTAAGGGTAGCCACACGGGTGTGAGCCTGAGAAAGCTCTAGGAGCTTCTGACAAGCTGAATCAGCTGCCCGTGACCCAAGACTACCTACAGCCTTTGTTACAGATGCCCCACAGTCAGGGAGGAACCCTTTTAGCTGGTGCTAGGGAGAGGCCAGGGCTGAAGCACAGCTCCCAGAGAGTAGCTGACAGATGCAGGAGCACAAGGAAGGGGGCCTCATCTCAGTTCAGACCAGCCTAAATGTTTTCCGGTACAGTAGCAATGTGCCATAGAGCACATTCCCCAGCAGGTGTTGGAGCAGCTGGCCCTGCCAGGGCAGAGGCTTCAACTCGGGCAGAGCTTCAGATGGGGGGGTGCAGCCCTGTGAGTCCCAGGCTGCAGGGAGTGTCTGGGACCTCTCCCTGAGGCCGGAGAGGTGGTCCCCTTTCCCGAGGAGGTGTGCTGTTGTTGAAGAGCTGTGTTGACAAGTGGAGGAGTTACGGGGGAAGTGAGCAGGCTATGTAGTGTCAGAGAAGATGAGAGAGAAAGATGGGCAGGATCTTCTCAGAGACCCTGCAGCTTCAGAGCCCTGAACCCCAACTGCAGTGGAGAAACAGGCAGAGTCTGTCCCTACCAGAACCATGAGTAGAAACTCTGGGGAAGGCACAGGCTGAAAGCTGGTGACTTCTGGCACCAAGAAGAGGGCTCCTGCTCCACCTGAAAGCTTGCAACTATGCAACAGTTTCATTGCCCTTATAGGTGAGGAGAAGATGGATGTTCTTTCAAGCGAAGCATCTGGGCTGACTCACCTTGAGCCACACAGGAGCACCAGGAGAAAGTGGCAAGTGATAGCAGTGGTGACTTCCTGCTGCAGGGGACAGAGGCCGCCAAGTGTTGACCTGACTTATCACCTAAAGAAGCATGCTGCTTGCTGGACTCCTCCATCTGGGATACTGGGGGAAGACTGCCAAAACTTGTCCGAGCCTCTTATGACTATTTTCCCTTGCTGTTCTTCCACATGGACACGAATAAGAGGTGATGCCAGGGGCAACCTGGAGAGTATCAAAAGCGTCTACAGAGCACTGGCGGTAATAGCCAGGGCCATGATGGTCCAGGTGGTATTCTCCTCAATCCTGCTGGTTAGGGGAATGGACATGTGGAGGATGGGACTGATACTGCATGTCAAAAATTGGTTGCACAGCTGGCATCAGAAACGGGATTCTGGCTTGTATGACCATGGGACCCTGTTTGAGGATCAGTGGCTGCTAGGGAGCTACACCACGAAGTGGGACAAAAGTATCTCTGTCAGTGGAATGGCTGACCTTGTAAAAAGGGCTTTACACTAGCGTGTCAAATCAGGACAACTAGGAATGATGGGGGAGGGAGAGACTTTCCAACATGCCTGTGAAGGAGTGATGGACAGAGCTGACAAGCAAAGGACCTGGTGTACTAGGAATGCAAGGGAACACAAAATCAACAGAGTAGGGCTTCAGCGGGGTTACCTCATTCACTTGCAAGGAAGTACCTACAAGGCACCATTATGGAGAAACTCCCCAAACCCATTCTGGGAAATCAGCATGCTGGGGTGTCTCTCTGAAGTGCCTTTACACTAATGCACACAGCATGGGGAATAAACATGAGGAATCAGAGGTCCGTATGCAGTTGCAGGGCTGTGATCTTGTTGGGATCACGGAGATGATGACTCATGATTGGAGTGCTGCAATGGAGGCATATGGGCTCCTTAGGAAGGCCAGGCTTAGAAGATAAAGTGGAATTGCATTCCAGCTGCTATCCCAAAAAGGGTATAGAGCTCTTCCTGGGGATGGATGATGGGCCAACTGAGACCTTATGGGTAAGGCTTACAGAGCAAAGCAATATTGGTGACATTGTAATCGATGCCTGTTGTAGGCTGCCTGGAGGAACAAGTGAATAAGGCCTTCTACAGACAGCTGAAATAGCTTCATGTTTTCAGGCCCTGGTCCTCATGGGGAACTTCAACCACCCTGACATCAGCTGGAGGGTATAAGCAACCCAGGAGGTTCCTGGAGAGCATTAATGACAACTTCCTTACACAAATGATAGAGAAGCCAACAAGGAAAGGTGTTTGACCTAAATCTCATACACACAAACAAGGAAGGGCTTGTTGTGGACATGAAGGTCAAAGGCAGTCTTGGCTGTCCTGACCATGAGATGGAGTCCAGGATCCTGAGAGGAGGGAGCAGGTCAAAAAGCAAGATAATAACCCTGGACTTGAGAAGAACAGACTTTAGCCTCTTTAAAGATCTACTTGAAAGAGTCCCACGGAATAAGGCCCTGGTGGGAAGAGGTGAGCCCAAGGAAGCTGCTTGATATTCAAGAGTATCCCCCAAGGACAGTCCATCCCAACAAGCAGGAAATTGGGCAAAAAAAGCTAGGAGGCCTGCATGGATGAACAAGGAGCTCCTGGCAAAACTTGAACACAAAAAGGTAGAACACACAAGGTGTAGGTAGAGACAGGATAGAGATGTTGCCTGAGCATGCAGAGATGCAATTAGGAAAGTCAACCTGGAGTTGAATCTGGCAAAGGACGACAACGACAACAAAAAAGGCCTCTACAAGTACATAGGTGACAAATGAAAGACTAGGGCAAATGTGGACCATCCTGAGAGACCTTGATAGGCTGGAGAAATAGGCCTACAGGAACCTCATGCAGCTCCAAAGGGAAGTGCAAAGTCCTTGCCGCTGGGGAGGAAGAACGCCATGCACCACTACACACTGGGCACCAACCAGCTAGAAAGCAACTTGGCAGAAAAGGATCTGGGGGTCCTAGTGGACAGCAATCTGAGCATGAGCCAGGAATGTGCCCTTGAAACAAAGAAGACCAACAGCCTCGTGGGCTGCATTAGGAGGAATGTTGCCAGCAAGTCAAGAGGGCTGTTTCTACAAAACCGTTTAGTTCACGCATATTTGAGTTAGAATTAATTGCTACAGCATGATTTTCCAAGAAAGTTTGTTCTGTGCATGATAACCAAGTCAAGTTTTCTATTGAGAATGTAAATGAAATAAATAGCGTAACGTGCTTACATGCAAATTAGAACATCAATAAGTGGATTTAAGGAGTTTTGTGTCAAAAGTCCTCCTTACCAGGTCAGGAGGCAATAATTTCAATTGCAATACAAGATGAGGACCTTCAGATTAAGGTGGAGGAACTTGAGAACTTTACTTAAATCTGAAGCTGCAGTGTTCCTAAGGAAACTGAGAATTTATCAAACATGTCTAGTCAGGATAATTTTTGTGTCATAGAACTTACATCCATTATGCAGTACGGTCACTGCAGAACAGTAAACTACTTCAAATTAAGTACACAGAAGTAAGCGAACAGAACTAAAAGTACTGATGCTGGACAACCAGGATAACACAGTTAATATATGATATAATGTAACCTCTGAAGATGACAAATATTTTTGAGCACAAGTAAACGTTTTAAGATCTGCGATTTTTCTAGACATTTTATTACTCAAAGCCAGTACCTAGTCAGAAAAGCAGCGAAACAGCAGTAATTTAAAATGTGACTTAAGCCCTGGTGCTTCTGCAGGATAAATTGAGACCTGATGAAGAAAACGGAAAGAACAATATATAATGAGAACAGCAATTGTTCTTGTCCAAGTATTATATTTATTCATTTTTCTTCTGTTTATCATGAGATTGTGGTATGTACAAAATGTTTTCTGAAGAGAGATGAAACAGAGACTGCATTCTGGAGTGTGGAGAGATATTATTATTTATTTACATTTACGAATATCTAAGATATTATATTTTTAGATATCTATACATACATGTGAACAAACAAAAATATGGAAAATTTCTATTCAAGAAATTAAAAATCTCAGACCAGCACTCCCATTCTTAATACTACAAATTCATGTTCTCTGTAGAAATTATAAGTCAATGAATGCATTTAACATTGTGACTTTCACTGACCTAAAGTTTCAGTTGCAGAGCTAAGTGATCACAACAAAGTTAGCAATAATTAGGGCTGGTTGGAAGGAAGAAGAAGGGATTGTCTGTTTTTTTCAAAAATATTTCAAAATTTTAAATACTGTTCTTTATTAAATAACTTCAGTAGTGTACATAGTAAAATAGAAAATATGTAAATACATTTTGTTATTCCAAAGTATGCAGTAGTGAGTCACTAATAACTGTATTTCTTAAAGCTGTCCCCGTGCCTCATTGTACTGAAGAAGGTAAGCTTGCCATTAGTAGAGACAATATTCATAAAACTCTAATAAGAATGAAATGCCAATACATGTTACTACAGCCTTTGACATGATGCATGATAAAGACCTCTGCACAGCTTTAAACTACGCTGAAAGACAATGCAAACTGAAACTGCAGAGTAGTCTCCAAGTGTCCTAAGGTATGTCTCTACCAGTAAGCTAAAAAGGTTCATGGCACAGGCTCTAGTACTGCTCCGTAGTAAAGCAGTATTGGAAGGCTGCAATAACATCTCCCAAGAGTCTTCTCTTCTCCAGGCTGAATAACCCAAACTCTCTCAGCCTGTCCTCACAGGAGAGGTGTTCCAGCCCTCTGATCATCTTCGTGGCCCTCCTCTGGACTTGCTCCAACAGGTCCACATCATTCTTATGTTGGGGGCTCCAGAGCTGGATGCAGTACTCCAGGTGGGGTCTCACCAGAGCGGAGTAGAGGCGTAGAATCACCTCCCTCGACCTGCTGGTCACACTTCTTCTGATGCAGCCAGGATGCAGTTGGCTTTCTGGGCTGCGAGCACACATTGCCAGCTCATGTTGAGCTTCTCATCCACCAACACCTCCAAGTCCTTCTCCTCAGGGCTGTTCTCAATCCATTCTCCACCCAGCCTGTATTTGTGCTTGGGATTGCCCTGACTCACATGCAGGACTTTGTACTTGGCCTTATTGAACCTCATGAGGTTCGCATGGGCCCGCATCTCAAGTCTGTCCAGGTCCCTCCAGATGGGATCTCTTCCTTCCAATGTGTCAACCACTCCACACGACTTGGTGTCATCGGCAAACTTGCTGAGAGTGCACTCAATCCCACTGTCTGTGTTGCCAACAAAGATGTTAAACAGCATTGGTCCCAGTACTGATCCCTGAGGAATACCACTCATCACTGGTCTCCACTTGGACATTGAGTCATTGAAGGCAACTCTTTGAGTGCAACCATCCAGCCAATTCCTCATCCACTGAGTGGTCCATCCATCAAATTTGTCTCTCCAATTTAAAGACCAAGATGTCATGCAGGACAGTGTCAAATACTTTGCAGAAGTCCAGGTAGATGACATCAGTTGCTCTTCCCTTACCCACCAATGCTGTAACCCTGTCATAGGAGGCCACCAAATTTGTCAGAGATGATTCGCCTTTAGTGAAGCCATGTTGGCTGTCACTGATCACTTCCTTATTTTCCATGTGCCCTAGCACAGTTTCCAGGAGGATCTGCTCCATGATCTTGCCGGGCACAGAGGTGAGACTGACTTGCCTGTAGTTCTCCAGGTCTTTTTTCCCTTTTTAAAAATGGGGGTTATGTTTCCCCTTTTCCAGTCAGCGGAAACTTCACCGGATTGTCATGACTTCTCAAATATGATTGATAATGGCTTGGCAACTTCATCTGACAGTTCCCTCAGGAACCACAGATGCATCTCATCAGGTCCCATGGACTTGTCCACCTTCAGGTTCCTTAGATGGTCCCGAACCTGATCTTCTCCTACAGTGGGTGGTTCATCTCCCTGAAAAATTTATATTCCTGACCAGATCAAGCCTGGTCCCACATCTTCTGATTCTGTTTGAAAGGAATCCAATTCCCAAGCTCCAAGACCACTCCACAATGAAAACAGTAAGTGAGGATTGGGAAACCTCCTGATCTACATTACTGTAGATAAACGTGTTTTATCTACACTATTTACATCATCTGTATTTTTGTATCTTCATAGTAGTGACGGCGGTTTAGGGATCCCTTCTGTCTCAAGCCTCTTCAAAGACAAGTAGTGTTCCATCTTTAAGTACTCACATTGGAGGTGATAGTAAGTCAATTACTTGTGAGGAACCACCTAGAAAAATATGACATGAAACAAAGAAACTCCTTGTTCTAGTTTCCATGAAAGCACCATGGAAGTAGCATTTATATAAACTGCAGTTTAGGAAAGCACTATTAGAGACATGTAGTGATTAATTCAGCCCTACCTGAAATGAACTACAATTTTTAAAATTTTCTTCTGATACATCTGATAAGGATGGTAGAGAGTAGTCATTATTACGTACTGAGATGGCTAGTCAGGGTGGAGAAAATATATGATGTGCCAAAGTACCTTTCCATGTGATTCATGCACATTTGTGCATCAAACATTTATCATGGAAGATCCTGTTAAGGGCTCAAGAAGTAGCCAGGTAGCTACTGCTTTTCTGTGACTTAGAAGCTGAACTATATAACGAGGAATACAATAATAAGAAATATTCTGGACTATATAAACATTTTCCTAAAGTTTTAAAATCATACCTGTGAAAAAAAGAAATAAAAAATTTTCACACATACCTGTGTGTCTTGCACACATGCATACACAATAAAAACAAAATGTAAGGATCATGCCGCTCTAAAGATATATTTGCTTCTTCCAATTGATTAGAAAAGGTCCTTAAGATGAGTGCTCCCTTAAGTCTCTTGTTATTACATCTTGGAAATATTTATATATGCTTAATTTAGGGGTTTTTTTTTATTATTTTTTCATAGAAACATATTTTCAATCCAAAGGCTTTGATATTAGTTATTTTTTAAACACTTACCTTCTATGAAAATTTGTCAAACATGATTTGAAAAAATTTCTTTCTAGCGTGTCGTTCTTTTTCTTTCAATCAGAAAACTATTTCCTAAAAAAACAGTATTTAAATTCATCTTTTCCACCTACATAAAACCACCTTATTTTTACAAGTATTACTCTGATGCTTCAATTTCATAGAAATATTGTATATATTACACATAGGATAAATTGTTTTGTCCTATAAAAACGAAATGGTTGCCATTTTATTCTTTCACATGACAGCATGGTCAGATAGCTGTTGAAGAGATGCTTACTCACAGAATTACAGAGAGAGGTGGGAGGATGAGAAGACCTTTATGGCGATGCTACTCTGTAAGTAGCTATGTGACATTGGAAACCTGCATTCTGGATGTACAGAAAAGTGTTTGTTGTATCCAAACATTGAACAATAGGTTTCTGGCAGGGCCCTGGAGCCATTCAAAATTGGCCAGCAGAACATTTGACAAGAACCAGAATGGGAAATAAAAATTCTAAATAAAAGAGAAGACCATTTTTGATGAAGGCCTGAATGTTTTGTCTTCGTAATTTCTATCTATGGCTTGTCCAGTGGTGCCTGCCAATTGAACCTAGAAGAGCACTAGATTTGCTGTGTACCCAAACTAATACATTTCCCCTCCGAACAGCTGATAAAACTACTGGGCTTCAAGAAGATGTGAAAACATAAATAGATTGCTTTAGTCTGATTGCTCTTTGCTTTCAGCCTCATTTCTGCTTGTGCAAGATGGCTGCAAAATGCTTGCAAAATTGAATTGTGGTTTTCTTATCACCACTCTGCATGGTGCAAATTATATGTTCGACTGTGGGTATTCAAAAAACTTTCAGATTAAGAAGTTTCAATTGTGTTGGAAAGCTTTTAAGTTTTTTTCTAACCTATGTATTTCATACTATACCAATAGGACCTTGAAATATTGTCCAGAAAGGGTGATTCCATGTTCTTCTTTGCTATTCCCAGCTGCCAAGGCTTCTGCAAGGCAGAAGGCCACAAATTAGTTAGGAGAAACAGGCTCCATTATAGTCAGAGGCAGATGGCAGGTAGTTTTAAAAGTCTCTAATACCTTTTTCTCCATGCTGTTCCCCCTAAGTCATCTAACGTGGAGAAGTACTTTTTTTTAGCTTTTGTATCTGAATATGTAGTTAGTAGATTTACTATACCTCAGCATCTTCTCCTCCTGCTTGCCTACTTGTACTGTCTGCGTCCAAAAGGTAATATTAGGAACACTCCCACAAAAAAACAACTTGATCAAAAGATTGACCTCATTTGCTGGAACATTTTGGGAAACAATATGAATCTGACTGATTAATTTATTTCATAACATTAGTTGTATTGCAACATACAAAGGTAGTTTTTAAACAACTTATTCTCTGCTGATTACTTGCTTTCTGTCCTGTCTCCTAATTGTTTTGTTCAGTTTTTGTTTGGATTTTTTATCATCACAGATTCTTTCCTTAGCAGCATAGATTCTTGATGTTATGATCACAATTCAGACAGCTTATTACAGAACTTGTTATATATAAACTATTATTATTTTTGTTTAAGGGAAAAAGAGATTTTTTTAAAATTACAATTATATTCAAATAGACCTTTAAACGAGGGAGTTTACAAATTTTGGGTCATTTAGAGTATATCTCTAGGGCAATATATTGTTGTAATATTTAAAATAATTTCTCTTTTAAATCAAATCAGAAATATTTTCCCAAATTTTTGACCATCCTCAACTGCTGATGTATTTGTATTATTGCCTAATAACTGATTGAAACTAAGATATAATGTTTTAAAAAGCATCTGTTACACTTGTTTATCCTATTTCTTTAAACAAGCAAATACGTTAGCTATCAAGGTTAATAAAATTTCTCACTTAGAGATGTGCTAGACAGATTACTGGTATCAGATTGCAGCAAAATGCTTTAGGGAAAACCCAGCAAACAAACACTATGTTCAGTACACATACAATGTGGCAACGTGCTATGGCCTACTTAACAAGAGAAGTGATTAGACACTGCAATAATCCCTTCTGGTCTTCCATCTATGGATGAGGAGTGTGTTTTCTACGGAAAAAAAGAGGAAAAATATAAAATTTCACACTTGACAAATGTTGTCTAAAGACTACAATTGGGTCAACTTTTTCCACTTCTTCTCTTGCCACTTCTTCTGCAGTTGCAGCAGTACTGTTCTGAAATGATTAAGCCAGACTCTGATTTACTTGCTGTTCCAAATACACCACCTAGTCCTAAATATTCCAGATGAGAAGCACTGCATTAGTAGTAATGCACTCCTCTCGTAAAACACTAGCAGGCCTGAAAGTGCCTCTGCTATCAGAAAGTTCTGATTACTGCTGAAAATGGTGACCACTGAGATCTACTGCAGATAACAGCTGAAGCTAGTGAACAGGTTCTGATCAGCAACAGAATATGGATACGGTAAGAGGAACATTTAACTATTTAATGACAGATAATCCTGTGTGGGGCGGACAAGTTAAGATATCAAAAAGTTAGTCCAAACCTTCATTCAGGAGAAAAAATAGTATCTAGAAAAGTATGCCTGAGTACACCTCCCCTAATTTTGGATATTTAATTGGAATTTAAATTAGGTACTTAGATTTTTCCAAAAATCAGCGGAGAGAGAAAGGTTCTCTTTGGTGGAGGTTATAAGTGAGATTTGCATGGCTGCACTTGCATCTTACATAACTGAGCTAGAAGCCTCTTGCATGAACCTTGACCTTCCAGATCTTTAGAGTAGATAATTAATATTAATGGAGAGCTTTATATTATACCTAGGAGAACATTTCCGTTCTGAGGAAGTTTCCAATAACGTACGTTTATTCAGCTGTCTAATTGCATGTCAAACAGACCATACTCATATGCCAATGAAATGAGATGCATTCTAAAAAAATATTTGAAATTGGAAAATTTTTATATTATTAGTGCCATCATATACACTGATGACATAAGAGCAGTCACACAAACTAAAATTCCCTAGGCTCACCATTGGTTTAGGCTTTTGTTAAGCTTGTTTCTAATATGAATGTTTTCCCTTCCAAGCTTTAGAAGCTGGGCATGCATCAAAAGATCTGTGGAAACTGCACAGTGCAGAGTGAAAAAATAATAAGCTTAACTGAAAAGAGCAGTCTACAGAATAGTTATATGCAAATGAAACTGTACATTCTGGGGATCATCAGAGGACTGACCAACTTAAAGCACTAAAGTGAATCCTCTGCAAAGAAAAGTGAGACAGTACTAACATCAATAGTTACTTATTTCTACTCTTTTTTAAAGAATGATTCAACTGTTTGATTTAGACACAAAGATGATTTTGCTGTCTCCATGAAAGATCCGCTGGTCAGATTAATATTCTAGTGCTTGAGTACTTTCGCACAGTACAAACATTTTATTTTCTATACATTTACAGAATAAATACATTGATTAGTCACAAATGCCTTGCATATTTCCTGCTCTCTTCCTCCTTCTGCAAAATGCATTTAATTATTCTTTGGCATGCACATTCATGGTAGGTTTTTTCCAGCATTCAAAGAATATTCTTTAAGTGATTAGTCGTCTTCTGATGAAAGGTCATGGCTGAGAAGTTCTCATTATATAAAAGAAACTAACAGAATGTGAAATGAACATACAGATGACATAATCCATATCATATACTGAAATCCAATTATCTGAAAAGGAGTAGGATGGTTGGGTAAACACCCAATTAAAAAATTGTTTTTCAAACTAGCAGTAAAATGGTCAAGAGTGCAGAATGTCAATCCCTTATTTGCCATAGGGGTTTTTAATTTCCTTCAGGAAAACATTTAGCTGAGACTTAACTGCAGCTACTTTAGCAGTCTAAAAGACATTTAACTGACATTAGTCGTCTTGGTTCCATCAGGGGCCATCACAGAGATATCTCCAAAAAACTACTCATTCTCTCATAAGATATATGCCCAAAATAACAGGATGAATCATAGCTGGTTGTGCCTCTTCTTTTCCATTAACTCTGGAGAAAGTCTAGGGAAATGGATTAAATTGGACAGTTCTATTTTTAGATGGCTAAAAACTGTCCAAATCCAATAAAAATAGTGACAGTTTATTATTTTGATTGTTTTCAGCATCAAAAAACGTGACGCCTTCCAGAACAGAAACCAAAAGAGCAAATAAAGCAAAATCACCTGAGATAGATACCTACATAAAGCTAAACACTAGGACAATGAAAATGATGAAAAACAGATGCCTCATTCACAGCTGGAATCTCCCGAGGTCATGATCCTTCTCCCAAACAACAAAAGATGGGGTTATCTTTCAAGAAAAGCCAAAGGGGATATCCATAGCAGCGATCATTGTTCATGCCTTGGCTTAGTGCCTGGCAGCAGGAAACAAGCCAATTTCTCGTTGGTGAATGCTCCAACCTGTAGGCTGCATTGGCTAGGGCTACACCCTTTCTCTGACCTAAGGTAGGCAGGAATTCATTTGGTAAGATTCTGAAAAGACATAAAGCGTAAATGGCTGCATAAATAATCAAGTAAGGCACTTAAAAGAGAGGAACTTCAAGTCCAGCTCTTGCTTCAAGGCATAGGAAGGAACTGAATGCTTGTGTCTCCAAGTACCCTTAAGAGGTGGGACACCACTACAGCTTCCTCCTAACAGCCTGTAGTTTTAGGTACTGCATAATGCTGTGACTCACTGACCTAAGCAACTTTTATCACCTTTTCAAAAGACAAACAAGAGCAAATACAACTCCTCTGTTTAAATTACACTTCGAGATGTGCAAACCCACTGCTCCCAGATCAGAAGTTACCCCACAGAAAGTGTGGGCCCTAATCCTTTGAAAACCATCAGATAAATTCCAAGACACAGCTTTTGGTCCTCAAGTCATCAAAGAAACAGTTAAAAAAAGAAATCAAACAAACTAAAAGAAGACTATCAGAGATTGTTATATATCATGCTGACACTTATTTCCATCACTATGAATGAACTGATGAAAATGTCAGCCTCAGACAGAACAGCAGTTAAGCAGTTATCAGAGTCCAGATCTTATCAGAAAGATTGAAATTGAATCTCAAACTGAGCATAAAAATAGTGTTAACCACTTACACAATATAACATAGTATTTCTTTATGTAATGACCGCACCAAAGCGAGCTTTCCAAAATTCCAGAACTGGAAGCACTTTACGTTAGTTATTTCATTTACATTCTCAACAGAAAACTTGACTTGGTCATCATGCACAGAACAAACTGTAGCTGTAGTGATCGTAACCAGAAGACTATTGTACTCTGAGGAGTTAGAGACCCACACTGCAGTTAACCTGAGCAGGCGCATGCCTGTGCTGTCCTACACCTATAGCTGTGCCACCAGGCCTGCGCTGCACTGCGCTGCGCTGTGCTGTGCTGTGCTGTGCGTACCCCTTGGCTGCAGGATAAGTTTAATCCACCCACGGGAACAAAGGAGCCTGTAGGCAGCTCCCACTCAGTCCCGCTGATTACACCACCTGCGTGTCCTTGCACTTATCTAAAAACACAGCAAGAAGTTCTCAAGTGAACATTCCTTTTTTTTTTTTTTTTACAGTAGAAATTATTAATAGAACTGTTTCAAGAAAATCCTGTCAGAGCTCAAAAGACCTTTTTTACAGTGTTAGCTCCAATAAATACCATTTTAAGTGTTTTTTTACAGTGTGAGTGCCCTTCTTATTACGATCATAATGAACCAGCACTTCCAGATGCAACACATTAACCAAGATTCCTTATGCTCCAGTCGAAATACCAGTCTTTAGACCTTGAAATGACAAACTTATTTCTACTAACATCTCTAGCGCTAATAATACTTTATCCAGAACACACCATTGTAAAGTCACCACTTTGTTTTCTGAAAAACCTTTAAGATCTGTCCTAAAATCCAAAGGTGAAAGTAGAAAATTTTGAGTAAGCTTCAGATGCAGTCCACACTTCTAACAATCACGATGCTTAAAAATCAGCTTAAGAGTGAACTGCCTGCCCAGTTTCTTGAAAGTACACAATCCCTAATATTTCCTTGTTCCTGGCACCATTTTTAAGAGCTTCATACCTAACATACCAAGCTCTTTCACATTTAACTTTTCTTACTTACTCACATGACCAGGAATTACAATCTTCACCTGATTTTTACATATAGTTAACAGAAGCATCTGCCTACAAGGATTACAGACCCTCATCTAAATCATTCCAAGTTTGTAATGACAGCTCATTTTAAGTGAGATCCAGGTCAGGGTGAAAATCCCAGAGACCACAGTGCAATCTACTCTCCTTTGAGCCATTCCAAACCTAGCTACTTAATTGGATAACAAAAAATATATATGTACTACATTCTTACACACTAACCTCCTTTTCTCAAGCAGTTCACAAGTCCTGGCAGCTGAAAATACATGTGTATTTGGGAAGAGCAGCAAAGTGTAAGAGAGTTAAGGTTTGAACATAAAAATTCTGAAGTCAAATTTGGTTCTTATATCTCGGTAAATTCCGACTAAGCCACAAACTCCAGGGAAATACTCCAGATGTCTAGTAAACAAAGATCAGGCACTGACACATAAAACTCTCTCCTAATAATTCCAGTGACTTCTATCCTCTCTAAAATGTGCAATGACTTAGGGGTTGGGAGAAGACTTAGGCACTTTCTTTTTTCCTGGAGTTGTGACTCCTACTGATCCATTTTCTTTTTTTAATTTATTTCATTTTTACCTGCTTTATAAACAGGTACAACAAATAATTAGTATTCTTTTTCTTAGCTTCTTAAAGATATATGCCCCTATCTTAAAAGAAACATATGGTCTATGAAAATGCTCTTCCCTCCTCTGCGTGGTAACTAAGCACACTGAAGGTGCTATCCTTGCCCTACGACAACACGGCTACAAGGCATCACGTTGCAATTGTGACTAGGGAACACCTGCAAGAGAAAAGACCATTATTTAGCTATCTGTGCTGGACTGGAAATTTAATGCTACATTTTTTTCATGACTACTTTTCCATCCAGTTCAAATTGCTTTTACAGATTGTGATACTCACTGAATTCCAAGTTTGTTTTCATAAAAATGTTGTTTTATAAAAGTTGGACAGTCAAAATAAAGAAGTATGAAATAAAGAAGGAAGAAAACCCACAGAATATAAAAACCACTAAAAGCCTTGAGCACTATCAAACCCCAGTTCCAGCGAACAGTAGATCTCTGTTAATTTTCCTAAATGACACATTCAAGAAACAAAAGCAAAATAAAAGGAATCATCAGTTCAGCATTTAAGAAAAACACATTTGATAGTATATTTTTAAATGAAATCTCCTCCTCCAATAAAAGTGCCATGTTGCAATCTTGTTAAGTCTATTCACAGTATACCAACTTGATCATCTCATTCTTCTCCTGCAAAAAACCCAGAGCACACATAATGACAGTGTAATCAACATTTAAATGAATTCACAAGACATTGTCTAATCTTGTAAAGACCAGGAAAGACGTAACAATAAGCAGCATAGAAACCCTCTTCACTATCCCGTATGGATGAGCTTCCTAAAAGTGACGATCTCAAAGACTGAAATGAAATTAATGAATAGAGAGATAATGGAGATAAACAGCATTTACAGCCTCATCCAGACTGATGCTGAGTCTCCTCATCTTCCGTATCACTCATTATAAGGTGAAGACACTTAGCAGGATTGGTATGTAAGATGATTACTCAATTTAATGTTTCATCCAAATCTTGTTATGTTTATTTCTATCTCATCACATAAGAGAACCTAGAACACACCTACTTTTCATTTTGAATATGAACTGCATTTATTTTTTTGAAAATGCATTTGTTCAAAACAATAAAGTTACAGATTTTGTAGCCTCATATTTTTATATGAAAAATGGATACATCAAAACTACTGATATAATTCATTCATCAAGATCCATGTAACTAAACTCTCTTCTAACCACACAAATAAAAATCCTTTAAGAAAAGGACAACACTTTGCATCAAAGCCCTGAAAACCCAGACAGTCTATCTGGTTGCACCAGAGAAAAGGATGCTAATCTAGCATTCAGGATCTTTATCATCCCTCAATGAAATACACAGAGCTACTAGTTCCATTTAGAGAGCAGCTAACTGCATTGCCTCGGAGGAGCAGTTTCTAGGAAGTCAAGTTTCAAGCTCTCTAGGACTCATAAATCAGTATCAACTCCTTATATTATACCCTGATATAAATGGGAAAAGCCCCTACACTGTCGTTCCCCTTCCCTACATGAAAAGTCTGTATAAAGAAAATATTCCACTTTAGCAACGTGCACTCTATGCAGTGACTGCCATTCTTCATGCTAACTAACATTATTTCCCTCTGGTCCCCTCAGAATTTATTTTCTTATCTGTAGTCTTACAGCTGAATTATAAATTCTCTGGAAGGAAATGTCTTTACTAACAACTTGTTCAGTACCTAAAATGAAATCAAGTTCCTATCCCATGACTGTTCCAAGCCCACAAGAGATTTGGAGAAGGCACACTTTTAAATCTTTACCTTAAAGTGACATATCTGTCACTTTAGCAACACAAAATAGACAAACATTGTTTTTCTTCCATTATAAAGAGAACTAAATCTTAGGCTGTATGTGGTGGCATAACACAAACACAACAGACTAGCTTATTCTAAAGTGTTTAGAACACAAAAGTGTTTCTCTCATGTAACACTCATTTTGCCTGTTGAAAACACATGGTGGTTAGGGATCCAAGAGAGATGGTTACCACATCATATACAGAATATTTGTAGACTATCTGGACTGAAGCCTTGTCCTAGGCAATACAAATTCCCAGCTAACCTTTGGAAGTCTAATCTTTTTGAAGCTCCATCAGTTTTACATAAGTGCATGGAATTTAGCAAGAGCAAGTGCTGGATTCTCCACCTGGGATGGGGTAATCCTGGTTACACAGATCAGGGGGACAAAAGGCTGAAAAACAGCCCTGCAGAAAGAGATCTGAGGTTTTGGGTTGATGGCAAGTTGAATACGAGTCAACAGCGTGCCCTGGCAGCCAAAGGGCCAACCAGGTCCTGGGGTGCACCAAGCACAGCATAGCCAGCCAGTCGAGAGAGACGATTGTTCCAGTCTATACTGGCGCAGCCCCACCTCAAGTACTATGCGTACCTCAATATAAGACGGACATCAAATTATTAGAGAGTGTCCAGAGGAGGGTGACCAAGATGATGAAAGGCCTCGAGGGCAAGACTTAGGAAGGAGCAGCTGAGGTCACTTGGTTTGTTCAGCTGGGAGAAGAGAAGGCTGAGGGGTGACCTCATCCCAGTCTACAACTTCCTCAAGGTGGGCAGCAGAGGGCAAGGTGCTGATCTCCTATCTCCGGTGACCAGCGATAGGACAAGAGGAAATGGAATGAAGCTGCGTCAGGGGAAGTTCAGACTGGACATTAGGAAAAGGTTCTTCACTGAGAGGGTGGTTGTTCACTAGAACAGGCTCTCCAGGGAAGCGGTCATGACACCAAGCCTGTCAGAGTTCAAGGAGTGTCTGGACGATGGTCTCAGTCATATGCTTTACTTTTAGGTAATCATGCAAGGAGCAGTGAGTTGGACTCAATGATCCTTATGGGTCCCTTCCAACTTGAGATATTCTGTGATTCTATGATTCAATTTCTACAGCTTTTTAATTTTTTCCTTTACACTGCTGCTACCAACTTCATGCTTTTTCTCCACGAAATGAAAAGCCAATATCTGTAATGAATTATATTATTAAACCAGGAGAGCTATTTGGAGAATAAATACATGTAGTATATGCTTAAGAACCATACTGAAAGCATCATAAATAACAAGCTGTATATTAGCATTGTGTAATCTATTGGTTTTATTAAATTCTGCTTAGACACTGAGAAAGAAGAGGCTAAACTAGCCAAAGAGGATTAACACCATAAGAAAGAAGAAAAAGGATTCATTTAAAAAGGCTTGGGAAAAAATGAAATTGTTTAAGAAAAGGATATGACTCCATAGTTTGGCAAGCTAATAGTCTGAATCACTGAAAAAGGAGAAGTAATGGGCTCCTTGGCTTGGAGTGCTACATCTGTTTAATTGACTATCCTCTGTCCTTTGTCCTTGCAAAATTTCTAAACACAGAATCAAATAGTTTCTAGCAGACAGCCAAGCTTATATATTCCTCAGAAGATCTCAGGTACCTTCGTGTGTTTTTACAGCTCATGCATACAAAAAGTGGCAATGCGGTTGGGAAAAGACAGCTCTGCACCAAATAACAGGTACTGTCTATCAGTGAATAGACAGGTTCATGGTTAAGGAGGATTCTGCTGTATATTATTCTGTTCATGTGGGATCAGCTTCCCCATTTCTTTGCCCAATTACTGTCTCCCATGAGCTGCGGGACTCCTACCTAAACTGTTCTTAGAAAGAAACACTGAAACATTGGTAGCTTCTTCCATGAATTTCATGCACTATGGCAGGGAGCTGATAGTTTGGTGAAGTTATAAATACATGCTATGCAAGAGCATCAGTGCTGGCTTATACGTGCTGGGTTCTTGTAACATTTGTGGCTAATACTGATTTGATAGACAATATTTGTGATTCTCATATAGTACAGTGATTGATGCATAAATAAGCTCAGATCAGCAGCTACAAAGATTTTTGACACTAACTCTCCACTTAGTTGGTATTGGCCTCATTAATGTCTATATGACTTTCTTATCAAGTCATATTGCAACAGTAATTTATGTGTAACAAGTTTATCATGGTATTTGTTTTCTCTGATTCACTGTTTCTCCCACTTGATCTGTTTCTGCTAACTGGATATGATAAGAAAGTACTTAGTCCTATGCAGTGCTTTTATCAATATTCACAAAATGTTTTACAAAGAAGGTTTAGTATTGTGATCTCCATTGCTATCAACGGAGAAACTTAGGCACAGAAAGGTCAAGTGCCTTTTAAAGTATATTCAGCACACAAATCACAGAGCTAAGCTAACAGGACTCTTGAGTCTCAGGCCTGTACTATATTAATACAGCTACGTTCCCTCCCCTAGAGACAGAAAAAGCCAAAATCAGGTGGCTAATTACAAGTAACCACAGAAAACCAATAATCCTTGAATAATCCAGTTTCAAAACCCCTGAATTATTAGATTCATAGATCCCTTGTAAGCCTCTGAAGTAATTAAAGCCTGACTGAGGAGCTAAGCGATCTTTAGCTCAAATCCTATGAATAGATTAGCTTGCGAACATAATGTATGCTGACTATTAATGTGCTATTTTGCTCTATAAGCAGCAAGTGTAATTCAGCAAAACCCTACCCAAACTGTACATATAATAGACTCACATCATCTTTACAAAGCTAAAACTAATGTTAGGAGAAAGCATCAAGAAATATGATTTTATCTCATCTTATACCACTGACAACATGAGATGCTCTAACTGACAGAACACAGCCAGATACTTCGTCTCCAAGGGATGCAGATCTGTGAATCTTTCCACAAACAATGAAATGGAGCAGTCTGATGAGGGCAGTCTAGTAACAGCAGTATGAACTGTTACTCTTCCACCATATGTAAACATTTGAAAAGAAATCCTACAATGTAAGGTTTTCTAGAATTCTTATACTATTGTTAATTTTGTATGCTTTAACACAAAATATCCTGAATTCTCCTCTTGGAAATGTACTATAGTTTCTAGAGTAAGTAAAATGTCCTTGAAGTTACCTGGAATCTCTCCATTGACCATGCAGGGAGCAGAGGCAAACAGACTTGTATTTAAACTGCATGTGTTGAACAACAAAATGCATAGGAAGCACTTCTTTAACAACAGGGTGGTCAAGCACTGGAACAGGCTTCCTAGAGAGATGGTTGATGGCCCAAGCCTGTCGGTGTTTAAGAGGTATTTGGACAATGTCCTTAATAATATGCTTTAACTTTTGGTTAGCCCTTAATTGGTCAGGCAGTTGGACCAGATGATCATTTTAGGTCCCTTCAAATGGAAATATTCCTATTCTATTCTATTCTATTCTATTCTATTCTATTCTATTCTATTCTACTCAAAATATTTATATCACAATCACTGGTCACTATTTAAAAGGAATGTTCGTTAACTTGTCCCTGTGTCTCAGTTCATTAAAACCCTCAGCACTTCATCAGAGAATAAAAGATTGTTTTTCTTAAGTGAAATTGGACTAAACCTAAGAAATCATTTTTAATAGTCACAGTCACTGGATTTCTGTCAGTCACCAAGACTAGAGCATCCCTTTGAGCCATTAAGTACAACTCAGCTTAAGTGTGAATTTGATGTAATGCAGAAAGAACAACATCCATCTCTGCACACATTCTTCATCTTTTGTTCTATTTTCTGCACCCCTTTTCTGTAGGTTTTTAATGCACATTTGGAAAGAAATTACATCTATCAGCATGTCTGTCCAGAAAAGACATCATTTTTAACAAGACTATGAGGCTAGAGCAAATTTGGGCCACAGCATAAACAGACCAGTGTTTGGGTTTGTCACATCTCTTCCTCATGAGGAATCCTTTTTGCTGAGGATTTGTTACAGAGCATTCACCACACAGAACCCAGGACCTGAGACATTAATGAGTAGCAGCACCAGCCTACATTACTAACTGCAGTACACACGATGAGTGCTTTAGGAAAGGTGGGAATGTGTATTGATCTCAAGCTTATCTTCCCACCTGCCCAGCTCTGCAACTTCACACTCCATGGGGACGCACCTTTCATATTCCTTCCTCCCCTCCCAAGAGACCCTGATGCCAAACAGGAACAACAGGGTCCACCTCCCCAAGAAAGGGGGAAGAAAAGTCAAAAGCTAAGTCTCACAAAAGTGCAGCAGAAGGCCATCACGGCTACAGATTCTGTTCTGAGCACGTGCTCCACCTCTGTATTGTGATGCCTCTTCAGTGAAATAAACCAGTTATGCAAGAAGTTCACTTTACATATTGGCCTCGACGTTCTGATTCCAAATGGCTTCATCACTTCTCTAGTCACAAATGCTATATCCTCTCGTGCCTTCTCTTTGCCATTCTAAATATCCCCAAACTTTTTGTTCCTTTTCCTTTTGGAGTCCTGAGAGTATTTCCTAATTTTTGGTAGCATTAAGACTAGTCAGGTGTACTTTCATATTATGAGTTTATTTAAGCAACCTGTCTCCTCTTCTAGAGAGCAAAAGAGGGGGGAAAAATTCTCATTTCTAAGCATATAATGCAAACATTATGTAGTTCAAATTTTAAAATTCAAAACCCTATTTCAATTATCACAATTCTTCAAAGAGTTCTTCATGCCTATGTAAGAAACTAACACTTCTGGCCCTGAAAATATGCAGGTGATGAAGTATTTCTAAATCTCCATTAGAAGCTTAGATCACAAAGGCAGTTTAATGAAAGACTAGAATTAACCTGGCTGAAATGCAAAATTATACTAGAAGACTCTTTATATTACACTAACAATGAGGTGAGATTATATAAGCTTTTGAGGTAGCATACTGTTGGGTCCAATTTTTCAGCTGTGCCTTGCAAAGATGAGAAGAAAAACCTAACTATTGTATCTCTGGTGCACTGCTAAGAAGCGCAGCATACATATAGTTAAAGTGAATAGGAACAATAGGTCAGCATGATGGAACTTGTGGGGACAAAAAAGCTAGGAAATGTGGAGGTCTACAAAACACTAATATATATATATATATGTAAAAATATATATATATCATCCCTTAAATGATCTTTGGACTCATGCCTTGCATTTTAAAAAAAGGAAAAAAAAAGAAAGAAAGAAACAAAAAAAGGAAACCAGATCTTTGGCAAAATAGGAGAGCAACATAAAAGTAGAGATAGAATTTGCAACTGCGCTAATTTGAATCAAACCCTGGAAAGCTTCAAAAGGTTCCAAGAACTAAACTTTATAGAACTTTAGTGTAGAAATTCAACAATAATCTGACATCTGCTTCTTTCTTCTGACACTTACTGTTACACCTTCAGATGTACATCCCATATATTCAGTTAACACCAAGAGATGAGAGAAAATTTAAGCCAACTGACCTCTATCACCTCAAAAGATTTCTCACTAAGTCATCCTATTATCTCCCAATAATCCTATAAAGCATCTCATGAAAACTGGGAACATCACTCACTTATTTGCAATACAAGAAGCAAGTTACTACACAAGACAAGGCTGGCGATTCATCTAGTCCAGCACCATGCTGCTGACAACGGTCAGGTTCACCTTCCTGTAAGAGGAAATTCTGCTTCTAACATGTACAGAATATAATGTCTACATGGAGGCCTCTCCATAGCCATCATAAGTTAAGGATAGGCTTATCTTGTAAATCATGAGGTTTTATAAGTGTAATTTTATATTTATTCTGCCTAGAAGTTACTGTTTACATTTTCCATCTAAAGAAACAATCATACTTTCAATTTTACCCAGCTTTCAACCTCCTTGATTCCTTGCTGAAGCAAGTTGAATGGATTTGTCATGTGCTATCTAAGAAAATGATGATTTTATCAATTTTGAGGGTTTTTTTCATTTTTGTTAAACATTTGTTCATTTTTTAATTATTAGCAAGGAAAGAGGAAGCTACAATACATCTACACAAAAAATGTTATCTTTATGCCGCTGCTGTGCTTTCCACCATCTAAACTCTCTACAGTACAAGTCTGTCCATCTTTGGTCAATGCACTGCCCACCTTTTCTCTCTGCTTATCTGTAATACATGACGAGCCCAGATCCACAAAAATATACATGCAACTATTGTCCTACTTGGATGTTAAATACTCATTTATCTAATAGGAAATAGAAACCAAAACATTTAAAGATTTGATTCTTTGTATTTTAGAAGCTCAAGGAAAAAAATATTCATAATTACATTTGTAATTCATCCTATTGAATGCAATTTGAAAGAGGTATCTGAGTTACAAACTGTAAATTCAAAGAAATAAAAAGAAACCAACTGCTAATAACAATGAACAGCCTGGAGCAATCAATGATTTTTTTAATGACAAATAGTGTGAGTCTAACTATAATTTTAATCCCTCTGTCATATCTTTCTTTCATATTTAATAGATTAGGACCATTTGCTGCTGTTTTTTAGTTACAGCTCTAAAGATATATTAGGATATGACATACCCAAGAAGCCATACTTTTAAATAAAACTTCTTCATCTTGTAAATAGTCTTTAGAATTTCTGGCTTTAATCATCAGTTTAATGAAGTCTAATGGATCTGTTATTATCCTTTTCCTTTAATGTGGTGATGAGAATAAAAATATAATTAAGGCTGTTTGAAATAAAGGAACAAAAGATGAAGACAAGGGAGAAAAAGAGATAGATACAGCAATACTACATCAATGAGAGGTCAAACAAGCTGCAAATAGCTTTTCTATAGGCAGCCACTCTAAAACATACTCATATAAATCCAAAGCTTATTCATAAACCTGAAGCCTTCTAAACTTGTTACAGAAATGCCTTATGCCCCATTGTGTTATGAACAAAACAAAACAAGTCTGAGTGAACTTGGTGCATCAAAATTCATTTTTAAAAGAAAATCAAGCCATATTTTACTAAAAGCAAGTTGTCCGTATGAAGGAATAATTGAGGAGATGATGTGCACGTTTTGCATATTGTGATTTGTGTTTTATCTACATTAAGGTGACTGTAAAGGCAAAATAAAGTCTGATTAGTTTCCAGTAAGATGAAGAGAACACTAAATTTATGTTAAATATCTACTTTCAAGAAGCTTCTTGTCTGATTTTTTTTACTTTTCTATAGTTTTGCTTTGTTACAGATGTATTAGGTAGAGGACAAATTCTTAATTTGAAGAAAAATGATGAATAAGATAAGAACACATAAATAACCCATGCTTTATAAGCAACAAAATGATTATTTGTAGTATCAGTATTTTCCTTGGAAGTTATCCTAAACTCAGAAGTTTCTACATTATACATTTCAAGGCAATATATCAAAATACTTTTCCTCTTGTCCTAAAACAAAAAAGGAAAAAGCATCTAATTTTAAATTCTGTTTGGATTTTTATGGCAAATGGGAAATCAAATTTCTTGGATCTCTAACACAAATAGATAAACAAAGTCTTCAATTTTATTTTTCACATTCTTGGATAAGGAAAAAGTGTATAAACTATTTAATAAACAGCATGATCTTTATTTCCCTTTCTCATCTAACAGTAGAAAAAAGTCATATAACTTGTATTATACATTTCTCAATAAAAGAAATAATCAGTTTTATCACAAGGTTATGCCTTCCCATCATAGCAGTACAGCTTAAAAAAACCCTGAAAAGTCATATTATGCCCTCTTTGTTTCTCAATTTAAATATAATAATCAATGGTTTTATAACTTAACCTCTTACAGTAAAGTTATTTGGCATTCTTTCAGCACACTCAAAAATGAGCATGCGTTTAGAAAACAGTGACAGAAAAAAACATGGGGTTTGTAAGTGAAGCAACAAGGGGACAAGATTAAGTCATTTTACTTTGATAGATGATATGAACCTGTTCAGGAGCTGCGTGGGAAAGCTTATCTTAATGGGTTTCTCCTTGGACACTTTTAGCTGCACTGCTTCTTAAAGAGAAGACAGTATCTGGAGGTAGATCAGGAGGTAGATTCATCTTGGCTATTGTATTATTTCAGCTCATCGATGAGATCAATGAAATGCATGAGAGAGATTTATTTAGTCTTTTATACTACGAAAAAGCAAAAGCTACCCAACTCCCCACATTATTTCCTCTCTACACCACCTCTTGAATCTCTTCTTAGATTTTTGCAATGCATGCTACTCCTTTAGTTATTAATTCCTTTGGCTTATCATTTCCACTACAGAGGATCTACACTTTTCCTTGAAGCCTAAGGGAATTTTGCCGATGGAGTACAACTTAAAGTGCTGAGCAAAATGAGCAATGAACCTAGAGTAATCTTTGCACACAACTGAGTCACCTCATTTTTTTTCTAAAATGTGTGAGTTTGAAATAAGATAATGCCATTTAGATTTCTACTCCATGCTTCATAAGCAGTTGAAAATAGCATATTTTTTGTCAGAAACAGAAAATGAGTATGCAATGAATACTGTTTTTCAGGAAAACATTGGTAAAATTTTTCAACTTGTTTTCCCTTCTAATACACAGAGAACTGAATTTCATCCATACTTTTTTTCCATTGTCATATATACCTAAGCTCAATACAGTACCAAAATAATTTTTCTATGCCTTTTCCTGTTTCTCCTTTTGATGGAATAGTGGTATAAAGGAGAGCATCAAGGTGGACAATTTTGAATAATTTATTCATAACTTCTTGGTTCCTATGAGTTGAGTACCTGGCATCACAGCATGACTCTTGGGTTGTCCTATATATGCAAGGATAATGGTAATTAGACATTTTGGAAAGAATAAAAAGTTAAGCAACTCCTCCTTCCCTCCCTTTCACACAACAGTTGGAGCCAAATGGCTGTTCAAGCTTGTTATGCACAATCCTGTTGTTATAGGGAGAACTATTCCATAAGAAGATTAGATACTAGCTTAAGCTGCCTTGGTACAACTGAATAAGCATGAGCCTGCAGATATACAAATGCTAAATCCACTGGCATTATCATTTCTTAAGCATTCAGAAACCTCCAAGCTTTTCTAGGTGGTAAAGCATCCGACTACACATAAGTCTATTTCACAGACATACTAAATCTGTTTATTTAGAATAGAAGCAGCATTGTTCAAGTTAAGTTATAGTGTAATAAACAGATTAGGGCATTAGGCAACAGAATTATTAAAAGTGCAAGATTCTCAAAGTGAAGGGAAAGAAATGAATGTCAAATCCTCTATTTCAAACAAAAAAAGCAATGAAATTTAAATTAAATCTAGCTCAAAATAATTTACCTTTTGGCATCATACATCAGTATTTTAAGTACCGGTTCAGAAAGTAAATAACACTCCAGGTTGAATGAAAAATTACCCTGTCTCTTTTGATTCAGTGTGAATTTTCAAATTTAAAGTAACCTGTAGTAATTTATTTAGGGCACCTTGTTAAAGTACTGTTTGTAACACAAAAGTAGACACAGTAACTTCCAAGATTTTAAACTGCTCCTGGAAACCTGGCTACATTTTATCTTCTTTCTATTTTTCTCAATGGCTTATGGCAATTTGACAATAATGCAAGTGGGCTATATGTAACATTTTCTTTCACCTGCAAAGGTAAAATTCGCAGTGAAAAGGCTCATTTACTACCCCTCTCCATCAGAGCTTAACTAACAGGAGGATAGGTCCTATGCTGGACCCTGACACAGAACTCTCTTACTGTTAGTACACCAATCGCTATTATAAAGCAAAATCCTGTATCAAAAGTCAAAAAAAGTCAGTGATCCTTCCTGAGTAGAAAGCTTCTTTATGATAATATAAAGCTGGCTATAGCTGTGTTTCTGGCAGTATGTATCAGTATTTTCCATACCAAAGTACTAAGCACTCCTAAATTGTCTTTGAAGTGGTTCAATTTTTCATAGGAACAGATTTTGCAGATACCACCAGAAACTGCAGAAACAAGGTTGGGGGTGGAAATGTGGGTTGCTTTCAAAAAGTTATTAAAATTTAGTTATTTATAGTTTCTTTAAATCAAAGGGACTTTATAGTTGCCCTGCTTAGATTTAGAATATTGTGTGAAATAAAAAATAAATAGTAAATTTTCTTACTTTTAAACACCACTGACCTAAGTTTCTATCACTTTCTAAACTTGACCAATATTAAAAACTGAATTAAATGTTGAGAAACCAAAAGATAGTCAGTTTACAACAGAAGACCTAAACACAAGAAGCTCAGGCATCCTGTTTAAGCTCTTTTAAGAGAATACAATTTGCTGGTAGGTGTATATCTCAGGAATACATCTATCCCCATCTCTAGTCAAGAAAGAGCTAAAGAGTGAGCTACCTTTGTGGCAACGGTAAAAGTATCAGACCTTAAGAAATTGAACAAAACAAACTGGTGAATATTCATGGGAAACAAGTACAGGTCGTCTTCTCCTAGTTGCACAATCATGCAAATGGCTTAGAGATAAGTGTTCAAACCACATTTTAACTCAAAATTAGCTCTTTGTTATATTTAGGCTGTGTGCTTGTCCTAACAGAAATGGGGGAACACCACAATGTGCTCTTCAGATAACATGGAAGTCAGAAAACCCAAATACATATGAAAAGTTATTGCCTTGGGTTATCTACTGTGGACACAGATGCTTGGGATAAATAAATCATGCTAACAGACTCCGGACTGCAGAAAACGACCAGGCTTGCATGTTCTGCCACTGTCAGAGACAGAATACTCGACTAATTGGACCTTTGGTCTCTCTCAGGAGTATTTCTTATATTGTTACCTCTGAGTTCAATATTCAAGTGTTAGATCAAATGAGAACATTATCTTCTAGGTTTGAATACTCTATGGCATTCTATACCACTTCAGTATTTCCAGCACCTTTGAAGGAATAGAATGAACTGATTGATGGTGTTTCAGACATTTCAGACAAATCTGGGGAATTCAGAGATAACTATAGTAGGATTTTTCTTTTCTTTTCTTTTCTTTTAATTTTTATTTTTAGTCAGTTCTTTTCTGGAAGACTTCTGTGTGGAGTTTTCATTGAACTACTACTATGCCAGGAAGTCAGGGAGCATGCTTGTCATTCAAGGATTTGCTGTCCCCAACCCCTCTAATCCAGAGCATCAACAAACACGTTTAGCATTCGATTTGCCAACTCTACCTTATCTTGCACATAAGACAGAATACCTACAACCGGAGAATGAAATATCTCTATATTAAGTTGTACTAATTCCTCCTCTTCTTCTGATGCTAGCCCTGTGGTTTCACTTCATTTATTCTTCTCTTTAACTCATTGCTCTGTGAGGTGGGAAACTTCTGCCTACTGTTGACAGTAATAGTTGCTGGGAAACACACTGTAGCAAACAATCGCTATTTCAGTTTTCAAAAATGGAGCTTGAGAAGAAAATTTGACAACCAAACAGCAAAATATTACTTTGGTCTAGACCCAAATTCCAAAGAGAAGACATATTTATACCAACAGTTGCAGTTGTTCTTGTAAGATTTGTGGATTTGCTTGTTTGGTTTTTGTTACATCAGCAGTGTTTTACCACGCTATTTAATGAAACGCAACTAGCAGCGTAAAGACCCCTTCAGAGAGAAAGCAGGCTTAGCATAAATATAACTTCTTAATTTGTCTGTCTATGCAGTTCGCTGATACGCTATGAGATTCAGTCTGCTACTGTGCACTACTTTTCTCCCTCTTGCTTACGTGTCTGTCATACCATCTTTCAAAAACAACCTCGTTTTTCATAAATCAGGCTGGGTCTACTTGAAGTCAGCATTTACTTGCTTGTAAAGAACTAGCTTACACAGACTTTATTGGTTTACATTTGAATTACCTTGAGACAGTATAAAGGGCAGAATTATGCAGTGTTTAATGCTATACAAAATTTTGTGTTGTATCTTTCACATGAATATTTTATCCCAAATCCTTTAAAGGGAAAAACAAGACATAGAAAGACTAAGTAAGTGAACAGAACTGATAAAAGAAACTAAAAGGTTAAGGCAATGGAAAAAAACTAGCTTGGAAAAAAAAAAGGTATCTATTTCAGTGTGCAAATGTGAAAAAAATTTTGGAATACACCCTGTTCCTTTCAGACAGTTGAATGCTTTCCTTGATCATGGCAGCAACACATTTGAGCAATATGACCCACTGTTTATTGCTAATAACTAAAGATAGAAAGGGGCAAGATTTCTTGCTGACTAGTACAACAAGACCAAGCTTTTCAAAAGAGATGCAGATGACCCAAAACTGGGAGGAGTGGTTGATATGCCAGAGGGTCCTGCTGCCATCCAGACAGACCTCAATAGCCTGGAGAAATGGCCTGAGAGGAACCTCACGAAGTTCAACACGAAGTGCACCAGTATATGCTCTGCACTGATCAGCTGGAAAGCAGCTTGGCAGAAAAGGACCTAGGGGTCCTGGTAGGCAACAACCTGACCATAAGCCAGCAGTGCATCCTTGCAGCAAAGAGGGCTACTGGTATCCTGCATTGCCAGCAGGTCAAGGGAGGCGATCCTTCCTCTCTACTCAGCACTGGTAAGGTCACACTCGGAGTACTGTGTCCAGTTCTGGGCTCCTCAGTATAAGTCATGAACATACTGGAGAGAGTCCAACAAAGGGCCACGAAGATGATGAAGGGACTGGAGCATCTCTCCTATGAGGAAAGGCTGAGAGAGCTGGGACTGTTCAGCCCAGAGCAGAGAAGGCTCAAGGAAGATCTCATCAATACATACAAATACCTGAAGGGAGGGTCTAAAGCAGACAGAGCGAGGCTCCTTTCAGTGGTGCCCAGTGGCAGGACCAGAGGCAAGGGGCACAAACACAGGAAGTTCCCTCTAAACATTTTTTACTGTGAGGGTGACTGAGCACTGGCACAGGCTGCCCAGAGAGGTTGTGGAGTCTCCCTCCTTGAAGATAGTCAAAAAACATCTGGATGTAATCATGGGCACCCAGCTCTGGGTGATCCTGCTTGAGCAGGGGTGTTGGACCAGATGTGCCCAGAGGGCCCTTCCAACATCAACCATTCTGTGATTCTATGATTCTGTAACAGAGACTGGCATCATATATGACTGAAGCCCAGTGAAGGTACAGAACTCAACAAAAGGGTTCAAAGCAGAACAAAAAGTAAGGTGGCAGCATCCTATATAGAATCAAATAGAAACATTAATTGCATCAGGCTTAGCTTTAGCTGATACTATTAATCTTCCACCTAAATGAACATTAAATCCAATAAAATAAAAGTCTTTACCATGCACCAATACCAACACACTTACTTGTTGGGTAATACATGATTTATGTGCGAACTTTGCTGATACAAATGCCTTGATATAAACACTAACATAAATGTCCTGCTTGGCATATTCATAGGAAATTGCTAAACCTGTGAAGTATATTGATTTATCTTTTATCACATTGTTTCTCCATTTAGACACAAACAAGGGATCAAGGGTCTTTTCTGTTTAAATTAGTCTCTGTACTTCATAACATTAACATTATTAGACTGGCTGACAACTAACACTACTGCTACGGACTTCATTATAACTAGAAGAAAGGTAGGGCTGAGGAAAATAATAGACAATTATAGATAATAGACAAAGATATTTTTTTCTCTCACTTCAGCCATCTGAAGCTCTCCCAGCAAAAAATCCTAAGTAAGGCTCATCCAGTCGCAACAAGAGATACTCACTGTTAACTCTACATTCTGCTAGTTGATTAAACAGGTAGTTGTGACTAAAGAGTCATTTACACTAGGAAGACAGAAGCATATAAAATGATCAAGGTAATGATAGCCCATTATTTAGAATCCCCCACAAAATCAAGATACAGGTAGCTTCATATTATGAATCTTTTGCAGTGCTTTTAACAGCACCTGGATAAGGAGCAGATGTGAAGATAAAACATTATTCCATTATGCTTTATGATCATAAATCTCATTTGGGTGTTTCCACTCTCATTTAATTTTATATCAGTTCAGGCAACGGGGCTATGTGTTTCCATGAGCTGCATTCCATTCACCAGACAATCTTCAGGAGGGAAATACTGTCAGTGTTTCAAAAGAGTTATCGCTATGACAAGGGTAATTATGGTTTGGGGAGTAAAGTAACACAGCTCTGGTTCATGGGCAGCAGAGAGACTTAAGTTATAATATATGTGGTGTGGTGTGTTATTCTGTATTATTAGCCCTGCATGGCATTGTTAAAGAGAAATGGTGGCAAGTCAGGACTAATATAACAGGAACTAGAGTATTTGTAATTCCCTCCTCAACATCTGTTGCATAAAATGTAATTTGCTCATTTGTGCAAGCTGTGCTTCTTTAGAAGCAATCTCCAAACCCTTTTTTGGATGTACCTGCCCCAATTTGTACAATTTGAATGTGGCCCAAAATAGCTGCATTTCAATTTCACATAATTTGCGAATGCTCAGTGAGCAACCTGTTTATTTAAATTACATCAAAAACAAAGCAACACAGGGGTATGAGTGACCGGAGAGTCAGAAAGGAAGAATTCAAAGAGGGATTGTTTTTTTGTTTTTTCAAGAGGCAGAGCTCTCAGATCACCAGGAAGAATATTAAGGAAAGTAGTTAATATGTAGTTAAAGGAATCGTAATGCACATGAACATATGTTGTTTTACCTAATTTTGATCAACTTAAAAAGTAAAAATGTCTTTATTCTTTCAGTTGCGTTTAACACACCATCTGGTTTAATTATTCCTTAGGTAGCACGCTATAAAGTTAATAGTAACAGTATTGTTAAGCCAATCAGAAAAAGCGTTTCTGATGTGATTTTTCACCAAGGATGTTTCTCTTAAACCCATTGACTATGAGGTCAATGTAATAAGCTTCCACATAAGTATTACGTTACTGCCAGCGTTTGGCAGATGTTAACTCAGAATTGTCACCTCTAGATTGACTCAAATCTGCTTACTCAGTGAAAGAATTTAGTCATAATCTAAAGTGCTCCTTTAACTCAAAGTTTTGGGCAGAATTTTAATTTTAGAATTATTTAAATAGTTTTAAAATAGTTAAGAATATATCACGGCATTTAAAAACACAAGATCTTACAGGTTTGTCTGTTATAAGGAAATAAATTGCAGTTTATGAGAGTCGTGTTGATTAAAGAGTCAACATACTAAAGTCAATCTCAGTCCTCATTTCAGCAAGGAAAGGTATGCCCAGCGAGACTTCTGAAATCCACTGCTTTGATCAACTAGGCAAGTGAAATATGGAGTGTTCATTATTCATTATAATACCAGAGGGAAGGTAGGGAAGGTAGGGATTTAGGGGTTCCCTTCAACATCTTTGAGTTGAAAAGTGATTTCAAGCAGTTTTGCATAATCCCAATTTTAGAGAGTCCTAGTGAAATTCACCACTCCACTCGTGCTCACTTTCAACAGGACCTAATTTTTTAAAATCCTAGCTAGAAACTACTTTGTGTTGTTTATATTTAAAACTATTATTAAAAAAAGAAAAAAAAAAAAGAATGCTGTAACAAATTCTTACAGAACTGAACATTTCTTATAGCCCTAAAAAAAAATCTGTTTCCCTGAAGGTGTTTCTGAACTGAAAGAGGGGAAACAAAAAAAACACCAACAAATCTCTAGAACAGAATTTCATCTCAATGGGTGCATAAGAAATACTTTATGAAACACACAACATACTGTCCTGAATTTGACAAAGAAAGGAAGACGATTTAGACTACACTATTGGTAGGGGAGTGCTTGATATTCTCATCATCATAACATACATATTTGTATTCTCAAATGTAGTATTATAGGTTCTCATTGTCTGTGAATTAAGAGAGAAGAAAGTGGACTAAAGCCTTATGAGTCATACTGAAAAAAAATAATCAATTCACTTGAAGCAAACAGGTGTTTTCCTGATTCTTAGGCTTCATTGTCTACTGCAGCTGGATACAATTTATGGCGTAATACTTCTATTCTAAATTAGACCAGTCACAGCGGTGTCTGGTGACCCCATGAAATACAGGAGGCAAAAAAAAACCCCTAATTTCTCAACACCCATACTAAATGGAGTTAATGGAAATCATTTGTGGCTTACTAACTGCTTACAAATCTCATCCAACCCAGCACTCCC
The DNA here is from genome assembly GCA_017639485.1 of Pluvialis apricaria. NCBI lineage: Eukaryota > Metazoa > Chordata > Aves > Charadriiformes > Charadriidae > Pluvialis > Pluvialis apricaria. Next base: position 203,618,269 of record CM030007.1, read on the forward strand.
TGAGCAGAAAACAGGTGGAGGACAGAAGGCCTTTAGGGACAAGTGTCATATAACCTTGTGCTGTCCTTAAACTTCCTTAGGTATCCATTTACCGCTACTGCTTTGACTATCAGGCTGAATGACTTGTTATAACCAAGTAAATTTGTTCTTTGAACTAAATAGACCTGTAACCCATAAATGATAAACAATATCAGACAACTTTGGGTACTTGAATGTGCTTTCCCAACAGAACAAATGTTACCCAAAAGATGGGGATCTCTCCCAGGACTCATTTTGGGAAGTCCTGAGGGTAAGTACATTTCCACTGGACATACAATATTGATGAGTAGAAGAGACTCCATCTGTAAGTTGAAACTTGAACTTAAAAAGCCTTATCAACCAGTTCAAACGAGCTAAGCAACATGTAAGAGCTTTCAGTAGATGAAGACAGTAATTCATAGGCATTCCACAATTTTAATGCAGACTTTAATCAGAAAGTGTAACCTCTCCCTTATCCCAGCTGCATGTTCCTACACACACCCTTATGCCAGCTATAGCACTCAAGGAAGCTATCTGTCTGAAAAGCAATTTGACCAAAAGAGGAAGAAGGAGAAAAAAAAAATATTGTTGGATGGGAATCACTTTCATGATCTGGCTTTCAATGTGGTAGAAGCTCAAAGCCATGGTGACTTGAAGTGATTGGGAACCACTAGCTCAAGGGCTGTAAAATATTATTCTTCTCTTCAGATACTGCAGTTTGTTCTAATTTGTACCAAGCAAACAAAAATACCCAGGTATAGGAACATTTAATAGACGTTGCTGGCTGGCAATTCTACTGTGTATGACCACCTACACCATGAATCACTGCCAATCAGTACTGGCGGTGGTTTTGAGTCTGTTATAGAATGTCTTCTGCTTCAAGGGAATGGCAGCCTGTTCACGTTCCACCCTCTCAAATACAAATAATACGTGACCTAAAAGTAACTTATTCATAACCAGTCTCCCTCACTGGCTTGTCCACAAGGGGCACAACCCACAGTTTGGGAAGCACATTGTTAGGGTAATTTTCAAGGCTATGGTTCTGATGAGACGCTGCACAACTTTGGCACATAATAGCTTAAATTAAAAGTGAGCAGCTGAGGGATATAATGGACTGGTTGTTGGAAAGAAAAAAAAAAGGCAACAGAGAAATAAGTTAACAGCTAGATATTACCACCTCACCAATGCCTAACATTAAAAACAGCAATATCATTAGACAAATACAAGACTGGAACAGATCTCTTCATGTCATCAAATCCAGTGCCTTGCTATCACAGAGCCCTATGTATTAAAATCCTTTTTCTAAATCAATTAAATCCCACTTCCAAACCTTTTTTTTTGGCCACCTCCCTAGAAGAACATTCAAAAACCTTACTCTGATAATCAGAGATCTTTATTGATGTCAGTGTACACCCACTTAATCCTGAGCTAACCTTGTCCTTTTTGTTTGTGGGTTGGTTTTTTTCTGTTGTTTATCCTCCTGATGGACCTTATTGTATCTTTCAGTTGTTGTTTGACTAAACAAGCCAAGCACTTTTAAACTTCATTTCTGGAGTGGACATTTCATTCCTCTGATCATCCAACCACTTTTCCACCTACTTCAGTATGAGTTTCTGAATAACGGTAATTATACATAACTCTGCTAATGAAGTCTCAACAACGCTGTCTACAGCGACATTAATACTTCTTGTTTTTCTAATTCACCTTGGGGTCACACTTTTTTTTCACAATTCTAGTAATGATTCATTAGCTAACCTGCAACTAACCAATATGCCAAGGATCTCAGTTTCTGGATGATGATAGATGAGCTCTCATTTTACTGCAGAAATTCATGCTGATAATTAATAAACACATAATGTTGTACTTCACCCCCTTTCTATTACTTAAGTCGTCAATATCACCCACTGATGTTACACTTTTTCTTATAGTCTGACGTATCAGTAGGATTTTAAAATGGAAGGTAAATATGGTATGTGCACCCTAAATATATTTTCTTCTTGAAGCATTAGATACAAGGCATTCTTTGATATTATTTAGACCCTCAACTTCAATACAAAATATCCCTGACTCGTGTTGTATCAAATGATGCCATGGTTAAATCGTTTGTTCTAAAACAGTGAAACCAGCCAAACAACAAATTTTACATACAGAGACTACTGCAACAGCTATTTGATTTTATATGAAAAAGAAAATGATTAATGCTTTGCATTTAGTAGGAAACAGCTGCACTCCTAACTTTACTATCTGGAAAGCAGGAGGAGAAGTAGCTGTTCAAAAAATCATATAATTTTTAGTGAAAAATGGCTTCAACTTTGGGAATAATTGCCGTTGCCAGTAGGCTGTTAGAAAATTACCAGCAACGCCCTGAAATAAAATGTATTAAGATTCAGAAGATTTTTAAATAATTATCAATGTGAGAATTAATTACAAACATCAGCTGTTGGCCTGTTCACATGTATCAATAGTCAAGAATATGCAATTCCACCTTAAAATAAATTCTCCAGTCACTCACACACTACAGTAGCCACCTAACTGTATCAGGAAGCTGTTAAAAAGGGAAGCCTGAAGTATAAACAGAAAGTAACCTCTCAGTCCCTTTCTGTCATTCTCCCTCTTTTACTGCAAGTTCTAACAACTTGATCAATGAAACAAGAGATTCCAAATCATTATGCTTTTTGCCATAATTCCTCTAAGTAGAGAATTACATAGTTGAGGAACAAAAGATGCACTGGGATTCACTGAAGACTAACCCTTATCCTATGGCTTCTGCTCCCATGGCAATCAAGTGCAAGAAAATATTGATAGCTTTTCTACAACTTTAGTAAGTGTCCTGCTTTTTTGGAAAGGGGTCAAACCAATGATTTTCCATGTAGACAATCTGACACAGTGTTTTCTAACTACGGAAGTAATTGTTTTTCTGTAAAGGCAGCTACAAGACCTTGATCCTGAGTTTTAATTTGCATGTACAGAAATGTACATCACATTTGTTTAGCTCAGAAAGACTGTTCTTTTGATTATGACTGCTGACGAGGTGTTAAAAGTACTAAACCGTGCCACAGTCTGACACACCCGTGCTGGACATGTTCCCAGCTGCCGGCCAGAATCTGATCACCTTTTTCTAAGCAAGGTGTTCAATAAAGTAGTAAAAATCCCTCCTGTCTAACACCACCTGTCAGCTGGGCTTCCGACCAGGCCACCAGTCTGAGACAGCACCTGTGGCTCTGCTGGATGACCTCCGCATTACAGGGAAAAAGGAAGACAGTCATATCAATTCTGACGGACTTGGCAGCTTTGGTATAGCTGATCTCCAAAAATTCCTGTTTTCATCCCACAGACAGCTGCAGAGGGCAAACAGTGATAGGTTGAAATTACTTGGGTCATTTTTCTGAGACCACAAACTCAGGATAGTATGGGCATTTCTTTTCTCCACCATCTTCAGACTCTCACAATGATCATACTCCTCCTACCTAATCCTCATCAGGATCTAGATCTAGAGTGCGAGCAGCAGAATGCACACCCAGCATTCATCTCTACCCCGTGCCAAGTGTGAACATAACAAATCCTGTAAAAGCTCCTGTTTAAAGAGGAGGCGGTAAAAACTGACTCCAGGAAGGCCAAAATAATGCTGGAAGCTTGACAGAAGTGCTCCGAAAAAACAAACTTTCTCTAGAATTGCTCACATTTACAAAGATGTTTGTCTTTGTGCTACTAAATCAGGTCAGTGCTTCAAAGACATCTTTTCTTCCCCATCTTTGGCTCAGACAGCCACGGCAGGAAAAATATCCCCCTGGCTTTCATCTAAGATTTACTGGAATTCACCTGCTTTTCAGGCATGAAATGGTCACTCATCCCTCCAGATTTGCACCGCATGTATGGAAGGAAGAGGGAACTGTGATTTTATGTGGAAATTAAGCTCCGAACAAGAAAATATTCAAAAGGCCATGCTCAGCACCAGAAAACATCCACTAAGCAATAAAAATGTGTACAAAGTCCAGTTCAAACTTTCAAAGGCCTACACTGGTCTGTGAAAGTAACTTCTAATGGCATCGCCATTCCAAGAAATTACGTTTGTCATTCTTGACAATGAAGTGCAAGAAACAAAAATTTTATGACGGTATTAGCATCGTTGTGATACTAATTGCCACAAGATTAATGGAATAAAATACAAACCCAATTTATCCAGGTAAATTTACCCTAAATTTCTTCTTTTACACACAAAATAGAAAGACTTCTATAAATTAATTGAGTTATTTATTCTACAAAAGAGAGAGAGGGACATGCTTGTTGGCAGTGTTTTATGAACCTGAAAGGTAATGGGGCCCATAAAACTCCTTGACAGTTGTTTTTGAGCTTCACAAAATTAGAGTCCGTACCTCATACCTGAAGTGTTAAAAAGACTAGTTTCTTTTGCCTGATTCATCTAACAACCAAATTTCCTGCTCCCAAGAATTTGTTTCATAGGTTTTTACTCCCTTCTCTTCAAAAAATAATAGAGTTTAAGTTCCCTGTGGTAATAAGTCTTTTATCAAAGGCAAAAATAACAGATGCATTATGCCTGTCCTGCAAAAAAACATTCCATGACCACTATTTTTCAATGTTACTGAAAACATACACAGAAAATGCATTTATGTTTAGAAACATGTTGTTAGTGTAAGAATATTCTTCATGGATATTCTTCATCTTACATAAATCTGCTTTTCATGTGTATAGAAACTAGTCAGGCAATGAAGAAAAAAAAAATATCATAAAATTAGGCTTATGCTGTGTATATGTGTACCTACACAGTACAAACACAATCAATTTCTAAAAAAAGGCATTCTAGGAACGTAGAAGTTCTACGTATACATGAAAAAGTTTTCAAATGTTACAGGATGCTGAATTGAACAGAAAACCACAGCACATTTTAAGAGTGATGCCTCAAAAGTACCTTTAGAAATCTTGCTGGTTTCAAAAAAAGCTGTATACTTAAACAGAAGTAAGAAATAGCAAATAAAATAATCAGGCAGGTTTGAAAAAAGGTAAAGGTAGAGTTTGGTAGATATTTTGATGGCATTTGCATGAATTTCACATGTGGAAGCTCTTCTTCCTTTGTTAGCTTCACTGGTTCTGACACTCATGCAAATTCCAATGTGTTGTTCCACCATTAGTCATCTTAAATCTAAGTTCAGGGGAAAAAAAGAATGAATGTCTTCTCTTTTCACCATTAATTCTGTTTCATTATCTGCAATTGATTTAAAAGTTGCATTTTCAACTGTTTACAGACAATAAATCATTCCTCATTTAGACAATAAATCATTCCTCATTTAGTGTGTTTAAACCTGCTCAAATTCCTTGTTCTCAGGAAATAAACATTATGGTCATTTTCCTGGAATAATATCAACTGTTAATATATGTAGGTTTTAAATGTATCAAGCAACATTCTTTCTGGCTAAATACAGTCCCAATAACAGCTACTTTCAATGTGAAAGCAAATACATTTTTATGGTTATCACTATTGTATTTTACAGAGCTGAGCACTGCAACAGCAGATGAACCTCCTGGCCAAGATTCGTGTTAGTATGCACAGCAACTGAATGACTTAGCCAATAAACATTCCGTAAGATCTTGATTTTCCTGCCTCTCAGCTAAAATGCTACCAATGTTGGGAACTAGTATTTTGACAGTTTGTTAACAGCTTTAAATCCTCCACTATGGCAGCTCTTGCATTAAGCAAAGAGACAGAAGCAGACGCTCTCTCTTTCACCAAGTAATTCCTGACTGGCAGCAACATTTCAGACTCAGGTGCCTGTGGAAAAGACAAAGAGAGACAAGGCTCGACACAGAATCCACTACGTGGAAGCAAGCACTTAACCCAACTCTTTGCATTCTTTAAGCAGTTTACAGCCACAGACATCATACTCTATAAACCAATCAACCTCTTTATCTTAGAGTCCTAGAAAGAACTGCTGTTATCAATATTTAAATATTAAAGTGTTTGTATATAACCTTGGAGGCAAGACTCACAGAAAAAAAAAACTTTACATTTGTTTACTGATCAAACTAATAAACAAAATTACTCCTCTCAAAAATTCCAGAAAAAGATATAAATTAACCAATATGATGCATTTCATAGAATCATAGAATCATAGAATGGTTTAGGTTGGAAGGGACCTTGAAGATCATCGAGTTCCAACCCCCCTGCCACAGGCAGGGACACCTCCCACTAGACCAGGTTGCCCAAGGCCACGTCCAGCCTGGCCTTGAACACCTCCAGGGACGGGGCCTCAACAACCTCTCTGGGCAACCTGTTCCAGTGCCTCACCACCCTTAAAGTGAAAAACTTCTTCCTAATGTTTAATCTAAACCTGCCCTCTTCCAGCTTAAAGCCATTCCCCCTCGTCCTATCACTACATGCCCTAGTAAAAAGTCCTTCCCCAGCTCTCCTGTAGGCCCTCTTTAGGTACTGGAAGGCCGCAATAAGATCTCCCCGGAGCCTTCTCTTCTCCAGGCTGAATAACCTCAACTCTTTCAGCCTTTCCTCATAGGAGAGGTGCTCCAGCCCTCGGATCATCCTCGTGGCTCTCCTCTGGACACACTCCAGCAGGTCCACATCCTTCTTATGTTGCGGACTCCAGAGCTGGATGCAGTACTCCAGGTGGGGTCTCACGAGAGCGGAGTAGAGGGGCAGAATCACCTCCCTTGACCTGCTGGCCACATATCTTTTGATGCAGCCCAGGATACGGTTGGCCTTCTGGGCTGCGATCGCACATTGCTGGCTCATGTTGAGTTTCTCGTCAATCAGCACCCTCAAGTCCTTCTCCTCAGGGCTGCTCTCCAGCCATTCGCTGCCGAGCCTGTATTTGTGCTTGGGAGTGCCCTGACCCAGATGTAGGACCTTGCACTTGGCCTTGTTGAACTGCATGAGGTTTTCACAGGCCCACTTCTCCAGCCTGTCCAGGTCTCTCTGGATGGCATAGAATCATAGAATCATAGAATGGTTTAGGTTGGCAGGGACCTTGAAGATCATCGAGTTTCAACCCCCCTGCCATAGGCAGGGACACCTCCCACTAGACCAGGTTGCCCAAGGCCATGTCCAGTCTGGCCTTGAACACCTCCAGGGATGGGGCTTCAACAACCTCTCTGGGCAACCTGTTCCAGTGCCTTCCAAGGCATCCCTCCCCTCCAGCATTTCTGCCTTGCCAAACAAGCAAACTTGTTGAGGGTGCACTCTACCTCACTGTCCATGTCGCTGACAAAGATGTTGAACAGATGTTTTCATTGTTTTCAATGAAAAAAAACTAAAATGGATGATCCAGAGTATCATGCGGTTTTCTCATATGTGTATCCCTGTGTTTATACGTCAGTCAGTCCTGGGATGTAGGTAAGAGGAAAAGGAACCAGCACACAAACAAGCCTCGGTGTGAACTTACAAGCTTTCATTTTTTAAGGACGGAATTTTCTGTGACAGTTGTCAAATCAGGTTGAACCTGATTTGAAAGGTGCTCTGTTGACTTTTAAAGAAATGCTGTCCAAGTCTGAAAATCAAATCTGCAAATCCAACTTCCAGTTCTTTTCAACATGTCAGCAAGCAAAATTAAAAATTTTGCTTCCTCCATTATTTCTTTAAATTTATACTTGTTTTCCCTTCTAACTAAGGTTTTCATATTACCTTCAGAAAAAACAAACAAACAACAAAAAGAACAACAAACTCATGGCACTATCTCTGCTCTTCAGGGAAAAAAAAAAAACATCAGCAAATTTAGAGATGTGGGAAAAATTGTTACATTTTGATCAGGTAATTTCAGCTACAGTGCTACATCCTGAGAACAAATATTTGCATTATAGAAATATACACTGAGAAGAGTAAACCAGAAAGGAAAATAAGAACAGGAAATTTGTCGAAAGCATACTTTAGAAATACTGCTCTTTGACTTTACAGGAGAGCTCTGAAATTTTCATTCCATATGCTTTATGTGACTGTCCCTTTCAAACAAAGACCAAAACCAACTAGCTCTGGTTTCTGTTCTAGCTTCCTACCACCCACTTTTAAGAGAGCTGTTCCTGTTCCACTACTGGAAAAATGCATATTATCCAGACAAAATGTAGGTATCCTTTGTCACACAAAACATACATGACTTGAGTAACATTAACATGTACCTGAAAATTAGACACCCGTGTCATGACAAATGACATACACCCATCATATCTACCAGGGCTCTCCAGCATTTTGGCAACTTAAAATGTTTGTTCAAATTACATGCACTGAAACTGAAAGCATATTTTCTTCTCAACAGTTCATTTCTAGCCCTCTGTGCATAGTCATATCTGTTGCTTTAATATACTTTTGAAATAATTCAGAACGACAGCAGAAGAATTTAACTCTAATTTTGGATGCATTCTATTCTCTCTGCACTGCCAGCTTACTGAGTTCTAATAAGGTACATACATGTAAGCTTACAGTATGCCATTTCACAGAGTTTATAATTGGGCTCAGAGAACTTGATGCATGTGGAAGAAAAACAGCCAAGCCCAGTTCTCAAATCTCTGCAGATCTAGCAGTTGGGAGAAAAAGTCTCTACACATATATCAAGTTAATTTGTCTGAGAAGTCACTGGCAAACTGTGATTCACATAGCTGTACTTGTCAGACCGAGTAACAGAAAAGCACTTCAGAAAGTGGCAAGACAAACAGTAGGGCCAATTCACCTGACCTTAGATAAGAAAAATAAGAAAGTAAACCTGAAAAATATAGAGTATTAATATTGGGACTGTATGCCAACACGGAGCACTAAATTCCAAAAGAAGCTCTCAGTAAGGAAATGGACATCAGTTACTAAAAGCAGTGAAAGGAAAGGCAGTGAAATATATTGGGAATGTGCTCTAATAAGGTAATGTAGGAAATATTTTCCTGAGGTCTACAAATTTGGTCTTTGACAGAGACAAAAAATCCCCCATAAATTTCAGGGAATTAACTAAAAAAATGAGAACAGTAGTTGCCTCATTTTATTTTGCATCTGTGCTTCAATTAAAATATCAGGATGAAAAGATAACTTTTACTTTATGAAATTAAGGATTCTGAAGGACATCCCTTTCCTCTACATAGAGATAAAATATCTGAGAAAACATGAAGCAATAGCTCTCGGTACTACATATGCTTAATACGATGTCAGTCTTACAAAGTCAATGTAATATTTGTGCCCAAGAATATACTGGTTTACCTATATTCCTGTCAAATGTCAAAATGGAAAAAGATAAGCATTAAGCTTTCATAGGAATTACTTTTGAAATGCCACCAACTCAAGTACTATAAGTTGTTTTTAAACTAATTCCTTGGAATTGTATCTGAAATACCACAAATCCATTTATCATAATTACAAGTGCCAGTTCATGCAACTTGTTATCACCCTAAGAGTTCACAGCAGCACTCTACAGAACTATGCAAAAGCATGGGAAAGGAAGCCCATATAACACCATAAACTGTGAAAAAGTCCCCTGGGTAAAGGCATTGTAAAGAAGATTATATTAGAAAATAATCACATTTATAGACAGGATTAAGGTAGCGATCTCTAGTTACACAGGCAGCACAACCAGATATGGCCAGCTGTTAGACAAAAAATGTCAATGAAGATATATACCACGGAAAAAGGTGAAAAGCAGCAATATGCTCCTTGAAGAAAAACATATTGATAAAAGAATGAGGTATAGAAGGCAACAAATCTCTCCAGATGAAAAGGACTGTAAAAGTAGCACTTACGCTGAAGAATATAGAATTGGAGGAACCGCTTAGGTCATAAAGCCCAACACTCTACCAAAAATAACCACATAACATAAACTCTTTTCATATATAGCTTTTATTTTCCAGGTGAGGGGAGAAGGAAGGGCAGGAGGAGTTGAGGGGGGTGGCACTTCAATGCTCAGTGCAATTCGTATCTGCTCTTTTATTTAAGGTAAGCAGTTCTAGTCGTCTTCGCTCCTGCAGCTTCTTTTATATATATATATATATGTACACTTTGTTCACCTATAAACCTTTTCTTACCTAAATCACTAGTAGGTGAAGGTGATTCAAATGTACTAATCACACTATAAAATGCTGCACGGTGCAAATGCGTTTAATATTATTTCATATGAAAGAGGCTAAAAAATGAGACAAAGAATGACAAAGCTGATAACTTCTGGTACACTCACGTAAAATTCACCTAGTTTCCAACTTTTTGGAAAAAGACAGTATTTTTAGAGTGCCCAGAGTGTGAAAATACTGGCAACCAAACTGGAGAATTTACAGTAAAATAAAAGACGTTGCAAGAAATGTTCAGGATACAAGCTGTTTGCAAAGATGTTTCCAGAAGATCCCAGTCATTTATGCCAACTACACCCCTCAATTTGTACAAATCCTTTGCTGCAGTAGTTCAGTATCTTGACCTACAGTCTTAATGAATCTGTATCACATGCCTATTTTCCTCCGTTTTTTCTTCCCTACAGAAATACCTAACCAGTTACTCGGCGTTAAACATTTAAATATTAAGTGTGGGCCTTAAAAATAAAATAAGCAACATTCTAAAGATGCTGTAATGAAGGACTGTATTAGTGTGATAACATATATGTTAAAATCTTAGCAAGTTGTCTAATCTGCTTTTTAGTCAACAGAGACAAGCACTTCTGCAGCACAATTTACCTCAAACTACATCATGTATCTTAAACAGGTCACATGAACTGCACTGTAAAAATGGCTATGTTTCCACTGACTTTAAAAGAAGATTATGGTAAATATAGATGACTACACTGCAGAAATCTAAAGTAAGGAAAGACTAGTCCTATTCAGATGGAATTGAAACTATTTGTCAGCCAACAGGATTTGAGTTCCAGACCACAAGTTTGATTTTTTTTTAGCTGGAACTGATAAACTGAAAGCAAAACATCTAAGAATTTTTTTTAAAAACAATATCTTAAAAGAATCATTATTGCAGGTATTAGGAAATACAAAGACATGTTAGGTCAAATGCCTTAGAGAAGATAATTTCAGGGAAATTACCACCTTTTAGTAACATTCAGTAAGAACAATTTTTAAAACCTCTTGGTTTTATTTTAAATGTTGATGTGTTTTTTTACTGAGCACAAATAGACACAAACACATATATACTCATCTTAAAATGAATGTTCAATAAAGCACTACCGACAGTGTATACAGAAGAAGCTCTGAAACACCTTTCTGATATTTTTCAATAAAATGATCTTTAAGATTAACTCAGATTATTGTGTTAGTTCAATTCAGAAAATAATTTTATATTTTTATGATTCAAGCCTTGTCCTGGTTTGAGCGACACAGGACTAATTTCTCTTCTAACACTTCGGAAGACTGCACTTTTAGAAGAGACTGGTGTCTGGATTTGTGAAAATATTTACTTTCTAGCCAGCTATGGCATGTGGGTTTCAAGGTCTCACTGTTTTCGAGCTCAACAGGGGCAGGGATGAGGAGGAGCGAGACACGAGCACTTGACCCAAGCTGGCCAACAGGATTATTTCATACTAGCAACGTCATGTTCACTATAAATTAGAAAGTTTGCAGCAAAGTTCTCTCTCTCCCTTGATGGCTGCCATCCTGAGAACTTCGTGCCCCGGTGCCAGACCCCTGAGGCCTTCCCTTCCTCCTGAAGCTGTAGCGCTCGCAGTGTCCGACATTTGCTGTCCACTGCGGGGAGTGCACAGCTTCCTACAGATAGAATTGGCTGAGTATAATCTTTGCATATTCTGTATTGGTATTGGGATCAATATTGGTTCTTTAGTGTTATTAATGTTAATTATCTAATCTTACTCTATCAAATCTGTTTATACTTCAAGGTTTCCTTGTTTTTCCCGATTCCCTTTCCCGGATGGGGAGGGGTCATCGGGTGATAGAATGATTGTCTAAACGACAATAAATTGTTATGGGTCTCTCAAACCATAACAAATTTGGCGCCCAACGTGGTATTGTAACGAGTCTGGCACTCAACGTGATATTTTGCACTTAATTTAAGTAGTGCTGGGAGAACCGTAGGTTTTAATTTGAGAGTTTTGAAGGGTTGAAGTTTTAAACAGATTTGACTGGATTCGTCGAAAAGTCACTATGACTCTGTTGGAATGGTTTCAAAGGAATATAGTCGGAGTTCTCTGCTATCTTTGTATAAACTTAGGCTGGGAGCTATGGGAGCTGTGGGGGAGTTCATTGCTGTTTGTCTCTGCTTTAGGGCAGCTTATCATTTCTCAATGTGGACTAAAAAACATTGCCTTGTTATTTTGTGTGGCGGTATTTTGCTATGTTATCGCGTCTGTTGTAATCTTTCCATTTTTTTTCACTTATGTAATGGCATCTCGAGAATCACAGTGGTCAGACCCACCTTGGGACGGCGGGAGGCCTCTGCTGACCATTGTGCGTAATTATACCTTGGGTTATATTACGGGCCATTTAGCAAGGGGGGGGATGTCTCTTGAGAATCTGTATGTTCTGGTGGCATCAATAGTAACAGTTTTTGAGAGTCTGGAATACCCTTGGAATGTTTTGATTATTGTGCCTGGGTTGTTAAGTTTTGCGGGTTTGATCTTTTTCATTGGCTGGATCTGTGGTAGAGAAAAACATCCATCAGCAACTCCACCGGCCCCTACCACACACACACCCCACCAGCCTCTATGGCAGGCATTGATCCGATCCAGACTCCGCTGGCTTAGATCCTGCCGGCTCCTACGACAGCCCCTGCCGACCCCCCCGGCTGTACATCGCCCCTGCACAGCCCCCACCAGCCCCCGTGACAGACATCGTGCCTGCACAGCTCCTGCCAGCTCCCCTGACGGTCATCGCCCCTGCACAGCTCCTGCCAGCCCCCGTGACGGACATCGCCCCTGCACAGCCCCCACCAGCCCCCCTGACGGACATCACACCTGCATAGCTCCTGCCATCCCCGCTGACGGACATCACACCTGCACAGCTCCTGCCATCCCCCCTGACGGACATCACACCTGCATAGCTCCTGCCATCCCCGCTGACGGACATCACACCTGCACAGCTCCTGCCATCCCCCGTGACGGACATTGCCCCTGCACAGCCCCCACCAGCCCCCGTGACGGACATCGCGCCTGCACAGCTCCTGCCAGACCCCCTGACGGACATCGCCCCTGCACAGCCCCCACCAGCCCCCGTGACGGACATCGCGCCTGCACAGCTCCTGCCAGACCCCCTGACGGACATTGCCCCTGCACAGCCCCCACCAGCCCCCTTGACAGACATCGCCCCTGCACAGCTCCTGCCATCCCCCGTGACGGACATCGCGCCTGCACAGCTCCTGCCAGCCCCCCTGACAGACATCGCGCCTGCACAGCTCCTGCCAGCCCCCCCGATGGACATCATGCCTGCACAACCCCCGCTAGCCCCTGCGACATACACCATACCTGCGCAGACCCTGTTGGCCCTGTGAAAGACACTGATCCTACTCAGACCCCGTTGCCTCCCACGACAAGACCTGCAGCTGCAACAAGTACCAGACCTACTCTGACCTCGGTGACGGATGATGCAGCTGACCTACAGACACAATCAGTGCCAGTATTAGTCAACCCTGTACATGAGAGGAAACGTGCAACGGGGCCAGATAGCAACGGTCAACCAGGGACATCACACAACAAAGCAACAGAGGAAACTACTCGATCATTAACCCTAAGTGAGCTGCGAGACATACGTAAGGATTACAGCCGTCACGAAGGCGAGCAAGTGATTACTTGGCTACTCCGATGCTGGGATACTGGAGCTGATAGTTTGGACTTAGATGGTAGACAAGCCAAGCGGCTGCGACCATTGGCTAGAGAACTGGGTATTGACAGGGCTCTTGGAAGACCACCACAATCCCTCACCCTCTGGAGGCGACTCCTGTTAAGTGTGAGGAGCAGGTATCCCCACAGGGACAATATCCCATACCGCCTATCCAAGTGGACAACTATTGAGAGAGGTGTTAAGAATCTGAGGGAAATAGCTGTGAGAGAGGTGATTTTTACTGATTTGGACAACCTGCAGACACCATTAGATCCAGATGGCCTCAAAATTACTCGACCCATTTGGCGTAAATGGGTACTGAGCGCACCAGCGGCGTATGCTAATGTATTGGCATTATTTCGCTGGAAAGAGAGTAAGGCACCAACGGTGGGTGATGTGGATACTCAAATGCAGCATTATGCATCTAAACTTCTTTCTGCCCCACAGGCCGGTGTCTCAGCATTGGACAAGTCACGTGATCAGGCCGGTGTCTCGGTTAAGGAAAAACACTTTCCTAAAAAACCCGTTCAAGAGAAAAAATATACACCGCGACGCAACCTGTGGGCTACCCTGCGTGATTGAGGGGAAAACATGAGGAACTGGGATGGAAAACCTACTTCGGCATTACGGACACGCATACGTGACTTGTGGAGTAGAACACCCCCAAGGAGGTGTTCTTTCAGAAGAAGTGCTGCTCTGGTTTTCAGTGGACAGTCCCCCAGACAGCACAGATGGGCTTCAGAACCTGATTTAGGACATGTGGCTGTCAGGGATGGAACTGAGGGGCCCTCTAGTCGAAAGTAGAGGTGCCCTGCCTCCAGCCAGGAGGGGGAGAGGGATAATCGAGTTTACGGGACTGTGCGGATTCAATGGCCTGGCACATCAGAACCACAAAAGTATAGGGCCTTGGTGGACACTGGTGCGCAATGCACCATAATGCCGACAAATCATAGAGGGGCAGAATCCATCACTATTGTCGGAGTGACGGGGGAATCTCAAGAACTGACTGTGTTAGAGGCCGAACTGAGCCTAACTGGGAATAAATGGGAAAAGTTCCCCATTGTGACTGGTCCAGATGCTCTGTGCATTCTTGGCATAGATTTTCTCAGGAAAGTGTATTTTAAGGACCTGAGGGGCTACCAGTGGGCGTTTGGTGTAGCGGCCGTGGAGTCAGAGGAAGTTATGCAACTGTCTACTTTGCCTGGGCTGTCAGAGGACCCTTCTATTGTGGGGTTGTTGAGGGTCGAGGAACAAAAGGTGCCCATTGCTACTACAACGATGCATAGGGGACAATATCGCACTAATCAAGACTCTTTGCTCCCTATCCAGAAGTTGACCTGTCAGCTGGAAAGCCAAGGGGTGATCAGTAAGACTCGTTCACCCTTTAACAGTCCCATATGGCCAGTGTGAATGCCTAATGGGGAACGGAGACTGACAGTAGACTATCGTGGCATGAATGAAGTCACACCACCATTGAATGCTGCCATCCCAGATATGTTAGAACTTCACTATGAACTGGAGTCACAGGAAGCTAAGTGGTATGCTACAATTGACAATGCTAATGCTTTTATCTCTATTCCTTTAGCAGCAGAGTGCAGGCCACAGTTTGCTTTCACTTGGAGGGGTGTCCAGTACACCTGGAATCGATTGCCCCAGGGGTGGAAACACAGCCCTACTGTTTGCCATGGACTGATCCAGACCACACTGGAGAAGGATGGAGCTCCAGAACACCTGCAGTACATTGATGACATCAACGTATGGGGTAATACAGCAGAAGTTTTCAAGAAAGGGGATAAGGTAATTCAAATCCTTCTAGAAGCCCGTTTTGCCATCAAACGAGGTAAGGTCAAGGGACCTGCATGAGAGATCCAGTTTTTAGGAATTAAGTGGCAAGACGGGCGTTGTCAGATCCCAATGGACGTGATTAATAAAATAATTGCAATGTCACCACCTACTAACAAAAAGGAAATACAAGCCTTCTTTGGCGTTGTGGGTTTCTGGAGAATGCACATTCCTGGCTACTGTCAGATTGTGAGCCCTCTCTACGAAGTGACCAGGAAGAAGAATGATTTTAAATGGGGCCCTGAGCAGCAATCAGCCTTTGAACAAATTAAACAGGAGATTATCCATGCAGTAGCCCTTGGGTCAGTTTGGACAGGACCAGATGTAAAAACTGTGCTCTACACTGCGGCAGGGGAGAATGGCCCTACCTGGAGTCTCTGGCAACGGGCACCTGGAGAGACTCGAGGCTGACCCCTAGGGTTTTGGAGTCGAGCATATAGAGGATCAGAGGCTCACTATACCACTACTGAGAAACAGATATTGGCAGCATGTGAAGGAGATCGAGCTGCTTCGGAGGTAGTTGGTACTGAAGCACAGCTCCTCCTGGCACCCTGGTTGCCAGTGTTGAACTGGATGTTTAAAGGGAAGTCTCCTCCCACACATCACACAACTGACGCAACGTGGAGTAAATGGATAGCACTAATTACTCAGTGAGCTCGAATAGGGAACCCTAATCGTCCAGGAATTTTGGAGGTGATCATGGACTGGCCACAAGGCATGGATTTTGGAGGGTCCCCAGAGGAGAAGGTGGTGCGTGCTGAGGAGGCCCCACCATATAATCAATTATCAGCAAATGAAAGGCAATACGTGCTATTCACAGGTGGATCTTGTCGTATTGTAGGAAAGGTGGAAAGCTGCTGTGTGGAGTCCTATTCGACGAGTTGCAGAAGCGGCTGAGGGAGTGGTGAGTCGAGTCAGTTTGCTGAAGTGGAGGCCATTCAGCTGGCTTTAGATATTGCTAAGCGAGAAAAGTGGCCAGTGCTTTATCTTTATACTGACTCATGGACAGCGGCACATGCCTTGTATGGATGGTTAAAGCAGTGGAAGAAGAGCAATTGGCAGCGCAGAGGCAAACACATCTGGGCTGCTGATTTGTGGCAAGATATTGCTGCCTGATTAGAAAAGGTGCCTGTGAAGGTATGTCATGTAGATGCCCATATACCCAAGAGTTGGGCCACTGAGGAACAACAAAACAACCAGCAGGTGGACCGGGCTGCTAAGGTTAAAGTGTCCCAAGCAGACTTGGACTGGCAACATAAGGGTGAATTGTTTTTAGCTCGGTGGGCCCATGACACTTCAGGTCATCAAGGAAGAGATGCAACATACGGATGGGCTCGTGACTGAGGGGTGGATTTGACTACGGACAATATTTCACAGGTCATCCACGAATGTGAAACGTGCTGAAATTAAGCAAGCTAAACGGTCAAAACCTTTATGGTATGGAGAACGGTGGCTAAAATATAAGTATGGAGAGGCCTGGCAAATTGACTATACCTCCCTTCCACGAACCCGCCAGGGCAAATGCTATATGCTTACAACGGTGGAAGCAACCATCAGTTGACTGGAAACATATGCTGTGTCTCATACCACTGCCCATAACACTATTTTGGGCCTTGAAAGACAAGCGTTGTGGTGACATGGTACCCCAGAGAGAACTGAGTCAGACAATGGGACTCATTTCCAAAATAATCTTATGGACACCTGGGCTAAAGAGCATGGTATTGAGTGGATATATCACATCCCCTATCACGCACCAGCTGCCAGGAAGGTCGAACGATGCAATGGACTACTGAAAACTATCCTGAAAGCAATGAGTGCTGGAACATTCAAAAAGTGGGATGAGCATTTATCGAAAGCCCCCTGGTTAGTCAACACAAGCGGAACTGTCAGCTGAGCTGGTCCCGCTCAGTCAGAGCTTTTACCTACTATAGAAGGGGATAAAGTCCCTGTGGTGCATGTAAAGAATATGTTAGGGAAAACAGTCTGGGTTACCCTGGCCTCAGGTAAAGGCAGGCCCACTCATGTGGTTGCTTTTGCTGAAGGGCCAGGGCATACCTGGTGGGCGATGCAGGAGAAAGGAAAAGTTTGATGTGAACCTTTAGGAGATCTGATTTTGGGTGAGAACCTTTAGTTTTAAAATGTGTGGTGTTGTTACATAACACTAACAGTGTTCAATGAGTGTTTTTCAGGATAACATAGTGGTAATGAAACCGGAACCAACATCATCAAATGGCGTCCAGCAAGAGGGAACATGTTAGCCGTGAGCACAACATACTGTATTGCTGCGCCCAACTCCATACATCCGTCGTCCTGCATTGAGGTCTGGTCCCGATCCGACATCAGAGTGAATGCCGCATCACTTGTTCCTACCCTAAAAGACTATTATGATAGATGGAACTGAGAGTTTTGAATTAAAGAAACTTAATGAACCTTTTAGAGGAATAGTTCATAGCTTTAGAGGATTATATTTGTGTGTGTGTTTGTGTATGTATATATATTAGAGGAAAAATATAACAGTAACTTGAGTGTGACATATATATGGTATGAAATAAAGGGTGGAATGTCCTGGTTTGAGCGACACAGGACTAATTTCTCTTCTAACACTTCGGAAGACTGCACTTTTAGAAGAGACTGGTGTCTGGATTTGTGAAAATATTTACTTTCTAGCCAGCTATGGCATGTGGGTTTCAAGGTCTCACTGTTTTTGAGCTCAACAGGGGCAGGGATGAGGAGGAGCGAGACACGAGCACTTGACCCAAGCTAGCCAACAGGATTATTTCATACTAGCAATGTCACATTCACTATAAATTAGAAAGTTTGCGGCAAAGTTCTCTCTCTCCCTTGATGGCTGCCAACCTGAGAACTTCGTGCCCCGGTACCGGACCCCTGAGGCCTTCCCTTCCTCCTGAAGCTGTAGCGCTCGCAGTGTCCCACATTTGCTGTCCACTGCGGGGAGTGCACAGCTTCCTACAGATAGAATTGGCTGAGTATAATCTTTGCATATTCTGTATTGGTGTTGGGATCAATATTGGTTCTTTAGTGTTATTAATGTTAATTATCTAATCTTACTCCATTAAATCTGTTTATACTTCAAGGTTTCCTTGTTTTTTCTCAATTCCCTTTCCCGGGTGGGGAGGGGTCATCGGGTGATAGAATGATTGTCTAAACGACAATAAATTGTTACGGGTCCCTCAAACCATAACAAGCCTATATACAGAACTACTTTGGAATAAGTTCACTCTACAAAAAATAATAGAGAAAGTCACATTTCTTTTTAGGTTGCACAGAAGAAAAGTGTCTGTCCAAGGTATAACTAAATGTAAAGTCCATTTTGTTTCAAAAAAATGAGCAACCGGTGAACCCTTTCAGTAAAACCAGAGAATTCTATCGGTAATAGGTAACCTCTCACAATATCTGTTACACTCGTATGTAGTTTAATCACAGAATGGTCAGGGTTGGAAGGGACCTCTGGAGATCATCCAGTCCAACCCCCCTGTCACAGCAGGGACACCTACAGCAGTGGCACAGGACGGCGTCCAGGCGGGTTTTGAATGTCTCCAGTGTGGGAGACTCCACAACCTCTCTGGGCAGCCTGTGCCAGTGCTCTGCCACCCCCAGAGTAAAGACGTTCCTCCTCATGTTAAGATGGAACTTCCTATGCTCAAGTTTGTGCCCGTTACCTCTTGTCCTGTCACTGGGCACCACTGAAAATAGACTCTTCTCATCTACCTGGCACCCTCCCCTTAAGTATTTATAAGTATTGATAAGATTCCCCCTCAGTCTTTAATTTTAAGCAAGAGACCAAAAGTCATAGAACAGTTTGGGTTGGAAGAGACCTTTAAAGACCATCGACTTCCAACCCCCCTGCCATGGGCAGGGACACCTTCAACTAGACCAGATTGCTCAAGTCCCCATCCAACCTGGTCTTGAACACTTCCAGGGATGGGGCACCCACAACTTCTCTGGGCAACCTGTTCCAGTGTCTCACCAATCTTATCATAAAAAATGTCTTCCTTATGCCCAATCTGACCCTACACTCTTCCAGTTTAAAACTATTGCCCCTTGTCCTGTCACTCAGCCTTGGTAAAACATTTCTTTCCATCTTTCCTGTAAGCCCCTTTCATGCATTGAAAGGCCACCGTAACGTCTCCGTGTAGCTTCCTCTTCTCCAGGCTGAACAACCCCAACTCTCTCAGCCTTTCTTCATAGAAGAGGTGTTCAAGAGCCCTGATGAGTTTCGGGGGCCTCCTCTGGACCTGCCAGAAAAAGAGCTAGAAGTCACTGTTCCCACAGCATTGAGACTTCTGCTTGCAATTGAATCATTTCATGAAAAGTGCAAGAGCTTAGCTTAAACCCACTTCTATCATCTGGCTAAAGCTGTTCTGCCAAACTTTGCACTGGTGTAGTTCAATAGAAAAATTAAATACTCTGCTAAAAGGGATACTGACATCTGAGACTATCAAAAGTGACACAGGCATTTGGGGTTAACAGTGTCATATTGTCAATGTATCATCTCTTAGAACACATTTGTCAACATCAGTTCTAAGATAATTGGGGGGGAGAAGAGTTATAAGAGCAAAAGTAAAAGGCACCATAAATTAAACTATGATGAAGAATAACACAATAAGAATTCCCTTTTACTTTTCCATAGACTTCAGAAAAAAAAAAATTCTTTTTCATGTATAGCAATTTCTCGTTTCTGTAAGAGTTAAGGACCTTTCTCTGAGATGATGCAGCTTTGTCTGCTAACAGAACCAGCGGGTTCTACCGCTGCGTTTGAGTACAGTCACTCACTACAATTCTTCTCTACAACGGATGAAAAATCAGGAATCAGTCCAACCAACACAACTTGCAATTTGAAACGTTACCAATCTCCTAGGCATTCTGCTCTGGGCTTTTATTCAGTTTCTGGTACACAAAATACAAACAGAGCACAGCTGTTAACAGCATTTTGGAATTAACCTCTACACAAAACAAAACCAGAGACAGTCCCAGTTCTGGACCTTCAAAACACCAAACCAAACAATGGGGTCATAGCTCAAATTGCTACTTTCAGTCACAGGTAAAGAGAGAAGAAAGCTTTATTTTGCCAGGTATGTGATCCTAAAAATATTGTAAGATCCCTGTTAAAACACTCTCCTGTTAGAAGAGCAGGAGATGCCGGTGGTAGAGGGCTCTTAAAGACAAGGGTCAGCTGAAAGCATGTCTTAACTCAGGCTGCAAGAGAATGAGATAGAGAACATCAAAACTAAAAATAAGTCATACCAACCTACAGCCTTGAAGGGAATTGTAACCACAGAAAAAATAGTGGCTACAGGTCTCTCTAGATATAGTTCATGTTTTCTCCAAGAGCAGCATATAGTTTGGCAAAATAAATAACATTTTGTTCTAGAGAAGTAACTTCCTTATTGTTGTACTGGGCCACAGGCACTTCAAAGTGCTAGGAGACGCAAAACCAGGGATGATATCGAGTACCTAGCTGTTGCACAGAGTCTCCTTTGAAAAATAGTCAGTTACGCTCCTCACCCGAGATTTAGATAAGATACTCTCCTGTTATCTGAAAGCAATCAAGTGTTTGCAGAAAGGTGTCAAAAGAAGCAGTCCATCCAGAGATCGAAATAAGACACAGGCCACAAAGTCTTCAGGAGATCAATAGATCATTACATGAATGCAAAACCCTCTACCATTATACTTGTGATTCCTGTACTATAGCCAAAGTCCATTTATTGAAAAACATGCACAAAATCTTTGAAATAAACCTCTACACCAAAAATATTGGAAAACATACTCTAAATACGGTTCATATATTTTCAAATAGTCACCACATAACATTTTCCTATTTGCAGGGCTAACATAAAAGCATATCCATGAAGAGATGACTTCCCAAAACATCTACAATATCAATTTTTCCAGCCATCTGTGCAAAAAGCAGTGTAATTTCCCTTTAAACAGAGAAAAAAAAACCTAAACAAACCCCCAGCTGAACAGCGGAACAACACACCTGGTTAAATATGAAAACATTCTGGTTTGAATTTAGCAACAAAGAATATGCAAACCAGGAAGATCATGGTTAATCAATGCTATCTAGATTTGCCTATGTATTTGACGCTTCTGCACATAGTTCAGTATCCAAGTGCATTTTCGAGTTATTGACAACATTCAAGGCATACCTCTAATAAAAATTATTTGGCATGCCAGACGCTAGAATAGCTGGCAATGTGGTTTTTTTCACATAATAGCCTTATGGTTAAAGCACTCACTAAGAAAACACTAAATTACATCTAAAAACTGAGAGATTTCATACCCCCACCTTCTAGCAGAGAAGAATGAGTGGGAAAATTTCCACTCACAAGGCTAATTCCAGTGAAGGATTTACTACCGCTTCTTCAATGGCGTCACTAAGCAAAGAGTGAAAGATTAATGGGACCCCAGTAAAAGAAGATCCAATCTAGCCCATGTTTACACCCTTAGCTGGAGCAGCGGGGCTGTTTTCATAGTATACGGTAAGAACAATACAGTACATTGCATAAACAGAGCAAAAAAGGCAAGTCAAAGAGGTCTCAATCTCTCTCCTAGCAACCCTGCTGAAAGACATGGAATACTCCACTGCCACATACTTAATAGTAAATATCCATTTCTTTCTAGTTCCCCCTCCATACCTGTTTCCCATTATATCCACCTATATCAGTGGTTATACTTGCAATGGGAGTAAGAGTTACCAGAATTCAAATACATTTGAGAAATTGTAAATGGTGCTTACTTAGCCTTTAAGCATTGAATTCAACACTAAAAGCCGTAAGAAGACATTTCTTATGTTAATGCCAACGACTTCTATGTAATACCTGATCTGGACAGACTACAACATAACTGGTGAGACAATCTCAATGTCAGTTTGGTACTCACATTGACAGGTAGTATTTTGTAGAGGCCATTAAGTTCAAAGTACTGGTTTTAATTCAAAAAATGAACCTTCTTAAAAGGGCGCTGCTGGGATGTTATATAAAGAGACAAAAATTTAGTATCTAGCTTTTATTATTTAATGTCATAAGAGCATTATTTTTTATTTCTATAAACAAACTAGACTGAAAAAAAGTTTGAATAATGACAGTTGCTCTGTATGTCACATTCATTCTGTCTGCAGAGCTTGGGAAAAATAGAAGCACAGTAATTCTTGCAGAAAACATAATAAAATTACAAATCAGTTTGGACAGATTAAAAAAAAAATCTGTCTTTTTCATTTGTAAAAACCGGAGAAAGTGATCTGAATGATACAGGATCAGTAACAGGAGCTGTAGGCCTTTATTCAGAGGTGACTTGTTTGCATCCAACCTAAATCAGCAGTGACCACTTATCGTCTAACAGCTGCTCAGTAGCCAATGCATGATGATGTGGTAGCTCCTGTTGGGGAGGTGTCCAGGTGACAGTCACAGCTAATTGCCATCCCTGCTAGCAATCTCAAATAGTATAAGGAAACAATAAGAGCTAGAGACCATAGTAGCCCGTGTCTTCTAGACAGAAAACAATTCCAGAACAGGACAATGAAAACGTGTTTCCCAAATGAGAAAAGGCTACCCAATACGTAACAACAGGACCTCCATTTAAGGTGAGGGCAATATAATATTTTTCATGGCAATTATCTGCGTTTTGTATGGTACCATGCAAAATCTTTGAGACACTTTTGTTATTTATGCCAAGGGCTTGATTTTTCTCCTGAAAAATTTCCACAGGTTTAAATGGTAGACTGCAGAATCTGTAATTTACTAGAACCTATCAGTATTTCATCATTACACTGTTCTTATTTTGTATTCTACAAGCAAAAGAAATAATGAATTAGGAGAACATTTCCTCTTTCCATTTCTTATTACTGTGAAAGAACATGCACTTACAATGCAGAACTGCAGAGTTACGGGAAATATTTTGCATTTCGGACTTTTGAATTCTTTTTTCCTAGTACTATCACCATTTAGTCAGCATAAATTCTGGTCTTCATACTGCTCTCTTTCGTACAAAGTATCTAAAACACGAAGGTGAACTTTCCAAGTACCATTCAGTTTTGGTAGTTCCTTTTAAAAAAACCATTTGCTTGCCCTTTTAAGTATTCCCTTAACAGAAAAGCAAAACCCATAAAACCACAGTGGTCTAATGTTCTATTTCTATGCTTACAAAACTGTATAAAATAAGGAAAGCCAAAAGCTCCTAACAGCCATGACTTTGCTAAAGCTGAATCACATGTTGTTGAAAAAGTCACCATTTACATATAAAAAGCACCTCAGTATTTACAGCAAAGCCAACTGAATAAATACACTAAGAAATAATTCTGAATCAAAACCATGTTATTTTTAGATTTCTGATGCAGCATTCAGCTCTGGTACCACAGAAAATTTCTGTAATTTGACCAAACTTTTTAACATGGAAAAATGTAAATCCCAGTTACAGAAGGAGAAAAAAACAATTCAATGTACCTTAACAACATAAAAACAGTAACTTAAAGAATTCACTGTAAGTACTTCTCTCTGACCTACCACTGTTCCTTAAACAAGTATGCTGAATGCATGTCTGGGATCCAAAAATGTCACAACTCCTCTAATTCTGAACTGCCATTGAAGGTGGTCACCCTCTACCAGGACAGCCTTCTGAGACTGTTTTTACATTTACTGATGGTTCTGTTAAGTAAACTAACTCCTTGGTGGTCACACCAAGGACCATAAACAGCCTATTTCTACTACTTAATTTTCGCCTTCTCCTGTTGAGAACCTACTAAATCAGACCATTTTTCTTTGGTTGGAGAATATTACATTATATTTATCACTATAGCAACTAACCTAATTGATTTGATGCAGGTTTCTCTTCCACCATAGGATGGAGCCACTATCCCTAAGTATAATCTAAACATTTAAGAAAGAAAAAAATATCAGTTTATCATTTTACCATGTCAAAGAGAACATAATTGGGCTTCAGAAATTGAAGTATAAATGAAAGTCTAATGGAATGCACATATACATTCAGAACACGCTTTATAAATACGCTTATCTGTCAAGGGAAACTCAGAGTATGTTGTTTACTGGTTGCTCTCAGTAACAGGGATGACTATTGTACAACAAATACATTCCCAAAAACAAAGATTCACAAAGCAATTAGGGGAAGGGGAAGCAACATTCATATAACCAATTCAAGAATAAGCTTTGTCAGACCAATAGACTAAACATGAAAATAAACAAGGTAGACCAAAAGTTTCATTTATAGTCCTAAAAAAGGGGAAATATGTAAAAGTCCTGGTGTTTTGGTGGGGTTTTTTTGAGTTGCAGGGTTTGATGTACATGTAGTAAAATGTTACAGTGAGACATAATCAGATACAAGGTTCCTGTAATTAGTTTAATAATGGATTCACCTGTATTGGTTTTTTTTACAGAAGTCTGCTTGATATCAGAGGTTTAAGTTGGTATACTTCCATACACCTGAATATAAGGTGTGTGGAAAAATACAGAACACCTTACATTGTCAAGTTCTTGTCTTTTACTTCCTAAGAAATGTGACAAGGCTGTTACTCTTAAAACATAACTGATGCCCACCCCAGCTACGCTTTCCGTCAAAAAATAAGGCATCAGATGAAAAAAAGACTGAATAAACCCTAGCCCATTTTTTAAAAGAATTAAAAAAAAAAAATGTACAGTACTACTTTCCCTAGAAATAGCTTCACATTTTTTTTCCTTGATTTTTAAACATCTTCACCCTCTCCACAGAGCAAGAACATTTTTTGCAATTTTTCAAATACTACCGCTAGAGAAAATGTTCATGGCGCTTCATTAACATTTGGAATTGCAGTTATCAAATCACTGAAAGATTACATAAATGGTGGAGTGTTTTGACACTGCATATTTTAAGCTGCATGGTGCTTTTCAGCAGTATATGGAATGCAGAGCGTACTACATCTTTGAGGAACACCATCTACACTGGCTGAGAGAACTAATTAGAAACTGGTGATTTAAGCACACCAGAAACTGCTTTCATATTATCAGCTAACATTTGCATTGTTCAGTATCAGTAAACAATGCAAAAAATAATGAACAATATATAATAATTAAAATGGACAACTTCATTCCTTAGAACAGAACATTGTCAAACCTCTCACCGCTGAACATAAATAATTTTTAATGTGTCAGAGTTTACAGTTAACTCTTTCTGAGGCTATGCTGATAGACGATATCTGCACAGAAGAACTCATACCTCCTCATAAAAAGCCTGGGACCCTCCAAACATTTCTAGCACAAACTTGATAAAATATTTCCTATTACTAACATACAGCTGAATTCCCTTTACACTTGAACTATTCATCCTGTAATATGCATTTACTGAGCCACTTATCTCCCAGTATGCACATATATTCTTTTAAATCCAAGTTTGCTGTTTAGTAGACCCTCTATATTAGCACGGAATATGGGATTATGTACAAAATGAAATGATTTAAAAGTGTGGCCTGTCTGATATGATTTTTCATGAGAAGTGTAATGCAAAATGTGCTAAATTACAAATATGTTATTCTTTTTGGAATAAGCCTCTCACTGTAGTCAGTACAGAGAGTCCCTGTAACATGCAAAAAAGTGAATTAAAGGTTCTCTTAGCCAATTACAATCTTGTTTCAGAAAAAAAAAAACAACACACACACAGAAAAATGGAGAATATAATACGGTTGGAGGGAATGGAATAGAGGGTTAAGAAATGCAGCAGGCATGCTCCTGAAAACGAGAATCCATTTCCTGTTCATCATAACCTACACCTATTACAGCTCAACACGACAAGCCTAGTGCAAAGTCTTTTATGCTACAGCTAATGAAAGGAATACACGCTATGGGTAAATTACCGACCACCTTCAGCTCAGGTTGGGAAAATACAGTGTAGATTCATTTTGGCAAAGTTGTGCAGGTCCCTTCTGATAAATTACATTTTTTTTACTATTGCATAGAAACTGCTTTTTCTATTCTCTGTTAAAGATTCTCACTCTGGAACTACGTGCTAACTCGCGTTCCCCAGAAGTATGGGCATTAACTGTATTTATATTATGTAACTGCTTGAAAATGCCAAGAGCGAGGAAAAAAACCTGACAGGAAAAAAATAAAGACCTGTAAAAGAACTAACAGTCCAGAGACTTGATTCTTACAGATACCCTGTTTGCAACTCAGTGTGATTAGTGGACAATCAATCAAACCTGAAAAAGAATACACCAAACTACGGGTAACCTGTGATGCCGTTCTAAAACTGCCAGCACGGGCTCACCAAACTGCCGAGGGTATGCTGAGGAAGTGCCGGGGTGTTCCAATGCAATTTCACAGTCAGAGGATCACATATGATCCCAGTGATGTTAAGACATCTGTCACTTGACTAAGTACGTGCTTCCTAAAGGAATGAACACAAGCGAGACAGCTCCTGTTCGGGGAAGGTGGATGGGGGTAGGCGAGTGTGTACGTGGAGGGAGCAGACTGGGAGAGAGCTGGTAACATCCCCTAATAAACCACGAACAGTGGATCACTCTTATTACTACTAAAAAGTTTGCTCCTAAGATCCAAGAGATGCTTCCGTTTGGACTGGAAATGCCACATCTACGACCTAAGGACACCTCCTGCTCCCACCAAGCAGCAGTATCAGAGTGTCGGTCTACCTGCTTTCCCGTGGGGGAGCGGGGCGAAGCGTGGAGGTGGCAAGTCCAAGGCACATCACCTAACCCCTGCCAGCCTCAGCGCCTGGCCTGTGCCAGCAGCGTCACCTCGGGTGGGAAGGGCATGGATTTACGTCCAGCAAAAGCACCAGGACAAACATGTACTTACTGCAGTAAGCGATTAGGAGGCTAGCCAGGATCATGATAGCCCAGAAAGTTGAGGACATGCTTGGCAAGGCGTTGGCATCTTTCCTACTGCTTCTCCTGGGAGATGGAGCCATTGAAGCCACTTCCCCGGTGGGGGGGCGTGAGGGGGGGAAAAAAGTCAGACAGTTTCACCAGCCAGCTCTCCCCTCGACTGATGGCCTTTCTCCACGTGTAATCCCCAAGGAAGGCATCTTCCAACGACCCCAAGGTCCGTCAGCAGCAGCACGGCCCTGTTGCAGGAACCATCTTCCAGCCAGAAAGCCAAGGCGACTCTAAAGCCGGCAGGGCTTCGCCGCGGTGGCCGCAGCCAGCTTTCCTCCTGTTCCCGTGGAGGGGTTCACTAGCCCGGTGGGCTTCCCCGCGACTCGGGTGCCCCGGCGCGGCGCTGAGCTCTGAAGATGTCCCACGCACGAACCTCTCTTTACTATTTTTTTTTTCTCCTCCTTCCCTTCCTTTTTTCTTTTTTTTTTTTTTTTCCCCTTAATTTGCAGAAGTTGTTTCGCTTGCTGTCCTTCCCCCTGCCGGCAGACCCCCGCAGGCAGGGGCCCGGCGGGGGCCCAGGCGGTGCTAACGCGGGGCGGCCTCCCCCGCCCGCCCGCCCGCCGCTCTAAGGCGACCCCCGCTCGGGCCGCCGCCTCCTGCCAGCCCAGGGCTGCATGGCCGCGGGGGCGGCGGGCGCGGAGAGGGGCGAGGGCACCTCGGCGGCCACCGCCGCCCGCCTGCGGGGGAAGGCTCCGCCTGGCAGCTCCGCGGGGCGAGGGCGATCCGCGCCGGGCACTCGCCGAGGGGCGGCGGTGCCCGCCGGTGGCCGAGGAGGGCGGCGGAGACGGACGAGCCCTGCCCGCCGGGCGGAGAGGCGCCCCGTGCCCCGCGGCGAGTCCAGCCTGCTCTCCCCTCCCGGCCGGTCCTGCGGGCTCGACGGGGCGGAGGCGCGAAGGGCGGCCGGATCCGCGGCGGGCGGGACACTTTACGGGGAGGGTCGGCGGCGGCGGCGGGTCTCCTCCTCTCCGTGCGCCGCCAGCTCCGCTCTTAGGCTCTGCCGCTAGAGCAGCGCCGGCCCTTCAAGTAAAAAGAAGGAGGAGGAGGAGGAGGAGGAGGAGGAGGAGGAGGGGGACGGCGGTCACGCCCACAGGTGAAGAGCCCACGGAGCGGTCCTTCCCCCGGCGCCGCGCCACCTGCGCGTCCCCGCCGGAGGAGCGCTGCCGCCCGCCGGGCCCACATCGCCCCCGCACCTGCCCGCCGAGCCTCCCCCCCCCGGCCCCGCGGTGCGACACTGCGACCGGCGGGTTTAACCCTTGGCGGTGGGGAGGGAGGAGCCGCGGGGAGGGGGGGACGGGGACACGCTCTGCCCGTTGCGGCTGCTGCCAAGCCTTGCCGGGGGCAGGGGGGGGGGTGTGGGAGGGGGCCGAGGGGCGGCGGGCAGGGGAGGGACGAGCCCTTGCGGGTCTGGAGGGGGGAGAACCAGCGCCGGCCCCCAGCGACTGCCCACGGCCTTCAGCGGAGAGGCGGCGCGGAGGAGCCCTCCGGGCGGGGAAGGGGAAGGGGAAGGGGAAGGGGAAGGGGAAGGGGAAGGGGAAGGGGAAGGGGAAGGGGAAGGGGAAGGGAGGCGGCGGCCGCCCGGAGCCCCCTCGGGGAGGCTTTGCTCTCGGCTGAGACGGAGTGTCTCGGCAGAAGAAGGGGCGCGGGGAACCTCGTCCCGTCCCCTCACCTGCGCGGTGCGGCTCGAAGGCTGCGGGGGGTGTTCCGCCTCGGCACGGGCTGAGGTGTCAATGGGAACATTCCTCCTCCCGCAGTCATCTGCCGTCCTCTCGGGGGCTGTTGGCACGCGGTTTCTGTCGCCGTAGTGGCAGGAACACATGGATGCGAAACCCAGTTTAGAGGGCTCCAGTCCACGTGTGCGCCAGTAGACTTTATGGCAATTATAAAAAGCTGGACTGTTTTAAGAGGGATCAGATAGTTGAGCTTTCCCATTCGGAGTCTCCATAGCAATGTCCTCAAATTCATATTTTAAGTTCTGCAGAAGGTGGTCGCATTCCGAGTACAGGCAAGGTTGGCAGACTGGAAGAGGAGCTTGGTCACAAAATGTCCCGGTTGTCTCCTCCTGTGTTTTGCTTGCATAATAAAAGTACCATGAATAAGTAGATCCATATTGCTTCAGCAGCCCCAGGTTTGTCTGATTGTTTGCCACTTAAATAGCTGGACTTAAAATTGTATATGAATGATGCATTATTTCCAAGACAGGACTGAGGGGCTTTTTTAGTACAGCTGCACTTGACTAGATACTTGAAACTAAGTTCCATTTTGCATCATGAGGACATCGTCACTGTCATCTGTTTCATTTCAGGTCTGATTTTTCACCAGATTAGTTTGCATCCTGAACTGGTAGGGTGTTCAAGTATGCTTTACGGAGATGAAGCTTCAACTATCACTTGGGTACATGCACAACATCCCCTTTCAAGACATGACTTTCCCTTGTTTTCAGTGGGAATTTCTTTCTGTTACATTTAAAAACTAGAATAGAGCACAACTCAAGCATTAAGGCAACATGCTAAGCTTTATTCTTCTTCCCCACTTAATTTAAGAGAGCATTTTATTATTATTTTGTATTTAGAGACTAAATCTTTGTAACATCTTCTATCCCTGACTCAGACACTAGATTTTCTCTGTAAGTCAATACAAATTCCATAGCTCCTTTGGTATCCTGAAGTA
The DNA here is from genome assembly GCA_017639485.1 of Pluvialis apricaria. Classification (NCBI taxonomy): domain Eukaryota; kingdom Metazoa; phylum Chordata; class Aves; order Charadriiformes; family Charadriidae; genus Pluvialis; species Pluvialis apricaria. The sequence continues at coordinate 203,648,444 of CM030007.1, forward strand.
TTAGTTCAATTTTATGTTGAAAAGTACTACTGCATAATGAGTTTTTTTAAAAAAAAACAGGACTTTCAAATTTCCTATTCTCAGAGCAAATGTAAATAAGTATTAAGCAACAAAAGTGCCTCAGCCTGATGTGCTGCTGTTCATTGCAATTCCAGGGCTAACATGTAAATTAAGCAGTTTTCTGTATGTTTGAAAAGAAATTTGATTTCCATTACAGCTGCGAGTATTGAATGTACAGTTGAATAATATATTTTAACTATTACTAAAAAGAAAAAGCATGAGTATCTTGACAAGAGATATATAGTATGGTGTATAGATTAAGAGACTTCAAAGCCACAAGGGATAGCTGCAACAGTATATAGGCTACTATACCTTTCAGTATAGCCCATAGGATTTTATATAGTAAATCTTATAGGTTAGCCATTAAGTTGTGGTTATACAAGAGGATTTCCCTTGGAAATACATCCAGCTTTCAGTCTGAGGAGTGGGAGTCATGATTACTGTTCACCTAAATAAAGCCTGAAGCTCGATGCAGAAACTCAAGTATTGCTTTGCTCCTGAAAAACTGAAATTGTTCACTTGAGACCAGGTTAATTCTCGTGTTGGAGAACTACTCGGTTACTCAGAGAGTAAGGTACCACTCACTGAGAACAAGGACCACCAAGCCGGGGCCTTTGTGTTTCTATCTATCTACATCTACCTGTAAGAGGTAGATGCCTCATTTACATGAGGCATTTTATATGAAGAAAGATTTTCAAACATTACATTCTGATTTGATTGTCAAAGACAAAATAAGACTTAAAACCACTCTTTAAAAATGTAATTTTAGGTTGCTGCTGATTTGTTCCGTAGTTATATGTTGATCTCCAGTAACGGTCTGGCTGTTCTGCACCATCTTGTATTGAAAAGTACCTCACCCTGGAGTGACACTACTCACAGAGTAAAATCCTACTCAGTGAAAAAGTGGCAGGATGTGACCTTAAATTAATTTGCTTGCCTCTTTCTTGACATGTACCCTTCACATTGATTTTCAAGGAAAATGTGTGAAGCCTTTGTCTTTAATGCCTCCCTCATCTCCCAAGAAATTCCCAGTATTCAGACCTTTGTGTGTGCAGAGATGTAGAAACAATGATTAAACTCATGGACAGATGTCTGAAAGCAGACAAGAAAATAGAAACCCAAGTTAAAGGCTGTATATCAAAGTGAAATAAGCTTGTCAGAAATCAGATTTATTCCCATACAATCAAAGACACAGATCTCGTGTTCTGCCATTGCTGTTGGCAGAGTTAATATCGACAAGGAAATTAAAATAATATTTAGGCTATTTATTAAAACAGGTTGTGCCATTGCTCCAGCTGAAATTACAAGCAAAATGTTTCTGTTGACTAGAAACAGGCATCGTTTAACGCCTGTTGTACGCTGTGTCTGTGTGTCAGACAGTTTGTCTGTGATGTGTATACGCACCACTGCTTTCTGCTGGGATGTCAGACCTGTAAAGCCTGTGCAGTGATGTTGACCGCTATTACAGGTGCAGCCTACAGGGGATAAATCCTAATGTTCTTGTAGCATCAAGCATGTACATGGTAGAAGGAAGGTAACACTCTTTACATCTTTGCAGAGAGACCTTCCGTTCTATTTGAGTTTGCTTATTTACTTTGAAAAGAGGGGTTTTAAGTAAAAAGTGGGCAAATTCTATGGCAGTACACTGATTTGGTGTACTTAATAAAGAGTTACCAGCCAGTAGTATTTAAGCCAACAACTGAGTTTTGGCTTTAGATAAAGTAAAATGCTTCAGTTGTTTTTAAAGAAAGAACAGAATAATATCTTAATGGACATAAGTCATAGAGTCATAGAATACCAGGTTGGAAGGGACCTCAAGGATCATCTGATCCAACCTTTCTTGGCAAAAAAAAAAAATGTTTAGATATGTTTATTTTGAGATAAATATGAGTAAAATAGATGTAAAAGAATAGCATCAATATTTTTTTTTTTTTTTACTATGTTAAAAACACGAATTACATACATCATGTACCATCAGCTTGTTTTATCTCAACAGAATTTTCAGAGGAAGAGCAGTGGAGCTTAATACTGAGAAAGTAAGCTCTTCAACTGTATTTAACCATTTACAATTTCAACAAAGTAGTTAAAAGTCTCTGTGTGTCTCTTTATAACAATCCATAGCAACCATAGCAATTATCAGAAAAAATGCAAGGGAATTGCAATTTTCTTCCATTTTCCTCGAAAAGAAGTGATCAGTGGAGACTGATGAGGTGATACAAATTCATGGTTAAAGGAAACCAACATTTTTAGTTAGATTTTGTGAGATTTTCTGTCTTTCTATTTACTAATCTTAGGCCATGTTTGAAAACAAAAGGTTTAAACTAGACACATACCTCAATGATTTTTTTAATGCCTTGTTTAGCGCCCATAATGTAGGCCACCTACTTAATAGGGAAGGTTGTGCTGTTGGTTTGCATTAAGCAGAATATTGTTGTATTTGTGGCAAAGAAAGAGGAAGGACGAAAGAGAGACAGAGTGTGTAGATGCATCCTGATTTCATTGTCAGATTATAATTTAGAGAGTGAGTTCAGTCCTTCAATAACAGAAATCATATTTGAGTCTAAATGTCAGAGAACTGCATATATCTGAAACGATGGGATCAGGAACTTAGTTCTCACCCAGTATTTCAGTAAAAAGTATTTATTTACAGAATACTTAAAAGATTTGTAGAGATAGATTTTGATACATGTTCATGCAACAGGCTTTTTTCAAGGTCAGTAACAGTGAGGTCCTTAAGAACTGCCCACAATTCTCTTAATGCATAGTCAAAATATATTTAGAAGGAAGCTGTTGACCATTCAGTGACTAAAGCGAAGTCGTGTTGGTTATTGCATTATATTGTCTATGTGCCGGGTGCTCTCACTGATGAGTGCTTTTGTTGGTTATTACAAACCTATAGCTGTGATGCATTACTCGTAGACTGTGCCTTTTCACTGATCTTCTTTCTGTAACAGATTCAAACTACCAGTTAGAGATAGAGGTTTTTTTCTAGCCATTGTTAATTTAGCTGGGTTTTTTTCTAACTTTAATTTCCCGCTAATGACGTTATAGATATAGTTTATATAGATGTAGTTTGAAAAGCTGTATGCGTTTTTGATTTAGCATGAAAGCTTTCATAAGTTATGGGAAATCCTCACTCCGTAAAAACAAAATACATGAAGTTATTCACTGACAGCTATGTTAACCTAGCCAATTATTTGCAAAGCCAAACATAAAAAAAGCAAGAGAGTGACAGTGGAAATACGCTGCCAATACAAAACATTTCTATACCTGTCTGTATAACTGATGTGTTGTCACAACATCCACATTATCATTCTGACCGAATATTATAGACTTTACACTAAAATGCAGAAAAAGCGTAAAGGCGAGACACTTAAACATGCATTTTAATTCCACTTTGTGTCAAAGGCAAGTCTGCATTTTTTATAAAAAATTGGCACCAATATAATATCCTATCAAGATGTTTCTGCCATTTTTTCAATAAATCCTAGCTGTGGATGACCAAGAAATTAAATGAACTTTTTTGAAATTACTGCATTCTCACTTAGATCCTTAAAATATTGTGATTAAAGAAAACTACTTTACTGTTGATGTTGAAGAAGCCCAAATATCAGAACTAAGGTTGGGTTATAATAAACTGCTGCCCTTTATAGCGCTTACTAATAAAATGTTTATTTTTATGATGTGGGTGTGTAAGATTGTTTCTTTGCACTGAAATGCCTACAACTGATGTGGTAGATAAGTACGTTTCTGTCACTTAGCAACCTTCACTGGTTGGGAAAAAAAATTTTGGGGGTATCTGGAATGCTATTATTGAAAGTGTCTGGAGTTTAGCAAATTACCAAATCATTCAGAAGTGAGTCATTACCTGAGCTACAGTGATGCAATATACTGGATTTGACAGCACGAACAGAAATAACTAACTTGCATACACGGATAATTTAGGAAGGTGAGTTATTTTAAAAAAATAGAAAACAAATCAGAACATGAAACAGCAAAAAAACATGAAATAAATACAAATATAGCAAATTACTTTCATTACAGTAAATAGATAAAGAATAAGAGGGATATGAAATCATTACTATGAGCAAATTTCTGCCTTGCAGATTACATAAATTATTAATCAGATCTGTTGTGGATTAGGTCTTGTTTCATTTTGTGTATTCAAGTGAAAGGGGTACTGAATTCAGTACCTGTTCCAAAGTGTCCAGAAAAACCTGCTTTTGATACATAACCAATAACATATGCATTCTTTTACAATAGTTTTAAAGCAAGGAAAGAATAAACAGCTTGTCTGGGGGTTTACTCCATTTTGTCTTTTTTCACACTGATTCCCTTTTATTAGTTTTCCTTCGATGACATTCCACAGTTTGATACCTTACACTCATACAGGTGTTAAGAAGTGTACAGTCACAAAGACCTCATGTTTTTTGGTCACTCCCTGGTCTTTTTCAGTCCTGTATCAGGTAGTTTCCCTGCAGTGAGTTCTCTAGGAGAGAGAAGTCAAGGCATCCTGTACACGTCTTTATATACACTCAGCAACTACCCATTTGAGAGGAAAAGCATCATCGCAGGTCTGGCAACTGCATGATCCTGTCTTGCAGGGAGCGTGCTCCAAAGCCACCTATGGAGTCACTATGTAAATCATTATTTCCCGTGACAGTTTAACAGACATCAGAGAGGTAAGGGCATATGTGGCTAACTCTGCGTATTCCTGGCATGTTCTGGAAATCTCACCATGTCTTCACAAACCTTGCTGCAGGAGAAGAAAGAGGTGGTATTGTCTGGAGGCAGAGTACAGGGTTACGTTTTGAGAGCTCACTTCTGTTGCTAACGAAGCAAATCAATTTTCTGAGCAGCTCTTTTAACAATTGTTTCAATGTCTCTTGTTGCCTTAGTTTCTGCTGGAACCAGGAATGATTAATGGTTTTTCTGTAAAGATCTGGAGTTTTTTGATTAAATGTTCTGTTTGGAGGTGAGGCAAGGCACAAACATCTTACAAATGTATTGTTAAGAACTCATCTCAGTGATAGGGCAGTGAGTGCAGTTGTGCTCTGCCTAAGCTGGGACGTGAATCGGGATTTGTTAAATTCACCATACAGCGATATGGTTGATCAGTGAATAGTAGGCAATTTCCCCAGGAAAATGAGAATCTTGACAAACTAAGCAAAGCTACACATTTAAAAGCTAAAATTTTCATCTAGAGTTGATAAGACGTACTGACAATGTGGTTTGTTGTCATTCTCCCACTTGCCAATTCAGCTATTGGCTCTTTAGAACAGAATTAAATGGTGTTTCTGGTATCATTATGCTGTCTTTCAGAAAGCAGCTAACGTTGTGTAACCAGGAAATCCCTCAAACAAATCATAGCCTTTCTGGATGGAATTTAGAAACTATTGGTTTGCCGTAAATCATACTGTATCAGCTGCAGCCTGTGAACCTGGTGGACTTTTTTTGAGAAGCAGACAAGCTGTCTCTTAAGTGATATGCTGAAGAGCAGATGAGTTGAAATTTCCAGTGGCTTTTCTGGTCAGCTGAAATGCATGGTTTGTCATCAAACATATTCTGTTTCTATCTTCTAAAATAGGATTTTAGATGTAAGGGTATGAAAAGAAAGATATTAGAAGGTAGAATGGGCAAAAATGAGCAATTATGTTTTCTTTGGAAGGCGTGGATCAGTGATTTACTAGAGGTCTTGCTGGTAAAATTGTTTTTCCTTTGGGATTTTTGCCTTCAGGTGCAGTTTATTGGGAGGCAGTGGGAGGGAGGGCAATAGGTGGCAGGGTGACAGGGAATTCTCAGTTATGGACGGGCAATTTTTTCATTAGCCAGCGGACCTATTTGATTCTGAAAGTATCACCTCCAGGTGCATCCTGCAAAATTATGTCCATGCTGAAGGATGGCTTTGCATACAGTGTTTGTCTCTCACAGAACACTAAGCTCACGCAGTTCAGAAATGGGAAGTGCAAAGTCCTACACCTGCAGAGGAATAACTCCGTGCATCAATATGGACTGGGGGGCAACCATCTGGAAGGCAGCTTTGCAGAAAAGGACCCCGAAGTCCTGGTGGGTATCAAGGTGACCATGAGCCAGCAATGTGCTCTTGTAGCAAAGAAAGCCAGCAGCCTCCTGGGTTGCATTAGGGAGAGCATTGCCAGCAGGTCGAGGGGAGTGATCCTTCTCCTCACTACTCAGCACTGGTGAGACACATCTGGAGTGCTGTGTCTCATGCTGGACTGCCACAAGAGGTACTACAAGAGAGACAAGTCCATCTCTCTCCAGTACAAGAGAGAGAGAGACCTACTGGACACAGTTCAGCAAAGGACCACGAGGGTGATTAAGGAATTTGATCATCTGTTGTACAAGGGCAGACTGAGAGAGATGGGGTGGTTTATCCTCAAAAAGAAAAGGATTGGGGAGGGGGATATGTCCTTGTCAATGGGTCCTGATGGGTGGAAACAGACTCTTCTCAGTAATATACATTGAAGGGACAAGACACAATAGGCACAAATTGAAATTTAGGAAATTCCACTTAAACGTAAGAAGAAATATTTTACTGTGATCATACACTGGAACAGGTTGTGCAGTGGCATTGCGCAGTCTCCATCCTTAGGGATACTCAAAACCTGTCTGGACAAGGTCCTGAGCAGCGTGCTGTCATGGAGCCTGCTTTGAGCAGGGAGGTTGGACTAGACAATCTCCAGAGGTCTTTACCAACTTCGACTATTCTCTAAAAAGTAATTGAATAATGCTAAATTAAAAAAAAATAAATTAAGCAATAAAAGTTAGATGCTGTCTTACCTCCTTTAAGGGTAATTGACTATTATCTAAGACTTTGAGTAACATTTGTGCTTCCAGGCAGCATGATGAGGGCTAGGTACCTCAGCGCAGGATCTGAACATAAAGTCAGCAAATGGGTGCAGCTTAAGAAATAACTAGTAGATAGCCGTGTGAAAATGCTGAGGACGAGTGTAACTCCTGTCCTCGCGTTAGGACTCTCCTGGGTCTTTATCCCAGACCCTACTCCTGAAGGTTGTCACCTGTAATCCTTCCTCCTAACCAAGTATTGCGTTTAGAGGAGAATGAAGTGGTGGCGATAGGACAGATGCCACACCATGTCCTCAAGGCATCCTAGTCATTGCAACATTTGTTCAGGATGTATGGGAGCTCAGTTCAGTTCTCTTCTCTGCCATGGGCATATCTGCATCAATCAGTGGTTCTATAATGGGGCACTTACAATCCCCTTGTTGAAACAGTGTCACTGCATGGATAATAAATCAAGACTTACAGGGTAGAAGGAGGAAGTATAAAAGTGAAACTGATTCTGTAGCTAACTATTTATGTGGGTACTCACCTTGAGAGGAGACCAATCTTTTCTTGCCTGATCCCAGGACAGTTTCTGTAATTTTAACAATGACTGTATAATGTGCTTAATTATGAAAAGGACAGGCCATTGAAGAAGATTGATATCAGAAAACTTTGATTTACTTGGCTTTAGCTTCCATGCTTTGTCTGTGGATTGGATAATACCTCATGTAAGTATGTAACTTTCATGGCGAATTTGGTATCACATTGCATATAATGAGATTACCCAGGGCATTGGCTTTCTGACATTGAATCAGTTTCCAACCAACACATAGCTATTTTGTCTGAATAGTTGCATCTAGGACAGGTTTCATTAAATGAACCAAAATAAAATCATTACATTAGTATTCACAACAATCTTTCCTGACAAGATCAAAGAAATATTACAATTAATACAGTATTATTCACTCCTCTGAACTCTCTCTTTTTGACTCACATTCTTCTGCATCGTACCCAGACCAAATTTTTTTCTCATAGACACTTAATTAGGAAAGTAATGTTACTGGAAATACTAATTTTCTTAATTTTCAGCTGTCCAAAACTTGTTTGCCTTCTCCCCTGCAACCTTCATTTTTTACCCTTCAAAAACCTACGAGTTTCAAAATGAGAAGTCAGATGCTTCTTCACTGCATTTAGGATTATTACAATCCAAATTAAGCAGTGTTATGCAGTGTTTATGCCTGGCACTTCTGCATATAAATTGTACATGCATATACACTACACTTGCTCTTTACACAGCACCCCTACCTGGCTCTGGAGACCCCGTGGGGAGCAGGGACAGGGACACGCTGTGCTCTGCCACACCTGTGGCCCTGCGCCATGGGTGCCAGCCTTAATGGGGACCTGGCCACCTCTACCTCACCTTGGTGGGGTCCTGTGTTTTCAGAGTAGGACTTGGTGGGGATGAGGGGTGAGGACCTGACATGATGACGGAAAGGAACAGCAGAGTCAACTGCCTGTGGATCCTGTGGATGTTGTGGCTGGCTGGATGTAGTAAGCCATGGAAGACTGTCCTTGGAGAATCTTGCCCAGAGGGGTTGTGGAGTTCTTCACCTGGGGAGATACTGAAAACTCAATTGGACATGGTCCTGGGCAACCTGCTGTAGCTTACCCTGCTTGAGCAGAGGGCTTGGACTAGGTGCTCTGGAGAGGTCCCCTCCAGCCTAAACCTGTGATTCTGTGATTCTGTGAATAAACAGTGTTATCTTTCTTTGTTATAGAAATGTATGTTATATCGTATTTAAACTTGTTAAATATACAGCAGTGTAAGTAGGAAGACAGAATGGCTCAGCTGTGCATGTTAACTTGTCATAGACACATTTGATTCACAAGGCTTTGGTAAGTGGTAATTCCCCAAATGTTCAGCTTATTGAACTGGTTCATTGGTAACCTAGAAGGGCCTCTACGCTGAGGGCAGCTTGGTTCTATCTCCTGTTGGGCACACTAACAAAAGGCTGGGAATATTGATTTTGCATGTCTCTCTGAGATATTGCTTTGTTACTCCGCTATGGAGCTTCATTGCCTCCATCATGGCAATATCCTGCAATATTATCTCCAGTTGAATAGAACTGCTTTGTGTTTGGGATAGGATGAGCCACATGGTCTGTTAATCCAATTTTAGGTACTGGACTGAAAAAATGGAGTGCAAAATTTTAAAAATAATTGAGCTGGCCTTGTCTTAAAATGAGGAAACAATATACTTGTTTACAAGAACACTAATGAATATTTTAATTCATTTTTATTCTTGTGTTGAGGTTAGCAGGACAATAAAAATGGAACCCAAACACATTTCTGTGTCACCATGAATTAAGGCAATCAGTAGAATTCCTTGACAAGTTGCCAGCCCTCATCATTAGGGGCTCCTCTGATGCTTATTGCGCAATGGATTTTTAAATCTCATCAGCCATGTGAACCATCTTTGTCAGGCAGGAGGGAACTTAACGATGTCTTTATTTATTATCTGGACATTGCATGACACGAACATGACACTTCAAGCCTGTTGTGAATGTCTGTCCATAGACTCTCTTTCAAACATGCTAAGTGTTGGTATCTGGTATGACACAAACTTTCCGTTATCTGTGTTGCTTAAAATTGTACAGAATGGTTCCTCCGTCCCCCCCAGAAAACACCTGCTATAATCAGAATGCCCTCTTACACACAAAAATCAGATCTGAACAATATTTTAAGCAAGTCATAAGAAGCATTGGCTTTAAGAACAGCTTGAGTAAAAATCTTACATATTTTAAAATGCTATTCTGAGTGGTTTTGAGGTATGAGGACGGTACAGGTTTTGACTGATCTGAATGTTCTTCTAACTTCAGAAGTGGTAAAAACTGGAGATAAAGGAATAATTTTTTGGGACAGAAAATTTCAATGATGTCTTCATAGGTGATTTCTCCTGCCTTACGATTAACTGTGGTGCTGGATGAAGCTTTTCTACACAGTGTTCTTTCCTGTCTTGTCAGTTTTAGTTCCAATATAATTTTAAGAGATAGCTTTTGAATCATTAGACTTTCCACCTAATTGCAAAGCCATTACAGGCTTAATATGGCAAGAGCTGAGCCTGTCAATGCATACATTTCTTTTAGTTTAATTGCAGTCCATCCACCTTAGCTTCTTTCTAAGCTACTTTTAAACTTAGATAACATTCTTTATGAGATTTCCCATAAACTAAAATGTCATTCTCGGAAACTGTGATTCTTTCCAAATGTTGCAGTATCATACACGTTCTTCTAAGGTGATTCTGCTGCCAAATGGGAAGGAAAAGAGCAGGTATCTTTTAAATAATGTCATAATAAGTTGTCATCTTGTCTCTTTCAGGAAGATCTGGTGAGAATAATTTTGACAAAACATTTTTCATCAGAAAATGTTGACTTGGTGAAACCAAAGCTTTCACAGAAATGTATATCTTTTCAATAGAAGTTTAATAATGAAGATTTTTTTTTTTCAGGTCCAGAATCAAATTTATTATCAAATCCTGACAAATCGAGATACACCTGCCTCTGCGGTCAGGGCAAGTTAGGAGACCTAGGTTTAAATCTCTTACTTTGAGCTGCAGCAGGTAGCTGAACCTGGGCCTAGCACTTTAAAAGTGACCATCCTCAGTGCCTGAATGCTGGTTTTGGGGGTAAATGTCTCTCAGTCTAATATCTCTTGACAACTTTCTAAATATCTTAGGTTTTCCCCTACATGGAGCATTTTGTTTTCAGGTCAGTCTCCTTGTCAGAATGCAAAAGAAAGTGCTTTTTGGGTGTATTTAGATAGGAGGACTTGTATCTTATCTTTGAAGCTCTACTTGCAGCTTCAGGTCACAGCTGTGTTGATTCATAAAACATAACTCTCCTTGATTTAAGTGGAATTATCCCTATAAGTACAGGTAGAAAGCTTGAGCATTTCCGTTCTTAAGCTTTCACAAAGAAAAAAAATTTATTCTTAATACTAAAAAATGATTTGCGCATGGCATGTGAGTAGACAATTTAACGCACATTTTATGTAGTAATACAAATTCTGTGCTTACAGTACTATGCTAGTCCATGTTACAATAATATAAAAAAATTAGATCAATCAAGGAATTAACCACATAGTTGAGGACTTAAAGTCCTCAAGTAGGTTCTAAATAATAAAGAATGTAAACATTACTTACAGCTTTTGTTATAATAGTGGACTAGTGAAACAAGTCAAACAATGCAATTTTTCCCCCTGTACTCAGCACTGGTGAGGCCCCACCTCGAATACTGTGTTCAGTTTTGGGCCTCTCTCTACAAGAAAGATATTGAGGCGCTGGAGCGTGTCCAGAGCAGGGCAATGAAGCTGGTGAGGGATTTGGAGCACAAGCCTTATGAGGAGCGGCTGAGGGAACTGGGTTTTTTTAGCCTGGAGATAAGTAGGCTGAGGAGAGACCTTATCACCCTCTACAACTACCTGAAAGGAGGTTGTAGCCAGGTGGGGGTTGGTTTCTTCTCCCAAATAAAAAGCGATAAGGCAAGAGAAAACAGCCTGAAGTTGTACCAGGGGAGGTTTAGGATGGATATTAGGAAAAATTTCTTCATTGAAAGGGTTATCAAACATTGGAATAAGCTGCCCAGGGAAGTAGTGGAGTCACCATCCCTGGAAGTATTTAAAAGACGTGTAGATGTGGTGCTTAGGGACACGATTTAGTGGTGGTCTTGGCAGTGCTAGGTTAACAGTTGGACTCAATGATCTTAAAGGTCCCTTTCCAACCTAAATGATTCTATAATTCTACGATTCTAAATTAATCTGAGGCACTCAAAATTGTGTAAGATTACTAGAGCTATCAAGTGGGCAACTGTACATACATAAATATCACGAGATACATGACTTGAACATAAAGTTTGTGAAACGCCTTGGCTGTTGGGAATGATTTGTTAAAAGTTAGCTGTTTAGAGTGAAATTAACTTTAAGAACACTTTATGTGAAAACCAGGTTATTTATATTTTTTCCAGTAAAAAGAAGCTAAAGTGATAGATTTGATAATAATAGATAGTGCTACTGAACATACTTCTTTTGTTATATATAAATATATCAACAATATTTGTTTATTATTATCCACAATTATTACTATAAATATGTTAATTATAATAATATAATAAATATAATTTTATCTTTTATATAATTATTTATAATATTTATTTATAAAGTATTTATTTAAAAAATGAAAAAAGGTAAGGTATTAGTTGCCTTTAGGCTCAGGCTAGACATTATGTAGAGCTTGAGCAAAATGCTCTTTTTCATATACCAAAGTAAGTAGAACTACTAGACAATCAGCTTTTTTAATGCATTATGGCTGAATGGGAATTGACTAGCAGTAATTGAGGACTGTACATTCTGAAGCCTGGCTACTGAAATAAGGAAAAAGGTGTTTTAGTCTAAAACTGTAACATTAATTACTACTTAGCAGCCATCCATGCCAGGATCACTGACTTGCAGTAGGCAAATCCTTGTTTAGCCTGCTCCCAATTTTCACTAAGACTTCAGAATTCTGCATCTGCACATGACAAGAATCGCCTTACTTTGGAGAAACACCTGTCTTCTGCCTGTGCCCTGCTGGAAACCATGATCTGTCAGTCATGTCAGGGTTCAGATCTGCTAAGTACTCTCATAGCGTATCAAATACACGTTATCAAGAGAGCTATTACAAAGTGTAATCATGCCCACATTCTTTCTAAAACACATTATCACGGTGTGGAAGGGTAAGTTGTTAGTTCTCACCTTTGGATAATAAACAAAGGATTATGGCCATTCGTTCATGAAGCTTGAGGTAACTGATATTCTAAATGTTTCTCCAGAAAAGCATCTTCAAATTCACCTTTCTTGCTTTCTTAGAAAATGGATGAGTTTTACTGCACAGAAACTGAAGAGTAACTCTGTGACCAAACAAGGTACTTGCAAGAAAGAGTAGGTTTAGGTCACTTCCCTTCACTGTCACGGGTTTTTTGTTTGTTTGTTTGTTTCTTTCTTTTTTTTTTCATTAAGGGTGGTTTAAGACAAATTTTATATGCTGCTCGAAATGCAAGTACTGTGACACTTAATTCCTTTAGTGACTCGTTCTCTTAATTTCTCAATTATCAAATGGCTAAAATAATTACACCCCCAACCAAACACTTTGATAATTGTTGAAAGACACAATTTAAAAATGCATGCATCAAAAGTGCAAGCATCACAGTGCTTGATGGCATTTCATTCCAAACTAAATTGATTACGAGCGTTTTTTGTAAGTGTTGACCATATTGCCATACAGAGAATTAATTTTTACACTTTTCTCAAATAGGCAGGCAAAAGGTGACACACTGATTGTTTCATTCTTGCTGGATGTACTGGTTTTGGCCTGGATAGAGTTAAATTTCTTCATAGTAGCTTGTATGCGGTTATGTTTTGGATTTGTGCTGAAAATAGTGTTAATAACACAGGGATATTTTAGTTTTGCTGGGCAGTGCTTACACAGTGTCAAGGCTCCTCAGACTGCCCCACCAGTGGGTAGTCTGGGGATGCACAAGAAGCTGGGAAGGGACACAGCTGGGACAGCTGACCCCAACTGGCAAAAGAGATATTCCATACCATATGACGTGCTCAGCAGTAAAACGGGAGGGGCGGAGGTGGGTAGGGGCTGCTGTTGCTCCAGGACTGGCTGAGCATCAGTTGGTTGGTGGTGAGTAATTGTTTTCTTTTGCATCACTTGTTTTTCTTAGGTTTTATTTTCCTCTGCCTCTTTTTTTTTTCCTTTACTTTTTTTTTTTTGCTTTAAAAGTGCTAAACTGTCTTTATCTCAGCCCACGAATTTTCTCACTTTTACTCTTCCAGTTCTCCCGCGTCCCACTGTGGGGGAGTGAATGAGTGGCTGTATGGTCCTTAGTTGCCAGCCAGGGTTAAACCATGACACTGGACTAGACGCTGCCTGTCAGTCTACTCACTTCATTCATGACTGCATGGGAAGGAGGGAGGCAAGAAGGAAGGAGAAAAAGAGGAAAGAAGAATGAACCAAGTGAAAAGCATTTTCTTCTAAGACACTGGCAGCAGTGTGTTAGATTCTGCAGAAACTCTAAGGTGAATTTATATGAAGCTATGAATTCAACTTTATTCTTTTGAACACTTAGTAGGATTACAACTTTCACTACAGATTGCAGTATCCATTTGAATATAAGGGTTCAATGGCCCTTGATCATGTTGGTTGTGCCTGTGCTTCTGTGAAAGAACACAATGCCATAGTGGCCATGTGGTATTTTTTTCTTGCCTTCCACCTGTATAAATGACAGCAGGTGTGTTTGTTCATAAAATTGATGAGTCAGTGACTGAACAATTGGCTTACTTCAGCTTGGTGCTAACTAGTTTTGTGCGCAGTTGGGCATAGGAAAATCTGCATGTTCTAGAGAGAGTATGTATTTGCACTTGTGACTCTACTTTTAGGTTCACAGTTCACATTGTGGGTAGGCCAGGTAATGAAGATGGCCTTTGGATACCCGTACCTCCTCTGCCTGAGAAACCATGACAGTTGTCAGTACTGAACAAATCTCCAGTGTGTTTTCTAGTCAACTATTTCTTGACTTTGAATGTTTCCATGCAGAAGCTGTCGGGTCCTCTCCATTTCTTGTAGTATGTGATAAAAATATTTGGAAGGGATGTTTCCCTAAGGAAAGGAGAACATTATTCTAGAAACATGTCAGTCAAGCCAAATTCAGAGGAGTTGCCTGGCCTAAAGACTCACAGGCTGAGACCAGACTGGGATATTTGCATTTAGGATTCCTTTAGCTTATTTTGTAACTTGCTTGTAATGCATAAGTGTAAAGAGTTCTTGATAAGAAAAATTGTTTGTAAACCTGTATCTGTAACAAAGGAGCTAGAGCTTCCTATACCCCGGTGTTGTATGGTGGACAGAAACTAGGAACATGTCTAAGGAACTGGGAAGGACTTGTATGAGTGGACAGCATATGGGCAGAAACAAGGTCCACACACCTGTGGCCGTTTAGTAGACTCAGAACTGAGAACATTGGGAAGTTATCACTCAGATCAAGAGGGCATTAAAACAAGTGGAAATACATGCTTGGCTTCAGTCAAAGCAGGTGTTTATTCAGTAAGTGGAACTAGAGCACCTTCTGAAAGAAGGTGATGTTTGTTTTTAAAAAGTTTGCTTTGATTTTCTGTGGAGTCACATAAATCCGTCTCTGCAGGGATTTCACTTTTCAGTAGTTTTTGCTGTTCTAATATGATGCTCACTTCACGCTTCCGACTCAAATGTTAGAGAGCGAGTGTTTGACTTTGACTTTTTCTATGATACCAAGGGTGGCAGGAAATGGCCCACTGCTATTATATGATCAATTGAATGGGTAGCTGCAGGGTGTTGGCATACCACAGCTTGTGGCAGTGCTGACAAAGAAACAACACACACAGTGGCTGTCTTGGAAAAAGTACAGATGAGAGAGAAAGAAATGACCCAGAAGGGCATATAAAATTTAATTTGTAAATAGGATCTTACAGTACAGGCTGTACTGTAAGATACTTGTTTTGTTGTACAACATAATCTGAAGTACCGTGAAAACCTGCCCTGATATTCTTGTTCTGAACTGTTCCATTCTAGATGCCAACTCTTTTTAGGCCAAAGATCCAAAAACTATGTTCTGGATGTTAATCACATGTATCTGCGCTTGCTAATGAACATGCAGGCATAACAACTGGCTGGCTTTCTGCCAGAGCCCAAGCAAAAGAATATCTAATGGACTAGCTGTCAAACAGCACACCATGGGGGATATGCAAAGTGATGATCTGTCACTGGCTTCTGGCTCCTCCCTTGTCATGCCAAACACATTTTACAGGTGTTCAGACTCTCTCTTTGCGTAAGGGAGCCTGGATGACCATAACTGCTGGCACGTGTGAAAAATGAGGCATGAAACAGACACCAGCTATAGCAGTTTTACATATAACTTTTCTGATTATGTTTTGTTCGCTTAAACCCAGTACTGTAGTTGCTATGAAAAGGCTGAAGAACGGTTATCTTCTGGTAACAGTCATATTACAAGGTATGAGGCAAAAAAGAAGGAAAACGGAAAGAAAAACATCACGTAATTGAATAGACTGGGTTAACCTGGAAAGGTTGAAAGATATGATAAAGAGAAGAAAGAAATGGAATGCAAGAGTATAGCTTTTAGGATAATGAATATAATTTGTTTAAGCTCCATTATGTTCTGTTTCCCTGAAAGGGGAACCCTGGGTGAAATGTTGCTTCCATCAACAGCAAGAAAACTTTGAAAAAAAAAGATCAGATTACAATTTAAATCCTATTAATACAACATATCTATATTATCACTTACAATAAGTGATATTAACAATTAATATTAACAATATTAACAATAGTTGAGTAGTTGTAGCTCAACAGCAAAGAAAATCACCAAGATGCATGTGTACTCACAGAGCACATAGACTGAACAGTTCAGTAGAAGGCAGTATTTTTTCTTTGTTTTTATTTACTGAATATTGGTTTATATTGTCAAACCTGAGTACAAGTAACTTCTTGAGAATTAAACTAACCAATCAAGACAAGTGACTGAGAACATGTTTGCTTTCCTCCTTCTCCCAAATGTTCTTTAGAAGAACATAATGCACTCTATTGATTCTGAGGACTAGCAAAGGTAACGGTAGTTTTGTGAGAACCCCTCTAACAGAAGGCAATTTCCATTCTTGACACTCTGAGGTCTGCTGTTCCATTGAGATTCACGCCCAAGAAACTATAATATTGTTACTTATTTTTTTCTGGTCACTGTGTGGCTACTCAGCTACTTTGGTACAAATCAGAGCAGCTACATTAGAAGCAGAAGTTCATTATATAGTCAACAGAGAGCACTAGGAACTGCTCAGGGCCAGTTCAGAATGCTTAAAATTAATTAAACTGGTATTCAACTAGTCACTATAATCAATGGAAACTAGGGCACAGGTTTTATCATGCCTTCTTTAACACTGGCGAGTTCAACTGGGAACTAACTATTCTTTCTATTGATTGCAAAGGTAGCCTACCTGTGACTAGATCAGACGTTATAGACATTTAAAGTTAGATGAGATGGGCTTCTAAACCTATCTCCTTCCTCACCTCAGACGAGCCATAGTCAATACGTTAGCTCCTGAATTTGCAGCCAGGGGAGCCCACATTAATATACCCAGGCTTGACTACATGGATCAGTGTAGGTGACAGCTTTGATCTGTCTGCAGCTGTTCCTCTGCTAAGGAGTTTTAATTTCTCCTTTAGCAAAGGATTTGATTGCTATCAGGTCCCTCAACACACATCTTTTCTGGTAGTCATTTAGCATAAGAACAACAGTGAGAGTTAGAAAACCAGGTCCAGGAAGAGCAGAAATAATAATTGCACTGGGGAGGTGGTATTTGTGGAGACATGATAACCCTGTTCTGCAAATCTGTTTGAGAATTTCGGTCTGTCTCATTTCTAAATTCTCAGAGACTTACACTTCTTCTGGTGCAGTTCACAGAATTCAGGTTTGGTCCATATGAATAGTTGAACAACCACTTGGACTTTGGACTTAATTCAAACCTTTTAATGAATTTAAATGCTTTCTTGGGAGTGGAAATTGGAATTAATATTCAGGTGTCGGTAGAATTTATAAGAAATGATTTCCCTCAAAACCTCAGTTAATCTGCTGTCTCTTCTAGGGGGCATATAAAGTCCAAAACCCATATGTACTTCCCAGTGAAATACTGACATTAGCTGCTGGTCCTACTTAGAACCAGTAACCATGGTAAGAAAATTAAAAAGCTTTATTCCTGTTGTTCTGTTTTCCTGAGTTGCTTGAAAAAAAAGTTCAGTGAACACTTTGACCACATTGTAAAACTGTTCCAGAATCTCATCTGAATTGAATTCAATTTGCAATCTTAATATATTAATTGCAAGTCTATATTTAGCTGCTTATACCTAAGCAGTTTAAAAGAGGTTGGTTTTCCTCATTGTTTACCTCCACCTCATATTTACAGAGGGTAAGACTATCTCATATCAGACTTTAAATAAACCATGTTTATATACAATGCCATTTTAGCTGTCCATCTAATTAGGGGTCTTTGCCAATTGAGATCTCAGTGGTGTGAAACATTGTAAAAGTTTTTACTTCCATTAATGCTAATCCTATTTATAGACCTGTGGTGTGTTTAAAGCATGATGACAAGGCATATGAATCATTTGCCAATGAAAAGCCATTGTTGACTGTACTGTACTTTAAGTCCTGAACTTCATTATTAGCAGGAATTAAAATGTTGGAAGTGATGTTCAGAATTGAGGTACACCATTTTGGAATATAAGAGAAATTGTCTAATTGAGAAAGGCACATGTGAACTAGAATAAGTCTGAAAAAGGAATAACTTTGACTTGCTAGAAGTCCAATCAAGTCATTATAGGCATCTTCCTGTTTAGTGTGAGTTTCATGAGGCTGTTATGCAGTTTCCTACAAACTCAATGTTGATTTAAGTGCCACTTAAGAAGGTTTAGCTTTTTACACACACACTTATCACGCTTCTGCCTACTCTGCTGATACATTTAAGAGCCTGAGTGGATGTAACATACAGGCCAACAAGACATGAGGTTTGAGTTAAGTACAGCGGAGCCTAGATAGCACTCTCACACTCCAGTTTGTAAAAAAAATGGGGTGTTGGATCTGACCTGCATTGTAAAGCACCCTGAAATGTAAGTGATGTTAGCTCTTGTGTGCTACTCACATCTCCTGAAGATTAGACATCCGTGTAGCTTTTATTGGGGTCTGTTGTGAGGTGACAAACCAATACATGCAGTTCCTCCTCCTTCACTGATTTTGTTCTGTTATTGCATGAAATGAAAATAATTGGGGTTGAGAACAGTTACAGACGAGTTGTTTGAAATCTTTGCTTTGAGAACTTTGCCTCCGTGGAGAAAGGAGGAGCACAAACCCTCATAAGATTAATGATAGCCTGTGTGCATTATGTCACGGTGCTGTGAGGACTGGCAGCTCCCTGTAGCCAGGTGCCAGGAGACAGGGGATCCCCATGGGCCTCACCAGCCAGGGCCCATTCCATGGCCCCCAGCCAGGGAGCAGGGCAGGCCAGGAGGGCAGCCGGGAGCAGACCCAGACACCATCAGGCACCTCTGTGGGAACAGGGATGTCAGCCTGGTGGTTGGGCCCAGCTCAGCCAGGCCAGGGCCGAGCTGTGGTGTAGCTGGAGACAGATACTCCTACAGCATCACTGGGACAGGGACTGGCAGCTCTGGGCTGAGCTGAAATGGGGTCCTGGGCCATGGGGCAGGGGTGGGGGAAAGCCCCAGTGGAGGCTGGATAGGGCCATTGAGGGCCATTATTGCCCTCAGTGCCCTGACATTTAATGACCCATGTGTAAAACATAAAAGGTCATTTTGTCTTTATCAGAAAGAATGGTTACATGCTTCTTGGTCTTCTAGGCTGATTACCTTTCTTTTCACATTGTTTCCACAAAGAGGAAAGAAACTGGCAAGGAAAAATAAAGAAACATTAATCTGAGGAGCCATTTTTTGATATTTCCTACCTATGTTAGGGGGGGAAATAAGGATCAAAATACACTGTCATCAATTTTTAAAAATAAACAAGTTAATTTCAAAATAAAGCACTATAGATTCTGGTAACTTCAAAAGTCAGAGTATTGCCCTTCTTACTTATGTCTTGGTGTTCAGGAATCAAATAACAGCCCTGTTTTTTATAACGTGGAGATCTGTTGCTCATGGATTGTATTGCAAATTGCTTAAAAAAATGAGGTATTTTGCCCACTGCATTATCTGTTTCTTACCTTTTCTTTCAGAAGTTCACTCCTATACAAAATCATCTTTTTCTTATCAGCAATAGTATATCAAAGTGTCAAGGGTGATCTATACATACTTGGCATGGCCATTATTAAAGCATATCTTTAAAATCTAAGTAATAAAAAGCATCTCAACTTATTCATGGCATTAGTAGTTCACAAATATAATAAATCAGCATTTTTCATTTACTTATCTACAAAGCTTTTTCATTTATGATTTAATTTCACAGCTGCATAAACATAACACCAAAAATCAACATGTTTAAAACAGGTAAAATAAGGGACAACTTACTACCACAAAATGACAAAGTGTATAAGAACAGATAAATTTGAATTGTGAGCTGAGCAGTAAAAGAATCTCTCTTAATAAGGAATTACATATCTTTGGAGTTTAATTACAATAAGGCCTGTCACTGTAAGATTAATGATGAGCAGATTTTCACTTCAAACGATTGCAATTGAATTAAGATAGTACCATTATTCTTAGAGAGATAAGGTCAAGCAAATGAGGCAAAAATGGGGAAAAATGGAAAACCAAACTGTACTGTAATGAGAGAACATTCTATAATAAGTCAGGACCTTAAAATGCATTACAAGGGTTATATTTACAAATTTTATAAAATGCTATGTAAAATATTGAAGTATGATGATAAAATACTAAGAATTTTTATATGCTTTTTGTTAACCATGCAACACTGTGGGATCTAGTACCATCTTCGGAACAGTGAATCAGAAATAATTTGTACATTTGCATCTCTTTCTCCTTTCTGGAAATGAGAAAAACTTTTCTAGAACACATATATTACTTTCTCAGTTAGATATCATATACCAGCACTTGTGTGCAGGGAGGACATTTGACTGTATGGTAGGGATAAACTCTGAATTGTTGACTGTCAGGATATTTTCTAATGTACAGGGTTGTGTGGCCTTGGGACTCACTGTAGTTTGTCCTTATACCTTGCTATACAAAGGCAGTAACACTTTCCCTTAGGGAAGAGGCATTTAAAGCAAGAAAATCTCAAAGGACTGTTGTTACCTCTCCTCTTATCACAGAACCTGAGAAGAGGAAGTGGGACCTTTAATCTTCATTTGCAGCCTCTTTTCTGGGGTCTTTGCATTTGAGGAGCGGATTCCGGAAGGTGTGGCTGACACACCAGAAGACTGTGTTGCCATTCAGCGAGACCTGGACAGGCTGGAGAGCTGCACGGAGAGGAACTGAATGAGGTTGAACAAGAGCAAGTGTAGGGTCCTGCAACTAGGGAAGAATAACCCCACGCACTGGTATAAGTTAGGGGTTGACCTGTTGTAAAGCAGCTCTGCAGAGAGGGACCTGGGAGTCCTGGTGGACAACAAGTTGACCATGAGCCAGCAATGTGTCCTTGTGGCCAAGAAGGCCAATGGTCTCCTGGGGCACATCAAGAAGAGTGTGGCCAGCAGGTCGAGGGAGGTCATCCTCCCCCTCTACTCTGCCCTCCTAAGGCCACATCTGGAGTATTGTGTCCAGTTCTGGGCTCCCCAGTTCAAGAAAAACAGGGAGCTACTGGAGAGAGTCCAGCGGAGGGCTACAAAGATCATGAAGGGACTGGAGCATCTCTCTTATGAGGAAAGGCTGAGAGACCTGGGTCTCTTTATCCTGGAGAAGAGAAGACTGAGAGGGGATCTCATCAATTCTTATAAATATCTAAAGTGTGGGTGTCAAGAGGATGGGGCCAGACTCTTTTCAGTGGTGCCCAGCGACAGGACAAGGGGCAATGGGAACAAACTGGAACACAGGGAAATTCTGTCTCAACATGAGGAAAAACTTCTTTACTTTGAGAGTGGCAGAGCACTGGAACAAGCTGCCCAGAGAGGTTGTCGAGTCTCCTTCTCTGGAGATATTCAAAACTCGCCTGGATGCATTCGTGTGCAACCTGCTGTAGGTGAACCTGCTCTGGCAGGGCGGTTGAACTAGATGATCTCCAAAGGTCCCTTCCAAGTCCTATCATTCTGTGATTCTCAAAATTATCATAACCTTTATTTGAGTCAGGAACTATAGTTTTCACATGCTGTACCATAAACTCTTGGCCATAAAAGTAAACCACCTGAGAACACATATAGGGAAAATGGAAGTGAAATGCTATATCCACTAACCCAACAAATGTAAAACCTTCCATTAAGGGTAGACTGTTTTACTTTAGATTTGTTTCCAAATTCTTTAATAAATGTTAAAATGCAATTTATCAAGGCCCTAACAAAAGGGTTTAAGGGACCATGATTTGTAATCAGATTTCTTTTTAATGTAACTTATGTTTCAGTTTTCTGTGTTTGATATCATCAGAGTTCATCCTCTTCTACTCTTGTTACTAATCCTGGTTTTACAGGTTTTTCTCTTTTTCTTGTTCTTAGTACTACAGTATCTACAAAATGCATATTTCTATTTGCTTAAATATGTGGTGAAATATGCCATTATTCTTTTAGAAATCACATCGAAGTTTAGATATTTCAAGAGGGAATCAGGTTCTTCTGCTCATGAGGATAACTCAAAGAATAATAGCATAAAGGTTGTGATAAATATGTGGAAATATGTTTTCTCTCTTTATTGATATCTCTCTCTAAGAGAAAATCTCTAGGGAGAGAGCAGAATCTGGCTTATACTTGGCTCTTGCTGTATCCAGAAGCAAGCACAGGTAATGTATTAGCAATTTACTTTGTTACCTCTCTTAATTCAGCACATAATCTCACATTGCTTTCAGCCTACGAACTAAAGAAACTGCTCAATCTTCCTGATTGCTGACAGAATAAATTAATTAATAAACATGATTTTAGGTTTTAATTAAATTAATATAATTTGGTATAATCTGCAAGAGAACAATAGGGCTAGCTTTTCAGCCCACTTTGTTAATAAATTAGTTTGTCTAAGAGCTGGTGCTTATTCTGAGCTCTTTTGAATGTGAATCACTTATATAGACATTTAAAATGGAATCATCTTTCAAATTCTCATTACTTGGGAATAGCTGTTTCACACTCTTGTTGAAAATAATGCATAAACCTTTTTACATACAACTGCATATCAGGAAAACACAAACAAACACTTCTTGTTTGTTAATGTAATCTCCAAGAATACACTGTATCTCTCAACAGGCATTTTGTAAAATATAATATGTTTCCTTTTACATAAAAAAAGAAAGAACACCTAAACCTTGAGTGATAAGAAGCCAAACACTGAATCCCAGAGGATACTTAGATCTGAAGATGTTATAGCCTCAGTGAAGAGTGCCAGGATAGCACAGAGAACACAGCTCAAAGATCCAGCTAACAGACTAATAACTATATAAAAAAATCAATGCTTATTTATATATCCATGAGCTTTTCCACCAGGATCCCGCAATATAAGACTCCAGGTAGGAATTTTGTAATCTAAATTGGTGCATAGTTAAATTTGGGATTGTCGCTTTTGAAACTGTTCCATATGTGGCAACATAAATGGGATTTGTGTATAAATTGCTGTAGTTTGGGTTTGCTGAAAATATTTCCAATTTATATCCTCTCTTGTGATCATGGTGGGGTACAACAGGTTCTGAAAGGCAATTTCAAAAAACCTTCTTCTTCTTAACAATCATAGTCAGTATTAAATAATAGTTACTGTTACTAACAAAAATATTATCAGTAATAATAATCTGTCTGACAGTGTCAAATGTAATGTCAAATATGCCAGATAGCTTCTGCGGAAAGCTGGTAATGTGACAAGAACTTTAATGTTCTCAGCATGAACATGCAGTTGCTATTTTTTGTGCTGTATCATGTGACGTTGCAAATGCCTGTACAGTCCTAATAGTTTAAATTAAACTGAGCAAATGAACTTGGAAGAGATGTCCAAGAAGATCTGTAAGTCTTTGGTTAGCTCAGGGCATATTAAATAAGGAAAATACCTTCTGCAGGAGGCTGTCCAGAATGATGTGGTCCCATTATGGGGGGAGAGAAAGAGAGAACTGGGGTTGCCAGCTATAAAGCAGTTTTAAATGTAGACATAACAGAAGCTTAGGAAAGAGTTTCTTGATTAAAATCTTTCAAGTCAAATACTCTACATCACAGAAAGAATACATGTAGGACCTAAGGATCCCTTGGTTCACTAACAGAAAGCCAAAAATGTGGCAGCAGTTTCTGTGTTTTGTGTTTGTAAGGACATGTGCGCTTTGTTGCTTCAGTTTATTGATACCTTTTCTTATCAGCCCTCTAGACAATTGTTTAGGTTTTGTTTTCAGTTAATTTCCCAACTTTTTCTGTCGCCTCTAACTGTTAGCTTCAGACATTAGTCTGTGATGTGGGATGTTGTCAGGCATTTCCAAAAATCTAATTTGTACCCACTGCTCTTCAGAGGGCTGATATTCTCCCTTACCATTTATTACCTGCATAGAATTACTGTTGGTAATAATATGATGTCCTATCTTTTCCTCTTTTTTTTTTTTTTATTTTTTACTCCTGCAGGCATATTTGTTACTTTTTTTTCTTATTTTCCCCAAATACACATGTAAAATCTTGTATTAACATTTAGATATATCGACTATTTATTTATTTATTTATTTGGTGTCTGGGTTGGATTTGGTTTTGGCCGTATAAAGTTTACCTAAATTATTATTCTGTGGAATCCCCCATACTTTTTAAGTTTCTTTCATATGTGCTGAATCTTGACACACACAGTTTTCAAACATTATTACAATTGTATAACACCAGTTTGAATATTTTCCCAGGGAATAGTTAAGGTTTGCATTGCCGATAGCTACAGGGTTTTTTCTAGGAGCCTCATAAATGGCATATTTATTTTCTGGAGTAAGATAGGCCATTAATATATTTTTTTACTTAATAAACTATGTAAGAATATGTGTATATTTTAATTTCAGTGGTGCTGCATCCCTTTGTTTCTGTAATATGCTGAGCTGAATTGCTCATTCAGGGCCTCCTTCTGTGTTAGGCAGGGAATCTTCAGTGGCTGAAGACAGCAGTTATTTCAGGATCGGATTCCCCGCTTTTTATTAACTTTAGGGTTTTGGTATCATTGCATCACCACCAGCAAAAAAAATTGAATCAGAGGACTGATAAATAAAAACTAAGAGTGACTGTACTGTGTCCCTGTATGTTCTTGCAGGTCATGAGGTGTATGTGGGTTACTCCCATCATGCCTGGGAGGCTGAAGAGACCAGCATCACCATGGGGCTGGCACACTCCCTCCCACGCTAGCACACGGAGGGTAGATAAACAGCATCGGTAGCAAAGAAAGTAGTGAAACCACCTACTTCCAGTGCATAGGAGCAGCTAAGGCAATGCAAAGAGCCAGAAGGTACTCTTGGTACCGAGCTCGCACAAATTAAATCCACCCAAGGAAAAGGTGAACCAATGACTGGTTTTCTCTCCTAGACCATAGCTTCTAGTCAGCTCTCGCAGTGTACCTAGTTTAGTGAAAATATATTATTTTAGTATTATGTTTGGAAATATGCATCGTTCTCTGCCTCTTGCACATTGTCTTGAAACTGAATCTTTTTCTATTGTAAAATGAACCACAAATAATAAACTAATTAAAGGCCATGAAAATAGCTTATGCGCTCATGGAGATCACTTGAAACACATAAATCCCCAAATCCTCTGCAGTAACAGTGTTTCAGAAGAGAGTTGGCCTGTAAATGGGCAAATTATAATGTTCATGATTAAATAGAATACTATATATAAATTTTCTTTAAAAGATACAGTGCTCTTCTGTGAGTAGCACTCAATCCAAACTGTTATTTATCATGAAATGACAAAATAAATATCTCTGGACATAAAGTAGAATAAAGAAATTTGGATTCTCATCCCAGTATCTCAACTTTGTACCCTACAGGACAAATTGTTGTCAGTTCAAAAGCTTAGCAGAGATCATTACAACAAGACGCCCTCCAACTCCTTTGGCTGATGAAACTACATTTTGTTTCTGTGGATGTAGTGGAGATAAGTTTTAGTCAAGGAGAACAACTTGTGAGACACCTAGCATGGCCAAGCATGTACATACCCATGCACAGCGTAGATGCAACTGGTGTGCATTAGAGAAGCCCTGAGGCCTACGGAAAGGAATGGGCTAGTCTGTGAATTCAGACTTCAAAATTGAGACAGCACCTAGACATTGCTGCTGAGGACACCACAGTTGTAACCTGCATGGTCACAGATCATCTGTGTTAAACGTGATATTCCTATGAGGTCCAACACAGCTCTTCAATAAGGCTGAGGTATGTTTCTGTTTAGATGATATTTGAACCAGATATTTTTTGTGCATATTGCTGCCTTTCTAAAAATGGCCTTACACCCTCATTTTACTTTTGTTATTCTGAAGGTGAAAAAATCTGACAACAAAACCCCAGTGTCCCTATCCCTTCTATACAATTAGCAATAACAACTAATACTAGTGCATGATGTGACCAGTACCTGTTACAAAGATAGCGTTAATCGCAGTGTCTTGAAAGAAAATGAAAAAAGTGCAACAACATATTGTCTATAAATTAGAAAGCTTCATTTACTAATTTATATTGAAGTATTTTTACTACCTACATTGCATTTCTAATGCATAAAAACCATATATTTTCTTTGCCTGGGGTGTTGTATGGCTCTGATGACAATAAATCTGGATATACAGGTAGTACTACTCTCTTTAGCCCATAAATTTAGTAAACAGCAGAGTTTCCGAAAATATATATCGCAGATATAGAACTCCCTCTAGACAGAAAAGCAATATAGTAAAAATGAAGTTCTCCTTTTGCACAGTCGTTTTATGAGAAGGTATATAGCTCCTCTCATTCAATATATTCAAAACTGTGTCTTTCACTCTAAATCATCTGACATGCTATGACCAATATAAGTTATATTATTTTGAGATTATATTAAACAAAATGCAAACCATAAGATAATAATTACTTTATTATCACTTACTTTTTGAGGGTCAAATAAAAGTAATTCAGAAACTGAATCCTCACTTTGAGCACCTATATTTTGCAAACAGTAATTTTTAAGTTTACAAAAAATGAAATAAAAAGTACGGATTTAAACAAGGTTGTTTTAAAATACCCTAAAATAAGAATATACCCCATATATAGCACATTTTCAGTATTTCTTTACTTTGCTTGTGATATAGTTGATGCAAAATGTCCTCTGAATTCAAGCTGCCCAGATACCATACATTTCCCAGTCTTGCCCCAAGTCAAAACCATTAAACAATCCAAACACAAAATATGGAGAATAATTTTGATGAATTACACTTTTTTTCCCTATAAAGTAAGATTTATGTTAGATAGTCTGTACCTGTCTTTTTTCTCCTCCTTTTTCCCTTTTCTTTTACGTAAATACACTGGGAAGCAGGCTGGTAATATACCAAACAGTCTTTCACAGTTGTACATAGAGTGGTTCATTACAGCTCATATTGGAGATCAGCATATGGTCTGGCTTCCACATCTGTCATGCTTCTGTAGCTCCAAGCAGTGGAACACGTTGCCCAGCAGTCTATCTCCATAGCTGGAGGTTTTCAAGACCTAACTGGATAATGCCATAAGCAACCTGGTCTGATCTCACAGCTGACCCTGCTTTGAGCAGGAGGTTGAACTACAGGCATCTTGAAGTCCCTTCTAGCCTGAATTATCCCATGATACTGTGATTCTGAGTGAAATTTAGAAGATCTTCGAGGGCAAATTCACGTGTACACATAGTGTACCAGAGTGTCATGCAGAGCCACTAGAGAGGCATGTCTTCAGAGCACTGTATTGTGCCAAGTACATATGTCATAAAGTGCCAGTTTTGAGGATATTTGATCTGCTATTTTTTTAAATCAATAAGAAATAACATCATAATTTCTGAACAAAGCCAATGATTTTAGCTGCCTTCCTCAAAGAGACTTGGGACACTGTCCTGGTTTGAGGCAAACCAGAACCAATTTTCAGTAATTTTTACTTTTCAGCTAAGCCTCTCCTAAGTAACTGAACTCTTTGAGATTAACAGCATAATTTTCAGACAATAGTCTGCTTCCAGAGTGATAAGACCTGATGTTTATAATTTATACCAAGGCATGGTATGCAGAGAGGCTCTTATTTATACTTATTGCTGTAACACCCAGGGCCAGATAACTTGGGTATTTGCCCCGTTGGAGGGTCGGAAGCAGAAAAGCATAGAAGGGTCCCACCTGCGGGAAGCAGTGGACAGGACAGGTGACCCAAAACTGGCCAACATGGTATTCCATCCCAGCTGCCTCATGCTCAGGATAAAAGCTGAGGGATCAAAGGGTCAGCCTCTGCAATGGTCGGCATCCAAGGAGGACTCTGTTTGTCTGCCTTTGATCCCGATCTGTGTGTTCCTGAATCCAGTTCCTGAGTTCAGTTCCCATCCATCGCTGAGTCCAGTCTGGGACATCCCAGTGCCTGCCGGTGACCTGACCATCATCCTGGGAGCTCGATACAGTTTTGCATATATTGTATATATTTCATTATTTTCTTACTAATATTATTATATTTTCTTTT
Source organism: Pluvialis apricaria (assembly GCA_017639485.1). NCBI lineage: Eukaryota > Metazoa > Chordata > Aves > Charadriiformes > Charadriidae > Pluvialis > Pluvialis apricaria. The sequence goes on from CM030007.1 coordinate 203,676,679, forward strand.
TATTATTTTATTATTAATATTTAATTGAAGTAGTTTAGTTTCTTTTAAACTCAGAATTCTCTCTTTCTCCCATTCTTCTCTCACTTGGGAGAGAAGTTAGAGAGCATCTGTCATTTCTTTTAGTGGCCAGCCCAGTCCAAACAAGGGCAGACACTCAAAACTTGACACTGCTCATGAAAAATTGCTTTTATTTCTTATGTAAGTAACACAGTAACAGTAACCACTGCTATGGTTGAGGGAGCTGTTCTAAACTCCTGAGGTGAAACCTCGGTGGGTGGGTGAAATAAAATTTTATTTAAAGATTCCAGTGTTTTGTATTTTACTTACAGCTTTAGTTTAGATTAGAATACTTTAGTTTGTTATTACTTAAGCTGCAATGCAAGTAATTTTGCATTTCACGGAAGTCTTCGTTAAATAAATAACAATTTATTTTTACTCCTGCTTTGACGTCTGTGGATCACAAGCAATTGTATCTGTTAATGGCATTTGCCCGTTCCACCATTTTCCAGCTTCTTCCTTCTTTTCATGTCCACTGAAGCAGTGCCTTTGGCCACATTCCATCTCCATTCTTCATGCACAACTAAACAAGCTTTCTTTTTCTTACTACTGTTATGAATCCTTTCTTTTGTTCCATGTTTTCATTTAGCTCCTGACCACATTGTTAAAAGAAATGCAATAAATTCCTCTGCTTTCTAATTCAAAATATAATCTGTAATTATTTTGGTTTATAGATGCAACTCAACAGCGCTGAAAAGACCTTGAGTAACCTCCTTTTGTTGCCATTACTGTTGTTGCCAAAATAATCTTCTGAACTACCAAACAGTATTCATGGAAGTTTTCAATGTCCAAAGCAAGGTTAAAAAAATGCTGTCACAGTTTCGAGAGTTTTGCCTCTAAATGATGACTATTTTTTACAGAAAGTCACGCCAGTCTAGAGTACAGTGGTAGTGATATGATCTGTCTTCATACAGTGTTTAAAGGTTGCTCATGCTAAAATGAAAATCTCTTTTTGCTAGTCTCTTTTGCCTCATCTTGATCTTTATTATTGTCCAAATTTGTGAGTAAAAGAGGATTAAATACAGTAGCCTTCTATCCTGGTTTCAGCTGGGATAGAGTTAGTTTTCTTCCTAGCAGCAGGTATAGTGCTGTGTTTTGGATTTTGTATGAGAACAATGCTGATAATACACCGATGCTTTAGTTGTTGCTGAGCAGTGCTTATACAAAGTCAAGGACTTTTCAGCTTCTCATGCCCTACCAGTGAGGAGGCTGGAGGTGCACAAGAAGCTGGGAGGGGGCACAGCCAGGACAGCTGACCCAAACTGTCCAAAGCGATATTCCATACCATATGATGTCATGCTCAGCATATAAACTGGGGGGAGCTGGCTGGAGAGCAGCTCCTGCTTGGGCACTGACTGACCATCAGTCAGCAGGTGGTAAGCAATTATATTGTGCGCAATTTGTTTTGTAGTTGTGGTTTTGATGATGATGATGATGATGATTATTATTATTATTAACCTGGACTTTAGTAAAGCCTTTGACACCATTTCCCACAGCATTCTCCTGGAGGAAATGGCTGCTTATGGCTTGGATGGGTGTACTCTTCGGTGGATAAAAAACTGGCTGGATGGCTGTGCCCAGAGAGTGGTGGTGAAAGGAGTCCAATCCAGTTGGCGGCCGCTCACAAGTGGTGTTCCCCAGGGTTCAGTACTGGGGCCAATTCTGTTTAATATCTTTATCAATGACCTGGAAGAGAGGATCAAATGAACCCTCACTAAATTTGCAGATAACACCAAGTTGGGCAGGAGTGTTGATCTGCTTGAGGGTAGGAAGGCTTTACAGAGGGATCTGGACAGGCTGGATTGATGGGCTGAGGCCAATGGTATGAGGTTCAACAAGGCCAAGTGCCGGGTCCTGCACTTGCGTCACAACAACCCCATGCAGCGCTACAGGCCTAGGGAAGAGTGGCTGGAAAGCTGCCTAGCAGAAAAGGACCTGGGGATGTTGGTGGACAGCCGGCTGAATATGAGCCAGCAGTGTGCCCAGGTGGCCAAGAAGGCCAATGGCATCCTGGCCTGTATCAGGAATAGTGTGGCCAGCAGGACTAGGGAAGTGATCGTCCCCCTGTACTCAGCACTGGTGAGGCCCCACCTCGAGTACTGTGTTCAGTTTTGCACCCCTCACTACAGGAGGGACACTGAGGTGCTGGAGCGTGTCCAGAGAAGGGCAACAAAGCTGGTGAGGGGTCTGCAGCACATGTCTTATGAGGAGCAGCTGAGGGAACTGGGGTTGTTTAGCCTGGAGAAAAGGAGGCTCATAGGGGACCTTACGCTCTCTACAGCTACCTGAAAGGAGGTTGTAGCAAGGTGAGGGTTGGTTTCTTCTCCCAAATAAAAAGTGACAGGACAAGAGGAAACAGCCTGAAGTTGTGCCAGGGGAGGTTTAGATTGGATGTTAGGAAAAGTTTCTTTACTGAAAGCGTTATCAAGCATTGGAACAGGCTGCCCAGGGAAGCGGTTGAGTCACCATCCCTGGAGGTACTTAAAAGATGTGTAGATGTGGTGCTTAGGGACATGGTTTAAGTGGTGGTCTTGGCAGTGTTAGGTTAATGGTTGGACTTGATGATCTTAAAAGTCCCTTCAAACGGAGATGATTCTATGATAATGATGATGATGATGATCATCATCATCATCGTTATCATTATTTTCCCTTCCTTTTCTGTCCCAATAAACTGTTTTTATCTCAACCCACGAGTTTTACCTTTTTTTTCCAATTCTTTCCACCATTGCACTGGGGGTGGAATTGAATGAATGGTATGTGTAATGCTGTATGGTATTTAGCTGCCCGACAGGTTAAACCACATCACTTCCCATGAAACCCTGGGCTGCTGTACTGTATGGCATTTGTATTTCCAGGAAAGCCACTTCTGTTTTTAACTGATTACTGAAGCAGTGCAGCAAATGGTGATAAACTACATTTTGTAGAAAAAGGATAAAGCCAGGCTCCAGGTTATCCAAGAGCACTGAGAGGTGCTTCAAAAAATATAGCCTCCATGAACAAAATGTTTTATCTGAAAGGAATTTTTTAAAGTTTAGTGTAAGCAATTGTACACAATGCTAAAATTTACACTGACAACATTCATTTGAATATGTAAATTTAGAGTTGATATAAGCTATATTTCAGGTGTAGTATGTCAGAAAAACAATAATTTCTGTAGAAACCAGACTGTAGATACAGAAAATCACCAAAGCCTGAGCTGCATATTTCTACAGCAAGCTTCTCAAGTCAGTGGAAATAACTGCCACTGTGGAGCTCTTGTTGACTTTATTGCTTCTATGTCCCAGTAAAGAGCTGATTGCCTTAATATAATTCAAATTAGCTAAAGGCAGTGTGTAATCTATTAAAAAGACACCCTGCATTTAACCAACTGGCACTACTCTAAATAAACACAAGCCTTAGCTTTCATTATATGACCCTATCCATTTTATTTCTAATCAAAAAGTATTGGCTTTCCTACTTTACTTTCCCTATAGCACTATGATTTCTAATTGGAAACTAACCATAGTACTTCAGAGTTTTTTTCCCCTATCTCTCTTTTCCTTTAAATGCATGTTATGGGTCTAATTTCAGCTGAATATTTGACACTGCTTGCAGAAATGTGCTTACATATGACATTATCAACATGGGCGTCCTGCCGTTGCATTTGTAGATATACTTTTTCTTCATTACAGATTTGACTGATCTTAACTGGATTGTTAACTCCAGATTTCACGGAAGAAAATCTCTGAAACCTGACACAAACAGAAGGATGAGGTGCAGCTTTTTATTTCCACCTTAGCGAGTACTATCATTCTGTACTGGCAATTTAATAACGATCCACTGTTCTCCTAGCAAGAACTGTCCAGCTATTTGTTACTATGAATTCTGTTGTGATAGTGTGTAAACATCAGGCTTCAAGCCCACCCCAAAATCTTTTCAAAGCTTGATTGATTATATTTCTTTTGTGTTTTTTTTCTCTTTTAGCTTTTTATTATTTTGATTGTTTACTTTTTGTTACTGAAAACTTTGTGTCCTTGAAAAAGCTTCTGTGAAAATTGTTGTTCTTATAAAATGTGTCCTGACAATTTCTGAATCATAATTCTATGGAGGCCTAAGAATAAGATCTTGAAGTCTCTAGAAGAACCAAATGAACAAGAAATATGTGTTAACTTCTTCAGTAGAGGTCTAAAACTGGAAGATGAATATCCAGGGACGGCACCTGGCCCTAAGAGCACAGACGTCTTTCTCTTATTGGGTATTTAACTATTAACTAAGAAGTGGAAAAGCCATGGATGCTAAGGGCAGTTTCATGCATTATCAATTCCTACTTTGAAACCAAACACATTTTCTAAATGATAAACGCACAGATCATAGGGTATATTTCAATACTAATCCTTAAGTAATCATGAGCTTAAACCCTTGAGGGAAGGGTCAAATAGACTGAAGATTAGACTAGGTAAAAAAACCCTCTTCGTTTAATTTCTAAAACTGATTCTGGAAGAATAAACCAGAATCAAGTGAAAAGTAACAATGGTTTTTTTTTTTCCATCACTGATGCATAGTATAGGTAATAGAATTGCCTGTACATTGGTTTGTACGTTGGTTTTAAATTACTTAATATCCTGTCAATATAACCTGATAGGAGAAGGACTGTAAAGGAAACAAATCTCTGAGACAGCATGAAGCCCATTCTCACAGCATCTCAAGAGCTGGAGTCCACGCTGGCCATAGAGGCAACATAAAGTCCTTGGGGGCATTGGTAGAGGACATTTTATCTGCTGGCTTCCAATCAGTCTTATGTTCAAGCTACGCTATAATGTCAAGACTTTGACAGTTATATTTCTATTGATTTTTGAGTGACTGTTTTTTTGGGTTATTTTTCTACCAAGGTCTACCCCTCCCATCAGTGTAAATCCTTCATTTCTTCAGCTACAACCAGATATTCTGTAAGAATTGTCACTCACGTTTCCTGACTCCAGACAGTATGGCAATTAGCAAAATGGAGTAAAATTGCATATTACCAGCCAAACTGCAGCCAAGAGCTGTAATAACTGTCCAGGTTCTAAAATCTGAATTTGACTAACTTCCTTCTTATATAATTACATTGTTACACATTGCTCAATTTGCTAATTGACTACATAATTTGTCTGACATACATATACACATTAATCAGTAGTCTTGCTATGCTTTTGTCATGGGCATACCTGCAGTGTTTGGTAATATCCTGACTTGAAAGGACATTTTGAACCACAATTACATGTATGCATTTGAGTATGTATATATATATGTATGGTTTTCACCAAGTACAGGTAATTTCTTTGAACTGCAGGCCTTTTGTTTTCACTAACCTGTTAGTGTTAGCATGACCCAACATTATTCAGCACTCCTCAACACAGAAAAAATCCCAACAACTTCACTGCTTGTTGTCATATATCATTTTTATGGTCAGCTGGACCCATATCTACAGCACAAGATATGGCCAAGAAAAACAGGAAAGTAAAACAGTAAAATCCCTTTGCATTTTAGCTTTCCCCAAGTGCAGACTGACAGCTTTCAGAATTTGAATCAGGCACTTAAATACCATCTAAACCCCATTTTTGTACATACTTCTTTTACTGGCTCAAACCCATAGTAAATTTGGCCTGAGATTTGGTCAGTGAATTAGAATATTAATAAATATTCCTAAAAGGATTGTTGAGGGCAAGAAAGGAAGTACAGAAGAAAAAAGCAGAAGACAAGAGATATGATTAAAAGCAAGGAATTTGGTATGCTGAGATTACATGACAAATAGTCCACAGGGAATAGGCGAGAATGGAGATAAAGGGTGAAGGGAGGCAAGACCGGAAAGGAGACACAACAGAAGAGTGGCAACTGGAGAGGGGAGACTGTTGCCTGCACAGACTCATGCTTCATTTATTCCAAAAGCTGAAATACATGAAGGTTAATGTTACATTTACAGGAGCTGAATGTTTGTTTGGAAACTAGAGTCTGTCTATGCCTCTGCCATTGAGTTCACTGTATTTGATAAATCACTTCAACTATACTTTCTAAAGGTGCGTGTTCATAATAGTCTGAATATGTTGCACCTCAGTTACAGCAATATTGACTGTTCACAGATGTAATTAAAGTTGATTTGCTGTGCTGTGAATATATGAAGATCCATTAATGCTAATACTATGAAAAATGAGGTCATAGGTATTCCAACAGAGATTTTTTGATCTTGGTCCCTTGGTGTCTCAGTTCCCTCATCTCTAAAATGATGAAAGTACCTATATGTGAAATTGAATTTATTAATTTTTATGAAGCAGTAACACACACTAGTAATAAATGTTGTAGAAATGCTTATGGGGAAATTAAGAATTCCTTCTCCAGACCAGCTTTCAATTTTATGGAGAAAGTAAGGGAGAAGGCTGGGGGAGGAGGCCAGGCAGTAGACAATGAGGAGAATGCAAAATATTGAAAAGATGTGTGAAATACACAGTGATCTTGTGGAGACAGGGATACTAAGAAGAATAGAGGTAATTAGATAATGCATCACAAGGCATACATACAACAGGACTGAATTAGGATTACAGTGGATACGTTTCTTCTAGTAACATTTTTTTCAGTTGGAAAGGAATTTTTCAATCTGGAATGGAATGGTATGGAATGGAATGGAATGGAATGGAATGGAATGGAATGGAACAGAACAGAATAATTCTAGTTGGAAGGCACCTACAATGATCATTTAGTCCAACTGCCTGACCACTTCAGGGCTGATGAAAAGTCAAAGCATATTACTAAGGGCATTGTCCAAACACCTCTTAAATACTGACAGGCTTGGGGCATCCACCACCTCTCTAGGAAGCCTGTTCCGGTGTTTGATTACCCTGTTGGTAAAGAAATGCTTCCTAATGTCCAGTCTAAACCCTTCCTGGCACAGCTTTGAACCATTCACATGTGTCTTATTGCTGGATACAAGGAAGAAGAGATCAGCACATCCCTCTCCATTTCACCTCCTCAGGAAGCTGTAGAGAGCAATGAGGCTGCCCCTCAGCGTCCTTCACTCCAAACTAGACTAAAACAAAGTCCCCAGACATGCCTCATAGGACATTCCTTCCAGATCTTTCAGCAGCTTTGTTGCCCTACTCTGGATGCATTCAAGGATCTTCACATCCTTCTTAAATTGTGGGGCTCAGAACTGCACACGGTACTCAAGGTGTGACTGCACCAATGCTAAGCACAGAGGGATAATCATCTCTTTTGACCAGCTGATTATGCTGTGTTTGATGCACCCCAGGATGTGGTTTGCCCTCTTGGCTGCCAGGGCACACTGCTGACTCCTGTTGAGCCTGCTGTCGACCAGCACCCCCAGATCCCTTTCTGCAGGGCAGCTCTCCAGCCACTCCTCTCCCAATATATACTGGTATCCGACTTTACTCCACCCCAGATGCCGAGTCTGGCATTTGTTCTTGTTAAATTTCATGCCATTGACAATTGCCCAATGCTCTGATCTGTCTAGATCTCTCTGCAAGCCTTCTTGTCCCTCAAAAGGATCAAAAGCACTTCCCAGTTTAATATAATCAGCAAAGTCACTAATGGTGCATTCAAGTCCTTCATCCAGATCATTGATAAGAATATTGAACAAGAACTGGCTCTAGAATTGAGCCCTGAGGAACACTGTTGGTGACTGGTCACCAGCCAGATGTAGCCCCGTTTACCACAATCCTTCAAGTCCTGCCGTTCAGCCAGTTTTTCAGCCAGCACACTGTGTACCCGCTCATCTCACAGTTGGACAACTTGTCCAGAAGGATGCGGTGAAGAACAGTATCAAAAGCCTTACTAAAATCCAGAAGAAAATGACATCCACCATCTTCCCTTCATCCACTAGGCAGGTGACCTTATTGTAGAAGGGTATCAAATTAGTCAGGACTTCCCCCTTGTGAACCCATGTTGACTGTGCCTGATGATTACATTGTCCTTTAAATGTCTTTCAATAATGTGATCTTCTCCATATTTTTTTCAGGTACTGAGGTTTGACTAACAGGTCTGTGGTTCCCTGGGTCCTCCCTCATGCCCTTTCTCTACATTGGAACAACATTGGCTAGCTTCCAGTCAACAAGGACCTCCCCAGACTCCCAAGACCTTTGGTAGATGATTGAGAGGGGTCCTGCTGTAACATCCGCTAACTCCTCAAGTACTCTGGGATGAATCCCCATCAGGTCTCATGGACTTATGAACATTCAACTAATACAACTAGTGCCTTACAATTTTAGTGTCCACAAATGGAAAGTCACTGTTCCTGCAGTCACAGAATCATAGAATCATGGAATATCTCAAGTTGGAAGGGACCCAGAAGAATCATCGAGTCCAACTCACTGCTTCTTGCAGGGCTACCTAAAAGTAAACCATATGACTAAGAGCATCATCCAGATGCTCCTAGAACTCTGACAGGCTCGGTTCCATGACCACTTCCCTGGGGAGCCTGTTGCAGTGACCAACCACCCTCTCAGTGAAGAACCTTTTCCTAGTGTCCAATCTGTACTTCCCCTGATGCAGCTTCATTTCATTTCCTTGTGTCCTATCACTGGTCACCGGAGATAGGAGATCAGCACCTTGCCCTCTGCTGCCCACCTTGAGGAAGTTGTAGACCGGGATGAGGTCACCCCTCAGCCTTCTCTTCTCCCAGCTGAACAAACCAAGTGACCTCAGCTGCTCCTTCCTAAGTCTTGCCCTCGAGGCCTTTCATCATCTTGGTCACCCTCCTCTGGACACTCTCTAATAGTTTGATGTCCGTCTTATATTGAGGTACGCATAGTACTTGAGGTGGGGCTGCGCCAGTATAGACTGGAACAATCGTCTCTCTCGACTGGCTGGCTATGCTGTGCTTGATGCACCCCAGGACCTGGTTGGCCCTTTGGCTGCCAGGGCACGCTGTTGACTCGTATGCAACTTGCCATCAACCCAAAACCTCAGATCTCTTTCTGTGGGGCTGTTTTTCAGCCTTTTGTCCCCCTGGTCTGTGTAACCAGGATTACCCCATCCCAGGTGGAGAATCCGGCACTTGTTCTTTTTAATTTTCAGATGGTTGGTGATTGCCCAGCTCTCTAGTCTATCCAGATCTCCCTGTAAGGCCTCTTTACCCTCAAGGGAGTCCACAGCTCCTCCTAGTTCAGTATCATTGGCAAACTTACTTAATGTACATTTGATTCCTGTGTCCAGATCATTTATAAAAACAAAGAGCACTGGCCCTAAAATCAAGCCCTGGGGAACCCCACTGGAGACTGCCCGTCAGCCTGATGTAACCCCATTTACTATAATCCTTTGAGCCCTACCTGTGAGTCAATTGCTCACCCAACATATTATGGATTTACCTAGCTCTGTGTTGGACAGTTTATCTAGAAGGACGCTGTGAGAGACAGTATCAAAAGCTTTGCTAAAATCCAAACCTACCTCATCTACTGGCTTCCCTTGGTCAAGTAGATGTCATAAAAGGAAATTAAGTTGGTTAAGCAGGACTTTCCCCTCACAAACCCATGCTGGCTATGACCAATGACTGCATTGTCTCTCAAGTGTTTTCCAATAACTCCCAGAATAACCTCTTGCATAATTTTACCAGGCACTGAAGTGAGACTGACAGGCCTGTAATTACCAGGGTCTTCCTTTTTATCCTTCTTGAAAATTGGGACATTTGCCAGCTTCCAGTCGACTGGGACCTCTCCAGACTCACAAGGCTGTTGAAAAATAATGGATGTCCGATGATGACATCAGCCACCTCTTTCAGTACCCTGGGATGAACCCCATAAGGCCCCATAGTTTTTTATGCATCCAGCCGGAGCAGCATGTCTCAAACTAGTTCAGGGTCAGCTGGGAGTTTCTCATTCCCCCATTCATTGTCTCCCAATACAGGGCTCCGGCAGTCCCAGGGCCCATCATCGGTGTTGAAGACAGAGGCAAAGAAAGCGTTAAATGTCTTCGCTTTGTCTATGTCCCTGTTTGTGAGGTGACCAACCTCATTAAGCAGCAGGCCAATGTTATCTCTTATCCTCCTTTTGCTGTTAACACATTTTAAAAAGCCCTTTTTGTTGTCCTTCACAGTGTTGGCCAGCATGAACTCTAATTGAGCTTTGGCCACATGAATTTTCTCCCTACAGTGGTGAACAGCACATCTGTCGCCTTCCCACATCGCTTGTCCTTGCTTCCAATGTCCTTACACTTTCCTTTTCTGCTTAGGTTCTAGAAGAAGATCCCTGCTCAGCCAAGCTGGCCTTCCGTCCCACTTGCTTGACTTCCAGTACTTTGATATTGCCTGCTCCTGCACTCTTAAGTCATGGTTCTCCAACTCAGAATTTCGGACAGCCCAAGGTCTATCATTAATATAAAGTCTGAGGCAAAAAAAGCACATTAAATGCCTCCACCTTTTCTTCATCCCTATCTGTCAGGTGACCATCTTCATCAAGTACCAGTCCAATATTTTTCTTAGACCTCCTCTTGCTATTAACAGACTTTAGAAAGCCTCTTACTGTCTGACACAACATTGGCCAGTTTCAACTCTACTTGAGCTTTTTCAATATTATTAATTTAGCATAAATTTCTCAGTTAAAAAAAATAATTAAATCCTTCTTCTTCTCTTTCCTGTGTAGTCTGTTTTCCAGGACAATATCAGATATGTGGGAGTTGGGGACACATGGACTTTGATTATGTTTACTAACATAATGATAGCTGAAACAAGTGGTTAAGTTGATGAGCTGATAAGTGGTAACATTTATATTTATATTCTGTTACTAGTTCCATTACTGGGTAACTGATGTTTAGTAAATCACTGGTGATCATTTTGTCTCAATTGTCCTGATAGTTGGATAAATATTATGACTTTCTTTGTAAAATACTATGAGAAAAACTACACGAGAGTAGACTGTTAACTAATGTCATATTAAATACATTTTGTTTCCTCAATTTGTACTGGAATTAAATGTTCATTCACTTATATTTTTATTTATTCTAAGGCATGAAAAGCATTAGGTACCTCATCTCCTAGTCTCAGCTTCCTTTGTTCTTGCCACAGGTTACACTCAGTTCCACACTGTTCCTTTGGGGAGATGACAGGTAGCACAGAAAGTTGGGATCAGTGTCTCTCTGCTCCTGGCTTCTTGTTCTCCTCTGTTCCAGCATGCGTTGCCTATGGCTCCAGAACCTCAAGCCTGTTGCTGCCCTAGAGTGGGTCACCCACAGCTGCAGTCCCTCAGAGGTGTCCACACCCCAGGATGGGTCACCCATGGACCACAGTCCCTTAGGGTTGTCCGTGCTGTGGCACAAAGTGCCTCCTTCCAAGAGCGCATCTCTATCCATGTCCTCAGCGATGTCTCCTTCCGCCTATCTCATCCATGTCACTTTCATGTCTCTTCTGTTTCATTTATCCTTCCAGCAACTGCCACTCTTAAATATGTTTGAGCAGCATTTCTAAATTCTCCTTGGACTGGTGGCAGACTTGGGAGATGATGGGTTGTTTAGGTCCATTTCAGATCAGCTCCTGGTGCTTTCCACATGGGTGATCCTCCAGCACCCGTCCACCGAGACCCTGCCAGGTATGACCAGAAGACAGACACTCATATAAATGTGTTAGTTTTGAACAATACATCTACAGAACTTAAAGTCAAAGGAGATTATAAGAATAGGTTTCCTCACCTCACTGGCCCACTTTGTGATGCCTTTTTTGAGGAATTGGATTATTTTTATTTGACCACAGACCGACAGGTTGGACAGCTTGTCCACACCTTCATAAAGTACAATTATTGGATGTCTGAATGAATTGTCTCTTTGTGCCAGGTTTCATCTCACTTCTTGCTAACATTGCTGTGTGTTTCTCACTTACGATTATTGGAAATGAAATTGAAAATATAAGGTTAAAAGGGGAAATAGTAAATTGCACATACAATAAACATCAGGGAAGTGAGCAGAGGCAATAAATTAAATATAAACAGATGATACGAGTAATCTGATGGATTAATATGTACAACTGTGCTTCTCTAAAGATGTCCAACATATTCTAGAATGGAAAATCAATCATCTATAAAAATAATACAGTATAAAATTTCTACAATTATGATGAGTACTAGACCATTTTTTTTTTCCTGAAAATTGGTGCAGAATTAAAAAAATATCATACGTACAAATTCCAGATTGATATGTGTTATTGGCCAGGAAATGAAAACCAATTCACTAGGGAATGAGAAGGACAAATGGAGCCACTTTGCCCATGGTAGGGAAACACTTGCTTTGTTGAGTTCACAAGAGAAAACCATGAAGCACTTTACTGATGTGCCACACGAACTACCTTGTTAGGACTCTGTAATAATGTTTTGGTCTTCTGTTATCAAACGTCTACTCCACAGAAATCTTTTCCAAAGCTTCAGCCCCTAGTGAACCAGATTTTTCAGATGACCTTGCATTCCGCTACTAGATTTAGAACTCAAACCTGACTACTTCTATCATAAAGACTGGTCTCTGTGCCTCACTCACATCAGTCTCATCTGACTTTAACCCCTATGACCAAACTACTTTATGAAGTTTCTATTCAAATGCTAAGGAAGAGCAATTATGAGCCTAATTTTGGAGCCTGAGTTCGGTACCTAAAACTTACACAGAATTAATCCAGACCTTTCTTTTGTAGTCATGTGATATCCTGCCAACCGGACTCGTTGATGGCATACTGGCATAGCAGGCTGCAACAATTGTCTATGAGTTTTTTTAGCTTTAAATAAATTCCTGAATATTTCTTTTAAGAGAAAAATCTTCTTACTTGCGCTAGCATTTTCTAGTCAGTAATACACAATTTCAAGCTGATAGGTACAGCCTATTTTCTGATAATATGTATTCATAGGTTAATAATTTGATAGTAAAATCCATAATCTGTTGATTTTATAACATTAACAGATTTTAAAAAAATATCAGTGCTCCAAAAGATGATGTCAAATTAATACGTATGTGAGATCATTAGTGGAAGAATCAGTCTGAGTGCTGAATTATTGATTTGGACATGTAATTTAGAAATAAATGAAGCTATTTACTATAATTTATTTTTTAAGGTTTCCATATTCAAAAGGAAAATCTGTAATACAAATTACCAGGTTTTTATACCTGAAATATTCTTACATGCATAGTTTGCCTGTATGCTGGCATTCTGTATTTCCTGAAATATCTGGGTAACTTGGCTATTATTCGGCTAAGTAAGAATTTGTACAAACCAAATAAAAATCTATAAAATTATTTGTAAGAAGGCAGAGATGATAAAAATGTGTCATTTTTTCTCTGCTATTATGCTTTAAAATTGATAAAACTAGGTACAGGTGCACAAAAAAGATGAAGAAAATACGTTTATTGAAACATAAATTTAAAAATCATATCATAGTATAATTAGTATTCGTGGAGAGACACTACAAGATTGTTAGCCAGGTTCTGCAATTTCTCTTAGATTCAGCATTCAGACATCGTCACAGTCATTCTGTCTACTTTCAGTGTAAAAAATTAATTTTTCAGAAGTTTTGTAACTGGTGATTTATCCTGATGTAATTAATAAATATTGAATCATTCATAAATAATGAGTAAATTAGATCAAGCTCTCCCTCCTACAGTTACTTAATTCCCTCATTTTAGTGCATTTCGATCTCCTTACAACCAAGTGTCTAGAGGAATTTCAAGTTACGATCGTTTGTGTTTCTGCAAAGGCTGATGGTCTCAGTCATGTTTGTGTTGTATGCCATGACATCAGAAGGTGCAAATTAAAGTAGGATAAAGTTCAGCATCTTGATTTTCAGTTTCAATCTTTTAAGTCATCAAATTGACCATCATGTTGAGAATGAGATGAAAAACAGTTTTTCTGCCAAGACAGTTTGAGTAACAGCTGTGTTCAGATAAACTGGCATTACATGAAGGAAAGAATAATAACAAGAAGAAACTAAAAGCACATGTCACAACAGTACTTAAACATTATTGGATTTATTTTTTTTTTTAAAGAACAACAAGCACTGGGAGCACAGATCAGAGCCCATGTCTCTTCTTTCCACAGCATGGGCTATAACTAGGGGGCTATAGTAAAACTCTCTTTTTCAAGTCCAATAAATCTTAAATTGTTTTCTGCAAAGAAACTGCCTTCAGCAGAGTAGCTTGATAATGCCACAATAACAAAGCAACTCAAGATAACATTTTTAGGAGTTGGGAGGTGTGGACGTTGATCCTTACAAAGAAGAAAACGTACCTTGGAATCCGTAGAGCTAGACTGGTATGTTATCAGGAAACGATTCTGCTTCTCCTTTTGTTTTGAATATTTATGCAGTTGTTACTGCTCCTAAAGGTCTAAGTGGCTCATGGAAAACTCTGATATCCTGGCAACTTGGTATTCTGTCTTATAGCTGTTGTCATGTCAGTTCATGAATTCAGTTCAGTTTCTGTGGAAGCATACGATGCACTGCCTGATGTATATCACATTGTAGAATGCACATATCCAGAATCCATAGATTTGATAATTCCTTGTGTGGGGTAGTTGGGTAACTTCATATAGAGTAAAAATGAAAATGTCTTGTATAAAATATTTACAAATCCAAACCTCCAGCATGAGGTTTTAAAAGTACTGAACGCCAGTATCCTGCCTTTCAAAAGAGAACTCTAAGGTATTGGGTTAAACTGAGTAGCTGCATTTTTTTCCACTGCAATCACTAGAATGAATATGTGAATGCAACCAGTTAAGTACTGTGAAAGTGGCAAGCAATTAACAAATTGACAAATGAACAAATTAAGAAACAAAACCTGACAAATCAACCAATTGGTAAACTGGAAAACTGACAAATTGGCAAATAGCTTGGTAAGAAGGGAGACATGCTTGAAGTTTATTAGAAAGGGCGGCTTAGGTACTGTCGGTTGGGAAAATTGATTCAAGATCCTTTCAAGCACTGGGTAGTAGTCTTTCACTGAGATGTCGTGAATGAGAAAATGACTAAAGTCTAAAACTAGGAATAGGGGCTTGGACATTCTATAATCAAGTCATGTGAGAATTAAATATTAGCCAAGAACCTGGTAATCTTTGAAGCAAAACTACTACTTTATCTTTACTGCAGATATCATTTTAATAAAGATAAATAGCTATCCCACACTTCAGTATGTGATAGCTAAATAGTAGACTGGATATCATGCGTAGCTCCTATGTGAAGTATGCAATGGTGTTTAGTAAAAGACTGCTTTACAGGAAAAGCTTGCCCTCTACCAGCAACCCTTGGGCACCATCCTAAGCCCACATGGTAGAGTTTGGAGATAACGTGATCCACATAACCTTTTATGCTAGGTTTTAAATTGTTTGATTATTTGCCCATCTGGTGGGTTGACCTTGGCTGACTGCCAGACACCACCCAGCTGCTCTCCCACCCCCCCTCCTCAACAGGACAAGGAGAGAAAGTAAGATGGACAACCTCATGGATTGAGATAAGGACAGGGAGACCACTTACCTGTTACATTCACTGGCAAAACAGACTCGACTTGGGGAAAATTAATTTAACTTGTTAAAAAAATAAGAATAGAATAGGATGGTGTGAAATAAAGACAAAACAAGAGCCGCCTTCCTTCTACCCACCCCTTTTCCCAGGCTCAACTTCACTCCTTAATTCCTGACTCCTCTACCTCTCCTCCCCCTGCCCCAAGCAGTGCGGGGAGTATGGGGAATGGAGGTTGCCATCAGATGATAGCAGTTCCTCTCTGCTGCTCCTTCCTGCATACACTTTTCCTCTACTCCAGCGTAGGGTCCTTCCCACAGAATACAGTCCTTCTCAAACTTCTCCGAAATGGGCCCTTCCCATGGGCTGTAGTCCAAGAACTGCTCCAGCACAGGTCCGTTTCATATGGTATGGTCACTCAGGAACAGACTGCTCCAGTGTGGGTCCCTTACAGGCCACAGTTCCTGCCAGAAAATCTGGTTCTGCATGGGCTCCTCTCCATGGACTGCATGTGGCATGGGTCCACCTGCTGTGGCATGGGGTCCTCCACAGACTGCAGTGTGAATTAGTCTGCTTCAGTGTAGTTCTCCATGGGCTGCGAGGGGCCAACCTGTGTCACCATGGTCTTTTCCAAAGGCTGCAGGGGATTCTCTGCTCTGGTGCATGGAGCATGTTCTCCTCCTTCTTCACTGAACTTGGTGTCTGCAGGATTGTTTCTCTCATATTCTTCTTGCTTTCCTCTGTCACAGCTGCTGCACATTGTTTTTTACCCTTTATTAAATATGCTGTCACAGAGATACCACCAGCGCCGCTGATGGGCTCAGCTTTGGCCAATGGCAAGTCTATTTTGGAGCTGGCTGCAACTGTCACTGTCTCTCATGGGGGCAGCCCTTGGCCTCTTCTCATGGAAGCCATCCCTGCAGCTTCCCCCCTACCAAAATCTTGCCATGGAAACCCAATACAGCCTAAAGTCACCCAGCAATCCCACCATAGCTGGGAAAATACTGCATGACTCTCAAGACAGGTGTTTGCTCCAGGTACTGTATCACACCATGGGCTGTGGGCTTTGATGGCATTAATTATCCTGACTTGATTGACTTCAAAAACTGCATAACACCATAAACAAACTGAGAAATGTGTCTTGAAAAAAAATATATATTCCCTAAGGGAAAGATAAGATTTGCAGTTCGTGCACATGACCAGGTTCAGTTTACTAAGAGAATGAGATTGTTTATATATTGGAATGGGCATTATCAAAAAAAGGAGAAAATTATCTACAATCACCAACTCATATATTATTTTTTCCTTTTTAAAAAATTAATTTTTATTATGCCCTGTCAGAAAAAAAGTAATCATCAAGTTTAAAAAGGAAAATTAAAATATGAAATGTGCAGAGAAAAAATAAGTCATAAGAAGGTATGTCATAAAAAAGGAATGATAGATATTCAGAGGAAGAAACTATGTCTAAAACTTATCCTTTCTCTGCCACAACCTTCTTAGAACAGTAAACTGGAAAAAAAGAAACATCAGAAGGATATACCCCATTACTTTGGAAAGAAAAATTTTCATTTGGTCATGAAATAAGGTAAGAGACTCCTGTTATCACCTTCTGCTAGTGGCACAAAAGTGAGTAAAAGAAAGAACTGTGTAATCCAACATTAGGTGACCTCCAGGGCAGTACCAGCCTCACACTTGCTAATGTCTGATCTATGTTTGGGTGATTGTGGTAGTTCCTGAGAAGAACACTAATACTCAGTAAAAAATCATGTGGCAAAACTCAGGAATATTATAAAATAGCAAATACACTGAAAAAAAAAAAAAGACATTGATATTAAAAATAAAGTCTGAAAAACACTACTCCAAAACGCTACTTCCAGTTTCATGGATTTTTCATGTCTTGATGATAATTACTAAATTAGGTGGAAACAGAGATACCTACAGTCATGCACAGTGGTAAAATACCTTACTCTCGGGGGCCAGACCCCTAGTCTCTGGCCCTTCTAGCACTGGGAGAACAAGATGCTTCCAACAGCAGAAGCAAAAATGCTAAATGGGGAGCTGTTTTAGCTTGCCAGTAAGAAAAGCTGAAGATGAAGAATAAATCCAATTGACTCAGCAGGGCAAGCTCTATGAATGCTCTTCCTTCATTGTCTCTGCAAGGGAACTTGTATCAAGGTACTGAGGGCACTGATGGGCTTTAATGGTCCTGAGCAGCCTCGACTTGGGACCCTCACACCCACATCCATGGATCTGGGAGCCCCATTTCAGCTCAGCCTGGGTCCATCAGTCCCTGTTGGAGATAGGCTGTAGGTTTACCAGCCTTCAGCTCCAGCTGCATTGAAGCCATCTCTGGGCCTGGCCGTAGGCACTGCTGATCCTGACCCTGACTTATGAGCAGATTTCTGAGCCCAGCTGTCCTGGGACTGTGTCTGACACTGATTACCCTCACCAGGCTGGATCCTGACTCCCACCCATGGGATAATATATCCCAACTTGGCCTCTGCCCATCCCTGTCCCCACGGAGGTGCCCGATGCCTGGGGCTAGGGCTGCCCTGCTCCTGGCTGGGGCCTGGGACAGGCCCTGGCTGCCACCTGGCTGGTTGCCTTGTCTTGTCCACCTTGGCTGTCATCTCCCTGCCCCAAGGGAGAAGCTGGCCTGTGCTATGACCCGACAGTTTGCCATCTTCAGATTCTAAATCCTGACTAAACTGAGGTGTTCCCTAAGCTGTTTAGTCAGGGCAGAGCTGGGCATGCACAGAAGTAGGATTTTAGTAAACTGGACAATGTTAATTTTTTTTAAAGGCTGTTTGTGGAATCCACTTACCATGCGGGTTGGTAACAAGTGACCCGAAGATAACTGGAAAATAGTTTTAGATTAAGTCCCTCAGTTTCTCTTGAACCTTTCTTTAGGTTATTAAGTCCTTGACTGTGTCTAAGTACTAGCATATTGCTATTTTTCAGTTTTACTTTTTATGAAACTTAAAACCCTTGTTGGGGTTAAAGAAAAAAAGTCTGGTAAATGAGAAGACAAGAATCAGGTGTGATGAATGGTTTATTTTTTATCAGATATCACACAAATATCAGGAAGTGTATGATGATATTTGAGAATTGAATCTCTTGGTTTCCAGGTTTGATGATTTTGACTTTACTATTGCTCAGAACCAGGTGTTTAGAAGTGGAAGTTTGAATCATTCTCTGTTGGGCCATGCTGCCATATAGATTATATACTCTGAGGCTACCATGCTGTGTCTAAACTGTGAGAAAGCTTTAAGTGCTTTACCGCTCTTAGGGCTATGTGCATGACATGCCTGTGACAAGTATGTATTGTGTCATGACCTGTGCACGTATCAACCTTCTTACAGCATAGTTTTCATGGAGAAAAATGAGTGCAGAAGTCAAAAGGACATATGATGAACTTCAACTGTTTGCCATTTTGGTACCTGTCTCTCAATAAACGCATAGTAACACAGAGCCAGCTTCCTGGCTTATCTGGGTCAACAAAATCATACCAGGTATTAAATGAGCAGGAAGTTCTATGCAGTGAAAATACAGGGATTAACTCTATTTAATAGCATACAGTTGTCTTCAATGCTGATATAAGTTTCAGCGGTATTGCTATAACATATAACACTAGTGTGAGTTGAAGAAGAATCACACCTATAAAACAGTCTGGGATAAGACCATTTCAGGTTGCTTTAATGAGTTCTGTCTGTATCAATTCTGAGCTCTGATTTGGCGTTGCTATCCAATATCTCTCCTCAAAAGCATACATATTTGAAATAAATTTAGACTAGAGTAGTATACACTGTGTTCCTGTCAAGCACTTTATCTCCCAATAAGAAAATAACCTAATCATGAAGTATAAATGTTCAGCTACTCAAAAAGTATGACAGTTGAGACAGGGAGGGAAACAATATGATTATTGTTTCATTAGTGCACAATAGAGTGATGAAAACTGGGATTTGGTCTCTGTATGGGTGCCTGACTGGAATATTTAAATATTTTAGAATCGTGTTTGTTGGCAACCTATCATCCTAAATAAATGTCTGTCCTGAGAGTCAGAACCTTATTTCAATTGCTCCAGTAGGTACTTGAATTAATTATATTGAACTAAATGAAAGCATTTTAGTTATTCCTTGTTTAATTGAAGTAACAGTCCTCCCTAAGAAACAAGGCATAAATATAAAGAAAATCTATTATATGAAAAAGACAACAAACAAATCTAAGTTCCCCAAGGGTTTTAGTCTGCAGTTGCTATTCTATGATACTTTCTACTCGCACATAAGCCTCAAAAAGTTAAAAAGGGCATTTTATTATTAAAGTCATCTAGAGAAAAAGCTTTTAGTTTATGTGTATAAATGCTTATCATAGCACTGTCATAGCATTAACCATGGGTATGAACTCTTCTCAGCTTGAGGAGGAGAGAAACCACAACCATATTGAAAAATTAACCACCAGCTTATACACTTGTCTGAATAGAGATATCCTCCTTTCCTTTTTTTTCAATATCATATCGCTCAGTGGGGGAAAAGCCATCAATTTAGTGCAAGCAAGAGCATGTTGACAGAATAGTAACCTGCATTTTGCCTTGGTACAGAGTCTTTGTACTTCTCTAACAAATCTTTAATGCAAATTATTAAAAAATTACTACAGTAAAAATTCTGGAATCTAACATTGTTTTCAGCTGCACAGTAACCATTCTGCTTTTCAGAAACTCATAATCTTTGCTGAACTGTGACAGAGCTTCAACAAAGCTACTCTTCCTCCATATTTTGAGAGAAGAGCTAGTACTCTTCACCACTCTGAAACAACAGATTCCTTGCACTTATACTGAAAAAAGTATCAGAAGGACAGAGACGCACAACTCTATAGCCTTGTAGGATAATAATCAGGTCTAAGAAAAGGATGGCTCTTCAGAAACACTCTGAACTTCATATTTTCTACTGGTAAGTGGTTAACAACACACTGACATTTACTGCATTAATTGCTGATGCTATATGTTTCAGATCCCATAGTGTAGCACAGGTGCCTAACACAGCATTCTGGGTTCTGTTCGAGGGTCCTGTTGTCTAAAAGTTTCAGCATCTAACTGTTGGGTGAACAAATTCCTTTTTGGATCTGACTCTTTATTACAGAAAGAATCTTTCTGTCTTCAAAAAAAAAAAAAAAAAAGACATAGCCTATTCTTCATACTTCACTCTCCATCAACTTTATCAACATCTCTGCAATAACTGAAGTCATTGGAATTTTTGCCTGCAACTTCAGTGGGAGAAGAAGGATGGTTTTGGTTGCAGTGATATCCAGAATTAAGTAGAACACTTTGCCTTTCAGCCAAATTTTTTCTCTGGGAGATGTCCCAAATAAAGAAATACTGCAATGAAGTGCGTCCCATTTAAATGGAGGTGGCAGTACTTCATCCTTCGTACAGGGTAAGAGTAAAAAATGCAATACAGAAATAATGACAAATAAACTGTTTAGTCTTCTAGGTGAGTACAATAGTTTTATTCTCTTATTCAATTATCTTGTATTAGGTTAATTGGTTCAGAGCTGAATATGCATTCCTGGCAGAAGCTTGCACATTTTCCAGTGTTTCCTTGACTGTAGGACCATGTTATTTGCCCTCCCTGCTAACTCTTTTGTGTTAACTGCCAAGCAGTTATTGATGACTTTTTTGAAGCTGCCATTGCAAGAACTGTAATGAATTGCTCTTTTGCAAGGTCGTATATCAACTCAAAGATCTCCAGTTATAAAGACTGTTTAAATCTATCATTAACATACTAGGTTGCCTAAGAATCCTGCCCTCTGTGCATTCTTACCCTCTGTCCTTTAACTTATGAGTTTTCATTATTGTCAAAAACCATAGGAAAACATATTTTGAAAAATCAGCCTTGATAACTCCTGGTGATAAAAAAAATACGAACAGGTCACAGAAGAAAAGTATGTGGAAACCTCAATTTGCATTATCGACTGCCACTATCTCAGAAGACTCACTTTAAAGCAACCGACAGCTTTTTTCCTGGTAGCAGTATGTAAATGCAGAGCGTATTGAGGTTATGCACTAGTTTCACCTCACACAAAGTCAAATGTCATTGTACTGGGTGTCAGGAAGAGCAGACAGGTACAAGTTGTCCTTTTCACCTCTGTACAGTCCTTGAGGATTTATAATTAAAGTGACTTTAGAGCTTGCCAATGGCTATTAGTGTATCCACAAGATTTTACTTGTGACAGGCTTCATCAACAGGAAAAGTGCTAGATTTGATTACTACTTTCTTCTAGGGCTTCTCTAATTTACTAAATAAAAAACCCAAACCAAACCAAAACAAAAAAGACCTCCCAAAACATTATCTATCAGAAAAGGCAAATGAAAACACCTTGAGAAATTGGTGGTATTCTTGCTTCAGCAGTGACTCAAGGAACAAACTACAGAATAATCTTGGTAGTATAAAGCCTTTCTATTTTCCCACATTACTGTTGATTACTCTGGAAGACAAAAGGGATGTCAAGATGAAAGAGGCTGTGGTAGGGAAGCAAACAGAATAAACAGAATCTTTTTAAGGATGAGGGGAAGGAAGACTGAACTGTTAGATTTTTATTTTGAAACAACAGCAAACTGTCATTCATATTGGCAGAAGCTGGTTATTATAATGTTGATCCCATCTCTGGTGGCCTATGGACAGTTGCCTCTCCTTTGTTACTCAAAAATTTTGCTCTCTTTTTGCTCTCATAAAAGAATATGATTCACATGTCTATGAATGATGAATGAAAGAAGAGGGAAGAATGGTGGGAATATGACAGGAGAAAAGGTGGTTTTTATTGCTGCAAATGTCCTGGCTCTTGACACACTGTAGGACCAGATATTCTAACTGGGCACACTGTCTAGCCACAGGCACACCGTTAGAAAATACCATTTCCATACATTAAAAGTTAAAACCATACATGTTTCTGGCCCTTATAATTCATCCTGTCCATTCAGACCTGACATACCTCAATCCTGAATTGCCAGAACCTATTCTAGAAGCCAAGCTCTTCATGCCAGCCGAATATCCCCAAAGAACATTTTTCTTCTAAGACTTATCAGCAGATTAAGAACATTCAGCCACTAATTTACGCTATGACTATACTACTTTAAGATGAGTAGACCTTGCAGTCTACTTTTTACCTACCACTAAACTTTGACTAACAGCAAGTATATGCTCAATTGATGCACCATAATGGCAGTTGACTTCCTTTCTGATCACAGATTTGTAGGCTATATATATATATATTTGTAGGCTAGCTTGTGGACTAACTTTTTATTCCTGTGTACAAAGTGACTATATTTGCAGAGGACCAACATGAGAAAGGTGGGCACTCTTGGCCAACATAATTGCTTAGACTGGAGTGAAAATATCTGCCTGGAAGGAGTGCAACAGGGTGACCTAATAGCAGCCTGCAGCTATCTGAAGGGCAGTTACATGGATGGTTCACCCAAACCCTTTCCAGCAGAAACAGGCAATATAATAAGGAGCAATGGCTAGAAGATGCAGATTGGGAGGGTCATCTTGGTCACTGGGGAAAACTTTTTTCACTAGGAGTGAAGTGCAGTGTTAGAACAGGTTGCCCAGAACTCTGTCCAGAGAGGATTTGTAGTCTCTACTCTTGAAGATTTTCAAGGGCACTGCTAGACAAATCTGTGGCTGACCTGACACAGTTCTGCTTCTACTAGGGGGCTGGACTGGATGTCTTCCAGAGGTCCCTTCCAGTGAATACTTCTATGATTTTGCAAGTGTTGTTGAGGCACAGTTTGGAAAGCAACTCACATCAGGGAATATTCTTAATTAATAGTTCAAATGCAGCCACTCTATGTTTGGTGGCTTCTTTTGTCTGTATTTTCTTTTCATTTATGAGTTGGTTTTTTTGAGACAAAGAGAGTTTGTGCGTATGTACGTGAGTTAGGTCATGCTTTTAGGGTTGGGTTATGCCATGTGTCTTTAGAAACTTCCTGTCATATTTGTTTTATTTGCTAATAAAGATGTAACCTGTTGAGGTCTTCATCTTTCCCCTACCTTAACAGAAGCTTTCTGATGAAGATAGATCACTATTGCTGTTAAGGAAGGACAAACAAAGTCCTTTAAAAAGTGGTTCATGCAAAAAATGTTCTGAGGGAGGTGCAACAAATGCTGTTATCATAAATGTTTTCATGAATGTGCACTACATGGATCTGTGATGCTCTAGAGATATCCTAGGACCTGAAATGCAGAGGAAAATGAGCATTCTGGCCAAATGCAGTCTTCAGGTACCCTAGAGTAAAGTATGTTCAGTGTAAATTATAAGATCAAGATTTCTTCTCTTCCATTGTAGTATCTTAACAGTGAAAAAAGAAAATATAATTCCTTGTCCAGTTAATGTCAAGAACAGATATGAATTTTAGGGTTTTAAGCAGCCAATACAAAATAGCAAGGCTCTCTTTATGTAAATAAAATTTATTAATTGTAATTTATTCTACGTACTTTCTATAAGTAGAAAGTAAATACTAAGTTAACATGTAATTGTAAATGTAGTCTCTTGAAATCTCATAAAGAGCTAAACAAGCATAGTCTAATTTTAACACCTAGGTAGGAAAGCTTCAGAAAATTTGTAGGTGTCACAGCAAATGAAGTTGGCCATTTAGTGTGATTTCTCTCCAGTGCATTCACTCTGGTGAGCTGGACAGCACAAAGAGAGATACCATTTTTTGTGATGTAAAAAAACATTGTCTAAAAATTTTCAAATTACTAAAGCTCCCAAGACTCATTTCATAAAACTGTTAGCTATTAACTTCCATACATTGACTAAAATCCAATATCATAGAATCATAGAATCATAGAATGGTTTAGGTTGGAAAGGACCTTGAAGATCATCGAGTTCCAACCCCCCTGCCACAGGCAGGGACACTATATATATATATATATAACTAATTATAGCTTTTTTATATAAATTCTTCCCATAATTTCACTGGATGAGGTATACCTTATTATCTGCTTTAGAATTCCAGACAATGTTGACATACCTTGTTTTAGAATTCTTATAAGAATAAGAAAACATTGATTTTCTGAGGCAGAATTAATCTTTATGGTAGCTGAGATTAAGAATTGTATTTTAGAATTATGCCGCAGACTGAAATGCTGGTCAATTTTGGTCCTATTTTCAGAAAGTATACATCAAAGAAAAGAACTATAGAAATGTCAAAGAATATTAAAAAAACACATATGAACATAAAATGCTTCTGAACTTTTCTATTTGGAGCGCTGAAGAAGTTCTATAACTGAGATGTTGTCCAATTTTTCTCTTTTTTTTTAAAGGAAGCTAACCATCCTGACAACAACCTTATGAAAAACAATGGATTGGCTGACATGAGATTATTTTCGTTAAGAACTAAGAAACTGTATAAGTAGTTTGTCAACAATGTTTTTTTAAAAATAGATTTTGTTGTATTAACCTGAAGAGATAAAAAAATTGGTTAAAATGTTACAATGTCATGGGTTAATCATTTTATATCAGTTGGAGATCTGAACTAGTGTAACACAGAAAGTAATTTCAAATTTGTAATATAGCCAATTAAATGCATTATGCTATTTTTTCTATTATTATAGAAGGGCAAATAACTTTTGCCTGAAATTTGTCATACACGATTTAAGATAAGAAAATATAATAACAAGAACAAAGGTTGATTTCAAAAGTATTTGAGTGAGAAAAAGTAGTGACAATGGAAATGAATACTTGTCTGTAGTAATTTAAAATTCAAAGTGAGTTAATCGTACAAATAAGAATGGTAAGGTTTCCATCACTACAGGACTTGCATTTTCCTGTTCCTTACCATTCAGGAGATCTTGAACGCATTAGATATCTCAGAACTTATGTTTACAAAGGGGCAGAGAATCATAATCCAGGTTTCACCTGTCCTGTAAGCCTGTGGGACAGGAACCATCTCCATCTCTGAATCTTTATGGCCATGTTAACATACTGCTTGTCTCACTTGAGGAGCAGGACTATCTGTTGCAAATAGTAAGCCCTCTAAAGTTATATTTACACTAAAAAGTAGTACAGAACTGTAGGACCGTTTTTGTAGAGTAAAACAGTACTATGGACCCAATATCCATTCAGTCTGGCTTTTGGTGAGTTTTACTTCAGCTCTAGTCTTGTCCTATGGATTTAGTGTTCACAGGAGTTGGAGTGCACTAGTTGCGCTCCAGTAGTCCATCTTCTAGCTCTGTTTGCTCTGAAAAAAATCCTGCTTGTATCCTTTGAAGTTGTTTCTTATTGCAAACCTGGTAAATGGGGTTGAACGGGAAATTCGCTTCAAAAATGCACCTAAACCACTAAATGCTAACAAATTAAACACTAATGAATGAAAACAGAGGTTATACTTAGTATTTTAAGTTATACGGCTTTAAGACAAGTACTTGCCAGACTGGAAAATTGAACAGCTGCAGAACTGTCTGCACCTCATCATGTAGGTCTGCAGTGAGTAGGGGTAGGATTTATTCTAGCTGAGCTACCCATACTAAAAATAGATCCTCTGGGTATTTGAATCTTGCTTGAACTGCCTCCCTGTCCTCCACTGGATAATGCTTATCAAGAGAGCTGTCTTTATACCTAACAGTTGATACAGCCAGATCCCCAACTGCAAAATGATGTGAAACCAATACGGCTTCCTGAGATGCCCAAATAGGTGCCTGATTGCAAACACCTCAGGTGAACCTCCAATAACATTTGATTTAAATTCATGTTTTTTTCTGAACAGGTGCTGTGTCTTATTCTCTCCAAAGCAACCTTTGTTATCACACGTAGCACCAACTGAATTTACAGAAGAAAAGTAGTCTATTCCATCACAGGGTTAATCTTTTATTACAAAATCAGAATTATTCTTAACACAAGGAATAATAAAGCCCCACAGTTCCTCTTTAGTTGGTCCAGTGACTTAACTAGCTTTGAGGGGAATTGCTCTTTTCTGTCCCAGTAAGTCTAGCTCCCCAATGGGGCTTGCCTTTCCAAGGGCAAATCTTCTCTTCCTCTGTGTTTAAGATAGCTTCACAGCATCTCTTACTTACCTGCTTTTGTTTTTAACCCAATTAATTCAGTTAAAATGTAAAAGATAGGGCATTTTGTCTCCCAGAGGGCTTCTTTGACACATAATCCTGTTATTTATGTGTTTAGTTTAGTACATTCTTCTGAGCCTAGACGGCCTTCTTGCCATTCAAAATTTCAAGAGTGTCACAGCATTTTATAAAGTGAATATCATAGAGAAAGTATTTATTGTGCATACATCTGATAAAGCTAGCAGGCTGTGGTGTGACATGACACTTTTTGGCAGCAAGACAGTCTTTCCATTCACCCCTTCCCTCACTACTGCCCTTATCAGTTCATTACTTTTTCTATTGTGTTTGCTTTAAAGTAAAAGAAAACAAAAAAAACCAAAAAAAACCAACAGCAACCTAAAACCACACAATCTCCCTGTATCAAACTATGACAAAGTGATTTTTATGCTCATCTAAATTTTCCACAGACCGCTATGTCTATCCCTTTTCTGAACAACAATTTAAAAAAGTATTTTTCTGCATTTTTTCCTACCTCCTCTCCAAATCAAGAGAGTTGGCAGGTCTACAGTGTTTTGTGCACTGTGACTCAGCTCTGCAAAAAACAAACTCTGTAAAAAAAAAAAAATTAAAAACATTATCAATATGAAGTACATTGAATAAAAATATGATTTTTTAATTAATCAACAAAAAAGAATGAAGGAGTTAAATTATATAGAAACTAGGTGTGGAAATAGAGGCTTCAAGTACCGTGTACAGGGTCCATAAAGTCTCATTAGTTTAAAAATAGTATATAAGTAATAACTGATGCATTCTATCACTTCATTAAAATCTGGTAATGTACTTAAATGAAAACACCCCCTATACTCATGAGTATATGAATAAATATATACTTAATTTTCTCCTCTTTCCAAAACACTCCTATATCTATTAAGCAAAGTAGAAATAACTGCTGACTGTACTAGACGTAGCAAGTTCTCCAGTTGTTAAACTTTTAATGAAACCAAACCATGATCATTCTTTGAGATTTCCTGTAGTCACTTATCTTTTGAGTGAATAAAGTGCTATTAATTGCATTTATATGCTTTAAATGAAGTACATCTGGTGCTTTTTACTGATGGTTTGCCAGCCAATTTGCATTATAATGAATAAAATCCCAAGGATCTTACATATGGTGGAGAATTAATGTGGTCAATATGCAAATATACATATGAAGTTCTTGCATCTGAGATATTGCATAATTACAGTTTAAAAGACAGACAATGAAGAAAACTGTAAAACTTAATTAAAATTAGCATTTTATTAACCTGAATTCTAGTAAATTTAGTGTCAATCAGTGTATTCCACACAACAGAAAGTTTACTTCTATTTGGCTTTATTTGACCATTTAAACTGGGGGTTCACCAAATGAGCAAATTGAAATCACTTTGAAAAATGAGCAAAAATTTTCAGACAGTTGTGTTTTGCCATAGCATAACTTGTTCCTTGTTATATAATTTTATTACATAACTTGTAACACAGGTTTTGTGGTAAACTTAACATCTAAGTCAACATTTCAAATGTATACTTACGGCAGCCAAAATGGTGCAGCTTCAAGGCTGTTATATAAGTGCTGCTACATTCAAAATGGATGGTATTGTAAACTGTCAGATGTCTTAGATAATATTTGCTATGTAAAGGAAAACGCTGTTTAAACACCACTTCCCTGTGAAGAAAAGCAATGCTGTGTTACAAAATGTCTGAATTCCATGTTTGCTATGAACAGATGTTAACAGGAACAGTCATTATATAAAGCTGCATTAATTAAATATTGACAGAACAACCTTAGTAGATGAATTTATTAAAACAGCGTGGGGTCTGATTAGCAATTAGTAGATTGATGTATTCATGATTATTTGCATGTGACAGCAAACAATCAGACTGTAGAGAGAATATTTCCCACACTATAATTCATGTTATCCTTCCCTACCATTTGAACCAAGAAATTTCCCACTGGATTAGCAAACTGAGTTAATGACCGCCTTAAATTGTTCAAGAATTTGTGTTAATTCTTACAACATTCTTTTACCACTGATTCTGTTAACACCTTTCTTGACAAACAAAAAGCCCCAACTTGTAATGCAATTAGAGGTAACAGCCCCAAAATGATACATTGGGAAGAACTGAAAACAACATTTTGGAGAGTGCTTTTCCCTCTACAAAGCAGCTAGATAAGTTAGTCAAAGCAAAATAAGATTCCTTTATTACAGGAAGACATTATTCTCTTAGTGTAAGAAAATCAGCACATCCATGCAGTTCTCTTTCTTTTTAATAACTTTAACCTTTCACAAGAAGGTTGTGAGGTTTCTGAATGGTGCTAGCTGCGATTCTAATCAAAATAATTGGATACGAGCTGTTTCATTGATTTAAAGGAAGTAGGTAGTCTTAACATATTGTTTCTTTGAAATAAACTGTTTCTTTCATTTAGAATGTCTCTGGGAGGTGAATAATTATCTACTGTAAGTTTAAATTTATTTTCACGACTTCTAAATGTAATAGATTGAATTATTACAATTAGGTCATAGAAAAGTACGGTATAAGCCTGTGATTATATTGTTAAGAAAAACTTTTAAATACCCTTCTTTATTGCTGTGTTCAGGCATATGAGCAGTTGTGCTCACATCTTTGTTATCTTCCACAAGTGCCTGTTCAATGGCAAATAAAGCAGGCAACACCTACTGGCAATGTGCACCCAAATTGCCAATCCACAATCTAGTGCTGTCTCCTATCGTGGCTGATACAGTCAAAAGAAAGGTTGACATGATATGGAGTCCTAGTCTGTGGCTGGTTGCATCTGAAGAACAAAGTGTGAAGAGTAGAGCTGATAGAGATAAAGTACATCCCTTTTCACAGTGCACAGTTCCCAGTTCCCAAACCCACTATTTATTTAACTGAAGACCCTGGTCTATGATGATATTTTTGTAGGACTTTGTATCCAAGAATTTAAATGGCTTTAAGTTTGTTTCTAGGACAAGGCAGAGAATCAATACTTTAAAACAGTTGGTGCTGAAGCCCCTGCAGCTACACTGTATGAAGTTCAAGAATTTACTTCAGATCGATCTGAGTTTATTCTGGTCCCCTATACTGAGTGTTCCCCATAGTGCACATGGCTCAAATGTAACCAAAGGACCAATGAATGCTTGTTCCCTATGTTCCCTTTAGGTGCTAAAGAGCATTTGGTGTCAACCCAGAGAAAAATTTATGGTTGAGTTTCAACTTAGAGACATTTCGCTTGAGTACACCAAAACTTCTACTGAACTCAAATGCTATGTGGGGACAGCCAGGGGACTTGCTAAAAACTTGGGCAATTGCTCCAAACTGAATTGTTAATGTGGTTGTAGTGTTTTTACCACAAACAAGGTACTCTGGAGAAGCTCCTTTCCCATACCCTATTAATCACTATTCAAAACAGCTACTTAAGGAGTATTTATGAGAGTCAGGAATAATCAAATGTTTCCCTGTACACAATGCAGTAGTGCAGTGGGATAAGAGTGGAAATGGGAGATAATCATTCTATCACAAGGCCTTGGAGAGACCCTTTTTAATTTGAATAGATTTTCTGATATTTTTTTTCTAGTTTTCCTGCTGCTTAAATGTGATGAGAATTGTCATGGCTTTGATTCATCTTTGCTGAGGTGCCCTTAGGAGAAAACATTCTGAAACTTGTTCTATGAAAACAAACAAGTGAAAAGGTTAGCCATGAATAGGTCTTTAAACATCATCTTTAATGCGCGTGTGTCTTCATCGAATCATGGAATAGTTTGGGTTGGAAGGGACCTTTAAAGGTCATCTAGTCAAACCCCTCTGCAATAAGCAGGGACATCTTCAACTAGATCAGGTTGCTCAGGGCCCCGTCCAACCTGACCTTCAATGTTTCCAGGGATGGGGCACCTACCACCTCGCTGGGCAACCTGTTCCAGGGTTTCATCACCATGATTTTAAAAAAATGTCTTCCTTATGTCTAGTCTGAATATACCCTCTTTTAGCTTAAAACCATTACCCCTTGTCCTACCACAAGAGGCCCTGCTAAAATGTTTGTTCCCATCTTTCTTATAAGCCCCCTTTAAATACTGAAAGGCCACAATAAGGTCTCCCTGGAGCCTTCTCTTCTCCAGGCTGAACAAACCCAACTCTCTCAGCCTGTCCTCATAGGAGACATGCTCCAGCCCTCTGATCATTTTTGTGGCCCTCCTCTGTACCTGTTCCAATAGGTCCATGTCTTTCCTGTGCTGAGAACTCTGGAGCTGGATGCAGTAGTCCAGGTGGGGTCTCACCAGAGGAGAGTAAAGAGGCAAAATCACCTCCCTCAACCTGCTGGCCACGCTTCTTTTAATGCAGCCCAGGATACATCTGGAAGTGATGACTTCACAATTTAATAGTTATACTAGATGATCCTAAGATTTAGATGATGACCACTGATTGGAATCTAAACATCTTTTTAAAATGTCATAAGCAACAGGGACTTCCAAGTCTTGTTTGAGATACATGAATTCTTAAGAGTCAGTCACCTAAAGCCGGCACACCAGATTTAGCCAGAATCGAAACACTGAAGGTAAAAACAATCTCTAATATGTTCCCAGAGGTCTTCTTCAGGCTGCTGCAAGGCATCTCCATCTACTTGGGATCTACAACCTAGTCAGCCTTTCAAGGACTGGAGAAGAATTCAATGTTTTCTGACAAAATAAAGTAAGAGGAGGAGGCTTTCTGCTTGTGTAATAACATTTTTGTATACACACATTCAGACACAAGTAATTTAATTTCAGGTGGTTCACTGCTGAAGCAAATTCAAATTCACTTCTCAAACCCCAGCAGTGCCTGCCTGCCTGCACAGGCAGCAGGATGCTCTCCACTTCTCTTATTTATGCCCTGCCCAGTTAGACAAAAATTCAAGACATACTGCTTTTGAAAGCAATTTCAAGGCTGAGCATGCCTCTGTCACCAGAAAGGCCACTTGCTTGCTTTGAGAAGACAGAGACCTGGCATCTGTACTCCAGTGTCTTAACATTAATCAGTCATTGGGAGGGGACTTGATTACATCTAAATTATATTGCAATCACAAAACAGATACACTTTAGTTCAGTGAACATTAACAATACATTTTGCTTAGCTCTTTGAATGGCAGAGCTATACTGATACTTGGCTAAAGTTGAATATGTCATATTTTTTCTGTAAGTCTTTGTGGCAAAATCTTTGTTCTATTACATCATAGCCCAACATCTCTTTTCCATCTCTGTCTGAAATGATCTTCTGAAAGTTCTTACTTGATCTGTGAGATTATATTAGTACTTTAACTGGTGACAAAAGAGCTCTGAAAGCCACAGGCATATTAATAAGTCAGCAAAATTTCAAGGGGTGGAGCTCTTGGTCTTCATAATTAAAGGCTGCTGTGTCTTTATTCCTGTACAAGTTTTGAAGTCCACTAGACTAATGAGTATTACATGAAAAAAACGAATTTTGCTTTCAGTCTGGTTTTGCTTTTCAATAACTGTGGGAAGGCCAGAATTCTTTTTGTCTCTGAAAGATTGTCTGAAGTGGTGAGAAATTAAGGTAAGTTTGGAACTCAGCACCAGTAAGTATAGATGTGTAATTTTAGTAGTTCTGAGTAGTAGTGCTAACATAGGCAAGTCTACCCAGGATTACTCATTCTACTCTAGAGGAAACATTCTCTCACAGGTGCATACCAAGAAAACAGATGAGAAGTGTGTCATGGTTTAACCCCAGCCAGGAACTAGGACCATGCAGCTGCTCGCTCACTCAGCCCTGGTGGGGTCAGGGAAAAAATCGGAAGAGTAAAAGTGGGAAAAAAACTTGTGGGTTGAGATAAAAAGACAGTTTAAAAGGTAGAGCAAAAGCTGTGCATGCAAGCAAAGCCAAACAAGGAATTAATTCACTGCTTCCCATCAGCAGGCAGGTGTTCAGCCATCCCTAGGAAAGCAGAGCTCCATCATGTGTAACGGTTAGTTAGGAAGACAAATGCCATCACTCCAAACATTCCCTCCTTCCTTCTTTCCCCACCTTTATATACTGAGCATGATGTCATATGGTGTGTGATATCTCTTTGGTCAGTTGGGGTCCGCTGTCCTGGTCGTGTATCCTCCCAACTTTTTGTACACTCCCAGCCCGCTCGCTGGTGGGGCGGTGTGAGGACCAAAAAGGCCTTGACTGCTTAGCAACAACCAGAAGCATCAGTGCACTGTAAACACTGCTCTCATCCCAAATCGAAAACATAACCCCACATCAGCTGCTAGCAAGAAAGTTAACTCCATCCCAGCTATAACCATGACATGGTTTAATTTTAAATTATAATTTTTAAAAAGCATAGAATACATAGGCTTTGTCTTAGGAAAGAGTCTAGCACCAGGGACTGGTGCAATAAGTAAATAAATACAATTAAGTGGTTCACTGAATGTTGATGTAGTTCCCTAAAAAGAATGGAATTTGATTTAGTGAGTTTTCAGTGGTGACCATTGTGGAATTTTTAAACAAAAACTTGGATAATTATGAATTTTAATGGAACATTAATATAGTTCCTCTCTTAGATATAGTAATAAATGCAATAGAACAAAATACGTAGCTCCTAGCTATGCACATGACCCAACTGTCAGTAAAATTCAGCTTCGCTTTTGACTTCATCATCTACTTTTCAAGATGTGTGTTAACTGTGATCCTACTTATACTGGTTTTACATAAACAGACCTCTGACTCACTTAAGTAAGTTTTTTGCTAAAGTAGGGAGCTTGTTTTTTTCCCTTAAGTCTAGCAATTGGCAGAATGACATAAGCAAGGTCTGCAATTCTTAGTGGTTTTTTGAAGGTTTTTTTTTTCTCTTTTTTTTTTTTCCTTTAGCAACTCAGTAGTACATTAATAACATGTCTTTAAGTCATCTCTCCATCCAGAAAGTCTGTGCATCAATTGTACCAAGGGATTCATGTTCAGAGAATTTCTTTTGATGGTATATCTTCTCATCTTGAACTGACACTACATACTACTCATCAGTGTTAAAATCTGTATCTGTAGAAACCATACCATCATCTTTTGGAAACGATATATTCTATTTGTACTCATAGGTTAAAGTGCCATGAAAATGCAAAATTCTGCAGAAATTAGTCCAAAAATTTGCCAAAGGTTAGAAAAAAATATTTTTCCTTTTAAACTATCCCTTACAGTTTAACTAAGGAGTCTATTATTCATACATAAGTGTGGAAAACAATGGAAGAAAATGAGTATGAATTTCGACTACATTCTACAAGTGTCTTCTGTAAGGTAAAAATATCACCCATCCCATAAACTCAGTTTTCAGAAGTATGCACCAAAAGCTAACATGAACAAGCATGAATAAGCATTGCTGGAATTGTTTAATGTGCACTTACTTGTAACAGAATGAAGGCACATTATGCCATTCCGAAGCAGGAATGCAAACTATGAGAATATAATAAGGTATGGGTTTCTTGAAAACTTTTTTTACCATATCAGTAGAAAATAGCTTACATACAAAATGTATTTTTACGTTACTGGAGCAGTTATGCAGTTGGGTCTGAGGTGCAACTCACAGGAGCAGATTAGAGAAAGCATACCTAAGAAGAGAAAGAGCTTTCTGGCAAATTAGTTTGCTAAAAGTGAAAGTGTCAATTTTACATACCTTTATAAACTGTTAAGGAACACTGTGTCAGATGTGGTCTGCTACATTACAGACTCAAGTTCTTTGCTTTCACTGGCACACTGCTTATAATTTTCACACTGATAAAGCTATATCTTAAGTATAGTTAGGGGATTTTTTGTCTCTTAATACTCTATTGGTGAACTATTCCAGAATTCATCTTGTGTTAGAAATCTGTTTCTACTCTCTGTCCCAGCTTAATTAACAGTCAGTTTATATTCATTTTTTCCTAGTGCTGATATTATTCTTTGGAGTGATCAGTTCTTCCTCTCTGTTTATCACCTGCTGTATTTATAGGGTGAAATCAAAGGTGAAGTCGAAAGCTTTCTCTGGCTTTATCAAGCTAACCTCAATACTTGAGCTCTCATATTTCTTCTTATATGTTTGCTCATGGCTTCAGTCATGCTAGTGGTTTTCAGCTGAAGCTGTTCCACTTTGATCTCATTGCAGAACAGTGTCCAGAACTGTCCAAACACTTTACAAACGAGGTTCCACCAAGTGACTTGTACAATGACACTAACACTTTTATAGTTCTACTGGACTTGGTGTGGCTTAATTGATTCTTTAAAACAAAGAACAATAGAAAGTCAGCACAATACACTTTAACTGGACTAATAAATGGTCAAGTGACTGGAGTCTAAATATGACCCTTAATGGAACCCCTGACAGACAAATATATTTTCAATATTAATCCCAAGAGATCAATTATAAACTATATACTATTTAGTACGTATCATTGACATGCACAATTTTTAGATAAGACACAGTAGAAAATGCCCTAATAATGAAAATAACAGGTAAAAGATACAGAATGATATGATTTATTTAATGACAGACTCCGAGCAAAACCGAATATTTAACAATGGCCAGGTAAAACTGGATACCCAGGACCAAATAGGTTCAGCCATAGATTCAGAATGGTAATGTTATTCTATGAAATAATGAATCTTACATGTCTAATCTTTGCATAATAGGTTAAATGACAATCCAGTGAGAGGCAAAGGTTCAAAGGGTTGATAAATGTCTGTTGCAGGTGCATAAGCCACCTGTAATGCGTTCATCCCATTCAAGAACAATAGGCATTACTAAGTTCCATAGGCTGTGAAATGTGTAATATAAAAGATCCACTACTGCTGGGGTAGCTTCTAGGAATTTGGCAACTGATATGTTAAATATTCTGTTGGAATAAATTTAAAACTAGTTCAGGAAAACTGTAGGAAAAAAAGAAAGCCAGGATTTAAAAAAAGTAGAAAGCTGAAGTTGATATAGTAATATCTAGCTAGAAGTGCTTTTCAGCAGGTAAAAATAGCTACTGGTGCTTACATGGTATATCACTACACTTGCACAGCTGTGCATTGCAGTCTGGCATTTTATGACATCAAAATTCATTATGTGAAAGATTTCCATTACTGTAATAATTAACTCCCACGTTGAAAGCATCTTAGAAGTAATGAATACATACAAGAACTTTGGGTTTTTATTATTTCTGCCAGTAAAATAGTGGCCATCTGAAATGATGACTACAATGATGAAATTACTACAAATTAGCAGTAGGGCAGCTCAAACATAAAAGCTGACCACCTATTTTTGCAAATAAAATGTACCAGAGACCTAAACGTGTTAGGCAATGTGTCAAAATCTGCAAAGGTCAGATGCTGCACAATGCAAACCCGGTATCTTTTAAAATTATAATTAATTTCAGTGTATGCAGTCAAATGGAAACTGCAAGTTACTCTTGGAGTAAATTCACCAGAAGAATGTATGTAGGTCAGGAAACACTCAAGCTGCCAAGAAAAACTTACCCTCCAGAATTAAATGGAACAGGCAAATATAACTATTCATATTTGAATAACAGCATTATAGGTACATTTATACTCTGAAATTACTGTCCAGTATTAAATTTAATTTTGAACAGAAAGATTGCAAAGCTATTTATGCATTTTTACACAAATATTATTGAATAATATATCTTAAAAATATAAAAGAATGTCTGCGTTCTTGCTCATTCACCGAACAATGATTTTGGTGAAAATTGTTGTTTGTAATTATCTTAGTGCTCCCCCTTGTCTTTAAATCATTGTTCCCAGTGCAGCAATCATGTCTCAGCTAATGACTGATTTCAGGTCTACTAAAATACACACTAAAGGATTTAAGCAAAATCTGTGGAGACTACTGATTGTAATTTTACTTTTTTTTTTTTAAATATGCAGATTTTTCACTTTATAAAGTGAAGGTGTTTCAAGCTCAACGTTTCTTTCACTTGTTTGTGAAATCTATACAGCATTATCTGAAGATGTTTATAAGTTTGAAAATTCAGCATTGATTGTCCAGAGATCAGCCAATTATTTTAAAACTCTTACATCAAACTTATCCAGATTTGTTGTTTAAAAGATGTCCAGCTTCAATAGTTGCTGTTTACTTTAGTTACTGCCCTGATGCAAACTAATCCAGAATCCTTATAATATAAACATATACATATATGTGCATAATCTGTCTTTTCCTCAGCTACAAAACAAAAATACTTATTGAATAATATTACTATATTTTTTCCTATTTCTTTCTGGTAATTAGCCATTGTTAATGATTTATTAAAAATTCTAACTTTTCTCTCTATCTCTGCTGGCCATACATTTGTCTATGTTTTTCATTTTGAGCTTTCTTCAATTTTTAGCTTAAAGTTTATGCTAAGTATTATCCTCTTTCTCTTTATTGAATTTTTTATTGTTGCTTCCTCTTTGCCTTTTAGGCAAAGCTGTTTTTTAACAAAGACTGAGCCTTGTGGGGAATTTAGTAAAATCTTTTCAAGCAGCTCCCAAATATTGATTGTATTGTGGTGTTTATCTTCTCCCTCAGTGCAACTGGCTTATATTTTTTTCCACTTTGTGAAATTGGCACCTCTTGAGTATAAACCAGGCATATATTACTGCTTGGGATTTCAGTGTTTTTGCAAATGGATACAAGTTACAACCACTTGGAACTAATTGACGACTAACTCTCAGTTCTGTGATCTCCTCCCCTCTATTTCTTGGAATGAAGTTTGAGGTAAAATTCAAGTCACAGACTATGTGGATTCTTGATTCTCTTTAGATGTGGCTGTTGTTTGATGTGTTTACAAATTGCAAAAAAACAGCTTTGTACCAGTAACCCCAGGCTTCTAGCACAAACTGAAGTTCCTCATGGCTTTTTTTCTGTATGTTATTGAAAGTACTTAATGAGCACATCTCTTTCCTAATGGGATGTTGTGGTCTTTAGCACACACCTTCTTTAATACTGATTGAGTTTTGTCCATTAGGGTACCAATTTGTAAGTATCCAAGAACATGGGAAACTGAGTTTTCAATGAGGTGGAGATAAGGCTTTCTGTTGCTTTTGTTTCTTATTTTGCCTATATAAGCTTTCCTAACCAGACTGTAATTTGTGATTTTGACATTCTGATCATGTGATTCTACCTAGTAGGTTTCAGTGATACCAACAAGATTGAATTTATGCTCATAAATGAAAAAATCTTGAGCCCAAATTCTCCCTGTTTGGAAGGCAATCTCTTGCAGACATATATAGGAAATTAAATACTGTATTGTTTTCTTGTATAAAAGTGACTTAGTGAATTTTCTTCTTAACATCTTGATTTGCTACTAAATGATTGCTTATTTTTTCTTTCTCCTTTTATTGTGAGTTTAATGCCCTCTTTGCTCAATCAACCAGGTGGTCAGCTGGAAGATTTTTCCCCCTTTCACTGCAATAAAACCTGTTCAAAATTATATGCCACACTCTTAAAATAAAACATGGCCAATTTACCAAAGATTTCTATCTTATTCTATTCACTGATAGATGTTTGCTATCAGAACCTTCACTTTCAGGAGTCTAGATTCCAGGACGCTGTGTTTCCAAGTGAAGAGGAAAACTCATCAGTTTATTTCAAATAAATCTCGATTTCTTGTGCTTGCATCTATAAAGAAGAGAAGTCCTCATTGCATCTTCACATGTTCCTTTATGGTAATATAAAGAGCTAAAGACAGGATGAAGCTTGTTTACAGCAAAAGCAGAACATTTTGAAGGTTTCCATGTTCAGCTCCAGTTTTTAAATAACAGAAATGTAAGATTAGTTTATCCTCTGATTCCTTGGTCACAATTTCAGTTTAGAGCAGAGTTGCCAGCAAAGATGGAGACATTTATTATCTGTTCTGGGATTGCTTTTATTGTGCAGAAGCAATCTCAATGATATTCATTATTTAGTCTGTAACTACCATGAACTTTGTTGTTTACATGTACAGGTTGGGTGTGAATCAATATAATCACCCTAGTTATTACTGAAATCCGGGGTACATTCTTCTCAAGCCATTACTTTTTACATTTGGATGAATATCAAGTTCCATAAGACTAAATCCAGGAAGCTGCATGACCCCCCATACTAATCTGTGGGAGCATGACTGTGAGTCTGACCAGACATACCTTTGTAGACCTTTCTGAGTGATATGCAGCTTTGAACAATTATGATGCATCAATGAAACACTTCCATTTAAGAGGAAGAGATTAGTTGTCACTTCCTCTTCTGTTTATGCTGTATTTATTTCTAATATCTCAAAACGGAGTGAAACAGAGATTTGGTATTGTAGCTGTATGGATTTTTTCCACTTTTTTTTATTTTTTTTTTCCTGGGTTTTACTCTCATATCTCCTGAGAAGTTAGAGAACTGAAACATCAGTTCAAGCTCTCCTTGTAGGTAAAGCTCCTTGATTAACTTTGATATCAAAAGATAAAATCTTAGGTCCAGTCCATAAATGAACTCAGGCAACTTGTTTCAAACTGGTATCTGAAAATGCTATTCCAGATTCTAAGGCAGAATGTGACTAAAATTTTGTTGGCATTGCTCAGTTTTTACTTTATGTTTCTGTAAGCATACAAAGTCACAACTTTCTCCCATCCAGAACTAACCTAATCTTGAATATCCTGAGGAGTCTTACACTCAGTTCATGTCCAAGAAACATAAAAAATTATTCCTCAGTCCCCAAAAGGACTTGTTACACACAAAATACTGTGTGAGCACCTAAAACACCTGTGTAGATCGGCAGTGGACTCCAAATGCAGTGGGAGATTCTCCCTCAAAAAACATAACTATAGGTATTGTTTTATTATAGGTAACACCCCCTTTTATGGAAAGGTCTATTTGTCAGAACATTCATTGGTGCGAGGCCCAGAGTCAGTTGCTTCCTTTTCCTGAAAGAGACTTATTTCCCACTGACCAGGAAGGAGCTCTTTCCAGAAAAAATTTACAGGCTTTTCCTGGAAAGGGGAATGCCAAGTCTCTACCATCAAACAGGAGGAAAAAAAAGTATTGGCAAAAACACCAATTCAAGAAGTACTTTAGAGTGCTGTGATAGTCAGGTGGCTGAAAATGTGGGTAATCCACTTTAGAGAACAAATTTGAGAATTTCCATTCCTGATTATATCTGTCTGGTTACCTTTATTTAGCAGCATCTTGAATATGCTGATTTCAGATATCTCTCAACTTAGGCTGTTGTTCCCTTGGGATACCATTCTAATTTAACTTGCCTTGCGAACTATGGGGAATCTAAGGAAATAACATAATGTTTTGGGTCTCATTAAGGTGTTACATTGCCTACACCTTATATTAAATCTGACACTTAGAAGTTAGCAGTGCTATTAGTTGTGTTTTGAAGGCCTCTCAGATAGTAAAAAGACTAAATGTATGCCAAGTTGAAAGAGGGGGTCTTTGGTTTGAAGAAAACTCAAATGAAAATAGAATTATATTTTTCTGAAAGAGCTAGGTTTGAGTTGTGTTATTTTCTCTACTTTATTTCCATTGTACCACTTAAGCTGTTTAAGCCAACACATTACTTTATTTACAATGCGTCACTACAATATTTATCGTCCTAATCAAATCTGCAGCTGGTTTTCTTAACTGGAGATTCAGTACTGGCTCCTTCATAAACAGCACTGAATCTTCTTAAATTTAAATATAGTGCTCAAGACAATATGCTCATCAAAAAAAAAAAAAAAATCCCGTTCTGTTTCCATTTTAAGGGATGTGTTTGCTGCATGTTAATGTTGAGTTCTGCAATGTTTTCCCTTGAAATACCATATAGACTGTATTTTGCTAGAAAATATGTCATAATGTTTTCTGATATTTTTAGATGAGCTAAAGCGTATATCTGTTCTTAATCTATTCTCTCTGCTGAGGCAATGTACATCCTCAGCAGCATATTTAACCAAATGGATTTTTTTTCCTTAGCAGATCAAACTGAGTTCTGCTGCAGGCACAGAACTTCCTATTTAAATGACAAATGTCTCTGCTTGCAGATTTGAAAACTCACTTATTGACTCTTTCATCTTGTGTAAACAAATAATCAGCCCATCACCACTATGGTGGGGGAAGTGGAAGAATAAAAGCGAAAAGGAATTTTTGGGAGTACCGCCAAACGTTGCATTACTTGGAATGAAAAACGACTTGTTTGCTGTTAATGTTGCCATTATACACAGATAATAGACAGCAATGCTAAAAAAGAACAAAGAAAAATCTACAAAGACTCTGTAATACCAAATATTTCTTCACACTTATAAGGTAGTGAGATTTTCTTTGTTTTTCCCCAAATGACAGCAGAGAAGTCCTGATTTTTAACAATGTATTTCAAGCTGCTTTCAAAATTAAGTTCTGAGAGCTGTTTATTTACGAAATTTTCAATTTGATCTTCAAGTGTCCAGGGAGTTTAAATATACTATCATTTAGTTATCCTATGAAAACTCTAAAGTTAACCTGTTTCTAAATGGTTTTGTTTTTTTTTAAAATAAAGCGTGTATATATATATATATATATATATATATATATATATAGGTAATGGATGTGATACATCCTATATGTTTTGTTGCTCCTGTTGTTTTGCTGCTTTCATAGTGAATTGTTATGAGGAAAATGAAAAATCAATGTGATCTAAAGAAAATCATGTTTGAGTGATCTTTTTTCATATAATGATGCTTTGAAAATGTGTTATTGCTGGACAACCTTTACAGGGTAAATGAAAGCAGTGGAATTGCTTAAGGAATAAGGTGCTAATAAGCGTATGTTAAAGTAATCTCTTGGTGAGGTAGGTTCATAAGGAAGAAAACATATACTGTGGGTTTTAGGCCTAATCTGCAGCTGCTATCATTACAAAAATCACCTGTCTATACTGAAGAAAACACATTTCTATGTTAGATCTGTGGAACTGCATTGGTAAATATTGGTTTGGGATCTGGACAAGTAAGATGCTCCTCCCAAAAGCAAGGTTTGTTCTTTTTTTACAAATGCTCTATGGCTCCCCTAAATTAAAAAAAGACACTTCATGAAAACAGATGGAAGGTATGTGTTACGCCAAAGTCTCTGAGATCCAGATTCAGTGAAATTGCTGTGTTCTAAATTCAGCTGTAGTCAGAGTTGCTCAAAAGAGGAGAGCCTCACAGATTTGCAATTACAGATGAACTTTGCTCCCATCTAACGTTAAAATCTGTATTCTTGAGAATTAAAGTTTACATCTATGAATGTAAAGTTTTACAAAGGTGAGCCTTCTTTCACAACTAGACTGTATTGCAATGGAGAGATGTAGAGTAATAGAATGGATGTTTGCCATAAAATAACTACATTTTAGGGAATATAAGTCATTGCTATGAAGTAGCAAAGTTTATTTACAATGCACAGGAGAACAAACCTGAAGAAAGTAAACAATATCTTTGCTCTAAACCTTATAGTAAATAACAAGTTTGCAAGCTAAGAGGCAGCAATTTGTTAATCTTAGATACCATTGGTTTATCTGTATTTGAGATTAATTTTTTATTTCTGTGTATGAATCACTTAGGCTAAGTCACCTGCATTTTTAAACATTATACATACCTTCAAACTCATACTGGAAGAAAGTAATATCAAACACATTGTTAACTCACGCTGTAAAAACTGCACAGCAACATGAAAATTTAACATTTCTGAATCCATATGGAGGGTGAAAATGTACATACATACAAGACCTGCAAGCACGTATCTACAGAGTGGTAAAATGAATACTGTCAGAATACTCTGTGTTATTCTTTTTTAATATCTTCATTTAAATGTAGATTTTGAGTTTGGCTTCATTGCTAGATGAGTATACTAATTACAGTAAGTGTTAGAAGAATCCTAAACAGACATTTCTGACAGGGACGTTTTCTAGTTGAAAAAAAGCTTCACCTATTCCCCACCTATAACTTTTCTGTTTATGAAAGAAGCCTCTTAAATCCTCAATGTTAATTATCTTTTGCATTTTCTTTCCTAAGTCCAATAGTGATTTTGCTGCCTATTAAAAAATCTATTAGTATTCCTACTGGAATTTTGTGTGGACTGACACAGTGACTAAGATAAGAAGAAAAATTGGGAAAAGTGATTTATTTACTTATTGTAATTAGAAAGAAATGTAGGGTCATAACAAAATTAATTGAATAAAGTCATGCTGTTTCTTTAAAAGGTCTCAAATAATATTATACTTGTGTCTTCAGTATCAACAGGGATTTTTTTCTTCTTTCAGTGAGAACAGAATAAGTTAATTCAAAGGAAAAGCAAATAAAATAAATTAATGATAAAATGTAAGCCAAGGGGCAACTTTTTCTGTCAGATGTACTGATATAAAATCAATGTCATCTCATTAGCTTCTTTCTTTACGCTGTATTTATCTTGGAATAGTTAGAGTAATATTTAGCCCATAAGACCTGTTACAGCAATATAGCTCAATTGATTGAAATGGGAATGATCTATCATGCTAGCAAAAGTTAGATCTGGAATATAGTCTTTGTTTTCGGTCTTCTGTAGATATTTCTTACAAGGCCAAAGAGGCTAGAAACAAAGCTATTTTGGTGTGTTTTGTAGTCTCTGCAGAAAGCCAGTTAAACTAACCCAAAGAGTTTACACTCAGTCATCTACAGTAATTATTACCATATCAGGGAGACACCACCTCAGTTTAAAATTAATTCATTATTTATAAAACTGTTAACTTGCTTTCTTGTGTTCGCTGGGTGAAGAAGCTAATAAAAATCTCACAGCTTTTGCTATCACTCAAGAACTCCTGGATTGAAAGTAATCTGTAGCTTGGGAATGCTGGAATCCAAAAGTTGGACAGTTTACATAATGATTCACAGCTCAGGTATTTTATTTCACTAAGGCTGGAACCTATCTCCCTCTGCTATAGCTGAATCACATGGGAGATTATCTATCATGAACCAAATCTTCAGTTTATTCAGGCAACCAGCCCACTAATGTGGAAGTTCAAAAACGCAAAAACATCAGCTAATGTCAGCAAGCATTTTGCTTCAAGATGACATTCAACACCATGTGCCTCTAATGGCTGTGAGTACACTTTAATCAGGAAAGCTCTCCCAATAAATCTCAGTTAGATGGCTTGTATGACTGAGGACTACTCATCCAAGTATCTGCAAGGCTCCAAAGCATAGGGTGGAATTTGAAGTGCAGAATAAATAAAAACATCTTCTTAACTAACTGTCCAGTATTAGTATTCTAACAGTTTGTGCTTGATCTTGGTTTTAAATAAATAAAATTTAAACTTGGAGAAAGAACTTTAATTTTAAATCCTGGACTAGTCAGTCCATCAGTCACTAGGTACAATTTGCATATTATATGCCTGCTTGAATAAACTGTGTATTAGTCACACTAATTTTCCATGGGCATTTTGGTCATCAGAAAGAATGGCAAGCTGCAATGAAAACAGAAAGGAAAAGATAGCTGAAAGGGAAGGCTTTTGTTTACCATTTCCTTGACTGTATAACTGAAAGTGTTGTGTATGAATAAAAAATACCCAATACATTCAGACGCTGAAAGTCTGTGGTGCTTTATAGTAATCCACGGAATAGAATGAAAATTTTGTGTGAGATCTTAGAACCAGTTAAAGTTTAAAAGCATCCCAAAATGACTGAAATTCAGGAAGAATGATGTGCCTAAGTGCCCTACACTACTTTGCAAATAATTTGCCTTGAGATAGACAATTAGATTGAAATCATATTGAGGAGTTAAGTTTACAGCTTCCTCAGCAGCAATCTGCAATGAAAAAGGTAGACTGAGAGGGCCACAAAAAATGTATATGGATCAAAATGTTACTGATACCAATATTATATATTTTCAGTTCAGAGAAATTACTTCATATCATGCCGTTAAATATTTTTGGCCATTATTTATTATTCCAACATGCTGGCAGTAGTATTAACATCACTGTAACATTAGTACAACCCCTTTAATGGATCTCCTGTCTTGATAAACTTGATACGCC
The DNA here is from genome assembly GCA_017639485.1 of Pluvialis apricaria. Classification (NCBI taxonomy): domain Eukaryota; kingdom Metazoa; phylum Chordata; class Aves; order Charadriiformes; family Charadriidae; genus Pluvialis; species Pluvialis apricaria. The sequence continues at coordinate 203,721,217 of CM030007.1, forward strand.
TAGGTATACGATCAAATTAAAATGTAGAAATTAAGTAATTCATACAGTATGCAGGGATCACAGAATGTTACGGAGGGTATTGTTGTACTTTGGTGATAGAAAAGAAAGAATGGAAAAAGTCTGAATGATAGCTCCGTAGTCATAGTATATAACTGAATATTAAACTGAAATTCAGTCCAAAATAGGGTGGTTGCTCTATGTTAATTACCCAGTCCCAAAGAGACAAGAAAAGAGCAACAACTAGTCCATCTTTCTGAAAACATCACCAAGACAGAACCTTCAAGAAAGGTTTCTCTCTAAGAATGCCAAAGACCTGTAAGCAGAAGAATTGCTCTTTGGTAGATACTGCTGAATATTAGAAACATCAAACTCTATTGCTAACAATTCCAAGGATGAGTTTATCTATAATCAAGAGCCAGATCACTGTTGCATTTTTCTCTGATGGATCTTTTAGTATTATATACTACTGTATGTTTTAACTTAAATGTTTACTGCTCCTTTATTTGATTATTTGTATGTTTATTTATCATCATCCTTAGGTGTCTTTTCTTTCAGTAAAAATATATTTAATGGCTTGCTTTTTGAATGCAGAATTATATGTATCATGAAGAATGTGGAAGCTGAGTCTGATCATTTCCAAAGGAAGTCTTTAAGTATATAATTATCACCTGTTGCTGTGACATCACCAGGTCCAATTAAATTTTCTTAAAAAAATACATGGTAAGTGAGGCACTGGCATGTCTTTTGTTAGTCGAGTATTTGTTTTTCTACTGTCATTCTATCAATGGTCAAGTCATGCTAGTATGTCTGGCAGCATTACAGTTAGAGACAGTTTTCTCTTCTGTGCTGATATCATGCTTCCGGAAGTCTTCCGGAATGTCTTCCACACAGACATACGTTACTTGTGTTACCTGGTATCACGTTCTTTCCATTTTCTTTCCTTTCTGCCTCTTTGACTGTCTTTCTTTGGAGTTGTTTCTACAGTATGTATCATCATGAAGTCCATGACCTTTACTAACACTGATGAATTTTTGTTTACTGTAAGACTTTCCTGAGCATAGTGAGTCATGTAATGTCATACTGGTAGCCACATAAGGGAGAGAAGGAGGAAAAGACAATGAAAAGATGCCCCACTGAAGCAGGCACAGATTGAATTCTGGTGTGATGAATGTTCCTTATGTTTCTATATGCTTGGAGTTCATGTCTATGTGTTGAATAGCTGGGGGTTTTCAAAAACCTCAGTTTTTTTTGACAGACCCTGTTTGGTTGTGTTTGTTTGTTTTCCAGGAGCTTATTACAGATTCTCTTTTCCTTATTTTTAACCAGAAATATCCTACACGCTTTGCAACACAAACAGTTTACCGTGATGGGAACTAGTTCTCACAGCTCTGCATAAGACCTGTGAGATTCAGAACAGCTGTTTTCTTTACATACCTTTTCTTTTATTACTGATGATTTTTCCAACAAAAATATGAATTTCTTCTAAAATAAGACTCTCATATTTTATTTTCTGGCTGCAAAGACAGCTTTAAAGACATTGCCTGAGAACAAAGATGTAGAATTGTTTGAAATGTCAGACTTGTAGGATGCATATAAGAAAGTTTGTTTTGGTTTGGTTTTTTTGTGCTTTTAAGTCTCAGATGGGAGTAAAGCAACCCAAATCTTCTGGAGGAGGATTGAAGGCAACACACAGAGAAAAAGTGCAGATTATATTGCAGTGTTATTGTTTCCTACCCTTCTGTGATTGCTTTGAGGGAGCTAGAGGCTTGAATTTTGAAGTCTTAGGTAAATCTCATATTATGTTCCCAGCATAATATTAGCTCTCTTGTCATTGACTAATATTCAACCAGAAAGGGTTAGCAGTATACATAGGTTGTGAGAAAAGATGAGGAGTAATAAGAGTTACCACTATTTGTGAGCCAATGAAATATAATTGTTCTGCACGCATTTTATCAACCTTCTTCGTGTTTAATCATTTTCAATACAGTTATGTTCTTAAATTTTAAGACATTGCCACTTGTGATAATAGACTTGACTGAATAACAGAGAATGACATCCTTTAGGATGTCCTGACATATTAGAATAGTTTTCCTACTTGTAAAATCATACAACAGTTTGGGTTGGAAGGGACCTTTAGAGTTCATCTAGTCCAACCTCCCCTACAATGAGCAGGGATACCTTCGACTAGATCAGGTTACTCAGAGCCCCATCCAACCTGATCTTGAAATGTTCTGATGTCCAGAAGCCAATTTCTTCAGAGTATCACATTTTTTTGTATAAGTTAATTCTTGCCATTTGTTTACATATTGGTGAATTAATTTTAGGGAGCAAATGTTGCACAACAGCAAATTAAAATAGTGCGTATCCTAAAATACTAACATTTAATTGAATAGGGGGTTTGTATAATTTTGGGAAAAAATTTCAACATCTAATCTGGGTTAGTAATTGTGTTTTTAGAGATATTGAAGATATGGTCAAGCTACCAGCAGATTTCGTGTATTATTAGGAGAGATGATCAGGTACTTCTTCTCTAATTCCTCTTTGTGTTTTGGAAGTAAACATTCTTTTCTTGACCTGTCAGATGCAACTGATAGAGCTTCAACCAATATAGCTCTCTTACCTGTCTGTGTTTAACTTACATGGAGACACTGTGTGCCAATATCCATCTTAAAAGCAGAAATAGAGATTAGTGATAGAAAGAAAGAGTTCTATTGTATCCAATTCCCAGGATTCAGAATGTTCAAAATCACAAGTATAGGTACAATCCCTGCCCACCTGAAATTCAATGGGATACTGGATTCATAGGAAATTCAGGAGGAAGAGGACAAAGAGACACAATAAATAAGCCTAACAAAATCCCCACTAAGGGATACCGCTTGAGAACATTTTTAGGTACGTTCTGTGTGTTGTGTTGTCCAGACTGGTGCAAAATTGCCTTCATGATGATCCTCCACAGGAAGTTGCTATTCCAAGGCTCACAGAAACAGGTAAACATAGCCCAGAAAGTTACAAAGTCCTTGACCAAGTAACAGCCATCTTTCTGTTTTCCGATAAGCAACAAGTACATATTCTTCTCCTGTTAGTGTTATTTTGACAACGAATGACCCATGTTGTACTTACTTTGTATGATATTGTTCTCTTAAACATCCACTGCATTATGCTGCCCCTTCATGTCACTACAAAAACAGGACAAAGATTTTAGTGGGATTTATAAAGTTCAGGTGGGAGAGTACCCTCATTCTTCCTCGGGAAAGAGCTTCTCCTGGATTTGTCTTAAGCACACACATCAAGATAGCTCTGTTCATGGGGGGGAGCAGAGTGAAGAACACTATTTTGGCTAGAAGTATTTGCACTGTACCAAAAAGAGACAACCAACAGGCAGCTTAGTTCAGGCTTAGGGACTTGCTCATCCAGCAAGAATGATGCAATGGTTTGGCTTTGATACAGCACTAAGATCAGCAGCTACTAAAGTGGAAGAGAGTGTAGAACATCTCCAGTCAGCAAGCAACCATTCAGAATTAATACCTTTAACTTCACTGCATTATAAAATTACCACGCGTGTGTTCTCTTGGCTTTTCTTCAGTATGCTGTTTCAATGATGATGATAGGTTCATTTTTTGAAATTCATATAATAAGCTTCTTTGTTACCTACCTATAGTTTGAATATCCTTTCATCATTATTAGCAGCATTATAGCAAAAGCTCTTAAATAGGTATGGCACTGTATTTGTAAAAATATGCAAAGTCATGACTTTAGGCATGTTCAAATATACATTTGAAAGATTATTTCTTTCATACAACAATAACAGTTACTTTGATGCAATACTGATGTGCTCTGCATTTTAAATGTGATCCTAGCTTCAGAGATATGCTGCTATCTTACAAAAAAAAAACCCCAACCAAACAAAAAAACCAAAGAATCCACAAATTCCTGAGATGCCTGTCAAAAATAGATTCAGTAACAGAAAATAAGGAACTTTTCCAACTGGTTTCTCCAAAAATTCCTTATATGCTTGATTAATACGATCTCTGAAGGAGTAAAGGGATGAGAAAGAGCCACACTAGTAGTTGGGATAACTTAGGGTTATCGGTTGAGCGTTATCTTACTCCCTGTTAGAATGGGATGATACAGATAATGCTCTATATCTTATCTCTTAAACTGCTGTTGTGGCATCAACAGCAAAGGCTAAATTGTTATTTGGTGAAATTGAATGTTGCAGGAATTTTGTGTGCACGAACATCACAGATATTTTTTCTTCCAGGACGTGCTGAAGGAATACGAAATCCCAGAATTTCCAAGGATAGAAGTCCTCTTTCTTATCCTCTAAAAATCCTGAATCTCATAGTTTTTGAAATATGCAGCATTTTAAGTAGAACAACTTATAGACCACTAAATACAAATGTTACACGACTGAGAACAGTAAAATGAATAATAATTCAATATTCAGTTGTGGTAATGAAATGGAAAAGTGTGCCGTAACTTTTCACATCCATGGAAATGATCTACTAATAAGCCATAAGCCTTGAGAGACCTGTTAGTCATTAACAAAGATCAAATATTTAAACAGATATTTTTTCCCTGAGAACGAATTATTCATAATTATTCTCTTTTATTATTTTTTAAAATATTCTTTTTAAAAAACATAAATATTTTGGTATTTTAATATATTCTAATAATGAATTATGTGAGTACTCACCAGTCTAAATTATTTTCTAGAAAACTGTTTTCTAAGAAATGTATAAATTTATCTGATAAGTGAAAGAAAACTACAAGTAGCTTTTTAGAAAACTACAAGTATCTAGTTCTTTATAATATAAAATTAAAATATGCTACTTAAAGATAGGCCTATACTAAGTTTTTCCATGGAGAAAAACATATGTACTGATGAAAGCTGTTAAGGAACCAGTTGAAAATTTTCTGTGATGAAGACTATGTTTTAAAAGTGATTGTCTCTAAGATAACTTTTTTGCTTCCTTCTTTCAATCAGATGTACTACCATTTTTATATTTCCAGATAAATAAAATAGCCATGAAACCCCTTGAAAGAAAAAAAAAAATCTTTACAAAGAAACTCTTTTAATATAACTAAGAAGTAAACAGAAATCCAACAATCATTATGATATACTCTCAGCAGATCACTAGCCACATTTTGATGAATAATGACGTAGCAAAGAATAAACTGTGTTTAATATTTCAGAAAATACTTCCCTTGGTTAAACATGGAAGTATTTAATAGCTATGCTACATCTTCCACCTATATCTTCCAACTAAAACAAAAAGTAGAACGCAACTGCACAGTTGCATGTGAAAAAGGAAAATAACTTTTTTATTATTATTTTGCGAGCAGACTATCTACTTTACAGTAATTTGTGAACACTGTAGTTTATAAGTATTTCTTAATCTCCCTCACTCTGTTATTCAAAGGTGGGAATAAAATTCTCCTTAAAACCCTTCTTTGTTTAACTGAACCTTAACTATGTAAATGTGAATATAAAACTTATAGCTCAAGACTGAGAAAGCCCAGAGGTGATATGAATGGGTAGATACACTACTTACATTCCTTTGGTATGTATAGAATTTCCTACCTACATTTTTTTTTAAAAAAAGGAACTACAACATTATTCCACACAGAAGAAATAAATATTTCAGCTCAAGATGAGAGACATGCAGAACCTGGCAGTTTATGTTCACTGGTTCTTCACACGCCTTTTATTATTCTTACCTGCATGGACTCGATTTGTACCTCTTTCCTCATATTTCACTTTGTATTTAGGACATAATCAAAGAAAAATACAGTGGAACCCATAGAGGTGGATTCTCCACCCTGATGAGTTGAATTTATGCTAGTGTAATTTTATAGACCTTGTTATGGCAGCACAGGGAGTCAGGTTCACTGAGTTCTGTTTGGTTTCCATTAGAAACCATAAATCTTTCTCCAATGCTAGAAAATCAGCCCAGGTATCTCCACATTCAGTTCCAATTCACTATCACATTTGCAAGTCAGAAAAGCTCTCTGAAATGAATGAATCATTTTCTGTCAATCACATGATAAGCTAGCTGTGAAAGCCCAATATGTATGTATTTATATCTCAGACCTTCACAGCTAACTTCCATAAAATGCAGGAGAAATAAAGAAACCACAGATTGTTGATAATGTATGTAACAACCAAAGGAGGGAAATAATTATAAAATGTTTTTATTTTAAAAAATCAAGCTAGTTAAGAGGGTAATCATAGTCCTAGCTTCAATACTGCAGACGCCTTTTGCAACAGAGCCCCAGTGATTTCCCAGCAGAGTGTGGACAGGCGTGGGAACAGAGCACTGCTCCCGCATGTAACCTTCATCTCAGGAGTTCAGCTGTCTGTGCTCCAAAACGGATTTTGTTAAAGCGTGGTCCCTGGCTCAGTTTTATTGGGAAAATTGTTTATTGGGAAAAAAAGATACAAGAGAGTACATAAGCTAAGCCATGCAATATAAGAAAGGTAAAGAACACAGAAGTGCAATTGCTAAGTTGGGAACTGTTAGCAGATGAAGGATTCACAAGGAAAATACTGAAATGAGAAGACACAAATCCCTAAGAAGAAAAGCAGTGAATCAGAAAAGAGTGAGTCAGCAGCACGAAGGATCAACCCACTCCAAGGAGCAATGGAAATCAACCCTTCTTATCCCAACTGACAACGGCCTGGCCAGCTCAGCCTCATCACCTATCTCACCGGGTAAGTGAGCTCTTTAACGCCTACAAGCATGCTTAAGTTCCAGCTAGCTACAGTGTTAACCAACAAATAACTGCTGTGTACTCATGATCTGTTTATATCCTGCTTGCAGAACGTCTTTGCAAATGGCAGAAGATCCAGTAACTAAAGTGACCTGTAAGGGTGGGCCACAAGGGGCTAAGAATTACCCTGAGTATGTGCTCCCTAAGGAAAGAGTGAGTAAGGGAGAAGGATGTGGGCAAATTTATTAGATGCTTTGAAGCCTGACCTGGGAAGCTGACATAAATAAACCTCTAGAAGCTGACTGTAAAATGTCCTGCTGCCACATATTTTGGGCCTTCCCACAGCTTCCCCTTCTGTATTGACTGGATGGATAGAAAAATAATACACTGCTTTAAATATCTCTGGCTATCTTTTGGTACCTCATCAGTTCAATTTTTTATCCAAATCTTTTTGCTGATCTTTTCTTCCAGGAATTTTTCATTTTTGTGCCTTTGTTCATGAATAGCTTTTTACTTTCTCTGAACATGGTAAGTATTCGATGCTTGCTGGCCGCTTTGCAGCTATTCAGCAACCACATGTTTCATAGCCTTACCATGAAAGCTGGAAAAACATGATCTCCAGCTTTCCGTCTCACTCCCTTCCCTTCTGTCATGTAATCAAACATTCTTTGTGTGGCTTTGTTCATGGCAGGGTTTCACAGAATGATTCAAAATTGATGATAGTTTTTAGGATGCTTGAATACACTCTACATTTAGTTTCCTTTGTCTGTTTGATGCCTTGCACAAGTATTATCACTTCCTTTTATCATTTCATCAGAAATATACTCAGTGTAATGTAAAATTTTCTCCATTAAGACTAACACATGATTCTTTCTGCTTTATTGCATTCTTGGAGATTATAGTTTACATCATCCGGATTCTTTTTGGTTGAACATTTCAAGTGCTTCCTTTTTAATTTGCCTCATTTTTTTTCAAGCAAAAATATTAATTTCCTTAGATTTCTTGATTTACTATACAGTTAAGACTAGCACCACAATTACCTTTTTAATTTCAATAGGTGTCATACAGTACTAATAAAAAATCAGAAAGCCATGCACTTCTAAAATGTCACAGTTTATAAAAAGCAAAAGGCATAGTCATTGAGTCACATGCAGCAGCAATTAATTTTTTTTTTTCCTAATCCCTGATCAGATGAATCTACAATCTGCCACTTGCAAAGTTTTGGGCTTTTTCTTTCTGTAAAAGTTTGAAAACTAATACATTATTTTGTATATCTAATTACTTTTATAATCTATTCCCTCAGATTTTATCACCTCGGATATCTTAGAATCATAGAATCATAGAATCATAGAATAAGTGAGGTTGGAAGGGACCATTAAGATCATCAAGTCCAACCGTTAACCTACCCTGATTTAAAAACACCCACTTCTAAACCATGTCCCTAAGCACCTCATCTACCCTTTTCTTAAACACCTCCAGGGATGGTGAATCCACCACCTCCCTGGGCAGCCCATTCCAATGTTTAATAACCCTTTGAGTGAAAAAATGCTTCCTAATATCCAATCTAAACCTGCCCTGACATAACTTGAACCCGTTTCCTCTTGTCCTATCACTTGCCACGTGGGAGAAGAGGTCAGCCCCCATCTCTCTAAAACCTCCCTTCAGGTAGTTGTAGAGGGTGATAAGGTCACCCCTCAGCCTCTTCTTCTCCAGGCTAAACAACCCCAGCTCCCTCAGTCGTTCCTCATAAGGCTTGTCCTCCAGACCCCTCACCAGCCTGGTAGCCCTTCTCTGGACACGCTCCAGCACCTCAATGTCCTTCTTGTAGTGAGGGGCCCAAAACTGAACACAGTACTCGAGGTGAGGCCTCACCAGTGCCGAGTACAGGGGGATGATTACTTCCCTACTCCGGCTCACTACACTATTCCTGATGCAGGCCAGGATGTTGTTGGCCCTCTTGGCTGCCTGGGCACACTGCTGGCTCATACTCAGCCGGCTGTCCACCAACACCCCCAGATCCTTCTCTGCCAGGCAGCTTTCGAGCCACTCCGCCCCCAGTCTGTAGCACTGCATGGGGTTGTTGTGACCCAAGTGCAGGACCCGACACTTGGCCTTGTTGAACCTCATACCATTGGCCTCAGCCCATCTGTCCAGCCTGTCCAGATCTCTCTGCAGAGCCAATCTACCCTCAAGCAGATCAACACGCCCCCCCAGTTTAGTGTCGTCTGCGAACTTACTGAGGGTGCACTCAATCCCCTCATCCAGATCATTAATAAAGATATTAAAGAGAACCGGTCCCAGCACCGATCCCTGGGGGACACCACTTGTCACTGGACACCAACTGGATTTAACTCCATTTATCACCACTCTCTGGGTACGGCCATCCAACCAGTTTTTTACCCAGCGAAGGGTACACCTGTCCAGGCCACGAGCAGCCAGTTTCTCCAGTAGAATGCTATGGGAAACGGTGTCAAAAGCCTTGCAAAAGTCCAGGTAGACACCTTATAAGACATCTTATACCTGATTGTTTGGTTCTCTACATAAGACTTAACATCTGTAAACATGGATTTTATGATTTAATTTGAAATTTCAATATGAAATTCAGACTTACATTCTTACACAGCCACATTCAATTAGCTTCTATCTATCTATCACAAATACAGGCTCAGCGGGGAATGGCTGGAGAGCAGCCCTGTGGAGAAGGACCTGGGGGTGATGATTGATGAGAAGCTCGACATGAGCCAGCAATGTGCGATCGCAGCCCAGAAGGCCAACCGTGTCCTGTGCTGTATCAAAAGAAGTGTGGCCAACAGGTCAAGGGAGGGGATTCTGCCGCTCTACTCCGCTCTCCTTTCTCCAGGTGGGGACCTGGAGTACTGCATTCAGTTCTGGAGTCCCCAACATAAGAAGGACGTGGACCTGCTGGAGCGTGTCCAGAGGAGAGCCACAAGGATGATCCGAGGGATGGAGCACCTCTGCTATGGGGAGAGGCTGAGAGAGTTGGGGCTGTTCAGCCTGGAGAAGAGAAGGCTCTGGGGAGATCTTATTGAGGCCTTCCAGTACCTAAAGGGGGCCTACAGGAGAGCTGGGGAAGGACTTTTTACTAGGGATGTAGTGATAGGACAAGGGGGAACGGCTTTAAGATGGAAGACGGCAAGTTTAGATTAAACATTAGGAAGAAGTTTTTCATTTTGAGGGTGGTAAGGCACTGGCACAGGTTGCCCAGAGAGGTTGTTGAAGCTCCGGCCCTGGAGGTGTTCAAGGCCAGGCTGGACGTGGCCTTGGGCAACCTGGTCTAGTGGGAGGTGTCCCTGCCTGTGGCAGGGGAGTTGGAACTCGATGATCTTCAAGGTCCCTTCCAAACTAAACCATTCTATGATTCTACGATCTTAAATTTTACATCATTCAAATAGCATAAGAAAAACTTATAGGAAATTTTACTCATGATCCTGATGCCTGTCATTTGATAAAATCCAGATTTTATGAAGTAGACCTCCAGATTCAATGTGCTTTAATAGCAAAAATCAGGGTTGAATTTTAAGTGCATGTATTTCCTTTGTAAATTTTGTGTCATGTACCATTAAGAGCATGCTCAGTCCAGATAACTTGAAAGAACTTTGATATCTTCTGCTTAGCAGAAAGGGTTTTTAATGTTAAAAAAAAAAAAATCTATAAAAATAGAGCCTGTGATTTACCTACACCACAAATTTCTCACGTGTTTATAATCTTCCCAGTAATAGCTGTTAGAAAAAGACCCAACACCCCATTTTTCATGGTATGAGAACGTATCTTTTTTTGGGGGGTGGTTCACAGCTTATTGCATGGGTGTTCCATTTTTCCAGCATGGATGTGCTTGGGGAATGCAATGGGAAAGCAGCACAATAGTGACCACAGCCCACGCAAGGTGGAGCCCCAAGTCCCCTGGAATGGGGTGCTTTTTTTTTTTTTTTTTAAAAGAGCTATGCTTCCACTGTATTGGGGTGTTTATGCTGCAGCTTTAGAGATCGGAAGTGCTTTGGCAATTTTTTTTAGTATGTCTACTTTAGGGATATGATAGGACTGTTCCCCTTCAAAGCTATGACCTGTTTTCCATCCACTCCCTAAATACAAATGATAGTGTATTTCATACAACTATGCTTCTTTAAGCAAATTTTATATTCATTGCTTGTGTCTGTAGATCCATACAAGTGTTGTTGGAATTATTTTTTTTTTCTCAAACGCTTTAATAATTAGATTGTCAAATTACAGACAAATGCCACTGCAACTTGAAATCTATCTGATCCCACTGAAAAGTGGGAATTTGGGCACACCGACATTTTAGAAAAAGCAATAACTTTTTTATAGCTTACATGTTGTCAGAAGTCAAATGCGAGAAAGGCCCAACCATGGATGAAAGGAACTTGTTAAAAGCAAACGTAATTATTATTTTCATTACGCAACTGTTATAAAAGTTCACAAGAAAAAAAGGAACAATTTACCTGAGGATTTGTTATTTTAGGTGAAGAGCAATGAACACAGCAATACACAGGAATAACAGGATGGAAGAAACTATAACTCCAGCCACAATTTTTTCAGACTAGAAATAACTTTACAAAGAATATATACAAAGCCATAACTAGTCAAACCCACAAATTATGTTCTCAATGACCCTTATGAGGGATGTCTACACTTTTTCTATTTTGGAGTAAAATCTTACTTTCCGCATATATGTCGATACTTACATATCCACAGTTCACTTTGCTTTGGTTTGTAGAACAAACTCAAAGGGTGAAAACTTGGTTAAGTCTGAACAGAACTAAACAATGGTCCACTAGCGCACCATAACAAAACTCATCTGCATAGCTGAAAAGACCCCAGTTATCACTAATATATTTCAGGTCACAGTAATAAAGCCAGTGTTTCCTTGTCTCTTATCTTTTCTTCCCATCCCCCCTGGCGGGAAGTACCACTAGCAGGAAAAATGGAAGGTGCTTTGCCTTCGTTATTGCCACTCTGCCTTTCAGAGAAATTTGTTGAGGCAAATATTATAACCCTCCCAAAGATATTTTCTAGCCAGCTAGTAAAAGTATTTGTTTCTACTTTTCCTATGGCTGCCTATAAGTATGTTTTGTTATCTTGACCTAGGAAACAAATAAAACTGAACTTGGCAATGGCTGATTCATTTTTTCCTCTTCCCTTTTTTCTTCTTTATTTTTATTTTTTCTGGTGAGGGAGAACATATGTCGAGGAGTTTAAAACTCTTGCTTTACAACTATTTAAAAAAAATAAAAAGGACCCAACACAAACAAAGAAAACCCTTATGTTTTTACTGATCTTAACTTTCAGTGTCGGTCTTTTCAATGCTTACAGGTAATATGGAAAATTTTTCCTGTTGGATAATACTCATTTAATGGGTTACAGGCTTAATTAAGGTTAACCGCAAAGCATTTTGAAGCCTGAAGAGTGTGCAAATGAGTAAATGATGACCTGTCAAGTTGCTCAGGAGCTAACTGTCTTCGCCCATACCATATTCCTCCAGCCTGTCTGCTTCTGCTGTATGATTTAATTGATCTTGCCTGCAAACATTTTTGCAGCCCTGTAAATATTGATTTTTTTAAAATAGTAATTCACAGATAAGGCTTAATAGCAACATGTCTGTTGGATGCAAACAAGAAACAAAACTTGGTGATTTTGATATTATCTAGAATCTTAAGGAAAATTTAGTGCATTGATTACAAACAGTAAAACCTCATTGGTCAGTTACAACAATAACCATCTCAAAAATCCCATAAAGAAACAGCATAAGAAAATAAGTAAACAAGAAACAAAACAACAACAAAAAAAGAAGGCTAATTAACCAAACTACATCTTTTAGGAAACAACGGGAAAGCCATGAGTTATATGCTAGGCTGTAATTACTAAGAGTGTGTATTTTTTACTCATACAACCATTCTGTGACCTTCCAGAAGGCCTCATGTAAGTCCTCCTCCCTTACCAAATAGATGATGATTTGACCCTTTTAATTCAGAAGTGTTTCATATTTTATTAAGCAGAAACAAAGAAAAGCCAGCATTATACAAAACTTTTAAAATGTTTGGCTTTCTGTCTAATATTCTGTTTTAGACTCAAAGCCATAATTTTATGCTTCAAAGGAGGATGCATCTATATTAGGAATTGATAGTTTTCAAATTCATAGATTTATTAGTGTGACGAGCAGTACAAGTGTTGCTGAAGTGTAAAAAAAGAGGCAGGTCCCTTCGGTATCTGTCAGAAATTGGTACAATCCAAGCAGGGCAGGACACAATGTGTGCGTGTACTGACATTGTCTTAATTCAATGTGACAGCCAAGTAATTCATGGTCCTTTTTATGATGTATTTTGACTGCTAGTTGTAAGATAAAACATCCACAAATGCAGCCACATGGAGCGTAGGAAAAAAAATATGTTTGTATCCTATGTGACTTACCAAACTCAGAAGTTTTCCTGTTGCACAGAGGAACAAAGCCAAAGATTTTGAAAGTTGGTATTTTTTTTTAATTTGATTTTGAAAAAAAAAAAAACCCACAATAAATGCAAGACAGAGAGCACACGTCACTTGACAACTGCTAGCTGCCAGATGACTCTCCAATTCAGTTAAAATACAGGAGGGCAGTAGAAAAATAACTATTACGAATGTGTTGGTGCAAGCTTCGAATATCTGGCAAAATTGTAGGGAACAGATGGGGACACTAAAAACCAAGTGAGTCGTCTTCATTTTTTTTTAATATTTTCTGTGGTTTCTATGAAAAGACACAAATGTATTTATATGGAATTTTCATTATATAAAACTATCGAAATTTTAAGTGTTTATGAAGCTATGAGAAAACTCAAAATCATTTGATTAGAGACTGACATCATGATAAATAATCCAAATCACAGAATAGTAAGTGTTGGAAGGGACCTCTGGAATTCATCTAGTCCAACCCCGCCGCCAAAGCAGGTTCACCTAGAGCAGGTTGGACAGGAACGCATCCAGGTGAGTTTTGAATATCTCCAGAGGAGACTCCATAACCTCTGTAGGCAGCCTGTTCCAGTGCTCTGTCACTCTCAAAGTAAAGAAGTTCCTCCTCATGCTGAGACAGAATTTCCCTGTGTTTCAGTTTATGCCTGTTACCCCTTGTCCTGTCGCTGGGCACCACTGAAGAGAGTCTGGCCCCATCCTCTTGACACCCACACTTTAGATATTTATAAGCATTGATGAGATCCCCTCTCAGTCTTCTCTTCCCCAGGTCTCTCAGCCTTTCCTCATAAGAGAGATGCTCCAGTCCCTTCATCATCTTTGTAGCCCTCTGCTGGACTCTCTCCAGTAGTTCCCTGTCTTTCTTGAACTGGGGAGCCCAGAACTGGACACAGTACTCCAGATGTGGCCTCAGCAGGGCAGAGTAGAGGGGCAGGATGAACACCATTGGCCCTCTTGGCCACAAGGACACATTGCTGGCTCATGGTCAACTTGTTGTCCACCAGGACTCCCAGGTCCCTCTCTGCAGAGCTGCTTTACAACAGGTCAACCCTTAACTTGTACTGGTATGTGGGGTTATTCCTCCCTAGGTGCAGGACCTTACACTCGCCCTTGTTGAACTTCATTATGTTCCTCTCCACCCAGCTCTCTAGCCTGTCCAGATCTCACCGTGTGGAGGCACATCCTTCTGGTGTGTCAGCCACTCCTCCCATTTTTGTGTCATCAGCAAACTTGCTGAGGGTACACTCTGTCTCCTCATCCAGGTCATTGATGAATATATTGAACAAGACTGAATGCAGTACTGACCCCTGGGGAACACCATTAGTTACAGGCCTCCAACTAGACTCTGCACCAGTGATCACAACCCTCTGAGCTCTGTTGTTCAGCCAGTTCTTAATCCACCTCACTGTCTGCTCATCTAAGCTTACCTATGAGGATGTTATGGGAGACAGTGTCAAAAGCCTTGCTGAAGTTGAGGTAGACAGCATCCACTGCTCTCCCCTCATCCACTCATGCTTTCATAGAAGGCTTTCAAGTTGGTTAAGTGTGATTTACCCTTGGTGAATCCACGCTGACCTTTCTCAATAACCTTCTTTTCCTCTACATGTTTAGAGGTGACATCCAGAATGAGCTGTTCCATCACCTTTCGAGGGATGAGGGTGATGCTGTCTGGTCTGCAATTTCCTGGGTCCTCCTTCTTGCCCTTTTTGGAGACTGGAATGACATTGGCTTTCCTCCAGCCCTCAGGCACCCCTTCTGTTCTCCATGACCTTTCAAAGATGATGGAGAGTGGCTTAGCAATAACGTCTGCCAGCTCCCTCAGCACTCATGGGTGTATCCCATTGGTGTCCATGGATTTGTGGGTGCCAAGTTTGCCTAAATCATCTCTAACTCAATTATCCTTAACCAAGGGAAAGTTTTCCTTTCTTAATACTCTCTTACCTCCAGGGTCTGGGATTCCTGAGGGTGGGCCTTAGCAGTAAAGACTAAAACAAAGAAGGCATTCAGTAACTCCGCCTTCTCTGCATCTTCTCTCCTCAGGGCACCCACCTCATTCAGCAGCGGGCCGACATTTTCCCTATCTTCCTTTTACTACTGATGTCCTTGAAGAAGCCCTTCTTATTGTCCTCGACATCCCTTGCCAGGTTAAATTCTAAGTGGGCCTTAGCCTCCCTCATTGCATCCCTGCATACTCTGACGATGTTCCTATACACCTCCCAAGTGGCCAGTCCCTTTTTCCACATTCTGTAAACTTCCTTCTTCCATATGAGTTTTTCCAGAAGCTCCTTGCTCATCCATGCAGGTGTCGTGCCTCCTTTGCTTGATTTTTTTTTTACTCATAGGGATGCACTGATCTTGAGCATGGAAGTGGTGCTTGAATATTAACCAGCTCTTTTGGCTCCCCCCTTTCCTTCTAGAGTTTTAACCTTTGGGATTCCTCCAAATAGGTCTTTGAAGAGGGCAAAGTCAGCTCTCCTGAAGTTCAGGGTTACAATCTTACTTTCTGCCCTGCTTCTTCCAAGCAGGATCCTGAACTCCACCATCTCAATAAATATGCTTTCCAGAAGTTCATGCCTGATGTGAGAATCATTTGAAAAAAGTTCACCCAACATAGTTTGATAAATGTACTTGTCTGGATTATTTTTTTTGCATTCATACAAAAATCCAGATGTAATCCAAATTGCACCCCACCCTTGCTAAATTTCTAAGTAAAAGAAAGTAGTAGCCCCACAAACTTTGAAGATTTACTTGCACACAAGGTATCCAAGCAAAAGGGTGACAAACAACTTCCTCAGAAGGGACATTATTAACCTGGATAGGAACAGGCTTGAAACAGAGATGCCAGCCTGATAGAGAAACAAGCAGTTGAACAGTCTCATAGACAGGAATAGAATTTTCTGTGGGGTTTTGAACACTCAGATCTTGAGCAGATTTTTTTAATGTTTCAGCTAAGAACTGTCTCATCAAAAAGCCAAATTACATTTTGGGAGATTATTCTTATGTATCTCTTATATGCATATTTGAAGTTTTTATAGCCTTTTTATTTTTTCCTTTTAACTATTTGGAATTTGTAAGAACCAATAATTTCTCTTGGCAGAAGGAAAATAAAAATAATTTTTTTGAGTTTGTAGAAACCTGAGGTACTTTGAGCTTTTAGAGCTGCAGAATACTCAGAGAAGATGGAAGTTAAGAGAAAGTCATTGGGTTTCTCAAAGAGATGTTTGGGAGAAGCTAGTGTGCAGAGCCCGCTAAATTGCAAAGGTGAATTTGGGGGCTGTTACCATCAAATACCAGGTAAAAGGTAGAAGTCTCCCTGGGCTGGCATAATTCATTGCATGAAAAAGTGTCATCAGGAGAAAAGCAGCTGTGGTTAGAAAATCACCTACTGCCATAAAACAATTCTTTCTGCCACTGCCTGTTGACTTGGCTCAACCACCAATTTTTCTTCACGTGTCACTCATGGAAACTATCATTATTTAGATTTCTTATTATGGCTTGAGTGTGGTGTTCTTTGCATACTTGCATAGAATTGAAAATCTGTCATTACCCCAAGCAATCTGTAGGAAGGCTGGACAAGTAAACATAGGAGATCTCAATTTCAGTATTTACAGAGGATAACAGAATTTAGTTTCCCACCAGAGGGAAAAATATCCCATTGAGAATCTCCACAGTATTTGTTTGCTGTTGGCAGTTGTCTTATTGCAAAACTTATTTCCATAGGTTTTGCAGAGAATAAGGTGAGATTAAAAAAAGAAATTTTGAAAAACACCATGAAAGTCCATATCTATGAAACATGGCTGAAGAAGTTTCTGAAAGGCAGGGGAGATACAGGAAGACATACTCTTCTGCTTTGTTTCCTTTCTATTTCTTTAAGAACGTGGTTCAGAATGGATGGTCTTTTGTTTTCTTTACCTTGACTATTTTTATAACCTGAAATAAATTAGAACTTTCTACTGTTGCAGTTGAGTTATGACTCATTCCACCTCTGTTTAGACTGCAGAATCTGATATCAAACTGATCTTTATTGAAAGCAATAACTTAGAAAAGAGAATAATTTAAAAAATACATCGTACTTCTGCAAGGAAGTTAATATTAAAAAACTCCACTAAGTCATCATAGAGAAGCAAGTTCATTTTCTGAGATACATAAAAGTCAGTTTTAGCAACAGCTTTCTAAGAAGTTCATCGCAATAATGGTGCTAAGGGTTGCAGGACTTGCATGGTTCCACCAAGATAAGAATCACCTTTCTAAAGATCATTATTATTATACTATATTTTAATATATTACCTACCATAATAATACTATATACCCAGATGCCTTAAGTGCCAAACTGGATTTCTAGGAACACATAATTCACATTGTGCTACCACCTCATCTGGACTGCTTTGACAATCCACCTTAACATGTCCTTTATTTCAGTCTTAAAGAAATATTCCTTGTTCCCTTACTATAAAAGATTGTGTGTATCTGCAGGAGAAGACATTACTATGCGTTACCTTTCTCTCATTTGATGGAACTGTGAGCAGATCTTTGAGGTTTATGATTGAATCCACCAAACTGAAGTATTTATAAGTGCAACTTTCATGGTCTTTTTTTGTTTGTGGGTTTTGCTGTTGTTTTGTTTTGGATTTAGGAAAGGTGAAGGGCCAAGAATAGCCACAAACACAGTTCAGCAGCTGGTAGAGTCAAGCTCATAACAACACTGAGACAGTGGATAGGTGGGTGTTAACCAATGGATCACTACTTAGTGATATTTTGAATAGATTCTGTTCCAAATACCAGAAACATACATAAAAGTGTGGAAACACAGATAATATGATCCTGAAATCTCTGTTTTAAAGCACTGGTATCGTAAGATGAAATGCACTTATCTATGGAGATGCTTCTCCTTCATGCGTTACATGGAGGAGCATTTAGGAGAATACGGGTCTCTTTGTATAAATAAATATGGTAACGTTCAGTGTGATGAACTAGTGAAACATATACTTTTCAGCAGGTGAAAAGCAGAGGAGTATCAGATTGCTTTTAATATTTAGAAATTATGATGATGGGGACTTATAACAGGACCAATAGTATTTAAAAGTTAATTAGACAGAAACAGAACACACTTTTAAGTTGTGCTGTTCGGTACCGATACCAAATAGTCTTGGCACAAATTTAAAACAAATTCAGAGAAAAATAATTATTCTCAAACGGCAAGTGTTTTGGCCCCACCGTTCAGAGACCACTTTGAGGTGGTTCTCCTTTAGTAAGCTCCCTTGAGATGAGAACATTTTCCAACTCAAATCTCCCCCAAGTTTTCATTAGAGAATAGGTTAGAACAGTGAGCCTTTTAAGAATAAAGACATAGTAAGATGGAACAAAAAGAGAAAAGGGCTTGTAAACACATCTTTATTTCCTTATCCTTGATACCCAACTCAGCTGTAGTCAGCTCATTTCTCTCAAAATTTGGCACAATTTCATCCACCACCAGGAAAATATCTCTGTTTACATGTCCCATCTGTGGTTTTTCCCCGTACTTCTCAGTAGTCCCCTGCAAATCTCTTTCCTGTATTCTCTCCTCAGCTTCACCCTCTTGCCACATCGTCTGGAAGTCTCTCCTTATTACACATGCAAGTTCAACTGCTGTCTTGGGATTGCTGCTCTCCTTCACAGGTGTCCAGCTTACTGCCATGTCACTTGTAAGAGAGCACTACGTACAAGCTAAGGACAGCAGAATGCAGGCACATAAGGATGACTTTAGGAAAACTGTGGCTCACGTAGAGATGACACCAGGGATATTAAGGGCAAAAAGAGGAGCTTCTATTGCTACATTGGTAGTAAAAGGCTGAACAAGGAAAACATGAGCTCTTTGCTGAATGGGGTGAGGGACTTTGTGACAGCAGATACAGGTAGGTCTGAGGTATTAATTGCATTGGTTGTGTCAGCCTTCTTCATCAACAAGTTCTCCCAGGCATCTGCCTTTAAAGAAGGGGTTAAAGGAGGATGACAATTACTAGCAGCAATGAGGGCCATGTCTGGGATTACTTGAGTGAAGTCAACTCATATATGCCCATGAGACCCAATAGTCTGCCTCCAAGGGTGCTGTTCTTGATAAAGAAGGAAGATAAAGATGAATAATCCTCTTTTTAAGAGACCATAACCTACGTAGGAGCAAAGATTGTTCTGTTTTCTTTCCGCAAAGCATTTCACCAGAAGGATAGGGCAGATTCTGTATTGTTAGTGCATTGCAGAAGAAACCTTCATACTCAGATTCAGAACTCCATTAAAGATGAAAATAAGGTTGAATATTGGCAATTTTGAGCAATCCTATCTGTTTCCATGGAAGAACAAAATGAGATAAAGTTATTGTTTGTTGCTGTTATCTTTCTGTTTACCTTAGGTATGTCTACTGGTAAAGGAAATTACAAAGATAAAGCTATCACTGGTCTCAGAAGATGCAGTGTGAGTGCAGTGTAATACAACACGAAGTGGGCTAATTAGGTAGTCCAGGGAGCATGAGAAACCTGGAGAAACTGTGAACTCAGAGAAAGCAAAATCCTAGCACAGTTGCTCTCCCTCTATTGCTGAGGACTGCCACCCAGAACTAGCTCAGGTATCCCTTTGTAGAGCACATAGAGGTAAACACTACTCTCTCATTGCACACCGTTAGCTCTTTGTTCCCAATTCATCTAGATAATGTACAGGTACGCTGCCATGCATTCACACATTCAACATAAACATAAAATAAATTTTCAAGCTTTTTAGTAATATGTTGGCATTAGCATGCCTAATCTCTACAAGCAGTGATTAGTAATAACTTATGTTATTGGTTCTATAAGAATCTGTTATTGATCATTGGGACAGTTATTTGAAAAGTGTTAAACGTGTTGTTCATGGCAATAGGATAAACTTATTACAAATAGAGGTCCACAAGGGAACAGATATACAGCAAAAAGTCGATAGTCTGTCACAAAAATCTTAGCATATTTTTTACAGCCTGAATAGAGACCATTTACTGCTTACAAAATCAAAACTCTTCTTGAAGAAATCAGGATGCCATAGGAGTCTAAATAGTTTTAGGGGGAAAAAAGGATCTTTAATATATGAAATTCAATTGAACCACAGAGCAATAATGTATATTCTATAAGCATTCAAAAATTAAACCGATAAATGTAACTTTTAATTAAATCTAGAGAATATAAGACTGAGTAAAAGATAAGTGTGAATTTTAGAGTACAAGTGAGTGAAAGAACCACAAAAATTGACTTTGAGAATATGATAAATGTGTGCTGTACAGCTACCTGTTAGTTCTGTAAATCTAATTATGGCAGGAGATCGTCTGAATTCTTTGAGAACACATCTTCACTTGATAGAGTGGCACTCTCTCCCTCTCTCTTTCCTCCACTTGCTTTCTACTCTGTCAAATAGCAGGGAAATAATTTCAAAACTGAAAAATTTACAGCACAGAACAATATTGATAGCCTACAACATTGCTGCATGAGTGTGTTGTTAACCTTTGATATGTAGGCATAAAACAGAAAGTTGATATTATAGAGGATTAAGTTTGGGGCTGATTAAAGTCAATGGAAAACATCCTATTGGTCTCGAAGAATCAGGGTTTTGACTGTGCATGCTATTTGGCATTTTGAGACCAATATACAGATTTATAATGTCAGAAACCTTGGCTCCGTCTTGGAATAAATCCAAAGTGTTGGGCGTGTAAGGTATAAATGAGTCCATTTGCAAGTCCTTTGATATAAAACCATTTCAGACTCAAAAGGTCATTGCAGCTTCAGAACGACAGCACTGAACCATATATACTGAACGTCTCTTTTTCACTTAAGGTATCCATTAAAGGTAAAATTTCAATCCATTCTAAACATGGTGTGGCGTATGCCAACAAGCTGAGGCCAACTGTAAATTCTAGTAACTGAAAAGCAACGGTAAGAATTTTACTTTAATAATCAGCAACTAGTGTGGCAGAAAGAGTGTTTGAACTTACACCAACAGACTATTTCAAAAGCTATTCCATAATTCCATTCCAGCGAGTGCAACCACTTATGTCCTCTTAGGTCTTCAGTCTTCCACTAGGAACACCAGCACCATGTGCTAACAGCAAATAAGGTATCTATTCCACCTTTCAGAGGAGGAAGACATAAAAGAAGTTTGCTAATGGCTAACTTCTTCCCACCTCCAACTGCAACCCTGTAGGGCATAGGGGAACAACAACTTGCCTGTTCTGACTTCTGTCAAAGGCTGAAGACCTTTTTTATTTCAAACCTTATCTTCTCATTCGTTAGTTCTTGGAAAAGCTTCAAAATGTCGCATTTTTGAAAAATGGTCAGGAAAAAGAATAGGAGTTATAGTACATTTATAAGGAAGAGACTGGGGATCAGTGATCTCAACCCTGTTATCACCCAAAAGTGATTGATTGAGACCAGACATGACTGCAGTCAAGATCACTTACTCCGCATATGATTAACATGTTTTAGTGTCATTGGCATGTGTGGCTTTAATGCTTGGGCAGACAGAGAAAGAAAAACCTGATGAAAGATACCATCCATCAGTCAGGAATGCCAAACAGCCACCAAAGAAAAGGAAGAGCTTAACGTCTTACTGAAATAAACAGCTATTTATTAGCAACTGCAGTGCTTCTTCTGGTAGAACAAAGAATGCACCTATATTCATCTGTGGAAAGGAAAAACCTCAGTCTTGTACAAATGAAAAACCTCCTTTTGTCCAAAAAGTGGGATTGTGGTTTTTTTCTGTTTTGTTAGGGGAAAACTGGACCAGATCTGACAGTCAGAGAGAGGCAACGCTGCCACAACTCCATGTCCAATGGGTAATGAGGCTGAGCACATGTTCCCAGTAGACACATGCAGAGGTATACAGAGTAGAGGTGTGCACCACATATATACAGATCTGGCCTCGCAGATCGACACAACAAACTCACAGAGCACTCACGAGCACAGACAGCATGAACGGCTTCATCCTGCTCCCCTCTCCAGTGCAGCAGGATGGAGGTCTGCTAGTGGTAATACGCACATGTACAATGTGCGTGGCCCCACATCTGGGTTCAGACACCCAGTCTGCCCCGCTGCTGGCACCTGGACATATGAGCATCTGAGGCTACATGCATGCACACACACAGAGCTGGAACTCCCCTGGTCCCTAATAACCAATCCTCACCCCACCCCTGTAGTCTCACTCTTAGAGACCCACTCACTCCCTGGCTCCCAGACCACCTTGCCTACTTCCTGGCTCACCTGGCTTGATCTTTGCTGTTGCTCACACCCTCATTTGCACACCCACACTTATTCCAGTGTCTGGCACCACGAATCCATGGGTCCCTGTGACCCAAGATGCCACTCCAGTTGCTGGCATCAACATCCACTCACCAGGGTCTCTGCAGTTGTTGGCACCACAGACACACAGACCCTCCCATCTGTGTTCTGGCTGCACTCACGCCGCCAGGTACACACATAAACATGAGAGTCCCTCACCCAATGAAAGAGTAAAAAGGGATTTTAAAGGAATAAAAGGAATTTTCAAACCAGCACTTTAAGTAAGCAGTTTTGGTGCTTTCAAGATTACCAACCACTATTCTCCAGTCCTCAAGTCTCAAAGTAAACGTTTATACACTGGAAAATACCAAAACAGACTGGGCAGAACCATAATAAATCTCAGTAAATCTTAAGTGGTATTTCACTTGGAATATAGAAAATGCTGGCATTTAGGGTCCGGTATTTTTCCTGTACGTTCAGAATTCTGAGAAAGAAAAAAAAGATATTTTCTGAGGAAGTTAATTATCATTGACAAAAAGTTTAAAAAGAGTTTTGAAACAAATTTAGTCTCCAGAAGCCTGTACTTCCTTTTACTCCTATCTGTTTTCTGTAGAAGAAATACCTGGTAAGTGCATGTTCTTAATTGGAGCCTATTTGTGAGTTTGAGGACCAAATCTGACAAGACAAATTCTGTATTTGGTAAATAAGAAACAACAATTTAGTAAATAATTTTAAAAGCATTTTTAGAATTTATTACATGACACAGGACTTCCGAGACGTCCATTTCCTTCTGGACCAACAACTGGAAGCCAGGTAAGATACGTCAGAGCATCTACATGTAGGATATTGATCTGAACCTTTAGTTTATCTGTGGAAACCTCATTTTAGGTGAACTCAATCTGGCAGGATTTAGGGGAGAAGAAACTGAGTAGAGGGGAGTCTTGTTTCAAACCCTGCCTCATCCACAAATTCCCTTGACAGTTCTCTTCATTCACCGTGTGGTGGTTCAACTTTGGTCTCCAAAATTAAGATGATATTTCCCATCCTCACAGTTTTGCTGTGAGCTTAAAATCCATTAATGTTAAAGTGGTAAAGGCAGTAGTGTTTACAAAGAGGAAAATGTCAGTTGAAAAATACGGTTGAACAGTGTAATGTGTTTATGCCAATAAAATAAAGATGATTATTAATATTGGCCATGACTAAAGCAAAACCTATTAAAATGAGTTGACTATTTATGAAAATATTTTTAGTTTTTTATGCCCAACTCTAATACTAAGAACCTCATTAAGACAGATTTAAACTTGAAGGAAAATGCCAGAGTGGCTGGATAAAATCCAGTTTTGTTAAACCAGGATTTCTGTTAATAGCTATAGTCAAATAGGCGATTTCCCTCATGCTTGCTCCTAAATTCTTGCATTTTAACAAGCTTAACATGCTTGTAGTTACTTGCCTACATTCTATCCTTGTCCTAATTGCAACTAATTTTGCTTTTCTTCAATCATTAAGTAGGAAACCTGTTGACACTTTTAATAAGAATCCATGCTACTGAACTCAGGTTTCATCTCCCAATTATTCAGTATATCTGATAAGGATTACCCAATCTTCCTGACTCCAAACACAGCCACCTGAGTTTTATTTCACCTTAAGTATTGTAATTTGCATTTCTATATAGTCATTCCCATTAGCCATCGTGCCTTTGTCCCTGTGTTATAGGGTCCTCTTTACTGAAAACTGAGATGAAGTATTCATTTAATTTTTGAGCCAGACCCATATTATCTTTTAGACAACACCCATTTTTAACACATTGCAACTCCACTTTTTCCCCATTTTCTGGAGAACCTTTTTCACTTCTTGCAATTTCCTTTGCAAGGTCTATCTCTGCTTGACTTTCAGCAATTCTGAATTTATGAATAAGAATTCGTTGAGGTCCACCCTGTGAATAGTCCTATCCACCCACTGAGATATAGCCCTGCCATTTATTTATCAACAGTACCTTTTCTGTTACAAATCTAGTTGACAATGACTCTTTTTACTCAGTAACCTTAATCTTCCATTGCTTCTTGTTTATTATCCTCTCAATGCCACATGCTCTCCATTACATCTCAGACAGCAGGAACTTACAAATCATCTTCAGCAGAGGCCAACTGAAAATAGCACGGGAGTCACTTGTACCTGGCTGTTGTGAATTGTGAACATCTTTGGAGAATCAGCGCTGTTTTCCACGCAGACACATTCTGCTGCAACCTCTCTCCAGTATCCGATTTTGACTACAGCTTAGATGTGCCTGTTCACTACTTACTTTTCTTCAGCAGAATAAGACTCACAAAATATATATATATATCTAATAGACAGCGCTGTCCTTGAAACAATTTATGCACGATTTCTAAAATGGAGGTGTCAAAGAAATTGGCAAGATATACCACTGGCTGCTGAATACCACTAGCTACAGAAGACAGTACTCACTGGAGTTATACCTATCACAAATATAAAAAAAGGATGAAGGCAGGTCAAGATGGTCCTGATTCTCTGCAGTAGCTTGGACCTGGTTGTGCAAGATCAGAACAAAAGCAGATCGAGGTCTAAAAGGATCTCTTATGCTGCTGTACAACAGGAGTAGTTTCAATACATTGAGATTAGACAGAGAAGCACAATGGTTTTGCTGGCTAAAATCACAGATGCAGTAGCGAGTGGCAGACACATGGTGCAGCCTCCTTGGAGGGAAGCTCTAAGCTGGAAGGGGGAGCAGGGGACAGGAGCTCTCCTCCTGTATAGGTCTTCCCTTAGACCACTCACTTGAGTATTATGAAACTCTAAGTTGTAGCCCAAGACTGGGCATATTCAATACATAAAAACTGATGCCTAACCCCTGCCAGTGGCTAGAACGTGCTCTTACACAGGGCATACTCTTATTTTCTTTACAAAAGCATACAAATGCACATTTCAATGCCGTTAATATTCTTTTCATCCATATAAATGGTACATTCTTTAAAGTTATCTTAAGTAGACTGTATGTACTCTCTATACTTATGTCCTATACATTGAAGAAAAGGTATAAATTCTTTGATGTTTTGCTACTAAAAGGGAGAAAAGCGTCTCAATATAACTGCCATTTCCCTAGTGGAAATGTCAGACAAATCCCCCTCTGTTTCTTTTTCTCCTTCACTTTCTAATAATACACTGAGGAACTTTTAAAAAGAGCTGCATATTCATCATCACAAATGAAACTTCACATTTTTCTGGCTGTGGAGATGGTAATTATAGGTTTGCACTTCTAATTGAAGCATTGATGAACATGCCCCACACTGCAGCAAATATAAAATAATTGTTAGGCAGACTATGTGGTGTTCTGGGGGAAAAAAACCTAAAGAGCAATTGAAAGCAGCAGCATGAATCCTGATAATGACTACCCCAATGGCTTATTTCCTAGTATCATTTACTGCCAGGAGAAATTAAACTAGTGGGGGCAGGATATTTTTGCAGAAAATGACAAGCTTCTGGTTCTTCCTTAAATAACAATGCACCTGATGCCCGAAGGCCAGTTTCAACCACCCTATTTGTAAGGCAGTACAACCACTCCTGAAAGTAAATCAAAAGGGGCAGAAGCAAATTACTTTTTTCCCCTCTCTGGCAAAAGAGTTCCCAAAGAACCAAACCAAAAAAAATCAACAGGAAACCCAAACAGAACAGATTAATAACTTCCTACATCTCTTAGAAGGACAAATCCACATTTGCCACTTACAGCACAGAATGGAAAAAAAACCCTTTGGTTCATGGTTGATTGCTCCCTTTCTCCCCTCCTTGTTCACTAATATCTAGCTGCTTTGTACTTGTGCCTCAGTCTGAGGCATTTGTTAGCAGCACACTTGAAGCTGACAACAACAGAGAGATGGTACAACAAAACAACTCCCCTGGGATTCTCTCAAGAGCAGCACTAGATCCACAAGTCATCTCGACCAAACGTCTGCTTTGCACATTTTAAATAGGGGCAATAGAGTCCATCAGTCTCTGAAGTTACTAATATTGAGAGTCTGTCCATCTATATCACTTACAAAGACAATTTATAGCTCATGCAAAACTACGGCAGTTTACATTGGTGGAAATAACAACTCTAGGCCTGGGCTTTGTTTATTAGAAAGAAAAAGCTAAAGAATTAGAAACGGTGTATAGCTTACCAAACTTTTGTTTGCATTTCATCCAAGTGGTTTGAGTTGACGATTACCATCTGTGTTGTCACAACAACATTTCAAACACTTAAAAATTGATTTAGCTCAGGACAGGAATAGGAAAATAAATAATCTCTATAGTTCTTACTGTTGCTCAATTTTGCAGTTTGTTGAAAACAAATGCAAAACTGGAAGAGTTACAGCCAGAGGGTGTTCTGCTGTAAGATAATAAGAGTCAGATCAGAAATAGTTGTTATTCTAGATATTCAACTCATGGTTATTGGTAGGAAAAAAAAAAAAGCAGCTTAAAACTAATTACAGAGAAAAAAATTACATACTTTTCATGGTAAGAATAACTAGAAGTGTTTAGAATTATGACGGGAAAAGGTAGGTACTATTTTCTGAATTTCTCCTATTTCAAAATAGAAGTTTATTTCTTTAATACTCTTCATACAAGTTTTCATAAAAAAAGAAGCCTGGTTCTTAAGTACCTTGAACCTGACAATCAATGAAATGAAAAACAAACCAACCCCAAAAAATTATGCAGCAAGAAAGCTTTCTTAATAAAGAAAAGGAACTGAGACACATACCTGACACTAAACATGCTTTGGAGGATTCCCATTAAAGGCTCCTGTCTTACTGATGGAACAGCATCACAAACCTCCAGGTAGCACTTTAAACCACTTAGATTGAGCCTCCTGTGCTCAGCTGCTTGGCATTTCTGAACTAGCTAATTAATGCCAATATTTAGCACAGGAACAGGTGGGAAAACTAATGACTAATTTCTTCTCTCTTCCAACTCAACAACCGCCACTGTCTTTTAAAAATGCAATTCTTACCACTGCCTGCTGATTCTATTTCTTGTCAACCTCGTTGCTCCACCATGGGGCTGCAATAAACGAACAGCTGGATGCAGCATTCTACTGCAAGTGGAACAGCTTCGTTTCTGCAACAAGTGCCTCGTCTTAATGTGCTCATGTAGCCTCCCTTGGATGGGTCAAAAAATGTGAACTCTTCTAACAGGAAGGCCAACAGCATGTGTGCTGCAAGCGGTACTAGTTCAGTTTGACTGCTAAGCTAAGTAAACTCCATTAGGAGAGGAAGGGAAAAGGAAGGTACGTATTTTTTGAAACTGTATTTTTCAGGCATACGTGACAAAGGAAGATAGGACAAATCATAAAATTTAGGCTTTTTATTTAGCAACTCAGTAATAAAGGTATTCACTCAAGATGTTGGTAAGTGCATGCAAATGTCTCCTCTGAATCAGCTGAAAGAAGAGTTCGTTTAACTGTGCATGAATTAATGTCAGTGGTCATAGAAGTTTTGATCAGGCAAATCTAGGTCTACAGCAGCTTCTTCATCTTCAGTTCTGATGTGCTCCAAAGTTTACATAAATATTATCTGAGCTAAAGAAAATGATTAACACTCTTAAAAGAAACATATGATCCTAGACCCTTCTCCAGTGATCACACATAAGAAATGTTCATAGGGCACTACCAACCCCTACTAACAGAAGAGATAAGTGAACTTGCTTTCATCATAGTTTAAGGGAGTAAAATTCATGCTGGGTAACTGTGTAGGGGCATTAGCTCTGCTTTGGTTTTCGGCTGATCAAGGACTGGGAATTTTTTCTGGGACTTCTTTGCTCTTGAGAGGAAAACGTCAAGGTATTTTTGAATTCTTTTTTTGTTAGACCTAAGGGAAACCATTGAAAAATTTCAAAAATGTTTTAGTTACAGCAAAAACTGCTCAGCAAGATTGTTATACATCTGCAAATAGTTTTAGCTGCTAAAAAACAATACTTCTTGCATCCTAATACCCTCATAGTAAAACTCTGTACCAGACTTTCGAACTGCATACGTGATAAAGTTTGGTAGAATGTAAATGTGAATTTTAGCACTATCTAAATCTGCAGGCAGGAAATCCTGAAATGGTAAGTGGAATCTAACAAAAAGAAATTGTTGATTGATAAAGACTACGTTAGTTGCATGAGTTAGCTGTGTGCTCAGTTCACACGATCTTTGAAAGGAGTTAGGTCTTTCCTTACTTACATCCTCTTGGAAAGCTGAGCTTAACAGCTTTTCAACAACATGCAGTGAGAATCTGGAGGGAATTAGTAAGTAATAATTAGAAAAAAATTACAAGGATTTCACTTCTTCAGATACCAAAAATTTGTGTGTATTCAGCTACTATTGCATTTAAACATAGTGTAAACCAGACCAATTTTGAAGTCCATCATATGTTGGCTTTAAATTACTACAGCTGGGTGGGGGAAATAGGTTGAAGAGATGGGTCTGAAATAAGCATTTGTTTAAAAGTATCAGTTTAATAAGAGCAGACTCTAACAGAAAAAAAAAAAAAGGCATGAATCTACAGGAGCTCACTAGTGAAATTAATTCTGTACAAGACAATTCCAAATTCATCCTCTTCCCTCAGTGACCATTGTGTCCACATGCATAAATTTCCAGCAGTAAAGTTTAGTAGGTGTTATATGAATTCGATAATTGTTCTGACATCCACTAATAGAAGTCACTGCTAAAATCTGGCATAACTTTGGTCTTTAAAAGTTTAATACAAAGCACCATATTGCTGCTGAATAGGGATCTAGTTCTGAAAGCTTGTTATTTATTGCCACTATCTTTTATTTGTTAACTTCAAGTGAAAAATGTCAAGGCTCAGTTGATTCCTTAGCTGACATTAACCAATGGAAATGAGATGTATCACAGAGCAGAAAGGTAAGTGTTGCCTGCGTACTTAGGACAGTAAAGATCGCATTTTTTTAAACCAGTCATTTAAAAATAAGAAGGTTTGGGTAAAAAAAACCTTTGTAGGTTTCTATGAATATGATATCTATCCATAGTATGGTATGTAGCCTCCATACGGAATAAGAATGAAAAAATTGACCCCATTAAGGGTGAGTGTACTGGACTTTTCCATTGTCTGTCAAAATAGTATTAGTTTTATCCTGACTGTGAAGCTGTCTCTATAGACATAGGTAACTCAGTCCACTGCATTATAATTTAGTGTCTAGTCATAACAATTCACTATTAAAATCTGGAATATGGCACTGAAAATAATTAACAACAATTTTTGAGACAAGTTCTATAGCCCAATCTTACAGTCAGCATTCAGCCCCACCCTCAGTCCATGAACTATTTTATTCTGATTGGCTTTGTCCTTGAATAATTTTTTCATCTTTAATTCCCAAGTTTCTTGAACCTTGTTCATTATCTCCTCTTATACAACATGCGAATTATGTACAGTCACAATGCCATATTTCTCCCATTTGATATTAATTCTTTAGCTACTGGACTTTGGAATTGCAAGTAACTCAAAAGCCCCCTAATTCATCTGTACCTGCATGCAAATACTGAAAGATATCGTCATATGAGGTCCTTTCCAGAATTTCTGTGTTATTATTTTTCCATACTGTCACTTTTATTTGCTGCTCTGTTCTGCTCCACTCTACAATTAAAACATTTTAAAATGAATGGCAGCTTTTTAGCAGAAAAGTTGCCAAATATTACACACACACACACACAAAAGGAGAAAAACTTACAAATTTATGGTGATATCCAATGTTCCAATGCTTGGGTTTTGATAGGATTTTTAAACATGCAGCCATAAATGACTGCGTTCCAGAACAATTTTTCTTATTTGTAGCTAGCTCAAGTCAGTCACTTAAGAGCAGTTAAAGCAATTTAATGGAAGCAATGACTAACTACTTCAGAAACATAACAGTGGTGTAAATGATGACACTTCCTCTATAGTGATTTTAATGACTGTACAACGAGTGGATATATTAAGTGATTAGAAGGGAGGATAACAACGTTTTCTTCCTTCTTGTTTGTTAGCTACACTAGTAGTAACCCACAATGAAGGACAGTCTCGTCTATAAATTGGGAAAGCCATTTATTATGAAACGGCACCAGCATATTTTGTATCTGTGCAACATATGCAAGCAAAAGACAGAAGTGCTTATGATGGGACAGAACTTCAGGTAGAGTATCTAGATTTCATCAGATCATAAACCAATACATTTACGTTTGTAAAATAACAGGAAAACCAGAGACATCAAATAGAAATAAAACAGGTTTCTAAATCAGCACATCTCTATCTCCCACATATCCTTACAGAAGAACTTTCTCCAGGGTTGCACTCAGGTGACAAAAAGCTCCACAGTCCCCTCTAGGACTTCCAGAAGTGTGTTTCTTTCCAGCACCTTGGAAGTGTGACTCCTTGTTCCTTGCAGGGCTCCCCTCCACCCGAGGAGCTTTCTCTCCTACCTTGCCAGAAGGTGCAGCCTCCATGCAGAGGTCTACTTACCAAGAAAATGTTCAGGGTACATTTACCCTGAGCATTAATCCTATTTATCTTATTTATTTAATATTCATCCCATTATATATATAACTTATCTTATTTGTATATTATATCTTATTTATCTTATTTATAAGATCCAATTAAGAGATTAAGTCCAACAAATTAAATACCACAGTTGAATGGATTACACTATATTACCTTTTCAACCTGACTAAGCGTCCTCCCGTTTATTCAGCTGAATCCAACTAGAGGTGGTAGCATTTTCCAGCATGCCATGGTATCTACCAGTCAACAGAGTAATAAAGGATGGTGCCAAGTACAAAATTAAACTGTGTTTATACTTTTATCAATATGCTTAGTTGGAAAGGATACATTTTTTTTTCTAGTTAAATAGCATTCTTTATAATAGGCATATGTATAGTTTTATATTATGAATATCATCTGGTTTATTAATCTTGAACTGTCATTTCTCAAGTGACATGTATGTGGTTAAGGGTCTAAATTTATGGGGCTTATTATTGGGAGAACCAGCTAGGAAAAGTCTGCAGATGAAGATGGTGGTTCCATAGCCATTCTGTGATTATTATTTGCCAAACCATCCATCCTCTGCAAATAATGTTAACAGAGTATGCCAGATCAGAGCTTTGCAGAAGCTGCCAGTTCTATTTTGTGGTAACATTTGAGACTTTGACATTTGTTTAGTTACAGACTAGAATTTATAAAAAAAAAAAAAAAAAGATTTAAAAAGTATTTAACTGAAAATTAAATCTCAATTTGTAGATTTCATTGTGAGATTTTCCACTCAGTAAGAACATTTATATCTCCTTATGGTTAGAGCACAGGCTTCAGACAGATTCATAGTCATGACATTTGGGTGCTGATTCAGGGGCAATTTTCAACACGTCAATTTATGCTGACAAGAGTGGTAATGTAAGTCAAGATCTCCCATGTTGCACAACTCAACCTTTTCCATGAAGTTGCAGAGCACTTAAGCATGTTGTGTTGTTTCAGCAAAGTCAGACTTCCAAGCAAAAGCGAAAAATCACTGAAGCTAGAACCCTTAGACACTGATCTCACTGCATATTTAGATGACATTTTAACCAGAAGTGCTCATCAGTTCTCTCATACTATTTCAGCTGCATGGAGATATACTTATTATTCACTTGAAATTTAGCTCAAACCCATACAATTTCACTAAAACTTTATAAATAACGTTACATTTTCCTGTTCTTCCTGTACAACCGTTTTTATTGCCTCTAGTACAGGAACAACAACAGCACAGCCCTTCAGTTGATGACTCCTGATATGTAGATGATTCCTTCAGAGTAACAGGCATCAATTAGAGCATCATTCCAGTTGATCCAACTTACAGTAGAAATTTGAGATGACACGGATCAACTGTATAATTCATGGAGCAACATTACTGTTAATTTCTTGCAGAGTGGGAGTAGATGAGTCAAAAGCATTTTGAGTGCGGATGACTGCATATTGAGCTGTAAACATAGCTTAATATTACCTTTAGCAGTCATTTCCCCCCATTTTCCCTTATTAGACTTGAAATAGCCAAAGATCAGAGCTTATAGAACAACAATACACGCTTCGATAAAACCTTTCTTTAAGGGGCAGCTTCTTTTACATTAGAGTAATCAGATACTTAAGATAAGACAATCCCTAGATGGAGCGGAAGGCACTGATGATAAGATCACAGAAGAGTTTGGGTTGTGGAGGAGTCTGCCGTCAATGGGGAAACAGGCAACTTAATTACTTGTTAGTGATCTAAAGGAAAAAATTATGCTAAACAAATTACATAAATAAACAAAACAAATTGAAAAGCCTTCACTAACTATTAAGGAAAGATAAAACATATTTCAGCTGAGCATTCAACCACAGAGTAGAAAGAACAGCTTTGATTATGATAATAGCAGAAACAAATTCATGAGCAAGACCTATCAATGTAGCTGCTAAAAGCTACTGTATGCTTTGCCAAATTAAAAGAAAGTACAAGATTTTTTGGTGAATATCCTATTGCAACTAATTCTTTTAAAATTCCCTTTTAAATATGTTGTCTTTCGTTTTGCAAGCTATAGATGAATCATAGATTTATGAAGTTAGCAGGAAAGTTTTCTTTTTGTTAGGTTATTTCAAAACTGAATATTATGGAATTCCTCAGAATTTCTTCTACTTTACTTAAAACAGCCACTGACAGAAACAATTGACCATATAATTATATCTCATATAACAACTACCATATTACTATTAATAGCTTATTGTTGGAAGTTGAAGAATGTGAAAGAAAGGTAGGATTTGCTGTCTCTGATTAGAGAGCATAACTGTCAGAGCAGTTATTTCGCTTCTCAAGTTACACGATTTAATAAGCTTTACAGGAAAAGTCCCCTTAACATGCACAGAGTGAGTTATGTGCTAGTATTTATGTTGGTAGGTGAAGAAGTTCTGACCCATGCAATAATCAGATGGCAATTTAGAGCTGAGATAATTCTGTCATTGGAAAGTCTTGATCAAAAGATCATCTATTCTAAAAAGTAAAAGAAAGAGACAAAACCATTGTAAATATACATCACTGTGAATCTTGTTTTAAGAATAGTAGGTCTTCTGGATGTCTTAAGTTGTTTATTAGTTTGCTAAGCATTCTTCGTTCATCATTCGCAACATGCTATTAGCCTGAACTCATAGTTTACACACTCAAATTATCTTTAAATACAAGAAAGTAATGTTTCTGAGATTTCTTGTGGTGCTTAAAGATTTTGCAGTGCTGATCCAGACTGAAATCTGCAGGGCCAGTGTTTCTAACTGAACCACCTCACTACTAACAGTTAAGTAGAATACAGGCTGACTGATGTCTTGGAGCATTAGATAGATAAAGTCAGCATGTGGTGGTATGACAGTGTGAACTGCAATAAGGAAGAAGACACAAAAGGATACAAATATTTACTATGAATAAGATTTTTCTTCAGTCTTAGGGTCCTTCTGCTATCATGGTGAGAGTCTGAAAGAAGTTTGACAAATTCTGAGTTCCCAGAACCTCTCAGCATATGAATATTTTGAGACTTGTTAAGATTTAGTCAGATAAGGCCTTCAAGGGTTCCTTTTGTCTTGAAGTCTCTACCTCAATAGTGCATGGGCTGACCAGAATTTCCTTCCCTGCTACGTTTCCCATGAACCAAATATTACAACTGAAGTGATGTTGGTGTTGCTACCAGAAAACTGCTTTAGCGTTGTGCGCAGCCTGCTATGCTCAAATAGACTTAAAGAGAGTGTGACTAGGATACAGGCAGGTGAAGACTCACAAAAATGCAGGCTTCCACCTTGCATGTTGTAACCACGTATCGTAAAATAACTATCCTGAACTTTGGCATCATGTATAGTTTTCATTTCACATCTCGATGACCTCGTTTTCCAGGAGGAAGGACCTCATATCATTATGCATAACCCAGCAGTTTTGAAACCAGCTGTAGAAGAGAAACCTAGAGTAATGAGGGCAGGAAGGACTACAGGGATTCAAGAGTTGGTACATTGGTGAAAATGCAGCTAAATACGCCTGCAGGCAGTGGCAACTCTAATGCTTTTGTGGGAGTGAATTAAAACTCAGAAGCAAAGGATATAAAGTTCTGGTGGGGCTAATTCCCAAGTAAGACCTCCCCCTGCCTGCAGTGCACGAGGAGACAGAAAGAGGTGGCCAAAGCATTGTGAAAAGTAAATTTTCATACTTTAGCTAATTTTTCATAGCAGAAGGAAGACAGCAAGGTAACTAAACAACAGTGTCAAAGGACACAAAGATACGAGCCAGTTCTCAGATTCATAAATATGATTCCCCAAGTACTTCTTGACTTCTGCTCCTCTTCAAACGTGTACAGTTATATCTCTCTTTGAAAAAACAAACTATAATACTGTCCCGGCTGTTTAGATGGAAATTCCATTTACCATCTCCTTGTAGTTAGAAGACACAAGTCCTTTCCCTGACTTGCTTGCTTTCTGCTATCTCACTTTGAGCCTCATATACTGTTCCAGAGTGAGGATAATGCATGTGACTGGGTAACACAAAGCAGTCTTCCTTGGTACAAATTTCTTTCAATTATTTTTCCAAAAAGAGCTGAGTCACCAAAGAAAAGACAAATGCCACACCAAGAATGTCTTTAAACTACAGTCAAGTTAATAACTACTGGAAAAACACTTAAGTAAAGCTGACCTTTCTGTAATTTAGTAATTAGTTATTATTTTGAATCCAACCCCTGTATTCAAACAATCAGTTTTGTTCATTTAGAGAAAGGAGGGAGTGCAAGTGTATACTCGGGGTGAATCCAGTTAAGTGTTCCTAATACAGTCAGGAACTCTACAGTTTGGAATAAACTGGGTTAATATACTGTTCCATATTTCTGCTCCAGAAAAGATATTTTCGTAAGCAATCTTGCCTTAGCTTTTAGTTCCAAACAGCAGCCAATACACTCTTCCCAATAGCTGAGCTCAAATGATCTCTACTCTTGCCTTTTTAGCTCCTCATTCTATGGCTAACACCGACAAGAGGTCAGAGAGAACAAGGGTAAATACAGTAGTTGTAGCTTATGCCTTCCTGATAGCCACAAGGCCTGTATGCTTAACCAGGAGGACAAAAGAAATTGTAATTTATTTCTGTGTTAGCCAAATTCTGGGCAGTTGCAGTGTCAAAATTATTTCATGGCTTTGGATTAACCACATCCCACCCTGTCTGAGTCTTGCTGCTTATCTCTAACGTCAAGGGTTATGAGTGGGAACAGTGCTTGCATGAGAGGCCCAGTAGTAGGCCTCTCTTGCATATAACAAATATTGGGTTTGCAGCCTTTTTGTACATTACCAGTACTTTGAAAGGGAATGCTAGTGCTAGGAAAATAGTCAGCACTTAAATATTCATTAAACCTTATTCAGATGCCTTAAATACATGCTGTGTATTTTATTTAGATATAGCACTGTAACCTCTCTCTGCAGCCTTAGCATTTCAATTTTTCACATAATTCAATATCCAGTGAAGCCTCACCTTCTTGGTAGGTTGTCACAGGTTGCCAGGTTTGTATGCAACATCTCAGACTGTTCCAGAGGAATAAACACAGGTGGGATTAGGGAAAGGCTTTTTCTCCCTTTTCCCAAACTAAAAGTACATTCTGTTGATCACATGCTGTAAGTAGGCACTTCAGGGCCAAGCAATGGTTTCAGCAGAAAAATAGACAGAAAGGCAAAAGATCAAGAGAAACTCAATTAAAAATGAATAATACCTGTTCTTCTGTTAAGATCGCTGTCACTGATATGACAATCAAAAAACACCAACACATTGTCAGTGGTGGATAAGAGCTGGAAAAAACTCGTACAATCTGTTACTCATGGCACAATGTCCACTTTTCCTCCCACTTCATCTTTTTCATTAAACAAGTCACTGGAAGACCCAAACTCTAGATGTAAAGAAAGAGGTTTTTGAGGCCTTGAAAGTAGGAGATGGGTAGAGAATTGAAAATTTTGGAAGTTTTTTCTTCTAAAAAAGAACATTTTACATATCCAACAGAAGAGTCATGATTCCTCTTTTTTAAAATTTTTTTTTTATTTTGTTTTGATTTTAAACTTTTGGTTTTCTGAGAAAGGGCCCTTACAGTCTGATGTGCTAAAACTCAAGAACCACTAGAATCCATTCCAGAAGCATCTACGATTATGTTTGTAATGCACTGAATCTTTGCTCGGATATATGGACCATGCAGCTTGGTATCCTATCATCGTCTGTGATAAACATCAGTTGTCTCAGGGAAAGACATTAGAGGAGAGATGGCAAATAAATGCCCTAACAGAGGGGATGGGGGAAGGAAGGGATTACCAAATATTTAGATCATGGCAATATTTAGTCTAGGAATATGGAAGCTTTGCTTATAGTTCTGTCTTCTTCTTTCTGTTTTCTATGTAATTATAGACACTCTGGCCATCTGTAGAAACAGTTTCTGAATTATTTCAGTTTTGTCTTTGAAATTCTTGTGCAAGTGTGTTTTTCTGTCTAATGCTGAGCTGTATGAAGACAAATGTCCTATTATCAGCATTTGAATAGATGACTTTTTTCAGCCATTCTGTGTTTGTCATGCTATGCATACAGCTCAGTCGAAGTGCTCAGGGCCAGGTTAGACAACTGCCCATATCTTTTATCTGCAGGTGTGTCTTCATGGCTCGTTTTGACTGCTAACAGCTGCTGTTCCCAAGAAGTCTTTAATGAACCTTTGTCATCAGTCTGCTTAAAGAAATCTCTAATTCCCTCTTGAAGATGCTTTGGTGACTTTCCTGCAATGGCTTGGATGTAGCCTGCTGCAAGGTCAGATGGGAAGCACAGGCAGGCTCAGAAGAAGGGTTAATTTACACTGCCAAGAGCAGATATAAGTTTCACATGCTGGGCCATGCACTGTAGGCAGCTTGGGCTATAGAAGACCCCCCAAAGCCAGCCAAGCAAAGCAAAACCACCTGCCCTTCCTGTCTAGACTCTTCAGTATGTCAATGGAGGGTATAGTTTTGTCATTTTTCCTCTACTTCACATTACTCATTGCCAGTCTAAGGAAACCAATGCCAATGATAAACTCTTCCTCTTTTGTGTTCAAAAAGAAAAGAGAACAAGTTTGAAATTTTCTGTATAGATAATATTAGTGATTTTCAGAAAACCTTTAGCTCATTGCTCCATCAATCTACATCAAAAGTTGCTATGATTTATGGTCAGGAAGAACATTAAAGAATAGAGTTTGGCACAAGCTACTTAAGCTCAGGCTTTGAAAAATGAGGTTTTGTAAATCCTAAACCTTTTCATTGTATTTTGTGTGAAACTAATAGAAATACTTCCTTTTTAATAATAAAATATATAAAATAGTTTTCACAGGTTATATATTATGAAAACAGCCATGCTTGAAAAGTGTAGTTAGTCATGATAGAAACAAGACTTTAAAAAGCTCTTTCAATGCACATACCTTTTTTTACTTTTCCAAACTACTTATTTATTATCAGTTTTACTGAGCCAGGAATAAAAAGAACCAAATATTATGACTGCATTTGGACAGAAAGTCTCATTATGCTGCTTACTAAAATGTTGGACTTGGACTCCACATCCAGTTTGCTACATATGCTAAAAAATAACACTAAATGGAGAGTGGTATTTTTTTTCTCCTTTTCCATCTCCCTCCAAGTATGAAGTATTTTAATTTAAAGCTGACTCAGAACTTATATGCATTACAGCACTAACAATACAAAATAATCATTTTTATAGCTATGAAAAAAAAATCAAATGGGAAATGCTTTATGTATCTCTCTTCAAAGTGGGACTCGTAAGTGCAAATCAAATTAGGCGAATGCTTTTAAAAGCCCTAGTAAAAAAATGAGCCACCACCAGAGAAATATCCCTAAGAAAATCATATATAGGGACGAGGGATGATTTTGAAACAAAGAATCAATTGAAAATCTGTTTCTGGAGCAATGGAAAGCAAAACATAAAAACAAACCAAAAAAGTCTTCAGTCACTGTTGGAACTGGAAGGAAACAAAATTTCATGAAGCTGAAGCGTTTCAGTGCCATCTAAGAAGGAGACGTGACATAATATAGCCTGAGATAAGCTCCCTGAAAGGGAATAAAACATTCTCTAAACAAAGAAGTAAGCAGTAGGTTAGTCTGAGTACATACAAATATTTGCATATGAAAAACTGACTTCTTACAAGTAATATTAATACTTTGCAAATTACAGAAGGTAGTTAGCCTGACAATGTCTCATTATTTTTAAAAGATGATCTTTAAAAGCTATACGCATCAAACCACAGAAGTTCTTTTCTCACCACAGACAAAGTTACAAGGATATGTGTGGTTTTAATAGATACGTCTGGTTTGTGTGGCTATCAAAGAGATATTCTTACAGCTGTCTGCCACTAATGTGAGGTCAGAAGGGTTAAACTTCTCAGGTAATTACTAATACTGGCAAGGAATTCGTTTGCATGGGGGAGAACTGAGAGTATTGATGCCAAATGTTACGTAGTTCCAAGCAACCCAGACTGAGAAGGGAAGCCCCATAGAAAGCGTTGGGAACACTCCTGGGAAAAGTCAGTAAAATGAACTGAATGTGTTTATAAAATGTGTCTCCCGCAGGTTTGTTTACCTTGCTCTACGTTTACCGTTTTTTTCACCTGTTGTGAAAGGGCAGCTATATGAGATTATAGAAATGGGTTGTGTAGCTGAAGAGTTGCTGAGTAGCTTTTATGTTTCCGTATTTCTTGCCAGAAGGTCAACTTTTGGAAAAGCCTTTCAGAAACATCCAAAGAAATAAGAATATACTGATACATGTCCAAGTGGAAACAGAGATATTACTTCCATTTTAGGCTGCAAAGCATCAAGCAGAAATTGGAACAAAGAGTCACCTTGTGATTTAGGAGGTCTGGCACTTTTTCTTTCCACATCTACAAGTCCAAAACACAATGCCTGGGGTAATATTTTCTAAAGGATTTTCTTTTTAAATTCAAATTGAAACAAGTCTGATCATTTGAATTAATCAGAAATCTCTCATCATTTTTCATAAAAACAAGAATTCTACTCGCTTGTAGCACAGTTGAATCACGTAGATTTTCCTATACTTCCCATCGGATAGGGTATTCTTCTTGACTTTACATGTGAAATGTTATTAAGAATACGGTATGCCTCCTAAACCTTTCCCCAGAAGGTGGCTACATTCATAGGAGGCAAAAGGAAAATTAGGAGGCAAAAGGAAAACTAGGGAAAATGTGGGCCCGCTGTTGAATGAGATGGGTGCTGTAGTGATAGATGATGCAGAGAAGGCAGAGTTGCTGAATGCCTTCTTTGCTTCTGTCTTCACTGCTTGGGCCACCTCTCAGGAGTCCCAGACTTTGTGGGTAACAGAGAATGTCTGAAGGAAGCTTGACTTTCCCCTGGTCAAAGAAGAACAAGTCAGGGGTCTATTAAGCAAACTGGATATTCACAAGTCCATGGGGCCTGATGGGTTGCACCCGCGAGTGCTGAAGGAGCTATCAGAAGTCATTGCTGGGCCCCTTTCCATCATATTTGAAAGGTCCTGGAGAACAGGTGAGGTGCCTGAGGACTGGAGGAAAGCTAATGTCACTCCAGTCTTTAAAAAGGGCAAGAAGGATGACCCGGGAAACTACAGGCCAGTCAGCCTCACCTCCATCCCTGGAAAGATGATGGAACAGCTTGTTCTGGGGGTCATCTCCAAGCATCTGGAGGAAAAGAAGGTTATCAGAAGTAGTCAACATGGATTCACCAAGGGGAAGTCATGTCTGACTAATCTTGTAGCCTTCTACGATGGCGTGACTGGATGGGTGGATGAGGAGAGGACAGAGGATGTTGTCTACCTTGACTTCAGCAAGGCTTTCGACACTGTCTCCCACATCATCCTCACAGGCAAGCTTAGGAAGTATGGGTTAGATGAATGGACAGCGGGGTGAATTGAACAGTGGCTGACAGATAGAGCTCAGAGGGTTGTGGTTCGTGGTGCAGAGTCCAGCTGGAGGCCAGTAACAAGTGGAGTCCCTCAGGGGTCAGTACTGGGTCCAGTCCTGTTCAATATATACATCAATGACCTGGATGAAGGGATAGAGTGTACCATCAGCAAGTTGCTGATGACACAAAACTGGGAGGGGTGGCTGACACACTGGAAGACTGTGCTGCCATACAGCGTGACCTGGACAGGCTGGAAAGTTGGACAGAGAGAAACCTGATGAAATACAACAGGGGCAAGTGTAGGGTACTGCATCTGGGGAGGAATAACCCCATGCATCAGTACAGGTTGGGGGCTGACCTCCTGGAGAGCAGAGGTGTGGAAAGGGACCTGGGAGTCCTGGTGGACAACAGAATGACCATGAGCCAGCAATGTGCCCTTGTGGCCAAGAAGGCCAATGGCATCCTGGGGTGTATCAAGAAGAGTGTGGCCAGCAGGTCGAGGGAGGTCATCCTCCCACTCTACTCTACCCTGGTGAGGCCGCATCTGGAGTACTGTGTCCAGTTCTGGGCTCCCCGGTTCAAGAAGGACAGGGAGAGAGTCCAGCAAAGGGCTACTAAGATGGTTAGGGTATTGGAGTATCTTTCTTACGAGGAAAGGCTTAGGCACTTGGGTCTTTTTAGTCTAGAGAAAAGCAGACTGAGGGGGGATCTTATCAATACTTATCAATACTTAAAGGGAGGGTGCCAGGTAGATGAGAAGAGTCTATTTTCACTGGTGCCTGGTGACAGGACAAGAGGTAACGGGCACAAACTTGAACATAGGAAGTTCCATCTTAACATGAGGAGGAACTTCTTTACTCTGAGGGTCTCCTGGTTCCGGCAGGGCTGGGGTTAATTTCCCCAAGGATGGGAGGGGACACAGGTATTCCATGCCATGTGAGCCATGCCCGGGCGGTGGGGGGAGCTGCCGGGGGGAGGGGACGGGAAGTCGCTGCTCAGCGCGGGCTGCGGTGGCGCGGGTCCGGGTCCGGTCGGTGAGCGGCGGTGCCCCGATCGCGTTTGTATATTCCTTTATCCGTGTTATTGTTACGGTTTTCTCTTCCCTTTGCTGTTCTGTTAAACTGCCTTTATCTCAACCCACGAGTTTTGCCTTTTTCTTCCTATTTCCCCCCCACAGCTGTGGGGGGTTGGGCGAGCGGCCGCGTGGTTTGTTGCTGCCGGCTCAGGCCAAACCACGACAGAGGGTGGCAGAGCACTGGCACAGGCCGCCCAGAGAGGTTGTGGAGTCTCCCACACTGGAGACATTCAAAACCCATCTGGACGCCGTCCTGTGCAACTGCTGTAGGTGTCCCTGCTGTGGCAGGGGGGTTGGACTAGACAATCTCCAGAGGTCCCTTCCAACCCTGACCATTCTGTGATTCTGTGATTCTGAGTTGATTAAATATTCTGTATGTGAGGTATGTACACCATTTTGGCATGCTCACTGACAAAAAGCGCTACGTTAATGTGACATTTAATATTGTTCTAAGTAATAGAAGTAGGCTCCAGGAAAAAAAAAAAAAACAAAAAAAACCCAACAAAACAAAAAAGAAAAAACCCAGCTTCATTTAAACAAAATAATTAATTTCCTGACTGGTGAAAACAAATCAATGTGTAATTTTAGATACTATTCTTCAACAGCAGGAGATATTTAAGGCTTGGTTTTAGTCATGTAGTGCAGACAAAATTCCTACTGACTTTACATAAAGTTTCTGTGAAAGGGCCACAGCACTGGCCCTAACTAGAAAGAGGAATTGAGAATTTTATATCAGAAGGAATCCCTGCCCCCAGTAATCAGTAACTGCTTTTATCTGGATAATTAATATACTTTCTGCAAATGACAAATAAATATGCTTGATTCAAGGACTCCCCTAGAACTTCTGTGGCATTTAAGAAAACACTAATGCTTTCCTCCTTTAGAGAATAACCAATTAGCATAAGAGCCTCACCTGTCATTGAGTGCATCTGCCTACTTGTGGAGGCAGAATAAATGTGTTTTCCCTCTTGTAGTATTAACTCTTCCTGTTTCTGACAGTGCACGTTTCAATTCCTCCTCAAATATCCAGTAAGTTGCCACATTGCACATTACCTCCTCAGTCATGTAATTAATTTTTGGGGCAAGAGGCTGGGTGATACAATTTACTTGGGGTGGGCCAGGGTAAGGCTGGGATTAGAAGTGACTCCAGAATTGTCTAATGCTTTACTACACTCCCAAGTCTCTCAGCCTTGGCTAGAAGACCAATCTGAAAAGGCAAATTTATTGTTGTCCTTTTTTGTGTGTGTTATTTTTGTGGTTTTGTTTGAGATTTTTTTTAAGATTACTTATAGACTATCTTTTTTTTTTTTTTAATTTGGGGTGATTAGTAACATGTCTCAAAGCAAACACAAACACTTTATTGCAGGCTCTGGGAGAATTCAACCCATTTTATTTCTCTTCCAGACTAAATTACTAGTAAGTAAGTCATTCTTTGAACTGAGAGAGTGGAATTTGGCCCCTCTTCTGTGCAGAAGGTTTGCTTCGCTGAAGAGCTGTTTGTGTCTCAGCCCTGGTAAAGTGAGTCATAAAACCAGCTTTTTAATTAGCTGTAGGATAAATCTCCAAGAGAACTGTAGGATCTGTGACTAGTAAAATCTCTGAGCAAACAACCTGGATTAACTAAAGTTGAAAATACAGTCTGTTGCTTAAAAACTAATACAAAATGACTGGCAAAGCAGACATCTCAGGTGAATAATGGAATAAACCATCTACCAGCTGACAAACAAGATGACTGTGCTTCGTGGATAAATTGACACATATACAGAGTACTAATCCAAGTCTGCTGTTTTAGTTGACTAACGATAAAGTCAAACTCCAAATGTAAATAGCGCACAGTTAAATCTAATCTGAGATACCAGCAGTCAGGAAGACAGTGCTTCAGCTCCTCTAAAAGTTTGTGCCAGGCAGAATGCAGCTCCTGCAGCGAATGTGCAGATTAGGGAAGGCTTGAAAGACAATCAGCTCACTGGTGGTAACAAGTTAAAAATCATCACCCCTACTAACTTTCAGCACAGGTTGCCACTGGCAAACAGAAGGGAGACCTGTGGCCAAGAGTAAAAAGGAACAGGATCCTTAACTGGGCCGCAGCAGAGTACTGTTTCCATAGCTTGGTATTTATCTTGATAGTGCAGTCACGCTTATTCTACTTTTTTATAGGTAATAATTTTTTATAGGTACATGACAAATCATTACCAGTAACAATTGAAAATTTCCTATATGGCTTCAGAATAGCTTCTCTGTTTCAATGGGAAGTCTTTCTTTCCATTCAGTTATTAATGTCTGGCTGTTTGTCATTACATAAACAGGTGGAGT
This sequence comes from Pluvialis apricaria, assembly GCA_017639485.1. NCBI lineage: Eukaryota > Metazoa > Chordata > Aves > Charadriiformes > Charadriidae > Pluvialis > Pluvialis apricaria. Next base: position 203,765,001 of record CM030007.1, read on the forward strand.
TGATGAATATGCAATGAGAGAGACTGAAGCTGCCCATTTCTCCTCAATATGGCCTCCTGCTGCCCCGTCCACCTGCTTTGAATTTACTTCCAGAATGCAGCATTTTTCACCATTTGCTAAAGTGCTTTCTAAGGGGAGACTCCAACCCGAACACAATTTGTTTTTCAGAGAATGCAGAATGTGGATTCCCCAAGCACACCACGCCGTGCTGTATTACTATAATTGTTATTAATATAAAGTATTCCCCAACTGCACAGAGTAGCGTAAAGTTGAACCTCACTAATAAATACCGTCAGTTAAAGTGTCAGTATAGAAAAAACTAGACTGAAGCAGCTTTGCCTAAGGACGAGAGCGTGTAGCCCTTTTGCTGTCAAATTCGTTACTAGTTGAGTAGGTCCTTTCAAATCAAGGAAGCTTCATGGATGAGTAAAATGGGACTATGCATGTGAATTAATGTTGAATCAACCTAAATGAAGGTTGTACAATGTAGCCCAAAAATAGCATGACAGAAAGGGAGTTAAATTAGATAGAGGCATAATGCGTAGCTAAAATGACCCAATTTAAATTTATATCATCAGACCAAATAGTATTTGGATTTCCACAGTTACTGACTTCTTAAATTAGAACATTTAACTTGCAGTCTTGCAAATCATTATGATTTAGCATAGCAAATGCTGCGTGGAGGCAGAGATGGAATGACGTATCTGTATGTTTCAAATTGTTACCTGACATGGAGCTAAAATACCTGTGCTACAGTTCAGGCTGACACAACCTCTGGCACGCCAGAAGATTTTGAATTTATGGAAACAGATAGTAATTTAGGTTCAAAGGGGCCTTCAGAGGTCATCTTGTAACTCACTGATCAAAGTGAGCCTACATAGATCAGGCCATTCAAAGACATCTCTAGTTGAGTCTTGCACACCTCCAGTGGTGGGTATACTGGAACATCTCCAAGAATGGATGTTATAAAAAGCCACCAACATTTTAATAGGAACACAAAGTATGAAGATTGAGTTAAATTGAGGAAGTAGAAATTAATAAAGGAGGAACAAAAGAGATCAAATACAAAATTTCTACATGAAAGAGTATCTCACTGGGTTGTTTTGATTAGCATTTGTACCATATTGTAAGTGACTTCCCACCTGGAATGTGTCCATAACCTCATTCATCATTGTTGTGTATCACACCACTGTCCACTGTTCGTATTATTACTGACTTCATCCCAGCAGAGATGAAGACCCTTAGAGGACATTTGAACACATCAAAAACACCAGGACAGCAAATGCAGATATATCCATGCTGTCACTATGTCTGTAACCAGTTTCCAGAAGTCCATGACAATCTTGAGGGATATGGCCCAAGTGAAAACTAGAGACAGGATGCTAAACTTTAAAACAAACTTTCTGTTTTTTAAGTAATTAGTGGATGGGATCCCCTTGAAAACTGCCCTTAGGGACTAAGTTTCTGAACAGAGCTGGCAGCTGTTTAAGGACATTTTTCTTAGAGTGCAAGAGCTCTTGATTCTCATGTGTAAGAAATCAGGCAAGGAAGGAGATAGCATAGCTTAGTAAGGACTTCCTGGTCAAACTAAAGCGTAAGAAGGAAGCGCACAGGCAGTGGAACCAGGGATGCGTACCCTGGGAAGAATGTAGGGACACTGCCTAGATGGGTAGGGATGAGATCAGGAAAGCTCAGGCACAGCTGGAGCTGAGTTTAGTAATGGATGCGAAGACTAATAAGAAGGGCTTTTACAGGTATGTTGACCAGAAAAGGAAGATTAAAGAAAGTGTATGGCCCCTGATAAATAAGACAGGAGAAACAATAACAATCAACATGGAGAAGGCTGATGTACTCAACAATCCTTTTGCCTCAGTTACCACTGGCAATCTCCTTTCCCACATCACTCAAACCCCTGAACCCTCAAGGCAGGGACCGGGGGAATGAAGTTCCTACCATAGTAGGAAAAGTTCTGGTTTGGGATGACCTGAGAAATCTAAGCATACATAAGTCCATGGGACCTAATGAGATGCACCCCAGGGACCTGAGGAAACTGGCTGATGTAGTTGCCAAGCCACTCTTAGTCATATCTCAAAAGTTATGGCAGTCAGGCAAAGGCCCCAGTAACTGGAAAAAGGGACAAATCATGTCCATTTTTAAAAAGGGTAAAGAGGAGGAATCTGGGAACTACTGACTGGTCAGCCTTACTCTTTGTGCCTGGTAAGATCATGGAGCAGATCCTCCTGGAAGACATGTTGAAACCTATGGAAGGCACGGGGGTGATCTGAGACAGCCAATATGGCTTCAAGAAGGGCAAATCATGCCTGACTAATCTAATGGTCTTCTATAATGTGGTGACTGCATCAGTGAACAAGGGAAGAGCTATCAATGTCATCTACCTGGACTTCTGTAAGACCTTTGATATGGTCCCCCACAACATGCTTACCTCTAAATTAGAGAGATATGGGTTTGATGGACGGAGTGTTAGATGGATAAGGAATTGACTGGATGATCACAGTTACAGTCAATGGCTCAGTGTCCAAGTGGAAACCAGTAATGACTGGTGTCCCTTGAGAATCCATACTGAGACCAGTACTATTTAATGTCTTCATTAATGACATAGACAGGGGACCGAGTGCACCCTCAGCAAGTCTGTGGATGACACCAAGCTGGGTGGTGGAGTTGATTCGTTAGCAAGAAGGGATGCCATCCAGAAGGACCTTGACAAGATTGAGTAATGGGCCCATACAAACCCCATGAAGTTCAACAAGGCCAAGTTCAAGGTCCTGAACTTGGGTCAGGTCAATTCCTAATAATAATACAGACAGGGGGATGAATGGATTGAGAGAAGCCCTGTGGAGGAGGACTTGGGGACACTGGTGGATGCAAAACTGGACGTAAGCCAGCAATGTGCACTTGCAGCCCAGAAGGCCAACTGTATCCTGGGCTGCATGAAAAGAAGTGTGGCCAGCACTTCGAGGTGGGTGATTCTCCCCCTCTATTCTGTTCTTGTGAGACCCCTATCTGGAGTACTGTATCCAGTTCTGGGGTCCCCAGTATAAGACATGGACCTGTTAGAATGGGTCCAGAGGAGGGCCATCAAAATGATCAGAGGGATGGAAGATCTGTCCTATGAAGAAAGGTTGAGGTTGCTGCGGTTGCTCAGCCTGGAGAAAAGAAGGCTCCAGAAGACCTTATTGTAGCCTTTCAGTACTTAAAGGAGGCTTACAAGAAAGATGAAGACAGACTATTTTAATAGGGTCTGTAGTGACAGGACAAGGGTAGATTTACATTAGATATAAAGTTGAAATTTTTTATGATGGGAGTGGTGAGACACTGGAACAGGTTACCCAGAGAAGTTGTGGATGCCCCATCCCTGGAAGTGTTCAAGATCAGGTTGGACAGGGGTTTGAGCAACCTGATCTAGCAGAAGATTCCCCATGGCAGGGTATTGGGCTAGATGATCTTTAAATGTTCTTTCCAACTCAAATCATTCTGTGATTCCATGATTCTATGACCAACAGTGAAGAATTTTCAGGATATTAATGTCTTTAATCCAGTACTCGATAAATGATGCTCACTTCAGCTGACATATTATCACTGAAATACATTGTTGCGATAACATCTTGCTTCCTCCACACTGTAAGAGGATGGAAATGCTACATTTATACAAGTAATATGCTGTAAAAAAATACAAATTTCTAAAGCTATTTAGGTTTATGTTGAAAATTTTTCCTCAGTGTGTGAACATACTGTATATTGGATTAAAATGAGGCTAATTTTGGGAACAGGACCTACGACCATGGAGATCCACAACCAATTGCTGTAACATTTAGATCACAGTTACACTCCTCTTACCGTTTCCTTTCTTGATGGATTTTGTATTCCTGGCTGCCCAGTGTCCTAGCTTTAACAGCAGACATGGACCGCATTTTTAGCTAAAAAATTAATCTATGTGATGGTTAGGGAACTCTCTTTATGGGTACTGACTCCGAGAGGTTATGGATGATCTAGAACCAATTTCCTACTTACAATATTAAACAAAGCTTGGGATGCTAGCCAGTACCTGCTGAAATCAAAGTGCTTCAGTAGTTACTGGATAAACATCTTTTGAAAATTTCTTCTTTGTGTTTTCTAGATTGATGCTTAGGTCCTGACTAGAGCTAGGTCTGTTTCTATGAAATAAAGCAAGAAAATTCTGGGGAGAAGAATACACTTTTGCAAAATGTAGCCAAGAAACCTAATTTGAGGACAGATAGTCTACAAATACAATTCTAAATTTTTGGTTTAGTGTTTCAAAAATGTTATCACACTAATGTGCTGCACATTTAGGTCAGAAATATTCCGTGTTTAAGTGTTTGAATTTGGTGCAGAATGAGATAGTTGACCTTGTTGGAGAGGAAGACAGGAAGGTCAGAACTGGCAGTGATGTATGGAAATGAGAACTAGAGGGAAAGAATGCAAAGCTTGAGGGAAAGTTTCTGTGCTGAAAGACAAAAGTCTGAGTTTCTAAAATGGACCAATAAATCTATTAGAATTGAAAGTGAGGAAATAAGGTTACAAAGAAGTCTGCTGAAGTGTGGTGTCATCCTTATTGAAATAATTGTGGTGTACCATGGGAAATGAGGTTTGAACCACCCTATGATATAATTTTTTGAGACTGTGGGAACTTGGGAGGATGCAACTCATATTAAATCAAAGTTGTAATGATTTTCTGAGTTCGCTAAAGAAATATAAGTGAAATATTTTGAAGCTTATGAATTATTTTTTTTGAATACTCTGTTCTCTTAGTGGAGTTATTAGCTTGATTATCTCTTTCAATTAATGATGAAAATAAATTTGAAAAAGAGTAAAATATTTCCCACAGGTTCTGCAATTTTAAATCCAGATATCTAGTTATGGCCTTCATTAGACACGGAAAGGGTAGAAAGCCTGATGCCGAGCAAAAGAGCGTCATTTCTAGAGGATGGGTGGATCACCTTTTAGAGAACATGTAATGGTAAAGGGAAGGTGGCAGGTTACTTTGAACTCATAATTAGATGCATGGGTTCAGCAACACGGAAGCAAAACCTTACTGGGCTGATGGAAAATCGTAATGGAATGTAACTGGCTTTTGGGTCCTTTGTAGAAACTCTGTGTCTGGGGGCTGGATGTCTCTGCACAAGTGTTGGGAATGTTTAGATTTGTACTCAAACTTTGCCACTGCTACCAGTCTCTATTTAGAGCTGTATGTAGTTCTGCCACCTGCAGTTGTGACATTCCAACTTTTGTTGTAATCTTCAGAGCTAAAACTACACAAGGGAGAAAAAAGTAGCAGATGGAGTCACGTCATTTACACTGAATACTGCAGTAAAGGCAGCCAGATCGCAGCAGATCAGGGGGAAAAATCCATTTTTGTCACTAAGCAGCAGAAGAAAAAATAAATCACCGATAGAAAGGGATTAATTTCTAAGGGACCAGCTATTAAATGTAGCATGGAAATTGGACTCTATCAGAAGTTTGCAGAGTTTAACTTGACAAACTATATGCAACAGTGAATTATTACTTTAAACTCATAACCCAAGGCTGTAATGCAAAGGTAGGGAAGGTAGGAATTAATTAATCAGCAATCTAAGCTGAGAGCAATATTCACTTTTAGATGCCTGGCAAACAGAAGTAAGGACACCAAAAGGACTTACATAAATTATAGGTCACTGGAGATAACAGCACTCAAATCTGTGAAGGTCTCAATGTTAAATGCAGAAGTGGTGTAACAAGATAAATAACAAGTGTTTAATGATAGCAGAAAAACAATAATAACCTGCAATCAGATGGATAATAAATTATGGACAGATGGTAGCTGGAATCTGCAAATATTTCACTGTCCCATCTGCCTTCTTCCATTGGTATCATTTAAAATCAGATTCCAAAAAAAGATGCTTTTATCCCCCCCTTATATTTTTCAAAATTCATTATTAGCATCATGTTGTGTGAATTTGTTTCATGGTTTGTTATGATACATCACCAACAGGCCTTTGCATTGTGAATTTTGCAGCACTGGAAAAAAGCCAGGGTAAGTTTGTGCTTGCACATTTTTGTCTTAAAAAATTTCGTAAAGTGAAACCTCCTCTGTAAATAGCATTTTTATTGCAGAAAACATATTGGAAGTTTCACCTCAGTCAAGCAATGTTATGACTTTGAAAGCAAAGTAGATTTTTCTGTCCAAACAAATATATTGTGCAAACATAGTAGGTACCTTGACAAACAAATAGCATTCAAGGACAAAGTGTATATTCACATTCATTTAGTGATGTTTTTAAAATTACCAATAGATATTTAACTTCATGGGTCCTGAATGGAGAATAGGAATTTTTCTGACTCATGGTTAAAGCACAATTTCTCTCTCCAAAGATCAACACGAAACTTGGTCTTTTTTTAACATCCTCTTTTCAATGTTTTCATGTACATTGTTGTTCTCAGCTTGAGGATGCTGAAAAATCTCTCTTAACCTGAATATTATTTAAAAATAAGAGGGACTCCCCCACACACACTTTCTGAGAGTTTGTACAAGGGGATAAAACAGTAGGAGAGGACACTTCCTTTGTAATACCACTCTCCTTAACAGGCAGGAAGAGAAGGAAACAAAGTGAGAACTTCAACTGTTTTGAAGTAGGCTGTCTATCAAACACACCTGCAGTTCCTCAGACACAACCATTCATCACCACCATCCTACTAGAGGAGAAAAGGGGTTTTATAAGCAACTTAATGAGCTTAATTCCCAAATCTGACAGAGCTTAGCCCCAGGTAGCTGAGCTGTGAAGTGGTAGTCTTACATTTAGCAGCTTTATGAAATCCTATCTTTTTGTAAAGTGTGGGTGGGGATTGGGAAATGGAACTGTGAGGGCATCTGTTCTGTTCCTGTAGTATTCAAGGATAGCAGATAAAGTTGAGGGTCAGTTTCTTTGTTTTATACACTCACGCCAGACTAATATGCTAATATCTTATTTAAATCAAGGCATATGAATTTGCATACTGTAGTGTTCTATATCCCATTGAGATCTTCATTGCCTCAATGTTCTGTGTTCTCCTTGTGCTTCAGTTTCAAGGGCTTTCTAACCTCTGGAAGAATTTATTATGTGCCTTCCGGATGGAAAGGGGAAAAAAAAAAGCCAGTTTATTATAACACATCTAAAAGAATTACTAACCTTTCATACGTGAGACACAAGACCAAATCTATGGTAGTCATATGGCAAAGAAATTTGGGCAGATGAACTAAATTTTTGAACTGAGAGATTTAGCTGTATGTTAATGGATTTCTAATAACTTTACCCAAAGGCATTAAACAGTACAGAATAAACAGGAAGCAGAAGACATCTGTGGGTGGGTTTTTTTTTCCCACTGATTTGCTTTTTTTTGAGAAAATAATGTGTTTAGGACTTTAAACAGTGAATGGTAGGTAGGAATGAATGGTAGTAAACAGTATTCTCAAGTGATTCCATTTGTAAGATTGTTACGGAAGTCTCTGTTTGGTGAAAGTAGCACTGTGCCTGTGTCCCAGAGCATTCAGGACAGTGACACTTTTGCATGTCAGGTCTGAGGAGCAGTCACCCTACAGAATAAGGAAGCAGGTAATTAAGGAAAGTCATTGAGAAAGTCCAAAAAAGCCCCAAACCAAACAAAACCCCTTGTTTTCAGTTAGGGGTAGTTTGAGAGAAATCCAGTTATCTTTCCATATATTTCTGTCCACAATTCACAAGATACAACTCTAGAAAATGAAACCTTCAGGAAAAAAGTAGCCTTCTTGCCAAGAAGAGTTGCCAGAACCATAAAATAAACTAGATCCCAGAAGGTAAGATGACTTGGGAAGAATTAGAAACCATTGAAAACTCAAATGGAGAACTAAGGATGTTGAAACTGTGATAGATTGAAAAGACTTATGAAACCCAGCAGAGAGATGGCAAGAAGACTTGTTTTGGAGGACATTTAATGAACTTGATAATGAAAGACGTGAGTCAATTTTGAAGGCAATAGTTGAATTCTTATATGCTGTTCTGAATAATGAAAGATAGAAAGTTAATTCGGGGTTGGTCCAGTGATGGATTGGAAGAATCCATTAGAATAAGTTTGGTGTGAGATGGTGAATCAGTATCTTTCCTGCTGACATGTTGTGTGATCTTCTGCAGCCCTCAACGTTCAAAATCTGTTTAGCTGAATTGTGTAATCTTGTTGAGCATCTAATGCCGTGATTATTTTTAAGATGTAAGTAAAAATATGTAGATACTAGTTTTTCAGAGATTCCAAATATTGGTGGCTTCCTCTGAGAATATGATACATGCCTCTGCCCTTTCAAAATATGCATACAAAAGATTATTTTCTAAATACTTCAGTTAACATTTTTGCATTATTTACAGGTAATTAGCTATAACGGTCAGTAGAGATGGCAAATGTCCACTAGTTTCTATTCTGTCCTCCTGCCAGCACTTTATTCTATCAAAACTACAATACAGTTCTAAGATCCAGCCTGTCTTGTCTTAGAGCACCTGCCGTCCTCCTAGGAACAAATATGGTTATATCCTAATGCCTTAATGCTGAAACAGGTAACAGATCTTTTCCACATTTTTGACACATGATACAGGGCTTCTCTGATAAAATTGTGCAGCTTGCGTTACTTCCAATTTTGCATGTTTCAAACGTAAGTGCTGACTTAAGGCTCCGGATGTTTTGGTTCATGTCTCTGCAATTTAATTTCATTATTCTATCTGTTTCTTTGCTATAAAAGGCATCTGACTTGTGTGCATGCTAGTTCATCATATTCATTTAATAACACTAATTTGATTTATTTCACCATAACTATGCTATTTTGGTACAGTGCTCCATTTCACACCCTTCTTTCTCTGAGATACAAGTCTGCTTTCTGTCTCATTGTCTTTCAGTATATGAAAGATTAGTTAGGATTTAACAGAAGATGTCAGTCTTTCTCCTTACCACCTTGTTTAATGTCCAGCTATTAAATCTTAATAATGTTGATCTTACTCTTATGAAGAACATTTCCTTGAAATATTTTCCCATTTTTACCATAGTTCTAATTTTTGATGATGACAAACCATTCACTACTTCATTACCAACACTTCCCTTTTGTCTCTGGCTCTTCTGCCACGGGAAGACCTATGATCATTCTTTTCAACCAAGAGAAATATTTTAAATGATATTTTGAAATATCTTTTTCAGGTTTAAGGTATAAGCTAGACTCCTTCTGTGTATAGATGAACTTCACATAAGTCTTGTTTAAAGTTCATATTTTATATCAAAGGCAGGGTTTGTTTTTTTGGTGGGTTTGGATTTTTTAAAATATCTTTAATCTCAATAATTCTTCTTCTGTTCTTCTGATTTAAGGCTGCCAGGCAGTAATAATGATTGCACACATGATATTCTGACATTTTTGTAGTAGTTCTTTTCAGATAAACTGGTGAACCAGTTGGTTGAATTCTGTGGAGTGATATGTTGCAAGTACAGCAATTCATCTTTTCCCATTCACCTGCTTCAACATTGCAACAAGATTTGTTTGCTTTTGAGACTGTGGGAACAGGCAGAGACAGAATGGCATTTTAGTAGCATCTGTGCACTTTCCACTCCCTTCATTCCAGAAGCTGAACATGTATGAGAAATCAGTTCATTGACTAATACCATGCATTTATATTCTTGGTTTGTTTTATGTTTAAAAAGAGTCTGGTACATAATACTTTAGTTCCAGTCCTTGAAATGAATTAATTTTTTTTCATGTTAGTCTTCTGGGCTTTAATTTATGTTCAAAATAGTAATCAATCCTTATTCTTTATATAAAAATATATAAATTAAATTTCCTCTTTTAACACATTAAACTGTGAAATTATTTCCTACTGGTATTTTCAAGAGTAGTTTCCTCATCTTTTACAGGCTTTGGAGGAAAATGAGGGGTATAGTTTTTTAGGAGCCAAATGTGGGCTGTACGGTATTGCTCCATGCATGATACTTCTGAACTGTACCATGGCATCACTTTCTTGTATCTAAAAAAAAAGCTTTCAAATACAATCAAAATGTGAATAGGTATAAAGATTTCCATACAATGGGATCTTCATCAAATAAAAATCAAATTTCCTTTCCAATGTATAAAAGAAGAAGCAGTCAAGACAATCAACTTGCATAAGTCAAGATCATTTTTGTGCAATGCACAGCTAAGCTTCCAGATTCCTGGTCACAGAATATGATGGACAGCAAATACGTAAACAGGTTTACTAAGAGCTGAAATGCAGATGTAATCTTCAGGTAGGGTTATAAATGGAAGAGGGCCTACTGGAGGAGACAGCATTCTATCTTGACCTGTTCTTAAACTTTTTCTCTATTTGGTGTCAGTAGTCGCTGCCAGATGGGAGATTGGGCTAAACGGATACCTGGGCAGACATGGAGGAATGTTCTTCTCTTCATTAATTTTTACCTTGAGAATTCAGCCAAGGTAAAACCCAAAGCAATGAGTAGCCACTGATGCCATGAGATTTGGAACGGGCACGACACAATGGATGCTCAACTGTCTCTCAGGGTGTTCCCTTGGTGGCCAGGGAAACCTCTCACCCCACTGCCAACCCCATTCTTTGGATAGCAGGAGCAGGTTTGACTCACATGATATGGCTGTAACTACCGGTGTGGTTTATTGTCCTGCTCCAGCTGTGGTGATCAAGCACAGGGCTGTTCCATAGGTACCCCCAAACCGCGCCAGTCACCTGGTTACATGCTCTGTTGTCCTTTATTTTGATCTCTTGACCACCCTTTTCACTGTTGTTCTACCTCTCTTTCTCTGCCCTTGTTTCATCCCAAATAAATGTCTAGCTCTAATTACTTTTTCTTTGTTTGTCCCAGCTGTGCTACAACAGTTCCCAAATTCGGTATTTCTGACAACAATAACTAAATAATCTCATCCTTATATGGTATTGCCGATACAGTTACCTAGCCACACGTGGTCATGCAACACTATTCTCCAAAAGGTCCCTAATCCCTCCCTCCAAGTACCTGTGCAGTTTCACCATCTCTCCCTTTGACCTGTGAAATCCAGCCAACCCTTGTGGCACTAACTGTAACTTGTGTCAGCATGTTGCTGGGGTATTTGTTGCGTCCAGCAGTTTCACATCTAGTAGTTCTCCATGCCCATGCCAGTTAACTCAGCCTCAGGCTGGGGACAAGTGCGTGCCCCAGTCATTTGCCTGCAATCCTAACAGAGCCCATTGCTGGTTTTTCCCTAAATCAGTTTATCAAAATGCTGTTTAAGAGATTAAGTGGGTGATATTATTCTATATTTAATTATTAATTTAATTGATCCCACCACCTTTCCAATTTAATTATAATTATTAAAGTGGTAAGAACAGCATTTTATTCTGTCAAAGGTGTCTTAGTGAAGGCTAGAATACAAACTTCTTTCTTATATTGGAAGGGTCATGTTTAATTCCAGGCAGTGGAATTATATGCTCACGGGTGGAAACAGCTCAGGATTGAACACCTGTGGACATCTGCTTTCTGCATTAATTTACCAATGTAGACTTATTGGATGTCAGTGGAGAAAATGTTAATGGCAAACAAATGTGAATATCACAGAAATTAATATTCATGTCAGTTTTATTTTATATTTGCATATCTGAATATGTATTCTGTGGCCATTTCCCCTTAGTTTCTCCCCTCAAACTGAGCAAGAACTGATATATAAAAATAGGATAGGAGAAAAATGACAAAAATATTCTACTATATATGGCATCTTAGCTCTTTGCCAGAAGATCTTAAACATGTTAAAAGTTTACATAGGTTCAAAGGGAAGCAGTAAAAGAGGAAGGTTACTAATTACCTGGAAAAAACTTCTGGCTCAATAGCAGCAAAGGGCTGAAGACTAGAACAGCTGATCAAGAATATAAGTACCACATAGGCCCAGTTTCCTTCTCCCAGGGATCTCCTACAGTCCATAGTTAGAAACTGGGTACTGCCCCAGGCTGATCTTTGGTCTAAGACAGTGTCCTACTTGTAATATTCATATGGTTTAGAAACAGTCTTCCTCCCTGAATATAAGCTTCTTTTTGTTGCCGTTTAATAGTCTTTGAAATTCCCATTTAGAATAGTGTCTAGAGAAAGGATGTCAAGCCAGATAAACTGTCAGGTGTTTGGGGTTTTTTTCCCCTCTACATTAATAACTGTGATCTTTCAAATATGGGATGGGAAATTCAGCATGCGACTTACCTGGGCAATCACCACACACAAGAGAGCTTGATTTCTGGAAAAGTTATATTCCATGAAAAAAACCCTTAGGTTTTTGAAGACACTGAGAACAAATTTGAAAAACAAACAAGCAGAGAAAATTGTGATCTGATTTTTGACAGGGGAAAAAAAAACGGAAAAATGATCAGATAGCTTGTTTGGAAAATACTTATCAATCAAGAATCAAAATTAAATGACACGGACAAAATGAAAGATGTAACAATCTGAACTCTATTGTTGAAAACCTTACGGTACCTTTCAATCCTCTAAATATCTGTAAAATTCTTATTCATCAGTTTAACTTCTCAGATTTCTATTCATTTTTACTCATACTATATTTGAAACGCAAAAGCAACTGTAGCTCACCTTACTTCTGATTAAGAGTACAACTTATAGCACAATTTAATTCTACCATATATCCATTTTAAACTAATCTTATTAATACTCTCAATATGCTTTTGCTCACAAGATATACTCTTATTTTGAGCAGCCCGTCTGCCAATGCAATTCAGTGGGTCAGCTTCAGAAGAACATTGGCATCAAAATAAGCAAGCTGAGATCTGTCCGTGTTTGTATCTATACAGATGGCATCTGCGAGATAAGGATTTTTTTGTGAGCAAATAGATAGTTAGCCCTGTTTAAACCTTGCTCTCATGGCAGTGTTTCAAGACTAGCAAATTTTGCCATGTTCCTCAGAGAGCAAGCTACCAAGTGAGAGCTGAATTCCATGAAGGAAGACTGCTGAACTGGCCTGTCATTGCTTCTTCAAGAAATGTCCAGCGCTTGAAATCTCTTATCTGTATTGGAATTTTTTAGATGCTCCATTTTAATTAACTTGTGGACTAGACACTGATATTGTATAGTCTAGATCTGTCTTATGTTCTGCATTAGTTCAGATTAGATGCCTTTAATGCTCACTGAATGCCTTAAAACCTCGTACAGATCTTTCATTTAATTAATAATTAAGCCTTGCAGAAGTACCAACTAGCACTCCCTCTGACAGCAGCCAATAATGAAGGTCTAGCAAGAAATGGATCTGTTGGAGTGGGTCCAGAGGAAGGACACAAAGATGGTCAGAGGGATGGAAGACCTGTCCTATGAAGAAAGGCTGAGAGAGTTAGGGTTGTTCAACCTGGAGAAAAGAAGGCTCCCAGGAGACCTTATTTCGGCCTTTCAGTACTTAAAGGGAGCTTGTAAGAAAAATAGAGACAAGCAGTGCCTGTTGCAATAGGACAAAGGGTAATGGTTTTAAACTAAAAGGGGAGAGATTCAGACTAGATCTAAGGAAGAAATTATTTACCATGAGGGTGGTGAAACACCGGAACAGGTTGCCCAGAGAGGTGGTAGATGCCCCATCCCTGGAAACATTCAATGTCAGGTTGGAGGGTGCTCTGAGCAACCTGATCTAGTTGAAGATGTCCCTGCTTATTGCAGGGAGGTTTGGACTAGATGAACTTTAGAGGTCCCTTCCAACACAGACCATTCTATGATTCTATGAATATAGGAACACAAGCATTTATGGATATTTTCTGAAGCTGCAATATTTTGTGGTTCAAATTTACACATACTGAAGATAATGTCTTTGGGTTTAATAATCCAGAATTATCTTTCTTCTAACAATTTATCTAATTCCTTTCTGAAGCCATCTAATCTTTTGGTAATCAAGCATCATGTGGAAAAGAATTCCATTACTTAATCATCACCCTATGAAGAAGTGTCTTTTCTTGCTTGTTTTGAAGCTGCTGGTTAGCTTAATTTGTTCGCTTTCTCAAGCAGGAACTTCATACCCTGTTCACCTATTGAGTGCTGTTCATGATTGTGTAGACTTCTATCAATCACACCTGTTTTTCATGCTAAAGAGTCCTAGTCTGTCTAGCTTTTCCTTGAGTGGAGGTTATCTCTGGAATTAATCTTTCCGCGTCAGTGGAATGCTAATACGCAGATGGTAGTTTCTGGAAGTGTAAATTCCAGGCACTTCCAGTTCTTCTTGTGAATCATGTTCTTTGTTCCCTGTTCCCTATGCAATGACATTTCTATGTTCTTGTCCTGGCCTGCTGCTTCTGCCTCGTATGCAGCCTCTCACGCTCTAAAATTCTGAGTTTTGAGGACCTTGTAAACTGATTTATTCTGGCTTACAGTCTACCATCAACAGGCTTTTACAGATTAAGATTCACAGTGGCAGTCTCAGGACTAATAAAAGTCTTACATTTGTGTATTAAATGGTTTTTAAGGATCCTTAGAGTTTCATCTTTTGCTTCTCTTTAAAAAAAGCAGTCATTGGAAGTAGCAAGTCCAAAGGAACAATATGAGGCTCGGAGTACACAGTTCTGCATCCTTTCAGATGTATTTTCACTGTACAGAAATGAAACCGGTCTCTTCCTCTATTTTTTAACACAGATCACTTGAAGATAAATCCCATTGATTAATCTGCCATGGCTTGACTTATAAAGTTGCATCTATACTAGCTTGCCTGAAAACTGGCCCTCTGTTTCATCCTGAAAGAAGACTCACCTCTCACTGTCTTAGACTTCTTTTAAAACTGTGTGGGTCTGTCAAACAGGAGGGAAAAAAAGAAGGCTAAGTCCCTGCTGGGGAGTCCATCTGTCAGGTAGTGATGCTAAATTAACTTTCTATATAAAAGTAGAGCTTTTATTCCCCAGTAAAGAGTAGTTGCTCTGAATTTTCAGACAAAATATAAAATTTATTTTCTGTTCTAAGTGATGTTGGGACTAGCAGCTTTTTTATATTGTTAACTTTTGTTTTCTTTTAGATTATTCTTTTTTATTTTTATTTTTAAGGTGCCTGTGTCATTTTCAAAACCTGTGAGCAGACATACGATGCTTCAGAAGTCAGGCACCCAGTTCTGGATAGTGTGCTAAACTAAGCATCAATGCTCTAGATACATTGTATGCGGGACAGTAAAGCTTTGACGTGCAGCTCCTCTGAATTTGCAAGGAGCATCTGAGACTCTCTTTCCAACAGAGTTTAAGTATCTCCCTAGAGCAGAGGTTACATTCCTCTAGGACCAAGATTCAATCTGCCAGAGTCCTGGCATCACTTCCAGCCCTGCAGTACCCAACACCTCCCTGGGAATGGGTTTCTGGCAGTTCTTACCCTTGCTCTCATAGTTAATTGGTCTTTACTTCAGTGATATTTCCGTTTTAAAATAGGTGAAAGGCCCTGGGAGTTGATATTGACAAATAACTGCCTCATTTATTGAGCATTTCAAGATCTTAAGGATGTGAGGCTTACTTTTCCTGAATTTCTTTCCTGAACTTACTTTTCTAAGTTTCACCTGCAGTACCACTGGTTGTCCAAAGGCTTTGCTGCACACCTGCCCAGCTGCTCTGAGAAATGTAGATGAATAGTAGGCAATCTTTACCTGTGACTTTAGGCATCTACGTAACTAAAAAATTACTTTCAGTGTTTCACTTGTGTATAATATGGATATCTATTTCAAAGCATTTCCTCTTCCCATTTTTATGACAGTTGGTCTTTTTATTATCTGAATTGTTATGCTACAGAGGTATTAATCTTTTCACTACATCTGAAGAAAAACAGAAAAATTACATCTGAGTTGCATTTATTCCCATCAACATAGATGCTTTCTTTTTCTAGAGGGAAAAATTGAACTTCCAGAGATCTTGCTAGCCATAAAACTGCTGAAGCAAGGTCAGACATTTCAATATGGAGATAAAATGTTAATAAATGGGGGCCATTGTCTCACACTTGAAAATTTATGCACTACATCAATATGGGATCATTCTCTTCTTGGTTAAATTCATCTAGTAATTTCTGACTGTATTCATTGCCTAAGGATATATTTCTTTACAGTTAAATATCACTAGCTGTGCATTTTGATAGAAGAAATGCAGACTACAGTTTATAACCTACACAATAATAAGTGAATAGAAAGTTGCCCCTTGGAAGAAATGTTACAGAGTATATAAAAATACAACATTCTGTTCCAACTACTTATGCTGAATAATATTGGAAGAAACCCCAATTGGAATCCTAATGCCATTTCTAAGCTTCTTCCTTCTTGCTGCTCTAAGAACATAAAAACAATAATGTATCAACAGTCAGGGCAATGCAAGATAAATACAGTGCTGCAAAAACCTTGAGATTATCAAAGTAAATTTTGACAGCACGCACATATTTTGCGCATTTCTGGATACACTGTTGTAATAAATATCTTTCCTGTGGCATCAGTAATTAAAGGAACACACAAGTAAAATGACCATTGTCCCCCCAGATTTTTACTATTTAAATAAAAATCTCTCCAGAGCCATTGGATCCCCAACAGCACTTTCTCCAAGAACTCATTGTGGTAAAAGAATGAAAGACAGGTAAAAATTGCCTTTCTTGCGAATATTTATGTAGAAGTTATATTTTTAGGAAATAAGGTTTCACTAAAAATAGAATTAAAACACTTTTTGATGGGCATTGTGATTCATACAAGATGTAAAATAATTCTGGAATGTCTAGGGAAAAATTAAGAAATCATCCTGCAACAATTGATTTGGGGAAGATGTAGTGGGCAAACAATTCGGCAAGAGTTCCTAGAGACATGATCAGAAAGAACCACAAATAGCAAAACAGAGCTATAATAGTCCTTGGCTTCATGTCAGGGAAGTAATAAGAGGAAGATGTTTTCACCTCTTCCTACAGGAATAGAAACAGACCTATAGGGGAATACTACAATGGAATGAAATGTTGGAAAATTGTGGAATGTCAGAAACCTACAGAGACACAAAAAATACTTAATGGTAACTAAGAGCCTTTAAGAGATCAATGTATTTATCTCAACAAAAAGAGGACTGAGGGGTTATTTGATCATAGTTTCTAACTACCTTTACAGGGAGAAAGTACAGGATATTAAAGAACTCTTTAATCTAGCAACAAACAACACAATGGGAACAAAAGATGTAAGAATTCAGGCAGACAAAATGAAATTACTTATCAGATGCTTTTTTTTTTTGCATGCAGGGTGACTATCCACTAAAGCAAAACATGAAGGAGAAAGTACATTCCCCGTATCTCCATGTCAAAAAAGCCAGACTGAATGCTTCTGTGGAGAATCCCAGTCAATGGATCAAAGTTATGGCCCTGAAATCAAAATTACCCTACATGATCTGCCCTAATCATTTGTGTTCTTAAAAACAATCCTTCTCTCTCATTTGCAGTTCTACCTTGCCTTGTATAGTACTATTTTCTTCCTTACTTTACTTTTAATTGATTTATTTTAAATGCTGCTGCTATTCAAACCACTGTATGTGCAGTGTAGATGCACAAACAAGGATGGAAAATATTTTCATATGTATCCTCTAATTTAGATAAGTAGATGTAGGGATAAATGTGCTCATTCTGCTGGGGGACTTAAACCAGCCCGAAAGCTGCTGGAAAAGCTGTAGGCAATCCAGGAGACTATTGGAATACATTGAGGATAACTTCTTAAGTCAGGTAATAGACAGTCCTGCCAACGGGGATGTGATAACTGGACCTCATGCTCACCAACACAAGTGAGCTCATCAGTGATGTCAAGATTGGAGGCAGCCTGGGCTGCAGTGATCATGCACTGGTGGAGTTTGCGGTCCTGAGGGATATGGCTCAGGCAAAGAGCAAAGTCATGACCCCGAATTTCAGGAAAGCAAACTTCCAGGTCTTCAAGGAGTTAGTCTATAGGAGCCCCTGGGAAACTGCCCTCAGGTACAAGGGAGCAGAACAGAACTGGCAGATCTTTAAGGATGCTTTCCTTAGAGTGCAAGAGTTCTCAGTCCCCGGTTGTAAGAAACCATGAAAGGAAGGCGAGAGACCAGCATGGCTGAGTTGAGACCTACTGGTCAAACTAAATGGCAAGAAGGAAATGCACAAGCAGCAGAAGCAGGGACCTTGCAACCCAAACTATTCTATGATTCTATGATTCAATGAAGGGACAGATGTTTCATTGCCCCAGTCTCACTACATTCCAAAAATATGATAATATAAAGTTGAATGCAAAGTCAACACACATTCCTCCCAAAAATATACCATCACCCTTGCTTTTCTTGGGAAGTGATCACAGGTTCATAGGCAAAGACATATTTGTAGAACTTTCCAGCTGATGTTCACTGACAGCTAACGAGGGGACCAGAAATATGTGGTGCACTGCAAGGAGCGTCTACCACTACCTATAGAAAGAGCCATTATTGGTTCTTTTTCCTAAGTCATGGATGGAGATTATTTGTTTTAAAACCGCCAATGAAAATTTGAATTTTGTTTGGGGGATATACATGCTGGATATTGAAATGGAATTATTGTGGTAGCATGGCTGAGCTGTTTAAGGCGCTGGATTAAGTTTCCAGTCACTTTGGGGGCATGGGTTTGAGTTCCTGCCAGGAATGTTTTCTAGGTCTGAGTAACACTGAGAACAAGTATAGATTGGGAGAGGAGTGGCTAGAGAGCAGCCCTGCAGAAAAGGATCTGGGATTGCTGGTCAACGGCAGGCTCAACAGGAGTCAGCACTGTGCCCTGGCAGCCAAGAGGGTAAACCGCAGCCTGGGGTGCATCAAACACAGCATAACCAGCCAGTCAAAAGAGGTGATTATCAGCATTGGTACGGCTTCGCCTTGAATAATGCATGCAGTTCTGAGCCCCACAATTTAAGGAGGGTGTGAAGGTCTTTGAACACTTCCAGAGGAGGGCAACAAAGCTGGTGAAAGGGACTGGAAGGAATGTCCTATGAGGTGTGGCTAAGGACTTTGGGTTTATCTAGTTTGGAGAGAAGGAGGCTGAGGGGTAACCTCACTGCTCTCTACATCTTCCAGAGGCGGGGAAGTGGACAGGGTTGTCCTGATCTCTTCTCCCTGGTATCCAGTGGTAGGATGTGTGGGAATGGTTCAAAGCTGCACCAGCGGCACTTTAGACTGGACATATGGAAGCATTTCTTTACCAAGGGCGTGGTGAAACACTGGAGCAGGCTTCCTAGAGAGGTGGTTGATGCCCCGAGCTTGTCAGTGCTTAAGAGGCAATTATTGGACAATGGCCTTAATAACATACTTTAACTTTTGGTCAGCTCTGAAGTGGTCAGGGAGTTGGACTAGATGATCGTAGGTCCCTTCCAACCGAAATGTTCTATTATATCCTGTTTTGTTCTGTTCTATTCTATGGGCTTCATGACTCCATCCTTAGGTCACTGAGGCAATCTGCCTTCCTAACAGGAACAGACATGAAAAGCCCCATGAAATACTGTCATCTGAGCTGATTTCCCACAACTCGGTCTCCAAGGACAACCTGTGCAACCAGCTTCCCCAGTCTGTGCACTAGTTCTGCGTTGACATCATATATGAATTTCAGAGCAAGCCCATTACCTGAGGGTTACTTTCAACTTCCAAATACAGGTGTCACAAGTAACTTTCTTCTCATACTTATATGCCAAGTCAATCAGTCTAAGAAATCAGACCTTCTTGCGGAGTCACTCAATATCTCAAACACTGAGCTTTCTGCCTTTGCAGGAATCACTTGAATTCTTCCAGTGAACATGCAATAGTACCCTCATACAGGCTTACATACTTACTTTTACAGGAACTTGATCTCAAAATATGTCTGACTGACACAGAGCACTTAGTGCTTAAAATGGTAACAAACTTGTGCTGGCCTTCCAGTGCTCATGATATTCAAAGGTAGACCCGTCCTAAACAATTCCTTTCATCCTTAAGTCTTCCCCACCTATTTCCTCAGCACCTCTTTACCTAACTGCCTACAGAGACCCTACTTTAACATTCAAATTATCATGTTACTGGAAACACCTTTACTTCTTTGACACCTCTAAATATTTTTCTTTATTTTTTGCCACAGACCCTGCAGCACTGTCCCATTCCTGCCCTTGCTCCCCTCCTCTTACCCACTCCCCATCCTGTCTCTTTTTTTTAATGTTATCTTCTGTTCTTGTCTTTCCCCACCTTCACAGATGCCTTTAAAGATGTCTCCACTACTTTTGCTTGGCTGTGGAAAGTTTGTATTTCCAGTTTTGTACAAAGTATTTGAAAAGATATTCGTGTTTTCATTAATTAAAGGCCATAAAATATCCCAAATTATGCCACAGAGGATATGGCAGCAAAGAACATCTTTAAAAGTACTGGGCTGTTGTCACTGATGGAGGGCCATTGCTTTAGCCCAAATGAAAGGGACATAGCACAGGTGTCTGGAATCACAGCTCTGTGTCTTGTCAATTAGACGGTGCTACTACTATTAAATAAGTTAATAAACGCCTTCAGGAAGGAATGAGGGCATGTTGGTTTTTTTTTTAATTATGGTATCTGCACATTGTGATATCTCCCTATGGCAGCAGTTTCCACACTTGCCAGCAGCTACACAGGAAAAAGAGAGACTGTGTCTGCTTCTAAATGTCATACCTTCACTGTGTGAGCAACCCATAATGACACCAAGGCTATTTAAGTTTAGACCAGAGCTGCCTATTAGATGGCAGACAGTAATACCTTTTAACAGTAGCGCAGTGCAGAAAACTCAGTCAGCACCTAAATCATGTGAGACATTTCTCCCAACAGTAGTATTCTGGTGATTACACACAGCTATTTTTAAAGAAAATGTAGGACAATGTACTGGATTTCCTTTCTATGTTCCTAAAAACCTTCCCATTAAACAGCTTCTCAATATCTTCACCATCTAACCTGAGGCATGAGGAGCTTATTATATTAACTAAGACAAAATTATGATTAATAATTCTTTGTGTCAGTCAAAGGGAGATAACACAGCCAAAAAGCTCCAGATGTCCAGCAGCTCTTCATCTTAGACTGGCAAACACACCTAATTCTTGATTTTCCTCAGCTGCTCTTAATATTCCATCATAATACCTGATCATCTCATTCCTCAGACAATAGCACTTGTGGTGTATTTCTTACTGTCCTCATTTGTCCCAGTGTCCGCTGCCAGTTTGTAGATGTGTACCTTTCACCTCTCGGCTGTGACATTCAGTACCATCAGTTATGTGTATTGTTTCCACATGTATTTAATCTTCAGGATGGAAGAGACTATAGCTTTGCTTTCTGGTCACATTATCATTGCAGTCTTTACTGTGAGTGCTTTAACCCATTATGAGCTCTTTGGAGTCAGTGGGTCATAGGAGTAACAGGACAAAAGCCTTGTTCAATCTCCTATCAACCAGTGACTGTGCAGCACAGTGTTTCCTACCTCTCCTATATTATTTCTCAGCCTTAAGAGAGGCAGGAAACTTCTGCTGCCTGATGCAGCCATATTGCAAATCATAGGTTGTACCATCTGAACAGTCTTTCAGTCATTTAATTAGGCTGGGAGTATCCATGACTGATTTTCTTGTTCTAAAATAATTCAAAGTCAAGCATTTGTCTGCTTGCAGAAGGAGATCACTCAATACCTATTTTGGGATGCCATGTGTTGAAGACAGAACACTCCATTTAGCAATGGCAGAATGGACTGACATGTCAGGGAGAGACTAAAGTTTTGGAAAGTAGAGAAAAAAGTCCTTCAAGGGTGTTTATGTGCCAAAGTAAAAACAAAACCAAAGCCAACCAACCAAAGAAACCCAACCAACCAGACCAAAAACCCCTTCAGATATCTTGTGTAATTGGACAGATAAGGACCTTTTGAGTCCATAAAGATCTCATGCAGAGATTGTTCTGTGTGCTGTGTCACACTAGACCAGTACATCTGTCCATCTCAAGATTTGTTTTTTGGGTAGTTTTATGTGACTTCTGTGAAAAGCATTTATTGCTAGAAACAAATGATCAGACTTCAACAAATTTTATTATAAAGTCATAATAAGTTTCATAGCCAAATAAGGTTGATATCAGGGTTTCTCAACTTGGCCATCTTGCATCTCTGTTTGTAGAATAGATCTGAAATAAATACAGGGACTAATTCAATGACATAGATTACTTTTTCTGAGGGAATTTTATTGTCTGATTCCTGTGTTACTCTGGATTATTTTATTTGCAATTAAAATTGCTGGATTATGTGAGAATTCAAATCGATTTCTGCAAACGAAATATCTAAAATAGCAGTTAAAGGTTCTTCCAAGATTTGTTAATGTTACCATCTACATTGTGTGTGATCTAACACATATTTATGAAATAACTTTGTGGCAAACACAAGTGCTGGTAGACTCAATTTGCACATCATTTTCTTTTCTCTCTGTCAGAGCACAAAAGATGTATGAATCAAAGCTTCCACTTGGAGACAGGCTCCTAAATCATATTTGAGCTTGTTTGCTTGAGTGGTGGCTGGCTTAGTAGGAACATTAAATGTGAGTACTGGGGCATGTCAGTGTGTTGTCTTTATTTTCTGAAATACTTTCTGGTTTTTTTCATGACTGTTGCAAAGTTGTGATCTCATGAAACAATTATTTCAGACGAGCAGTTAAAGCTGTTTTGCCTGCGCAGTACTGTACAGCAAGTTCTCAAGGATCTTTTACACATTTCTGGGAGGGTTCTCATGACAGCTACAGCTTCAATATGTTCTTAAATGGCTTGATGAATATATGTGTCCCATGTATTTGAATGCTTTTGTCATGGATGGGATCTTTTGAGAATGAACTTGGTCTATCATCCTTGTGTCCTTGTCACCGTTTTCCTCAGTGCCTGTGTTCATCTGGAGCTGACACAGCCATTATCATGTCATCATGTGGCTGTTCAATATATCTGCAAGTATTTCTTTCCTCTTTTATTAAAGCATTCCCTATATCAGTTTATTGCAAGAAGTAAATGGATAATCTTGTATGGTGTTTGAAACTGCTCAGTTCAGCTGATTGATTATGTAATCTGGCTTGCCAGGACCTGTCCTTGTTCTCAGTGAAAATGTTTTTATCAACTTGTTGGTGCTGTGGAACAACTAGAGTGCAGAGAGGATGATGCTACCTCAGGATAAACCTGATATTCTCTTGTGAATGTTTGTTAATTGGGAATTTCTTATCTGCCATTTCTCTTCCCAATTTTGACAAAACCGTTGACCCATGTGTTTGACCTTTTTCTAACACCTTTTTTGGGAATTCTAATTGGAGTTCCTTCACTATTTTCTTCTTAGGCTGCTTTCAGCAGGATCACTACACATGAGCACACCATTCTTGGTATTTCCAAAGTCAACATTTTTTTCCCCGCTTCAGCTTCGTCGCATGTTTTATGTGCTCTTCTTCTAGGTGTAGATGAGAAAAGGACCTGATTTTGGTCAAACACAGTACTTTCCTTGGATTACAGTAGTTTGTAAGTATGAGGATTTCATTCTAAGTGGAATATTTTCAGTCAGTTACTAATAAAATGAGTTAATACTTCCAGGACTCCCTTCCCAACTGTGTGCAATAAAAGAGATACTTGTAGGTCCTCTTCTCTGTTATCTTCCCCCAAGGCGTTCACACAGACGTGGAAAACTTGTTTCTATTATTTCCAATCCTCAGCAAGTTCACTGAGATAAAGATAAGAATGGTTTCTAGGTACTCTTCATTTTTCTTTTTACTTTCATATGCTGACAGGGTTTCAAATAACACAGCAAATCCTTGCTTTATGTGGGCTGTGGTCGCTTCTGACAACATGTTGTGCTGTCCTTTTTATACATCAGGAAGCCAGATTGTGACCATGGATATAAAATTTAAAGTAGAGCTCTGTCTATTAGGCACGAAGCACAATAGCTGCGTCAGACACATCTAGTCCAAGATCCCTCTCGTAACTGGTTATAATTGATTTTAAAGAGAATTTGAAGAGATGTAACATCTGTAATTCTGAGTTGTCCCTTAAATTCAAACCTGGGAGGCCTACGCCTAAAGATGCCTTTGGTGAGTATGAAGTTTGTGACCTTTTATATAGAACATAGTTAGAATACTTTTGTTCACTATCAGGATAATATTCTAAAGACCTCTGTGCATGTCTTTAGTGATAAATCCTACAACATGTGAAGCTTTGTGACTTTGATAAGTACAGCTTGTTTTTAAAGAACATATTTTGCCAGTGGGAAGCTATTCTACAAAAACTACCAACATACTAGATAGGTTTAGTTATTTTTGCTCATATTTATACAGGTTTAAAATCCTCTAAAAAGAAAACCAACAGGCAAATGAAAGCCAAGAAACCATGTCTGAAATCTGGAAAATGAAACAGCATGTGAATCTGCTTTTAAGGGTGGTATTTAGGATACCATTTCATTCCATTTATTTCTTTCTTCTTTTTTCCACCAGTCACAAAAAAAAGAGCAATTTCAAGAGAAAAAACCCACACAATTTAAGGTGTAAAAGTACCAAATTATTTAACAAAAGCAATACCTCTATTGTTGCTTTAATATGGATCTATATCTCCATCTTCTGATATTTCTTTCTACATTAGCCTTTGGTCTCTGATGCATTTTAGAGTATAAAATGTTTACTATACATTTTGCTATACGTGGCAGATAAAAGTATTAGCTACTTCAGCCTTTACTTAGTCTTCTGCACAGTAACGTCTCTGAGGAGAATATTACTGTTTATTTCCAGTAAATCATTGCTCCTGCTGATGTGATGTCATTTTTACTGGAAGGGCTGATTTTTTGGGGAATTTCTTTAAGACACAATTTCTTTAAAGATGATCCATGATCATTTAAAACAAAGGGTCATTAACTCAAGACTTTTTTGGCCTGCTGCAGTCTCTGCTGAGACTGTATATTAAGGAAAAGAGGTCTTGTCTTCTGCCAGTCTGAGCCTTTTTAAAACATCACAACCTTCCCTTAAGTTCTCAGATCTATTCTTGCATGTTTTCTTAATAAAAGTGAATGTTTCAGGGATTTCCAAAATTATTTCTTTTGCATGCTACCACCTAAAATAGAAGCAGGTTTTCTGAGCACAGGGAGTCACTAGTAGAGAAAACGTGTGAAGGATTGCTTTCCTAATTGTGCTATATAGAGTAACACATGATTTTGTTGTACAGTGATGCTATTAAATGAGTTATAAAACCAAGTTAACATATGAATATAAGAGCAGCATGCTGGTTCAGACCAAAGATCTAGTGGAGACAGGTAAGTCTCCAGAAAGTGGACACCTAAGGAAGAATAAGAAGAGGACAAACATATAGGGTAATAGTCCCTAAAATACTCCAACTATTCTCTGCTGCAGAGGGTTCCTGAGTTTCTTGCAGTTTCTCTTGGTGGCGTCCCATGAATGTCTCTTCTAAGAAATTGTGTAGTCATCCTTTGAACTCAGAGAAATCATTTGCATTCACAAAATCGTTTGGCAAGAAGTACAATGCTTTTACTTGCTGGGTGAGGAACTACCTCCTTTCCTAAAAGGGAACATTTGGGATAACAAGAACATTGCATATTTAACTGATTTTTTTTTTTTTATTTATTTAGTGCTATCCAGCACTTAGTTGATGCTTTCATAGAATGATTTATAATAACCCCAAAGTCTTGGTTCTGAATGTTATTGGTCAGCTAAGAACCTCTCGTTTTGCATGTGAATCTAGGATTGCTTTTCCCTATGTGTATCAATTTACACCTACCTGCACTGAATGTCATCTGCCATTGTATATCATGTTACTCAGTTTGTAAGATCCTTCACAATCTGTCATCATCCTTAGTATCTTGAATTACTTTGCATCATCAGAAGCACAGTCACTTCTTCAATGTCCTTACTGGGCTATTAATGAAGGTGTCAAACAGCACAGCATTCCACCACTGGTATCTCTGCACCGCAGGAATTAACATTTCACTCCTGCTTTCCATTTCTGATTTTTTAACCATTTATTCATTACATTTGTCCATGCAAGGATCCCCTGCACTGATGTGATGTGATGGCTGCTTGTTTTCCTTAAAAGTCTGCAGTGAGGATTATTGTGAACAGTCTTTTGGAAATCTGGACAGGCTATATTAACTTAATCGCTGTTATCTCTGTGATTGTTGACTTTGTCAAAGAGTATCAATATATTTGTGGGGCAGAACTTCTCTTCACAGAAGTCTCTGGATTTCATTTTCACAAACACATTTACAGAGACATTCAGTAATTTATGCTTTCCTATGCTCTTTACTGATTTGATTGGTATGGAAGATTTTTGGTGATGGGTTTTTTGTGGGTTTTTTGAAGATCACTATGATGACTGCAACCCTCTAGCCTTCATGTATAGAGCTTTAAATGAAAAGTTGTGTGTTATAATTAGTAATTCATCTATTTATCATTGAGTTCATTTGAACTCTTAGGAGAATACCACCTAGGTCTGGTGAGTTTCTGACATTCATTGTATCTCTTTGTGTATAACCACATTAGTTCAACCGCAGGTATAACCTCTCCTGAGTCCCTCCATCCCCAAACCTGTCAAGGGATTCCAGATGGGAACCTTCTCCGGTCTTTTTACAGTGAACATCAGTTAAAATTATATATTCAGCTTCTGCAAAATTATTTTGTCCTGAGTGCTCCTCTATATCTCAATGTGCTGTATACGTCAGTACAGAATCCCTATTTGACCCTTTGCTCCCAAAGGATTGGAAGAAGGGTATGAAAGGATATTGATTAATTTTGCTAGCTGACTTCAGAACATTTTTTTTTATCTGCCTAAGTATTACAATAATTATAAGAGTTTATCATCTGTAAGCTGTTAATGTGTACTTGGTTGATTTTTTTTTGTCTTGACTTTTCTTCATAATCATATGACATCTTATTTTTAGCAAATGTTGAGGTTCCAAGGGATCAGATGATTCCAGATTTCAAGTATAGCAAATATTATGAAACACGATAAATTCGCATGAACAAACAAAAAGGATAAAGTGATTCTTCCATACATTTGTGTTGTTTTATATTTCAATGTACCTCAAAATTTTTTTAATGTCTCTTACTTAGGTTATATTATACTGTTTTCAGATTAATCAATCTGAAGTATTCCAACCTACCTTAAGAAACTGCTGACTAAGAATTTCTGAGAAAGATAACTGATATCACATTCATTATTTATCTTGCTCCTCAAATGCACATAGCTACAATTTTTGTCTGTAAAGATTTATATGTATATCCATTTTTCGAACTGTTATGCTGAGTCTCCCACCTTTTATCTCTTCCTCCTTGACTACTTGTCATTAGCTTTCTGCTGGACATGACTGACCACAGCAGGGTTTATGAAAGATATCATGTGTGTATCCCTCATTAGTTTTAGTGCAAAATCTGCCACATTAGTTGACACTGCCATTGCAGATGGCATGAGCTAGCAGGAGTGAGTTTGCCTTGAAAGAGAATAGGAGTTCCACACATACATTCTTCCTCACAGTCTGCAGAGGAGCAGCTGGGATAATAGTGTTTTCAAACATTTTCTCTGCAGACATCTGTCAGCAACATAATAAAGTTACTGAGAAGTTTCTGTGTGACTCAGACTTAGTCTATCATTCATTTTCAGACCTCTAAGCCTTACTAACCTGGTATCAGTGTTACCTACTGCTGAGAAGACAAGAATTTTTGACTATTACATGTTTGCGATCCTCTTCTTACTTATCAATTCTGATGCAATATGTTTGTGGACTGTGTGTCATCATCTCAGAGAAATCAACCTACCTTGTCTTGGCTTAGGGCTTTGTTGCCTTTGATTTTATACACAGTACTAAGGTAGTCATATTCAACAGCATAATGCTAACTTCCATTCTGAGTATATGTTAATAATATAGCATTTTATATTTCAATAAAATTAGTTTTTCTAAACCACTGCCATGATATCTAAGTGTTCATAGCTATAAAGAAAAGCAAAGTCTAGCTTCTCTTCCAAATCATGTTTATAAAATAGCTTATTTAAATGGAAGGTTCAAGGTCAACTGCTAATCATTGCCGATCGCCCAAATTTTGGATATAATTCCCTGCTATTTCTAGACCATATCCCCTTCAGAGCTTGAAAGGAGGGGGGCTGCTCTTGGCTAACTGGCAGGGCAGAGCACATTACTCTGATTTTGGCCATTTGTCACTGAGTGCCATCACTACATTTCAAATTTCCATTCCTTCCAAGCTGTCTCATATATCATTTGCATTCCACTGATGGGAGTTATTTTATTCTTCTCTGTCTTAAGGTTGGGTTTTTTTATGTGTGTGTGTGACAGCTGCAATGGGCACTACCCTAAGTACAAAGCAGAGCATCTCTTCACCAGCCATCTGGTAAGTGTTTTTTTCCCCCCATTACTTGTTTTGTCTCCATTGTATCACTGTATTACACATCAAATTTCCACGTCTAATTTTCTTCTTTATGACCAAATTCTGATTCTATTCCTGGCATTTATTTTGTGATTGGGATTTAAGTTGGTGAAAGAGGCAATCACAGGTTAAACTGACATTGCTTCATGTCAGCCATGATCCTCCCTCTCAAGTCAGCAAGGTAATTTTGTCACAGTAGTGATTTCTGAATATCTAGGCTAATATAACTTCTCTGAAAGCAAACTATGTTCGTTCTAAAAGATGATTCAGAGTGCAGTTTTAACTGGCTGGTCTCCAATCATTGTTAAGTAATAAAATAAACAAAAAGGTGGTTTTAAAATAAAGTAGGTAGAAATCATACAGTCAGTTCATATGTTCACCCTTAAATGGTGTCAGGCTGACCCTCAGATGGTGCATGAGGGTATAGTTGTAAGGAAGGCGATGAAGCAGTATCTATAGCCCCTGCTTTAGATATGGCTACTGTGTTTTATTTTCTAAAACTTTCAAAGTACAAAGGGGAGGACATACAGCACAAATATTTACAGAATAGTTGTACGTAAAGCAGAAAAGATCTCACATATTTCTCCTGAATTTGTACCACATTGTGTCATGTTACTGTGGCAGGGTACAATACAGACATCATTCTTAGTGGGAGCAACTCATCAGGTTTCCATGAAAGCTGTATATAATAAAAATGCAGGAAGATGATTTTGAAAACCACATATATTTATTTTGAGCATTTCTTTTTTGAATCAAGCTACGATTCAGAAATAAAATCTCAGATCTAGCCAAGAACCTAGCTCTTAACATTTCTTCGTGTTTACTTGAATGGTGCATAAATAAAAAGTCCATCTTTTGAAATGATTCTGATATTATCAGAGACCTTTGCATTCTACCTGTTAGAGTGTATGTAGAATTATCTTCAGACTGACAGCATTCCAGTTACCTAAATGCAATTTGTGCACATGCATACATTAGAGGAAATTAAATACCATATGGTGCTGAGCCAGTCACAATTTGTACTGCTTGAAAATAGCACACTTTTGAAGCCTGATGACAAATTTTATGGGTTTTCTCTCTGGCTAATTTATGGAAAAATAGCTCTTAACCATTTATCCACAGAAGCACTGCCTAAACTATGGAAGTAAAAATTCACCGCAAGAACTATTTCTGAGTAAATGACTGTCTATAAAACATAGAAGACCTATGAAAAAAGATTTTTCCTCTTAAAATACATATGACATTTTTTTCATTTCCTGGCCTCTCTGGGTGACGCTGTGTTTTTACTGCTCACAAACTTCCCAAGCAAAGGAGGTAAACTGAGCTGTTCTTGCTACCTCTCAGCCACACTAATGTCACTGCGCATCAGAGGGATTTACAGTGAAGTGACTAACTCATTTCCTGGCACAATTTCAGGATGGTCACTCTGCCTTCCACTGGTCAGCCAACGCAGCTGGGTGGTGTTAGCCAGAGGTTTTCTTTCAGTTGATGGTAAAATATCAGGCAATAGTGGAACAGGGTGGTTCTGTAAAACAATAAATTGTCCTTGGCCATTTGTAGACAATTTTAGAGTAAACTTTAATACTTAGCATGAGCAATGACTTTTTGTTTGCTGTGTGTGAAAGCTGTAAACTACTGAAGCAGTAAATAGAGCATTTAATCTTTGTATTTTTGTAGCACATCCATGCCCCATCTGAGACTGGAGGCCCCTCGTATGAGATACTGGTACATGTGATAAGAAAACCTGGAGAGATATTCTGGACCTCCTGAGACAAGCACAAGGCTCTTACAGCTTAGTGGCATTTCTCCCTGATCTGAGTCAGCTGTTGCAGGTCGTTGTGTAGGTAAGGGAGGAAGAAAGCAAGTGTTACTATCCTTAATTAATACATAGGGAAAGTAGTGCACTGATTAATTGGTTACCTTGTCCATGAGCACACAGGAGCCCTCTCAAGGCTGGTAACTGAGTCTCAGGTTTCCTGAGCCACAGCTTGCTACCAGCAGGACCATCCATTTTCCCATGCAAATGGACCAAAGATTCAGCAGCTGCTTCAGAAGGTGGAGAAAATGGATTTTGATACCCTTTTAAAGATGGTGGGTTTTTTTCCCTTTCCTTGTCTCTAAAGTTGATTAGAACTTCTCTCATTTCTCAGTCTTATGCCACTGTTCATCAATGCAAAAGAGTCTGTGCTTTGTGTTATAAATGCTGCTCGTTGTTTCCTTCCTCGTCTTTATATCAGAGGAATATGGACTATACTGAAAAGCCTGTTCTAAAAATGCGTTGCAAATGTTTTGATATTTCTCAGCTCTAAAAGTGTATATATATGTCTGCCTAATTAGAAACTTTACTTTTGCTCTTTCATGGGCTCTGTTTGACTTTGCCTGATTTTCATAGGAAAAAAAAAGAGATAATTTGGTAATGGTAGAAGCACTGTATTTTGGAGCCCTAAATCAGAAGTATTCCATATTTTGGTTTTGACCATTCTAATTAAAATAATTGTATAAATTAATTAAAAATTAAAGCTGTGGTCAACAAATATAAGAACTATTGTAAGCAAAACATCTATTTATTTTATGCGGCTTTTCATTTAAGTAAACAAATTTTGCTTACAAAAATTTTGTTCATCAGTTTGATGGAATAATCCACACAGAGCAATGTTTAAGAGAACGTTTAAGGAGGCTACATTAAATAGGATCCTTGTCTTCTGAGTAAGAAAGTATATTAAAATGCATTCCTTGAACCTACACAGTTGTGCACTTGGATGTTATTGCTCTACCGTGTGTATCTTGCTGCCTTTTTTTGTCTATGAAATGTTCCCTCGTTACCTGTTTTAAGGGTCAGATTGAGGCTCTATTTTTCATATAGCTTTTATCTGGACTCCCTCAAATCCCTCTAAAGCATATAGTGCCTTGAGGTGTTTGTATGACAAAGGTGCTTTGGAAATGGGGTGGTCTGGGGTTCTCATTGCAAGTCTGCCAGGGCTACATTTAACCAAAAGCCTTGACACCTCTCAGGACATCTGGATGATGTCGATTACAAAAAAAATTTCTTAGCTTTGCAAAAAATGTCTGACCAAAGGTCAGGTAATCTGAAAACACATTTTTTTCCCATTAGGTTCCAAACCTAGAGCTGGAATCACTGAGGAATAAACTGTCTGTCTGCATCAGCAGGAGCCTGTACTTGTCTGTGAGTTTCTTACGGCTCTCAGCTGCGGTGGAGCCTGAATTCTCCAGGCACCCCACTTTCCACCATTATAGATTTCTATGTACATAAAGACCTGCATCTATTTGCGCTTAGGATATTCTACAGCTTAACAAAGATGTTCAGTGTTGTATTTAGCTCAGAAGTGAGGTTCATCAGCCTTTCTGGTCAGGGACAAAACGTTTTTTCACTTAACTCATCTGAGGAGCTGGTTACAAAGCTTGAGCATATATTCTTTCTCCCCTGACCTGCATAAAGTGTAAACAAACAAAGGAGAGAATGAGTATATGTGTTCATAAACTATATACAAGGCATAAAGTAGAGCAAGACTGGGGACCAGGTCTTCTTTATTCCCCTTTATTTTCCTCTTTGCTGGTGTATTTCTTAGTGAATTAGTCACCAGATCATTCTCATAGACTTTCTTTATTGTTTCAGTTTCTAAAGCATGGGCTGGGAGATGTACCTGGTAGAAAATCTTTTATTTTCTTCCTTGTTGGACTTTGCCCCAAAAGGTGAGAGACAGGGAATGGCAAAAAAGGAACTGAGCCCTCCATAGCTTCCTGACACTGCTACTCTGTGAGCTACTACAAAAATTAACTCTACTGTTAACAGAAGGCTGACTTGGGAGTTCAAGAGCATCAAGTTAAATGTAGAAGAACCAGGACCCCATGCGTCACTCACAGTTGTGTTTCTGATGGCTAATGCCCTCTCATATGGCATGGATCCGGGCAGAGCAATCCAGACAGCTCTCTCTAGAGACTCTTCAAAGGCACATTTCCCATATCTTTTTTCCTTCCCAAATACAGCAAGATTAACAACCAACAAACGGTATTAACATAAGAGGGAACTGCAATTATTTATGTTGGTCTATAAGTAAACAAAATAATAAACCATTGTGCATTTGATCTGAAGCAGTAAATCTGTTGGTCTTGGATCGCATTTCTGTCATCTGCATGACATCTACAAACTCTTATCTCTGGATTTTGTTCCACTGCACTTGTGTTCTGTGTGCATGCCATGATATGGTGTACCGTAACTACTATATTTAATTTTAACTTAATTCAAATTTAATTTAACCTTTTATTTAATCTTCTAGCCATTCTTTTGCAAAGTAGTGGCATTCTTTTCTAGCAGTGGCAATAAATACTGTGTGGCCATTTTTCTGATAATGCTTTCTATCTATATAGATATTTAAAAAAAAATCTAGAGCTAGAACTTTATTCTTTGTTTGAAGTACATACTAAAATACCAATACTTACATCTTGTTGGTACCTATTATACATAAACCACTCTGAGTTTTGAACAAACTGCTGTTATAAGAACAGCTATAACACTTTGCAGTTTTGCTGAGTCTTGTATACTGTCTTATCTGATATAAAAAATTTCATCTATGCACAGCACAAAAATATTTGGTATTTGCTGTCTCTCCAAGAATTTCTCCCACTGTGGTAGTGGAAAATTATTCCTTCTTATGTATGTATGTACATTTTTTCAGTCAATTAATAACTGAAGACATCCATGTTTTTCCCTTACAGTGACCAACAAGAGTACACAGTTTTATTTCTTTTTGTCGTTCTATAATTTCCTGCTAACAATGAGATTTTCCTGCTTCTCTTTCATCTTAGAGCAAGGGGAACTTGCTAATGGATGTAAATTTCAAGGCAGTTGGTCTCTTTCATCTCTATTCTGTACACTTTTGTTGCACTCCAAGTCCCAGCATTGAGCGAGGAAGAATTCACTGTATCTGTAAAGCTAAGAATTAATTGTTAGTCCAATTAATGTTTTAACACTCTAATAGTCAAAATTCTCTAACACAGAAAAGTTTTATCAGTTTAAATTGTTATACCAAAAAAATCCTACCCCCCCCCAAATCTTTCCTGGTATCTACCTTTTTCCCTGGTGCTGTGCTTGCCCTTTCAGTGCCCCTTTAGGTCTTAAAGCTGAGACTTCCAGCTTTTCTCAAGAAGAATTGCAGGTGATGGTGAGTTTTCAATGACCTGCCGGTATCTGGAGGTCTTTGGTAAGAGAAGGGTGACATTAATGGTGGAGGTGTCTTCATCCTTAGTCCTGGGACATGCTTGTGTGTATTTTCGTACGTTTCCTTGCCCCATTTTGCTGCCTTCTGGCTGCTCCCAGCTGAGTGTGAGCATGACCCCACCGCCTCCCCAGGCTCAGCCCCACCAGGGCTCTTGTCTGTTGGGCAGCGACCCCTGGGGTTTGCCAGACCCTTCCCACGGAGGCACTGGCAGAGATCAAGTTCAGGCAGGGGAGGCAACAGGAGCTGAAACCAGCTCAGCCCAGCTCTGGCCAAGGTGAGCCCAGCCCAGTCCTGAAACCCATGCTTTCAGCTCAGGGCAGAGACAGTGGCCCTTTATTAGGAATGGCAAAAATCTTATTTATCCAGCAACACTCTGAGCTTCAACCCCGGGAACTATTTTTGGATTTTTCCTCTGTTGTGTTTCTCTTCTGCTGTTCCATGTCTTCATTCTGTTGAAGTGATCAAGGACTCCAAAAAATGGATAATATAGTGTGTAATAGGATGAGGAAATATTTTCTTCAATATTTAATTTATACATCTTGTTAGCCTATATACCAATCTCTCATAAAGGCAAACCCGTTACTGGTGTGAGCTATTAGCTTTGCCTAGTTATGCTGTATTATCAGTAACTTCCTGAATGCTAACAGAAATGTTTTAAGAAGTTCTGGCTGGATTCTTTTTCAAATCAGTTGGTGACCTAAATATTTTTCTGTTGGTATTTCATTCAGTTCTGTTGCAGCTCTCTGCCCTGATGCTGTAAAGAACAGTGCCTGTGGACCTGATTTGTCTCTGCTGTGCTCTGTACCAACTCTGACAAAACCCTGAAAGGTGACGTAGCCAACTCTGGTTTTTATATCTTCTGCCAAATTTTTTTGGCCAGTGTGTTTTGCCACTGTGTCTGTGGCTTCATTTGTACTTGGCTGAGTTCATGCTTTGCCAGACTTTAGTTTTCCAGTTGTCTCCCTGACTTTTTGGTCTCAAATGAAAAGTACAGCTTAGTATTTTATTGCATTTATTCAACAAATTCCTATCCACAAACCTTTCCTCACATAACCCAACCTGCAAGAATGGCTCCTTAGCTTCTTGTTAGTCATTAATTTTTTTTTTTTGTTGTTTTAACCATTCTGTACATTCTTGTTAAAACAAACAAACAAACAAACTCACAGCTTTTTACCTAGCCTTATTGCTACGCTTGCATCTCTAGATGTTTAGTCACAAACAATAGCTATAATTACTATTGGTCACCCTCCTTTGGCTTGTATGTTTAATTTTGGAGTGGGATTTCGGAGGACAGCAATGTCCTTTGCCCTGAGGCCTTGCTTCCATCTAGGAGGGTTGGTGAGATGGTAAGTAGAAGATGCCACCTGAATGGCAGCAGTACTCCTGGGAGCGAAAGGCAGACACATAGTTCTTCAGTCTCAGTGGTTTTATACTGGTGTAACTGCATTTACCACGGGCAGCTATAGTTGTAGTAGCGAGCTGGAGAGCTCTGCAGTCTACAGTGGAGAAATGTCAAACTGTCAGGAGGGGGAATGGAAAATGACAAGCAGGCTAGGGAAAGGAGCTACAGCCAAACTGGAAGCATGGTATCCTTTTAAAGTATAAAACAATTACCAAAATGCCAGTTAAATAATGTGCCACAGTTATCAAAAGGGTTAACAATCAACCATACATTCAGCATATGTCTCAGTGGCTGTGAACATCGTTGGCAGCATGTATTGACAGGAGAAGTCAAAGCTTTCCATTGAAGTGAGGAGACAGAGAAAACAAAGCGATTTCTAATCCCCATATAGCTTTTATGATTTGGATGAACTTGATTTTTTTCCCTCCACTAAGCTTTTATTTTCTGAATAAGAATGTGAGGTTGCTTACTCAGCCTTCGTTTCAAAGAGTCTGGTGCCTGGGTCTCCTGAGGCGTGTTGTCATAGAGGTGTACTTGCAGCAGATTAAGCCACACAGATCTGAATTTCATGATCTTTTACTGTCTGTCATCTTCAACATTCCTCATTCAGAAACTGTAATGTTTCCCATGCATTCATCCCCTGGTCTAAAGATTGTCCCCTTGGTAATCTATATAGCACTGCGCAAGCAGTAGGCTGAGTTGACAGCACAGTTTGTATCCCTGTTAAGAAATACAGTTCTCTATCGTTGCTCAAGGTCAGCATAGTCCTTCTGAAAGATTTTACAGAGGGAAAAAGTGTCACCTGACAGAGAATACAAAGGCAGGTCATTTGCTGGAGTACACATTTTTAGAAGCTTGGGTATGAAAGTCTTAACCTCATTCCATAAATTACAATGCAGTATGTTCTCTGTGTTCTAAAATTACACCTTTTATGTGAGGTCAATATTTCTACAAGGTTTTATAGTGAAACAAGTCTTTGAAGCACAACTTTATTTTCAATTTTTTATTTTAAAAAACAAAGGCATTCACTAGTTAGCCTGATATTGGTAAATACTTAAGGACTGCAGATTGAGGCAGTAGATATTGTAGACATTTTAAAATTCTTGAAAAGTAATAGTTTGCACTGCACTTGGATCTATAATAATCACAAAAAGTAGCGATTATAGTAATGCTGGTGGAAAGGCAATCTTTTCAGCCTTAAACAAAAAAGAATCACTTTACTGTCATTATGGAGCTATTCACTTGAGTCATAGAGACTGAGGTGTTACAAAAAGGAATTATAAAAATTGTGTTACTAGTAGTCATAGTACAGTCTTGTCTGAAATCAGTTCTGAAAAAGAAGGTTAAGAAGTGATGAAAGAGTAGATTTATTTTAAAAGTAATAATTCATTGAAGCTCCTCTACATAGTAGGAAAGAATATATTTTGTTCTTATGAAAATGAAAGTTGTAGGTATTGTTACAGTTAGGGAAAAGTTGAGACAGTATAATTTTAGAGATCTGCCATTTTTCATATTTTTAAGCCCTGATTGCTTTTTGATATGTTATCTTGTCAACAGTGGCAAACAGTTTTAAATAAGTCTTGCAGTTTTAATGGGTTTGAATATGAAACTTAAAGATGCTGGTTTTGAGATGCACTAATACCAAAGATTATGAGATTATATTTAGCAAAATAACTTGGGAAACTGCAGAAGGCACAGAATGGGGTTCTTCCTTAGGGAAAACTCTTCCATCCTATTGTGACACTATTTTCATTCTTGTTATGAGCAGTCTAAAAGGAGAAGAGACTGATTTCACTTCTTTGCACACAACACTAGCCTGAAACCACAATGACTGGCTGCTATAGCAGAAACTCTTAAAAAATTAATCAAGCTCAATGATGAATTAGCAAAGGCATATACCATCTAACCTGTAGGCACACAAAACTCAGGACAAACAGGTGTTTTGACATTTCTAGCTGGGAATCCTGCCCTCCACAAACATATTTGATGCTCAGACATGGTCTCTTGGCTGCTTGCAATCGTCCCCATCTGTCAGGATGGCACTGTGCCCACACACAAGGTGGTATGTCAGCTTCGCTAGGGCATAGGTGCCAAGTAAATTCTGCTGTTTGCAGAGCTTTGCATGTGCTGGTTCTTCAGTAGGAAGCCTCTGCTCTGTCACAGCAAGGCTGCCTCTCAACATGACTTCCTACACTTGATTACACCTGTTGACACTTTGGTATCTAAGGAAGAATACTTAAATAGTACAAGCAAGAAACATTGGTATGCAGGAATGGATTTAGGAATCTGTATTGGACATGCACTGAAAATCCATTGCTACCTTTTTTTCTTCTTTCTTTTTTTTTTTTTTTTGTGATCCCACAAGAAAAGCCTGGTTTTCAATGTGAGGCAAAAATAAATTAGATTTTTGGAGACAGATCACCTCCTGGCTCATCTTTATAGTCCAGAAAGAAGTATATTGGCATAATTTATCTCATCATTATTAATACCTTCAATTAATTCTCCTTGTCCTTATTCTTCCCCTGCTCCTTACCCCAAAATGAAAGAGTCCTAGTTATCAGCATGAACTCAGTCAAAAAAGAAAATAAAACACAATGGAAAATGGTTGCTGAGGCAAGGAAAGAGAGGCCTGACTCTTCTGTCTTATTGATTTTGCAGTGGTGAAACTGTATTTACCACAGTGGAATAATCCTTGCTTTATCCCAGTGCATGAGCTATGAGGGCAGAGAAAAGCCAGGCACTTAAACTGGGTATTGTGCTTGGGCAACTCTGCGAGCAGCCGATGTATCTGAGAAAGCATAGGGATAGCTTCCTCGGCAATGAAGGACATAATCACCTAAAAGATGATAAAATTGTGAGGCTGCAGAGACATTACTGCACCTTCTTATAACAGTCCACATAGCTGGTCTAGGGAAGAAGGCTGCACTGCCTGAGGGGAACTGAGTTGTTCTGGGTTCTATTTACTATTGAAATTATTTTCTTTGATGAAAAGCTGAATGGACTGAATGAGCTGGACTGAACTGTCCTTTCAAAGGACAACTCTGGCTTTCAAAACCACTTCCTCTCATTTGCACATAACTGGTTATTCATAGCAGTCAGAAACAGAAGTCTTCATCATTCCTTTAATATCTTGTAGATTTTAAATTTCACAGGGATGTTTCCTGTAACAATGATGAGACTTTTAGCAACCTTACCAGCTGCTCAGAATTCCTACTTGTTTTTTCTTTTCATCTCTTGTTGCCACATAACTACTCTGGTTTATGTGTGACTCATCCCTCGGTGTTCCAATCTTTTAAATTTCTGCCTGTTGCATTGAAAAACATATATAACCTAGGTTTTCAGCTGTATTTACTCCTTTTTCTAATAAAAAATTTGATTTCTAAATACCTATTACATTTTGAACACCTCCAATGTCCTGATTAGTCTAAATGTCTTTAAAGAGGTCTTTTAAAAGCTAGAAGTAATCACAAATTGTTTGAAATCTTCCAGAAACACACCTTTCTGTTCTCA
This sequence comes from Pluvialis apricaria, assembly GCA_017639485.1. Classification (NCBI taxonomy): domain Eukaryota; kingdom Metazoa; phylum Chordata; class Aves; order Charadriiformes; family Charadriidae; genus Pluvialis; species Pluvialis apricaria. Next base: position 203,803,537 of record CM030007.1, read on the forward strand.
TCTATTTTTATTTTGTCTATCCATTGACTGTAGTGAGACATGTAAATTGAGTAACTCAGAAAGATTTAATCCAGCAGAATGATACATAAAATCACTTCCTATTGTATTTATTACCTCCCTTGACATTAATAGTAGCCCTTACTTTCCTTTTCTCAAATGTATCTTTTTAATAGGTATATCTTATTTTTCCCTCTATTTCTATAATTCCCATTATATTTATTCTTAGGCTTTATTTGTACTATAGTAGAAGTATTCCAAGCACTCATATTTTCCTAAATAATTTTCAGTCCTCTAGTTCACAGTAGTGTTTGCACATTTCTTTTTTCTTTTTTTTGTCCTACTTAGTTATTCTCCAACCCTCCAGCACTATATCATATTATTCTAACTACATAGTGTATCATTCTACCTCACCTGCCCTACCACTCTATCTCTTAGCGTCTTTGACAAATTATCACCATTATTTCCCTTCTAACTGTTCTTGTGCCATTCATCACCCATGACATTAAATAACTGCTCTTCTATCAAAATAATATACCTACATCATCTAACCAAGTGAATATTCAACCATTTTCTATTAGAGATGGCCTGAGAGTGACATATCTGTCCCACCTGGCTATTCACAGATAAATGGACGAACTGAGCTGTTACCAAAAAAAAAAGGTGGGATGAGGTTTGGGTTTCCAGTTAAAACATCCCTAAAATGATTTAATTTTCCTTTAAATGACAATCCATAGGTGCTTTAAAAGAGAAAGCTTCATCATGGAAAATGGATATAAAGTATTACAAGCATTTTAATTCAACACTTTTCCATGTGAAAGACTTAACTTTCACCTTTTTTTTTTGCGTGTATGTGCATACTGCAGGAGTTTAATATTAGAAATGCTTGACCTATTGTAATCACACCAGTTTACAAAACTGACCCATCTCTTTTAAGGCAAATCCGCTCCCTGTATTTAAAAGAGAACTAGCTGAAAAGGAGTATTTCACTAACACTCATGTTCATATTACATTGTAACTGCCATGGGAGAAAATGCCTCTGAATTTCCCTAAGCTAGAAATATTGACAGAAGCCATGTAGATAGTTTGAGCTGTAAAAATTATAATGTTTTATGCTTTTTATTATTTTATAATTTAAAAAATTTTTGATTGCATTCAGTACATGTAATATATATCACTCTTGATTAAAGAAACATGTTAATACAATCTGAAATTCTAATTTTATAAATCAAAACATCTGGCAATTGCATTGAAATGATGACATTAGACATTAAGAACTTTTAATAAGAGAATAAATTGGGCTGTGAGTACTCAAAGAAGAAACAGCTTTCTGTATTGAGGAAAAGTATCTTAGGCTAACACTTTTAGAAAAGATGTTGTACCAAGTGTAGAGACCAGGTGAATAAGAAAGTTTTGTGACACTCAGCACTGAGGGTCATGAAAATTAAATACTCTATTATGTTCCCCGTTAGTGATATGGCATTCAACGGGCTTGGATGAAGGAGGGAAGTGGTGGTGGAACAACCACAAGCCTCACTTGCCCCAGAGTAGCAGACCTAACCCTTAGCCATTAGTATAAATCAATGAATCTTGACTTCTGTTGGCTCAGGAGCACAGCTTCAACAGAAATTTCCCTTCTCCAGGCTAATGCACAGTGACAGAATTTGGACATTCTTGAGAATTCAACTCCATTCAGGCTGAGATGAGTGCACCTTTTCTGACTTTATTAAATGATGGAAAATCTTGCTCATTTCATGAGGTAAAGCTACCTCCAGAAGGAAATTTCAGATGTGGAACCCAAATTCCTATATCCTTTTCTGCATCCCTGATTATGGGTTTATGCCATGAGCATGGTCTTTTTATGGGTTTGTAAGGGAATGGTTGTCTGCCCAAAGTCATTTAAGGCAGAAAACTATTTATATTGGTTACATCATAGTTACAGTATTTGTCTTATTTAGGCTTTTCATTCCAGTGCAGGATGTCATAGAAATGGGTATTGTAACATTGACTTTCAGTTAGCTGAAGTTGTTTACTGACTGTATCTCTAACTTCCCACCTTTCTAAAATAAACATTTAACCTGTGCTGAGGCTTAATGACCATTGCCAAGAATGAAGAATACCTTTCCTTTTCTCTTTCCCGATCTCAGTCTAGCCAGTTTTTCAATTTTACTGTGTCTTAATGGAATTCATGCAATTCAAATGCAATCTTTAAACACTCCTTTTGTGTGTCATTGTCCATATGTCCTCTTGTAAACAGACATTCATTATTAATTACTTTATTCCCCTGAATTAATAAAGACCAAATCTCTCACCTGATCACAATATAAAAAGAATACATTTCACTATTCTTTTTTTTTTTTCCTTTGACGGTAAGGGAGAGGTCCTCTGGAAAATAAAATCTGAACAATGATTTTGCTTCTGTTAGGCATTATTATTGAAGGCAATCATGATACCACACTGGGTTTTCATGTTCCTCTGAACAGTTTTGCACCTGATCACATGGAGTTCTGCAGCTATTATCAAAGCCTGTGTCCTCTCCTTGGCCAATGTTAATAGAGACATGCCAGTCTCTGGAAGCAGTATGGGTTATCTATGATTACAGTAATTTTTCTCCTAACAGATGTAAATGGAATGGCATTACTCCAAAAAATAGAGCTGATTGCCTCTTGCTGTTTGCCATGATTTATCTCTAGAAGCAAAAGATGAGTTTTCTTTACCATCTTCATATGTGTGAAATGAGATTCCAATTAGTGGTGCACCACTGCGTGCACAGTGAGGAAGCTCTGTTTGCAGCTGCACATGCACTGTGTGTGAGAGAGAGCGGCAAAAAGCTGAGGTATAGTTTAAGGCCATAGCCAGGCCTTCTGGCAATTAATAGGTCACCTGTGCCTACCTAACCAACTAACTCTGCTACAGTTAACAGTACAGTTAACTTTAGCTACAAAGGAATACCATGTCTGCTCCGTCATTCGGAATCTGTGAACATTTAAAAAAAAGAAAAAATTTTCTTCTAATATTGGAAGAATTCTGAAAGATACCTCAAGTATTAGGCACTAGATTTTGAGGAGAGAAGGTTTGCAGTCGTATATTCCATGGGTCTTTTGTTTGTAAGGGAGGTATCCCTTTTAACTCTGTGTTGTGTCTCAACTAAGAAACTAGATTTGGGGAAAAAAACCCAAACCAAAACAAACCAACCCAACCCATGCTTTCCTCATTCTTTTCGTTTTCCAACATGCAAAACCCACCCTTTTCAAAGCATCTGGCACATCTACACAGACAGATGCAGATAGACCCAAATGCATTCTGCCCACCCTGCAAGCTGTCTGGCCTGACTCCAGCTCCCATCCAAAAGCCATGTGGCTGTGATGGAGCATCACTGAGCCTGGACTAATAAACCTGACCTCTCAGGGGCTAAACACAACACCGTGCAGCTAATGCAGCTCTGCAGCTTCTGGCCAGGATGAGGCTGGCTGCTGGCTTGCTCAGACCACGAACAGAATAGATTCAGGTCTGTCTGTATTTGTGCTTAGAGATTTCTTTCATGTTTCTCTGTTAGGTTCCTTTTTTACCAATACCCCATCCAAATAAAAAAAAATCTATTCTTTAACCCTTGGCACACCTTCATTCACAAAATCTGGTGATTATTTGTACCCTTACACTGTTGTTTACAGTCCTAGCGAGAAAACATCTGAAGTTGATTCTTATTCCAGTTGCATCTTCAAATCATTACTGCACAAATAACATACATGATGACAAATTTGCCTAACTGTACAAATAAAACAGCATGAAAAGTTGGAATGAGGAGGGAGAAAATAAGCCATTTTGTTATTTATTTCTAACCTTTGTAAGCTTTTAATTTTTGGATCCCAATCTGTTAGTCTTGCACATCTTCCAAAAATTCCCCTGTGATCCCTATTTCTATACTGTGGGGCTAGAAAAACAGCAGAATAATGGAGGAGGCAGGGAATTAAGCAGAGATTTTAGTGACTGATGAATTTTCTCTGTAGATCAATAACTCTGAAAGCCCATAGCTGGGACAGGGTGTGAGAAGTTCTTAGAGTTATTATTCTGCTTTTGTTTTGGACAGGTGAGCTTTCATAGATGCTACTATTCATGATAAATATATGTTGAGGCTCTCAAAGTAGATATGGGTTCATTTCCAGACAGGATCTTTTGAAGTTATATTCCCTGCATATTTTAATGTCTTCACCAATCTGCGGAATCACAGCAGCAATGTCAGTAAATTTTGCTGTTCATTCCAAGCGTGACAAATTTTTCTAATGGATTTAAGAGCTCTCTGTGCTCTTAAGACACAGCCCTTATCTGAAGGCATGACTTCCAAAATAATTCTTTCTTATATGAATGGTGCTTAAAATACTATCTTAAGTCAGGATGTAAAATTAACCAAAGTTTATTTCTACAGTATTTCAGGATTTATTTTCTCTTTCATCTATTACCTACTTCTGGAATGCTATGGAAAAAAATAAAGTTAGATCTTGCTTGTTAATTTTCTTCCTGAACAGAATAAATATAAAGATTTAATGTCAAAGAAGAAAAAAAAGAAAAGGGGATTGAGACAGTCCTATTTGGAGGTAGGAATCTTTACATATCTAGTAAGTAATCAAACGTGATGTGGCTTGCTGCTTTGTGGTGTTTGTGTAACTGTGAGCAGTGAAGTTAAATATGCCAAATATGTAAAAGGCTTTCACTAGTACTGAGGCCCTCTGCCAAATCTCTTCAAGCTGACAGAACTGGAGAGATCTTTCATGTATTGCTGAAAAGTCATAGAATTGGAACCAAATTCTTCTGTCTTCCCAGCATGTGCCTGGCAAAGGTCAGCAGACTGTCTGAGTACCAGGTCAGTGTTGGTATACTTCAGACAGACTGAAAGCTGCTCTAACATCATCCTGCATGCTGAGACACAGTTGGACTGTGGAAGTATACTGGACTTTCTGTCCTTCCACTGTACAATTATTTAAGGTGAGCAGGTTTTACAGCAGCCCCACTTCCTTAGTAGCCATTTGATTTTGGTCTCTAAAAGAACACATGCAGCAAAGACAGAAAGCTTTGGTTTGATACAAAATTCTTTGTAAGCGCTTCTCCAAGCCTTGTAAGCTACTTTATTTATTTAGTGTAGAAAATACAATTTTAGCTCTTACATTTTTCTACTCAGTGCTGTGGAAATCCAGTAATTTCTCAACACCGTCTTTCACAGAAATCTCTTCACTTTCTTTGAGTCCCTTGCTCACAATCCCATATCTGTAACTGAGTCGTTATGTTTTTCCACACCTGAAGGGCACCTGTAGACAACACTGTCATTCTGTATGACTTTTATTATAGAGTTAGAGAAACAAGAAAACAAGAAATAAATCAAGCAAAGACTCCCTGAAGGAAAGAGTGTATGTTTCTTCGCTCGTATACTACAGCAGACCTGTGAATACAGCTGATTGATAGAAATACAGTACATGGAAAACAAATTCATTTATATTTACCTAAAGCTGTTTTCTTCACAGATATTTGAATTGTCTAAGTAATACGAGACATGCTGTACGATTGGCAGAACTTGTAATTTGCTTCAATTAATACAACCACATGCCTAGCAGTAATGACAGAGAAACAGAAGGAAATCTTTGACCTCCAGTGTATCTTATTATATAGTTTTAAAGAGCAGTTCTACACATGAAGACATTTAATGAACTCACCTTAGATTGTAACATACTATCATTTGGTTAGACATGAATACCTTAATGAAAATTTAGAAGTCTAAACATGGAAGCTAAGTGTTTGGGTTCTGATACATAATCACTGCAAGACCCAAAAAGTTTTCACAGATTGATAAAAAGGCTGAAGAAACACAGTGGAAGCTTAGAGACTAATGAAGTTGTGGGTTTCCCTTAAGCCAAAAAAGATCTTTTAAATTGTTTTTTTTTAGGTTTTAATCTCTATAAGAACAAAGCATCCTCAGGCCCGCAGGTTTACATTTCTACAACCTCATTATTGCAACGAGTTCTTTAATGCTAAATGAAAGGTACATCTCAAACAATGACATTTTTTCAAGATCTATTTAGAGCAAATAAGTTCAAAGATTTTGCAATGCATGGAGAAAGGTAAACATTTAGGAAGAGCTGTGTATTCAACAGGAATACGTGTTGGTGTCATGGTTTAAGCTGAATTGACCACTGGGGATGTGAGACACCCCAGATGGGACCAACAGATGCTCCCCCCCCACCTCTCTTCGAAGAGAGAGGCAGAGGAGGGAAAAAGACACTTGTGAGTTTAGAAGGAACTAAACTACTTCAATAGAATATTAATAATAATATAAAAAGAAAATAATGAAATACATACAAAACTGTATCAAGCTCCCAGGATGACAATCACATCACCGGCTGGCACTGGGGAAGTCGCAGAGTAGACTCAGTGGTGGACGGGAACCGGATTCCGGATCTGGATTCAGGGTCGAGATCAAAGGCAGACGAACACACAGAGTCCTCCTCAGACACCGGCCATTGAAGAAAGAGAGCTGACCCTTTGATCCATCAGCTTTTATCCTGAGCATGAGGCAGATGGGATGGAATACCCTGTTGGTCAGTTTTGGGTGTCACCTGTCCTGTCCGCTCCTCCCTGCAGGTGTGAACCCTCTATGCTTTTCTGCTTCCGACCCTCCAACTGGGCAAATAACCAAGTCAGCTGCCCTTGGGTGTTATAGCAATAAGTATAAGCAGGAACCTCTCTGCACACCATTCTTTGGCATCAACTATAAACATAGGTATTACTACTCTGAGAACGGACAGTGTCTGCACAATGTGCTGTTAATTTCAGTAGTTAGAAGAGGCCCAGCTAAGAAGCAAAGTTACTGAACAAAAATTGGTCCTGTTTTACCTCAAACCAGGACAGTTGGGCTTTGGCCATTGTGGTTTATAGACAAAGCTGTTTGATATGTAGGAAGAAACTTAAATATTAAAGTATACAACTAAATAAAATTCTTACTATTTGCCACACAGAAGATGAAAAAAAACCAGAAGTGCTAACCATGGACACATATATCAGAATGGGCTAAATGAAATTCTAAAAGCTTTCATTAGTATCTCTAAGGCTTTTTTAAACTGAAACATATAAAACAGGGGAGTAAGACAAACTATAAGAATATGTGCAAAGGATACCTTGGATAGAAAACAATTTCAATGACCTTCTGAACATATTTGCCTTTTGTCAACAGTAATATTAGAGCTTTGGTGGTTAAATCTAATGAAAAGAAGAAATATTTTTTTAAAAAAAGTATTCAGGGAACAGGTATAAAACAAGGATTCAAGATTTTTAAAAAAATGTTCAGCCAGTTAAAAAAGTAATCCTTTAAATTACATGGAGGATTATAAAGCTTTACTGTATTTTTTTATACCCTAGACAGAGAGGCCCAGAAACAACAATTCAGAGCCCATCAAGGTCAATGAAAGACCCTGATGAGATGCCAAGAGTTCACTGAAGAGCTTGAAGGAATGAACCCAAGTTTCACTTTCAGTTGTCATAAAACTCATAAAGAATATTGACTTTTTGGAGTTGGAGGCCATCATGGATGTGGTTGACAGATTAGTAGTGAGGACTCTTGAGGAAAAGAGTCAGTCGATTCCATGTAGAGACAAAGAAGATGCTGCCACAGACATAAGAAATATAGTCTTGATGAAACACAGTAGTTTTCTTCTGTCAGAAATCCCTACCAATGTTTAGAGTGGGATGTGCTCAGCAATCTCTCCTCTAGATACTGAATACTGCTCATGACTTAGATTGGTGTTGTATAGTGATGTAACCTGGACTGTAAAATGCAAAAAGAATAAAAGCCTGGGTAGCACAAAAAATGAGAACTAGAAAAAGAGCAGAGAAATGCTATGAGGAGGATCTAAACAAAGACAGGAAAACTGCTCAGCTGCAGTCAAGGAGGAGTGCTCGAGGAATCCTTCTGACCGGCAACAATAATGATTTGTGATGGAGAAGCAGCTGGAAGCCAGGCACACTATCTTAGGGCACCTAAAATAAATCTAGACACTGATATGGAGACATCCAAATCACTGTTCCTTAGATCTTATCTGAAAATTCCAGAGAATATCAGACATCATTCTCTATTTTAACTAAGATGTGAGACTAAATAAAATATTTTGGCAGACTCTGAGTAAACTGAAGAGATCTGAATAAATATTAGGACTAGTCTTAATCTCCATTATAATAATTAAAAGTGTGTTAAATTATATGGCATTATGTGAAGTTACATAAAAGAAATTTCTCAACAAAAGAGAGCCTTTTAAATGCTGTTACCACTAAGTGTGATTAAAGTGTGATTTCTTCCATCAGGACAGATGAAGAACAGCAAATTGCCCACAGTACTTGCAAATTGAACAGAGAAACCTGCTTATTGACCACCTAAATTGTTTTAGAGCAGATTGATACATCTCAGTTATTTATGTGAATAAATATCAAGAGAACAAGCCTCTCATTTACTAGAACTCCCAAGTGGTTACTTCCTGGAATACAGAAAATAATCATAATATCAGTTCTCTACCCAACAGCACATAGATTAGATACAAGCATCTCTTTGGAGAACATAGCCAATAGCGTGCAGCTTGTAAAGTGTAGCATAAAAGCAATTTCTAAAGCTAAGGTCAAACTCTTCCACAAGAGGCTGACTGAACATGAAAAACAAGCAACACTTTCAGGAGGCATGTTAGGTAAAATTACAAATTTACTTTTAAGAACTAAGGAAGCATTTTGAGTAATAATTTTCTGAAATCATGGGAAAGAAACAGCAACCTTGGTCTTCTTTCAAAAGAAGAAAAAGAATAAGCTTGCCATGTTTCTGATTAGCACATTGGAAAACTAATCCTGCTTGTGTCATGACATAATGCTAGGCATTCATAGCACATAGAAACTCATTTTACCATCTGCTATGAAGCTTATCAAGTTCAGAATGGTATTGCATTATTAGTCAATCTGTTAAAGGAATCACCATCGTGCAGCAAAGAGAAAAATGTTTCGTTTTTTAAAGCTATATTCTGTCATTTAAACCAGAGCAACAGTTGGGTTTTGTCTGAAATTGCAACTTCAAAGAATCACAAAATGGTCAGGGTTGGAAGGGACCTCTGGAGATCATCTAGTCCAACCCCCCCTGCCACAGCAGGGTCACCTACATCAGGTTGCACAGGACAGCGTCCAGGCGGGTTTTGAATGTCTCCAGTGTGGGAGACTCCACAACCTCTCTGGGCAGCCTGTTCCAGTGCTCTGCCACCCTCAAAGGAAAGATGTTCCTCCTCATGTTAAGATGGAACTTCCTATGCTCAAGTTTGTGCCCGTTACCTCTTGTCCTATCACTGGGCACCACTGAAAATAGACTCTTCTCATCTACCTGGCACCCTCCCCTTAAGTATTTATAAGTATTGATAAGATGCCCCCTGAGTCTTCTTTTCTCTAGACTAAAAAGATCTAAGTGCCTAAGCCTTTCCTTATAAGAAAGATGCTCCAGTCCCCTAACCATCTTAGTAGCCCTTTGCTGGACTCTCTCCCTGTCCTTCTTGAACTGGGGAGCCCAGAACTGGATACAGTACTCCAGATGCAGTCTCACCAGGGCAGAGTAGAGGGGGAGAATGACCTCCCTCGACCTGCTGGCCACACTCTTCTTGATGCACCCCAGGATGCCATTGGCCTTCTTGGCCACCAGGGCACATTGCTGGCTCATAGTCATCCTGTTATCCACCAGGACTCCCGGGTCACTTTCCTCACAGCTACTCTCCAGCAAGTCAGCACCTAACCTGTTCCGATGCATGGGGTTATTCCTCCCTAGATGCAGTACTCTACACTTGCCCTTATTGAACTTCATAAGGTCTCTCTCCACCCAATTCTCTAATGTGTCCAGGTCACACTGAATGAAGGCACAGCTTTCCAGCATGTCAGCCACCCCTCCGAGTTTTGTGTCATCAGCAAACTTGCTGAGTGTGTACTCTTCCTCCGGAGGGCCCCACACTGGAGCAGGTGAATGTGCTCAAAGCAGGCTGTGACCCCGTGGAAAGCCTGTGCTGGAGTAGGCTCCTGGCAGGACCTGTGGACCTGTGGAGAGAGGAGCCCACACTGGAGCAGGTTTGCTGGCAGGACTTGTGACCCCTTGGAAAGGAGCCACAGTCTGTTCCTGAAGGCCTGCACCCCATGGAATAGCTCATGTTGGAGGAGTTTTTCCAGAACTGTCTCCCATGGAAGGGACCCCATGCTGGAGCAGCGGAAGAGTATGAGGAATCCTCCCCCTGAGGAAGAAGGAGTTGCAGAAACAATGTGTGATGAACTGACTGCAACCCCCATTCCCCATCCCCCTGTGCCACTGAAGGAGAGGAGGCAGAGAAAGTCAGGAGTGAAATTGATCCTGGGAAGAACGGAGGGGTTGGGGGAAGGTGTTTTAAGATTTGGTTTTATTTTCTCATTACACTGATTTTGTTGGTAATAAATTAAACTAATTTTCCCCAAGTCAAATCTGTTTTGCCTGTGATGGTAATTAGTGAATTACCTCTCCCTGTCCTTATCTTGACCCATGAGCCTTTTGTTATATTTTCTCTCCCCTGTCCAGCAGAGGAGGAGGAGTGATCCAGCCAGGGTCAACCCACCACACAGTTATTAGGAATTCTAGTGTGTGCATTGGTTGTATTATCACAATCAGTCAAACAGTGGCCCGGTAGGCCTATACGAGGACTTTTCCTAAGGAGTGGGTAATTCACAATATTCAACTATTGAAACTCTGGCTGTTTTTTCTGCTGACCCTGAGAAAGGTATTCCAACAGGTACAAATTATTGGATGGATAGATTTTTGTGAAGCAGTCATTTTAGGTACATGACAATATATACAGACACAAAAACTCTTCAGATAGAAATGGTCTTTGGTCTTAGTATCAAAAGAATTGCATTCTCCCCACTCCCCCCAAGTGTTAGAGAAACAATTTTATAAATTTTTTTTAGAAATGGTTCAGTTAAAAATGTTTGCTATTGTACCTTTGCAGCAGATAGAATCTTTTAGTTCATCATGTTCCTCCCTGGCCTTCCCTGGGGTTGTGAACAATCTTTTTGACAGAAGGTGATCAGGGATGGGATTCATCTGACATACCTTCAGTCATCCAAAAATAGGGCAACTAGTCTAAGCTAGCTGCCTAAGGTCCCTTTGTAAGACGGGAATAGAGAGCAACAGGGGCACAGTGTGCCTTGTCCCATCTCTCAGATACTATTTTGGAATGGTGTAAACCATCCACCAGCAATGCACAATTTCTTCAAGCGCACAGTTGAAGGAGCATAGATTATTGGTTTAGACAGCTCAAGTTAGGTATCAAGTCTTCAACAAAATGTATCAAATGGTGTAGAGGAGACAGCTCTAACTTGCTTTGTAGTCCTCACCTAAACCCTCATAACCACTAGCTATTTAGTTGAATAGCTGAAGAACTCAGTATATTTCAGTGACTATGGCAAATATTTGGTGCGTGTTCCTCCAGTGACTTCAGAAGAAATTACCACAGACACTGTGTTATCATAGATTATCATAGATATCATAGCTGCTGTGTTCTATTTCCTGACCATCCCCAAATTTGTTTTAGAAAACTGAAATGAGCTTCATAGGAAAAAGGTGCTTTGAAGACATATATGACTGTCAGGTCAGGCAATCATATTTTGTCAAACACCATATGTTAAGCTATAGCAAGCTGTAACAAAACAACTTGATGGGATGACTCACACAACTGGAATGCTGCAATGGATGGGTATAAACTCTTTAGACAGGATGGGCAAGGAAGGAGAGGCGGTGAGGTGGCCCTGTATATTAGGGAATGTTTTGATTGTCTAGAGCTTAATGATGGTGACAACAGGGTTGAGTGTTTAAGGGTAAGAATCAGGGGGAAGGCCAACAAGGCAGGTATCATAGTGGGAGTCTGTTATAGACCACCCAGCCAGGATGAAGAGGCAGATGAAATATTCTATAAGCAGCTGGGAGAAATCTCACAATCACTAGCCCTTGTTCTTGTGGGGGACTTCAACTTACCAGATGTCTGCAGGAAATAACATACAGTAGAGGGGAAATAGTCTAGGAGATTCCTGGAGTATGTGGAAGACAACTTCCTGACACAGCTGGTGAGGAAGCCAACTAGCAAAGGTACCCCAGTGGCCCTGTTGTTTGTGAACAGAGAATGACTTGTGAGTGAGGTGACAGTTGGATGCTGTTTTGGGCATAACGACCACAAAATGATAGAGGTTTTGATTCTTGGAGAAGTAAGGAGGGGGGTCAGCAGAACTGCTACCTTGGACTTCCAGAGGGTGGACTTTGGCCTGTTTAAGAGACTGGTTGACAGATTCCCTTGGCAGGCAGTCCTGAAGGGCAAAGCAGTCCAGGAAGGCTGGATATTCTTCAAGAAGGAAATCTTAAAGGCCCAGGAGCAGGCCATCCCTGTGTGCTGAAAGACAAGCCAGCGGAGAAGATCATCCCAGCTGAACAGAGAACTTTGCCTGAAACTCAGGGGAAAAAAGAAAGTTTATGAACTTTGGAAGAAGGGGCAGGCCAATCATGAGGACTACAAGGAGGGTAGGAGGTTATGCAGGGAGAAAATTAGGAGGGCCAAAGCGCAACTAGAATTTAATCTGGCTACTGCCGTACAAGACAATAAAAAATGTTTCTATAAATACATTAACAACAAAAGGAGGGATAAGGAGAATCTCCATCCTCTACTGGATGGAGGGGAAAAAATAAAGACAAAGGATGAGGAAAAGACAAAGGTACTTAATGCTTTCTTTGCCTCAGTCTTTAATAGTAAGACCTGTCAGGCTGGTCAGCAACCATTTCAGGCTGATCAGCAGCCATTTGCCAGTTTTTCTCTGGGTAGCCATCCCTCTGAGCTGGAAGACAGTGATGGGGAGCAGAATGAAGCCTCCATAACCCAAGGGGAAATGTTTAGCAACTTGCTACAGCACTTAGACACACACACAAGTCTATGGGGCAGGATGCGATCCACCCAAGGGGACTGAGGGAGCTGGCAGAAGTGCTTACCAAGTCACTTTCTATCATTTATCAACAGTCATGGTTAACCGGGGAGGTACCAGTTGATTGGAAATTAGCAAATGTGCCGGGAAAGGTTATGGAGCAGATCGTCTTGAGTGCCATTGCACGGCACGTACAGGACAACCAGGTGATCAGGAACAGTCAGCATGGGTTTATGAAAAGCAGGTCCTGCTTGACTAACCTGGACTCCTATGACAATGTGACCTGCTTAGTGGATGAGGGAAAGGTTGTGGATGCTGTTTACCTGGACTTTAGTAAAGACTTTGACACCATTTCGCACAACATTCTCCTCGAGAAACTCGTTAATTATAGCTTGGACAGACATATTCTTCTCTGGGTAAAAATTGGCTGGAAAGCTAGGCCCAAAGAATGGTGGTGAATGGAGTTAAATCCAGTTGGCAGCTGGTCACGAGTGGTGTTCCCCAGGGTTCAGTATTGGGTTCAGTTCTGTTTAATATCTTTATCAATGATCTGGATGAGGGGATCAAGTGCACCCTCAGTAAGTTTGCAGATGACACCAAGCTGGGCAGGAGTGTTGATCTGCTTGAGGGTAGGAAGGCTCTACAGAGGGATCTGGACAGGCTGGATTGATGGGCCAAGGCCAATTGTGTGAGTTTCAACAAGGCCAAGTGCCGGGTCCTGCACTTGGGTCACGACAACCCCATGCAGCGCTACAGGCTTGGGGAAGAGTGGCTGGAAAGATGCCTGGTGGAAAAGGACCTGGGGGTATTGGTCGACAGCCAGCTGAATATGAGCCAGCAGTGTGCCCACGTGGCCAAGAAGGCCAACAGTGTCCTGGCTTGTATCAAAAATAGTGTGGCCAGCAGGACTCAGGAAGTGATCGTCCCCCTGTACTCAGCACTGGTGAGGCTGCACTCCAAATACTGTGTTGAGTTTTGGGCTCCTCACTACAGGAAGACATAGAGGTGCTGGAGCGTGTCCAGAGAAAGGCAACGAAGCTGGTGAGGGGTCTACAGTACAAATCTTATGAGGAATGGATGAGGGAACTGGGGTTGTTTATCCTGGAGCAAAGGAAGCTAAGGGGAGACCTTATTGCTCTTTACAGCCACCTGGAAGGAGGTTGTAGAGAGGTGCGGGTTGGTCTCTTCTACCAAATAACAGGTGATAGGACAAGAGGAAATGGCATCAAGTTGTGCCAGGGGAGGTTTAGATTGGATGTTAGGAAAAGTTTCTTTACTGAAAGGGTTATCAAGCATTGGAACAGGCTGCCCAGGGAAGTGGTTAAGTCAGCATCCCTGGAGATATTTAGATGTGTAGATGTGGTGCTTAGGGACATGGTTTAGGGGTGGACTTGGCAGTGCTAGGTTAACAGTTGGACTTGATGATCTTGAAGGTCTTTTCCAACCTAAGGAATTCTGTGATTCTAAAAGATAAAATTCAAAAACAGGAAAGGAAGTTGAAAAAAACCCTATTTACTTTTACGTCTCTAATTCCAACCCTGACATTAGCTTTTACTTGGGAGCATATGGACAGTATTTATTACGAGAAGCCACTATTTCAGATGTCAGAGTAAGGTGTAGGGTTACTTCTGTAACACCCTTTTGTCAATGTAACTATTTTCAACAAGGCTTATTCAGTAGAGTAGAGGAGAAATGACCACCTCTATTACTGAATGTCAACAAAACGGTATAGATGGGAACAATTGTCTCATCATCTAATACTGGCTCAAACTGCCCTTGACATTTCTATTTTGACTTTTTGAGCACATAAGATGTACATTACTGCAAGTTAACTCTTTTGGTTGCCAATACTTTATGGGTTTAGCATATCATAGGTTACTAAGATACACCTTGGGAAGCAGAACGTGCAGTAATTACACCTGCTGACAACGACATTGTGTCCTTCCCTGCAAAGCTGCAATAGTTGGGGAGGCAAAGAAGAATTGCAGATATCTTTATGTTCAAGTGTTTAAGAACATTGCTTTGACAAAGCCATTATTATTATTTTGAAGAATAAGTCCACAATTAATAGATGAAAGTCAGGACAAGTTCACAAGAAACACTTTATTCAACAGTACAGTAGTGTTTCTGCTTGGTGTTCTTGCCAGAATTAAATTTTATGATGTTAACTGAAAACTGTAATAGATATTAAGACACGTCATCAGAGTTCTTTATGTTAAAATATTACCAATATTTTCTTACATTTCTGTTAGAAAACATTTTTGTCATATTTAGCACAGTGCAGTTATATCTCAATTTTTTTACTTAAAAAGTACAAATATATGTACTGCTTTGAAATGGCAATGAATTAATATGTGTATTTACTCTCATTCCTTAAGTTTTCAGCTGCAGCAATGTTACAGATCATAAGTTCTTTCTGCCACTAATACCTAATCACCCAGGTAATAATTTATACCACAATATTGAGGTGAACACACCTTATCCAATACATCACTGCTGCAGACCTGTCACATATTTCATACACTTGTTGAAGGTTCAGGTCCCTGCCCTGTGTTTTCAAGCTCACTGAGGCATTAGGATACTCTTTTCTCCTTTTTTTGTCCTCTAGAAGTCTTGACTACAACAGACACAGAGCAAGCTACCTTTCTTGAGAATTTTCTGTAATAGCTCACTTTGAGCTATAGAAGACAAACACAAGTGACTGAGATAAAAGTACTCTTTTGTGGATGTTCAATAAAAATTTTCCTTGATTTCTGTATAGTAAATTGTTTGCTACTTTTATTAACAATTATTTGACTTAAATTTTGCTCCTTTGCATGTGGGAGTGAGGGCTTCTGTCTATATGCAAAAAGAACTGTGTGCATGCACATGCACCTACCAACACTGTGGTAGAATCATAGAATCATAGAATAAGTGAGGTTGGAAGGGACCATTAAGATCATCAAGTCCAACCGTTAACCTACCCTGATTTAAAAACACCCACTTCTAAATCATGTCCCTAAGCACCTCATCTACCCTTTTCTTAAACACCTCCAGGGATGGTGAATCCACCACCTCTCTGGGCAGCCCATTCCAATGTTTAATAACCCTTTGAGTGAAAAAATGCTTCCTAATATCCAATCTAAACCTGCCCTGACATAACTTGAACCCGTTTCCTCTTGTCCTATCACTTGCCACGTGGGAGAAGAGGTCAGCCCCCATCTCTCTAAAACCTCCCTTCAGGTAGTTGTAGAGGGTGATAAGGTCACCCCTCAGCCTCTTCTTCTCCAGGCTAAACAACCCCAGCTCCCTCAGTCGTTCCTCATAAGGCTTGTCCTCCAGACCCCTCACCAGCCTGGTAGCCCTTCTCTGGACACGCTCCAGCATCTCAATGTCCTTCTTGTAGTGAGGGGCCCAAAACTGAACACAGTACTCGAGGTGAGGCCTCACCAGTGCCGAGTACAGGGGGATGATTACTTCCCTACTCCGGCTCACTACACTATTCCTGATGCAGGCCAGGATGTTGTTGGCCCTCTTGGCTGCCTGGGCACACTGCTGGCTCATACTCAGCCGGCTGTCCACCAACACCCCCAGATCCTTCTCTGCCAGGCAGCTTTCGAGCCACTCCGCCCCCAGTCTGTAGCACTGCATGGGGTTGTTGTGACCCAAGTGCAGGACCCGACACTTGGCCTTGTTGAACCTCATACCATTGGCCTCAGCCCATCTGTCCAGCCTGTCCAGATCTCTCTGCAGAGCCAATCTACCCTCAAGCAGATCAACACGCCCCCCCAGTTTAGTGTCGTCTGCGAACTTATTGAGGGTGCACTCAATCCCCTCATCCAGATCATTAATAAAGATATTAAAGAGAACCGGTCCCAGCACCGATCCCTGGGGGACACCACTTGTCACTGGACACCAACTGGATTTAACTCCATTTATCACCACTCTCTGGGTACGGCCATCCAACCAGTTTTTAACCCAGCGAAGGGTACACCTGTCCAGGCCACGAGCAGCCAGTTTCTCCAGTAGAATGCTATGGGAAACGGTGTCAAAAGCCTTGCAAAAGTCCAAGTAGACAACATCCACGGCTTTTCCTTCATCCACTAAGCGGGTCACCTCATCATAGAAAGAGATCAGGTTTGACAGGCATGACCTGCCTTTCACAAACCCATGCTGACTGGGCCTGATCACCCTGTTCTCCTGCATGTGCCGTGTGATGGCACTGAGGATGATCTGTTCCATGACCTTCCCAGGCACCGATGTCAGACTGACTGGCCTGTAGTTCCCCGGATCCTCCTTCCGGCCCTTCTTATGGATGGGTGTCACATTTGCCAACCTCCAGTCAGCTGAGACCTCCCCAGTTATCCAGGACTGTTCATAAATGATGCAGAGTGGCCTGGTGAGCACTTCCGCCAGCTCCTTCAGTACCCTTGGATGGATCCCATCCGGCCCCATAGATTTGTGCACCTCCAGGTGCTGAAGCAGGTCCCTCACCATTTCCCTTTGGATTACAGGGGCTTCATTCTGCTCCCCATCCCTGTATTCTAGCTCAGGGGTTAGGGAACTCAAGGAACAACTGGTCCTACTGCTGAAGACTGAGGCAAAGACGGCATTAAGTACCTCAGCCTTATCCTCGTCCTTGGTCAATACGTTACTAGCCTGGTCTACTAGAGGACAGAGATTATCCTTAGTCCTCTTTTTATTGCCAATATATTTATAGAAACTTTTTTTGTTGTCCTTGACAACAGAAGCCAGGTTTAGTTCTAGCTGGGCTTTGGCCTTCCTAATTTTTTCCCTACATAGCCTCACTACCTCTTTGTAGTCCTCCTGAGTGGCCTGCCCTTCTTTCCAAAGGCCATATATCCTCTTTTTTTCCCTAAGCTGCAACACTAGCTCCCTGCTTAGCCAGGCCGGTCTTTTTCCCCGACGGCTTGTCTTCCGGCACATGGGGACAGCCTGCTCCTGCGCCTTTAGGACTTCCTTCTTGAAAAACATCCAGGCTTCCTGGGCTCCTTTGCCCTGGAGGACTGCCTCCCAGGGGACTTTTTCAACCAGGCTCCTGAAGAGCCCAAAGTCCGCCCTCCGGAAGTCCAAGGTGGCAGTTCTGCTGACCCCCTTCCTTGCTTCTCCCAGAATTGAGAACTCTATCATTTCGTGGTCACTGTTGCCAAGACGGCCTCTGACCATCACATCCCCCACAAGACCTTCCCTGTTGACAAACAACAGATCCAGCAGGGCACTTTCCCTAGTTGGCTCTTTCACTAACTGTGTTAAGAAGTTATCCCCAGTACCTTCCAGGAACTTTCTAGACTGTTCCCTCCCTGCTGTATTGTATTCCCAGCAGATGTCCGGCAAATTGAAGTCACCCACGAGGACTAGAGCTCGCGACCTTGAGACTTCTCCCAGCCGTTTATAGAATATTTCATCTGCCTCCTCATCCTGGTTGGGCGGTCTATAACAGACTCCTACTACAATATCTGCCTTGTTAGCCCTCCCCCTGATCTTTACCCATAAACACTCAATCCCATTATCACCATCTTCTAATTCAAAGCATTCATAACACTCCCTGATATATAGGGCCACACCCCCTCCTCTTCTTGCTCGCCTATCCTTCCTGAAGAGTCTATAGCCATCCATGGCAACATTATAGTCATGAGAGTCATCCCACCATGTTTCTGTGATGGCAACTACATCATAATTACCCTGGTGCACGATGGCTTCCAGCTCCTCTTGTTTGTTGCCCATGCTACGTGCATTAGTGTATAAGCACTTCAGGTGGGCTATAGGTCCTTTCTCCTTTTTACTGGAGGGAGCTAAAGTTCTGCTATCCCCAGACATCTTCCTAAGGAGCCCGGTTACACCCCCTGTCTTTTCCAAGTCTAGTGCCAGCCCACCAATTTCAGGATTTTTGCTAGCAACCTTGGATCTATCCCCATCCCCCTTCGAACCTAGTTTAAAGCTCTGTCAATGAGCCCCGCCAACTGCTGCCCTAAAACCCTTTTCCCCCTCTGAGACAGGCTTTTGCTGTCTGTTGCCAGCAGGCCTGGTGTCCTGAAAAGCAGCCCATGGTCAAAGAACCCAAAATCTTGCCGACGACACCAGTCTCTGAGCCAGGCATTGATTAGCTGGCATTTCCTGTTAATCTTTGCATCCATCTTTGCAATTGTTGGGATAGAAGCAAACACTATTTGTGCTCCTGATCCCCTGACCAGCCGTCCCAGGGCCCTGAAGTCTCTCTTTATCGCCCTCAGACTCCTTACTGGAATTTCATCATTACCCAACTGAAAAACCAATAAAGGGTAGTAGTCGGTAGGCCTAACTAGGGTAGGGAGTTTCCTCTGGACATCCTTAACCTTGGCTGCAGGGAGACAGCAGACCTCCCTACAGATTGGGTCCGGTCTACATATGGGACCTTCCACTCCCTTCAGAATCGAGTCCCCTACTACAAGGACCCGTCTTTTTTTCCTAAATGATGATGTTGTTATACGAGGTGTAACCTGTCTTGGCTTCAGTGGCAATTCAGAGTTTGGCAAGGCACTGTTATTGTCATCCTCCACTTCCCTTTCCAGAACATCATATCTGTTCTGTAACAGCACCTGGGATAGTGTGGGGGTTTCCTGGGAGGCACGCCTGCCACGTCAGGTGGGGACTTGTTGCCACTGGCCCCTGTCTTCTGAATCTTCACGTTCAGATTCAACGCTAGAGGGTGTTGGACTCATTGTATGTGGAGCTCGATCTTTCTGGGGGGCTTCTCTCAGGGAAGACAGAGCATGACTCCAGCTATCTATCTCCTGTTCACTTTCCCTTATACTTCTTAAGCAGCTTACCTCCTCGCGGAGCTCCATCACTAGCTGAAGGAGTTCCTCTACTTGGGCACACCGCCCACAGGCCTGCTCACCGTTACTATTCAACACCGGCGCAAAAGCAGGGCACTCCCTGCAGCCCGACACCTGGGTGGCAGCATGTTGCCATGCTAGCTCTGTCTGGGTGGCCACTTCGGAGCTGCTCGGTGCAGAGCTCAGGGAGGCCATGGTCTTCTGCCGAGTTCTTACCATGATGTTCTGGCCGGGTCAAGAGTTTTTTAGTAAGTTACCTTTTGAAGAGCTGCTCCCTGTTCACCCCCTCTCACTGCAGTGACGCCCTGGGTGACGCCCTCCAGTTGCCCTCGTGCTGGGTGCACAGCGGCACGTTTAGAACTGCCGCGTGTGACGCTGGCTCCGCCCCTGCCGCGTCAGCAGCCCGCCCCCGAGCTGCCGGTTCCGGCACAAGCACAAGCACGCGCCAGCCGCTTTCCCCGGCTACAAGAGCCCTCAAAAGAGCCCTTTGCCGGCCCGATCCGCCGAGATCCCCTTCTCCAGTTATGCCTTACCTTCACTGGAGCTGCTCTCCTCGGCGACTGACCATTGGCGTGTTGGCAGTCCGGCAGAAGACAGATTGTGGATTGAGATGGCTATAGGAGTTTCCTTAATCTATGAATCTATAGCAAAAGTGGTGCAAAAATTCCAGTGTATATTTCTGGGATGTAAACACATCAGAGAGTTCTTAAGGTATCAAGTTGCTGTACAGAAGTGGTTCTAAATATGTGATTGTCATATGAGTTCAAAAATATTTTTTTATCTGCTTGCTTCTGAGTATGTCCATTATCACCTGACAACACCTAAAGGCTCTATCACACTAAAAATACCAAAACTTTTCTTTTGACAAAAGTGGCTTGTATGTCCTTAATTAAGATCTGTGACAAGATTTAGGGTATATGTGGAGAATAAATAGCAATTTGCTGGAATTTATTACTGTGCTGGTTATGGCTGGGATAGAGTTAATTTTCTTCATAGTTGCTATGTATAGCTGTCTTTATCTCAACCCATGAGTTTTGTTCTCACTTTAACTCTCCCGATTCCCTCCCCCATCCCACCGCCGGGGAGCAAATGAGCAGATGTGTGGTGCTTAGTTGCTGACTGGGATTAAATCACAACAACTACCAATTCCAAATTACAAGTGTGTCTATTAGATCTAAAACCAAGACTTGTTGCTCAGATTTCAAAGGTCCAATTCAGAAGCCATTTTGGGGCACCTCTTGACATTAGCATATCCCTTAAACTGTTATAGCCAGTTGAATGAATTGTATATTCCAAAAAAATCTTAGCTTTTTTTGTGTGAAATTATAGGTACATCACTTTCATTTTGTCATCTAAAGTACTTGTGTAATCATGACTTCAGAAATTAACGCTATATTTTGTAGAGACATGCCTGTGTGTTTTTATCTAAAACTTTATCAACTGTAGAATTGCTAGAGTAATTCCCAAAATTTTTGTACTACTACAAACTTTTGTTCAATTTGTGTATGTGGAAATGCCTTTTTCCAAGATTTTTTTTATATGTCTGTAACTACATCACAACACAATTCTTTTAATAAACAGAACATAGTGGTACTATTTCCCAGACGCCAGTCAGGTATTTTGATTTTTTTTGTTTTAAACAGATTTGTGTTGAGTAGCTTAGGAATGTGAACCTCCCATCAGTGTAATTGTAATGAGAAGCTTATAACAGCAGGTACTTTAATCATGTTACTGGCAAATAATAAATTTTGGAAGAAATGATACAATTACACTGATCAAATATATGAAACAGGACCAACAGCTTCACAATTTTAATCTATCAAAATTATGGTGTTAAAATGAGCCAGAAAACCTTTTATTCTGAGGCAACTGAAGTCAGAAGGATCAAGAAATGTGGTTTTAATGTGAGGAAGGTAATCTTGCTCTTTCCTGCATATTTTACTTAAAGTGTGTTTTAGATTTTTATTAGCTTTGACTTTTAAATCAAATATGTATCTTTCTCACAGCAATCTTGAAAACTGCAAGTTTGTCACAGAACCTTTTTCATTTTACAGTGTTCTCTAGTTCAGAAATGTTCACTAATATTTAATGTTATAAACAGAATTCTTTCACTTCACGCTATGAACCTCTTTTTCTCATTGGGAAGATCATTTAGATAGGCTAGATTTATTCTCCATGTAGAGTTTTGTATCACAGACAGAAGTCCTGAACTTCTGATTCTAAGCAATTGATGACCATGAATAAGACTGGAAAGGAGAATTTTATCACAAAACTTAAATATCTTCAATCTGGTTCCATGTTCTGGGAAGAATATGTGTTTTGTGGAATTTTTGGTTCCTTTATCTCATCTTCTATAGCCTTTCAGATGTAAGAGAATCACAGTGAACATCTTAATTCAGTACAAAAGGATGGAATATGTAACTCACTGGTGTGTTTTCTGGTGGGGGTTACAGGTTATTGATCTCAGATCCCAGGGTTTTTTTTTCAATATGACTAAATGAATATAGTTGATCAGTTTAATTCAGAGCACATACTCTTGCCACTTTATTGCAAAACAGGCAGTGCATTTTTGTGTCAAAAGAAAATGCACCAACATCATGATGCAGCTGGAGCTCTGGTGATACGAACTTTCTAAACCAATATAGCTGCACCATGCTAATTTATTTTCTCAGAAACAACAAATACACCAAGTTCGAACAAGACTTTCCTCTCACTAAATTAAAAAAGGATATAATTGTGAAATAAAATTACTTCATTTCCTATCTGGAAAATAGTGTTATTAAAATAAACTGTGGAGTTGAACAAATGAGAGACTAGAAGAACAAATGTTCTATGTTCTAAAGTAGCAAAATCAAGATAGTTCATGCTATATCTTTCTTGGTTTGTAACACATGCTGTCAATAAGAATGCTTTTAAAATGACATTGTCCAATGGGAAGGGAAGAAAATTTCAATAGCCTTTCAACTAATTCAGTAACTATAAGTAAATTTATCTGTGTAACTTCTTTGGGTGTATAAGTGTTCCTGGTTTCTTAATCTGTTCAATGTTAGAAGAATTTAAAAGAAATCTCAGCTGAAGAGTTTCTATTGATCTACTTTTAATGAAGCATTCAACAGTTTCAAATAAATTGATATATTCTTTAGTGTCTTGGGAAGATGGAGAGTGAATAAAAGCTCTTTACATTCTGATCAGTATGGTTGATCTAAAAACTTTATTTCCATCCCACAAGAAATTCTGACATTGTAAAATTTATTTCTATTATTTGGATTGAAAAATGAAAGTGTAGATGTTTCTTACTGTGGAGAAATTTGGAAAAAATGGTCATTTAAACATTACTGCGTTTCATTTTACTGAGTTTACATTCCCATGTGATAAAAGGAGTATAGCACAAAATATCAACTCTAATATTGAAGTGAAATTCAATAATAAAGTTCAAATGGAATATGTCTTTCTTACTGAAGTAAGTGTGCATTGATAACCTTAAACTAGAAGGTAATGCTGATTTATTCCATGCTTTTCCTTTAAAAATATTACTGAAATATTGGTACTTCTCTATTTTCTGATGAAAAAAATTGTCACAAAATTTACTTATAGCAACCTTAATAGAATAATTCCCTGTTCCACAGGAGACAATGGAGATGTGTAGGTATTTAGGGGTGATTTCTTTCCACCCAGTTTCAAATAAAATTTCTTCTGATTTTTTCTTCTTAAAATATTGAATCTTTTTCGGCAATTTAAGATGATTATAAGACCACAAGGAGCATTTTTGTTTGCTAATCAGTTACAAATCTTTCCAGTCAGTCAGTGGAATCCATTGCTGTAAATGGAAGTTTCGCTATGTGAATATAACTAATTTTCAACAGAACTAGAATTATTTTTTAAATTTTCTGTCAGTTCTAAAAAGAATTTCTTTGAGTAGATCCAAAAATATTTTTTGGCAAAGTTTTTACTGGAAAATCATATCAACAAAAATTAATCTCAAGAAAAAGAATGACTTTTTATACATAAAGTTGAAAGAAATTTCAACATGAAATGCAAATGTTTTTATTTTAAAAAGAAAAATTTGACTTCTAGATACCTAGTCAACCTGAAATCATTTCACAAAACACACAGCTTTGCTCAGCCTGCATTTTCAGCTATATGGATATTTCAGCTGAAAATATTTACCCTGCCGTATTTCTCAGTTACCTCCAAATACTCTCAGAATAAAGAAGCTTGGCTTGCTTCCTTCTCATCTCAGTTCCCCC
This sequence comes from Pluvialis apricaria, assembly GCA_017639485.1. Lineage (NCBI taxonomy): Eukaryota > Metazoa > Chordata > Aves > Charadriiformes > Charadriidae > Pluvialis > Pluvialis apricaria. The sequence goes on from CM030007.1 coordinate 203,827,574, forward strand.
CCCACCTTGCTCAAATTTTTGGTCAAACAGTTTGCCTAAGGTTTTGCATAGAAACTGTGCCTCCAGTGTCTGTAGCCACAAATGCAAATGCATGTGTTCCCATTATGCAGGCTGAAGAGCTGATAGAGCCCATAGACACTTGAACGTAGTTGATAAGCACATCTTATTTAGGAGGGAATTGATTGCAAAGTCCTTTGAGGCTAGTTCTCTTAGTTCTTTAGTCCATGTGATTATCACTCTGGCAAAGCAATTGGAGGCTGCTGAAGTGTAAAATGAGACTGATTCACCCCATAATTCTGTTGCAGACTCTGCTTGTTTTTCCTGTCTGTCAAGTTATTGGGGAAGAATTAATTCCTCCTCAAGAATAATAACATTCTTCATGGTTACCAGAAGGCTGGGTTAACTATGTTGTTAGCTTTAGGTGCCACAGATGACTTGTCTTTTAGGAACTGATGTTTGGAACATGGCTTGTGAAAACCTTTGCTTTTAGGAAGCTGTTTTCTTTTTCATTGTTAACTGTAATAGAATGGGTGTATTACTCTATTCCAGTTCTCTGTTTTCCCACAAGTTACCCTTTGTAGTGTTATTTTGAGTTTATGATGTAGACTTAGATTCAGTATGAGCTCTTCTGGGCTTCATTCTCTGGTTCAGCACACTAAGAGGTCTAGTAGGAATACTTTCTTCTCCACTTGTAGAGAAAAAGCAGAGAGAAGAGCAGTTTCCGTGACCTGGACAAAATATTCATTTAAAAAAAATGTTCTCAGGATGATCTTGAAAGCAGAAACTTAAGACCTTTTGATAGAAACTATACATTCAGTAGTCCTATAAGCTAGTGTAGCAAGGTGGGAAAAAACATTTAACTGTGTCTTCTACATGACTTTGGATTTTTAGCTAAAAGCATCCTTTACTATCCAGCTTAAAGGCTGACAGAATGGTGCTCCAGGCCAGGGATGCTTCTCTAGTGTGAAGTGCAGGAAAACAGATTTTCCTTGCTCCCTTTGCATGACAATGAATCTTTCAATCACTGCTGAGAAATTTTCATGCCTCTGAGAAATTTTAACTATCTCTCTACATTTGTTTGTCCTTATATTTGAAGGCTCAGCATGTCTGTCCTGACTATTTCTGTGATTGTGTACTGGGATACTGATAAGAATGACTAGAACGAATACAGAGTAATGGAATAAACGTATTTTTAAGGAAAAGCTACAAATGAGATCATTGAAGGAAATGCAGTCTGTGTGAGTCCCTTTGCTCCACTGGTTCATCTTTGAATCATCTGCCATCTAAATCTTACATATGCCCTTTGAAGAAATATGAAAAGTTAAATGACATCAGGATGGAAATTGTCACCATCTGATTTTGTGGTATTTGCTCCTACCTTTTGCACACTGGTCTAGTTCTTGAGGTACTGAGCCAGGAAATTACATATCTGCATTACAGCCTCCTATTAAACATCAAGGTGATAGCCTTTTCTGCCTGAACCTCAAAATTGTTGCTCTAACCAAACCTATAAAATATCCTAAGTCAGACCTTACCAGCTCTCCTATGAAAAATGAGCCTAGGGATGCAAAGTAATGGGATGAGAAAGAAAGAAACAAGATGCAGTCTGACTCTACTTGACTTTTTGTGGCACTTGAAAGGGAAATGGTCCATTATTTTTTTTTGGTGTGGGTTTGTTTTTTTTTTTCTTACATATAAAATGCGTACTTGTGTGAAGAACCTGGGTTTCGAAAACTTACTGCCTTTTCCTGAGTACTTTAGCCTATGTTACTTAGGTTAAAATATCTTCAGTGTCTTCAACAGGAGCAGTAGGGAATACTCCACTTGAAGCAGCTATACAATCTACTGATTTTGGTTATAGTAGGTATAGGTTCAAATCCTTTCAGGGTGAACAGAGTCTGGAATGCAAGTATTCCACTTGGGAGACGCTTTGAGGGGGAATCAGCTTGCAGGTTATGATATCTGAATGTAAGCCTCCACATGTCTATAAATTAAGAGTTTAAGCTGCAATTATCCTTAATGGGATCCTTAACAGTCTGTGTAACTGGGGCTGACCATGGCTATTTGCTTTCCTTAATTATTATTATTATTATTAATAATTATTTAGCATGATTCCTTGGCTGCGTTGACTGCATTGTCTCTGTCCGTACCGGGAGCTTAGACACCTAATTCATTTGCAGAAACTTTCCATTGTGATTGCCTAGAAGTAGATGTTTGAGCTGAATCCCACCCCATGTTTCCCTTTCTCCTCTTCCACTACATCTTTTAAAGATCCCAGGAATATTCCTGTCAGTTCACTGGTCTGTAGACAGGCAAGCTGAGCAAACTATTCTAACTTTTGTAGGTTTTCAGGTGCACTTACTCTCCAAGTAGGGAGTAGTTTCGCTACTTATTGGAATGTGAAGTTAGACGTACTAGATGGTGCTCCTTTTCTAAACCTATTTGTGAGACAGTGCATAGATTGAGTAGATTGGATTGCACCCTCATTGTCCAACATTCACATTTGAACTACAGGTTATCATTTTGTGCATCTTTAGCTCTGCTAGAATAGCTGCAAAATTATTCTAGTAGCTTTAAAGTCAGTTTTGCTGATGCTTTTTTTTTTTTTGGTGTGTGCGTGTGCTGATTATTGTTGTTCTTTCTTCCTTAGGAATATATATTTAAATTTCCCTGCTGCCTCACAGTTCCCACACAATGTTTGCTTGATTGCATATTCTTTGTGGTTTCATTCGGTTTGTCTCTCTAGTGTGAGGTCCTGCAAGCAATGTTAATAGACCATCCTCCCAAGAGGAATTTATGGGTAATTTTCTTTGGCACCTGAAAGATTTATGATCAAAATATTAAACATGGATAGGAAACTGAACTAAATAAATCACAGCTTAATTCTACAGATGTATGCTGATTTATTTATATGTGGGTAAAGCACTTGGAGACACCAGTTTTATTTCAGATTTCTGCTGACATATAGAGGCAGGAAGCAATTTCAGCTCAAGGCTAGATGCAAGGGACTCACTATCAGTACCAAGTTCTTCCACAGTTTTTGATGAGGCTTTTGGGGACAGATCCAGAAAAGTTTGTGAGCTGTACCTGTCTGCAGTATCCAGACTACATTAGGAACTTCATTTCACCAAAAGAATAGTTACAGTATCGTTAGTGGACCTCAGCAGGATAATCCAAACCACCTAAATCACCATTCTAGACTCCATAAATAGACAGTGGAGAGAGGTAAGCCCCTCTCAAGGTCTATGAGTACCTACTTTGTTTAGCAAACTCTTTCTTTCCATTGACTTCTTTGAGTGTACACACCTACTTCAGTGTTATCATGTACTGAGCAAGGTGCACATTAGAGCCAGCTGAGAAATAGCAGGCCCAGTCTCAGCTGAAAGCTTGGAGAGTAATCCTTGCCTGGAACAGCATATAACCTGATGGTTTGTGTTTTGTTTTGTTTTGGGTCAGGTTTTTTTTTCATGAAAAATTACAGTAAAGTATAGTAAAACCACATCTTTATTTTTGACCTTTTTCACACAAGATGTAAAAAATTGGCAGTACACAGAACTATCAAAAGAAGCAATGATTTATTCCTTAGTAATGTGATTTAAGTGTTATTTTTCACTTCAGGAACAACAGCAAATACCACTGTTTCCTGGAGCTTATCTCCATATTCCTGCATTCTGATATATATCAAGGATTTTCTTCTACCTGTCAGTCCACTATGCCAGCTATTGAGCTTTCTCTTGCTCTGCACGTTTTGCTGTGTTATCTAGGCAACTTTCCAGTTTCATTCAGCACTTGACAGTCCTCTTATACTGCTTGTTTTTTGCTCATACACAATGATGCATGCAATGATTCTGACAAACTATTAACAGACATTTTAATGCTGCTAATCTTGCTTGCTGTTCCTCCTTGTATGTCTCCTCTGTTTTAGTTGACTTCCTTCCTAGTGTGTGTAAACTATGCTTCAAACTCTCACAGCTAGTCTTTTTAGGGATCTCAGATGTCAAAAAGCTCAATTTTGTTTAGAAATTTTGAGCCTAGACACTGTTAATTTCCAAGCATGCTCCTGTAAATGATAACAAACTAACATCATGCTCCAAAAGGCTCACTGCTTGTCAAGTTCTTTTTAAAAATATCTTCTAAATGTACTCTGAGGTTTATTTTAACTCTTCACAGACCTTCAAATAAAGCCAATATGCATTGCTATGATTTTTAAGAAATAAAAATTTGACACTACTTCCTAAACTTACAAAGTAATTTAAGGCGATATTGTTTTGGACGAGGTAATTCTTCTAAAAAGGAAAGCAAAAGCATGATTGTGTATAGTTCATGACACCAGTACTAAAATATTCTGTGTTCAGGCAGTGAGTGAAGCTAGCAAATCTTTGATGTTTGGTATTCTGTTCTGTTACTACCAACATTATACCCAAAGTAGAATTCAGGTTTTTGCTTTCTCTATTATAGGCACTTCCGTATTATCACGGATTTAGTTCATCTTAAAATGATGATCATGAATCTCAGTGGTGTTTGAGAGCTTGCAGTGGTGATTAACAAAGGCCTGTTGCTATTCTGAAGTGCACTGAAGTATGTAATTAAACATTTTTTTTTTCTCCAGATTGGAGCTGAGTTTTGAAATAAGAGTGGTTTGATTGAAAACGCAGCTTTGTGAAATGGTTGAGTTCTCCCCAAGCTAAAGCCAAGTTCAAAAAACTGATGATATAGTTAAAGGAGCTTGAGCTTAAACTATTAATAGGAGGACTTCAGTGCTGACACTGCCTTTAAACTCATCCAAGATCCTACAATTCATGATGACTGCACATTCAATTCAACGTGATATAAAAATATATAAATGTCTTGGCTATGTATATTCTCTTGGTGGACACCAAGTTGAACATGAGCCAGCAATGAACCCTTGCAGCAAAGCAGGCCAACAGCCTCCTGGGCCTGCATTAGGCAGAGCATTGTCAACAGGCTGAGGGAGGTAATCCTTCTCCCTCTACACAGCACTGCTGAGACACATCTGGAGTCTTGTGTCCAGTCCTGAAAGGCATGAACACACTGGAGTGAGTTCAGCCAAGGGACCATGAAGATAATAAGGAACCTGGAGCATCTGTCATATGAGGAGAGGTTGGGAGAGCTATAAACTGTTCAGCATGGAGAAGAAGAAGACTCAGGGGGATCCTCTATATGTGTAAAAATATCATTGGAGGCACTAAAGAAAGTGGAGCCAGACTGTTCTCAGTGGTATCCAGTTACAGGATAAGAAAGATAAGAAGCAATGGGCACAATTTGAAATCTAGGAAATTCCACCTGAACATAAGAAATTTATTTTTTTCTTTTAAATGGTGAATATAGTAAAAAACTGGTAGAGGTTGCCCAGAGAGGTTGTGGAATCTCCATCCTTGGAGACATTCAAAACCTGATTGGACATGGTCCTTAACAACCTACTCTAGCTGAACCTCCTCTGAGCAAGGATGTTGGACTGGACAACCTCCAGAGGTCCCCTGACAACCTGAATGATTCTGTGACTTCTGTGTGTTTGTGGATGATTCACAGACTAAAAGGAAGGCAAAATGTGTCAGTGACTACAGTAGTATTAACGGCTTCAGGTCTCCTGCTGTGCCAGATCACTTCTTCACGTGACCCCCATAATGACATTGCATGCTAAAGTTCCTTCCGGCCTCAACAATTCTTTGTCATTTATGCCAGTATCCATTCAAATTCTTTTTATCTCAATTTTTTAATCTTCCTTATCATAGGAAGCTTTGCTGGGAAATTATATTATTTAGTCTTAAGAGGAGAAAACAGCATCGAAAAGTATCTTTTTCTACAGTAAAAATGTCTCTGCAAACAAAGTCTTTCCTACGCAAAATTCTACATGTTGTAGCAAGTCATGCATGGTGATAGGATAATTTTTCTACCTATAAGAGAACAACAGATTGCTCAGTCCATAGTTTCCTGCATGCATCATACAGGCATCTTTGTTAGATTTCATACGCTCTTTGGGTCAAGACACTAACATATGTATAGTTTAAAATATTCATCTCAGGGAACCACATGGGGTTAGCAGGCAGATTTACACAAGTGCTCTTCAGAACAAAAGAAAATATTGCAAAAGACATAAACGCTGCAGTATTATCTCCGTAAATAATGAAGATATTATAAAGGGAGAAAGAAAAGATGATCAAATAATTTTTGTTGGCTGCATGTATTCTCTTGGTGGAGAAGCTGATATTAGGTCTCAGTGGCGTAGTAATCTTCCTATAAAATATAGAATATTCAGAAGCAATAAATCAAGTTACATTTTATCATCTGAAGTTCTTAGTGCATACTGACTCTGCCGTACATCTATTGACATAAAAAAAGATTATGTCAACCATGTTCTTTAAAGGTGCCTATCCACCCATTTTCTGCTTTGTTTCTCCTGTTCAAGATTGACGGTGCAATTGATTCTGTTCTGTGACAAGAGTCAACCCCCTGAGCTCTAATTTCCATTAGTGCTTAATAAGTTTTTACTTCCAAAACATGTAAACTCCCTTTAAACTTTATAGTACAGGAAAATCAACTGCAAATAGCAACAGTGATACACACCCATGACAATGTTTAAGATGGAAGGATGAAATGTGCAGAAACAGAGGTGTTACATAGTACCTTTATATGATTTAGAGCATGCACAATAGTAAACAATGTTATTGGCCAAAGTGAAGACATAGACACTGTAACTTTCAGAGATGTGGTATAGTTTTCCTCAATATTTATAAAGAAATACTAATGAATAGAGCATGAAAATATTATATGACTAATAATTCAGTAAGGTAATTTCTGTGATATTGTAGTGGTGGAATTTGATTTAAACCCCATTCCTTGCCTAAGAATTGGCTTCCAAAAGATCATATTTCATTTTTAATGAGTGATATCTGTGTCTTATGTTTAGAGGGCAACTCTCAGAAATGTAAATGAAGTGTAATCTGGTACAGTTTCAGTAAATCCCAATAACTGTCAAATAGGATATCTACGAGGCAGCAAATCCTATTTTAGTTGAACATCATGTCTGAAAGGTTTCAGCCTTTCCAGTTCAATCACCTTTGGTTTTTGTCTTCTTTACATTATTTTCTTTTATTACTAATCTTGAAGAATCTGATTGTTGCGTAGTTGTTTATGGCTTGGCTTTCTACTCTTCTCTGTTTTTCTTTGTCACAAGCTTATAAAACAAAGTGCTATAACTGGCTTTGTCTGAATAATAAAAGACCAGAATACTCAGCCTGTGCCTACTACTAGATATTGATTACTTCTTTTTGCTAAGAGGAAAATGGAGATTAGTTCTGTAAAACTCCTCAAAACACTACAAAAATCTTCAGCGATGTGATTTCAAAATGCTACCATGGTTCTTTCACTTCACCCAACTTAGCTTTCCCAGGAGTGCTGTTATTTTTGGTGAATGAACAAGGGGAAAGTGAAAGGACTGAAGGTTATGCTTACACTGACATTGTGCCAGTCCCAAGGGATGTCCCTGGCCATTGGGCCAGGTGATGGAGCTGCACTAGACAAGAGGATTGGGCTGCCCATTTCTCCAGGGCTGCTCTCAGAGTGAAATACGTTTCAGAAGGGAGCCATCGGTATCAACCACACCATCTGCAGTAAGGGCGATTACAGCAAAAAAGAGACGAGGAGTGAAACAAGGAATAATGCAATGGGGGATTATAACCCTGTATAAGCCTTTACAAGGCTTCTATTCTGAACTGTCTTTAGGTAGGACCCCATTTCTTTTCACTGACTCCAAAGGGCATCTAGAGAAAGGAGGCAAGTTCTGTATCTAAATATACATGTCAGTTGTATCTGAGGTATTTTGCCATGTCCACTCCCAATCAGTGTTGGGAAAAGGGAAAAGAAAGTATTGGTCAGCCTGCACTGGCATGGTGGCCTGCAAGAGCATCATTGATCATTGCTTCAATTAAAGCAATTCTAAGAAAAGGTAGAAGAAACTGAAGAAAGCTGCTGTACAGTTTCAGGTTGTCTGGGCACACAGAGAAAATGGATAATTTGCCCTCCCCCCACATTGTGCAACTCAATAGAAAGAAGTACCTGCCTTCCAACTTCCTAATACAAATACCACCAATCTCATCCTTCCAAACTCTTTGCAAACAGTTACCAGTGTATTAACACATACTTTACTACTCATTCATTAGCTCTTCAGCATCTCATGTATGACAATTTTAATAATAAGATAATTTCACTATCTGATTGCATGCGATTTTTAAAAACCTAACTCTTGCAATATTAGCATGCATGAGATGAACTGAAATTGCTAAGGATTTCTATATATTTTGTCTCTCATATACTTCCCCCCCCAATGATTATATTCTTACCAGAGTGAAAAGAAGATAACAGTTAACATACGAGTTTTATATTCCAGCACAGCCAGTGATTTAGGGCAATAGTACGAGACAGTGTACAGGGGCCAGACTGACAGGTGCAACCAATCTGAACAATATCATTCAAGAAGCTCATGAATTAATAGGTAACATTTACAGTAGGAGCAAGGCCTTCCTAGAACAGTTTTGGAAGGCTTTCCACAAATTCACTATTAGCAAGATAAAGTAATTTTATCTTATGTTGCTTATTAGCCAAGAGTAAGGCAATTTTCATCCTGCAAAGCATGAATGGCTCTGAATACACAGATGTGGTTCAGTTCTAGCAGAAGAAGGTAAATATACTCTCAGTTACCTAAGTGTGTACCTGTTAGGATTCTCTTAAATGCATTCTGCTGTAAATTTAAATTATTCTTTTTATTAAATGTTACATATTTGTAGCTGTGAACTCAATAAGAGTTCCATATATCCCTCTGAAAGTCAATTTATTGCCATTTTTTGCTTCCTTTCCTTTTTTTCCCACTTTTTCCTGTACTATCATACATTCTCTGATCTTTCTCCAGCTCTCCCTTTTCCACCTCATTTTTTAGCCTGATTGCTTAGGGAAGCAAGGATTATGTGATTGTGCTCTTTGCCCATCCACCTGCAAGCCAACTTCTCATAACCTTAGAACATATGCTAATTTCAATCATATTTGACAGAGGCATAGAAATCTCAGAGTTCCTGAGCTCTTATATATTTCATGAGCCCTTGTGGCTGTCTAGAGAATAGGCACACCACACAGTTCTGTTGAGCAATGTTACAAGGTGAATGACTTCAACTACTATCTACTTGGCTGGCTAACCAGGAAAGGTTGGCCTCACAACATAATTAGATCTTCAAGGAAAAAAATGGTACATGCTGCTTCTTGCTTACATGGTATTCATGTAAAATAGGAGAGAAATGAGAAAAATGGTATGGTCTAGGGTACTTGTAGATGAAAACGGATATACTGCAGACAAAGGTCTGCAACATGGGCGCCCTGTGAGAATTAAAATGATGAGGTGTTTGAGTAATAGAGAAGAAAGGATGAAAATGTGGTTGGGGTGTTATAAGGAGAGCTGAGCAGAGCTGAGCCTGCTTAAATAAAGTCACACAAGGGATAAAGGCCAAGTCACACACAAAGGATAAAGGCCATTAAGTTCGTAATTCCACTGTTAGTTGAATAGTTTGCTTTCACTTCTTTTCCTAACAAACTGTGGCCTGCCCTAGAGTGCACTTTTCTGCCATGTCATAACATTTTAATGAGTCATCTCAGTGATTAATTCTGTCTATTTTTTTTCTTCTCAGAAGTATCTTCTGTCCTCCCGCAGTCTGATCCCTTTTTCAGGGTCTCAGAATCTCTTTCCATATCAGGGTTGTGTGGCTCTGATATTTTTACTGACGGAAATACACAGACATTGGATGTTGAAGAGTATAACTTAGTTTTAAAATTAACTTACTTAAATTTCAGAGCAAAATAACTTTTAAAAAAAGAAAATTAAATTTTTTGTTTGGTTTGTGGGGCTTTTAAAAATGTTTTTCTTTGCTGAATTTAACTGGAATAAACTGTTCTAAAAAATGTACCCATCTGCTTTCTTTAACTGTCTACCTTAGGGTGAACATGAAGAACAGTCATCCCGTTCCCATACACTGTGTGTTTGTCCACTATTGCTATAATCTGTATGCTGGTGTGTCCTGACCTTTGCGTGACAGACAATTACTAACTTGCATTACTGTTCCACCAATACAGTCAGACTCTAAGCACAGTATCATTTCATGGGACCTAGTCTGTGTGTCAGCCCTGTTTCATCAAGACATACTCCCATCTGTGTTCAGATTCTTGGAGGTCACTCAGAATAGTAGGTCTTGGAATCCTTGTTCTTATACCCACAGAAGAAAGCTGTAATATTGGATAAATGGTGAATGTGTCAGATGGAAAGTTAGAGGCCAGAACAGTATTTGTCCTCCCTGTGCTGAAAAAGCAATACCCCTCAGAACATGGTCTCACTGATGATTTCCCTGGAGTACTATGTATGGATTGCATGGCCCCCTAAACAAGGTCATGACATGACTGCAGTCTAGGCCCGCCCCCCCCCCCCAACCCATGTGTTGCATCTGTCCTTTAGAGGGACTGTCTCCAGAAAAAAGAGCAGATTGAACCTCTTTGTACATGTAAAAAACTGTATTTATATCAGTGTGCTTATTACCAGAACATTAAACTCACATGCTTAAAAACACATCAACCCCAGAGAAAAACAAACACACCAATCAGTATCTACTTCCTACGGCACGCATTTATGCACCAGAGGGAGAAACATTAATGGACAATCACAGAATCCTCTAAGACAGAGGAAGTACACTGAATGATCTCTCTTTCTTAGAAGGACTGCTGTGACAGTGGTCTTTGAAAACCAGAATCAGAGAGCCAAAAAGGAAAGGCACACTCTGCCTCGGTCCTTGGAGAAGTTCCAGGAGTTCTGCCCTCTCTCATTTTTGGTTGCTTGAACCCATGCTTCAAGGAACTCACTGGACTTTGTTGTGTGCTTCCTGTCTACAAAGGTTACTCTAGCTGGGCTTCCAGAGCAGTGAAAATGGTCTGGGCTTGCTAGCTCTAAACAAAGATCTTGACACCCGGTTGAACTATGGAAGACCTGGCACCTCTCCTCATAAAAGCCTTGCTGTAGCGTGCAGCTACTGAATCGTGGATCAGAACTTTATTGCGTTAGTGCTGGCAGGAAGCAAGGACCAGCCCACTCTGAGCTTTGCTCTCCTAAAAGCAGGGAGAAGAAAGCAAGTTCACCCAAGGTTTATCTCACCCTTCACTTGGAAGGATCAGAGTGCTAATGTAAGATGCTGTTGTTGCTCTTCTAGTAGGAAATGTCTGGTCACATTTTAATTGTACCAAAATGTTGTGGTTTAGTTTTGGGGTTTTTTCATTGTTGTTTGTTTAGATTTTTTGGGTTTCATTTTTTTTTTAAATATTCCCATATTAATCTGCTGTTGGTAAGAATAGTACAGTTTTAATTCTTCCAGAAGGTTGTGACAATGTCCTAATTTCATTTCATTTATCAGCACAACTCCACGCCTCCTTACGTTTCATCATAATGCTAACAATAATGTCACACCCCCTCATGATCTTCACTTGCCTCTTTTCCCTCTTTTTAACTGCTCTTAGTGGCTTTCCCTTCTGCCCTTGACTTTACATTTTCTCACTCCATCCAACCCCATGTTCTTAGAACTGCCTCTAGCTCACTCACAAGAGCCCGTCTCCTCTTTCCTTCTTCACAGTTTAACTGCCATGGGCTAAATTTTCAGAAAAGACAGGATACAGAGAAGACAGCATACACTGAGAGATAACCCTTATTTCAGTTTTTGTTTTAAAAAGATCTATGTTTCTTTTTTTTTATTTATTCCTGCAGCAAAGTGGTAATTCTTTAAGAATAAGCAGATAAAAATGATTGGGAAAACATGCCCTGAGACACAAACATTCATGTTTTTCATGTATGTCTAGCTCCTCGCGTCTTACTGTGATTTCATGCTCTGGTTTTATATTTATGATTTTATGACAAAACTGGTGCTGCTCAGCAATGAATTGGTACCTCTTAAAGAGCAGTGGTACAGATTGCTGTTTCGCCCTGGCACATGTCCACTCTCTGAGCAGGCATTAGCTTGCTGTGCTTGGATCCAGCCACTCAATTCCATAAGCTCCTGAGGTGTCATGTTGTGAGCAGCGATGGTCACTGTTCACAGCACTGTAACTTTCAGGAACAGACTTTCAGAACAGCTGCCACAGTTTTCCAAGGATCTAGTGCTAACGTGTTGTGCATAGAGACCCCTGGTCTATGGGAGTTCTCCTTTCCCAGTCAGAGGTAATATTGGAACATGGCAGGAGAGCTTGCTAATACATAAATTCCTTAAGCATGCACAGCCTTGGGGAAAAAACATCTGAGAAATCTATGAAAAGTAAAATCCAGCTCTGAATAGATTCCTATCTGTCTCATACCATTGTTACTTATGATTCTCAGCAGTAAGTGGTATAATCGCTCAAAGCATCTCTTTTCAGCCTGGTCTGATTATTCATGGCTGTGAAATCACTTATGGTCAGAAAAATAGTCTCCTATAACATCTCTTTGACACACTGCCATAAGGTTTGGTTAGGCTGTTGGTCCCAGCAACAACTTCAGTCTAGCCTGTTAGCTTCTGTAAGACAATCTTTCAAAGTTAGTCTTAGAAAACAGTCTTTGTTTTCACCGCATGTGAGTTTTCAGCCCTAAGGATCATTAATGCTTCTGTCATTGTGAATGCTATCACAATGTCCAGAAAATTATATTCAGAAAAACAAACTCTGTCAGGTTTTGCCAAGTATCATAGAATCACAGAATCACAGAATGGTTTGTGTTGGAAGGGACCTTTAAAGATCATCTAGTCCAATCCCCTCTGCAATAAGCAGGGACATCTTCAACGAGATCAGGTTGCTCAGAGCCCCCTCCAACTTGACCTTCAATGTTTCCAGGGACGGGGCATCTACCAGCTCTCTGGGCAACCTGTTCCTGTGTCTCACCACCCTCAAGGTAAACCATTTATTCCTTAGATCTAGTCTAAATCTACCCTTTTTTGGTTTAAAGCCATTACCCCTTGTCCTATCGCAAGAGGTCCTGCTAAAATGTCTGTCCCCATTTTTCTTGCAGACCCCCTTTAAGTACTGGAAGCCTGCAATAAGGTCTCCCCGGAGCCTTCTTTTCTCCAGGCTGAACAACCCCAACTCTATCAGCCTTTCTTCATAGGAAAGGTCTTCCATCCCTCTGATCATCTTTGTGTCCCTCCTCCGGACCAGTTCCAACAGGTCCATGTCTTTCCTGTGCTGAGGGCTCCAGAGCTGGATGAAATACTCCAGGTGGGGTGTGACCAAGAGTGGAGTAGAGGGACAGAATCACCTCCCTTGACTTGCTGGTCATGCTTCTTTTGATTCAGCCCAGGATATGGTTGGCTTTCTCTGCTGCAAGCGCACATTGTCTGCTCATGTTGAGCTTTTCATCCATCCGTACCTCCAACTCCTTCTCGGCAGGGCTGCTCTCAATCCCTTCATCCCCCAGCCTGTGTTTATATCAGTGATTGCCCCAACCCAGGGCCAGGACCCTGGACTTGACCTTGTTGAACCTCATGAGAAAGTGGATAGTTTTCTCTTGAACTTTCATCTTGAACTGGTTTATCCCATAAGACAATTGAAAGGGAAAGAAAGGATAGGAGTAAACAATTAAAAGAGAGAGAAGATGAGAACTACTTAAGCTGTTCTACCACCAAGAAAAATGTTTGTGGAATTATGGCCTTAAACCTCTTAATCATGATGGAGCTTGCAGTGCAATTGAAGGTTGCAATGAAAATGTTTTTTGCCAAATAAAGTGGAATTCACAAGTTCATACAGAACTTAATTCCTCAATATCTCACAGCTGTTATTTGTTCTTTAAAATGTAATAGTGCCCTCAACTCCAAGAGTGATTATATAGTAGAGAACAGTAGGCAGCCTGGAAACAACGATTTTAGTGAGACACATGTAAAGAGTAGCTGTCAAAGGACAGTATTTGTAAACATTTTCAATAATTTTATAGCTGTCGGCACAAGTTAATTCCTTTATGCTTTGGTCAGGCAATAAAAATCACATCTTCACTTTTTATTCATTCACCAGCAGCAGACCTCAGTTCAGAGCTAAAAAAACTATTAGGAACTACAGTGCAGGGGATGAACATGTATTAATGAAATGGATGTGCCACTTATTTTTCAGTGTAGTGATGAAGAAGTACTCATACAGTATTTGATCTTGAAACTTACATTTTGAAAGCTAAGGTTCAAAATTATAAGTTAATATATTTTCATGGTGAGACACCAACTTTAATAATTTGATCATGGTAAACTGTATCATCATAATAACATTTTAATAGCATTTTTCATCAAATTATCTCAAAGCACTTTAAAACTGTTAATTAATTAGGACTCCTTTGCAATATTTGTGGTGTAAGTTTTATACCCATTTTACACATATGTAAACAAAATAACTGTGCATTTCTAATAACAGGCTCAAGGCTTTTATTTTCCAAAAACAAAGAAGAAAAAATAACATTTACTACTCACAGGAACTATATAATTCAGAGAATATCCTGGTCCTGAGAGTGACAACTATCCTTATTTTTTATTATAATTGAGGTTTCCTGGCCTTTTCTAGGTAATGTTCTAAAGCTCTGGAATACAGCGTTTGTGTATTTGCACTCTACAAAACATGTCAGTAGATTACTAAGTAAGCAATCTTAAAAAAAATTAGTCTCAGAGATTTGAATTATTCTTGTTATTTCCATAGCTCAAAGCTAGGAACTTGCAAACATGCAATAAAAATGCTGAAAAGCAAAAAACCTTGACATAAAAGAGAAAAATGAAGATGTACTAGAAAGCAGATGGTTATATAAACAACTAAATGAATTCTATATAAGAAAAACAAATGAAATGAGGGGAATTGAAGTGAAGGTCCAAGATATGCATGATGCAGACAAAGAAACCATACCTTGAAACACCTTTGGAAATAGTAAATGAGTTTTAAATCTTACTGTTAGTCATCCTATCACATCTTTTTCTTCTTAAAATGCCTTTAAATGATGCAAGCAAGCAGATCTGTTTCAAAGCATCTTTATGAGTCATTATTAAATACTTTATCCCTGTTCCATACAGAAACCTGGTGAATACCTGGTAGTAGGTGTGACATTAGAAATCCTCCTCACACCTGCCCGCTTACGTGATTTCTGGATACCAAGTATGATGCCTCACTTAGTGACTGTGTAGTGTGCCAAATTTCATTACAAACCATGAATGAACTAACTTGGATTTAATAAAGACAGGAATGGAAGAAACGCTTCTTTTACATAAAGCATAACTGAATTCTGCAAGCCATGGTCCTGTACTTTAGAGTGATAAAAAAAATATGTAAAAATTAATTGTTCAGTTGTGATGTCTTGCTCTGTAAATCCCCTTCTAAAATGACAGCAGCAGGAGATTGGAATTCTTTTATACTCCTTCAAATCTCTGTAGAGCAGGTAAATTTTCTTATATTTTCCAAATAAAGTACAAAAGGAGAACTAGGCATCTCAGAATGGAGTACCTAAAATCATCACGAGGTCCAGCACTCAAAATTCCCTGATACCTACATTTTGTAGTAGAGATGTACTTTTCACTTATACACTCTCTATACATACCCCCTCGTCTGCCATTTTTCTGGCCACATAGCTTGCTCTCCTGACTGCATGGTGGCTCTGATTCAAAAGGAGAAGTTCATGTTGTTAGTATACCCTTAGCACACCTGCTGCTTAGAGCAACTTTCTTGGGAGACACATTTAAATAAAACATGATGCGGAGGGGACAGAAAGGAGGGAACTTTGTTTAGGGGCAAGGGATCGAAATAACAAACCATTAAACAAAAGATGGTCATTATTACTACCATCAACATTGTCTGAAGGATTTGACCTGCTGTTTACCTAAAGGAGAACCTCAATGACCATTATGCAGGAGACCAGTGAGTGGTTGTCTCCCCGGTATGAACATTTGTAAACACATAATTAATAACTTTAGTTGGCCCATATGTCATCCAGGACAAGCAGGGACGTGCCTGAATTACAAAGTCTGCATAGGGGACTATGTTGTAGCAATACACAATTCTTCAGACATAATTTAATCACTCCCTGGGGCTTAGCTATATTTTTAGGTGCTTAAACACAAATTTACTTATGGCAACAGGAATGATTGCAACCTCTAGAGGCATGCATGTGTGCTATAATGAGGATATAAAAATCTAATTTGTCTCTTTCTAAGGTATCTATTTTGCATCCACCTCTGTTCTCAAAAAGAAAGCAATGCCATATATTTGAGACTGAAGTTAAAAAAATATTATGGGATATGTTCGTCCTAAATTTCTATTTGGTTCTTATATTTCATTTTCTTTCAATACCACCAAATACATAGAGTACTAACTGCTCTAGAAGAGAACAAAGTGGGTTCATTTCTGGGAATTTAACAGCTCATCAAAGGCAATATAAACAAAAATGGCACAAGTTAGTGTTTCACAAAGCCTCTTTGTGTATGTGTACATCGCAAATCCCAAGAAACTTCTGTCTGCTCATAGAGGAATTGCAGTGCACTTGTTGCAAAATAACAAGCAATTTGCTTAGCGTGAATGTCTGCATCCCAGACATAGCTTATTTTGTTCATTTACTGAGAACTCCTGTTGTATTACTGAAGCTGTTGGCCTCAGGTAATAGGAGAGTCTAGATTGGTGAAATCAGTATGTGATTTCAGTTATAGTAAAATTTGCAGAAAACTTCAAAATCAGACATTTTATAAGACTTCTATAACATGAACCTGTGCTACTCACATTCATGCAGATATGTTTCAATCCTGATATTTGAAAAATCTGTATTTTTTTATAATGTGCTTGAATACTCCCTGTGATGCAACTCGGAATATGGTGAGATGTGAGCAGTGCTGAAGGCATCTCTACCCAAGCAAATCCTTCTCTGATCGTATCACAGAGGCTTGCTCTGCACTGCTCCATATGCATACTTCAAGTCTCCTTATGAGTATTATGCAAAATTTTCGCCTGTCTCTCTACACCTTTAAAGGTGACTAGAAAATAAACAAACAAACAAACAAAACCAGCTGTGCTTTGATAATTTTCTTCTTTTCTCTCTTTTTTTTTTAGACTGCTAGGTGATGGCCTGAAAACTGAAGCAATCTTCTTGCTCTGCTGCTTCCACCATCACACAATTTATTTTACTGCTAGTACTGTATTTTGAAGAGAAAGATTTTTAATGCTTCATTACTAAGTTCCCAACATTAAAAGGCAAAATTCAAAAGTCTGATGTTTCTGAAGCACTCTAACCACTCTGTTTGGAAAATACTTGGCTTGGCTTCTATACGCCTTTGTTCAGAGTTTTGTCAAACGGGTCTGGAAAACAAATCAACATTCAAAAAGTTTCTCAGAGGACCATTAAAAGAGTAGTTCCTGGGTGTTATAAAAGAACTGCCCAGGTTTCTTAGATAAGAACTGAAAAACGGTCTTGCTAAATGATACTAGCAGAGCTGAAAAGTTGACCAAACCTCCTCAAGATCAACTTATTAGTCAATACTAGAAACATAGTCTTTTTCTCTCTTCTGCAATAGCCATTAGGGATGTATTACTCAAACTGTATTTTCCTTCTCCTTTGAGAAAAACAGGTGAACCACAATCTTTGAACTAAGCATACCATCAGCAAGGCAATACTTATACCTTAATGAGAGAGGCAGGCAACTCAGCCAAGTAATGGTGCTAACTGTGCTGCAGCTTCATAATAATCCCTCACCCTCATACGAGTAAGTGGAAACCAGGACTGTATAAGAGTTAAAAACAAAGCAAGACGGTTACAGGCTAGTAAAAGTCTGAATGTGATCAATCTGTTTCAACATGCTGGAGAGTGAAGGCAAATTTTGAAGGATGAAATTAGCTGATAAATGACAAAAAAGATTAGTCTGAAATATTTACTATCTGTGGTGCTAACAGTCATTCCATCTATATTAATTGGCACAGCCTCTTCTGTGCCAGATGGTCTATTGCAGTTAGTGAACATTACCCTCGTGGATTTATCTAAATTATGTATTTGAGTTTTGGATGAAAGCATTTTACTTTTTTTACTAGTTGAGCACTGAGAATTATGTTTGTCCTCTTAACGCGATTATTGCATACAGGTAATAATATTTCATCAATAAATTTGCATATAAAGGTCTTGCTGGATTATAAGAAAAGACAGATATGATGGATTTTTTTTGAAAATAACTCCGAAAACTAGTGTCCTTATAATGCCAGTGTTTACCTCAGCTTTCAAAAATTAATTCTGATGACCTGTTGCTAAGACAGTGGACCAATTACTAGAGGTGAAAGACACCCATATGTGTAACTGTTTACCATCTTCCCCAGATCTAGGTATTTTGGGGAAGACCCTGGCTAAAATACTGCTCTCATGTTTTGGCCTAATGCCACTACAGGTAATATAAGTTTTTCTCCACCACACATTGATTGTCTGAATGTAAGCTGCTCCAGGGCTGAACTCATCCCCCAAGCACAGCGGTATGGCAGCTCACCTCAGGCCCCTGACTGACTCTAGAGTCATCATACTGTCCCACTCATACCAAAAGCAAGTGCTCTTGGAGAGAGGTGGAAAAGAAGAGACTGTAAGTCCACAAGAACGTCTGGTAGGGAAGAAGGCTGGATGCATTGCCACAAGGGTGGTTGCTACTCAAGGGGCTGAGACGCCCCCAAAAGTCCAGGTTTTCAGTCAGTTATCTGATAGCAGCCATATGGGAGTTGATAGTTTGCTAAATTTGTAATGGTCTCATTAAAAAAAAAAGTGTCAGTTTACTTGCCATTATATAGCTAAAAGCTTCCAACACAGACTTTTTATTAATCACAACACAAGAACATGGCACAGAATGTGTGAGATAAGGAGATCAAGGGCTGGAAGCTTAAAAGTGTGATAAAAGGTGGGATCATCTGTTCTACATACATACATACACTCAAAGGATATACTGGGGAGCATAAAAAGAGATAGTCATGTTGGAAGTAAAGGGATGAGAAACTAAAAAGAGGGAGGGAGGTGGATGGGAAGCAAGACAGAAAGCAGGATGCCTCCTGCCAAAGGAACTGCAGTCATCACAAACAAGAAGATAAGTGCAAAATGAAAACAAAATAAATGCTGTTTGTACAAGCAAACTAAAAGAAAGACACAGAAAAAAAGGGAAAACAGACTGGGAAGAAATGATATAGGCATACACAGAATGGGAAAGGGAGGGAAGATTTAAAGCTGCAGGGGAAACAAGTAAAGGAATGGCAAAGATGTCTGTACTTGGTGCTTCTTTTTGCTCAAAATCATTTTTCTCTGGTTTAGAAAAAGATAACGCCAGAAGGCCAAAATCATCAGACAAGTTGTCTAGCAAGAATTGTCCTTTGGAAGGAATATCAAATCCTGGCAATTAGACCTTGACCAGAGCTCTCTCTTCAGGCGAACAGACTGTGGAGACATTCAGTATGGTCCAGTCCATTTTTATCTAAAATAAATCAATTAAATTTTGGAGACATTAACAAAGCATGCAGGAAAATATTTTCACCGCTTTTCCTACAGACAGCTCTGTGATTACAATTCCAGTGGGGGTTATTGTGAATACTTAAATAAAAGATTCATTGAATAACTACAACTTGCTGCTTTCTACCCTGGTTTACTCTTACCTCAGAACATTCATCTGCTGCAATAAGTGACTTAGGCTGGAAGGAGGTCAGCAAAGGCAAGAAATGTGAATGAACATTAACTGCCTGCTAAACAAAGTGATGACTCATGAATAAAAAACAGGCATGATTTTAAAGGTCACTAGACCCAGTTAAACTGCATGTCTAACTCTTGTGTATCTGGCACACACAATATGCAGAACTGCCGTAGGGCAATTACTTGGGTATTCATCAGCATGAATAATTCTGGTCTCGTTTAGCACATAGCCATACTAAATTACATAAAGAAAATGACGTATAGTCTCAGATTCATAGTCAGTTGTTTTATTACGCAACTTCCACCTCTTACAGAAATTCTGGCACTCTCTATACCTTTTAACCCTCTTAGGAGATATGAACTATTTCTAGAATCAAGCTTGGAAAAAATTCACCTTTGCAGCCTGGGGCTTAAGGAAGGCTCTTTTTTTCTGGCAAAGGCATAGGTTTGCAATTTTACAGGATGCACTCATAGGTCACTTTGGATGGCTTTCAGCCTGGTG
The DNA here is from genome assembly GCA_017639485.1 of Pluvialis apricaria. Lineage (NCBI taxonomy): Eukaryota > Metazoa > Chordata > Aves > Charadriiformes > Charadriidae > Pluvialis > Pluvialis apricaria. The sequence goes on from CM030007.1 coordinate 203,847,784, forward strand.
CATTGAGATGATTTTAGCATTTTATTCAGTAATGCTTTGTTATTTTAATTGAGATATTAATTTCTTTTTCTTTTTTTTTTTTCTTTATTGCTGCTTTTATCTTTGGCACTTAGAATGCCAAGACAAATCGCCTCAAGAAAAATAAAAGGCATTATTATATTCTGTCTCTCCAATATTTGTGCTTTCAACACATAATAAATATTCAGATGTGTTTGCTGTCATTAGCTAGAATGGGAAGACTGTCACTGAGAAAAGGAAGACCTATTTAATAACAGCAGGGCCAAGCTTCCTTTAATATTATGGAGCTAAGCAACACAATATTTCATCAAGGTCTTTAACAAAAGCCTGACAATCCTGGGGGAGGTTTTTTTTTCTGTGTGCGCTACTGAGATCTTTCCTTAGGATCCTTCCCAGAACTCTTGAACACAATATGCACTTGACATTCATCTTTTCATGTTGTAGAATATTACCTGTTAATAGGTCATATACACCTCCTGGAAACCATCCTTTGGTTTTGGATAAATAAAATGGATGGGGGCAGCCAAGGTCTCATCCAAGGTGGGGTGGTTATTCGCACTCTACTCCACTTCTCATTTGCTGGTAAGATTACAGTCCTTCATCCTTAAATAAAGAAGGAGAAGACACACTTACAGTGAACTCAGAAAAAAATACTGGAGGGCTTTCAAATCATGATAGCCTATTATTACTTGCTTTAGTTTTGTTCCTTTTTTGGGGAGGCAATGTGGGCCACAGGCATCCCAGAACCAAGCATTAGGTTGCTGGTTTACTGGATGAGTCATTCTCTTTTTCACTAGCCGCACCTGTAAAACACAGATTTTGGTCATAATAACTGCTGTATGAAAAAATATCTTAAAGGGCTTTGCAAAGAAAATTACATATCAATCTATGTTAGGAATTTGTAAGGCTCAAAAATTATGCAGATACATTCCAAGTCAAACACTGAGTGGTATCGTTTTTGCTGAACTTCACAGTTATTTTTAAATGTTATTTCTTTTGTTGTTTTTTTTTTTAAATCCATGTATATGAAACATTTTATGTTGCAAATCAATTACAATTTAAAGAAATTAAATATTTTAAAATGTTAACATAGTTTCTTAGTAACTAGATATCATTCAGTTATCATCCTTGAAAAATCTTTAATACTTCATGATCAGTGCTGGATTGTCTTTTCTTGAGAAAATATGATTCATATTTTTCTTTTGTATTGTGATTACCACTACTAGTTCAAGAAGGAAAGAGGGTCAAATTAATGGATATAACTTTGTTGCATATGCAGCTTAATTCAGCATCAAGCTGATAATCAAAAGCAAGGCTGTACATTGAAGTAGCAAGGTCTAAATGTAGTACATATTTTTGTCCATGATTTCACTGATCTAAAAATGAAGAAAATTGTATATTTATAGAAAAATACTAAAATAAAACTTATTCCCCCTCCTGCTCCCCCCCACCTCCCCCAATTCTTTTATCTTTTCTTCCGCTCTTCACCTGGCAAAATTCCTTTAGGATACAAGATACTCTACTGCATATATTTATCTCCCCAGAGAGAGACTGAAGAAAAAAATATGTGACAGATGTTAGTCACATTGCTTAATGTACTAATGGAACACATTCAGAAACTATGGCGATGTACGTGATATAAATAGTCTACATAGAAGAGAATCCTGAAACCTTTCCTCTGAGAAAATGTTCATTAATTTCAATTAGTCTTTTACCTGGGTAACGATTAATATGGGCTGATTCCCAGATTATAGATATTTTTAGTCTATTTTCAAATAAACATAATACCATCATTATGTTATTCTTAAACTTTGCTCTCAAAAGCTTTCTACTTATTTTCTTTTAAAAGAATGAATTTATTAAGCAAAATGTACATGATAAATGGCAGCATCACAGGTAATAAAAGCTCTAGAAGGGATATTAACCCACAGCTAAATTAATACCCAAAATGCTTATTATCAATTCATGCTACCTTTTGGCCAGGATGTGGTCAGCGTAGTGGAATGGCTGTACTAGGTAAGACCGAAAGGGCCATCCAGCTGAGGATTGTCTCTCTGCTGAGTCTGGAAATACAGTGGAAGATATGATGAGGAAAAAAATTGTCTGCTCTCCCTCTACTCCTGAGTTTATGGACCTGTTTTATCTTTCTCCTAAGTTGTCTATTTTTTTAGATAGAAGAGTCTTAGCTCACCCTATATGCCTCAGTTTCATCCCATTTGGAGATAAATCCACATCTTTAACAATTGTTGTTGTTTAATAATTTTACTAATAATTTCCAATTCTACTATATCCTTTTGGACATGGGAGGACAACGGGACAGGGGCCAGAACTGCACAGTTTTAAAGGTGATTCATGAATTATTCAACAAAGCATTACCTTGTTCTTTGTTTTGTTATATTTTTTTCCTAACAGTTGCTAACATTTGATTTGCTTTTTTTTTGTCTGCTATTGAGCATAGGACTGACATTTTTGTGGAACTAACTCTCATTATCTCAAGATCTTTCTTCTGAGTGATATCGCTTAGCTTGGAGCTCATCATTTTACATGTGAATTTGTGGTTTTTTTCCCTAGTGCATCACTTTACATTTTTCTGCACTGCATTTCATCTGCCATTTTATTGCCCAATCAGCCTCATAAGTTTCTGCAGCAATTCTTCACAGTCAGTCTGCATTTTTCATATTCTGAATAATTCAGTATTAACAGCAAACTTTCCCAGCTCCCTACAAAAAGCCTTTTCCAGGACTTTCATAAAGACATTGAAAAACACAAGCCCCATCTCAGCCCTCTGTAAAATTCCATAGTGACCTCACTGCTCCACAAGAATTAGTGTTTTCCCCCTTTTCTCTTCTTCTTTTCTCTTAATCAGATACTTTTATCCATGGAATGTTCCCCAGCTCTGAAATGAGCTGTGACTGCTAGGTTTCTTTAAAAGGCTTGAGAGCTGGCCATTGTCAGAAGTGTTTTGCAAATACAGATAGGCTGTATCAGCTAAATCATCCTTATTTTCATGTTTGGTGACTTTGTCAAAAAAATGGCAAAACATCTACATGACAGAACTTCCCTCTACAAAAGGCATGCTGATCTTTCCAGGTAACTTGTATTTACCCAGGTGTCCACTAATTCTGCTATACATTTTGACTACTAGTTTACCTAATACAGAAATCAGGCTCAGAGAATCTAGCTACCCCAAACTCCCCAGAAAACCTCTGATATACCATCTGCTGTGGCTGTGGTGACATGCTGAAAGATTTCAAAGAATGTGGAGAAAATTCTGACTACATTTTAAAATGAAGACTCCAGGCATTTTCCTGCCTGAGGTGAAATTTAAATATTTATCGATAGAAATGCAGTAATAGGAATAATTCACTGAATATTTTGATCAGTATGTAAATTGCAAAATATTATTGATATCATGACATATTGATTCTGAACTGTTTTTGAAAAAAAGTGGCCATGATTACTTTATTTTGTGCTACACCCACATCCCATATGCTCTCCACTTACAGTACTTAATACACAAGCCAGAGCACACCTATAGGATTTGTAGTTAAAGGTTTATAGATGCTGTGATTATGAAGGCCATGAAACAGGTATCTGGACACTTTACTAAGATGAAAGTCTCTGGAGAGGTAGTGGAACAGGATTTCAAGGCTGTGTGTGTGCAGTCTTAAACATCTAAGCAGCTGGCAAGAGCTTTCACTCTGTCGTTGAAAATGATATTAGGTACTTATGAGCTATTTTAGATCCTTCTCCAACATCCTTTGGTTTCAGAGTGGGAAGAGAAAACCATGTTCTGCATTCCGTCCCAGCATTTTACTCTTGTTAAGATACTATGATCAGACTGTAATAGACCACCTATTTCCACTTCGAAGGCACAGTCTGAATGCTAAATTTCATGTAAATTCTCAGAAACATCTATTTTTCTATTACTAACAGGTGAAAGAGATGTATGACATAGAAAGATCTCATTCATACAGATTTTTCTTTTTGTAAGAATTCCTGTTGAGTGTGCTGACATCTTGTGGCTGCATATTTGAAATGTGCCATGTGTGCATCGAGGTGGGGTAATTACTGCACGGCATGCTGGGATATTCAGCTCTTCTTGGAGACTTCAGTCAAAGGCCCCATGTTGAGGAATATCTTGAATTTAACTACACAGCATTGACTCTTTTTCTTCTTCCTGGGTTGAAATCCTTTTTTTCATCTCAAACCTCATAATTTTGGGGACAAAATGAGCACTCTCACGTACATTTATTTCCTTCAAGTTATATTAAATCTCTGTACCTGAGACACAGTCCAGAGCTGTGAGTATGATAGTAATTGTAAGAATACTGGCATGTGTTTGCCAGAGTGAACTGCTCTTCTTTGACTGGTTCTTGGCTTTCTTTTGTGGCCAGATGTTAGCAGAAGGAGGGAATAATGCTCTGTTTTTTCCACAGTAAACAGGATGGAGGGCTGCACTCTGATTCTTTGGCATTTTGTTTGTTTGTATTTTCTAAAAAACAAACCCCCCGCAAACTCTTCCTGTCTCATTCTTTTACAGTCTAGAGATGACTTTTGTCATTGGTGTCTTCTGGCTATTCTTCTTTTGCACACTCCTCCTCTTTTGTGTCTGTAGTGTCCTTTCCATTCTTCCCATCTTTGAAAACCTGTCTGTCTTGTCTTCTTTTTCTAATTGGTTTTTTTTTTTTTCACCTTTGTTCAGACTTATTCAGCAGAGATTTTGTTGTGCCTGTCTGCAGCACAGCTGATTCCACAACAAAATTTGTCGTCTTTGATACATTCATTCTGCTGTGAGTGAAAAGGTAAGGAGCAGAGCTTGTGTGCAAAGCTCAAGGGAACCTAATTAAGCTTCTCAGGGTTACCGTGAAGATCATTTCCATGCTGAAGGCCCAGCAGACAGGAGGACTGCAGGTGCTTACAGCGGAGAAACTTGCAGCAGGTAATGCAGAATCGGCAGCTCTTTTGGGGTTAATATGATCCTTCTGAGGACAAGGGGAGAGGTTCTGTGGGTAGCTGCTGCCTCAGGCATAAGGACTGGCATCCACTGTGCTCAGTGTGAGAGTTAGACACAGTAAGAGAGGCTCTATGTATACAATCTGTCTCCCTCTGTTTATGTTCATGATTCATCTGTGCCTACATACTCTTATGAACAGTATGCTGCACTGTGTTATTAAACACGAAACTGTGTACATAGCTTCTGGGATTTGTATATATGTCTCATAAGAAGAAAAGAAGGGTTTCAGTGAAATACTGCCCATATGGTGGGTCAGCATGCATTAGTCTCCATTTTTCTGATGAGCCTGTTCTGAAGAACCATTCAGAGAATTTATCTAGCCAGCACTACAGGAAATTTCCAAGCAGGAGAGGATATATACACATATGTTTCATAAAGATTTGATTAAGTTTTCAAAAAGGTGGTATGTCAGAAACTAGAAGAAAGGCAATATGATCAAAGTACTCTGTAAGTTCAGCATATTCTCAGTACAAGTGGAAAGCTTACAGATATCAACTCATAAACGGTATTTATTACAGATAATGGAAATGGAAGAGAATTTAGTGATCTGAGAATGTTAATCTTTTTAGGCAATAATGAATTATTATGACTGAAAAGAAGAAAAATCTTAATGCCTTCAGGAGCTTTTCCAACGCAAATCTAGTAGTTACAATGTCAGAAGTTATTTGAGGAAATTAAGAGATCAAGTTTTTTGTGAGATCAACGCAAGAATGACAAAATGGGCCTTGGAATAAATGTACACATCCCAGCAAAATTTTTACAACCCATGAGACACTAAACTTGGGTGCTTACATTGCTGATTGAGTGTATGATGAAGAACAAACCTGTCTAACAGGAAAATACAGTCAAGTGAGAGGCAGGTACAAAAACACAGTCCCAATCAGTTCCCTTGAATTGTTCTCTACAGTAAATACTTTTTTTTTCCTGGACTATGTGATTAAGAACAAATTTGAAAATGAAGTGTTTATTTTCTTTTATTTTATATCTGTATGTCTGTGAGGAGATTTAGTCTGCGTCCCTGAATGATCACAAATAAATGTTATTCTCATTTGAAGGACTTTCCCAAGATCCATAAGTAAACTAAATTCCTTTAAAGATGTTTTAATAAGGTTCACGTGGGATTGAAGTCATGCTTAGACTTTGCAGAAGCCTTTCTGCTGGAAAAAACTGTGTGAGCACAGAAGCTATAGTTCTGAAAGATCATTTGGAGGCTCATGTCCTTAACTGCTGTATTAAAGTTGCTATATTAAACCTTTTATCAGCTCTTTATAAACTTTATTATCAACTAAAAATGTCTACTTCATTTGTAACTCACAAACTGTAAGACAGGAAGAAAATGCATCTTTCCCTTTCCTTGCCAATATTTCTTTGAGTACTTTTCATTTTATTTCCTAAACTCTACAAGCATTGTGCATTTGATTGAAAACACATCGTATATACTATTTATATTCACTTCAAGGAGTTAAAACATTTTTGGAGGTCATGAATCTAAAAAGAATAGTGGTGAAATCATCCAATCTCCGGAAATTCATAGGCCATGTATGCTGGAGTGAAACCAGTCACAATAGTCCAAGTTGGGTCACACCTGGTGAACTTTTCTTTATTGTGATCCTGTAGCATCGATGAAAGATAGTTTCACAAATATCTTTCTGCTGTTGTATAACCACCCCTGTTTAAGGCAGTGTTGGCTCTTCCTACACTTACGACACTGATAAACCTAAGTGCTACCTTTGTTCGAACAGAGAGTTTTGGCCACACTATTCAGAATATTCCTTTCTGTTCTGTGAATGAAATCCTAACATGTTTCTGCTTCTAATGCCACTAATTCTGCTCTAACTATGATGGGATCTGGTGTCATTAAAGCCAAAGTTTCAAGGTGGATGTGCCTTTGCCTTCTGGACCTAGTGAGCTCTCTGTAAGATCAAAATATTTTAAAACCCTTAAAGGACACATTTTGTTTAAATAAAAAGCAAAAAATTTAGTTATTCAAGTAGAGAAGACTCAAGTAAGGAAAATTTGCTTGTAGACATCCTTTGTTGATTGTCCTTGCTTTTCCCTACTCCATCACCTTCTGAGTAGCGTCAATCTCAGACCCTTCTAGACCCTAGGCATCTTTCTTTCAGAAAAGATGCCTTCTGAAGTCTTTGCTACCTGCTGTCCACTGTAGTTGTATAATATCCTTTCATGAGTTTCAAGCTCTTACTTGTGACTGTAACTGACTGTCTCAGCCAAATCCCACTGTCTCCAAGATCCTCTGCCTGAGTATGCTCGGTAACTCCCCCAGGGAAGGAAATGTCTCCCTTCTCCCCCCAGTAGACTCTTTGTACCCAGCTGCCTTACTAAAGGAACATAACCGTAACTCCAAATGCACAATAAAGCAGATGCCACCTGGCACTGTCACAAAAAAAAAATAGAAGATATGTTTCTTTGCTGGTTAGCAGCCACAAAACAAAGCAGGATGCAATTAGTATCTGGGAAGCCTTTGAGCACATGGTGCATATAGTTATCAGCATGTGTGCCAATACAGATTGAATAAGGAAGGATCTTTGGAACTGTCTTGTCTTTCAGAAGTGCTCTGAGCTTCCCTTGCACACTGGGAAGTCTGCTGGGTGCCCATGCAACCTGATTTACTAAGAAGACTAGTGAGACACGCTAAAAGAAATCAGTTTCCAAGCACAAGAAATTTTTTAGAGGTGTTATTTTCAAACCTTCACAGCTCAGCCAAATCAAACCCAATTTTCCCTGGAACACCTGAATGCACTACTTCTCAATAAGGAATAAGTATCTGCCAGTTTCTAATTTTCTAGGTTCAGCTGATTCATCAGTACAGTTCTTCAGCAAGTAGTCATAAGGCAGTTTATAACAGAAGTAGTAAATTTTAGTCTTATATTCCAGAGGACTGAACAGTATTAATCCAAACACTGTAGAAAAATAAACAAATTGCAGGTTTAGACTAGGCTTGGAAAATTTTGATCTCCAAGGCAAACATTTCAGGAGAGTATGAATGGGTGAAAAAAAGGATTTTAGAAGGCAATATTTAGGAATCTACTGTTAGAATATCAGCTGCAACAAACATTAATTAGTCTGAAAACCAGTAACTTCAATCAAACTATCTTTTCTTGGCACTCTAAAATGTATTGAAGTGTTGATAATCACCAAATTTGAAGTGGTTTCCTGAATAAAGGGTTTACAAAGGATTACACACAGTATCACAGTATCATCAGGGTTGGAAGGGACCTCTGGAGATCATCTAAGTCCAACCCCCCTGCCACAGCAGGGACACCTACAGCAGTTGCACAGGAGGGTGTCCAGGCGGGTTTTGGATGTCTCCAGTGTGGGAGACTCCACAACCTCTCTGGGCAGCCTGTTTCATTGCAGTAATTCTACAAATATAAAACAATTGTTCATGCATCTCAATTCATAACCCCAAAGTTATTATTTGTAAACATTACTCCACATTGGTACATCAAAGTGATACGTTTGTCTGCCTAACAGTACATTTGATACTTAAGACTGACTGGCAAAGTGGAAAGAAATTTTGTTTCTTGATGGAAATGCCAACAAGTGAGAATATTAATGTAAGAAAACATGTCCTCAGATTTGCCCCAGGGTATGGCCTGGCTCAACTGCCTTTCCTTTGGAAAATCAGGATAGAAAGGAAAGTAAATTGTGTTGGGTTGACCTTGGCCAGCTGCCAGAGACCCAGTCAGCTGCTCTCTCGCTCCCCCTTCTCAGTCAAGGATGGGGGAGAAAACAAGAAGGAAAAGCTCATGGGTTGTGATACAAACAGGTAGATCACTTACCAGTTGTCATCATAGACTTGACTTGGGTAAAATTAATTTACTTTATTGACAATTAAAATACATTTGGACAGTGAGAAACAAAGACAAATTAAAACACCTTCCCCTCCCTCCCTTTTTCCCAGGCTCAACTTCATTCCTTCATTACCAACTCCTCTACCACCACCTTCCCCCTTTGTGCAGCACAGGGTGGATGGGGAATGGGGATTGTAGTCAGTCAATAACAGTTCCTCTCTGCTTCTCCTTCCTCCTCACGCTGTTCACCTGCTCCAGCATGGGTTCTTTCCACAGGCTGCAGTCCTTCAGGTTAGCCTGCTGCACTGTGTGTGCCTCCCCCAAGCACAGTTGCTGTCAGGAGAACCTGTTCCAGCACAGGTTCTCCACAGACTGCAGCTTCCTTCAGGGCATAGACGTCTGCTTTGGCATGGTCCTCTCCACAGGCTGCAAAGAATACATGCTCCATCATGGTCTTTTCCACAAGCTGCAGGGGAGTATCTGCTCTGGTGCATGAGCACCTCTCCCCCTTCGTCTCCTTCTTGACTTAGGTTTTTGCAGAGCTGTTTCTTATACTTTTTTTCTCCTCACTGACATGTAGCATTTTATCCTTTCTTAAATTGGTTTTCACAGAGGCGCCACCAGCATTGTTGATGGGCTCAGCTGTGTCCTGCAGTGAGTCCATTGGAACTGATTTGAACTGGCTGTGTCCAACATGGGGGCAGCCCCTGCTCTCTCCTCACAGAGGCCACCTCTGCAGCCTCACTGCTGCCAAAACCTTGCCGTGGACATCCAGTAAAGAAACAAAAGCAGCAACACATCTCATTGCAAAGGCGGGCTCCTAGCACTGAAAAAAAACATGGACTAGAGCAGTCTCTGTCCTACATCTGGTTCTGGACCCTGTACCCTTCTTGAATAATCTTAGGCTATGTGCTATCTACTCTCGTAGCACACAAGTTCTCCATTCTTGGAGGAGCATAAGGTGTTCAGATACTATGACAAATATAATACAGACAATGTGAGTAGCAAAGTGAGATAAATCCATCCTGGTACAGTCCATGCTCGGTAATATTAGAAAAGAAGATATTTTCTTTAATCTATTTAAGCTATTGTTTTTAGACTTTCCTGGAAAGATCAGTCATTTTTTTTACAGTGTGTATTTCCCATTCCCTTGGTGACTGCAGGTAGGACAGATCTGTGCTCTGAATTTGTTTTATGACCACCCTCCATGTCAAACTTCTCAGAACTAATGTTGAAAATACTAGCAAATAATTTTCTTCTCAAGCATGGAGTCTTAACATGAATTTAGAGTTGCTTAGAGAAATAACCATCTCCCATTCAAATTTCTTAATAAAAATTATCTAGAAACAAACTTGCAATCTGAAAAAAAAGAAAGGACAGAAATTCTGACATCAAAAGAGCTTAAGAAAGGAAAAGTTAGTTATTGTCTGAAAGAAAATTCTTGATTTGTTTGTAATAACTTGGTTTCTTGCTTCAGTTCCTTCCAGGTTCTCTAAGTACTGAGAAGGCAGTGAAGGTGCAGAGGGAAATGGAGAGAGTTATTAGTCCCATCCCTTCCTTTCTCTTCCATTCCCTTTTATTTATGGTTGGAAGAAAGGAAAGTTATTTTCTGAAAATACACATGAAATTAGATTCTGTTTGTGCTTCTGAATGAAAATCTTAGCTGCATGTCTGATAGCATCAGTAATGTCTGAGCTTGAAAAGTGTCTTTTTCTCTTCACAGAATTCTGGAGATCCTTACTTGTGAGACTTTTTGCTCCCTCTTTAGGAGCTGACTTTGAAAAGAGTCATTCATTGGTCCCCATACCAAGCTTCTGAGAGTCTAAGGAAGGTGCCCTTTCTGTGGAAGAGTATTTTTACCAAGGAAATTACAAGCAGTTTCTGGACACATGTGAGTGCATTTTAAGGAAAACTATAGCTATGCCATAATTTCCTCTGGGACAGTGAGGAAAGGAAACAGGCCTCTATCCATATGTAGGAGACACAAAACACTACCTCATTCTGTTTGAGTCTGCGATGAAGTAGAAGTAACCTCACAGAATGACAACTGAATTACATCCATTGGATGCAAATGACTAATTGGTGTCAGAAAGATCTAAGAATGTTTCAAGGAAACTAAAGCTGTGCATGTAAACAGCCTACAGGATGGACTTTTCTCCTCTTGCTATGCATGTCATCACTGTCCTTACGTATGTTGTGTCTGGGAACAGAAATTTCTTCCTTCTATTTGCTATAAGAATGATGTTGGAACTCTGCTTTCTCCTGAGATTCAGGAAATGATAATGAACCCTTTCTGCTTGCTCTGAGGGACTCATATTTGATGCAAGAGACAAGAGAGCTTTGAAAGCTGTTCCCAACTTGTACTATTGATATCTGGCCTGGTACCAATGAAGGCAGTCTTCCTGTGACTGGATCAACTACTTTGGCACAGACTTTTGCCTTTGTGCCAGCTGGGAGCCACATTTCACTGTGCCTTGCACTTCATCTACACACTGGCAGAAGCCAGATTTCCCTGCAGGCTGCTTAACCATCTTGGCATGGCTTTTGTCCAAATGCTAGCTGGGAGCTAGTTCCTCTGTGGCCTTCTCAGTTCTCTTGACATGAACATTGCTCAGACACCAACTGAGAGCTCAGTTCCTGAAGCCCGCTGTTTCCATCTGCTAATTCTGAGTGGCAACAAAAAGAAAGGGGCTATCCTTCAAACCACCTCAGATTTTTTTTTTCCTTTGGAAGTTTCTGAGGGAAAAAAAAACAGAGAGAAAGAAACACACACTAGATTAAATATTCTGTGAAACCCCTGTTCCAAAAAGAAATTGGAAGTCCAGCCTCTGTGTGTCTGGGTCAGTTCCACCTGGGTAATCAAGCTACAGTTAGCTGTAATTAATCTGCAAAGAAATGAAGTACTGGCCTGTGGGATGCTTTGCTTCATCCACTTAGTATAGAAAATCCACAGTGATTTCTGTATGATAGGCTTCTTATTTACAGATGAGTTCTAGGCTCCTGCTCTTTGATCCTGTTCTCTGTATCTCTTTCCTCTAAGTCTTTTTATAATTACTGACTGGTTTGCATGACTTTATGATTGTCTACTCCTTTTCTTAGTCTTCAGTTGAATAACATTCTTGGATTCTTGACTATATTGCAGATTTATTTTTCCAGACTTGTGGAAAAATATTTCCTTTTTTGGTTCACTATAAATAGGTCTATCTGGTTTTTACTCAGCCTTAAGTGTTGAATGCAAATGCCCCTGTCTTAAGCTACATTTCCATGAAGGGATATTGTCTGGATACATAGAAATCTGGAAGTCTCTTCCTGACAAATGGCATTAAGCCTAGATTCTGAGTGAAGATCTTTCTCTATCTGTACGGAGATGGAGGATGTTTATCTCCCACAAACCAAGGCAAGATAAGGCTGAGAGCATTACCTCCTTCTGCAGCTTAATGCACCAATGTAGCTCTAGTTCTGCTGATCCCAAATGATGAAAAGTCCTGAGTCAGACATGAGAAATCGTGACACTTCTTCTGAAAACTTATGACTATTAAGCATTTATAAAAGCTGCAAATCTCAAATGTCCTTGGCATTTTGGAGGTGGAGAGGTGGTGGGGGAGGAAGAAATGTAAAGGGAATGCTTATTACTGAGAATTATTTAGCAGAGCAAATAGCTTTACAACCTCTTTACTGCAGATGTTAGTAGGCAGATTTGAACATTGATACCCCTTCTTTGACAAATGTCTTGATATTTTTCTTAACTTCCTAACTCATCTTTATGCTGACTTTGAGTAAGCACTTTGAAAATGTCTGGAAAGTGAAAGGAAGACACTAGACAACTTTAACCGCTAAAAATTTTATATTCCCTTGGTTAACTGGTTAGGTCACATAGCCCTTGCCCACTGCTTGGATTGTATAGTAGGAAGAAACTGCTCTGCCTATTACTCATTTTACAATCAAATAACTTGCTAATAAATTTAGATGAATGCATAAAATCCTGCGCTAAAAACATGATCTGAATGGCAGTTGTCTGTGGGCAGATAGTCACTTCCAAATGTACTTACAGCATCTGGGCCCACAGGGCCAAAAGGTGAGTTCCTGACTTTGTTTGTAGTCTTTCAATTTGCACGCTGCTATTTTAAGACACTCTGGGCAATAAACTGCAGTAAAAAGGCATGCTGAGAGAGGGGAGACAGCTGGTGTCATGTCAGTTACAGGGGGAGAGAGTTTTGCGCAGTCACAGAATGGTTGAACTTGGCAGGGACCTCTCAGGATCATCTTGTTCAAAACTCCTTCTCAAGCAGGGCCACCTAGAGACAGTTGCCCAGGACTGTGTTTAGTCATTTTTTTAATATCTCCAAGGATGGAGACTCCACAACATCCCTGGGCAACCTGTGCCAGTGCTTGATCACCCTCACAGCAAAAATTGTTTTCTGATGTTCAGAGGGAGCCTCCTGTGTTTCAGTTTGTGCCCATTGCCTCTGATCCTGTCACTGGGCACCACCCAAAAGCGTCTGGCTCCGACCTCTTTGCACCCACCCTTCAGGTATTTATGTACATTGATGGGTTTCCCGTCTTGAGCCTTGCCTTCTCCAGGCTAAACGGTCCCAGCTCCGTCAGCCTTTTCTCATAACAGAGATGTTCCAGCCCCTTCATCATCCTTGTGGCCCTTTGTTGAACTCTCTCCTGTATGTCCATGTCTCTCTTGTACTGGGGAGCCCAGAATTGGACAATGCTCCAGCTGTGGCCTCATCAGTGCTGAGTAGAGAGGAAAGATCACCTTTCTTGAGCTGCTGCCAGTACTTTGTCTAATGCAGCTGAGGATACCATTTGCCTTCTTTGCAGCAAAGGCATGTTGCTGACTCATGTTCAGCTTTGTGTCCACCAGAACTTCCAGGTCCTTTTCTGCCAAGTTGCTTTCCAGCTGAGTGGCCCCCAGCATGTACTGGTGCATGGCATTGTTCCTCCTCAGGTACAGGATTTTGCACTTCCCCTTGTTGAGCTTCATAAGGTTCCTGTTGGCCCATTTCTCCAGCCTGTTAAGGTCCCTCTGGATGGCAACATGACCCTCTGGTGTATCACCCGCTCCTCCCAATTTAGAAGTGTCTGCACACTTGCTGAGGGTGCACTCTCCTCTGTCATCCAGATCATTAATGAAAACGTTAAACAAGATTGTGTCAATCTGTAAATATTTAATGTTTTAATGTTACATTTGAAAATTAAATCCAATACCAGAAGAGGTATTTATTATATTGTAATACTATTAACGATCTATAAATGGATAGAGGTTCATGCTAAAAGCTTTTTAAACAAAACTGTCTATAAAATATAGTTTAAAAAAATAAATAATACTGTCCCTGGTCTTTCACCAGTTTATCTGATTTGTAGAAGTGTAGTTTCAATCTGTCTGAAACAAATTTTCAAAAAATTACAATGCAACAATTTTGAAATACAATTATAAACACAAAATCACTAGAGGCATTTTAAAAATTTGGATTATTTTGATCCGTTACTAGGTGACTTATTTAACATGCACGCAATAGGAAAAAGTGAATTCCATAAGATGTAGGTATTGCTCTGAAAAACAACCATGTGAACATGCTCCTTTTTGCTCTATATCTTTATTTTCTTGGAGCATATGTTGCATACTTGGAGTATATCTTCTAAAATTACTACTTACTACTTCCAGAGCTGTAGAACTAACACAACTCTATCAAATTGTCTGATTTGTTCCTCACTGGTGTTCATACACTGCTGGCGGAATTGTTAATATTCTCCTTGGTATTTCAGGGCATGTAATTTTTTATTGATATGCATTAGTGGCAGCCCACAGGAAGGAAGAGCATTTCCATGGTGTAACTAAAAATGTAATTTGATGACCATGGGTTTGCACAGATGTAAATGAAGGCAGTAACCAGTCTGAAAAACTTTTGTTACTGACAGTGGTGCACAACTGAGAAAGAACTGAGTTTTGTTTTCAGAATCTGTGTTGGTTTTACAAGATTGAAATAAAAATGAAAAAAAAAATTACTGTTACTCTGATCTAATTTGCCCTAAGAATTACAACATAAAAACATTTCCTGTATCACAACACAGTGCTACAATACCCGAGTATTGACCTTGATGGATTTCCATAAAAGAATATATTTGAAAATGTAATTGGAATAGGGGTGAAAACCGATTTTCTGAATTTCTTACAATGACCATTTTATCTTTATTTAACTACAGTTAAATAGTAGTAGTAGCAGTGGCTACTGTAGATTCCTTCTGGACACAGTTAGGAACCTTGATAAAACTGAAATAGTTTGACAGCAAAAATCTTCCCCAAAAGAAACCCAAACTCCCAAACAGAACAGAACAGAAAACAAAAAAAACCAACCAAAAAAGACCTTTCCTAGGACTTTTCCATATTTTTATTTCTGCTCCTACAGTGCTGCTTTGCCACTCTTGTCTTCTAGTGCCCTAGATGATAGCCTCTGCAGAATATGGGTTTATTAACATGGCTACAGACACAGGTCAAAACAACTTGCTTTTGTTTTAATGGATTCCTTTAATTCCACTGATTTTGAAAGCGCTCGGCTGTCATGACAGCACTGGTATACTTTGCAATGTATAAACATAAAGAAGGAAATGTGTAGAAAGAATTTATCTTTTTTTTTTTTTTTTTTCCCCTCAGATCCATAGCAAAACAGAAAGAAGGGGGGGAAAAAAGGAATTCCAGTTAAGAAACACAGGCTTCCTCTAAGTGTTTTGAAAGAGCATCTTTCTGAGTTCTTATAAACTTGTAGAGATCATCCTCCCCAACAAGAAGAGGTCTGAACCTCTATCCCCACCGATGGGGAGAGGGCTGTAGCGTGATGCCTGGAGGAGCCAGGGCAGAGGAACAACAGACCAGACCAGGATGAGCTCCCTGAAGGCATGGAGGGTGCAGCCAGCAGGTTTTAAGTGTGAACTACATGCCTATTTTCAGAACACTGCCAAAATATATTGAGTCTTGGACATACCCAAACACAAACCCATCTTCCTACACAAGGCTGCACTAGAGACAGTCTGACTGAAACAACCCTTGAAGTCACAGTCATTGCCAAACCGCCTGTGGCAGACAGCCTTTCTCCAGCATGTCCCACCGTCTTCCCTGGGGCTGTCTCCCAGGCACCCTGCTGCTGTGCCTGGCTTGGCAGCAGGGTCTCTCGATCTCCCGCCTTCCCCCAGCCTGCCTGAGCTCCCATCTCGACACAGGGGTGGTATGCAGGGGTGAAGCTCTTGCTCGCGCCTTGGGTGAGACTGCCTGTGGCTGGGCTGCCAGGAGACAGGGTAAGAAGAACATAGGGTTAGTGTGAAAACCAGAGATGTGTGGACCTCAACTCTTTTTTCCAGATATGTCGTTGAGGTGCTTTTGATGCAGTACGTGCCATCTGCAGTAAAAAAATCCTCTGTTAACATATTGTCGGAGATAGCTTAGAGCTCGATAATTTTCTTTCTTTTATTGATAAAGTATTTTTGGCAAGGAAAAAAAAAAGATTGACCATATTTAAAAGTGCATATTTTTTTACTTCTCGATGGTAATTGCATCAGTTTTAATCCCTCAATATTTTGACAAGGTAAAACTAATTTCTTTCAGTCTCTCTTGTCCTGTTAAAATATTAACTTCTGGGGACTTAGGGAACCTTTCACAGATCATTTCCCTAACACCTAGTGCTGGAATGGACCACGCTAAAACTTGTTTCTCTTTATGCTGCTATAAATCAAATAGCAAATGCAATTTAATGTTATAATTTTAATCTTTTTAAAACACTTGTGAGCCAGCCATCAAAGACTAGCCAGCAACACCTAAACAATCATTCATTCTTCATTCATTTATCCCGTTTTCCAATCCAACAATACCTAAAGAGGAAGCAAGCAGCATATTAGTAGCTATACAAAAAGACGTCTACTAGGAAACATTGAATGTTTAGATGGAATGTCTCTTTCCAGCATCAGTGTTTTACAGAGTATTAAAAATTATTGTTGCTGCTATTGTAAATAAATACAGAATTACAGAAATCATAAAAAATACAGTGTTTATAAAAGAATATGGACAACACAGGTTTTATTTCCTTTTTTTTTTCATACCGTCCTACAAAACTATGTCATGAACTATATGCAAACATATACTGTGGGAAAATAAATACGTCATTGTTTTCTAGGAGGACATTTATCCCCATTAATATTTCTACCACTTTTTAGCAATCCAGTCTCATGCCTATAGCTTTTTAATTAATAAAGACTAATTAGATTTTTTTAGCACTTTTTACTTGTTATTGATTTTTAAAGTATTTATTCACTACTTTTCTGACTAAGTATAAAATTGTAATGAAAATTCATCTGCCTCTAATCTGTATTTTACTTAGTAGCAGAGGAAAAAAGTAATTGGAAGTATTAAAAAAAGTTGAGTGTGAATAGAAAAGACCCCCCATGGAATGCCTGTGCCATGAAAATGTTTTTGTGTCAGTAAAATGTTTAAAATCCCATTAGGCCTCAAGCTCTTAAATGAGATTTAAGTTTCGCAGAGACCTTTCCAGGTTCTCAGGAGGGGGTGATTTCCAAATATGTATAGCTAGTGTCAGATTAAGTTCTTAAGGACTGATTTTTCAAACATGCTGCTAGGAATATCTTCAATGACATTCAGCAAATGTTTGTTAAGTAGATCCTTCAAACGCAGATCTAGCAATAAACTTTTTATACATGGTCCTCAGTGCCCCATGGGAATTTTTTGCAAGGTCAGAGTCTTAGCCAAAGTTATTTGAATTCTTTTAAATTGAATACATTAAGTAGTAACTTGAAAACCTGACTACTTAAAGTGAGCGCTGTCAATTTCTAACTTAAATAATGGCCTGTGATGTTCACACAGTTATTTTGCAACTAGTATTGTATTACAGCTGTGAACTGTTCTTCACAAAGTCACATTTCATTCTAATATGAGGATCCTACTGTGCACAGAATTGTTTGTTCACACTCTATTTATTTCCATAGTAATTGTAATAAACTAATTTCACTGTCACAACAGTCCAAGGTATCTAGAGCTGTGCCCTATGGAATAAAATCTTCCAATCAAAAGGGGTAAGACCAGATTTAAAAAAGACTTAGCTAAATCTAGATCAAGTCTAGATCTAGTTCCTCCCAAGTTCATAAAATATAGAAACATAGAATGGTTTAGGTTGGAAGGGACCTTAAAGATCATGTAGTTTTAACCCCCCTGCCATGGGCAGGGACGCCTTCCACTACACCAAGTTAGTCAAAGCCCCATCCAACTGGCCTTGAACACTTCCAGGAATGGGGCATCCACAGCTTCTCTGGTAACCCTGTTCCAGTGTCTCACTACCCTCAAAGTAAAGATTTTCTTCCTAATATCTAATCTAAATCTACCACCTTTCAGTTTAAAACCATTGCCCTTCATCCTATCACTACACCCCCTGGTAAAGAGTACCTACCCATCTTTCCTGTAGGCCCCTTTTAGGTACTGGAAGGCCGCTATAAGGTCTCCCCGGAGCCTTCTCTTCTCCAGGCTGAACAACCCCAACTCTCTCAGCCTGTCCTCACAGGAGAGGTGCTCCAGCCCTCTGATTATCTTCACAGCTCTTCCTCTGGACTTGCTCCAACACGTCCATGTCCTTCTTATGTTGGGGGCTCCAGAGCTGGATGCAGTACTCCAGGTGGAGTCTCACAAGAGTGGAACAGAAGGGCAGAATCACTTCCCTTGACTTGCTGGCCACGCTTCTTTTCATGCACCCCAGGATGTGTTTGACTTTCTGGGCTGTGAGTGCACATTGCCGGCTCATGTTGGGTTTCTCATCTACCAACATGTGCAGGTCCCCATCCTCAGGGCTGCTCTCAATCTATTCTCCACCCAGCCTGTATTTGTGCTTGGGATTGCCCCAACCCATGTACAGGACCTTACACGTTGCCTTGTTGAGCTTCATGAGGTTTGCACAGGCCCACCTCTCAAGCCTGTCAAGGTTCCTTGGATGGCATCCCTTCCCTCCAGCGTGTTGACTGCACCACACAGTTTGGTGTCATCAGCAAACTTGCTGAGGCTGCACTTAATCCCACTGTCTGTGTTGCCAACAAAGATGTTAAACAGTTAACAACAGCATTTCCAATTCGAATTAAAATAATATTTAAAAATTGTTTTCAAGTGCATATTTCAGCATATTTTCACTGAGATGACTAGTTTGCTATTTGCTATTTGCTACTAGTATTGCTATTTGCTAGTTTGCTAGTTTGCTTTTTGATATTTGAGGGACGTACAGAGTTGACATTTAGAAGGATTTTTTTTATAATTACGTGGCATTTTTATTAAAAAAAGAACAAAGCAAAAACCAAAAAAACAAACCAAAACCAAGAGAAACATTCTGATAGCCCTTACTGTATCGTTAGTTATATGTATGATCATGAGCCGACTTTAACTGAACCATAACTGAAGCAGGACCCATAGAAGCTGAAACCAACAGAGATGTGCTGGCAGAGTTGGAGGATGATGCAAGATGAACAGTCCTATAAAATACTGAAGGTGGAGAAGGAGATGTTTGCTGAGTTCAACATGGATCAGTGCCCTATGATACAGGTGGAATAAAGAGATACAGATCAGGAAATCTAATACTTAATTAGCTTGACTACTTCATAAAAAACCCTCAGAAACCTTCTAGGATGTGCATTGGTGTAGAGAAGCCTGCACAGCATTGTGCTAATAGCTTGCTATTGGTACATATGTTTCAACATTTTGTCTGTTAAATGATGTATTTTTGTGGGTCATGCCATATAGACAATCAACTTAGCCCACTGTTTGCCACTGAGCCAAGTCTGTTTCTTTTCTTTTGTCTGTTCTATTAATAAGATATGAATAGTGTCGGTGTCCCTAGCTAGTGGGTCCAAGCCAGTCCCTAGCCAGTGTTCCCAAGAACTATGAAATTACAGTACTTACAGAAAGAATGCCCTAAGGAACAGATAACTTACTATGTTCAACATTTTGATTAGTGATGTGTATAAATCATTTTAACAAATAAAATAAAGGAAATGACTGTAGAAAAAATTATCGTAATTCCAAGTGCACTTAAAAGACTAGAAAAATAGTCTAAAAATCAATGAAAAATTAATAAAGGTACCTATGGAGATGTAGAACTCGCAAAAATTTTCAAAACATGAGAAAAAACAGATTTTTCCTCTTTTCAGACTTTGGAGGCATTTCTAAAAAAATGAAATATTTACATTATTTGCCTCTGACATTATTTATTATTTAATAAATTTATTATCTAGAAATACATATATGTACACTTGTATATGTATGTGTAAGTGTAAATTATTTACTTTTGGAAAATGACAGTTATAGTCAGTATTAGGGATGAAGCTGTGCCATATGCAAGACAAAATGGTTACTTTAACTGTGTTAGAAAATTACTGGTCAGAGCCTGATGTGAGCTCAAGACTTGGTTTTATGAATCCATACTGCCTTTGCAGTCAGATCAAGCTTCAGAAGTAGTACTGTAAACAGAGATCTCAATAATTGATATGTCAGTATAAGTAAAAAAAATCTTATTTGTAGAAAGATGTTTGCAAAATTAACAATACTTCCTTATGCATTTGCAATAATGTATGGAGTTAACATATCCCATTATTGGCCTTGGTTACTCAAGAAAAGTAATTGCCTAATTTAATACATTTTCGTGTGAAGTCACTTTATTTTGAATAAGTAAAGAAAGCATTCTGATGAACAGAGTTGCATCACTAATGTAATTTTGAACAGTTTTCTCAAACATGTCTGCTTTGAAATTTCAGAGGCCCCTTTTCCTGCTCCTCAGTCAAGATGACAATAGCTCCCCTACTGTAGAATGCAGGTATAGGCATTCACTCTCCTGTTCTGGAAAATGCCATTATTTGAAGTAGTTAATGTTCAATGGGTTTTTTTTATACATCACTTTCTACCAGCCCATCACGGCTTTTGTGGTTCTGGACTGCAAATCCTGAACACATTAGTTCTGGAAGAAATCTGAGTGAGGGGATGGTACAGAAGAGCAAATGTAATTACGGAATTGTGACGCTTAGTGGTAGTGGTTTGGTTTTGGTTTTGGTTTTTTTTTTTTTTGTTTGTTTGTTTTAAGTTGATTTTAGTTGTCTTACAGAATAACATGAAAGGATCTAGGTGTATAATTCTTAGTTATCCTAAAGCTCTCTTGCGTATGGCTCCGATACTCACATTTATCTTAATTAACCAGTTGAGAAACAAAAAAAATAAAGCTACTTAATGTGTGTTGTATGCACATAATGACATGTACAGGAAAGGACAACACTTCCTATTAATGAGACCCCTTTCCACTTTGAATTTCATTTCTTGGCTTTCAGTTTATGATTAGTCTCAGATTAGTACCCTGTTCTATGTCAAGAGACTTGACTAACTGATCACTTGACTAACTAATGAATAATTTCATTTCAGTCCCATAACTTGAGTCTTCACTGCGCTTATTTCATTCAATCATCTATGTTCATTTCTTGGTTAAGAAAGGTCTCCTTGGCTTCATAATTTCTGTTCTTCTGTGCTTATTAAAATTTCTGCTTATCTTATGCAGACCACATATAGCATAGCAGACAGACAGTCAAGTTTCAGTCTCAGATCTGGAACGGTCTCCTTGCTTTCCTCCATGCCTGGAGATTAACAGAAGCTGTTGTCCAACGCATAGAAGAATTTTTTCTTTAGACGTCCTTGTGATAACTGCCATCCAGCGCATCAGCACAGGGTTAAGCACAAAACCAGAATATGTCTTCTATCAAACCTTATTTAAAAAAAAAAAAAGGTTGTTGAGCCTCTGCATTTTAAAGATAGGTATTCTAAATAATACAATAAGAAGCTATCCAACTCTTATAATGATGTGTCTGCGTCAACTTTTAAACTGGAATCCATTGAATATATTTTGAGCTCTGATGTATGTGTTTTTCTTAATTCTGTCTTTTGAACACCTCTCAAGAAAATATACAAAAGATGTATCATGGCACAGAGACCTTGATTTTCAACAGAAGTACACTTTTAACATAGTTGATGCTGACGCCTATGAGCTAAAAAAGGAGTTATGTAACTGACAGCAAATGAAGGGAACGAGAACAAGGGAAGGACTGTGAGCAATCTTTAGGAAAGTGAAACTGAAGTGTCATGTCTTCTCATTTAGAAAAGATTTCTTCTATTAAATATAATTATTTTTCCTTCAAGTTTTGATGAAGATGAGGTTGCTAGGAAACTCATTCTCTTTTCAGCTGTACCTGTGTAAATATGGCGTAGCCAATTTACACTGATGAAAGCTCCTGGACTGAAATAAGAACAGCTACGGAGTAGTTTTGATGTTTGCTGATGACTAACATAAGGAAACATGTTGTTACAAAAGAGACAAAACTCAATGACCAGTTGTTACCTCCTGGTCTCTGGGCAACATCTGGTACAAGCCATGAGAAATTAGGTTTATGCCATCTTTGCAAATCACTGATTCCTTTCCAGTACAGCTGCATGAAATTCTTGGCAATGTAACACACCTCCACTACTTGCATATTATCACTCAAGCTTGCTTTGGAACCATGAATCTGTGTTTATGGCTCTTACAGACTGAATTCATCAGCTGTTAATATTAGGAGAGAAGTGATTACTCTCTGTGTTGCAGGTTCTGAACAGATGATGGTAAATATAGCTCTTCTTACACCTATACTGCCTTTGGTAACAATACCTGAGTGCATGCTTACTTTTATGGGTCAGTGGACATGTACTGCTTGTATAAATGCTATTCTGAATGTAATATTCGCTATGTATATCCATGCAGCATTTTAGCATGAACTCACTGGGTAATGATAACTACATCACACCTTTTGTACCTTAACACCACTGGCCATACCAAATGTGTGGCCAACATACCTTTGCGCACACCTAGGACCTATCCCAACATATTTGTATAAGTAAGTCTTCCATCTCCGTACCAAAATTCTTGCACAGTTATGCTGCTTATTGCTGCACCAGGGACATCGAATTAGGTCTGTAAGCAGATTTCATCCATCCAGACCTATCACAAGACATAAAGACTCAGGCAATATGCTGATTTATGTTATATCGTCAACAGTGATGGAAATACAGACTATCCTGATAGCAAACTGCTTCTGTCTTCCCCTCAGGAGATGCACTAGATCACAGCTTTGGTCTAGGCCAGTCTACCCTTAGTTGATGAGGGAATACCAGCATTGACTGGTCCTTCTAGACTGTCCTCCTCACCTGGTGTGAAAACAGATGCATGAGAAGAATCATCTTTAACAGGGGACCTTCAGAGCTTCCAAGCCTGTGCAAGTCTCCCTCACTGGTTCACTTTTGTTTGTTTAATTTTTACCATAAGCAAAGGTACTCTGAACACAGAATATAAATAACTGAAACATTTGTTTCAGGATTTTACTGAGTAGTAAACACAGTAGTATAATACATTAGATATTATCTTATATATATATGGTAATAGTGTGGCAAGAGACATGGAACTAAAATTGCAAGTTGAATGTATGAAAATCAATTTTTTCTTTAGTTATAATTCTGGTGTAGATGATGATTAAGGCTGTGCCTTTATGCACACCCAGCACTCTTAAGACATGAACTCCCTGACTCTTCCAGGAATGCCACAGCAAGTTATTTGCATACAGGTAATGTTGGCTGTTTTGAGACAATGAACCTGACTTGGAGATTGATTCAGGTCCTAGTCACCTTCACAAATAAGTATCTGACTGATTGTTACAGGAACTTTTCACATGGGATTTTGAACAGTTCTCAAGATTCCCCCAGACAGCTCCTGCTATGCCTAATCTAATTTATGTGTTGATTAACACCCTGGGTAAAGATTCCCAGATAGTTGCTGTTGCAGAAGTTATCAAATTGTACATGGATAAGATATTAGTAAATAGAAACCATTTTCAAAGATGAAGAAATTCTTTTGTAGGTGGTAAAGATGTTTAAGAGATGTTTTGCCTGCAGTCAAAATAACTGATAGAGACAGATCATGCATGTGTTGGGGCAGTTGCATAGGAAAACAGCTGGTTTGTAGAAATGGAGTAGAACTGTTGTTTGGAAAGTCCTACAATCCAGCTGAAGATGTTACAAGGACTCTTGCAATGAAGGCTCCCATGACTGCCCAACAACAACTGACCATCCTGTTTGAGAGACCCGATTACCCCTCCAAGAATTACTCTATGCCGAGATCAGAGTAATAATTTATTTAGAAGCAGCACTCTGTCAGTGTCTGTGCAAAAGCAGATAAAAATTTGTGCTCTTTTTAAGACAGGTTCCCCAAATAGATAGCTATACATTGCTCTACAGCTCTATCAGCAGGGAAATAAGTCTTTGATTCTGTAGACCCTCACGGGTCATGCAAGTTGTTTCATGAACACAGTGACCACCTACCTTACGTGTAAAACATATGCTGCCTATGTATTACAAACCTTCCCAGTCTTATACTGCAGACAGACAAGCACTTTTGTCTGTGAACAGACAGAACATGAATGAAATCAGGGCGCACACCTTTGCATGGGTAATGATCTGCATGCCTCGCTGCCTTTAGTCGTATAGTTCTCTACTCAGACAATCAGGCCACACAGGGAGTTCAATCAAAAATTAATGTTTTATATATGAGAATCACATTTTGAAATGCCTGAAGGTGGAGAGATTTTGTTCCCTTTTTTTTTTTAAGAAAAACTGAAATTGAAGCTTAACTCCTGCTGGGTAGCAGTCAAGTGTGCTTTCAATTAGCTGACTACGAGATACTATAACTTCAGATACAGCCTTAACAACAGTATCCCAAATGACTTTTGAATCATTGTGTCACGCTGTATCCTACAGCAGGGTGTTGTGCAGGGCTGCCAAGAAGCTATCCTAACTGCAGATCACTTTCACTTAGCCTAACACAACCACAGGCACTGAGTCTGTCTTCTGTGATGGGATGATGAAATATTGTCTGCAAAATGCCTTCACACTCATGTATCTCCCACAGTTAGAAACACTGCTCCCTTGTGCTGTTCAATATATTGTTTCCATCCCTTCAGCACCCAGTAAACAAGGTTGAAGTCCCCACAGCAATCTGAGCCAACAAAAGCATGTGGTCTCCCAAGGTCTAGTGTGAGGCATGCCTAGCAGGGTACCTCTTGTGGCAAGGAAGTTCTCCTCTTACTAAGAAAAACCAACCAAAAAAACAACAAAACCAACAAAAAAAACCCCACTGGACCCACTGTATGTCAGATTCCCTGGAATCTATCTTTCATAAGGGCTACCTTTACTAGAGATATACCTTACGTTACCAGTACTGTCACTCTTTTGTGTCCCGTACAAAGCCCTCTCAAGGTGGTTGTAATGATGTGCCAAGGGGCTGGGAATCCATAAGGTGTTTGAACATTTCAAACATATTTATCCAAACAAAGGGGACACTGCTCCCATAACAAAAGTTACCATGCTCAAAGTTTCCATGTCACTTGGGTCTAAAGTCACATTCCAGGCAGAAATGTGTCCCTGGTCTTGTGTGTCTCCTAGCTCATATGCCACTGGCTACTTTTCTGTTAGACAAGTCATAGTGTGAGGGGAAAGGGTTTTTTCACAGCAGGCTTGCCTAAGGCTGTCTTCTCCTTTAGGCAAGATCTTTGGAGATGTGAAGAAAGCAACTATCAAACCTTCCAGGAATTATCAGATTCAGATGGGGTAAACAACACAGAGCAGACAGGGCAATATAAACCTAGGGGAGGCTCAAAATTCAGAAGTAAGTAGCTGTGTTGACAAATCTGTCCACAAAGGCAAGATAATCTAATCCCTCACTAAAGACCTGTATCAATCTCCTTCCCTGCCCCACACCAGATGGTACCAGCAGTGCTCTTGAGATGTTTCCCCACAAGAAAAGGAGATGGTCTGCCTGCACTGTGTGAGAAACACCATGCGTGCAGCGGTTCTGTATTTGCATGTTGGCTCTTCCAGCTGTGCCATCATGCTTGTCCTGATTGAATGTAAATGTAAACTGGGGTGACTACTGAAATCCTGATAAACAGCTCATGGAAGTGTAGACTAGCTGGAGTTTCTGTTACATGTTACTTCAGCAATCAGTCCTTGTAACGAACAGTTCTGTGTCTGGTGGTTTGCAGTCTGCTACACTGGGTGCTGAAGCCATGGAAACTGTAAGAGAAGATAAGGTAATGACACCTCTGTTTCTGTCCCTGTGTCTGGAACTTGCCTTACATGATGAAAGTTTCCTGTT
Organism: Pluvialis apricaria; assembly: GCA_017639485.1. NCBI lineage: Eukaryota > Metazoa > Chordata > Aves > Charadriiformes > Charadriidae > Pluvialis > Pluvialis apricaria. Next base: position 203,873,892 of record CM030007.1, read on the forward strand.
TCATCCTGGTATCTCAAAGGATACTCTTTCCCTCTGAACCAGAGTGACTGTGCCAAACCCTGAATCACGTTTTGTGATTTGACTGTCTGTGAACTGAACAGGAAATGAATGGACCAAACATTTCCCGGAGCTGAACAGGTGTATGAATCATACTTGCCTTTGCAAATGTGCCGTATGGGTGCCAAAGGAGCCCTGAGGTGGGGTGGTGAGGGGGAATACAGGTAAACTTCTACTTCACAGGTACTGTATCACAGTATCACAGTATTGTCAGGGTTAGAAGGGACGTCTGGAGATCATCTAAGTCCAACCCCCCTGCCACAGCAGGGACACCTACAGTGCATTGCACAGGACGGCATCCAGGTGGGTTTTGAATGTCTCCAGTGTGGGAGACTCCACCACCTCTCTGGGCAGCCTGTGCCAGTGCTCTGCCACCCTCAGAGTAAAGAAGTTCCTCCTCATGTTAAGATGGAACTTCCTGTGCTCCAGTTTGTGCCCGTTACCTCTTGTCCTATCACTGGGCACAACTGAAAAAAGGCTATTCTTATCTCCCTGGCACCCTCCCCTTAAGCATTTATAAGTATTGATAAGATTCCCCCTGAGTCTTCTTTTTATCTAATCCAGACTGTGACATGTTTGTTACTGCCACCCCCGTCACTGCTTTTCTCCAAACAGAGTCAATGCTGGGGGCAGAGAAGGGAACGTTGCTTCTGAAGCTCTCACCTCACTGCAAAGGGTTAAACTTTGCTGATCCCTGCCTCTTGATTGCCAGAGCCTGCCTAGTGTACCAAGGAGCATGCATCCTCTTAGTAGAGCAAGTTAGGAGGAGCCAGACCTGTTAAAGAGTGTAGCTTGTCTGTGCTGCAGCTAGGGTTGGGATTTGAGTCTTCGCTCCTCTCCTCCTCACCCAGGCTTCCTTGCCAAAGAGACAGCTTGCATATTGCAAAGCAGGTCTGTAGTGTGCATCACCATGCCGATGGTGTGGATAGTGTGTGAACTAAGACTTGAGTGCTAAATCAGAAGCATTTTAGTGTGACCATAAGACACATCCTCTGTCACCAGGGAATTCCCAATTAACCTGCTTCAGCAGCCGTTACAAAAGAGCTATATGAAGCCTATGGATTTTATCCTAATTAGAGGTGTCTTGACTGTTCCTGCAATTAGTGTTATACCTGCTGAACATGAACACGGACTTGGATGTTATAACTGCACCAATAAATTTACATCTCTAAAGTGCATATCAGCTGTTGGTGGTAGGGAGGCACCTTTCAGAGTATATTCTCCCTGGTTTGGACAAAGCAATTCTGTCTATAGCAAGGGTACAGGCTAGAGGGCGATCTGCCTGACGTATTTTCAAGTTCTGCTTTGCTCTCCTCTAACATTCAATCAGCACTTCAGCAGGAAGGGTGCAGAGATGCAGGTAATTCACGCAGAACTCTGAGAAGGTGTGAGAGCTGCTATAAATGAAGTCCATTTCAGACACTGAAAGTGTCACAGATCTGAAGTAGGATTTTTTTGTTGTTGTTTTTTTATTGGGATTCAAAGTCACATGTATGTTCAATCCTTTCTGATAGTTTATTCTTCTTTTTTCTTTTTTTCTTCTTTCTTCTTTTTTCTTCTTTCTCCTTTCTTTTTTCTTTTTTCCTTTTGTCCTTTTTTTTCCTTTTTCTTTTTTTCTTCTTTTTTTCCCCCAAATTAACACCAAGTTTTATCTTTTTTTTGTGCAAGATTTTCCAAAGAAAAGATGCTTAGCTGATAGTCTCTGAGAACATAGTCTGTTTAAATGTGTCCTTGGTATGGACACCCCTCCCCCACAAAAAAGGCACCACTTCATTTTTTAAGGGTGGCACTTTTATGAATAATAGATGGAGGGCGTGGGGAAGCAATAAAGGATACACAGATGCAGTGAATAAGGTGAGAGGAGAGAAGAGGCACTGGGAATCAGAGTATCCACACTTTCTTCAAGCAACAGAAAGATAGCTTCTTTATTTGACCAGAAGAGTGAAATGTGTAACAGCTGCTGCAGTGAGAGTATGAGCAAGTAGGCAGATGCAGTGATGCTAATAAATGTTGCAACAGTATCTTTAGCGAATACAGTGCTCCTTTATCCTGCTGATAACCTGGCTGCCACATTCTTCTCCACTTCTTAACTAGCGACTTATCTTGGATGTTTTCTAACAATGTCTGTTTTTAACTTTCACCTAGATAGAATCCTATTGGTTTAATGACATCAGCAGTTGTTTAAACCACTTTATATTTTTTTCTATATAAAATGACCTCAATTGCAGAACCCTTACATCTCTCTTAAGAATTGGAAGATTATATATTTTTAAAGAAATTAATACTTTTCCTTGTATAGAGGAAATAATAGTTTTTTTTTTTCTTGACAGTCTGTATTCTGTCAGCAGCAACTCAGTTTACCATCACCTGGTTGTAAAGTCCCTGTTCTTAGACCGTTCTCTGCTCAGTTCAGATCCTTATCTGCTCTCTGCCAGTTATCTTATGCCTAGATGAACAAGAGTATTCAGGCATTTAAATACCTTAAGTGTCAAATGGAACTGGGAATCTAAGAAATTCCAAAATACTCAAAATTTAATTTGCAGCTCTTCATATAAATTTGATGAATTTAACAAAACCTTCTCCATCTCTATTAGTGCTTCACTACACTCATTTTCATCTATTCTTATATGGTATTTCCAGACATCTTCACGTGTTCCAATAGTTTATCATTAAAATTCTTATTACTCAATATTTACTTATTATTTCTAGAAAGAGCAATTTAACCATCAATAAAGAGAACTGGGATTGCAACTATGGGAAAACCTGTGTATAAAATTTATCGTGTATTTATTGATATTTTCATTATTTAGACTAACATGCTGAATTATCTCAAATTTAACTATTATTTATCAACCTGTCAATCATCCAATGCTTTTCTACCCTGTAAACAAGGTAATTTTAATATTTAGCTTTTCTAACCATCAACAGCGAGAAAGATTTTCATCTGAGTTCATATTAGATTTGCAGAAAGGAAACTTACTCAATTTCCATGCAAAAATCTCTGTGCAGAAAACAGTTACCTTTCTCCATTGTGGCCTAAAGTGTTTTATATTGTTTCTAGATGCTCCACACTCACATATTAAAAAAAATCTTAAGGAAGAAGCTGAAGCTTTGTCGGTTTATTGCTTTGTTGTTTCATTGGTTAAGGCACTCATTATTTATAAGAATGGATAAATCAGCCCTAAAACTAACTTTGTGAAATTTGCATCTTTCTTGGGGGCAGGATAGTGAATTTTGCTGCAGTGAATGGTCTTACACAAAATCACAGCCAGTACTGACATCCTGGAAATCATTTAGATAAGTCTAGTTTGATAGTTCCCTATTTAGGCAACTATGTAATTTGGGATCAGGTTTTGTTTCAGATTACTTCCACCCTGATTTTTCTTTTCCAAAGATTTGAGACATCCTATGGGAATATGTTACTTCTACAAATACGTTGCATAAAGTCCTCTTTTAAATTATTTCTGGGAAGTGAATAAATGAGGAAAAAGGTCAATAATACTAAAACTGTTCTGCAACTGAGATATATGTTTATCAGGAATTATTGCAGAATTTTTACAGATACAGGAATTAACTACATTTACTAATAATAGTTTCTGCATTTACAACACTGTTCATCAAAAGAAACTAAAAGGTTTTATATAGATTATTGGCCTTATTGCAGAAAGTCTGCTTGAGTACCAGGAACAACTGAGTAAACCAGGTACAGAAATTTGTAACTAATGAGACAGAAGCGGAGTCAGGGTCAGCTCTGAGTCACAGTCCCTTGCTCCACAGTGGGGGGCAACACTCCTAATTATAAACCATCCCATCTCCTGTCAATGGGCTCTTATACAAATTCCATTGGTGTTTCCATCTATTTACTCTGGTCTGTGGAGGAACAATGGCTTTGTTTTCATTTGTCAGAAGACCTTTAAAAAAGAACACCCTGAAAAAATGAGACTAATAAGAATTTATTTAAGAAATAAGTTTGATCAATCATGAATGAGCAAAGATCCTTGCAATCAGAACTTCTGCTTTTATACTTTTGATTGCAGTTCTGACCTGACTTTATGTCTGAGTAAAGGTAATTATCAAGAGTATAAAAGAGTTCAAATGCATTCAGTCCTTCTGGAAAATCAAACCGTGGGAATCATTCTTGTCGAATCAATAATGAGTTGGACTTCTGTGCCATTGTCTACACAATGGCCTTTTATTTTCTTACAAGATCTATGTACTTCTCAAAAGCTGCTGCTATACATTACTTTTCCTTGCTGATCAAAAGTACAGACTGTACAGCATTTACAGCTTTAGAAGATTAGTTCCTATTATAAAGGACGTTTTCCACTTTGATCAACACAAGATAACATTTATTAAATCACAGAAAAGTATTGTTAAAATAATATTAAGGGTATAAATACAATCAACAAAAGCCAAGGATTTTGTGATTATGTTTTTTTTCAGCATTATTCTTAACGTACTAAGGTTTAAAGGTACTGCAGTTTTCAGGCACACAATGAATTATTTCCTGTGCTAGACAGTAACTATTATTACTTCCGGGAAGTAGGAAGGGGCTGAAACTATTTCATAGCATCACAGAAGTGCCAGTTGGACTCTCCTGCTTGAATCTGGGCTATTGCAGCAGTGCACAGGGGCATCTGTGTCTGTGTCTGCCAGAGTCTTAAAGATGCCCAGGAGAGAGATTTCACAGTCTCTCTGTGCAACTTTTTCCCGTGAGGCACTACCCACCTGCTGACTTTTTTCTTCCCTATGTCAAGTCTTAACCTTCCAAGCTGCAGTTTGTTACCACTGTCACAGTTCTGTTGTTGGGCATTGCAGCAAAGAGTTTGGCACTACGATCACTGAAAAAAAAAAAACCCCAAACCCAGAAACTGCCCCCCTCACCCCCCAAAACACACAAACACATGAAAATGAAATTCTCCAAATCTGTTTCTTCCCCCTCCATGTTTTTCCAATGTGGACACTGACACAGATCCCCGTCTGTCCGTCCGTCCATCCACCCCCTGCCACAAGGAAGCCTCTGTCATTAGTATTGCCCTTTTTTATGTTTGAGTAATTTCATCCTTTGTGTTGAACGTCTCAGTTTTCAAATATTTAAATTAAAATAAATAGACCCTTTGTTTGGGTATTTTTAATTTCAGGCTTCACAAAGACTGTAAACAGAATGTTTCAATAATTCTGTGATCAGAAACTAGACCCAAGGGTGCTGTTAACTGAAAGGAAGCAGGTAAAGGAGATAATGAAAAGCAAGCGCTACCATCGGGCACTTGTCTTTTGACTGCCCTCTTGGGACATTGGAGGCAATGGGAAGGTTGCTGGGCCTCTGCCTTCCATGCTTTACTTGGGTTTTCTCCCTGCTCTTGGGCTATGAACTACAGCAAGGGATACCATCTGGATAACTGAAACCTTTGCTTTGCACCTAAGTGGTAGACATCTAGCGTGGCAACTGCTTTAAACTGAATGCTTTTTTTCCTGTTTGTCAGTGAAAGATGGATTGCTTATCTCAGGAGAAAGTGTTTCCCCTGGACACTTATCCCTCTCCTTTGACTATTGTCAGGGCAAGTGGTGTGGATCCCTTGGTGTCCACACTCCAAAGCCATGCAAAAGCTGCTTAGGTCATGAAGACGTCTGTCCTGATAGCAGAGAGTAAACATGATCTTATAGAACAAGAACATGAGCAGGGACACCACAGGAGTCTGTAGTGTTCGATGTGTTGGCAAATGTTCTTTTTTGTTGGACAGAACTAGTAAAGAATCCCTGAAAATTCAATCTTGTTTTTTTTTCCATAACAACCTGAATTAATACTGGTAGACAAATAACTAGCTCTGAAAACTAACCCATTTATGACAATTTAGTTAGGGAATCTGTCACATTTAAATTTTTCAAAAACTAAATAACAATAACTGAATAATAACAGTACTGTTGTGATGTGAGGGATTAGTAATGAGGGATATTAGAAAATGGTTCTGGAGTAAGGAGGCCTCCAAGCAAATGTAGAACTTCTTAGAGGCCTTGGATTGATGTCTCTATTAAGGAAAATACATAAAGGAGCATTTAAAAAAAATGACTGAAGTTCCTATTGGGCCTGGAGGAGAAGAAAGAATTTGTATTACAAGCCAAGATCTAGGAGGACTAGATATTCCTTGTGTTAAAATGGAATATTTAATACCATTCTGTTTATTCTGTTTTCTTTCTGTTAAACAGCTAAGAAATCTAATTTAATACCTAACACACCAGGCAAGTCCCAAGTCATAAAGAGCAAAAATACACGCTTGCTTATTTTTAGTTATGAAACAGATGAGTTCATTCCTGAATAAAAATGTAAACCACACTGTAGCGAGTTATAAATTCCTTAAGACCTTGATAATTTAAAGGAAATTAACTGTAGAAGATAAGACCTATGCAAATGTTCTAGCTCTAATACAATGCCTATAGCACAATGCTGTAATCTGTAGAGAAATAGAAAACATGAAATGTGAAAAGAAACCTTTGGGACTTGTAAAACAATACATTAAAATATGTCGATGTTATAAATAGTGCCATAGTTTAGTTTACCGGTTTGAAAGTGGACTCCAGGGATTAGAACAGAAGACAAATCAAAATAGTTCGCCTTTTTTTCAAAATATGTTAAGCTGCTGTATTGTAAAGCAGAATACTCCTTCATTAACAAATTTATGGCAACTATAATGCTTTATACATAGGAAGAGAAATGAAAGGTGTAGCAACTTGGACACATAAGTTTCTGTACAAAGTATAGGTCACGTGGAAAACAGTTATCACTGTTGAACTTCCCATTTTTGGTAGTTTATAAAGACTTTCATCAAATACAGGCTTGAATCCAGAGGGTGCACCTGGATGATGGAAGAGATGAATCCAGAGGGTGCACCTGGATGATGGAAGAGATGATGCTAGGATGGAATAAATAAGCTTCCAGCTCCCTGCACAAATCTTGAAGAATTCTTTGTTGAGATTCCCCAGAAACCCCAGAACGGAGGTTCCCTCTTGGCGGTTGTGTAACTAGTAAGTGTTACAAAGTGCGATTAAAACTGAGCAGAGAAGACTTTTAATAAAAGCTGGATATCTTCTCACATGAAATTTTACAAAATTTTAGTCTTCTGAGTTGTATTATGTAACATGTAGCATGGTTTTTCATTTGCTTTTCTTTTTTTAATTGCCTTACAGGTTATTTTTGGTGGTTCGATTTATTACAAATATATGCACAAAAAGTTAGTGAGGTGGAAAGATTTTGCACATAAACTTCATTATATGAAGCTCTGCATGAACCCTGTGTTATTTATGTACAACTGTGCATAAGCAGCACATAACAGTTTATGTTCAGCTGTTGTTGCACAGGAAATTGTATGCAACACCCGGCACATAAAGGTTTGTCTATTATAGCTTCTGGCATTTAAAGCTTTCACTATCCAAAGGTTTTATCCCTCCTCTTCCACATAGAAATATACTTGGTAATTGCCTGGAAAAAAATTCTAGGAGCCATTTATCATTTCACGGATAATTCAGAAGTCCAGTGGTTTTAGTAGCAGTCTTTTCTTTAGTGCATTTGTATTGTAGGCTGAATATTTCATTCCCAAGCACACATTTCTGATTACCCCTAACCTGTCTGATTATGAATTTAGGAAAGAACCATGCTGAGGGCTAGTTTGGCAGACTGTATGTTAAAATTATAGGTAAAGCTCCCACACCAGCTGTTTAAAAATTGTTTCTGTCAGGTCCTGCCTCCACACTGCTGGTGTCTATCCCCGAGGAACTCTGTTTCTTGTGTCTCTCCTGGTGGAGTGGTCTGCCTCTGACCACGCATAGGAGAACCCCTGCCTCTCCATGGACTCAACCTCCACCCTCCCTGCCTCAGTTGCAGAAATGGCTGATGCTTTTGTCATCTTTAGCACTTTTGAGGGATTTTTCAAGGGTACCGAGACACTGCAGCTTCACATACTCCTACCTTAACACAGCTGGTCCCAAATCTGCCACTTCCCAAGTGTGGCCACAGCAGCTCTCTCTGCTAAAGAACCAGGCTCTGAGCTTGAACATCTCCTTATATTTTACAGGTTTGTATACATCTGTCTTAAAAACCTGGTATCTGCTCTGACAGCCCTGTGTATGTCAATGAAATAGCATTCTTACCTCGGTAGTTCAGCCAGACACATTACCTTTTCACCCTAATATGATGAAGCTTTAAGACATTGCTGAAGGCAGTGTAATTGTTTAGCAGTTGTGCAAGCTGGTTAAAACACAAACATAGCAGAATTATTAAAGTGTAGGTACAACACATATCATGCTCTTGATTTTGAAAAAAGAAAAAAAAAAAAACAAAACCAAAAACCCTAACAAAGTAAACTGACTTTCCTTGTACTGAATTACACTATTTATTTTGTTTCTTTCAATTCCTGCACAAAGCTTTGCTTAGACATAGACTTGTAATATATTCATGCTGATTTTCAGCATCTTGCTGGTAACATAATTTCTTCAGCGAATTGGTCACTTTTTTAGCGGTTGTAAGAAGCATAGATTTGTTAGTGAGTTATACACTTGTGATTAGAGCTATAAACCCGCAGACCCACAACAAACCTTGTGGAAAAGCTTTCTGCTTACGGGCCGAAAATGCATGGCATGTGTGATAAGAAAACCCTGCAAAGCTGTTTTGATGAGCTAGAGAAGGAAAGGTACAATGGTCTTGGTCTTAATTTGGTTCTATTATCTGTTCCAGATTTCTGATGTAAAATGGGACAATGTTGTTAGTTTCTCTGTCTACATTCATGTTTTCTATTATGGGTACTTCAGGTCTAGCAATTTTTAAAGAGCTGCTGTCTGTTTGGCAGGATGATCCAGAGCACCTTCCTTCAGTGAACAGAGAGAGGCAGATCCTCAGCCTCCACAGTGTCTGGGGGGACTTTAATAAGGTGTTTGTCTCTATCCACTGACTTGGTAAGGCTCCTGCATGCTTGGGAGAGTGACTGAAAATCAATATGGAATGGAATTAAGAGAAGAACAGAAAGAAAAGGAGAAGGAGGAACAAGAAGGGGAAGACAACAGAGCCCTCTCTAAGCAGAGGGTCCTGCATTTTAGACTGACAGAGTTTGAACTGCTTCCCAGAAGTGCTCTAACTCCTGGGTTGCTACCCAGGCTGAGACTCACCAGTCCTCCCACTGAAGAACAACCACTCCACAGACAATTGCTGCTGCCAGATGTAGTCTGGATGCCCCCAGCGGATTGGACTTCATTCCCTGCAACTGGATCCAGGCGGAGATTGGGCATGTTGTTGCTTATTGTTCATGAGCTTAGATGTTAGTTCCTGCTTGCACAGGACCTACACTTTTGCAATCCTGTATTAATGATTTATAGTAATTATTTATATGTTAATATTATACAATTAATTATATATTAATCATATAATTAATTAATAATCTTGTAAATTCTGCATAAGTTGACAGCTAAATGCATACTCTTGCTTTCTCAGGATGGTTAGCTACCTGAGCCACTGCCTGAGCTCAGGGCTTTGAACCTACTCCGTGTTACTATACTGCCTGCTCAACTTCCTCCCAGACTCTGCACAACTCAGTACAAAGCTTCATTTGCATCTCGGTTGTGAAGCAGGTATAATAGTTGTATGTTTGAAAAAAGTATGCTGTTTTGAGGCTTAGACTGTAAATTGCTAGAAGTGTGGCCATGTGAAAATTCGTGTTTTGACTTTTTTTTTTAATTTGGAAAGTTCATTTTTTTTCCCCACATTTGTGAAAGGGATGTATAGTTTTATTTAATAGTAAAAAGGAAGAAATAGAGCACCTGTGATTTAGTATTTATCAAAGCCGGTGCCATATCTTCATTTTTTTCTGCAACCCTGGCAAAATTTTAGAAATGAAGTGTTAAGCCCAGTGGTAAGTTATTTTGCAGTTTTTACCTATCCTGAATCTTGCCTACATGATAAATCCATTTAAACCAATTGCTGACATAAATGTTGCTAAGTAGAATTAAGATGTGCTAACATGTTATTTTGGTTCCAAAAAAATTGAGACATATGCTTTATTTAGATTTAAACACATAGTGATTTAGATAAGTACCGTACATCACATGATCAATTTTCTCCTAAACTTTTTTAGAAAGATAATGAACTTGTCAATCAATATAGATATAAAAATATCAATACTACATGTCTGTTGTATCACAAGTATACTGGTGTATGGAACAACAGCTGAACAAGAATTACTTCAGAGAACTGTGACAGTACCGAATTTTAAATGACTAAAGAGGTGAACAGGGAAGTTTTACTGTATATAACTCAAAGACAAGATTTGAAGTATACTTTCCATGAAAATGTAGAAAATAATGAGAAAATATCAGAAAATGTGTCAATATTCTGCATCAAATTTGGGAAGTTTCCTCAAGCTCATATGTGCTGCAATCAATATACCTCCTTAATTTGAAATGTAGTTCAAACTGCCTAGTCTGTTAGCTCCTATTACTAATGTACCCATAAGCCCAAAATGCAGTATCTTCCCTAGTAAAGGATATATTCCCCAAATCTCTTATGCTTTAGATGGAACATGAAGTGAGTATAGTTTATTGCACATAGAAATATTGTGTTGATATTTATTATTTGAAGCGACTGCTTCTGTAGCTCTGCTTGAGTGGATAAATGTAAAAGTCTAAAGAAAACATCTCTGCTGTCAACAAAGTTAAAGTAAAGACATGTAAATAGTATAACGAGTGCTGATAAACAAAAGGAACGAAGAGTTTGTCCTGTATAAGTCATAACCTTAATAGTAACAGGCAGCTACAACATTAATTCAGTGACTAATGCAATGACATTTCTATTTTTTCCATATGTCCTCTTGCCACCGAATGCACAATGTAGATGTGGAGCTGCTATGCATACTAAGCTTCTTCATTCTCAAAATGTCACAGTTACATATGAACTTTCTACTTTCCTGTCTGGTAAGTAGTCTGCTCAATTTATGTGCTATGCGTCGTATGGTTCCAAGAAACTAAACTTGAACAGAAGAGGCAGATTCAATTTGTCTCTTTCAGACACATATTCTGTTTATACATTTGTATCCATGTTACAAAAGACTGTAGGGCCTTTTTTAAAAAATACGGAATGTCTAATTTTTCTTACCATGGTGCTCTGAAGTTAAAAGAGCACCAGGCAATCAGTGTGCAAGGGCTGTCCACTATCTTGGGAACATGGAGTCTATCCCCATCAAAACTTTATAATCGTCAGGAAAATCTTTCTGAGCCTTACTTCCCTCATGCAAAGTGCAGTGCTAGTATCAAGCCTGACTCTACTACACACTGAAACACGAAGTGCTCATTGAAGTACGTACATGAGCAGGAAATACATCGCCCCTGTGCAGTATCGTTCAGCGACAATTCTCACAAGTTAAACACCATTTGAAGTGCCACTGGGCATACAGATTTTCTGACCATGGTTGTAAAATATTATTTAAGCAAAATAAACAATAGTTGCACTGAAATTAATGGCCATAAAACTGTTCATGGTTTACCTGAGGCTTAGAGAGGAACCCAAATAATAATTTTCAATTTCAAAATGATAATTTTCTGTAAGTTTTGAAAGATGAGATACTTTATCTTTACTGCCTAGTTTTGTGATGGAGATAGGCGTATTTATAAAGGGACTAGGAGATATTACTTGTGATAGCAGAAGCTGGACTGCAGAGCAGTCCCTGTTACTCTTGTGCCATTGTTCATGCACAATCCCAACTGTATCTAGATACGTTTAAATTCTACTTAAAGGAGTGTCCTGCAATCACTTTAATGAGCCAAATTGCTGCCTATACACAGAGGTATGTCTGTGTTGCAAAATAAAAAAAGATCAGGGAGACAGCTCGAACACTGAATCTCCTCTTGTCCATATTGTAGAACGATTATCTTGCTTTTGTTCTTTTTTGGGTAGTGCTTGAGCTAGTTCTCTGTAGGACAAAAATCCTGGACATTGTCTGGAAGATAAATCTTTCCAGGGAATCTTTAATTATTAATGTGTACAAAGACGCAACAGATGTCCAGTATAGTCCTCCAGTGCCATCTGAGAAGGCTTTGCGGCTTCAAGAACTTCCATACGCTCAAAAGCCGGCCCACAGTATATGCAACTCATACTCTCAGTTCTATATCATAAAATCCACTCTAGTTGCCTATGACACATCTCTTCTTATTTTGAATGCCTTGAACAGAAAACATATCGAAGATAATAGTTACACTTTGTGCTATTTATTGTGCTCTAGACTGAGACAAGTCTGAGTCATATGGATATGAGACACTCTGCACCGATTGGTCTGGGGGCCAGAGATGTCTTACTGGAACTGATATATTTACTTGTATAGCCACCGTGGCTCCATGTAGATATGGTAAACACGGGCTGTGACCCTGATGGCAGCTGAAGAGCATCCTCTAGAGCTCACAGGATCTGGCATGTCTGAGGCGGCCTCCTACCTTATGTAAATAAACCATACTCACTGGTATACCCAGCTGCCTGACCAATATTAACAGATTAGTACAGTTTAGTGTGCATGTTGTGTGCTTTCTGCAACTGATCAAGTGCTTACATGTGCTTCTGCAGGGCAGGAGATCAAGACAAGGTGGACAGTTTTTCTGATTTGAGTCCAGACCTCGCATAGCTTTGTGATGTGTTACAAACCTCAGGCACAGAGCCTAATTCTTAAACACAGGCTAATTTTTTCTTCTTTTTTTTTTCTTTTTTCTTTTTTATTACACTAACCAAGACAGTAGTAATCTCTGTAGCCAGAAATAGTGGACAGGTATACTGGCATTAAGGCAAATTTCTCCACAAAAAATACTTGAATCATTAGCTCTCTCCAATTTCTATACTCTTACAAATCTTTTCCAGGTCACATAAGCAGTCACAAGAAAGGTTTGTTCTCAGCCCAGACTAATTAACTAATGAAGTCACAACCAAGAATTATTGGCTTCTTTCCTGGACCACGCTAAACTGCAAGCATAGAAATCTGGAAAGTCTGTAGAGTCCAAGGACTCGCTGAAAATCCCAGCTGGAATATTGCTTTCTGCTTTCCACTCATGATATTATTTCTAGTGCTTTTCTTTAAGTAATATCAAGCTTCACCCATGTTCACAACTTCTCTTAGTTGTTTCAAATGTAATTGGTACAATGCTTACTCTTTCTCCTTTATCATGACTTAAATATTGAAGGAAATAAGCTTAACTAACTTTTTTACTATCTCCTGAGTGGCTTAACATCAATTTCGTAACATGACTATAATACTTGTGCAACAAAAATAAATTTTGATCCACAAAGATTTTAGAAATCTAGATGGTAACAATAGTCCTTAAATACAGCAGTGAAAGTGAGCACAGTTATGATCTGGGTTTAATTTTGGCATAACTACACATACCTGTAAATGCAATAATTAGACTTTTAAGGGCGTGTGATCGGCGTAAAGCATTTAGTATGTTCTATAGCAAATATAAAAACATTTCTTATTATTTTTTTTTCTTTCAGCCAGAGCTAGCAGCAAGTTTGTTTTAATGCCTCAGGCAAAATAATTGAAAATACGTCTTTTAGTGGGAGGTTATGCAACAGTCCTGGAACAGCCTTCAGTCTGTACTATGAGCCATTCAAGTTAAAAAAAAAAAAAAAAAAAAGCCTCCAGGTCTGACGGAAAAGGAAACACTTACCTTCTAGTTTTAAAAAATGGTGGGAACATGCAACAGAAGATACACAAAGAATATTAATTATACCAAAGGCTGTTAGTGGCTTTGTTTCATTCTTCTCAGGCCTCAGTCATCATCAGTTACAAATTTTCCACATGCGACATTCAAGGAATGCAGTCTGAATTAGTTAAAGATGTGAATCTAAGCCTCATTGGTTAAACTATATTGAATCCATGTATTTGATTTAATCAAATTTACTGAAAAGAATTAACAATTCCCTAAATTAAAGCCACTTCACACACTATTTATTTTAAATTTAGGATGTTACAGTATTTTCCTCAAAGGCAGAGTACAGTTACCCTTACCATATCAAAGAATACATTTATAACACCCCGACATGATCTTTCAAATAATTGGTGTTTCAATTCAACAAGGAAAGGATCATCCTAATAATGTAATTCTGTAGTTTCTCTGCTTCTGTTGTGACTAACACTTCAACCTGTGCAGAGTAAAGAATATCTGTTTTTAAGATTTTTTAACATTTTTTCGAGTAGATCTTTAATTTTCATTTCAGTTACAGTAAATATGTCAACCTACCATATGTCAACCAACTCACCACAAAGCCTCATGTTTTTTTGAGTGCATTCTTCATGTTTCATTTTTAGCTGTCTCTTTCACAGTGTTCATTCTAAGACATCATGAAAATGATTTTATTGAGGACCTAATGGGTGGATGCTCACTCTTCACTCTGGCCCCTCAGATGGTTGAGGGTCAACTTGGAAATTTACTGAAAGCTCAGAAATCAGCCTCTAGGGTTCACCAGTCCAAGCAATCAAGCTTGTACTCTCTACCCCCCAGAGATCCAGCACAGAGGAAGTTACAACACACATACTGAGCAGTAAATTTACACAGGACTATTGGACTTATGAAAATGAAGAAGCTAAGCCTTAAAATAAGGTTATCACAATTGAATGTCATGATCCTATCCAGGTGTTCTGTAAATAAATGCTTAGTTAGAGTAGTGCAGAAAGACCCTGAAGTTTTGATGCAGCTCAACAAAAGGTGAACACCACACTTAGCTGCTCATCCATCATTCCACAGCTCAGGCCATGATTCAGTGGGAATTGCCTGTATGCCCTGTTTCTGTTTTGCTATGATTGTGTTCACGTATATAGGTATGCTGATTCATTATTTCAAATGTTTATGTCTGTGTAAGCAAAACTTTCAACTTATTAAGTGTGGATAAAACCTTTCCTCTTTTATCAATGTGGAAAAAAATTATAACTGTTACACCAGAGGCTAGGCTTTGCTTTTGAAAGACTGTTGGAAAAATCAGTTTCTAAGAATGTTGGAAGCCTTGTGCTAATATATGCTGTTTTACCAGTCACACTTACATAGTCTTAATTATTTGAATCTTAATTATTTGAATGGGTCTGAATATGCCGACTAGACAAAAATTTTGTGGTGTAAAAAGATAACTGCACAATAGAAATGTGTGAGATAATGACTACGCTGGAGGCTGCTGAAGATTTTGTATTCTAGGTTTGTAATAATCAGATTAATATTTTTAATTTCACATGCACTTCTACTCTAACATTGCAACCATGATACACAGCTGAGCCCAGATGTGGTGAAATCAGACATGGGGTGAATTCCCTCAATTATTCCAACACACTTGAATATGTTTTACCTTTCACTAGTCATTGGCTGAATTAACAGATGCACTACAGAAACAAGCAATTCCTTGCACGCTAAGCCTGCTATACATGCATTTTTCCATGTGTCTACTTACGGCCCCTTGTCCAGGCATTTCACAGAGGAAATGGGAGTGACACTGGCTTTCTTCTCCTCATTATTAAAATGTCTTCAGAGCATTTCACCTTATTCTTTAATTTCAGTAACATCATTTACTATTGGTGTTGGGTTTTTTTAATGTAACCAATTCATTTTAAAGATGAGTCTTGTCTTCATGGATTTGGGAATGATCTTTTAACATATACACGGCATAATTAAAATAAATGAACACGAAAAGCCATTGTCAAAAAAAATGGTGAAACGTCATTAAAAATACATTCTTTGTTAGAGAAATTGCTGTATTGCTACATCATTCTTTGAAAGTGCTGCTTCTGTGACACTTTCTGGGAAGAATTGATAGGATGTTGGAAGCTATGCAGTTGTCCTGTAAATCAACAATGATATATTTCTTAGAATATCAATGTAAGCCTGAAGGGAGAAAAGGTATTCCATGTTTTCTCCATTAATGTCCCCAGCAGTGTTATTGTGGTTGTAGCATTGGTTACCACACTGTATCAGTACTCACAGGAAGAGCATTGTGTTTCGAGATTTTGGCAAGGGTGTTTTAAATAAGGCCCTATACAAATAGAAAAACAAAGAACTAACTGTAGCTTACAAAGGAGATAGTTGGTAAAAAAAATGAAGACAGCAAGAAAGCCTCCCAAACTATCTAATAAAATAAATGCAGTGACTACTCTGTAAAGCCTTAAACTTGTTCAGCTTGATTCTATTCCCTCTCTAGCCATGGTGTTAGGCTGTCTGCAATGCTACTAAGCTCGATGTCTTGCTCTGGATTTACTGCAAGTGCCACAGAATATAAAGGCAAAGCGATCACAGATCCTTACATTTAAAACCAGATATTTTTGCTCTCTCATTATAATCTAGAGATATACTACCCATTAGATTATTTCAGAGAATATTTTAAGAAACAAAGATTTGTTCCTATTCTTCCTAAATGATGTATGCTGCATTTTGTTTTCTGGATTTTTTTTTCTCACATTACATATATATACTCTCTATATATATACACACTACATATATATATATATACAATATACAATAATAAAAAATCTGTGGAGAAGGAATGGAGAGTGGTTTTGTTAGGCATGTGCCACGGTATCATGATACAGGATGACACTGTATGAAAATAAGTATGAGCTGTTAGACTACCCAATGGCATGAGAATGGTATTCTGGGCTTTCATGCAGCGCAGCACTAGGTCTCTTAAGTTGTCTTCATCGCTTAAAATAACTTGTCAAAACCCAGGAAACTCAAATAGCCATTGGTTACAGTAGACGAGACCTTTAGTTGATTCTAGCTTTGAGCCTGTGAGGTGAATATGATCAGTTATTTTGTAGGCAGCTGTTTCTGTCCCTGTGCCTTCAAGCTCTACCCAGTTGGCAGAGATGTGAACAGAAACCCCAAGGGGTGCAATTTTTGAAATGGATCCAAAGCAGCTTGGCTCACGCTGCGTTTCATGTAAGTTTTATTTTTGATCATGATGACATAGGTTAAAAATAGCTGGGATGTTTGTACTGTTCATGAAATAGCAAATACTCTGAGTTTCTCACTGTCAAAACTAGACAAACCAAATATCTTTAGTTTGACAGCTGCACTCCTGCTGTCACTCTTGTGTGAACTGGTACTGCCATGGAAGAAACTGGTAGTGATACAGGAGAAAACATTGCATCTTGCTAGACTACGCAGTAAAAAATGGATGTGTTGACAAATTGATGCACAGCAGTCTTCAGAAGGTGGTCACGTCATGGATTAAGGTGAATTTTAAATGCATAAAATTTAAAGTAACTTTGGAAACAATTGTGGAAAGATTTGGGGGGCTGTGTTTGTCCTTTTTCTCTCTCTCCCCCATTTATTCTTTCTTTTCCTTTCTTTATTCTTCTCTCTATCTGTTTCTTTCTTTCTCTTTTTTATTTTTTTTGTTCATATCAGAATGAATTCCAGCTTACTATTCAGTACACTCTGTAATAAATACATCATAAGGGAAAAGCAAGTCTGTGGAAAATTCAGAAAAATGCAATTGGCAAGGAAAGAAACTTGAATTACAAAAAAGTTCTTCCAGCTGGCAAAACTGAGAGAAGTTTAATTAAAGTTATTTGATTCTTCATGTACTGCTTTTTCCCAGACCTTTTGGTTCCAAGCTACTTAGATTTGTGCATTAAAAAACCTAATCATCAGAAATGAGAGCATACAGAGGATAATTTGTATTTCTCATAGCTTTCGCTATTCTGTAGTTTCTCTTCTGTAGTTTCTTTAGCAATCAACTTTTGCTAACTTCCCTAGTATGTCCACACAGCACAGTGAGGTGAAGACTACTACATGTCTCTCAGCCTGCTGAGTGATGGGACTGAGAGTGTATATCCAGCGTTGGGATTCACTGCCATGGGAGAATATGCCATGAACAGGCTGGGGAACAGCTGCCCCCTCTGCAGTCCCCACACCTGCTGAAAAGATAGAATCATATCTTGAAGCATCCCCAGCTCCATTTCTCCACTTAATTTCTGACTAACTATTTAACCACTATGATTTATATGGTAGTTCCAGATTTTTTTATTCATATAGACACCCTTATAAACTGGTGTCCTAAGTGCTCTTTCTAACTCACTGCTTGATTCCAGGTAGTTCACTAAACCTTATGGGATTTTAGCTTATACATCTTTTAAACAGAGGTAGGCAGTAGTTATTTCAAGAATAAAAGTGTTTTTAAAATGTTTTGACTTTTTCATAATAAAAAGGCTGTTGAAAAGAACTGGTGCCATAATGTTATTTTGCCTCTGCTGGCCTTCTGCAATTTTAATAAAATTAAATATGTGCTTTTGCTTGTATTCAAAGATGCTAGATATGTAGTTTAGGAAGATTGGAAGAAGTATCCTTGGAGTTTACTTGGTATAGTTGAAAGATGCTAAAAACTTGCTTCACTTTATCATTTGGTGAGGGAAAACTAAGAAAATAACCTGAGAGACACTAAGCAATGACATGTGTGTATGAGCAGATAATAAAAACCTGGCAGAAATTTTGTAGAATCTAACACTTACAAGAGTTTAGCTGGAATTCTTCCATTTCCTTGGGTTTGTTCTTCAGCTGTAACAAAACAGAGGGAGTTATAAGCTTTGCTAACAAAATGATAACAAAAATTTAAGAGACTATTAAATTTTTGGTATAGCTCTGTGATATTTCTTTGTACTTCTCTTCACAAATGAAGGGAAACAATGTGGTTCAGTCCTAGTCATTTTACACTGTAGATCCATTAAAACAAACAAAAAAATCCAACAAGCATGGTGCCAATGTATTCTTTTTGTGAAATATTTGTATTTTACTCATTAATAGCTCTGATGTATTTATAAGAAGTGAACCATAAAAGATAATACGTACAATAAAATTTGAAAGATTTTGGATGCCAAAATAATACCAGTTCATAGGACACACAATTAAAAATAAAGCAGGGCAGGTTATTAATTGGGAAGTTTAAATCTTAGTAAAGTTTACTGATTTCTCAGTCAGCTGTATTATTTACTTTGTTTCTCTTTCTCCTCTTTCTGGAGAAATACAGGGCCGAACATGAAAAGGGGAAGAGTTATGTTTTGCCTGACAGTTCTGCCCCTACTCGAAACCTGTACTTCCCTCCATATGAGATGTGGTGTTTCTGTCCTTACGATGAGATAGGGCAAACTCTGGTCTTCTCTAGATTACGTAAAGAGCATCTCCAAAGGTGACTGGCCGTTCCAGAAGAATGGACTGAAATCTTACAGGCCCTGGAATACCCTTGTTCAGCTGCTTGTTAGATTATGCTGGAAGAGTGGCTGAATCAGAAACATGGATCTGATTCCTCAAAATTCTTCCCTCTAGGGTTTGTTAACCTACTTGTTCTTTTACTAAAGGATCATTGTAGGTATATGCTAAGATTCCTCATTAACTGCTACCTCTGAATATTACAATTTCTCACTTCTATGTGCATATTTATCCTGTGTACTAACTAAGGAGATATATATTTAAATGTAAAAGTACTTGTTAAATTCCCTGAGGCTTCATCAAGCAGGAGATACGCAGGTTTGTCTTTGACAATTCTGACCAAAGAAGTCTCTGAGGAAAAGAGATTGGCAAAAACACCAGCAGGCTTAGGTTGAGACCAGACAAAAGAGACAACAAATGCCATTGCAAAGCTGGCTCAATTCCCACAACAACATTTGGAATCTGTCAAGAAGACTTAATTGTTATCGGAGAAGAAAAAAGAAATATTGAGAATAATGAAGAGAAATCCAAACTGAAGTAGGAATCAGGTGGGAGGACTTCAGAATAAAGTGATGAATTATAGTAGCAAAAAAGGGTGCTCTTTAATTGGTGAGAAGAAAGGGAGGTTGAGGAAGAAGTCAGAAGCATGAAGAAGAGAGGAATAGAAAGATACCCAATGAGTATTGTTTAAAATGCTGCAGGGTCACACCTGGAGATTCTTTGTTTTCAGTGAGACTTTTATAGCAAAATATGTTTTTCCTACAGAAACATTCAACATTCCATCCAAGAACCTATCCCTTGCCCCAGATAAAAACCAACACACCCTTGAAACAACTTTGGTGAAAATAATAAAAAGATTTTTCAACTTTTGGCATATGGTAAATAATTCGATACAAGTATCCAAAGCTTTGAACTTTGTGCATGAATCAAAAAAAATTCAAGCAGCAAGGAAAAAGGAAAAAATAATTGCATGATACCCAGGAAGGGTTCCATTCCATGAAATCCATGTACTACTATTCATCTTCATAGAAAATACAATTTACCAGTTGATACTGAGCTAATATTTCCAAGTGAAGTAATGTGTCCCACAACAATAAAACTTCATGATCATAAATCTTCTAGTATTTGGTGGGTATTTATAGAATATCCAGCATCACCTTTTTAGTTTACTAATTTTCTCCTTCAGTGTATTTCGGTCATAGAACAGTTTAAGAGGGTAAATTCTGAGCTTGCTGTTATATGTTACTTCAGTGGAAAATATAAATGAAACGATATGAAAACTTATGCTGAGGAATAAACTTTTGGGAATACCAATGTGATTTTCAAAGCATTTATGCATACATACATGTGCGTAAATACATATGGATTTGTATATTGCCCCATACAGATATTTTCACCAATGAGTGAGAAAGTTTCTTGGTAACAAAAAGTGCATCAGTTATCATTACTATTTATCAAGACTGCATTTGCAATTAAGCCAAAATTAAGATTAAAATAATGGCAGCATTACAATTACATACTTTATTAATTTAAACATGCTTTATCTGGAAAAGCAATGGGGCAATCTTATAACAGATATGCAGACGCCTGCAGTTTATTGCAATTCTGATAGGAAATAGTAATATAAAAGAAACCTCAAAGCTAATACAGGTTAATGTATTTGCAGTCATTTAGATTTGTAAAATATGATTGCTACTAGAACAATCAAATTTTTAGGCTCTAGGTGTAGTGTAAATCGTAATGGAAAGCTATTTATTAGTAAAATATGGTACCTTTGGAAAGCATTATCATGACCCTTTTGTATCTAGCAATGCTGGAACAATTGTGGGTAGCCCCTGACAGGTAAAAATAGCAAATAAAATGCAGCTTCCACACTAAATTTGGAGCTTTAATTTGCTATTTTTTGTTTTTCCATGTCACACTACGCTATACAGTGTTGCCCTCTGAGTCAGCGAGTACCTCTGCATGAACCAGAAGAACACCATCCTGAAGCAATAAGCCTGGATTTCAAAACAAAAATAAGAAGCTGAAGCTTGGCATAGTGCTGCTGTAAGTGTACTGTTTCTAAGTCAGGTCTAGCTGTCTGAGAGCTCACTAAAGTATCACACAACAGTGATCTAAAAGGCTATCCCAGTTTGAGAAAGTTAAGGTTTCAGAGTTTAATTATTATTGTTCAAGCACAATGGTTCTGGAAAGGTATAATAAGTTTATTTCATGATAATGCAGTCATAAATTTATTGTCTATAATCAGTAAAAGTGCATACCTGTTATGTGTTGTCAGCAGTTCTTATGGACCCAGAGAGGGTCTTAATGAGGCGCAGCACGTCTCTGTGTGATAGATTAGCTAGTCCTCTTTAAAATGCTAGTGTTGTTTTTGCCCTGATCTCCTGTACACACCCCCTGTTCACAGCACCCCTTTTCCAATCCTAAACTGGTTGTTGTTCTCATCATAGTAACTGTAATTAAACTACAAGAATATAGGGGCTTTCTTTTTTTTTCCCCCGAAGATTTAAAATGAAATGAAATCTTGCAGAAATCAGCAAAGGCTTAGGAGTGCCCCTTGCTGCACTTCTTCTGTATCTTTTCACTATTAAAATGACCCAGGTTTATAACGGAATGAAACTTGTAACTGAGGCTAGTGAATCTTGTGCTGACTGACTTCCCACTGCTGTCCAAACATTCTTCACTGGAAGTGCAGTACTCAAAGGGTCAGACCTGCTGACTGTATGACCGGTTTATGCCACCTGGGCAGAGGCTCTGCCATTTAAACCGTGAATCCTGAATATTTTAAGTAGATATCTGACTACAGTTCTGTAAATTAAACATTAGTCATTGCTATGACTTTTCAAGGTGAATGTAAGCCACCAGAATCAGCTCTGTCATGGCTTTGATGTTGTGGTCTGTTTCTGTGAAGCACTTGCATTCAGTGTGGGTTATAGCCATCTTTCTGCAGTCCCGGATTTACTGTACCTCCAGGCCCCTCACACATGCTGAAAGGGCTCACCCACCTAGTTTTCCAGCCTACACTTCTCGGGACTGCAGTCCCAGGGCTCCACATTGAGAACCTGCCTTGCTCACCAAAACACATCACTGAAGTTCAGCATCTGAATTTCTGTTCTCTCAGGGGCAATGACAAGGTTATTTTGTGGCCAGACTCCTCTCATTCAATTAATTCAAATCAAAAGTATTTCAGAGAAGGCATAAAAGGAGAACAACTTCTGGAAGTTTCTGTATCACAGGTCCTGGCTCTTATGGGAGATTTTGACCTCCCTGTTCTTTGCTGGAGTGACAAGGCAGTGGGACGCAAGAGGTCAAGCAGATTTCTGAAGGGGACAGAAGTACAGAGTGGACCAACACTGTGTGACACACAGCTGGTTCTGCTGTTCACAGACAAGGAATAACTGTTAGGGGAGATGTTAATCAATAGCAGACTTAGCTGTAGTGACCTTGAAGCAGCGGAGCTCAGAATGCTGAGGGGAGTGATGAAAGAACGGAGCAAGAATACTGACCCTGGACTTCAGGCAAGTATCCTTAGGTGTATTCAGGAAACTTCTTGGTGGGATCCTGTGAGAGGACCCTGTCCTAAAGAATGCAAAATGCAAAAAAGAGGAGATGGAAGTGGGACAGGCTACATAGGAAGAATTTAGAAACACTACCTCAGTATGTAGGGATCATGTTAGGAAAGCTAAAACTCACTGAGATGTGATTCTTGCAAGGAACGGACAAAGCAACAAGAAAATTTTCTATGGCTACATTAACACCAAAACACTGAAAATGAAAATGCGAGAACATTGCTGAATGGGGCAGGCAACTTAGAGTCAGTGGATGCAAACTAGACCAAGTTACTCAGTGCCACTTTTGCCTCAGTTTTCATCAATAGGCTCTCCCAGGCCTCTGTGATTAATGAAAAGATTGAAGGAGGGGAAGAACTCTTAGCAGTGGACGAGGATCAAGACTGGTATTACCTGAAAAAAACCTCCATCTATACACAGCCATAGGTCAGGCTGCATCCAAGGATGCTGAGAGAACTGATCAATGTCCTTGCAAGGCTGCTTTCTGTCATCTTTCCAAGGCGATGGAGACTGGGGGAGATTCCTGATGACTGAACAAAAGCACTTATCTTCAAAAAGGATCAAAAAGGAAAAACTGGTGAACTACAGACCATTCAAACTCATTTTGTCCCTGGGAAAATCATAAAGCAAGTCATCTTGGAGCACATCTCTAGGCACAAAAAGGAGAAGGTGGTGACTGTGTTACTGAGAGTAAATCATGCCTGACCAACCCAGTTGCCTCTGTGATAAAATGACTGGATCTGCAGGTGAGGGAATAATGAGGGATGTCATTTATAGAAATTTCAGCAAGGCTTTCAACATTGTCTTCTACCATGCTTTTGCATGCAATTTAGGACACTAAAGGCTGGGTGAGTGAACAACCAATAGGTAAAAATTTAGTAGAATGGTCAGGCTTAGTAGGTAGAGGTTAATGGGTCATCCTCAAATTGGAGGCACTGTTGTGTTTAATGTCTTTATCAATGGTCTGGAAAAGGCAGCGGAGTGTACTTTCATCAGCTTTGGAGACGATAGCAAATTGAGGAGACCAGTCAATATGCTTGACAGCAGGGCTGCCATACAGAAGGACAGGTTGAAGGAATGGGCTAACAGGAACCTTATGAATATCATCAGGGCCAAATATGAAGACATGGAAAGGCAAACATGGACATGGAACCCCCTACAGTGATACAGGATGGGGACAGACTAGCTGGAGAGCAACTCTGTGAAAAAGGCCCTAGGGTCTTGTCAGACAGCTAGTTGAAAATGAACCAACAGTGTCTCCTGGCAGAAAAGGAATCCAACAGCCTCCTGGGCTATATTAACAGAGGCAGAGCTGGTAAGTCAAGGGGACAGATTATCCTCCTCCATTCACCACTCATTAGGCTGCACCTGGAGTACTTTGTCCACTTTTGGCCCCCCAGTATAAGATAGACATTGACAAATTGTAGCAAGTTCATCAAAGGGCCACCAAAATAGATGGTCATTGGAGCACCTGCCCTGTTAGGAGAACCAAAGGAAGCCTGGCTTGTTTAGCCTGGAGAAGAGACGGCTTCAAGGAGAATGAACTGCTGCCCCACAATGTCTATGGGGAGGTTATAGAGAAGACAGAGCCAGAGTCTGCACAGTGGTGACTGTAAGGAAGCTAAGAGGCAGCAGATGTAAGATGAAATAATGTTCGCACTGAATATAAGGAGAAACTGTTTCTGTAGAAGCAAGGAGTGGAAGGTTGGTTGCAAGCAGTTTCACCAGAGAAGTTGTCCAGTCTCTGTCCATCCCTGGAGGTTTTCAAGACCCAACAGGATAAAATCCAGAACAAGCTGGTCTGACCACAGAGGATACCTTGTTTTGAGCAGGAGGTTGGATTAGAAATCCCCACAGGCACCCTCCTGCAGCAGGAGCAACCCCCACCCCTGCACTGCAGGTCTAACAGCATGGATCAGGGGTGTGGTGGCTCATTTGGTAGGAAGCAGGTGAGCTGCTGGTCACGTATGAAAAGAGCCCCCAGCCATGTACCCCAGAGACCACCTCAGCCAATGAGCCTAACTAGGAGACCCTTCAGCCAATGAAAGCTGTGTATGACCACGACCAACAGATGACCACAGTTCAGATCTGACCAGGCTATAAAATGGGGCCCTGCCGGAAATCCCCTTTGAGCGGTTTTCCTCGGAGCAGTGGGTCTGTGATCAGAAGCCCTCCCCTTATGTTGGGACTCTGTCCAAAGTGACTTCCCTGGGGACTCTGTCCTTGTCTTACAGGTGAGTGGTTTGTGCATTTTGAGTGATCATTCTAACCTTAGATTTAGTTACACACCATGTAGTATTAGTCCCCAACTGACATCCTGAACCTGTAAATAAGTTGAGTCTGCTGAAGAGTTTGTAATATAAGATCCCTGTTCAGTTTGACCATTCTACCTTTTCCTTGACACTGTTAAAACTGATTTTTGGAACATATTTTGTTGGTCTTACACTGCTGCAACATTTCCACCCTAAATTATAGCAACATCCTACCCTATGATCCCATGATCATGAACCTCCTACATAGTCCCTCTTCCTCCCCTTGAATACCCTAGTGGATTTGAACTTCCTGTACACTCTTTTTCAGGGCCTTTGTGTTTAACTAGAGTGTGTTCCTTTTCCACATCTCGCTTCTCTTTTTTTATAGAATTATCCTTTTTGTTATTTTTCTGCTGCTGGCATATCAAGCCTGATGCATATAAGCCCCAAGAAAAAAACATTGCTTCAGCAGAGGGGATTAATTACTATCCTTAGTGTCTTTAGTTCTTGCAGAAGTCTACTTTATCTTACCCTCTTAGTTGGGGCTCTAGAAATACAAAGTCCGTAAAGATACATAAAATGCTTGAAACATTACAATATTACACTGGCCAAATATAACACAATGCCTAGCTTCTGTCTCTAATAATTGACATCATCATTATGCACACCAACTCCTGTGAAGAGAACCTGATAAAATGGGTGACCTGATTAAGCACTTCCTGATTGAACAGAGCGCTCCATATTAGCAAGCCTTACGTTGTGCTTCTGCATGCTGGGGGAATGATCTAAAAAAAAACATACAAAGAGAAAAGAGCTGGAAAAACTTACTGTAGAGCTGCAGAATATAAACTGTGTGCTTCCACCTAAATCAAGAGGAGTAGAAATACAATTCTTCTTGTAAGGAAAAAACTAGGCTTGCTTGCATATTACAAAGTCTTTTTCACTAATGGCTCCTTAGAGACCTTAATTATGCAGCATTTAATACTAAATGCAAAATTTACTTAGGAAAGAGGGAGCAACTACTAGTATCATCGAAAGCAGGTAAAGAGATGGTATCAGTTTACACTGTGGGTGCACCAAAGCATTGAAGCTGAATGCCAGGAGCAATGCCATTCCGTAAACATCGAGGCAGCTCATATCGATATTGTACAAAAAGAAATATTCACTTGACTGTAGCACAAAGATAAGAGGACATGATTTGTAAGGACTGTGTCATAAGGTACAGGTTAATAGGATGTCAGAGAACCTAGTCACCAGGTTATTAGCACTTCCCAGTGACGCTAATATGTTTTTGAATGCCTTGACAGACAAATCCTGCGTGGTTGCCCATCTAGGAAGATCAGGTCCATGGGAGGCTGGGCTATTAGCACAGAATTAGCACCTGAATGTTAGAAATAATCCAAATAGGGTTCTTCATGTTGCACATGTTATAAAAGACTTAAATTGTTACTGTTACTGTCTTGTTTTTTGTGAAGGACTAAGAGAAAATTGGCCCAGAAATACAAATCTACAAAATTAAATGAAGCATAGGCACACTCTACCTCCGGTAAGTATATATATTGCATCCAATATTTAGAACAATTGTGTGGTATACAGTACATACTGTAAGAGGTTAAAAGAAATTTCATCATCTAGCTTTTTTATAGGTTTTATATATATATATATATATACACAGTTTGTTCAAGTTGCTGGAGCATCTAGTATTGCTGAGTTATTGACAATATACTGTCTACTTGGCAGGAGGGCATGGAGAGCAAAAACAGCACTGAAGAATAACAGAATCAGGAAAGTAGCTACTTAGGTATCAAGTATTTAAGTAGAATCAAAAAAGTCTGTAATATATGTTTCATTATAACTGTTCCTGGAAATGTCAAAATGATTATAAAACAAACCCTTGAATTTCATGCTCCACAGGCATCACAGATTAATGCACAAACACTTAGGACCTCACTGTGTTTTTACCCTCATGCCATGGCATACTGCATAGTGGCAGAGTACCCACATCCCTTGGTTTAGACATCTAATTTTGGTCCTCTAACTTGCTTTCATGCACGGACTTACGTTTCTTCATTCACTCATTAGGGAATCTGGTACTTGCCATCAGTCCTCCAAATTGCATATATTAGAGGCCTAGAGTAGACGATGTGAACACTGCAGTGGCAGTGTCTGCATGAAGGGACAGATGTTTCATTGCCCCAGTCTCACTACACTTCAAAAATACGATAATATAAAGTTGAATGCAAAGTCAACACACATTCCTCCCAAAAAATATACCATCATCCTTTCTTTTCTTGGGAAGGGATCACAGGTTCATAAGGAAGGAGATATTTGTAGAACTTTCCATCTGATGTTCTCTGACAGCTGATGAGGGGACGAGAAATAAGTCATGTACTGCAAGGAGTGTCTACCTCTACCTATAGAAAGAGCCATTATGGGTCCTTTTTCCTACTATATTTAAGTCATAGATGGAGATTATTTGTTTTAGAACATCCTATGAAAATTTGAATTTTGTTTGGGGGATATAGTTGCTGTGATTTGAGATTCTGTGATATGGAAATACAATTATCATCAAGGTAGTGTGGCCGAGCGGTCTAAGGACCTGGATTAAGGTTCCAGTCTCTCTGGGGTCGTGGTTTCGAATCCCACCACTGGCATGCCTCTTTTCTAGGACTTGAGTAATGCTGACCAGAAGTATGAACTGGGAGAGGAGTGGCTGGAAAGCAGCCCTGCAGAAAGGGATCTGGGGGTGCTGGTCAACAGCAGGCTTTATAATATGAGCCAGCAGCATGCCTTCACATGCACTAAACAGTATAACCAGTCAGTCAAAAGAGGTGATTATGCCGCTGCATTCAGTGTTGGTGCAGCCTCATCTTGAATACTATGTGCAGTTTTCTGGGCCCCACAATTTAAGAATGGTGTGAAGCTCCTTGAACGTCTCCAGAGGAGGGCAACAAAGCCAGTGAAAGGGCTGGAAGGCCTGTCCCATGAGGAGCAGGTAAGGACTTTGGGCTTGCCTAGTTTGGAGAGAAGGAGGCTGAGACGTGGGGTCATTCTCCCTACAGATTCCCCACAGAGAGGGAGGTGCTGATCTCTTCCCCCTGGTATCCAGTGATAGGGCACATGGGAATGGTTCCAAGCTGCACCAGAGAAGGTTTAGACTGGACATTAGGAAGCATTTCTTCACTGAGAGGGTAGCCAAATGCTGGAACAGGCTTCCCAGAGAGGTGGTCAATGTCCCAAGCCTGTCAGCGTTTAAGAGGCATTTAGCCAATGCCCTTAACAACATGCTTTAACTTTTGTTCAGCCCTGAATTGGTCAGGCAGTTGGACTAGATGGTCATTGTAGGTCCCTTCCAAATGTAATATTCTGTTCTGTTCTATTCTGGTCTAGTCTAGTCTGGTCTAGCCTAGTCTAGTCTAATTTTGTTGTCTCCTGTCTTCACAATCAACCGGACTGAGCTTTCTGACCAGATTGCATTTTTCATGACGCAGTGAAGTGAATCATTGGAAAGGCAGCTTGTTTTGGGAACTGAGACCACAGGGGAAAATGGAGATACAAAACAACTCAGATATGTCTCCCATAAATCATTACAGTAGAAAGAGATATTTTTTTTTCAGCTAAGACTGAAGATATTAAAGTCTTTCACTGAAATAAAAATTGGTGCCCCCTAACCCTCACCTCCTGCCACTGCAAAGTGAGTTTAGTCTTTATTTACTTTAATACATTGATTAATGATCTCTGAGCTGTATATGCAGTTAACGCAGTAAACAGAACTATGTTTTTGAGCAACATACAGGTAAAGATAATTTTGGTTCACCCTACTTTCCTTTCTCAACAAAATTGTATCTTCTAGCCTTTTCTGATTCATTTGTACTGTGTTTTGCTTCCTTGTTAAAGAGGCAGTGTGAGTAAAGTAACACTTAGTGCTCACTCACCATTTAAAAATGTTACCATGACCTACTTTATTTTGGGTGTTGTTCTACTTCATTGTGCACAGTAATAGATGCTTCACAGTACTTCACACAGATTTTCAGGAAATGCTGTCCTTTAAAGCAGCAGTACTCAATACTGCAGTATGCCGAGGCTTGTTATGCATGTGGGTTATGTTCATTCTGTGTCCTGAAAATGCATGAACAGGTTGTCCCATTCCTTTGGCATGGGTAGCCTACACTGCATTTTGAGCAATGACACAATATTCATATCTTGATTCTCAAGCCCATACAGGTCACTAAACTTAACTTTTTAGGCACTTGTGACTTTATTGCATGTTACAGGTAGGAAAAGTGATCTAAATTCTCTGCTGATACACAATTAACTGCTAAAACCAAAGCCTCTTCAAGGTTCACAAATGAAAGCAACAATAATAAGCCAGCAAAAGTTTTATGTATTACAAGCCATAAAGGGTGAAAGCTGTTGTTTTATGAATATTAGCATTTAACATTATGAATAGTTCACAGCATGCCCATCTGGGCCTAACGTTCTTAATGTTTAAATATCATTCAACAGTTATGAAACTATATGAAAATGTTCTTCTCCCGCTGACTCTAAAAATGTATTTATGTCTTGGTTCTTTTATTTATAAATTTAAATATCAGAATTAGATCTCTACATTATTGCTTATTAGATCTGGAAATATTTGCTTGGAAAATAGTTTCTTTTTGAATACTGTTCATCAACTTCTTTGAGATTCATAAAACTAACGATTTGTTGTTTAAGTCTTAAATTTTCAAAATGATATGCATCTAGATCCCAGATTTTTACCAGCTCAGGTGTTATGAATTGGGCTGGGCAGGACATCAGGATATGTGGTAGCCGTCCCTTAACTAAACTGAATCGAAATTATGTTTCTAACTCAAATTTCCGAACATTAGAGACCCATAAAATCAGAAAAGGAAATTCTGATCACCTAGCCTGACTTTCTATACAACTTTCTCGTACTGATTTCAGTTTAAGTGAGAATATATCTCATGGGAAAAAATTTAGTCTTGGTTTTCATATTTTTAGTGCTGAACTGGCAACTTTTCCAGTAGTTTATTTCTCAACTTTAAAATATGCAGAATTTTTGTGGTTTCAATTTCCAGACACTGTGTTTTCTTATAATTTGTTTTACTGGATTGAAAAGCTTCTCTTTTCACAGAGCTGCTTCCTATGGCAATAACAGGAAAGAAATTCACAGAAGCTAACTTAGGCTACAGAGGCAGAATCTTTCTCAGAGGTAGTGTCAGAACAGGACTGGGGCATTGGTCCAATAATCTTTTTCCATCTATGACTGCATGATCCTAAAGCGATTAGCTTCGTGAATACTCCCACTCTCTTTTTCCCCAATACCATGATTAGGCTTGAGGGTTTTCTTTGAATCATCTCCAAATTAACAACCTACTTCTTAAGTTATGATTACCAGAACCAGGCATATTATATTAATAGAAGCTGAAATAGTACCAAATGCAAAAGCAGAATAAGTCAGATATTTGTATTAATATTTTCATTTATAATTTGACAGATTTGGCAACAATGGCCATATTCTTTGCTGATATTTGCCTAATTATCCAGTGTGATCTCTGTGTCCTACTAAGAGACAGTGCTTCCTTCCCAGGGCTTCATCCTTACAGCCCAGCATTCTTAGCTCCAAGTTGTATGTCTTTTTATTTTTCCGTGTTAAGATGTATACTCTTCAGTAATGCATTGTTTAAAAAGAAGCATGGTGTTCTTTCTGCTTCATTATTCAGCATTCTTTGTTCATCTGAATCTTTATTGGTCATTTATTTTTCCCAAGTCTTTCAAGATGTTAAATAATGTATGGTCAATTAAAAGCCAATCCTGTTGCACCTTGAAAGCACAATCAGTTCTGATTACCTGCTAAAAATTATTGTTTGACTCCTGTGAGTTTTCAATCCAGGTACCATGTTCCACACGGTTAGATATCACTTCAGCTTCTTAATCAACTTTGCTGTGTCATACCAAGTAAATTAACTCCTAGAACTCAAGTAAACCACATCACTGATGTTGTGCACTAAGCCTAGTAGGCAGCTTTTTTTTTCCTTAGTCTATGGGCCACCCCTGTAAAATTTCCATGAAATGTACATTGAGTTCATTTAGTCCATGACTTTGGGCTCCATCTGTTATGGTGGTCGCTGAGGACAGGAAAGGGGGTGTGTTCCATGGGGTTATTGGGTGCCCAAGCCACCTCAGATCAGGTCACTGCTGCACTTGCACTGTTTCTTGTGAAATCCTCCAATCCTCTATTGGTTTGAGTGATTCCTGCTATAGTATTTCCTGTAACATTCAACTCACATCATGGGTTACAACAATTTAAAGGCATATCCATTACAGTCTCTACACATGGTTGCTTTGGATCAGGATATACTCTTTAATAGGGCAATGAACTCCTCTCCTTACCTCTGCTCCAGTGTGGACTTTTTCATGGACCAGAGTCTCTTCAGAGGTGTACCTGCTCCAGCATAGCCTTAGCCACAGCCACCATCTCTTAGACATGTACCTTCTATGTTATGGCCTTAACCATGGGCCGCAGTTTCTTCAGAGGTAAACCTACTGCAGCATGGACTTATCCACATTCACAGATACTTGGACGTGTTCCAACATGGCCAATCCATGGCCACAGATGTTTTAAGATGTACCTGCTCCAGTGTGGACTTAACCTTGGGCCACAATACCTTCAGGAGTGTACCTGCTGCAGCGTGGACATATCTGCGGCCACAGATGTTTCGAGGAGTACCTGCTCCCACATGTACTTATCCACAGGTCCCTTTGACTGAAGTTCACACTGGATTTCCAGCCTGTCCAGTAGAGCAGCACAGAAAAAGCAGTGATGCCCTGGCCATCTGCCAGCCCAGGCACATCACCACTGCTGTTATCAAAAATGTTCCCAGGCGCAGCAGAGTAAGATGATAGGCAGTACAGCAAAAATCAACTGCAAAGAGCAGCCACTAAGAAGCAGCAAACTAATACAGAGTAAGGCAAGCAAGCAAGCCCCATGGCAAGCACAGACACCTGCCAATTAGTAGCTAAACAGCTATAACAGCTACAGTTTCAGTCTAGCACACTCCAACCAAATTTGTTGTTATCTCAAAACCTTGGAGCCCCAAGTTGGGAGCCAAAAACGACTGTTGTGGTTTATCCATAGTAGGCAGTGAAGCCCCGCACAGCCACTTGGTCACTCTCCCCCAGTGGGATGGGGGAGAGAATTGGAAGGGTAGAAGTGAGAAAACTCATGGTTGAGATTAAGATAGTTTAATAAGTAAAGAAAAAGCTGCATGCAGAAGCAAAGCAAAATAAGGAATTCATTCATTACTCCTCATCTGCAGGCAGATGTTTAGCCATCTCCAGGCA
The DNA here is from genome assembly GCA_017639485.1 of Pluvialis apricaria. Lineage (NCBI taxonomy): Eukaryota > Metazoa > Chordata > Aves > Charadriiformes > Charadriidae > Pluvialis > Pluvialis apricaria. The sequence goes on from CM030007.1 coordinate 203,906,320, forward strand.
AGCAGGGCTTCATCATGCTTAGTGGTTACTTAGGAAGTAACCAATGCTTTTATTGCTGAGCTCACCATCATGTGGCCTGGGATATCCTTTGGTCAGTTGAGGTCAGTGGTCCCAGCTGTGTCCCCTCCCAACTTCTTGTGCACCCCTAACCTACTCGCTGGTGGGGTGGGGTGAGAAACAAAAAATGCCTTGGCACTCTGTAAGCACTGCTCAGCAACAGCTAAAGCACCCCTATGCTATCAACACTCTTTTGGTCACAAATACAAAACATAGCACCGTGAAGAAAATTAACTCTATCCCAGCCCAAACCAGTTCATCTAGGAACTACCAATATTAATCAGATGATATTCTAAAAGGTTTATGTATTGAGAGTACCATGCTGAATGACAAGGAATAAAAGGGTAGGAAGTGTGGCAATGGGGTATGACATCAAATGAGGTACAGCTAGCAAAGGACATAGGAAATTTTTTTTACATGTAAACTAGGAGTGATAGGAAAACTGGAGAGGTTGTTCCACCACTTAGCAAGTAAGAAGAGCCCATAACAGATGATGTGGAAAAGACTAGGGAGTTTAATGCCCCTTCAGCTTCATTTTCATTAAAAAAGTGAGCTGTGATCAAATGAAAAACACGATTACCATCAGTGGTGACAGATCAAGAATTAGGAGGTAATAAGTAAAGAATGGGTAAGAGATTACTTAGATAAGTTAGATGACATCAGTTCATTTTGATGTGATAATAGTCACTTCAAAGAAAAGGATCCTATGTTTATACTGCTTGAGTAAATGTGGTAGTAGTTGTAGGTACCAACCAAATTGGGGCCCGTTGCTGTTTACAGTAGCAAAATTAAGACTATATCTTGATTAGCATTACCCACAAATTAGCAACAACTGCAAATATGTGCTGCCACATTTATTCGACATTTAGAATAAGCACCCTCAAATGAATAGCTACCTTGGCCAGAATAGTAACAACCTTTGAACAGGTCTTTAGATCTCAATTATTTTATTTTCACTTAAATTTCTCCTGGGGAGCCTAGTAGAAGATGGTAATTATTCTTATAAAAAACTAAAGAATATTTTGTCATTTGTGGATAAAAATTTGAAACAGCGCGTTTTCAAATTCCAAACTCCAAAATAGATCAAGAACAGTTTCTTTGCTGAGTGCAGTATTGTCCATTCAGACTCATACAAGTGACATTATTGTGTGTAAGTATCAGCTATATAAAGCAACTCTGATCCACAGCTGTCAAGGGAGCAACAGTAGAGGATTTTATTTTTAGAGGCTATATTATTGATCCAATTGATTTTAGAACAGCTTTCATAGCTTGGCAGAAGGCAGACAGTACTTAACAGAATATTGTCACTAGTGTTCATAGAAATGATACAATATTTTTTTGGTAAATTCCTTTTTAAAACTTTTAGACAAAGATTCCTGAACTAATGTAGCATGGTTTCTTTCAGGCACTGTTCCTGCAACATTTCCCTCTGTCTGCAGCATTGTCTTCCCGTTATTTCCTCTATCACTACTTCACTGCAATGCCGTCACATCCTTCGTATTGCCCTTCTCTTCATCCAGTGCCTCCAGTGTCCCAGAATATATCCAGTCTGCCAAATTTATAGTGACATCCATTTATAAAGGTTAACTACCTTTCAGCATGTGTAGTGTTATGCTCAAAATCTTGTTTATGGACAAAGAGAAAGCAAACCTTACATAGAAATAAAGCCATGTATTTATTGGTTGTATAATGGGAATCTTAAGAATCTAACCATTATTACTCCAAAAATAATTGTTAAAGAAAGAATAATAATGAAGTTAAAATTTTTTAACACACATTTCTTAGTTTCTATCCCTATTCCTGCTCACCCCTCCCTACTCCTCTGAGTCCTAATACGGGTGGTTTTAATCTACCAGGGGTGGGTTTTAGGAGTGTTATGGAAAGTCAGTAGCATCTGGGCTCCTTTGCTAGGAGTAATGTGATTTGGATGCTGATGGTTTCTTCTTTCTCCTCCAGTACCCACTCCAAGTAATTTTTATATGTTTGCTTAAATGTTTGTACATCTTTCTCTTTATTCATTGGTTTGCAGCTCAAATTTACATCCAAACTTACTATGTATGGTGCCTTTTTCATATGTTTGATACCATTCATTGTTCTCCTTGTTACCCTTAAAACAAGTTTTGTCCAACTCTAAGTTTGCACCTCTATAACTGTCTGTTGGTCAGCTGCTTACAGCTGTGGGATCCTCAATGCCAAAGCTGTGCTCCATCTGTTACCATCCCAGTACTGCACTCCTCCATGCCACGTGCTGTATTTCTAGTTCTCAGACTGCTGCTCTCATACCAGGTCTCTATACTACACAGAATAATTGCTTATTACTGTAATTGATATAAAATGAAGGCCGTACGATGCAAAGATAAAGAAAAGACCCAACAGCCTAAGAGAAACAAGGCTGCTGCAGCTCCATGCCCTCAGGTCTAACAAGTAATAAGGCTGAAAATGCATTCCACTAGGCACATGCACCCTGAGCACAGGTATACACCACATATATGTGTATCTGGACACACAAATAACAGACAGACAGACACACAGAGCACTCACACGAACACAGACAGCAACAATGGCCTCATCCTGCTCCCCTCTCCAGCTGAGCAGGATGGAGACCTGTTAGTAGGAATGTATCGTATCTATATATATACATAAATTAGGAGTCCCTCCAGCAGCTGGCCTCATACACCCAGCCTGCCCAGTCACTGTCCCTGGATCCCAGTCTCCCCAGAGCTGGCACATGGACATATGAACCCCCAAGGCCACAGCCCCATTCCAGTTGCTGGTGCAGACTGTCACACACACACACACAGAGCTGTAAAGGACTCCCTGGCCCCTTAGCCGCCACCTCTGTGCTCTGACCCTTGGAGACACACAGGCAATTTCACACCCAGAGCTGACCCTCAGACACCCACACACAGCCCCTGATCCCAGGCCACTTCACCTTCCTGCTGGCTCGTTCAGCTTGACCTTCACCAGTGATCACACACTCACTTGCACACCCGCACTCACTCCAGTCACTGGCACCACAGACCCTATACAGGTGCATGCACATGGAGTGAAGACCCCTTTACTGGAAAATAATTGAAAGAATTTAATAAGGCGACAGGATGGACTGCAGTGATCAGGCACAGGGCATGGCCAGACAAGTGTATCGACCAGCCCCTGCTTACACTGAAATGGGCCCTTCTATCCCCTCATCCCCCTGTTTCCCCTACTTGTTTCTCCCCAAATCATCTAAACCTCTCCCTTTTCCCACCTTTGGTTCCTCCTTTAAGCATGCCTTCATAAATGCTGTGCAACCCCAACATGTTCTTTCCCTGCCTCCCATACTGTGTCCCACACCCCTCAGCAGCAGCTCCCCTTTAGTCCAAAAGGTGACATGGAGATCTCATCCCAATGACTTATGGTGATGGGTTTCACACCTGGACAATGGGGCTGAGGGTCTGATGGGAGGGGCCCAGACAGGATGTCCCTCCCTCTATGTCCTTAATTTGGGTTCCCTGTCTGCCCTGGTGCCCCTCTTTTCTGGGTTTGTAAAGATGGGCTTTTGATGGGCTGATGGTTCTTCAGCAATGGGCCTGGGAGCAGCCAGCAGGGCTCCCCCACCTGCCATTGTGCCTCTGTGTTCCTTCATGGCGGTGCAGATGAGCTTTTATCACATAACCTAACAAAAAGTAGAACCATAGACACCTTATCAGTTAGAGAAATTACTATCAGACCTAAACCAAGTGAAACAAAGCTGCAGGTAGGTCAAGAAAAGTTCAGACACAGCAAGCTTGCCAGGCCTCAGTCCTGAGGTCTTACAAACTCCATTTAGTGTACAAAGCTTACAGCCTGCTACTATCAATGGCTCTATTGTATTGCAGGGCTATGTGCTTACTGTTGGCAGTTAGCTGGTATACCAGGTGACCCTTCCGGGTCATTGGCTTTAGGCCACATGAGTCATGGTGGAACATTTGGAAGCTGTGCTGCCATATTTTCAAGAGTATTTAAACTAACTGGGTTAAAGCTGGCTCAAGCATGTGTGAAAAAGCTGAGGTAAAATTATACATCTCAATTGCTGGTTGGATGCCAATTTATGAAAAAGAAATAACTGATATACCCTGTTAGACTGATTCTATGAAATTTCAGTACGTTACCTTGAAAACACAGGGAGCAGGTAATCTGCTGGCATAAACTGGCAGAATGGCACTGTGGTCACCTTTCCATTAACAAAGTCAATAAAAACAATGAAGCTGTGCCAAGTTAGACCAGTAGGCAACCTGGTTTGAGATGCTGAAATATACAACATATCAAGGAATAACTGATCACCTTATTTAATAATGATGAATGGAAAAGGTGTTTCCAGCCATCAGAAAATTCCTTGAATAAATTAAAAATAGGTCATTTGTTATTATTGTAGTAATATACACATTAATCATTAAATTTGGCATTTTAGAATTTACTTTGTATCTGAATTCTTCCATTTAAAACCATTTCTGGAAAGAATCACTTAAAAGGGAATAAGAGGGAGGCAAATGACAGAATTCTCTCTGGTTCATCTCCTGCTTAAGGAGGTTATAGGTCATTTTGTGATGCAGTTTTTTAACTGTATCTTGTATATGTATAAAACAAATAAATGCCTTTTCTGGTTAAATCTTTTTCTTGGTTTCCTACATGTTTTCTCTTGCAAACACCTGACCCTCTCAGGCAATTTAAATCCAAGTGGAAAGAGGGTCCTAGGTCTCAAAGACAGTGAATTCTTACAATATTTGTGAACTTAGGTATTGTGAGGCACCTGATCAGTGCTACAAATATTTTAAAGGCTGAGGCATGAGTGCATTACTGGACATTGCGAAAGCCACATAGAATTCACACTTATAAATATCCCTGGCGAGCAAGAAAAAAATCAGCCATATGGTACAAATGGGTAAGAAACTGGGCTTATTCTGTTGAGGTTGTCATGGAAATTCTGCTCCATGCAGAGCTAAGTCTGTGTACCTGTCCATTTTGAACTTTGTAAGACGAAACTTTTTGAGTAGAGATTGAATCCCCTACAACTTGTTCTTCTCATGTGAGTTTACTAGCCTGCCAGATAGAGAGCAGGCTACATTCTGTCTTGCTTCAGCAATTGATTTATTCCATACAACAGCTTCTGTAAAAGTAAAGAATCCTGGGCCTCCCACAGCCTGGCTGAAATTGATGGTCCACTTAGTTATCTTGAAGGAGGACGTCAACAGCATCACTTTCATTTTGAAAGACCTGCAACATTGTGAATTATGACTTGAAGGATGTGCTGCCTTTAGTCCTAAACAAAAAAATGTGGCTTCTGTAGGATATCAAGATCTGAGGTGTACCTATATCTTCTATCCCACCCTGTCTTTTGTGGATCCATAGCTTAATGTTACAGCTTAATGCATAGCTTAATGCTATACAGTCATAACCACTTCTCAGTCACAGGCAGGGGCAGTTTTGTTTACTCATACTTGGTTCTCCATCTCCAGACAGGGACAAGTATCTGGCCACAGTGGGAATTTTGCCACTGATTTCAAAAGGGCCAACATTTCTACAGTGTGTGGTAAGCAGAAATTGCTTAACCCAGGTTTCTGAGTTAGTAAGGGGATTGAGAGGCAATAAATTGCTTATGAAGAGGGAAAATCTGCTCTATTTTTCTGTTCCATATATGGAAAAATATATTTCATTCTACCTTGCAGTAAAAAGGTGGGGAGAAGTTAGAGGGAAGATTTCTTCTTTTTTCTTCATAGCTTCCAGGAAAGTTCAATTATTCATTGCCCCTTGGAATATAAAATTGTAACTCAGCATCAGGGATTTGAGCAGGAAAAACTAAGAATCATTTACACTTTTTTTGAACTGAAAAGTCCTAGTGTTCATTTATGATGATATTATGAGCTGCAGTGAGGTTCTCAAACATCATTAATCACTACAGATATCTACAAACCCATTAAATCTTTTAAGCACCTGTTTGCTTATCAAATGCTCACATGGTAAGCTACCCTCTGGTTCACGTAAGTACATTAGTTTTAGAACATATAATTAGCTTACAATAACTGTACTTGTGCTAATTACCAGTCCCCTGAAAGAAAGAAGTGGATCCTGTTGAGTAATGGGGGTGGCTGGAACTTAAAAACAGAGCTTCTAGACTGAACAACAGCGTTGGATGACTCAATGTAAAATGTTTGTCTTATTTCTGGTAAGCCTGGTTCAATTCCACAGTGAACATCTAAGTGAAATAGCCTGATTTTCTCTGCCATCAATCACAAGAGAACACCACCACGCATAATTTATCACAATTTGTCTCTTTTGAAGAGAGTTTCAGGACGGAAATAGCATAAAGGCCACATTATTTCTCACTCAAATGGGTTGCACTGTATTTGAGAACATGGTGTTGGACAGAAATTGTAATCTCTTGTCATCTGTGAAGTCTTATCAACATGAAGCTCTTTGCTAGAACACACACTAGAGTGCTCGCTTTGCCAGATGTATTTAGTAGCAATACCATTTATTCCCAAAGAAATATTCCCCCTGTTTGGAATGGCCAGGTTTCATTCCATCCTGCAGAATGGTTAAATTAATTAAACAAACAAACAAGCAAAGGTATGATGAGGTAAGTTTACCCAATACATGATGAGAGGGTTATTTCACTAAGAAATTCTTGCACCATGTATGCTAGCTTCATAATAAAGGCACAGGAAAATTTTTAACCTGTGCAAATCAATGTAATTTTTCTAGAGCTATGTGTGTTTCTATAATCTCTGAGTGTAGCCTGAAATTTTCTCATAAACTATCGTAAATCCAGAGTTGGTCTGAAGGATTGTATTCTGATGGCATACTACAGAAGAAAGCCATGTTAACAATCAGATGCTGTCTTGACAATATTGAACACTGATCAGCTTTTTTTCATAAATAATTTTCCAAATGTCTGTCTCTGTATACTATCACTGTACATACTTGTATATAATCCTACCAGAGAAAATATGCTAAAACTAGAACTAGAACAATAACACTGTACCATGCTGTAAGCTAGAAAAGCAGTTACTTCAAAACATATCTACCACAGCCATACCATAAGAGCAACTCAAGGCAAACTACATCTATAAGCCTTGAATTACATTTTATTAACTAAAAAATAAAAAAAAACCTGCAATAAGTTTTTGCTTTATTTTCTGAAGTAGCTTTTCATGCCACAAGTTTCAGAAATCTGAAGACTGAGGTATGATCACAATGCTGTACGGTCATTTCGCTGAAGTTAATCAGCAGAAATTTTAACAATGAATGCAAAGACCTGAATTATTTCAAGGGCAGTATATACCTACCCAACCTCGTCCTTATTTGTCTGGACACTGACTGCTCCCATTTCATTTGAAATACAGTCTGGACTGATTGTCCAGATGCCAGTTTGTTCTAAAGGACATGCTAGACAACATCATCAAAGAAGGTGAATTGTAAAAATCTGGAATGTCTACAACAGGTTTATTGGTTGAAATGTGTTTCTTCTCAATCTGGTACTGCCTGAAAGATTTTACCAAAAGATGTTAGAAGTTTCCGCAAGACCTACAAGTAGCTGACTAAAATATGTGCTGCTGAGGAGAATGTATAAAGGGATAGACTGAGATAAGAGATGGCTGGTGAATTAAGACTATTTTTAAATACATCTCAAAAGGGATTAAACTATGCAGGAATACAAAAAATATCAACATTCTAATATAAGACATTCCTATTTTAATTCTGCAAAGTTTAGGTCCCAGAGAATCTTGATTAAGAGAGTTTTTAAGATCAGAGAGTAGAAAAAAATATAATTAATTTATAAAGTCAAAGGGAAGGTGAGTGGAAGCTCGTTCCTTTATATACCCTCCAGTATCCTTTAGGCGTTCAACATAAAAAGGTACATTACTTTATATCCTTCACTGCCTTACTCTCAGACAGAATCAAATTTAAGGATTTGATTTGCAACTTACGCATTGACCCCAGTAAATCAAAGGCTATGCCTTAGAGATAAAGCTTGTTCCCAAAATCCCATGGCAAAAATTGTTGGTTTATTATATGTGTACCATAGTCTGACTTTGAAAAGTACTTGCAAGTGAAGGGAAAGCTGTCTTCTCAACCCCTTAAATTGGTGTCAGTTCAACTAATGGGCCAGTTAATTAACTAATGGGTGTGATTTACAGGCCTTCTCCTGAGGTAAAACAGATTAAATATACCACCTAATTGCCTAGTATGGATTGACAGTTTATTGGTGAGCCTGGCCCAAAGTTTCCACAAAATTTCTTGAAGTGCATTTCCATTGGAAGAATATCAGCAGGTATAGAAAAGGAACAAATGGAACATATGGTAATTCTTCTAAAAATTAATGTGTTTCTCCTTAATAAAACTTGAAGTAAGAATGACAATAACTGCCAAGTATAATGACAATTCGTCTGAATTTTAGTAAGCTTTTGTTAAGAAGGGAGGACTGACCTTTCAAATCCTTATAACCTGGCTGGAAGATTTTATACAGTAAAAAGTATATTAACTAGCACAAATGAGACATCAGAATTATCAGCCATATACTGTGAAATTGCTAATAATTCTGCTTCACCTTAAACTGCTCAAACTGCAGTATTTTTGCTTTAATATGCAAGACTTTGAGCACTGCTTCCTCTTCCTGGCTCCAAAATGCATTATTACATTTGAAAAATGAGTTTATTCCTGGATTGATAATATTCTACCAAAATTCAGTGAATGCCCCCAAATTTGTCGTGAACCATGTTCTTTTTATCTATTTATATCTCAGTAAACATTATATTTGACTCTTAAATGAGACATTCTCAAGTTAGGCTTGAACTGCTTCTGGCACAGCATGGTTTTGATATCCCAAAGATCCTGGGAAACACGCTGTGGGCAAGTGGACCCTTCTGAGTCAGTCTGTTAGAAAGACTTTTTTACAGAAAAAAATTGCTCTCAGTGCCATGAGATATAAGTAGGAATTTGAGAAAACTAGATCAAATTATTTCCCTTTCTGGTGAGATGAACTCACGAGCTCTCCTCAGCAGCCGATATCCTGTAGTCCCTCTACTGTGCTCATAGAAGTCTGGGTAAGGGTTGCTGCATTTACCAGGTGTCTAAGATCATATTCACCATGTGATTTTCCCATTGCTTACTCTAGCATTTCTTTTTCCAGCTGCATCTTCCTTTAGCTTATTCACGTTACTTTACTGTTGTTTTCAAGTAATATTGCAATTGTATATTTAAGTCTCACTTTCCGCCAACTCGAAAATGAGACACACAAACCTATTTACATTCTCCAGGCTTATTTTGCAGCCACCTGGGCTGGACAGTCTAATATTTTTATTGGTTTCTTAAATTCCAGAAGATATGATAAAATCTGTATGAAGATCCTATTGCTTTAACAATAAACTCTATATAGTAACCACATTTTAGACTTTTCAGTTTGAACTAGCTGTATTCTTCAGAATGCAACCTTTTGTTAAAAACAAAACCATATTTCAAGTTTCCAGCTCTTTTGCATTTTGGTAGTTTATAATTAAGTGTTTTTATTTTAGAGGAGTGCATAAAGAAAATGGATGAGTTGTGTATTAATTGTGACTTTCATGAAGGTATGAAGAAATATTGCAAAGTCATATGAGTGTAGGCAGACATGTGTGTGATTACATGGCTATTGAGGCCACAACCGCAGGATTAATAGAGAATGTCTTAGAAATCAAACTTGGTATAAATTCACTGGCCCCACTTGTTGTGTATTGGATGCAGAAAGTCCAGATTAATACCTTTGGTATTCACACTGGATTCAATGAAGATGTATTGTTAAACCCTTTGTGAAGAGCTTACCAAATATAATTCAGAATTTAAGATGTTGTTTAAAAAAAGTTTCTAGTTTTCTGGTTTCAAGATAACCTTCACAATGTAAATCAATCCGTAGGGCCTTTTTTGAATTTATAACAAGGCAGCCTAAAATAATGTCACCAAGAGAGGTTAAATAATAACTCTTCTAACTGGCTTTAAAAAATCCAAGGTCTTTTCTATCAGAAAGAGACAGTTTCCCTGAAGACTGTTAAAGACTTAAGGTTTACATGGCCTTTAGAGATTGCTCTACAAAATTATCTAACTTGCTCCAGCAAGAGCTTTCCTGTGAACTGACACCTATTAATCTCTTTGACCATGAAAAAGAGCCTTTAGAATTTTGGCTTACATTTTAAGATCACATTTGGCAGAATTTAGAATTCAAAACTGATCACACATTTTAAGTATGGATGACAGCACTAACAGTTCTGCATGGCACTAACTTAAAGATTTTAAGGAAGATTTAAATATATATTACAGCATTACAAGCGGTTGAAACATTTTCACCTTTATGACATTTTGGCAAAATACACTGGTTCACCAAAGGCTGATGTTCCATAGAGATGTAACTGTTTCCATACAAATTTTGCCTAGAAAGTTTTTGATTCAAGAAAAAACACTTTGTTGAGGAGAGTAAGATATAGCTCAGTGTCTGGAGTACTGTGTTGTATGTTACAAGTATAGACTTCAGTCTCTGCATTGTGAATGAAAATCTCTGCTGTGTTGTAAATACAGCAGTGACCTGCAGTTGGGATCAATGCACAATCAGGTTACAAAACCTGATGCATGTAAACAGTGGTAAAAGGATATATATAAAAAAATAATTATGTAACTAATTTAGATGTTAGTTTTATTTCTAAAATGTTGGATATTGTAATCTTTCTGTTTGTGTGGTTTTTGATATTTTTTTAATCAAGATGTATCAAACAAAAACACTGGGTGTAAATGATTGATGACATCTCAGATCCTCAAATATTGTAATGTTTCTACTCCAAGAACTATTACGAGTAACTAGTGTAACAACACACATAAAATTTAGCTTGCTTTGTCACCCTTTTCTAATTCAGCTGCACCAAATCTAATAAACCAAAATTACAACTATTCCACAGCTGATTGAATAAAATGTTCATGTAATGAAAAAGTGTCCAGTCTTGTTCTGACTAAAGTCAGTGGAAGGTTTTAAGCCAAGACTATAAACCTAATAGAGAATGTGTTTTTCAAAGTACAGAGTTATTGATAAGCATAAAAGAAAATGCAGTGTCTGAAGTATGTAATTCATATAACTCTGGAATACTATTTTTTTTAAATAATGTCTTTTAAAAACATTTTTCCAGGCTGCTAGATACTAAAAGGCAGAAGACACAGTCCTTTCTGCAGACAGTTTATGATTAAGAAGAGCAAATAGATAAAGTATTGTAACAGGGAAAGAAAAGGCTCAGGGGTCCTGATTCATCCCACCTATCTCCAGGCACTGTGCTTAAAAACATAGCGAATGGATAGGATACTCCCTGTATAGTCAGCAAGGAGAGGAATGTACAGGGAGAGATTCAGGTAAAAGACAAGGTATTTTCCTGTGGGAGTGCTCACCAGTATCATCATAAATAAAGAACCTGTGGCAACCAGGGTCCTAACTTAGGAATGTCTGCCAGGTGCCTGAAGTCAGAGAAGATGAAGCTGATCGAGGGTAGGAGATAACAGATATTCAGCCAGAAAATAGAGTTGGCTGTACAGGTGGAAATAACGTCTTCATCATCCTGTCTTGGATCATGCTTCAAAATAGTATGTCACAAGTTTTACAGATACTATAAATTGGCAAATATTACAAACCTGTCCAGAGAGCATGACCAGTATGAAAACCTATGCAAATACATGTCCTATTTGACAACTTGTAATCTTACTGCATGATGTATACAGTATAATCAAGTCTTGTGGGAAGGAAGGATTTTGACTTGATGTTAAGTTACTCCATATTATTTGGGGACACGAAAAAAAATTTAAGCTATGTATTAAGGGGGTTTCTATACTGTTTCATTTAAAACATTTGTCCAGATATATGATAATATACCCAGAACCCATGTGAAAGAAGGGGAAGGACTGTGATTGTGACTGCCCTTTCCTTCCCCTCAAAGCTCGGATCTCTACATTTCAATGGTTTATTGGATATATGTGGTTGCTATGCTTTTTTTCAAAATTATTTACCTTTTCTCTTACTTCTACCTCTCTGTTCCATATGACTTATTTTGTCACTGACTTCCCTGTATTGCTAATGCCCCCAGAACGACCACAATTAAAGGATTGAGTCAGAAACAGAAAAGTGAAGTGGAAAATGAAGGGGTGTTTCTAGCCCCACATCCATAAATATTGTGGAGAGGCAATTTCTCTACAAATATTTATACCATCACTCCCTGCACTTTCAAGACATAATTATTTCTTCTATTTTTGAATAATTGTCCTTTCTTGGGAACCAGATTATCCTCCGGTGTTAATTAATGAGGTAACACCAAAGATGGATTTTTTTCCTCTAGGTTTTTAAAATATATTTTGAATACAAAGAGACTTGGGATGTTTGTTCTTTTAAAACATGCATGAGAAAAGCCCTAATGTTCTCTTGAGTAATTATTTTCTTCAGCCTTTAAATAAAACAAAAAGTCTACATCCTTTTCTCTTTTAACCTGTATGTATACTTTGTATACACACATATACACATATACATACATCTATATTACAGTAATAGCTAAATAGATAACAGGTATAATATTCTTATAATAAAATAATTCATGCAAATAGTTATTACTTTAGAAACAACAGTTTGTGGAAAATACTTTTCTTACTTTTTTAATGGCTTAATTTTCTGAACATCTCTTGCCCTCACCCATGCATTATACAGTGTATTCTTACTGTGAAATGCGTTCAGGACAATAAATCACTTAAATATGAAGAATATGTAGATACTTGATTTTATGTGGCCATGGTCAAATGGACTCAAATAGAGCCCAAAATACACTCAGTTAAAACTTGAGATTTTGAATTACAGTTGCCTCTTATTGCTTAAATTGCACAGAAAGATTATAGTAGACTATCTAGTTTTCTATTCTGCTTTGAAGTAACATAACCGTTAATGCTTAATGAAAATAACTAGTCAAACAGGTGAAGAAAATAAGAAAATAGTAAATCTTCAGTGGATTAGGAAACACGTTTTAATTTTCTATATTACTTCTCTCCCTTTTATTGGCAGCTGATTTCACACATTCATGTTTTGCTTATGGAGGATAGTCTTGGGGAAAAAAACTATAATCTACTCATAAAGTATTTGGTGACTGTTAAGTGAAAGATGCACTGTTACCTTTTTGGAATTTCATTTCCCAGACAAAAGGGAAGAGAACTGACACCTTTACAGAGCAAGACATGGAGGAAAGTAGGAACTAGACAAGGAAAAGAAAAAGAAAGAGGACTATTGTGAAACACAATACTATAGAATGTTCTGAAAAACACAGGTGAAACCTGACAAATATAAATCACTCCTGAAAAGAAGACACAGTAGTAGATCTTGTCCTTGTGTGGGAAGATTTATCCAGACCAAACAGTAAAAATGAGAACAACTCTTTCTAAAGCTGTGTCCCCACATTAAAATTCTTCTGATGAAGGGATGGAAGCTTCTGTTTAAAATAATCTACTGCCATAAAATGAGAGCGCTGAGGCCATGTCCTTTTATCATGTTTAAGAAAGAGGATTCTCAGCACCCTGTAACAAATTATGCTGCTTTTGCACTATTTTGGTTCTATACCTCTACTGATTGCCAGAAGGAAGGATAACAATGTGTTGAGATGATCTTAAAACCTCCCCTTATCCTGCTGCCTTCCCCTGAAAAGCCAGAATAATCACATTTAAGGAAATACTTGATAGAAATTTAGTAGAATAAGCTTGAGTCCATTTGTCTGACCTGGCTTAAAACTCGATGCAGGAAATCTAACAGTTATCCCCTAAAATGCTGTTTTACTTGTCATCTCCTAAATATAATCCATAGCTGATGATTTGTTGTCTGCCTGTCTTCATTTTACAGACTATGCCCTCTGCTTATGGCTTCATCAGAATGTAAAAGCTTGTTGAGTGGATTTATATGTGAGATAAATTCTGAAAGATTGATCCAGAATGCTTAGCTGATTTGTTTTTAGTTGCTAAAAACATTACAATAATTTAATACTTTGGCACTGTAATTATGTTTAGCTCTAAAAATAGTTTCCTTGTAGAGTAATAGGATTTCCATGAGATCTGTGCTGCTCAAGCTCTAGGTTCTTCCTGCAGCAAGCTTGCAGCACATTATGGAGATGAGAATGGGAGCGGAACTGGGAAGGTATTGGAAAGGAGAAGAAAGCCTCCTTGGTTTTCTTGTCTTTTGTCTTATTTCCTCACATTTTCTTTTGGTGTTTTCCTCTTGCTTCTGTCTTCCGCCTTCTTTGCTCACATTCTGCTTCATGCTTTCTGTGTTCGGTCTGGTATTTGTGCTATGTGACTTCCTACTTCCAGCTCACTGGTTTTGCTACTGTGTGTTTGTTTCTCCCATCAGCATGCCCAGTTCCTTGCTCCAAGTCTATGGACGCTGTTAATTCTCACAGATTTGTTGTGCTCTATGACTTCTTACAATGGACTTGAAGCATGTATTCAAACGTTCTCTGAATTCACACTGAAAGTCAGCACTGCAGCTGAGAACAGGTACCAGGTGATTTAGGTTTGGAGTCATAACTGAACAGATTCCTCTCTGTGAAACATAGGGATGAAGGGCATTAACCAAGGGACCCTATGGGTTTTTTAGACTTTTGACCTTTTCTTTTTTTGTAACTCTGTTATTTGATTTTGTTTCCTAGAAGATCCAGATGCTGCTTCCCAAATAAAATTTATTCTTTTCACGGTTTGTGATGTATTTTAAGCCAGTATTCCTTCCTCTTGTTTGTCCTGTGATTTTGAAACATTAAAATTTAGCAATACTGTCTTGAGGTGTAGAAATGACCATAAGCATGGATATATATACTTCATTGACTACGTAATTTTGGGAAGGAGAAACTGAGCTATTCACTGGTTCTCTGCTTGCATCAGTGTCCAGAGTTTGGCTGCAAACAGCCCTGCCTGTGAGACAAGAAAGTAGGTAGGTAGGTAGGCAGGCGGGTAGGTACATAGATAGATAGATAGATAGATAGATAGATAGATAGATAGATAAGAGTCTGGTTGATGAGTCTTTGAGGAGGAGGCAGTTCTGAACGGCAAGGAGTCCAGGAAGGCGGGACATCCTTCGAAAGGAAACCTTAAAGATACATGAGCAGGCTGTCCCTATTGCTGAAAGACGAGCTGGCAGGGAGGATCATCTTGGCTGAACAGAAAGCTTTGTCTGAAATTCAGGAAAAAAAAGTTTATGACCTTTGGAAGAAGGGGCAGGCAACTCAGGAGGACTACAAGGAGGCTGGGCCAAAGCCCAAATAGAAATTGATCTGGCTACTACCGTGAAAGAAAAAAAATACGTTTCTGTAAAAACATGAACAACAAAAGGAAAGCTAAGGAGAATCTCTATCCTCTATTGGGTGCAGGGGAAAACATAAAGACAAAGTATGAAGAAAAGGCTGAGGCACATAATGCTTTTTTGCCTCAGTCTTTAATAGTGAGACCAATTGATCTCCAGGTACCCAGCCCCCTGAGCTGGAATACAGGGACTGGGAGCAGAATGAAGACCCCGTAATCCAAGGGGAAATGGTTAGCAACCTGCTATAACACTTAGACACACAAGTCTATACGGCTGGATGGGTTCCATCCAAGAGTACTGAGAGAGCTGGCAGAACTGCTCACCAAGCACTTTCCATCATTTATCAGCAGTCCTGGCTAACCGGGGAGGTCCCAGTTGACTGGAGGTTAGCAAATGTGACACCCATCTACAAGAAGGGACAGAATGAGGGTCCGGTGAACTACAGGCCTGTCAGTCTGACCTCGGTGCCAGGAAAGGTTATGGAGCAGATCAACTTGAGTGCCGTCATGGGGCACATACAGGACAACCAGGTGATCAGGCCCAGTCAGCATGGGTTTATGCTTGGCTTAACCACAACAACTGTGTTCAGTTTTGGGCTCCTCACTACAAGAAAGACATAGAGGTGCTGGAGCGTGGTCAGAGAAGGGCAATGAAGCTGGTGAAGGGTCTAGAGAAGAAGTAGGCATGGCTGAGGGAACTGGGGTTGTTTAGTCTGGAGAAAAGGAGGCTGAGGGGAGACCTTATCTCTCTCTACAACTACCTGAAAGGAGGTTGTAGCAAGGTGGGGGTCGGTCTCTTTTCCCAAGTATAAAGTGATAGGACAAGAGGAAAAAGTTTCAAGTTGTGCCAGGGGAATTTTAGACTGCATATTATGAAAAATTTCTTCACCAAACAGGTTATTGAGCATTGGAAGAGGCTGCCCAGGGAAGTGGTTGGCCATTCCTGGAGGTATTTAAAAGACGTGTAGATGTGGCGCTTAGCGACATGGTTTAGTGGTGGAGTTGGCAG
Source organism: Pluvialis apricaria (assembly GCA_017639485.1). Classification (NCBI taxonomy): domain Eukaryota; kingdom Metazoa; phylum Chordata; class Aves; order Charadriiformes; family Charadriidae; genus Pluvialis; species Pluvialis apricaria. Next base: position 203,922,722 of record CM030007.1, read on the forward strand.
TGTTAGGTTTATGGTTGAACTCGATGATCTTAAAGGTCTTTTCCAACGTAAATGATTCTATGATTCTATAGATAGATAGATAGATAGATAGATAAAGGTACACTGACATTTCAGCAAAAGCTTGCTTTAAAGTACATAATTATATCTGTGGCTGAAAGAAGTGACATGACTGAAATGAAATTATTTTCTAACCTTTTCTTTTGTCCATGTGGAGACAGACATTGACTGAAATGTGCATAGCCACTTGCTCTGAAAGCACAGGAGAACCATCTGCTCCCAGTGACACTGTGGCATAGACTGCTGTTTCTAACACTAACAGAGTAGGAAATTAATATGACATCAAGTGAGTACTCCACATACATGAACACGTCTTCCTGTTGACGCCTCAGGGTCTGCTGTCACATTCTTTCAATCAGCTGTTCACCTGCAAAGTGCTGTGCACACAGAGTCCCAGCTTTTCCAGACAATAATATTTTTGAGAGACTGAACAAATAACAGTATTGAGACTCAGATTAGACACAATAAAATCACACGATTGAAAGAACTCATAACTGCAATCCATAACCACATAGCTAATTATTATCCAGAAAAAAATTACCTATCATATGGATAGATCTCATACTGACCCTGCTATGAGTACGTGACACGCCTTCTCCTGACATGACATTTCAGGGATGTGTTTTTAACAGTATTGTGAAATGCCACCGTGGCATGGAAGCTGTGAAGTTATTCCACAGTGAAATGATTTAACAGAATAGCAAGCAAAATAAAAATAAAAGATAGTCACATTGCCTGGCAAACATGTAATCTCCAGAGGTCAGCCTCCAGCAGTTCCGCAGCACTGTAAACAATACCATAAATAAAGGTAATTATCTAAATGATGTTATAAAGCTAAGTCAAACATGGCCTTGTAGAGAAGTCTCATGCAATTAAATGGGGGAAAAGCCTGTAGAATTGTGTAGGAAGGAAACAACAATTTTTTACTCCATTTTGTAGGATATTATTCTTTATGAAAATCTCCACTACAGTGCAAGAATTATGTAGAAAACTGATCATTTTATTTCAATAACCAAATTATTTTTTTGAGAGCATGGGGTGTTTTTCTGTAGCTGGAGTCTATGCTCTTGTCTAATCATAAAACACACAACAGTATGTTTGAATGACAGCTAATTGATTTGAGCTAAAAACACGGCAAAGACAAAGCCGTTCAGAGATGCTCACAGTTTAACTGAAGTTTCTGACTTCTATGAAAATAACAGACTGCCCTACTTGACTAGAATTTTATGCTAAATAAGAGGAGTTGAGTCAAATAGTGTGTTTTCTTATGGTAAGTGCATGCTCTGTAGGGTCTCTAACCCAGTTTTGTTCTTTATATATTGCTTGAGAGGTGTCAGGAGGGTGAAAACTAGACAGAAAATAATTCCTTTGCTGGGGGAACTTCTTGTTGGTGAACGTTACGATCTCCTTCCCCTTCCAGTCTCATACTGGAGACAGGGGTGTGGGTGTGATGAAGAAGGGAATTCCCTGATGTCTGCAATTGCTACTGTACAGCGTCTATAAAGACTCCAAGTTAATGTTCAAGCCAGAGGTGTGCAACCTGAGAGTAATAAAGTTTCCTGGGCTCCAGGTGTTGACTCCCTTTTTGATAAGGGGTATTCTTTAGTTATATACTTCCAAGCATAAAACTAAAGTTTGTGAAGATCCACCTGTATATACTTCTGTATATCTCTTTGTCATGCAATTGTCTTCAAATAATACACTTGAAGACTGAAATACCATTAATTCTTCTTGCTTTACTCTCCCCATTCTTAGAACAGCTCTTAAGGATTAATTTCTTTGCTATAACACTTTCCATCACTTATCCTTAAAAACTAATTGTATTCAGGTTCATTTGGGCTGATACTCTTTGTCCTTTTTTCCTTTTTAAATTCAGCCATCAGTCAACCCCAGTATACATAATTTCCCCCTTGTCTTTGTAGTTCTTTAGACCTTGAATCTAACTGAATGGAATAGACAAATTACTTGCAGGCATGATTCCCTTGGATATAATGGAGTTACAAAAATTATGAGATTGTCTTCATGAGAAATAATTGTGCACATCTGAGCATTGTTTTTCTAAGCACCTTCAATGCCAGTGTAGTTAGAGAGCAATATAACCTCTCTAATGAGTGAAGCTTAAGACCTCAGATTTATGTGGTCACAGATTAAAAGTGGATGCCAACAGCATTACTGCTCCATGTCTGCCTCAAACAGCATCAAAAACAGATTGCTGTCCCTGTATGATGGATGATTGGATGGCTCATGAAACAGCTCCTCATCACCCCATATTTTAGTCAGCCTGAAATGAACCATCTCAAATCTTTTTATCCTACTATGACATATTGAATATTGCGAAGTTTCAGGAACTGCTTCCTAAAATGTTCAGTGAACCTTGATATGGGAAGAACTGACTCGATTAGAGAGGTAGGATGAATGACTGTCCAGTTTTAATCTACCATCACATATGTATACACACCTTAAGGATTCATTGTTATCACCCATACTCCTTTACAGTTTACTTTTCTGCCAGATGCAGACCTATGGCATCTGTTAAGAAGCCACATTCTGTGTGGCACAGGACACCACATTTGAATAGGGATTTGAATAATTGTATGCCATGTTTCCTATGTTGGTTTTACTTTCTTGCTTGTTTTGAAACCAATGAAATAGAGAGAAGTGGTTGGTCCAAGAATGAAAATACTGAGTCACTTCAGCTGTTCAGTCTGTAATGGAGTGAAGGCAGATTCCTTTTGCTCAGCATCATTTAGAAGGTGACTGTCAAATACTGAGATCCTTTGATAATGACAGTCATGAAGTGACCTGTCTTCAGTAACACAGTCAAGTTACTCCTCTAAACATTATCACATAACAATACTCTCATCTTCTCTGAGTTTAATTTAAAGATAAATTAATTTTCCTGAAAAGTGACAGGTAAAACCTCAAAAAGTAGAACTTGTTTTTATACAGAAAACAGACAGCAGCAGGGAAAACTTCCAATGTTTTCCAGTTTGAGGTAACTTTATAGTTGAAGAATGTGGGGTTATTTTGGATTCCATGCCTACTTTGTTTTTGGCTTCTTTTCCCTGCCAGCAGGGATATCAATTGTGATAGAAGGCTAAGTAATAATTATTGGGATTTTTGAGAGCTATTAAACAGTTAGTGTCTGCCAAAAGTTACCACGCACTGGTATCTTAGATACCAGAGCTATTTGACTGTACTTAGCATAGTATATCTCTCTGGGATTTTATGATGTGGAAACAGTTGGCAATTTGTGACTTACTAATAGTGACAACTGGATGTATGAAACCATCAGTTCATTTAGCATCAGCATGCCTATTACACGTTCCAGCAACATGAAATGAAAAGACAGCTGTGCGCTGGTAAACAAATTTTAAAAACAATTAAAAATGTGGAAGGTGACTTCTAAGAAAAAAAATGTACATGGTACTAAAAAATAAAGACAGGGTAATAATTTGTGAGGCTTGAAAACTATTGTCTTCAGGAGTTTTTGAGAATATATATCAGTTAAGGTCTTCATTATCAGCATGGTTGGATTAATATTTTTTGATTAATAGTTCACTTTCCAAGAAATTAAATTTTGGTCAGCCTGAAACTCATCAGAAATCTCAATGAAATTCTGCAAATAATTTTGCGTGAAAAAAAAGATGTAATTTTAGAAATATTCAGGTAGTCAGGACATTTTGAAAATTGCAATTAGAAAAGTCTTTTTCATAAAGGTAAACTAGATTTACAGCAAAATTTTTGTACTGTTAATAAAACAGACCTGCTGTATTTACAGTGTGCATCAGAAGTACAGAAGGAATTCAGCTTCAGGAATAGAATAGAATAGAATAGAATAGAATAGAATAGAATAGAATAGAATAGAAATTTCAGGGGGAAGAGATGTACAATGATCACCAAGTCCAACTGCCTAACCACTTCAGGCCTGACCAAGAGTTAAAACATGTTATTAAGGGCATTGCCCGAATGCCTCCTAAACACTGAATACACTTGAATAATCCAGTTTCCCAACATAAACAGGATTTTTTTCTGTACCCTTACTGCTACATTATACAATCAGATTTAGTTTTACCAAATGGGAATTGGAATATTTTCTTTAAAGCAGAACATCTTCGGCAGCAAAGACCAAAAAAAGGCACTGCTTGGGGATGTTTTATAGCCTAGTGGCTAGCACACTCACTGGGTTGAGAAAAAAACAAAAGTAGTGTTGTAAATCTTTGTTTTTAATTAAAAAAGTGAATGATTTTAATCCATGTCCCTTACCTTCCATGGGAACACCTGAATAGTATAGCTAGAGATGGCATAGCTTCAGCTGCCTTCTCCTTCTTGATTCGGGTAGCTGGTTTTAATACACTCATGTCTTCCCCTGCCGACGTTGCAATGAAACCATTTGATTGCTTTTAAACACAAGTAATTAGCTGTTGGCCAAACAAAATGTTTATTTTAAATAAGAAATAGGATTTACATGTTTAAGAAATGTGATTTATATGATTTACCACAAAAGTTCCGTATTTCTAATTCAAGTAATTCTGTTAGTGTATATATATGTGTATAAGTATATATCTAGTTACTAAACTAAACAAAGAAACTCCACAGTTATTTGCACAGTGCTAATGCCAGTTAGCCAGACACCTGAAGATGTGTGCCTTCTGTCCATAAACGTCAGTGAAATGGAGAACACTGTTTACTTTGATGCCTTTTTCTTAAAACCCAAGATATACTATGCAACATACTTGTAACCTCCACTGCATTTTAATCAATATTTTGATTTCTTTTTTCAAAACTTTTTTTATGACAAAGTATAGTTGTTGATACATCAGCTAGACGGTGGCATTTCTGTCAGGGAAAATAGCTTGTGTCTGCGGTCTGTTGAATATTTTCCAGTGACAGATCCCCAGTCACCATAGATGTGGTTGACATCTTGGAGAATTTCCAGATGAATGTACTGGAGGAGCAAAGCAACAAGTTGCTGCAAAGTTACTGCAGAGGTTAGTTCCATCTGTCAACAGCTACAGTCATATCACATTCTGTACAGAGATGGAGTTACTTAAAACATTTTTGACAGTTTCCATGAAATATTTGTTTTTAAAAACTTGTAAAGTATATACGTGACTTTAGATAAAATGTTAACATTTAAAGTCAGCAAAAATCCTCTATTGCAACCAAATTTGCAAACAAACAAAAATGTTTATCACAAAAGCATTATTTTTGTACTGTTGAGGTAACTACATTGTTACACAATGCTAAAATGTATAGATTTGGATTTGTCTAGAGATGTAGTGGGTTAGCCTTGGTTAATAGCCAAACTGCCACCCAGCTGCTCCCTCCCTCCCTCTTTCCCTCAGCTGTATGAGGGGTGAAAATAAATAAAAAACACACAGGAACAATAAAGCTCATGGGTCTAAATGATGACAGGGAAATTGTCTGCCAGTTACTGTAGCAGGCAAAATAGACTCAACTTGAGGAAAATTGAGGTAATTTACTGCCAATTAAAATGGATATTTAATTGTAGAATTGTGTAGTGAGAAACAAAAAGACAAATATTAAAAAAAAAACACCTTTCCTTCCCCTTTTCCCAGGCTCAGCTTCACTCCTGACTCTTTCGCCTCACCCCGCAAGCTGTATAGTGGGACTGGGATGGAGGGTTACAGTCAGTAAGTGTTTCTCTCTATTTCTCCTTCTTCCTCCCACTTCCCTGCGCCCCAGCATGGGCTTTTCCATGGGCTGCAGTCCTGTCAGGGAAAATCAGCTCCAGTGTGGATTATTCATGGGCCATAGTTCCTTTGGGAATGTCCATCTGCTCCAGTGTGGAGTCCTCTGTGAGCTGCTGGAAATGCCTCTCCAGAACCTGGAGCACCTCCTCTGACCTTGATGTTCCCTCTGCAGTTCCGCTTTTTTTTTTTTTTTCCTTTCTCTTCTGCTTGTGCATCATTTTTTTCCCCTTTCTTAAATACGTTTTCACAGGGGTACCGCCAACTTTGCTGATGGGCTCAGCTGCGGCCTGCAGCTGGTCGGGCTGTGTCTAGCACAGGACAGTCCCTGACCTCTTCTCACAGAGGCAACCCTTGCATTCCCTCTGCCACCAAAACCTTGCCATGGACACCCAATATGAGAAAATATGAAAGACTCTCTGCAGTCCTGCTAGGAATCAAAAAAGTTAGTACTTTGTTGTCATTTCTTCAAAACTTAGGTACATAAATAAGTACTTAAGAGTACCCTGAATCCTAGAAAACAACTAAATTTCTCTCTCTTCTCCCATGCTGCTTAACCAAATTAAATTCTCACCTTTCACCTTAGTTATCTGCAGGCTCAGAATTATTGTACATGTGGAGATATAGGCTATCTTGAGTAATCATGATGCTTCATTTTTACAGTCCACCATATCCACGGTTACTGCTCAACATAAATTCCACTCGTAAGCATTTCCTCACTGAAGAAAAGCATTAGTTTGTTGGTTCCGCCATATGATGGGCCCATAGTATTCTACGCCCATATATTCCACCTGCTGGAACTGACTCAGAAACCTTTGTTCTCCTTCACCAGGATTAAAATATTAGACACAATTATCTTCTGGCTCACATAATTTTGTAATGCATGCCATCATTGTTTTCAGTGTTATTTCTTTTGGTTTACAAAACTCTACGTCTGAAGTGATCTAGACATATTGAAACAGAATCTTAAAATGCAGTGGCCATTTTCATCTTTCTACGTTTAACCACTGTTATACAGAGTTCTGCAGAGAAAATTTAATTCTTCCTTTTTTTTTTCTTGTTCTGTTTTTCCAGTCCATTTATTTATTCTTGTGGCTGGTGTCCCCACCTATGTCAGGGGGGTTGGAACTAGATGATCTTCAAGATCCCTTCCAACCTAAACCATTCCATGATTCCATGATTCTACTAGATTTTCTGGGGCTTGCTTTATGTAGTACTTCCCTATGGATATTCCTAAAGTGCTCTGAATCAGCAGTCACAAATTTTGTGGAATGTCCTTTCTAATGGTTGTGTTAATTTTTAGCCTTTCACAGGATTCTTAAGCAATGTGATGTCTGTCCTCATCCTAGGAAGGTTCTAGTGTGTGTTTCAGGACATAAAATACACTTCTTATCCTGTTGTGTTCTAACAATGCCATCTCTCTCTTTACGTACTGGCAGTCTTCAACAGTTAGAGCTCTTCTGGGTTGACAGAGAAAGCACAGATTTAATCTGAATATCTGAATTTGGAAGACCAGCCATTTTGTCATTCTTCCTACTGTTATATTGAACAAGTTCAGTGCACTTAGCTGTGTTGCATTAATTTGCTCAGATCATCTATCACATCTGACCTATGCACATTGGTGCAAACTTATTTGGGGGTCTAGCCTTAAGTTACCTTCAGGCCATTGCACCCTGACTACTCATTTTCTGAGATGATTAATAATTCATTTATTTCAATTTCCAGCCTGAGTTTTTCCTCATTTTCTGACCAATGCTAATTGATTAAATTCTGTAAAGAAATGCCATTTTGTCAGAGTTCTAAGAGTAAAGCCTTCGGCTTCACCACACAGCAGCACTGTCATGGTTCCTGCAAAGCTTCAAAAAAAATGCCACCAGGCTTCCTTACTGCCACACCACCACCACCAAAAGAGAGTGTGACAGGCACATCAAGGTATGCTAAGAACTGACTTCCAAATGTAGTTCTGAATTATTTATTGACTCTTGCAAGAGAAGTTATACCCTGAATACTGATATCACAACTTTTTGTAGTCTCAGGCTTCTTTGATATCATTACACAAAAGACAGGGGTGTAGAAAGATTATCCCACGTTAATGTTGGATGCCCTTGTATTAGAATTCTGATATTTCTCTACAAGAATAGGAAGTGACCAGTTCAGTGATCAATTACTTGTATTGTATTTTAGACGCTATCTCTACTCTCGCAGAATAAGCCCAGGAATAACAGACTGTCACAAGAGGCTTTCTCACAGACATTTCGATTCTGTCTGCTCCTGCTTAATCCCCTCTTGCCAGTACCTTACTGTGAAAAATAGAAGAGGGGTCAAAGCGAGAGACTGGTGATGGTGAGAACCAGGGAGGTAACGTTAAGTCACTAGCAATGGAATCATCTCAGCCAAGTTTCTTCTTTTATCACAGAAGCAGGGTTGTGCTGGCTATGTGTAGAAAGACTTCTGCAACATCAGAAGTAGGGAGAAACAACCAACTGCATAGCTGAACGCAGGGTCTTTCCTAGCATTTACCATAAGCTCAAATTACTAAAAGACAAAGTGTGATGCAGGGTGTACATGACTCTTTTAGACCTGATTAAGATTGAGATGTATGTGGAATAATATTAATTGCCTGATTGCTTTTATCAATTTGAAGTTATATGACATTTTTTTTAGTGTATAAAACAAGAAGCAGTTGTTCATGTAATTTCTTGCATTATTAAAGCACATTGAGTAAGACCATATTCTCAAAATGCAGACTGTTTGCAGCTACAGAGAAGAAAAGGCAAATGTAGACTTAACTCATCTTTGTATTGTCCTGTTTTTTTTGGTCTGTTGTAAAGGGTAGGGTGGATTGTAGCACAATTTAAGCTTTCTGGCTTGCCTGAATCCCTTGCCCTGCAGGATCCTAAATTCATCAGTAATGCCCAGAACTTTCACAAAGGTTTATGTTGCAAATATCATCACACACCAAACCTTCTGGGGAGTCTGAGAAAAACAACCAACTGCTTTCCCCTTCTTTTTCTCATGGGAGAATTCTCCCAGGGTTGAGACAGACTTTCTAGGGATCCATTTCTACCAATCCAGGAATTAAACAGGAACTTATTTTGTCAGTCTACTTTCCAAATCACATGTGACAATAATGTCAGTTCAAGTATGAAAATCTCTGAAAGTCTGATATGGAGACATACTGCATTTTATTTTCATCTAGTTATTTTTCTGCTTTGGATTCTGTATACAAAATCTGTTCAAAGTCACATATATTTGGCGATCTCAGTGAACAGTTCATTAAATTCCCCCATTACAGAGTCCAGCAATAAATCTTGGGATTAATTTGCACTACTGGGTAGAGTTGTTAGGAGAATGACCTGAACTATTTTAGGTCAAGGCTGAAGGTGGTAGCAAACTATGGTGGACAGACTTATTAGGTATTCTGGTCATTTTCCATTTTTGATGACCTCAAAATCTCTCCACATAAACCTAAACACATTCTGTGAAGGAAAAAATACACGCTGCTTTACTGAACATTGTGTTCCCCTTGGGCCAAGCAGGCCTTATATATATCATGTTTCTACTGAAGCTCATTTTTTACAACTATGTTATAAACCACTCAAAGTTATATTTTACTTTTTATGAAAATACTGATATGTTTCTACCAATGTGGAACTGTAACATGTTTCTGCAGTCAAAACTTACATTAAAAATTAACATTTGAAAGAAAAGACACAGAAAGAAAGAAAAAGAACAGTAAGGGAGAAGTGCTTAAAGTTAGGTACCTGAGTTATTTCTAAACAGGTATTTAAGTGCCATAATATCAGGGATTCAAATACCTACTGTTTCCATATGAGTAGTCTGAAATGCAGAGCCCTGTGTTGGAATCACAGGCTCCATACACAACACACAGAAAATGTTATAGGTGACAGAACAGCCTCCGGACAAATCAGGCTGCTGAAACAAGTTTTACTTATAGCCATCCAGCAGGGACATATGGAAGGCAGGATAGAGTCTTAACTGTTGTCCATCTTTACGGCTTACTTGTCTAATGGTTGCATCTCCTTCTGATCCCTCTTTCAAAAGAACGCAGCTGAGCCTTTTCTTTTTTCTGAAAGCTCAGACGGACCTACTCTTCTAAAACACAGCAGGCAGTGAGTGGCAGTGATAGCTTTGCAGAGCCTGTACATTATACTTTACCAGTTGAAACATTACCCCGAAATAGGTGAGATCCAAGTTCATTTCCCCCTTCTGCTTGAAAGAATTGAAGCCAACACTCCCCAGCACGCTGGGCAGTGCCCTCCCCAGCAGGCTGCCCACTCCCCCAGCATGGCAAGGCAGCAGCGGTCTTCAGAGCTATTGAGCTCTGCAGAAAAAAACACACAACTTGCCCAGTAAAAGAGGGATAGTAAAAATAGTGGTGATTTTGTTCACAGATTATAGAAAGCACCTGGATTACAGATAGTCCTGGATCCAGATGCTGCTGTTAGGGATGTTTGTTTCACATTTTACCCAGTGATTGTTTCACATTACTTCCATGAAGTTACTGAGTCAATATTAGCTTGAGTGATAATTCCACTGCTCGATGCTCAGGGAAGACAATTTTTATTTTAATGAGACCTGTTATAAATGTCAACAAATAAATGACTAAATACTTGCACAAGAAATGAAACAAATAACTTAGGTGTTTTTTCTGGAGGGGTCTACACAGCCTTACCTTGGCTCTGTGTGTCTCTGCCTCAGGCAAGATGCACTACTGCCTCTTTGATGATACTTTGAAAAGTTCATGAAATTCTGATATTAGAGAACTTGCTTTGAGAGGCAAGTACAGTATCTCAGTGATATTTTAGCACATAGCGTAGGCAAAGTAAAGGAAATATCAAGAATGTATTCTTATGCTTCTTTTAAAAAGACTCTTTTCTTTTCCTTTCTATTCAAGAAATGCAGTAGCACCACAGATATTTATGTAGTATAGGAAGAACAGAAATCCCAAAGCACATTCCAATTATGAATATGTGATTTATATTTTATGAGCAAAAAGAGTTATTTCCCCAAGCACATTGTTTTCTTTTATCTCTGTGCTTCCTTTAATCCTGTCAATAACCCAGCATGCAGCTGCTTTCTGCTCATAGATTTTTGGGAAGATAATAGAAATAAGCATGAACGGTAGATAGAACTATTCATGGGTAACATAAAAATACCTGCTGTTCATCAAGATCTCTGCTTGCTAATTAACTAGAAAAATTGGGCACGATAATTTTTCTGTTTTTTAACTGAAATAGGGGAACATATTAGCATGAAAAATAAAAATAACTTCTTAGTTAAACATATAATGAAATGCTAGATTTACATTTATGTTCTAAGGTGCACAAAATGCTTACTTATTATTCATGGCTTGACAGAGTATTTTAATATCTATATAATTTCAAGTATTAAATTGTTCAGCAAGTTTCAACATACCTCATGATGCTATCCAAATTAAAATCATTTGGGGGAGGAAAAAATCATACCTAAACTTATATAGGTAATAAATGAGGAAGGAGCTGAACTGATTTGATACACTTCAATTTCTATACATGTTATATGGTAGTTTGTAAATAATGTCCCCTTCCTTCCTATAAAGTGAAGAATTGCATTATGGGGTGAGCAACTTGGTAAGGTTTGAAAGGAAGATGATAAGTTTGTTTCTTTATCAACAACAAAACTCCTCAGCTGTAATAAATATGACTGTGAATATTTTTGCACTCTACCGATCAAGACAGAATAATATGCCAATTTCATTTCCCTACTTTTCTGTGGGATTTTTGGACAATTGCATCTCACTCCTTGTCGATTTCAATCCCTCTCCCCAAAGAACACCAAAAGAAGGACCCCATCACAAATGGGCAGGAGATAAATCTGCTTAAATACATGTCTGGCTGCATTCCATCCATACAGCTTCTCAAATGTCTGAAGTAGTAAATACCAGGCTGGAATGCATACAAAATTATCTAATGATCCAGTTTTATAGCAGCTATATATACTGAAATCCCATTCAAATAAGTGTGTGTGGCTAGGGACTGCACAGATGGCCTCTTCGGGATTCAAATTCACTTCTCTCACCTCTGTTTTTTTAGCATCGTAGACTAGAAAATATGGAACATTTTGCTCAAGGAAGGTTTTCCCATACAAATCAGAGTACTTCATAAAGTCACTATACCCTCTAATTCCTGGTTTCCGTCAAATGTTGTCCTATCACGGACATTGAAAAGCTGTATAGTGAGTGATTCTCTTTTATTAAAATTTCTAAGCATCAGAGTAATAGGCCTCAGAGCAACATACTGACAGTGTCTCAAGAGCAAACACCACAACGTCTTATAACATGAAATCTACTATGCTTATGAAAAAACATTACATGAATAGTAGAAAACTGGCCCGAGAAGCCAGAAGCCCCTACCAACCCCATGTTACATCACGTAAGAATCCTTGAATAGAGAACTGTACTTTGTCATGGTGACTATGAAGGAGGTGATCAGAAGCTGACCTTGAAGATGGACAGTGTAATGATTTCTTGTTCTCTGAAGGCTTAACCACTAGAACTCTGTTTGCTTACTGTGATTAAAAATGAGCTATTACCAATATGTGAAGTGGGTTTTTTTAAGTTATGGGGTAGTAAACATGTCACTTTAATGTAATTCAATAAAATTTGATTGTGCCATGTGTGTCTATTATTTTGAAAACCATAATAAACTTTTAGGTATAATAAAGCTTAGAGCAGAAACCAAAGGCAGATACTAGCTGCATCGGTCCTCTGCTATGGGGAGAAAAAGAAACTGCAAGATCATGACATTAAACACAGAGGAAGTTGACAGTTTTAAGTATTGTTAAAGTCCAAAGTTAAATTTAATAGCACAGAATGGAACTGATGAAGCAAAATCCAAATTTGAAATTGAAGTTTGTAAATATATTTAGACAGAATGACCAGGCAAAAAAAAAAAAAAAAAAAAAGAAAAAAAAGATGGTGTACGTGTGGGCATCTCTTCCTAAATATGAAGGTTCTTTGGATCACTTGGGTTTGAAAAGCACAGCAACACACTTACTAAACTTAAAAAAGACTAAAAACACATTGCAGTGACTATACTGAATGGTTTGTTGGAATATAAATGTCAGCCTGAATTGCTGCACCCTTTTACTTAGAAATACATTTTGATTTGTAATATAGAAGTAATATTCTTTGCATGGAATTAGTAATTTGCCAGATAACTTTGCTTTTGAGTCTTGACTGGATTTCCATGTACGTGATAAAAAGGATGAAACATTTGCTTACGAGAAGTATAGGTCTAAAGCTGCTAACTATCACAGTAGTCAGAATGGTTTCTCCAGATCTTTACTTCTACTCAAATGTTAAAAATATAGCCTAATTTGTAAATCCTGTGTTACTGAAAACTGTTGATATCTGTTTGCTTTTTTTTTGTTTAAATTTATTATCCTATAAAATCAATGGCTTTGCTTAAAGACAGTAAGATTTTTTACATATTTTCAAAAACCTTTGAAACCTGTAATTCAAATAATTATTTTTTCACCAAGCAATCATTAAGTCTGGAAATATAACTGATTGTGAAGTTATTCAACCTCAAATTTTGGCACATATTTTTCCTTAAATTATTTCTGTAGAAAAAAGATTATGTTTTCAGTAAAACTTCTATTATTTGTGTTTTATTACTAATTATTTAACTGAATTTGAAAAACAGTAATTCAAATCAGAGAAATCTATTTGTGTGAATGGATAAGGGAATGTTCTGTATTTCTATGAATATGGGAACTCTTTCCTTTACATTTCACTATAGGTGTCTAGGAGTTTAGTTTAATATGAAGTTCTTAACAACAAAGTAGAACGATGAATTCAGAAAAAAACCAGAGGCTGGTAGATATGTTATGTTAAAAAGGTAGTTTAATTAAGAACAAATGCAGCAGGATTTGGCATCAAATTTAAAATATCTGATCATTATTTCTTCATAAAGAAAAGCAGTCAGAAACACAGGAAAAGTGAAGCTTCTGTAGTATAGTGTGTATAGTGTAAGCACCTAGAGAAACAAAAAAAACTGAAACAAAATAAAATCTTAGACAAAACTTTACAGGATGAATCCTAAGAGTGTAAGACTTCCAATTGCAGACAAAGAAAATAACTCCTATGATTGTGATTCCACTTGCCAGTTAAATGGACTTTCATACACTTTTTGTAAACAAGGAAATATTATCAGTTTAGATTTTCTATTCAAATATCAGAAATGTTTGTTAACTGCTTAGGCCAAAAGTACATATTATTTCAATTCAGATAATGTCTAAATTCTCAAATTATAGACAGTAAGACCAAAAGGAAAACAAAATTGATTCGTCTCGCACTACAGACTGTATTTATAACCTGCACCAAACTTCAAGGCTAGATCCTGTACATACACACTTACAGGTAGTATTTTATCCAATCATTCCTCCAGCAGTGAGTATTATTGATTGTTAGGAAAAAGCTTTAATATCAAAGGCAAGCAAACCAGTTCTAATAAGTTTTTCTTTGCTTTCCTTTCCTAAATTCAGTTTTGAACTACATATGAACAACCAGAACTACATATATGAACAACCAGAAGCAGACTTTTTATGACTGGTTTATAACCATCTGAAATTATAGAGTTATTACAGAAGAAATAGCAATACAGCTCATATTTCAGCATCATGAGCAAAGCTATTACAATAAAAATTTGAAAATTTGCAGCTATTATTGCTACAGCTTGGAACAGCATTTCCATTATTTTCTAACTTATTTTATCAATTTGGCATATTAATTGTTATAAAAAGGTTTACAATATGTGTTCTAATAACAAAACACTCCTACTGAATGAAATTGCAGTTTAATAAAAAACAATTCCTATATGCTATCAGAAATACACCCATCTTTCATAGATTTGTAAAATGGGCTTGCAATAAGAAAATAACCACACACAGCATTGCAAAATTTTGCTAAGATAAAAAATGTTTCAGTTTCTTCAAGTACCATTCTGAAAAACTGGGGTTTCTAATACATATGGGAAATCCATTCCACATACAGTTCCTAGAATATAATAAAAATGTGTTTATATATTTTAAAGGATGTTCATCACATGCGTTACTTGTACTTTTTAACAAAGCTGCCAAGTCCTGGGAGTAGCTTTAATCCAGAATGATCCTTAAATTCGGTCTCTGGCATCCCTGTTATCCTCAAAGACAGCCTGAATTTGCTCCGAATTTAGTATGTAATCTATATTTAGGCTACTTATAAATCTTTTCTCCTTAGACCATGTGATGCTTTAGTCTTCTAGGACGCATTTATAACCATCTTCTCTGTCTGACCTTCTCTCATGAGGTGGTGGCAGAGACCAGTGGAAAAGGTGGAGACAGAGGTATAACGTCTTTCATTGTGGTAGGTAAGGTCATCTTCGTACAGTTTAGAGTATGTGTTCAAAATGCATGGCATACCAGGGTTTATCTGCTCAGAGGTCTTACAAGAAACAGGCTGCTGCTATTTCTGCTCATTGTGGATAGAAATGTGTTTGGAATTGTATTGCTGAAAAAAAATTTGGATCTCCTTTTTATAAGCTGTTTAGTGAATTTTTATGCTAAATTGCATGGTACAGTGCAATTTAAAGTTGTCTAATGCTAATAAAACAGAACCCTAATAGTTCACATTATCAAAGCACCTTTTATTCTATTTATTTTAATATTATAAAGCCAGCAATCGGGTAACCTTCTAACATCAAAACCCAGCTGAATCTAACAACGCCCATAATCCATCTGCAGTAAAAAGAGGGAACATTGTTTTCAGGTTATTTTTACATTTCTAAATTTTCAGTTTGCAATAAAATCCCAACTTTCACAAAGACTTTTTTTTTAAAAAAAACAGTGGAATCTCCAGGCTCTCTACTTTACAGGATACTCCAGAGTAGTGAATGTAGGAAACTGTTCTGGTAAGTGTCAGAGTGTGCCTCTAGGGACTGGAAGAGCTAATTTTGATACCGCCTTCCTTGTCCTCTCACACTGTAGAAAGAAAGTACAGTTTGACCAAGAACAAGAAAAGTCACCCTGCCCTCTGCAGTCCCATGCCTTCCTAATGCTATCATCTACTTCTCACACCTAATTTGTGCAGGTGTAAGCACCGTAAAGTGTGCAAAGCAGAGAACACCTAGATATCAGAGTCACATTTTTAAATATTTTCAGCACAGATGATGTCAGAACAATCAGACAGGGTGTTGTTTTATGTACTAACTGCAAATATACCCTAATGCTGTGCACTTAGTGTACTTAGATAAAACAGTAATTCACAGATTTTCTTCCTCTCCTTCATAATCTGTAGTAGTTACCGTGTAAGAAACAATACCAAGGGTTCAAATCACAATGTTCAACATTATGTAGTGTTAATATATTTACTCTTAAAGAAGTCTCTACTTCAGTAAAGGTAGAAAGGTTCACTGCATCTAAAATTACTCTATTATTGTGGTCACAAATCTAATTTATCATCTAAGATATTTTTGTTAAGTTCATTGTAATGATATTATCAACAAGTACAGTACAAACAGAAGCTAAAAATGTGAATTCACACACCAGAAGCAGTTAACTTGCTTTCCATTTTCACCTTCACTTGTTTTGATGTTTAACTTTTAACAATTTGATCCAATTTGGTTTACAGCCAAATAATAAACTACTTAGCTGTAAACTAAAATTCCATTAAACATCATTTTATGTCCAGTCAACCAATTTGAACTCAATTAAAGGCATCTTATAACACCTTCTCATTCATGTTAACACAATCTGAAGTAAATTAAAGCATCATCAGTTTAAACATGTGCATAGGATATACAACAACAATCAGTAGATCATTTATGGAAATAAAAATACAGCAGATGCTATAAAATACTTTAATATCTATTTTCTGTGCCGTGATTTAAGTCTTTACATTGATCAATGCATTTTGATTAAGTTGACAGTTGAATGTTGAAGCATTAAAGCCCTTACATCTGATGTAAATAATTCTTATTTTTTCAGGCCCATTGAATGAAAAAAATGAATTCCTTGATGATTCACAGACCAAGATTTTGTTCTATATTTTGAACTGTCAAGTTTCCTCATGGATACTAATTTATCTTGTCTTTGATTTCCAGGATAGGAACACCACTTTAGTTCTGTCATTTATTACATCATCCCCAAGCAGAATAAAAGAATTTGCAGGAACAATTAAGTAACAGAATTTTCTCTCATCTGAGGCCTATTTGGTCACAATATAAGAGATTAACTAAATGTGAAGATGTGAGAAATTGAAGCTGAATGTCCGATAAGTTTGGGGAAGGACAGATTTAGGTAGAGAAGTCAGATTTTGTTCACAGGTTGTGCGTAAATTTTAGCACCTTTGAAATGATTGTCTTGATAAAAGAATAGTTTAATTTTTAGAGTTTAGTTCCTGTTTTATTCTTATTCAAGGTGGGGTATGTAATGCAGTTACTAACTGGAAGGGCTGAGTGCCACCAACAAAGAGGATGTGACAGGTTAAGAGAACAATACAGAAATGGCTTCTTTCTGATACTGAACTCTATTGTACCAAGCTTCTAAGCAAGATCAGTGGACCAGAGCTTCCATCCCCCAGACATTTTCCTTGTATAAAAGAAAGAAGTAGAGAATATACAGTGAGACGAGAAGTGGGGCTGCAGTATTGCACCATGCCAATTCAGCTGCTTGGTACGAAGAGGGTTGCTCATGTTCTGATACCCTGTTTGTGTTATTTAAGCTCTTAATTAGAGATCTTACCTGTTACTGGGGGGGATGAGGACAGCATTCTAGAAAAAGGTGTTAGCCATACCTTTCCTGGTTTATGGAATCTAGTTTTTCATATCTCTTTTATGTGAGAGAATTGTAAGCTGAAAATCTGGATCCATCCATCCTGAATACTTGCAGATTTAGTCTGTGTGTTTGTGAGCTAATTCAAGGTGTAGCAACTCTGTGCTGCTCCCAAATAAAAATAATGATTTTAGATATTTCTTCCATTGTTTTGTTATGCAAAATCTCTTGTTTATGTTGCTTTGTAATCTACAGAGATTGTTCCAGATCCCAGCATAGAAAATGAGGAGAAAACAATGAGGAAAAATCAATTTTTGCTGCTATCATACCTCTTCTACAGTTGAAGAGGCAGATGTCTATATGCTCTAGACAATTTAATGAGTGCAGTATCTGCATGTCATATAAGGAGGACATTTTGTTTTTCATATAGATGCAGTGGACAAGGGAAGATCTGCTGATGTCATCTACCTGGACTTGTGCAAAGCGTTTGACACTGTCCCACACGATATCCTGGTCTCTAAATTGAAGAGACATGGATTCGATAAATGGACCACTCGGTGGATAAAGAACTGGCTGGATTGTCG
Organism: Pluvialis apricaria; assembly: GCA_017639485.1. Lineage (NCBI taxonomy): Eukaryota > Metazoa > Chordata > Aves > Charadriiformes > Charadriidae > Pluvialis > Pluvialis apricaria. The sequence continues at coordinate 203,940,891 of CM030007.1, forward strand.
CACTCAAAGGGTTGCGGTCAACGGCTCGGTGTCCAAGTGGAGAGCAGTGACGAGTGGCGTTCCTCAGGGGTCGGTACTGGGACCCGTACTGTTCAACATCTTTGTTAGCGACATGGACAGTGGGGTAGAGTGCACCCTCAGCAAGTTTGCTGATGATACCAAGCTGTTTGGCGAGGCAGACACGCTGGAGGGGAGGGATGCCATCCAGAGGGACCTGGACAGGCTGGAGAGGTGGGCCCAAGCCAACCTCATGCAGTTCAACAAGGCCAAGTGCAAGGTCCTACATCTGGGTCGGGGCAATCCCAAGCACAAATACAGGCTCGGCGGAGAATGGCTGGAGAGCAGCCCTGTGGAGAAGGACCTGGGGGTGATGATTGATGAGAAGCTCGACATGAGCCAGCAATGTGCGATCGCAGCGCAGAAGGCCAACCGTATCCTGGGCTGCATCAAAAGAAGTGTGGCCAGCAGGTCAAGGGAGGTGATTCTGCCCCTCTACTCCGCTCTCGTGAGACCCCACCTGGAGTACTGCATCCAGCTGTGGAGTCCCCAACATAAGAAGGACATGGACCTGCTGGAGCGCGTCCAGAGGAGAGCCACGAGGATGATCCAAGGGCTGGAGCACCTCTGCTATGAGGAGAGGCTGAGAGAGTTGGGGCTGTTCAGCCTGGAGAAGAGAAGGCTCCGGGGAGATCTTATTGCGGCCTTCCAGTACCTAAAGGGGGCCTACAGGAGAGCTGGGGAAGGACTTTTTACTAGGGCATATAGTGATAGGATGAGGGGGAATGGCTTTAAGCTGGAAGAGGGCAGGTTTAGATTAAACATTAGGAAGAAGTTTTTCACTTTAAGGATGGTGAGGCACTGGAACAGGTTGCCCAGAGAGGTTGTTGAAGCTCCGTCCCTGGAGGTGTTCAAGGCCAGGCTGGACGTGGCCTTGGGCAACCTGGTCTAGTGAGAGGTATCCCTGCCTATGGTAGGGGGGTTGGAACTCGATGATCTTCAAGGTCCCTTCCAACCTAAACCATTCTATGATTCTATGATTCTATGATTTAAACTCATGGCATCATTTTTTGAAAACTTTTAAGCAGCTTTGATGCCCATATGGAATTTGTGCTCATGTTCACCTGTGTGCATATCCTGAAGTCCAAAATTTAGACACTGCCAAGATCTCCAAAATCATGACTCGCATACCACTAAATCTTGTGAATAACAAAGTGTTTTCCAAGAAGACACACTGACACGGGATGCTGCAGAATAATTTGGTACTCAATCTCACATTCTCTTACTCCTACTGCAGTTGAATTTGTAAAGAGCAAGTTCTTTCACAAAGAATGTGTGAAGGTTTAGGTGATGGGGTGATGGGACAGCAGAAGCATCATGATTACTTTTGAGGACTTTTGTCAATGACATGAGATGAAGGGACACCTGTCCCTACTCAAAATGTTGTTCAGTGCTGGTTTTAGAGAAAATGGAAAAGTTGTGTTAGAAACAGGGATCAGAATCCAAATCTCATCTTCCTAGTTAGTGCCTCCTTTATCTACAGTCCTGCCTATCTTTTCTTAGTTCTTCTCTCTGTTCTCAGAAATATTACGTATATTACTGCAGTGACACGTTTTAATGTGTGGGTGTGATTTCTTCACTTTTGTGGTGACTTTATTTCTATAAAAATTAGTTACAAAGCTAGGTAATATATGAAATAGGTTTATGAGAGAAATAAACAGGAAACTGCAGTGCCCAGCCATGATATAAGTGCCCATATGTGTACAGGAGTACACATTTTCTTTCCAAAAGTAGTGAAAATATGGGCATCTATAAATTTCCAAGCACCTGAGAGGAAGAGTTGGACTGGGTTTCTTGAATTCTGTGAAAGTGCTGCTTTGGGTACCTAGGAACTTTTGTGAATCTAAGCATAAATGAAATTTGAAAATAGAATATATGTGACACCAGAAAAATGTTGCTGTAAGCAATTCACAGAAGTCATTGGCAAAGTCAGGCTAAGAACGACAGCACTGTAGTCTTTTAACCAGTTGATGTAGACTGCACTATTTGGAGTGCTACATGCAATTGGCACAGGATCCTACTCTGACAGCAAACACTATGTAGCTCGCCAAGTCAAACACTGTCACCAGTGCTGTATCCATAAGAGCAGAAGCTAGATGTTAGCCTGCCTGGAATATTTGTAAGATTACTTTTGACTAATGTGCTGGAGAAGGAGGCGGCAGTTAATCACCTTTAGCGCTTTTAAGAACCTCGCTATGCTTACTGCGTACTGTGAGCTGCAGTCACACTTGAAGCTGGTGGCTTAAAAACACACAGCCTTCTGACAGTATTGTTTGTTAACACAGTACATCATGTAATAGAACAGCTGGGAGGTTTAGTAGCACTCAACAGTAAGCAAAACCAAAAAAAAAAAATGACAAAAAAGGCACTAAGAGCAAAAGGCACACTTTTGACATTGCAGCGGTCTTCTCTACAATCTCTTGCCGCCTGTAGTATTTAGTAAGCATCCTCTTCTCCCAATATGTAATTTGGTAGCAAAAGCACCTCTGTGTTAGACTATTGTCCAGTCTTTCAAACTTATTCAAAACCACCCTGCTTTGAAGACTGACTGTGTAGTGGAGGATTATTAACAACTGGTTTTTTATGCTGAAGCAGTATTACATGACTCTAGAGTTCTCTAACTCATATGTCAGAAAATAGACTGTATAGATAACAAGGCTCGGATGTCTAGATTCCAGTGCCCTCAGAGGACAGGAGAAAAATCTCTTCTGCTCTACTCTGATGTTTTGGGCCACTTCATGTGAGGATTATAAAATCAAAAAGCAGCAACAACAAAATAAGAACACTCACAGAAAAATCCCACCAAACCAACACAAATCAAACTGGCAAGTCTTGATAGCTCTGCAGTGATCTCTTCATCCTGACAGCTTGCAAGAAAGAAAAGAGGGGTAGCATGTCTGTCTTTCTTGGGTTTTGATTTTGTTGCCAATACAGTCATAAGCTGGAATGAAAATGGTAATACAATATTAACTTATTTCTGGAAGATTTGATGAATCATAATTTCACCCAACTGCAGCAGTTTTGCCTTTATGTAGCATTAAATATGAACACTTTGTAAATCACCATCATTACATCACCGTTAGAATATTTTTGGTATGATGCTGACAGCATAAGGTGTGATAGAGATACATGGAAAACCATCTACAGTTTCTACACAAGGGATCTCATCCAGTTAAACACACAACATAAATACATTTCAGGTATTTTTATTGGTTAAGAAAAGACACCATCCTGAAACTGAACAAACCTTTAGTAAGACCATTGGTGAATTCTTTAAAAAGCAGTTTGAGTTAAAATAAGTTAAAGAAAAAAAAGGTAAATCAAAGTACCAGGGCAGCATGAAAGGCAATGACAGAAATTTTGCAAGGGATGCAGGCGGAAGAAAGGGCCACACGTTGATGTGTCCAAAAGATATATAACATTGATATCGAGATATTTGTGGTTTGATTTTTTCCTCTCCTTTGAGAAAACTTGCTCTTTTACACTGATTATGAGGACAGCATTGAATAATATCTCAATCTCTCCAATTTTTCAGAATTTAAAATTCACATTCAGGACAGCCACAGTAGATCCTCCGTCATTGGTTACTCATTTGATAGGAGCAAGGGGCAATTTGGGGAGGAAAGCTGAAAAGAGGCAATGATATCATGATATAACATAAAGAGTGATTCTCTTCATCCTAAAAAGGTGCTTAAAACAAGTCTGATGATTTTCATTCAAGAAGTGCTTTATTTGTCTCCATTGACTGTATTTAAAGACCTGTTTTGGATGTTGAAATTTACACTGTAAACATCTAAGTCAGAAGAGATTAATCTTATTTAGGGACATAAATTAAAAACTGAGCAGTTTTTCATGAGTAAATGGGTTTAATTAACACCACCATTAAAACTGACCCTTTTTAAAATACATTGCGATTAGAAGTATATATATATATACTATACTATAGTATACTATATATACTATACTATATAGTATATAAAATAATCAAAGGAATAGTATCAAAAGGCGTAAAAGTTATCCATTTGCCTACCTTTTGAATGGTTTGAATTTTTGTCCTGTATTTTTTTCATTGTCATAGTAGTGATTCTGGCCTTCAGCCTTCAAGAAGCAAACACGTCTCCCAGAAGACTTCAATCATATCTGCTAGTCTCATTTAGACGTTTCACTACCTTACAACTTCTCAAATCACACTGAATACCTAATGTTTAGTGAGCTGAATTAATTCTTCTGTGATTGTGTGACGTACAGGATAATGGAGAAAAAGGACCAATACTGTTACCAAAAGTGGAAACATGGGCTTTTCCTTTCTTTAAAAAAGATTAAAAGTACCTTCATAACTTAATATAGTAACTATTGCAATCCACCTTTTTTATAGGTTGTCTTAAAACATCTGAAAAATAATATATTTGAAGACAAATGCACTCTTTATTACATGTGGCAGTTAGGTGCACTTTTATATGTCTGAAATTGTGCCAGTAATATTTTATAATGAAAAGGCAAGATTCTATGCCCTCATCTGTGTATGAAGCTTTAAAGAAAGAGAGAACACTGAAAGAAGTGAGCATGTGGCTAAATGCCTGGGGTATTACAGTTCACCATCAGCAGAAAGCCAGAGCAAAGAGATGTCATTTGGAACTCTGTCTAGGTGTAGACATGGTCACAGGTGAATATGTTTCTGTTTCAAGTCAGTTCCAGAGAGTGCCTGGCTTTTACCTCTCTAATTATTTTTTGCTGTCAGAAAATCACCTCCAACATGATAGGAAGTCAAGCTTGGAATTTGTTTATAGGATAACTTTGGCTTTTAGAGTGTGGTTAGCAGTTTCAACTTCACATGCAGGCCTTAGTACCCTGCAAACATTGCAGGGCCCAGATGGAACATTGTCTCTCTCCACCTCATACAGGAGGTACCGGCTAATTCACACTGAAAGAAGGGACTCTATGGGCAGACCCTGATCCAATCCCCACTGGAGGCAACCAAAGGACTCCCAGGAGTTGAGTCAGACCACCAGTAGAATGAAGTCAAGCATTAAAAATAAGGGGTGAGTGGATCACAGAATCAAAGCAATAATGTGGAAGGTGTGGTGATTCTGCAACGCCTCCCCCATAGCACTGGGGTACTTTGACATTGATGGGACACAAACCTGGATCTGATTGAGAAGCTTAGTACATTGCCAGTGAAACAAAGTGTTTCCCTTCACTAACTGCTGTAACAGATGCCTTATCTGGGTTGAACTTCAGCCAACTGGGTAGCATCCAGGCCTCAACCTCTGCCAGACTGAAAAGAGCCCGAAGAAAGAAAACACTGTCTGGGTCAAGCAAAAACATGCACAACCTCAGAATTTCCCCAGATCCACAGATCTATAGTTATTGACAAAGAGGCTGGAACAGAATAAGTTACAGGATTGAACCCCAGTTCAATTTGCTTGAGATAGAAGGAGAGCTTGACTAGCGGTGTCGTACAGTGTTGACTTGAGAGAAAAGAACAATACCAATTTGTGAGTGGCATTTTGCCAGGTCTCACAGTCCTTTCAACAGTTCTTCACAGCTAAATGTTATCAAAGATCAAGTTGCATCAACAAGATACACAAGCTTCAATATAGCTGCCCTGGTGAAAGATCAATGGTCATCTGGGTGGTTTTCTTTAGTTTTGCCAGTATTTGCTCTTAAACATGTGAGGGTCATCCAAGAAGCCTCAAGTTTTCTCATACTGTGTTCTCATTATCTTTTCATTGCTATTTCCCAGAAAAGGCAGACAAAATGAGATACTGACTAGAAAGGAATTTCTTACTATAAGGAATTTCAATCATTGCAAAAAGACTTCTAAGAAGATACATTAATAGATTGCATGTTTTAATAAGAGACATGGCAGAAGTATTTTCCAAAGGAGGTACACAGAAGTGACAGAAAGTGAGTAGGGTGTATTTTACTACATAGCGGGCATTAAGATCCTGGTTAGCAGCTGTTGAGGACCTTGCATGTAGATTCAAGACCACTGATTTTTACTGCCGTGAGAATTAGTTCTTGTGTTGGTTTTTTTTTTTTTTTTTTTGTAGAACCCCACTCAGCAGAGCATTTAAGCAGGGCGCATTTTTACAAACATGAATTGTCACAGTTTGATACAAGATATAGACTTAAGTCATTTGCCCAATTAAGGCCATAATGTTTCTATACATATCTATAACACAGAATTCTGTATAGTATGAAACCACCCTGACAGTTCAGATAATACAAGTTCATACTACGTGCTGGGATAGTGTAGCATTTTTGTTATGTACCTAGTGTCCTTTTGAAAAATTTGTACGAGGTGTGAAAATTGGGAGAGTGACACCCTACCTCCTGACACCCTGCCGCTTGATGAGTATCGGCAGCGTAGACTGACTGCCAACACCCTGCCCCCTGCCCGACATTAGCAGCATAGGCAGGACACATGTAGGGTATGTTTCTCTCCAATCACACCATCGCTGGTGGAGCCAAGGGGCAGCGCGACTCTTACCTGCATTCAAAAGGCATTTGAACAATTGGCTGTTGCTGCCACATGACATAGACACCACATGTCCCTGGCGGTCCCCTGGGGCCATGGCATCGCTTATGATCTTGTTCTCGCTACAAGTGACTGGGTGAGTTGCCATACGGGTGCATTGTTGTTCATCTTTCTTACTGCCTCAATAAAGCTTTGTTTTATAACTTGTGGTCAGACTCCATTACTGTTCAGACCACAGAGACATTTCTCCTTTGTCTGAAAATATGGTTCTACCATCAGTTTGACATTGTAATGTTAATTCACTAAAACACTTTCTCAGGTATCTGTCATAGTTGCATCTGGGTACCAAAGCATGTATATAAATATTTTATACATGTTTTTCAATTTGTAAAGATTTTGGATGCAGTTTACCTATGGATTCATATTTAAAAATGCTTCTACTCTATGATTTCAGTGGCTGTTGTAAGCTTCATTGACGCTGAGATGAGACATGCAGACGAAAGCAGAATGGATGCCAAGACCCCTCTGCCAGATATGACAGGCGGGCTTGCTTTGCAATGTAACGCTACATATTTTAGCTTGTCACTTGGTTAGTGTAATTCTATCCCATTTTTTTTTTTGCATTTTAATGAAAATTTTGAAATTCAAAATGACATGCCTACCTGCTCAGTCCTAATATAGTTGGATTTTCAAAACAAACAGACTAAAGACATGTTTTTTTCAACCTAGCAAGAGATTTTGCTGTGAGACTCTTCCAGGTTATGAATTAAAGACAAAGTTGGTTGGCTTGAATTGAATGCTTATGAATATACACATTGCAAAATGCAGTACACACACATTGCAAAGCATCATTTTCACCTGGAAATGACACTTTTCTGGTTCAAGGTGGTGGACTAATTTAGAGATGTTTCATTGCAGACTGAAATCATTGCCCACAAGTCAATTCATGCTATAGGGGTTTTATTAATGTCTGGTTGATGAAAAATCAGCTTGCATGTCCATAATGTGATTGAGCACACCATCAAATAACTATTTCAATCACAACTACCAAAAATCCCCAACAACAATGCCCCCCAAAACCCCCTCAAAATTCTGTGTGTAATACATCTAACAGCATTGGGGGTTTAGCCCACAGAGGATTAAAGCATGAGAGACAGTGATATAAGAATTTATGCCCTAAACACAAGAGCAAAAGAGAAGTCCTTTTCCTGTTTCATCTAAATTTTTTTAATATAAATTATTTCATCCTTGTGCCTCATTCCCCTCCTAAGTTAACCTAGAATACAAAGTATTAAGGGAAAACAACAGAGTGCTGCAGGGATTTAATTTCTGTTTGCTATATAGCATTAAAAAAAGAAACTATGTTTTTATGAGAGAAGAAAAGAAAAAAAATCTTACACTAACTTTTTTTTTTTGAGTTTATGGTGTTTGGTAGAGTATTAGAAGTTTCTGGAACTCATTTTACACATAGATAGAGCATAAATATACAGCCTCAAAAGCTTATGATTATTAAATTATATAACGTATAATATAATTGAGCATCTGAGTTGAAAAGCAGCTTCTCAAAAATGCCTCTTAGTCAATTTCCCAACTGAATGACTCTTTACTCATACAAATATAAATAAATAACTGTTTATTTCCAGCAGGCAGGGGGAAGACTCAATGAAAAAATCCCCATATATTTACTATACTGACACAAAAAGTGAGACAAAGTCTTTGGGGTAGCTTATGTAAAGCACAATGAATGTCAGTCAAGATATGCATGCAATTCTATAGACTGAATAAATAGTAAAGATCCTCTAAATGTCAATGCTCTTTATGCCTTCCATGTGGACCCTATTGACAAAACAAACAAACAAACAAACAAATATCAGAGAGTGTAGTGATAGGACAAGGGGTAACGGTTTTAAACTGAAAGAGGGTAGATATAGATTAGATATTAGAAAGAAATTCTGTACTCTGAAGGTGGTGAGACACTGGCACAGGTTGCCCAGAGAAGTTGTGGATGCCCCATCCCTGGAGGTGTTCAAGGCCAGGCTGGATGGGGCTTTGAGTAACCTGGTGTAATGGAAGGTGTCCCTGCCCATGGCAGGGGGGTGGGAACTAGATGATTTTTAAGGTCCCTTCCAACCTAAACCATTCTATGATTCTATGAACTCGTTCCATAAAAATACATGTAAGATTTATTACTGTTTACATGCTCTGGAATCAGGCAATCACTTTACTTAGTGTTGGTTTAATTTTCCTCTTTCTCCTTTTATTCTTTCCTCCCCTCCCTCCCTTCCCTGATGATTAAAGGCATCTTGACTCTACAAGTTTGGGGTGGTCTAATAAATATGACCTGTAACAGGAAAAAAAAGAATTAACAAGATAACTGTGCTTTTCAGTGGAACAAATGTGTTTTAACATGGCTAGGGCACCCCGCAGCCTGGTCTCTTCCAAGCTGCTGGCAAGATTCATTAAGGTGGTGCCTTTACAAATACCTACTACTGAAGGTGTATGTAACTGAACTCATATTTTATATACAAGGTCAACAAGCATGCCTCCATTTCAGTTACAAGTAATTCCACCTGCAACAGCTGCTGTTTGCGTGATAGCCCCCTTGTCTCTTAAAATTAGTTTGTCTCCTCTGAACTCAGACCTTCCTTCTGCTTTACCCTTTGGCTCCTGCAATTTTGAAAGCTGTCTGGGCTCATCCCGAGTTGTCTGTATGTCCCATTGGCAGCAGTTCCTCTTCAAAGTGTTGCTTCATTACTTTGGCACCTGAGGGTGTGGAGGGAGTGAAGACATTTTGAAATGATGGTGGTACATTGCACAGGCTACTGTGCAGAGTAGCTCTAGTTCAGAAAACGAACAAAGAAATGAAGTTGAATAAGAAAGAAGAAAGAAAACTTTATTTATTGGCTGGCAGAGACCCTACCATTTGCTCCTTCTTACTCTCTGCATAGTCAGTGTGGATATACTTTCTCTTTGTGACAATCTTGGTTGATGCTTTCTGCTCTCTATACAGAACTGAGATGAGGCTGAACTTCTGCTAAATTGTATTTCTTTACATGTGCATTTAGTACACAGGAAGACATGAAAAATATTTATCCCTGTGTTTGCTACAGATATAGGAGGTTCCTTTTTTAAACATGGATCTTTGTCTGTGTGTGTGTTTTCATTGGGGTCCTGAGGATGGGATTCAGATATAGCAGACTTTCATTTTTTACAGCAAAGCTCCTACCTTTTTCAGCTCTTGAGTCATCCACATAACTGTTTCGGTGCTCCCACCTCTCTATGATGACAGTTCCCAATGGCTTTTGCTCTCATGTATGTTTTAGTAGTCATTTATCCTACTTTATCTTACTCTTGCCATGGACAAGTCTGGTGAAGAGACTGGAACAGCCAAGAACTATTTTTTTCTTTTAGAACCAAAACATGGTATGGAGCAGTATCATGATAGCTGCGATGTTTCCTGCCTGGTGAGGATCCTATGAGGAAGGCTCAGTGCACTTCTGCTTCCAGTGTGTGTTTTCAGTTCCTGTGTTTGTGTCTGGCATGTGTCTCATCCACCCTCAGGGCAACCAGAAACAACTCAGAATCAGAAACTTCTGGTGGATTCAGCAGGTAAACATATTAATTGAATGTTTGATTGTTACATACCCCCACTTGCTGAACTCTTAGACATGAGGCCATATATCTTTTTCAGTCCCCCATCTCTTCTTGGTGTTTGGTACATACTCAGACAGGCAGACTTTGAGTTTGGGACATAACTTGAAACAGATGCACAATTCCATACCCCAGACGCCTTTGCTGCCATGTGCTCCCTCTCTTGTCCAAAGGCAGAGACAAGCCCAGGAAGACAGTTACTTTGCAGAATGATTCCTGGAAAAGGTTCATATGGGAACCCTCAGTACATCTTAGTGTTATGCTCTAGAAATAAGAAGCACAATTCATGTCTTTTCATGCATTCCAAAACCTGAAAGCCTCTTTTAAGCTACTCATCTAGGTAGGTTTTCTAGTGCCAATTATCTGAATCACTTGCTTGGGGCTCACAGGTAGAGCACAGGACTCATAGGGAAATCAGGTCGTTTTGTAGAGGAAGCCAGAGGCCAGGTGCAGTGCCCAAGTCATCTAAAATAGTCATGGATTATTAGGCAACTTAATTTGACTCCCAAACATGTCCTAAAATATATGCACAAGTCTTAGGGGCGAAGTATGAGATAGATCAAGAATAACCATTTCTTTCCTGGTTATGTGAAACACAATTGTTTGGTTTTGAAGTCATAAAAAAATGTTACTTGAGCCGTATTTGTTACATTTATTACTTTTTTTTTTCCTTGAAACTTATCCAAATTAGATCTTAAAAAAGTTTTGTGAAGTTGCTGAAATTTGCAGCATTTCTATTTAAAAAGTCTTTGAAAGCTAATTTTGATTTACAGTGGCTGACACCTCCATTTTATGTTTTTTTTTCAGAATCGGTTAAACCTTTGAATTAGCACTGAGTGGAAGGCCAGTCCTGTCATTGGGTTATGGGCGACGGAAAAATTAAGGTAACTAGATATTTTGGGGACAAAACTTCTAACACTGGCTTCTAATTTTGAGGATATGGACCTTCAATGTGGGCAAATAACAATGAAATATTACTTCTTGAATATAACAAACAAAAAGCCAAATTCCTGAGCTTAAAATATAGCTCTGGTTGACACACAGCTTTATAAAGTGAAATGCTACAGTCAGATTTAACTTGCAATGTATAATGAACATCAAATACTCAATCTGAAGAGTTAAAAAAAGTTGAACAATTTTTATAAGAAGTAAGATTATATATGGTTTTCACAGCCATAAGAAAGTTAATCAGAATTCATAATTTGAAACACAAACTCATTAGCAGAAAATTTATGAAGGCTTTTTCTTCCATGAATATTGTTCTTATCTATGTTTACATCTGTTATCCTCTAAAGCAAAAGCCATGACAAGGAACTTATAGATGTTTTTCCAATTTGTAATAAATCCTATGTGCTAAATTCTGATTCAGTTAAATCTTTGGGATTATTCTGGTTTTACCTAATTTTGCAGAGATCAAAACCTGCTATGGTGGACATAAAACATTTTTTGCAAATTTAGTGTTACAATTTAAGAATTGACTTAAGTGTAATGTTAAATCACATAAGAACCTAAGGAGACAGCTATGGATTTGCTTTTAAATGTACATATAAGACAAAAATATTTGAAATTCTAATGTGTTCTTATTCTGTTTTCATTCAGGCTGTACTTATCTGCCTGCCCAACATTGCTTCTTATCAATTTCACCAGGTGCAGAGCAGATAGCTAACTGTGAAAGATTAGAAGCATCTCTAGAGTGAAAATAAAGCCAAAATAGCTTACTAAATTATCTAGCATCTTTTTCAGTTACTGGAAGATAATGATACTTGTGTAATTAGTGTTTTTATCACACACACACAAAAAAGTTTCAGAATCATTCGCAACTTGCTCAGATTTCTACTGTAAGAAAACAGTCAGGATATCTACATGCAAAAAGATTTATTTCTCAATACTGCAGTTAAATTCTTCCTGGTTGTATTCTGAAATAGCCAATAATGTCACTCAAAACATGCAATGACTACCTGTATTTGAAATGTTCACTCATGTGAACACTATTGTTGTCTCTACTTTTTCAAGTACTACAGGAAGGTAAGACTACCAGTACTGTTCAGTTTAGGTTCTCTTTGCATCAAATGTATAAAAAATTACTTTGTATGCTTTACTTCACAAAGTACATGCATATGTTTTAGCACAAGCAGAGCTAGTGGTTTGTAGTTGGGGGGAGGTATTGTTGTTTTTTAAAATTTCCCTACAGTATACACATACTACAGCTCTGGGGGACAGTTTTTCACCAGTTTTTATCGAAAGTGCAACACTGTTGGTTTTTTGCTTCTTTTTTTTTTTTCTTTAAAGACGTGTATAATTTCATATAAAGTATCTCATTTTCTTGTACTTGGACAGAGTAATGGTCTGCTATTGGTTTAAATGTTGAATTATCAATTTTCTCCTCCAGTTCTTAAAAAAATCAAAATTCTGCTGCAAAAAAACCCCAGTGGATGCAAGAAACCAGATGTTTCATCACTTCTAATTGATAGCAAAATCGTACTGGAATCTTTCATGTAGTTCCTATTGGCAAGAAAACTAATTTTACATAATCAAGCAGAACGCCTGCTGTGCAAGAGGTCTGGCTTTCAGACCTAGCTGGCAATATCGTTGTGATATTATTAGCAGTAAAATGCTGTTTTAAACAGCAGCAAAAATATGGGATTCTTTGAAATGGTTCAGGTAAATAGTTACTGCAATTTCACAATAAAAAAAATTTTAGTATTATTTTAAGGAAAATGTGTTGTAGATAAATGTGCCAATTTGAAAACATGTCATTGGGAGTAACAGCCATGAAGATCATGTGCATTTGAAACATCTCAATTCAAATAGTCCTAATATGCAGAAAAACAGTTGCCTAAGGCAATAGTGCAATTATTGCTGCCCCAGCAGGAGTGGCAGAGTAGACTTATCCTTTCAATTTTTTTAAATTTTTCTCAGAAGGCTTCTAAGTCAGTCATTTTAATTAAGTTGTGGATTAAACCTGTTGTACACACTTCAGCCTGGCAGCAATCTAGTATTAAGATAACAGGCCTACTCTTTTGGGACTAAAATCCATGGCATGCTGCACTTGTTTTGTCAGTCAATCATGTGTAAATCTACGAATGCATATGAAGCTGCAGATTCATAGACATCTTAATGGACACAGAAGAAACACTTGCTTCAAAGACTCCAAGGGCACATTAACCTGGTAACAAAAATATCCTTCAAAATATTTTTCAGACATATAACACACAAGGTATGGTTTTTAATAACTTTTTATTATACATTTAGATAATAGACTATGATTCTGATGAAGGACCTACTAGAAGTTACAGTGGCAACTCTCTTGTATCTTCCATTATGACTATTTCTGCTTTTTCACATTCTCTAAAACTCTGCTTCTAAATGATATTTGGTACTTCTTTCATTGAAATCAGTGGAAATGGTAGCCACAGTGCATATCCTAGATTTATTTTAAAATAGCCTTATAAAAATTCTCCATATGATACTGGTTTACAAAGTCTTTACCTAAATAACATGTGAATGGCAAAGACATTGGCTCTGGAGGGACTGAGGACTCTTATAACATATTCTTGGAGTTCCACTTTGGATCAGAGTGCTCATGACTTTGTATCACCAATTCTGAAATCAAGATAATCTTCACATCTATAATAAAAGCTAACGACATATAATCAGCTTCTATTGATGTAAAATAGAGAATTGCAAGTCTGGAATTGTATCTGCTAAACATATCCTACAAAACAGTTAAGTCACAAAGATTTTTCATGAAACCTCTGTGGAAAATGCTTTACTGCTGAAACATCAAATGGTGTACCCTTTCTCTTTAACACACATGAACTTCCAAATTTGTGTGTTTTGGTGAGTTTCACATTAAATAATCCAGTCTTTTTTTTCTTGTTAGCTGCCTTCAGAGTCGAGTCACTGCACACCTCTAAAGCATGTTTTAGTATGATATCATTCGTGCTGCTTTGATGTCTATCTCCCATATATATATATGGGAGAGGAAACAGAGTTCATGGAGTCTAATGTTAGGAATTGTAGGCGTATATAAACCCACAAGAAAGTTTTTGCTTAAGGAGAATATTGAGCACTATTTACTTTTTGAGCCCTCTTTGGCTGTTCTGTAACTTTGAGACAGCAGAGTAAAAGACTGGACTGTTATGGTTAGCATGTTTTTTACATGATTTGCAGTATCGAGTATTACTCATTGCTGGAACAGTCAGTTCCAGGATAAAACATAAGAGGGTTCTGGCATGAAAAGCAGATGATAAATAAAAAAGTTAACACCTTATACTAAAAAATCCCTACAGAATTTAGATTTTGTTGTTGTTGTTGTTGTTGTTAGTGATGTACATAGGCTGGGTAAGGTATGGTCATTTGTTTTATAAGGTTGGTAAAAAGTCAGGAAGGGGCATTTTCCCATCAAAAGATCTTGGTCTTCTCTGGTCATCATTTAAATGGCTTTGTAAATCCTTTTTCTAATAGTTCCCTAAGACTTTCAGTATTTTCATATTTTTTACATTCCAGTATTTTCTGTTATTTCAAAGAGTAATCTAAAATCCAAAGTATCCTTGTTAGCAATTTAATCTTTCTTTTGGGCTTTTAAGTTGTAGCCAGAGAGCTGCTGAACCTGTAATGTAAATTTGAATTTGAATTTTAGGAAGATGAATGTAAGACAAATTTCTTACCAAGCTCTATTACTCCTTAAAATGTACTCTTCCTGCAATGCAGTTCAGGTCCCATGACTCTTTAACAGCTTGTCTCTGTGGCCTCTGATATTAAATTTCTTTGGCCTTTATATGTCCTCATAGTGTGATAGCATATCTTCTATCCAGTTAAAATGCCTCAAACTCCTGTAATGCTTGATAAAATCCAAATTAGAAAACAAAAATAAAAGCTAGGGTTTTGTTTGTAGGAGAGTTGCAAACCTCCCTCTGAAACCAAGGAGAGAAGACTCTAAAAGACATCTCCAGAAACATGACGTGTTTTAAAAACTGTCACGTGTTTTAAAGGCAAGGGGTACAAAAACCCAGTGTCAAAAACATGTTTAAACTCTTTTCTTAGGGCCTCAGAAAACTATTTATTTACACTTCTTTTCCTCAGTGACAGAGAAATTCACGTCAACTGTTCTCAGTCCTAATCACAATGTATTTTTCGAGCATATTTAAAAATAACTTTGTCCTTTAAATTTTTAAAATAAAAATGAAGATATTTATATACTTAAAAAAAAAAACTGGAAAAAAAATCATTACATTTGAATGGGAAATGTGTGACAGGAAATTATTATTTGCACCATGCTGAATACAAGAGAGGAGATGTCTGTGTGTGGGCTGCAAGCGAAGACAGCTATAAAAGGAGCGCTACAAATAGAAATAAAACCAGCGTAGTATCACAGAAGTAAAAGGTTACTGTCTCTTAACGACGTGAGAGAACTGGGATGACTAAGGAGATAAGTCCCAGAGCTTCCAGGCAAAAGCAGAGAATGTAGGCCAAGAGCAAAGCAAAAGCACTGTGCTGTGGGGCAGCTCACCCTAAGGGAAGGAGGAGACAGGCTCCTGCCCTTCTGTCCACCTGCTAGATTCCCCAGAAGGAGCAAGGAACGTGCCATATGGAAGTGCGAGAGGTGTTGTCTGAAGAGGGGGAATACTATGCTACTGAGAGTGACTTGTGCGACATTGTAAAATGACAAGACACCATGTTGTAAAGCTGTGACAAGTCCTGCAAACTGTTCAGCTGTTTACCCAGAGACTGTGGGATCTCTCCTTATCCCGTTTCCTGACAAGTAGCCATGGCTGTCTGCTGCCTGATAATTCTTTCTGTGCAGGGGAGACACAGAGGCCTGTGTACTCTAAAGAGTGCCAACACCATTTTAGTGCCTTGGCATCCCTGTGACACACCCAAGATGGAAACAGCATACAAATGTTTCCACAAAAGTATGCAGCAAAATCCAAACATGAAAAGCAAGTAAATGACAGCTGCAGTAAATGCCACACGATGCACATTGCAGTATTCTTGAATACAAGCTGTGGAAAATGCACGATGATGCAAGCTAGGAAATTGAAAGTTAACATGCTCCGTCTATCCTGAAGTTACTTGCTGCTTAAATAATCACAGTATCATTACCACTAGGAGTGCCACGAGCAAATTCAATCAATCAGTGTCACACAAAAGCTTTGAAACAATCTAATCAGTCCAAGGCTTCCACTGTAACATTTCCACTACATGGCTTCAAATGTAAACGATTTTCCTTCTTTAAAGTAATATTGACTCCTGCTTTTGTCTTATAAAGCCTAAGGGTCAGGAAAAAGAAGAAACTGTATTATTTGAAACACAGACTAATAAAGTATGTAGCTTTAAGAGCTTGACAGCCTAAGTCACAACACAGGTGGAGAAGAGGGGAGGGAATCAAAAAGGATGAAGATGTATAGCAGACTTGCCTGGGATATGTACGTTATGGAATAAGTGGGAGTAAAGTAAAAGAAAATAGAAATCCAATTTCTGCTTGAGGTGGCTGGTGAATTTAAATTATATGTCTCTAAAGAGGAATTTTAAAAAATTATTATTTTTATTTTGCAATTTATGTATCATTAATCCCTAAGCTGACAGTCAGTTTCTAGGCAATAGCTTTGGAAATTGGAGTGTTATAAGAAAAGCCAAGTTTAGGTATTTTTACTCAAAAACATATTTAAATGCATCATTGTGTTTCCTTATAGAAATGTAAGTCTCATCAAGAAATTTGACTGATCACATAAAATGGAAAAAAATGCTTTTGGGAGACGTGGATTTGAGCTCAGCAGATAGATCTGCTGAATAAGAATGAGGGACAGAATCACAATTTCATTTGTAACAAAGACAAGTTAAAGCTTTGTTGAGGATTTAATTCTCACTAAACTTGATCTTCTCCCTGAAGCAAAAACCAGAAGTTTATATGAGTCTGATAAATTGTCCCTGAAGACAACAGGCAGACTGCAGAGGCTTGGTTAAGTCTACACAGTGGTTTACTTTGCTGTCTGTCTCCAAGACCATTCTTCCCTGAAAACCTTGACCTCTCAATTGCTGGAGTTACTGGCCTCCTCAAAAGCTTTCCTTCAAATGTAACTTTTTCTGTTGCACAGACCAGATATCACTAGACTGGGAGAAGTGTGACTGTGTTAAATATCTTCCCTACTTTTAAAGTGTTTTTCTCCAATGTTCATTAACCCACTGATTTGTAATTAAAATGATGAACTCTGATTCACCACCAAATAATATTTCATGGTGTTTAAAATGGAGATGAGATCTAGAAATTGAGAGACAGAGGACAGTTTGTGGATGAGAAAACTGGGCGGATAAATATACCTCTATGAAATAGAGGTAAACAAATGGCTATGTTTCAAACAATTATTTTGTTTCTCCTTGAGGGAAAGTGATGCAATCAAGAAAAATGGCAAATTATAAATATTTGTGAGGTTTTGGGGGGGTTTGTTTGGTTTTTGGTTTTATTTGTTTTTGGTTTTTTTTTTTCTCTGTGAACATTGCCAGAAGAGGAGTACTAGAATTATTTATTAACTAATCATTAACAGAGGAAAATGTGTTTTGCGTTGGCCAGGAGCCACCCTCAGGACTGCTGTGTGTCAGGTTCTGCATCACCAGTGAGCTGTCAACACCAGTGGCTATAACAAGCTATTGTCTGTTGAGTGTGAGTATGAGCTTGTATTTACATCCAAACTCAGAACTGCCAAATTTAAATCAAGTCTGAGCCCAGGCAACCTTGAGACAAGATTCAGGGCCTGCTAGAGGAACAGGACTTCGTCCCATATGTCTGCTTAGGACATCCCAGTGTGAATCTTGCTGTAGTGTACTTTTCCAGTCCTTAGGAAACTGCACCAGAGCTTTTTAAATCCTTCCCCTTGGATAAGGCAAGTCAGACAGATGTTTTTGGTTATAATGGTGACTTTCTTAGTAGAGATGGTGCACAGGCCAGTATCCTTTAAGACCTCCACCAAGTAAGCCTTGGTGGCAGGCCCATCAAGGCCAAGCTTAGATGTGCAGGTGGGTCTTGAATCACTGGGAGATCATGCACACTAAGCACCTGAGGAGCAGTTTGTTGCTCAACAGCTCAGTATACCTTTGGTAAGAGCAGATCTCACAAAGTACTGCAGTGCAGGATGTGTAATGAAGAAGCTACACCACCAGTAGCACTGGGAATTTTCAAGGCAGCTGTGGCAGACAGATACTTGCAGGGAGATTTGCCTCTGGTGGATTTGTGAAGAAACTGACTGGTTTGGTTCATGCTTTTAGAAAAAAACTAAAATAAACCTCTTGAGCAGTGTTGGACATGTTGTCCAATATGCCACCATCTATCCCACATGCCTTTGCAGCAATGTCCCATGACACTTGACAACCAAGTCAGAAACGGAGTCCCACGCAGAAGAACAGAGCTGCTAGGACAGGAATGAGTAGTTACAGAAATTATTACTGTAAATGATGAAATATAGAAGCAGGCATATCCTACAGCTTATGCAGTTTATGACTGCACAGATCCAGGACAGAAAGTAGGGACAGATCTAGAGACAGTTTTATCTACGGAATGGATTATTTTTCTTAATTAGTTCTTAACTCTGCCCACCACTGTGTTGAATTTTATTATTTTGTGGTGGAGAAAGTATATGACACAATGTGACCGGCATTCTTCCTTGTTACTACAGTGAAAACTGTGTAGTATGAAGTATCTAATTTTCTTAGAGCTTTTTGATCGTATTCTTGTTTTTAATTAGTTTTTTCCTAATGTTTTTAAACATGTATATTGTTATGCACTTGTTAGAGCAATGTCAGAAAGCATACTTTATTCTTTGAACGCTTGTGGTGGTGGTACATTTGTGTGGTCAAGATAAACACATTTCAGTCTGGCTATGCACCCCCTAGGAACAAAGAGAAAAAGAGAAATGCAGAGAGAAAAATAAGAAAAACAAATGTTCTGAAACAGGTAGATTAGAAATTTCTAGTTGCAGATTTTCTAGTTAGAAAATACTGACACACACAAAAAATTGAACTTAAAGGAAGGATTATTTTATCAACCAATATGTGGTTGGCCTGTGGAATGCAGGATACCTGCAAGGCCAGGACAGTAATTGCATGTGAAGAGGACAAATATGAAAAGAGAAGAGACTTTTACCTGAGATACAGAGTTTGCAGGCACAGCTAGCATCTAGGAAGCTAACAACTTTTTTTCTCGCCTCTGGCTTTCCTCCTTCCAGTGAACTTTTCAGTACTGGTCAGTGTCAGAGTTGTGACACAGAATTTGTGAATCAAGAGTCAGATGCAAGATAATAATATTTATGTGTCTTGTGGTCTGCTCTGTCTTTACAACTCTCAGTATAACTATTTTATTACTTATCTTTCCAATTTTTCTTGCTTTTAAGTTCTCCACTTGGGTTTTGCTGATTCACTTTACCTTTAAGCCTGCACCATACTTATTTCCCTTCCCTCCTGTGTTCTTCCTTTCCTTTTTGGGGATTGTTCTCCATCTCTGTGAAACCATTTCTACTTCTCCTCTCTTTGTTTTCCAAACTGTTTGTCTCCCCTTTACCTGGACATCCTCCTGATCTGGGGCTCCAAGCGCTGAGCAGAGCAGGTGAAAGATTGCCAATACCTAATTCCTTCTCTTCTCTATTATTTTACTAACTGCTGGATTAGGAACTGCTGTAATTGGACAATATACAGAGATGTTCAGGATACAGTGTAAAGTACATAAAATAATTTCATATTAAAGGAAACCATCAAGTCCTTTTGTAAATCCTACAAATTCCTTGTCTGCCTTCACCAGAGCTGTCACTTTTTACAGATTATATCTAAGCATCCCAGCCAGAATAAGATTCTTATATAATTTGCATATATTTTACATCATTCTACATAAAATTACACTTTTACATATAATTTGCTATATCAGGTATAATCGCCTATGCCGTTCGTTCTGTACCCAAAGGCTTATTAAGTGAAAAGGATACCCTCTATGCCATTCATGATTCAGAATACCATTATTACACTCCCTATTGGGAGTGGTGACTGTTGCGTGAGAGCTAAAATCAGTAATGACACTTTGCTCATCAGTAGTACTTGACTGCTGGGACGATGTTTCCTTAACAAAGATCTTCTTATATGGAATCACTTGCACTGGATAAACAAGAGATTTGCAACCCTGCTGGCATGCTGCAAATCTTGTTGTTATGCATAATTCTTTCTTCAAATTTTGCTTTGTTGTTCATGTTTCGTTTGAATGAAACCTGTATTCCAGGAAAAGGAGTGCCCTGATGCCCAGCTAGCTTGGAAAAGTGGCACTGAAATCAGTGGAGTCTATGCCAACCAGCACCTGGCCATGATAGGTCAGAGCAAGATGAAACCTCAGGTGTTTGATTTCCTCCTCTGCGCCTTGTCCCTCAGAAGACAGTGGACAGATGTGTACCAAGAATTAAGGGGTGTAAATGATAGCAGCCAGTGACTTTTGATCCAGCTAGGTGGCAACAAAGCTGCAAGATGTTTAGATCAATAAAAACAATCAATTAAATGACTAAGATATCACAGATGTCTATATCAATTAAAGGCAATCAATTAAATAGCTAAGAGATCACAGATGGGTGAATAAATTAATAGTGCAAATAAATCAAATATTCAGGATGCTCAGGAGGAATATAACCTGAGAAGATAATCATGGGGTGAGTGTCAGTGGGTGTAGTGTTTAGAGTGATGGCTGTGTGAAATCTGGTGTATTTGTGAGAGTGTGTGATGCTCTCTACTCTGCAGAGTTATTACTTCCACACTTTTGCCATGCTATCATTCAGCTCTCCTGCTAGTCTAGATGTGTTGCTGTTGATTTTTGCCCTTGGTGAGGATTTAAGTTTGAAACCCTGAAGAGACAGAGAACTTGAATATCAGTCTGCAAAGGCCGTGTGAGTTTATAATTGAGTAGATTGAAAGTTTAGCAAAAATAAGTTTATCTTGTTGTAAGTTCCCTCTCAGGTGAATCTTAATGAATCAAGTGGAATTGTCTGCTTACACTGTAAATCTACAGACCAGCTTTTTTGTGTGTAGGGGTGTATTTATGTACAGATAACTCTGAAATGCAGGATCTTTGTCTGGCTTATATGAAAGAGATGGTGCTCCTCTGAAGTCACTCTTCTACATAATTCAGCTCATAATTCATCATACTGGTACAGAGGTCATAGTTCTGCACAAGGAACAACCGTAAAGGGAAAAGTATTGTTTGATTTTTGTTTTTTAAGAATTTGTATCCTTTCACTATTCTTTTGTTCCCTTCCTCAAATAAAATCCTACCAGTAACACTCCAAATGTAACTTTTACAGTAACCTCAGTTTCTGAACCCAGTTTCATCCTTTCTGTTTTTCTTAAAATATCTGTATAGCATTGTAACTTTGCATGGCAATGTTTAGTCTTAGGCAAGTATGCTTGTGCTTTTAAAAACAGATAAACACAGTAACAGTAAGATCTGTTTGTCTCCAGCTGGTTTGAATCATCCTACTGATGCAGGATGAAATGATTTGAGAGTCCTGATACAGTGATTTTTGTATTTCTAAGTACCAGACTATTAAGAAATAGGCAATTGCCACTGGGAGGAAAGAGTGGCTTTAAAATGACTGGTGATTCTGTGCCAGCAAATTTAAATCATCTGATGCCTGTAAATATGGACAGTGGGAAGTGAAAAATAAAATAGCATGACTGCTGGTGGTAAATTGAAGGGGAAAATTAAGAGAATTTTTGCAAGAGAGAGTAAGGAAGTTTAGGGCATTTTGTGCACTGCTTGGGATGGCAGAGGGGTGGAGAGCTGGATCTTCTGACTTTGATTCTAAGTAATCTCCCAACTCTGAAAAAAAATATTTCACATATTGCCAAGAAATGTTGGACCAGATGATCCTTGAGGTCCCTTCCAGTCTGGTATTCTATGATTCATATTCAAACTGTCTTCATGGGGCACTGATTTCTGCTGTCTTCTCTGAGAAATTCAGGGTTTACAATGGTGATGTTCAGCATTGTATAAAGAAGTAAATTGGAAGCAGATGAACTACATTCAGGCCTGTGGCACTAGGCTTTGAAGAAGGGATAATTTTTATTATTTTTTTCCCCATTCAGGTGGACAGGACCTTTCCATATGTATTATACTGGAGTATTTTGGTATTACTTCAATAAAAGACAAACCAAATGAGACGGAGCACTAACTTATTGTCCTGCTGAATTGAAAAGCTTAGAAATTTTACAGTTTGTTCTTGCTGTCTTATTTGCTTTTACATTCACTGAAGAAATACTTCTGTGAAACAGCTCTATACTTTTCTTCTAACTACCTATATCTACTATAAGAAATCTTCTGGATACTCTTAAAGATAATGTCTAAGATACAAAGATAAACCTCTTGCAGTCCTGCTCTCTACTTGTCCAATCTGACTCTTTGCCATTTATTTAACAATACTTATATAGCCTTGACATTTTCAAAGCTCTATACAAGCACAAACTAATTAATCTTTAGTTTGCCTTTGAGGTAGGTGAGTCAGTATGCTCTCTTCTTTCACAGATATTACAGTCAGAGCAGAGGAAGTAAGTGAATAGCCTGAAGTCCTACAGAAAATTGGTGTCAAACCCAGCATTTTAACTTGGGTCCTCTTGGAAGAGAAGGTGCTTAACCCTGGAATGTTTCCACTTTCCCATGGCAACTCTCTGCATGATGTGTTATATTTGCATTATTGACTGAGATGACTAATCTGAGCTCAGAGAAAAGTTGCGCAGCTGTTTGTCTACAGTATCTGTTACGCACTTTTGAAGGGGTGCCAGAGGTTATAGTGGTATGAATGCCCACTTTTGATTCTGCGTTTGTACACTGGATGTTATCTCTTGCTTGCATACAGAATTCAAAACAAAATCTGCACTCTCCTCATTCCAGCACACCGAGAGATAAAGGAAGGCCCAATTCACCAGCTGCTGCTGCTCTTGTCATTATCTTGCAAATAAAGAAATTATGCTCACACTGGTTGCTTTAATTCTACACGTTCTTCTCTGCAGACAAAATGGTATCTCCTTCATTGCTATTATGATGCATTACACATCACATGAAATATTTAAGGAATACATACCCATAAGATAGCTCTGTGTCTGCTCTGTGTCATGCTGTTTCAGTTTAAAAGGAGGAGATGCATTTTCTGCCTCTACCAATGTCCAGTCTGTTGCCATAATGACTGTGCTGAAGAGAATTCCGAGAGAATCATAAAATACACTTTATTCAATAAAAGAATTCTACTAGTGTCTCATGATTCCATTGAATGATAGTGGTATACAGTGTGTGCTGCTGCAAAATTAACTAAGGCTTTTAATTTGAAAATAGAAAAAGTGAATTTGTTGCTTAGAGGTCAGGTTTTCTTTGTAGATGTAGGATGAGGCTGAATAGAAGAGCTTCAGTCTTACATTAGGTATTTTCATCTTATTTTTGGCTACTATTAAATATGTCTATTTCTACTAGGGAAAA
The DNA here is from genome assembly GCA_017639485.1 of Pluvialis apricaria. Classification (NCBI taxonomy): domain Eukaryota; kingdom Metazoa; phylum Chordata; class Aves; order Charadriiformes; family Charadriidae; genus Pluvialis; species Pluvialis apricaria. Next base: position 203,964,566 of record CM030007.1, read on the forward strand.
AGGTAAGGACCACTCCATCACTTCTATAGTGGTATTATACCAATAATTAAAGATAACCTTTTAAAAACTTGGCAACAGTGGTCAAGCTCTGACAGTCTACAGTGTGCAAATTTACTTGGATACCAACACAGTATCTGATATTACTTCCTTATCTTTCCTCTATTATATTTATCCAAGAAATGTTATACAGGCTGATATAGCACCTCCGAACTGAAAAAGATCTTCTAAAATTCTGTCCTGTATTAACCATAGAGAGCTTTTTGAAATCATGCATTCAGATGATGCAGGCATACTAAGGCTGTAGAAGCTATAAACAAAATTTCTTTAGGAAATTTGTGTGGTGTTTGTTTATATGGGAATTGTATTTAGCAACTGATGTTCTGATTCCAGAATTTCTTGTGTATAATAGTACTCATGTCCTCAAGTATTCTTATTAAAATCAATTAAAATCTTATTAAAATCAATTACTGAAATAAGCTTTTTACCTAACAACTGCTGACATTTACCCCTATCTATTTAACTAGCAAAGCTAGCTGATAGTACCAGTCTCTGACAGACCAGCAGCCTCTTCCCTTTGCTTTTATGCATCTGATTATTTCTTTGCATTTCAATTTTCTTTGAAATCTCCAGCCAAAAAATACAGGGACTACAAATCACACATGTAATTATTCATCTGAATCATCTTAGTCTTGCACAAATTTGGGAATAAGGGGTGTAAGCAAGCTTCCATGGAAACTTAGTTTCATTCTTACAGAAGTTAATGTTTCTTGATAATGAACTGTGAAATAAAAACTGATTGGATACAATACATCAAGGAATAGAGACACGGTGCCTGTACTGCTCTCAAGCTCCCTAGGAGCAATATCTCCAAAGTCTAAGATAAGAAATGCATTCAGCAGTTCCAAGATAATCTGTCTTTCTAGTCTGTACTCAAGGTCAAAATACCTCCATTCCTACTTCCTTTGTTAATTTTCATTTTTAGTAAGATTAAAATGTTTAGTGTACAAATAATCTTGATACCTTTAAGGTAAATGAAATCTGTTTTTCAGTGTTCAATGATTCTCTTTGTTTGCTCTTTCAAGATGATTAGCGAAGTGCTGAATAGCTAGATGTGAAGTTACAGCCCAGTTATCAAGAATCTGTTCATTCTTTTGTTAGCCAAGTAGTATCTTGCATTGACTCTTTTTTGCCTGAAAATTATTTCTTCTTTTCAGAAATATCAACTGGCTCTGAGGGTGGGACTACAGAGCCATGAGTGAGACACTTATGGGTTCATGAATAAACAACCCAAGAAGAAAGAGGTCCCTAAAAGAGAAGTGTCAGGGTGAGGAGCTTGTTGAAGGGAATAGTGGAATCTCTCAGAACCAGTTCAGGAATTTGGTGTGAGTTTTTTTGCTTGTTTTCAGTGGTGGTTGGGTTTTTTTGTTTGTTTGGTGGTTTTGGGTGGGTTTTTTGGGGGTGGGAGGGGTGTGTGTTTTGGGTTTTTTTGAGCTGACTCTAGTTACTGAGCAGCTGGTACATCCCTACTTGCATAGATGGATCTTTTTTGTTGCTCAGTTATTTGGCCCAGCAGTCCTCGACATCCCCTCTCTAGCTGGGATCTGAAATATGGAGACTGACTGAGAGGCATCGCATATGGAGAGTGAGAAGCTTCTTCTCACAGCTGTACTCAACACTGCTTGAGTGCCATATACTCATACTGCCATATGAGTAGCCTAGAAAAAGGGATTTTTCTTCAGACTATCACAATACATGAACCAGAGAACACCAAATGAAATGACTAGATGTCTCTGACTAGGGTAAAATGATTAAGTATGTTTTCATGGAGAACAGAATAAAACTATGGGATTCATTGTTGGGGTTGCTGTAAATATAAAAATGTGAGTATGTTCAAAAATAATTGGCCAAATTCAAAACAATTTCCTAAGATTATTAAATCCAAAGACATAACCGTAGCTCAGGTAATCAATCTGAAGATTTCAAAAAGAAGTCAATAGATTACTAATGGAAGGGTCATTCTGCAAATTTCATTTCTTTCTAAAGCACCCACTCCTGTCTCCAATCAGAGAAAGGATGTGAGATATAGGCCTCTATCTGACTGCTTCCTATTGTGACTAGTTAAGTTGGGAAACACGACACAAGGAAGCAATGGAGATGGATCTAAATTTTCTTGCCTTGTAAAGTTTTTGGTGTAGATAAAATTGTCAATGTATTATTGTTGTGGTTTAACCCCAGCCGGCAGCTAGGCCCATGCAGCCGCTCGTGGAATTCTGCCCCTTCCCCCAGAAAGTCAGGGAGAAGAGGGAGAAAAGGAGGGGAAATGGAAAGGGGGGGAAAAAAACCCGTAGGTTGAAGTAAAGACAGTTTAATAAAACAATAACAGAACAGGAAAAATAACAATAATGACACAAGTCACTCTCACCACCTGGTGAATTGTTACCTTCCTGAGCTTTGAAGCTCTGGGTTGTGGATTCCTCCCCCCACTCTGCTGCTGGACAACTCTCATTTATATGCTGAGAATGATGTCTATGGTATGGAATACTCCATTGGCCATTTTGTTGTTCTGCCTATGCTCCTTCTCAGCTTCCATGGGAAGCCATAAAGAGTCTTTGAAAAGTATAAACATCACCGTGCAACAACTAAAACAATGAATTATTGACACTCCTTTCACAGCAATTACTAGACAGAAAATTAACTCTTTCTGAGCTGAAACCAGGACAATCATAATGGCTTTTATCTTCAAATTCTTGTTGTGTACTCTCAAACACGAGTTGTCCAATTCTAAATTTAGGAAGTCCAGCTTCTGTTTTGACTGGCAATCTGGAATGGGTCACCGCATTGTAGAATAAAATCCAGCCAGTGCTTCTAATGATCTTTGTAGTGAAATGTAAACTGCTTTTTGTTCACAAGCTCTTTTTAAGATAGAGATTCACTAGTGGTGAGAATCATTTCTTTCTTTTAAAATGAGTTCTACTCTGAATTGCCTTCAGAGCATCAGTCCAGACAGGAAAGGTTAATACCTCTGCTGCTCATAGGTTTGAAGATTACTGCAGTTCAGAGGTGCATGGCTCATCTGTAGCCAGAACAGTTTTGTTTACTGCATTTGTATCCCATTGCCTCTTTCTGTTTCCAGTCCTTTTTCTTTCATTTGCACAGAATCCTTCACAAAAACAGTCTTTGGCAGGCTACAGAGTTGTGCCCTTTAGCTCTTCACTCAGATGTTCATGGTCTAACACAATTCTTTTTAGGGACAGGAGATTAATGACATACCCAGCCATGAAAAGAAACAATTGTGAAAAGAAAAGGTATAGTATCAGACCTGAGGTCAATCTCCACAATACTACTGCCATCCAAAGACATCATATATTGCTTACAAATAGAATCCAGAAAACCAGAACTGTTACGTAGCATATTAGCAAAGGAGGAACAGACATTCATCCTGTTATGTCCCAAAGACTAAAAATATTTTTTGTTCATTTATTGTTTTTTATTTCATTTGGGAACATTCCTGTTTGAAGCCAATAAGAGTGAGGACCCCTCAGCCTGCTGATAGCTGGGATTACATAAAACAGGTGTAATGCTAGGAGCCTGTTTAACAGTTTTTTGCTTGAGCCGTTTTCTGGACATTCTTTCTGGGGAAAAGTTAAGTCATTTTGAATTTTAAAAATTACAAAAATTTACAAGGGACTAAGTAAATTAGTTTGGGAGCTCTCCGATTGCCATTGGGGGAAAGTGAAGAATGGTGATAACGTGGATCTGATCCAGAACTTGGTCAGAGTGCTTATATGGAATGCAAGGCTTCTTTCCATAAAATGTTTATTTCTTGTTGTTAAATAGCTATTTTTCCTCTTTGCATTTAAATCCTTCTTAAATCTTCATATCTTCTATGTTGCTAAGTTTATGGGTCTAAACTAGGCATAGGCTTGACATTTTGGCCAAGGCTGATATATTGATAATGCCCTTTATTTGGATGCAGTTATATAAATACAGCAGTTGTACATATTGCTATATTGGAAAAAGATACGGGCCTGAGAGTGACAGTGATAGAGGCAGTTTCTTTGTTTTATCTGTATTTTTACGACTATCATATTTGTGTATTGACAAGTCCTTATATTTATGTATGGACTGAACTTGAACTGCATATAGTTACATAAAATTACTTCCTTTTTTCTTAAATTTTGATTTCCTGCCTCTGGACTATAAATGTCTTGGTCAAGGATCAATCACCTCAAGCACTCTAAATGCCTACTGCAAAACAGCTGTACTGTATCTTCCCCTCTTTGTACTTTGTGATGCTCAGTGCTGTGCTGTTACAATATGGACAAACAAGACTAATGGAAAGGCAAGCCCAGCAAAATCACATTCACATGTTCCAGTACTATCTCAGAGTTAGAATTTTTAATTTATGCAAAAGATTACATTTCTTGCAATTACTCTGCAGTGTTCTCATGTAAATTTGTGGACAAGCTCCAAGTTTTTGTAAAGTCATGCCATAGTACTGTGCTGTAGGAGAATTTTAAGATGATTCTGAGTCCACAGTAAAAGTACTTATCTTCTTGGTAATGGTATCTAACATTGTGACTGCTGTGTGTATGCAACTTATTTAGATCTTAAATTCCCAGGTCTCTAAACCCATCTTCTTCATATACTCAAAATTCTGAAGTCTGTGTGGGACTTCTGACTCCCCTCTTGTCATATATAATTCAGTTATTCACCACGTCCTGTTTCTGGGCAGGTATAATTTCACGTATGTACATGCAGACATGACAAGAAACCAAGGGTACAGCTCAAAGTCATTAAACAAAAGTTACAAATCTAATTCTGTCAATGTCAGGAATCCCATAGTTCTCTCAGTGTCTGAAAACTCAGTCTATTTCTAGATTCTGTCAAATGACTCTTTTACAGTTTTTTCTATTCAGCCTTGAACTGTAAGAAGCTTCAAAATTCCTCCTTCAAATATTGTTTTTGCCTGAGAAGGGACATAGAAAATGCATTGTTCTCTTTCCCAGCACTTTTTTCTGGAGGCTGTGAGAAAGAGAATACAAGAGGATAAAAGAGGCCATACTGGGTTAGACCAAAGGTACCTCTACCCCAGTTTTCTGCCTCTTGTGGTAAACGCAAGCAGATGCCTAGGAAAGACTATAGGAACAGGGAAAAGAAAATGATATTTTTGTACATATTCTTCTAACTTCCAACCATTCACAAACCAGAGACTTTGTCAGTGTGGTGTGGCTTCTCTTTACTTTTACTGTCTCAGACTAGTCACCAAAAAGAAAGCCAGAAAGGAACCTGAAACAAAAGGAACCTTGGTGAAATAAAGATTACAGCACTCGTCTTGGGCTCTTAAAGAATTTATCATTCCAATTTTATGCAAATACTAGCAGCTCTTCTTGTATCTCCTCCTTTCACTCCCTGGGTCCTTATATTCATGATAGGGTTCACTGAGTCTATAGTGGAAGAGGACCTAACACCCTATTCAACATCAGAAAATACTGTAAATCCCAAATGTTTTCCTTCTGTTCTTTAGCTAAATGTCTTAATGACTGCTTGATCACTTTTGAAACACTCTTAAGCACATCAGTATAGCATTTTTATAATGAGTAGAGGAAAACAATATTAGGAAAAATAAAATCACAGCAATACCTAACGACATATATTAATGTTCGGAATCATACAGCCATAGTGGGAAATAATAAAGTAAACAGTGAAATGCTTCAAATTTTATTAACCAATGGCAGGTACTTTGAGAAAATTAAAAATAACATGTGAGAAGTATAAAGATTTAAGGAATGAATAATCCTAAACATCACTAGATAAGGAGCTGAACAGCAAGGAAAGTGGAGGGGAAAAGTCTGCACAGTGATTTTGGAAGACCACAAGGCCATCTAGGTAAAAAACCAGAGTAGCAAGCCAGAAATGGATAATGCAAAGTATAATAGAGGGGGCTGGAAGTAAATGAAGACACAAAATCAGGCCCATGGAATAAAGAAAGAAAAAAAGGAAGTTGAAAATTCACTGAATAGGATAGACAACCGAAAGATATTACAACACTAGTAAAAAACGTCACGGAAAGCCACTCATGCAGGGCATGAAGGTGAACTCAATGAAGCAGGACTGGAGAGGGTTGAACTGCTACAGAATGGAGATAACAGGATCAGAAAAAAATGGTTAAAAATACAGGGATTAATGGAATTATAGCGAAGAAGTTGAAGCAGTTTATAACTGCAAGGCTCTGGGGAGACCTTATTGCAGCCTTTCAGTACTTAAAGAGGGCTTATAAGAAAGATGGGGACAAACATTTTAGCAGGGCCCATTGCAACAGGACAAGGGCTAATGGTTTTAAACTCAAAGAGGGTGGGTTTAGACTAGACAGAAGGAAGAAATGTTTTACGTTGAGGCTGGTGAGACACCGGCACAGATTGCCCAGGGAGGTGGTAGATGCCCCATCCCTGGAAACATTCAAGGTGAGGTTGGAGGGGGCTCTGAGCAACCTGATCTAGTTGAAGATGTCCCTGCTCATTGCAGACGAGTTTGACTAGATGACCTTTAAAGGTCCCTTCCAACACAGACTATTCTATGATTCTATAACTGTTTTGACATAACAATTCAGTAGTGGGAGTAAGCCTGCATGAAAAGTAAAGGGAATTAAAAATGTAGTTATGACATAAATAAAGTATTATATTACAGAAGCTGTGGAAGTTCTCCTCAGAACAGAAGTTCTGCAGGTGAGAAGCATCCTAGTTAAAAAAATAAATTACAAATTAAAAAACACTTGTACAGTAAGCAGCCAAAGACCCTTCTTGTAAATCCAAACAAACTAGCTCTAAATGGACAAGATAATAAATACAAAATCACAGAATCACAGAATCTCCTAGACTGGAAAAGACCTGTAAGATCATGTAGTCCAATCATTAACCTAACACTGACAAGCCCACCACTAAACCAAGTCCCTAAGCACTATATCATACATTTGCTTATGATGCTGACTTCTTTATTGAACAGTTTTGATTAAAATGGACTTTTCCATACAATAAGAAGCACACTAACAGCTTAAGTACTAATTCTCATGTTTTTTTTAAATTTAAAGGTAACAGAATTGCATAACTGAACAATGGATTCAGATGAATAACATTGCGAGCAATATGTAATTTCACATAAAATTGTCAACTTTATGTAGATTCACTCATTTATGAAAACTTCTTAGCAACTCAATTCTAAATACTTGCTTTCATCTGCTTAATGTAATTTGATTAACCACTTAGTATTTAGTATGTTTTCATAATAGCGTTAATAAAATATTGTAGGAAGTTGTACAGAGGCAAAGTTGACGTTAGAAAATTTACCTTGATTCTGCTGAGTCCTGAATAATTAATTAGCCACCAGAACCAGGAGGAAAAAAAACCAAAAGCCTTACATCAGAATGCAAGTTGTCACTCCAAAGATCAGCATAAAACACAGATGTGTGATCTGTTATACATTGATCACAGAATGAAAACTAATTGCTGACAAAATACTGATTTGTTTACACACAGGCAGTCATAGAAGGGATTACATACAAAGTGAGTAACGAGTGGACTAAGGAAATTTTAATGAGAAAGCACTTGAGTAAAGCTCTTGAAAGACTGAACAGTTTGTTGGTATGTCAGTGACATGGTATATTCATGTATCATGAATAATGAAGACACTTATTTCATACTGTACCAATGTGCATCTTCATTTCTGTCAGGAAAACAACTATAAGAAGCAATAATACTTTCCCCAGATGAAAATATGTATATATCACTTACATTTCTGGCTAGGTTCCAGGTCTTGATTATTTAGTCACCTCATGTTGGTCTAAACAGTGAGAGTGGATGGACGTGGCATCATTTACAAATAAATGCTCTGTTGTAAAAAAAAATTAAATAAAATACTACATGTTATCAATCTTATCATCATTCCATAATGTGGGTATAATTATTATCTGAAGTATTTTGCCATCCTTCTTGCAGAACACAAAATATTGCTCAACTATTTTAAAAGTAACACTTTCCTTGAATGGCATATTGGTGTTCATTTTTTTGAAATCTACTGAAGCAACGCTGAGCATAAGACATTCACTGTGTGACTAACTTAATACAATATATAGTTCATAGAAGCTGCATTGTAATTGAGCAGGAAATAGTACTCCATCAAGATTAGGGTTAGGAGAACTTCAGCTTCAGTTCTGGGAAAATAGAAGTATTTCTGGTTGAACCCTCAAAATTAAAAAAAAAATTCTGACAAAGAGAAAACAGAAAATGTTTGAGAAGGGACAAGGGTGGAAAGCAAAACAAGGCTTGAGCTCTGTTTAAACTGCACGTCCTTCCCTATTCTCTGAACTTGATGTAGTGGGAATATTTGCTTCAATGACCCTGAGTGTTCTGCCAATAGAAATTTAGCTCTCTGTAGGACTACGCAGACAGGACACACCACAAGGTGGGAAACCGAGATCCCTCAGGTTAAACTGCTACGAATGCAACAACCTGTTTTCATTAAAAAAGCATTATAGATGCACAAAAGGTAGCTCTTTCAGCAAGTAGTGTGATAGGAGTGAAGCAGTCTTAGTTATGCCTAGATGATGTCTGGCAAGATGGGCGGGATTCGGAATGAAAAGTAGAGAAGTGTGAAGATGAAAGGAAGAAGACATACATCTCAAGAAAAAACTAAAGTTAAAAAAGACTACTGTAAACAGAATTTAACAACGAGCCTTATGTGGGAAGCTGGAATAAAAAATAACAAGGAAAATAGAAATTATTTCAGCTTAGCTAAGTATCCTATTTACAAATGCATGTTGAAAAATATGTAAAACGAATAAACAAAATGCTAAAAATAGACCAGAAAGAGGCAGTCTGTGGTGCTTCAGGCAAAGGATGTATCAAAAGCACCTTGAAGAGGTCAAGAAGGTCATTAGCATACATCTTTCATGCATATGACTCTACAGCTTTTGAGTTTGTAAACATTTATTATTTAAGATCTATTGACCCTTCTACACCCAAAAAGAGTGATTTCATTATGTTATAAATTTTTAGTTAATAATTCTTTCATGGAATTTCACTTCTGAAGTGCTCTAATATCTCCTTTCTTGACTTGAAGGGGATGAATGTGAATGTCTGTCTTGCTTGGCAGGATTTTTCTCCCATCATCCCTCCACAAGGGGAAACTCAAAGGAACCAACATCCACTAAATAAGTTTAAAACTGACCTGTCTTCATTCCAAGGATCTGTAAAACAGGCACTTCTTGCTTATCAAGCAAAATATTAAAGGGAGTGGAAATAAAACTGGCAAACATGAATAAGAAATATGTATATTCAAAAATGTCTAAATTTGAAATAAAACACTACTGGAAGGCACCCAAAAATTAACCTAAAAATAGAACTTTACAGCTCAAAAGAGTCGCAGATGTTCATGTTACCTAACACATTACAGAACATTAAGGAGTAAAATCCTGAAACTAGATAGGTTTTGCTCCTGAATATTTAGAAATAGCTGAGTCACTGGAAGAAACTGGCTATTATGGCAGTTTCTAGGCATGGAAGAGTCCTTCAGAATATCCACATGTTCCACCACCATAGCCACTTGCCTTGTTTTTATTTTCTGACCTTAGAACAGTAATAATTGTGGGCTAACTTCATCAAGGACTTAAATACAGTGAAGTTACTTGCAGAGTAAGTCAGTGTTTAATTTGATAGCATGATTACTTCAACTCAAGTTGATTCTCAGTCATTCATTGAACTGTATGTCATACTAGACATTAATCATTCTTTCTTCAATGTAAATCTCTTCAATAGATTCTTCGGAGTAGTGCCTTGTATAGTGTCTGTTATAGCTCTAAAGGATGCAGAAGGGCTGTCATCCTTCTCCTCAATCTGTGTCCAGCACTTATCATGGGTACCAAAGATGAGGAGGAAGGACTACTGAATTGACACAGTTGCACCGTTCATAGTGACCGCGAGCTTGGAGAGCTGGAGCACATTGTCAAAGGTTGAATGTTCCCATGATGTTTGATATCAGCATTGCATGACTTCTTTTCATCCTATCAGCCCCCTACCTGGATAAATGACATATTACAATGGAGCTCAGGACAGTAAGGAATTTTATTTTTTTTCTCAGTTTGGTCTCTGAGTGAATATTGAGTAAAGCACATAGACACTTAACTTTGCCAGTTCCCCTTCTGTGAAACTGAGAAAATATTCTTATTTCTAAAGTGACTTTTAGATATGCTACAAAGATATAAACCCAGCAACATTCAGTGTTTGTATTTTACAGTTCTGCTTCGCTCTCGTGAGACCCCACCTGGAGTACTGCATCCAGCTCTGGAGTCCCCAACATAAGAAGGACATGGACCTGCTGGAGCGCGTCCAGAGGAGAGCCACGAGGATGATCAGAGGGCTGGAGCACCTCTTCTATGAGGAGAGGCTGAGAGAGTTGGGGCTGTTCAGCCTGGAGAAGAGAAGGCTCTGGGGAGACCTTATTGCAGCCTTCCAGTACCTAAAGGGGGCCTACAGGAGAGCTGGGGAAGGACTTTTTACAAGGGCATGTAGTGATAGAACAAGGGGGAACGGCTTTAAGCTGGAAGAGGGCAGGTTTAGATTAAACATTAGGAAGAAGTTTTTCACTTTAAGGGTGGTGAGGCACTGGCACAGGTTGCCCAGAGAGGTTGTTGAAGCCCCGTCCCTGGAGGTGTTCAAAGCCAGGCTGGACGTGGCCTTGGGCAACCTGGTCTCATGGGAGGTGTCCCTGCCTATGGCAGGGGGGTTGGAACTCGATGATCTTCAAGGTCCCTTCCAACCTAAACCATTCTATGATTCTATGATTCTATGAAAATGTTTTAAAATACCATTGTGATTGATCCCTTAGAAATTTCCCAGATCAATTTATGGAGCTTAAAAAATATAAGCAGAGTGTATTTGTTAACTTCTCTGCTCTGACAATGAAGCTACCACAACAAAAGCTATTTTGATTTTCACTTGCCAAATGAAAGTAGTTAGTTAGTAAGACTGGAGCAAAGAGAATCAGAAATCAAACTTCACCTGTTAGGATTCCCTCTTGGAAATGTTTCCTGCTTATCTTAGGTAATTTTCCTTATCCATCCCTACTGACCTTTGGGCCACACAACTGAAGCCTCTGCCTCCAGTCACTATCCTTTTATTAAATTGTGAAACTTTCTATGCTGCTGTTCTTGCCTGATGGAAGGGTCAATAAATCCTCAAGTACTAATAAAAAATAAACATCAACTGGTAAAAGATTTCCCTCTCACCTTCTGTAGAATTTATTTTTTATCCATGAGTTTTCACGCTATTTTATCTTACCTTGTTATTTTTAGAAGTGTGTAGTCCCTGTATATAACTCCTCCGATAAGATTTATTTTTTCCTGGACTCAGTCAACTGAACAGTGGATACTAGGATCAAAATTAAACCTTTTAATTAAATCTTGAGTATTTAGATCATGTGGAACAGCAACAAAGAAAACTGTGATTTAGTGCTGAGTAACATACACATATTTGAGATGAAGCATAAACAGGACAAGACCACAAGTATAGACAAACACCATTAAACTTGATTTGTGTAAACAGAAAAGGGAAGAGAAATCCATACAGGAAACTCTCTTCTATACCAAAGTTCAGTCACTCCAGATGTTCATTTAGCATCAACAGTATTGGTCAAAAATATGTGGGGTTATTTATTTATTTAACATTTAAGTGGACTGACTGATATTTTATTAAGGATATTTTATGAAAAGATTCCCATCCGTGACTTTGCAGTTTGAGTCAGAGTTATAATTCATGGTGTGACTAGAGCAGATTTTCACGTGTATTAAATATTTTATAGTTCTGTGGGCTTCTGCTAGAAGTACTGCCAAAGAACTAAATGGGTTTTTCTTAGTGTGATCAGCAGGTTCAGCTAGAGTTTCAGGACCTGCAAAAAGTTTTATATTTTTCTGCCTGTGACATGCATCTGAGTAGATAGACAATTTGTCTACAATAATATCCTATGGAAAAGCATCAATAGAAATAATTGTGATTACATGTAAACCAGTTTCAATTTATGTATGAGTAACTCACAGAAAACTAATCAATCCTAATTTAAAATATGTATAATGTTTTATCTTAGACATTAGAATTCAATAAACCTGGATTTTAGACTTAATAAGGTTAGGTGTCTAACGTGTATTCCTATGTTTCAGTACCTATTGGAAAACTAAATGCCTCTCTACCCTTATTTAATGTGGAAACAGAGGACAAAACAGACCTACATGGCCCTGCTCAGTTGCCTCTGGCAGAAAAAAATTGTTGTCTAGGTTAGTCTAACATTTCACAAATAATGAAGTTATTTATTACAACAAAGCTATAATGAGTCATTACTTCTTCAAGTCTGTGATTTATGAAAACTTTGGAAAACTTGATGTGATTTTAATTTTGATGTTAACACAAAGCCATCAAGCCATTAGTTTTATTTTCAAACGTACCTGAACCATTATAGAGAAACGAATGAAGGATAGACTTATGAGGTGCCTAATAATTCTGATAATTTTTTATGAGTGTTAGTAAAAATAACATTAACATTTTTAAAATTTTAAATGTATTTTTCAGGAAGATAGGAAGTAAAACACAACAGTAATTGGTTTTTAATTTCAAAATGTTAAAATATTAATGCTTTAAAATATCTGTCTTTCCTATAACTTAATGTATTAATTTAACATTTAATTGTTCTTTAAATAAATGATTTCTCTCCATACAGAAGGCCGGATCTGATACTGGATACCAATTTACTGAATGGATCTATTTGTGAAATAGTGAACTTTGGACTACAGTGATGACTAACAAAATCTAACTTCTTCCAAAGTTCACTGCTGTTTACTGCCTTCCCTATTACTTTTCAGCATAAGGTCCACCAATTTCACAGGAACCTTTCCTATATCAAATGCTCTGCTGTTATTTAGATATGCTTTACTTAGATTGTTTTGTGTTCCCTCATAAACACTCCCTTGGACCCAATTAATACTTCTTTCCTCACGAGTATGCTTTGAGAAGTCTGTCTTATTCACCCTGCAACCTTTTTGCCTAAGAATGCCATGTGCTGACCTAATCTTTCCCTTCTAATCTTGCTGTTTATTTCACTTCTCTTTCCAGTTCTTCTCCTACAGCATTTCAACAACTACTTTCTACTGTTGTGCTTTTAAAACATTTTCAATTGCAGTTATGTAAAAGCAATTACATTTTCAACATTTCTTTAGGAATGGAATATGCACCCCATTTATACTACAATATTTCAAGGTTTCAAGTATTTTTAAAGGCATTATATCTACAAGAAAATGCTGTTAGTGCAGATACACCTATGGTAGAGTGATAGATAACTCTCCAGTAGTCTATTTTCCTTTGGTTTTAATTAAGCTAATAAGTTTCCTCATAGTCACAGCCTAAGAAGACAGCAAAGGTGTACTGTGATGAAATGTTTCTACTTACCTGTGCTAAAAACAGTAAATGTGTTCTGGATGTAATGAAATCTCCAGTTTGGAAATATAGGATAGATGAATATACAGGGAGCTTAAGTGTATTTTCGCTTTTTCCTGTAGTACGATCTGTATTTCTATGAATGGAGAAGGAAGAGCATTTAGCTGTTATTTTCCTCTAGGAACTGATTTTTAGAAAATGCATGCTACTGCATGTAGTCTGGTCTGTGAAAAAAAAAAAAAAAAAAGACAACTGCTTTCCAAAGGGATTGTTTATAGTCTGGGAAATTAATCCTAATTTTTTTTTACAATGTGTTACACACCAATGTCAGCAGAAGAGCTAATGCTTACGCCCTTAAAAAAGACGACCAGTGATCTTCTTTTACTTTCATACCTATCTTTATGAGGATCTCAAAGGATTTTTTTTTGTTGGTGTAGTTCTTTTTGCAAACACTAGAATATCTTAGTCCTTATTTTCATTGTTTTATGAAAAGTAGGCAAAATAAAGTAAACTCCACTAACTTGAAAGATGAGAATAATGAGTCATCATCTCTCTACATTTTTAAAGGAAGAATATGTACCAGACAAAACCTAATTGCTGTCTTGAAAAGCCACAGGTAAAGTGAGAAGCTGTATGACAGAGAGAGAATGAAGTTAAAAGTTTAACTATAATGTGATTTGTTTCCCAGATTTTCCTTAACACTTTTCCCACTGGATTGTTCAGTTTTGCGATGCAACTGATGACTACAGACCAGCAATAGTTGCAGGTATTTGGGGAAAGATAATCTGTGTATAAACCTGTTTTTTTTGGTTTGGTTTGGTTTGGGTCTTTTGTGACTGTTTGTTTGTTTGTTTTGCTCTACACTGATTTATTTAATTAAAAGGACTTAGCTACATGCAGAGGAGTCACCTTGAGTTCTGGAAAATTATGCAGTGATCCATTCACTATCATTCCAAGGGCCAGTGCTTGTACATGCTGCTACAAAAAGGGCCAAAATGCACCTAGCATTATTTCATTGTGATTTAGGTCCTAGATAGCTTCTGATTGCACTTTAGAACTTTAATGAAAAGGACTAAGTCTTCTAAATTATAATTTAAGATTACTGTTTATCTTTCTCTACTGAAAGCCCTACTTAGGACTAGGTAAGATTGTATGAGTAGATGGAGAAAACATTTTAGAACAGTATAGTATAGAACACTTTGGCCGAGGTGAAGTAAAGCTCATAATTATTTTTCTTTTTTTTTTTTTTTTTGCATTTGAGAGTTCAAAATATTCATCTTCCACAGCTCAGTAGAAAAGATTTACTGAGGACAACTTATAACCTGAAAAACTGCAATGTGTGACTATATGGATTTTACTAAGAAGCCTTATAATGGATCTCATTATAGATGCCAGGCTATTGCATATATACCCACATCATATTCATCAGCAGTGAAAATGTAAGAATTAAAAAAAAAAAAAAATATTAGAATTCTCAATCAGATTATAATCTTGATACTTCCTGAAAGTCATATGCAAAATATTGTATAGATTGGATTTATTTTAAATGTATGGCTAAAAATTATGTTGATGGTGAGTAAAGGACAAGCCACTAAAGTGTTAACCTCCCATCTCAAGAAAGAAATGACTTTAATATAACATCTATAATTATGCTGATTCAAAGAAGTGTTATAGGAGGTAAACAGAAGGGACGTGTAACATGGAGATGGATTATACTGAAATATACCTGTACCTTCAAGAAACAGATTCACTCTTGTTCACTCAAATTTACAAATTACTTGAAATAGTGCTTCAAAAATCCTCAAGATTCTCAACTTGTACATGCTGGCATAGATCTTTTAATTTTAAAGGACTTTTGGACTCAAAACTTTTACTTCCTTTCATGATTAATATTTAAAGAGGCCAGTTTTTATGAAAATAGGTCATTTAGCAACAATTTTCATGTTCAATTTTCAGATGAACCTATCCAATGTTATTTATTTGATTTATGGCTTAAAATTTTAAGTGTTACTTTATAACTGACCTAGCTAAAATTTTGTCTTGTCTGACTCAAACTGAAACCTGAACCCGAGCTTCACCCAAACCTAGGTTTAAACTCCACTATGCCTAAGTAATTTTACTTTCTTGCAATAATAAACTGGAAACACATAATACTAAAAATGTAGGCATTTTTTTTGTTGCATTGAGACGGACAGTATAATGTCAGAAGGCTTCATATTAAGAGACAACATAAGCACTATATTCCTTGCCATAAAAAGAAGTATTTATTTATTAGCTTATCACTATTTATTATATTAAAACAATTAAATTAACAAAATATATATTTATTGTCCATGCACAAATGTAACTATAATGATTACATTCAAATGATCATATGGTTATTTTTTAATTAAATTGAGACTTCAAGACGTACCTAAGACCATTAACAGTTATCAATATTTTCTTGGCAAAAAAGCTCCAGCAGTACAGGCAATTACAAACCTACTCAGGCAGCTTAAAAAATTATGGATATACACAAACCATGGAGTTTAAAGAATGACTCATCCAAGCTCTGGAAATAAAAGATAGGGTTACATGCTTTAGGTGAACACTTGTAGAGGGAAATGAACAATTTATATTTAGAGCAATGAAGAATGTGTGTTAGTTCATTTTTTCCAACTTGTCTCCTTTACAGTGACATTTAGGAAGTTTTAATAAACTAGTAATTACTTTGTTAAACATCATGGTTTAATTGTTCTTTGAAAATGCAAAAATATATTTTAGAGTTACATCAGGAAGAGATCTGTTACAAGTGTACATTGACCTGAGACTATTGTGTGTGAAAAGGTTGCTTTAATTTTTAATGTCCTTTTAATGACATTTTTGAATAGAAATAGAAGACATACAGTTTATATGATAAAAAAGCAGTATTTTTGCAGACGTACAGCATCAAAGTGATATTAATTAGCATGGAATATTTTTTGCAATGAGTCTCTAGAAGGACTTATATCTCAACATTTCTTTTCTTTATGTAATTACAGCTGTTATTAAACATGTAAAGAAGTTCAGTAACTCAACAATTTGTGGTCAAATGTTTTTGTGTTACCTAGGTTTCTTTTAAAGATTTAAAAATATCAGTCTTTTCAGAATCCTTCATATTGTCACTGATGCCTCATTTCAAATGACACATCACTTACCTTTATCTGTATGCATGAACACGTGCTAGAAATGACAAGTGTTCTTGGCAATTTTAAAAGACATATATTTTCTTTCCCAAATACGCATGTTAAATAAGCTGAAGTAAACATTTTGACATCTAAAAGTGATTTTTTAAATCCTCATCTTGATAAAAGTTCATGTAGCTGGTTTTGAATCTGAACTATAAAGTAGAAGGTAGCAGTAAGTCTAGTATCAGAGTTTTGACAGCACATGAATGGGAATGAAGAAACATATAGGCTCTGTCACGTCATGAGCCCTGACTGCAAGCATGTGTTTCATATATATGAGTTGACTTGGTGACTCCAAAGAGACATATCAAATCCTTAAAACTAAACATAGGCAGAACTGCTTTCAGAGTCATGGTCTTAGATTATAAACTTTGAAATTGCAAACCGTTATGGGATGTGAAACACAGGTCATATGCACCCAGCGGATTATGCTGATAGAGCCACTACAGCTTTTCCTCCAACAGCTGTGCACAGACCTCCACTCTTCAGAGATAATTCATACTACAGAAGAACTCACAGTTCTCCGTTCCTCGGGTATCCTCTCAAACGTTACATAGATTTCCCCAAATTTCATTTTGTTGTTTATCATATTGTTTTTACCAAAGCATATTCACTTTGATCATGCATCTAAATTCCATCAGCTTGGCTGGTAATTTATGACAATGTGCTAAAAATATTGATCCTTTGTTTATTATCTAGATTATATAGAACTAATGTAATAGAAGTTCCATTTATGATAAGCGAAATTAACACGCAAGTCAAATGTAAGATTAAGCGTAAATAGTGAACAAAACCTCTTTATTTCAATCTTATTTCTCCAATGCTGCAAAGAAATAGCTGCTTATTATTGCTAGCACAAATGTGTGACAAATCTCAGTGGTGCTATTCTTTCAGGATCATCAAACATAGTACACAAACATAGGATAAATATTACAGGTATTAACAGATTTCTTTATGAACCAAGAACAGACTGAACATCTCATATTGCTCCTGTTAACCTTCCTATCTATGGAGATTTTGAGTTCTAAAATTATATGTAATTCAATTCAAAAAATATGCCTTTTTAATGAGAGACTCATTATTAAAATTAATGTATTTTTAAGACAAAGAAAGACATTCTTTTCATATGTAAATGTGTATAGGTAATTATCAGGTATTTCACTTATGATCTAAATCTCTGAAATCAGTAACAAAAAAATGGAATTTAAAAACTTATGAAATCTAAAATCTCTATTTTACTGTTGAGGCAAAAATAGAAATGTATTGTCCTTTCTGTGATTCATTTCTGTGAGTGTTCAACAGATCATAATAACATTCCTGGGAGGAATACAGAGAAATTGTCTGCGCAGCCGGAGATCAGGTTAGGAAAGCCAAAGACCAGACAGAATTAAATCTGGCCAGGGACATCAAGGGCAACAAGAAAAGCTTCTATAGTTATGTCAGTGACAAAATGAAGGCTAGGAAAAATGTGGGTCCTCTCATGAAGGAAATGGGAGACCTGATCACCCAGGACTTGGAGAAAGCTAAGGTTCTCAAGGACCTTTTTGCTTCAGTCTTCACCAGCAAGGGGTCTAGTTACACCGCCTGAGTTGCAGAAGGACTGGGAGAATGAGGTACCGCCCACTGTAGGAGAAGACCAGGTTTGAGACCAGCTGAGGAACCTGAAGGTGCACAATGAATCAGGTCATGAATCTCCAAGCCACTATCCATCATATTGGAGAAGTCACGGCAGTCTGGTGAAGTTCCCAGTGACTGGAAAAGGGGAAACATAACCCCCATTTTTAAAAAGGGAAAGACAGAAGACATGGGGAACTACAGGCCAGTCGGTCTCACCTCTACACCTGGCAAGATGATGGAGCAGATCCTCCTGGAAACTCTGCTAAAGCATATGGAAAATAAGTAGGTGACTGGTGACAGCCAACATGGCTTCACTAAGGGCAAACCATGTCTGACAAATTTGATGGCCTTCTCAGATGGCGTTACAGCGTTGGTGGATAAGGGAAGAGCAATTTACACCATCCACCTGAACTGGTGCAAGGCATTTGACAGTGTTCCTATGACATCCTAGTCTCTAAATTGGGGAGACATGGATTTGGCAAATGGACTACTTGGAGGATAAGGAACTGGATGGATGGTCACACTCAAAGAGTTGCAGTCAATGGCTCCATGTCTAAGCGGAGACCAGGATCTCAGGGGTCAGTACTGTGACAGGTACTATTTAACATCTTTGCTGGTGACATGGATGTTGGGATTGAGTGCACCTTCAACAAGTTTGCTGACAACACCAAGTTGTGTGGTGCAGTCAACACGCTGGAGGGAAGGGATGCCATCCAGGGGGACCTGGACAGGCTGGAGAGGTGGGCCTGTGTAAACATCATGAAGCTCAACAAGGCAAAGTGTAAGGTCCTGTACATGGGTTGGGGCAATCCCAAGCCCAAATACAGGCTGGGGTAGAATGGATTGAGAGCAGCCCTGAGCAGAAGGACCTGGACGTGTTGGTAGATGAGAAGCTCAACATGAGCTGGCAATGTGCACTTGCAGCACATTGTCAAGCACACAAGAAAGTCAAGCACATCCTGGGCTGCATGAAAAGAAGCATGGCCAGCACATTGAGGGAGGTGATTCTGCCCTTGTATTCTGCTCTTGTGAGACCCCACCTGCAGTGTCCAGGTCTTCAGGCCTTAACATAAGAAGGACATGGACCTGTTGGAACGAGTCCAGAGGAAGAGCCATGAAGATGATCAGAGGGCTGGAGCACCTCTCCTATGAAGACAGGCTGGGAGAGTTGGGGTTGTTCAGCCTGGAGAAGAGAAGGCTCCAGGGAGACCTTATAGCGGCCTTCCAGTACTTAAAAGGGGCCTACAGGAAAGATGGGTAGGTACTCTTTACCAGGGGGTGTAGTGATAGGATGAGGGGCAATGGTTTTAAACTGAAAGGTGGTAGATTTAGATTAGATATTAGGAAGAAATTCTTTACTTTGAGGGTAGTGAGACACTGGAACAGGGTTCCTAGAGAAGTTATGGGTGCCCGGTCTCTGGAAGTGTTCAAGGCCAGTTGGATGGGGCTTTGACTAACTTGGTGTAGTGGGAGGTGTCTCTGCCCATGGCAGAGGGGTTAAAACTACATCATCTTTAAGGTCCCTTCCAACTCTAACCATTCTATGATTCTATGATAAGAAAAAATTTACACGAGGTACAAGAAATTACAAGTTTAACTACCTTGTAAACTTGATTAAAATACCCCTCTTAACATTTACTTCTGTATTTCTATTAATTAGAATTCCTTTAAAGAAATTCTAGCTTAAGTTGGCATTTTTTTATTATTGATACGAACAAAGCAGGCTGAGCAGTCCTTTACTTTGTGTTGGTACAACCAAGAATAATAAACCTTGACACTAGCACTATAAATTTATTCTGATATGGTTTTGTAAATGACAAAAAAAGACCTGTTTTTAAAATACTTGCATCTTTCATAAGAAAAGTCTGCAGTTCTCCAAATCATGAAAGATCTCTTTCGTGCTTCTATCACTGCCTGTCACTTTCTAAATGAAGATGTAGTAATACAAAATATAAAAAAGCAAAATGATCAAAGCTTAGCAGCTAGTACTACAAATACCACCTAACAAGACTATTAATATTTTTAAAGTTCATCTTAGACAGAAAATTCCTTTTCCTGTCATCTCTGCTAGCTTTTCTCTCACAATATTTAACCACTGCAAGTAACTGCAAATCTAACTTGTGAGCTGTGGGCTGCAAAATCATATACTATTTTAATTATGGGATGCAGGATGCTAGATGTTCTTGTTAGAGGACAAACACATAGCTTCCTTCTGTTCAGCAAAATGTTTTCCCTCCCTACTTGTGTTTATACCTGCATGAAGATTTGACAGGTTGTTTTACATCTGGGCATGTACCTGCCTTACACTTGGATGGCAGGTTTGTAATAACACAGCAAGATCCTAACAAGGAGGAAATACACAGCTTAGACACGCTAGCCATTTGGGGGTCATATTAGGAGATCTTGCCTCTGTGAGACCCATACTAGAAAAACTTGGACCAGTACTATGTCATTCAGCAGATACTTGCCCTCTAATGGAAAAGGCTTTATTGATCTTCTATGACTGTAATCACAAAAAGAGCCCTTCTGTGCCAAGTAACATCGAGATGGGTGCAATACTTCCTCTCTGACCATGGGTAATCTACAGTTCTGGTGCCATATTCATGGACACGTGAGAGCAAACAATGGATTTTTACCCAGCTGGACATTAATGCATGTGTAGCATTGTTCAGGAACCAGAGACAGGTCAGATAGCGCTATAGTCAGGCAACTACTGAAGTCTGCTTTAGCTAAGGATTGATGACACTACTTAATGCTTATGGAGCTACAGAAACTCCCCTTCAGTGAAGCAAACATTAATTAAGTCCATTAGCTCCAACATGAGGCAACGGTTCTTTAAAATACATCATGTCCCTGTGATTAAGGTACCTGCCTGAGAGGTAAGAGAAATGACCTCAAATTCACTTTCTTCCTGCTTCAGGCCAAAGATTTGAACTTTGATCCCCTAACTCACAGGTGAAGCTTTTACACGCTAGGGTCTCAGGTTTTCTGCAGCAGAGCTCTCTTTCGCTGGAGCTATTCCAATTATTAGAAAATAGTTTAGTATTTCTATACAAGTGAAATGGCTCTATCCATTGACAGTTAGGATGTTTACTACCAGACCTAATCACTTTCTGGATAGCTCCATCTGGATGGCTACTACTCTGAACCGATTCTCTCCTGTTATCTGTTATAGTTCCTAATCAATCAAATTCACCAGCTGTCAGACCCAGAGAGTATATAAACACCCAGCAGATACCAAAGGACACGAGGATGCAAGATACCTGCTATCCAGTTCCTGCACCAATGAAGGTGAAGAATTCTTTCCCAATACAAAATGGAAGGAAATCAGCCTTTTTTCTCTCCAGATGGCTGAGGTTTAAGAGAATTTACAAAAAGGCAGGTTCAGATCGAGTCATCTGTGGAAGAAAGTGACTACCCTGGCCTAAATGAATATCCTTAATGCTATCTTTTCAGAGAGAAGGAGAGGAGGAAAGCTCCATTTTTCTCTTCATGGAAAGCAAACCTTAGTTATCTTCAGTTTGCTTTCTACAGCTGACTTGAAATCTTTTGTGTCTCATAGAATATTATATGTAGGTAAAAACTAATTTCTTGTAGTTTCTCATTTCAGCAAGAAAAAAAAAGCAAAGCACCATTGAAACTGAATATTTTTTGTTCATTTCTTTTCCAGAATGATGCCAGTACCGAAAGCCAACTGATAATTCATTTTTTGTGACTATATGCTGGCCCTAAATGAAGTGGAAGCTAAACCATTTATTGGGGTAAAATTAAAACTCATAATTTCCCCTTCAGTGTTAAGTAAAAAATGTCTTTGGATCAATCTTTGTGCTTCATGTATAATCCATTAGACAGAGATCATTTGCTTTCCTCTGCTAATGCTAAAACTTAATATAGTTTTCATAAAAGTTAGACGTCATTCAGAACTTTTCGTAGTTAGCTCGTATTGTGGATGTAACCACCTAGAAATAATGTCTTGATCATCTATCTGGAAATCTATCTGGAAAAATATAATCTTAGTTCAGTTTATACTTCTTATTCTCACAGTGCTCTGATTTATATAGGCTCTTTCTTAATTGGTTTTAAGCCAAGATACTAAAATACATTTTTAAGGTCATTTCTGCTAACACTAAGAACAAGTTGATGAATCAAGTTTAATATCACTCTTATCTTGTGTTTGCCATCTGGTTTTGTATTCTTTGTTTGCTTAATTGGTTTCTTGATGCAAGATCACTGTTAAGACTTCTAGAAAGAGGAAAATTCATAGCACTGAATGTATTAAAACAGAGATTGCTATGGAGCTTTCCAGGAACTCCTTTCTGTTGACATGGACACATACTGCAGTAGGCTTTCCTTTTTTTTTAAAATTATTGTTAGTATGAAAAGGAAATTATTAAAATGGTCAGCAATTCAAGATCTAATTTCATTTGCTCCTACCTTATCAGCTCTCTGCTGTATTTTAACTTTAAAATAAATGTGGTTAGCAGTCTTTTAAAAATCGGTAACCTATGAATCAAAACTTCTGTAAGAACTCTTGCTCATACTTTACACCAGTCAACCTGCACTACAGAAAATTTTGCTACAAATTTTTTTGAAACCTTTCTGTATTACTAGAAATGCAATTATGATGGAAGATGCTTTGCAACTTCACTATTGTAAACCTAGAATAGTATTTTACTTAATGGGATGAGTGTGAATAAATGTGTTGCTACATAAAATAAGGAGGAGCTTCAGGAAAGAAATGCATCTGCAGCACAGCTGCTTCAAAGAATGGTATTTACTACTGCACTTTCATAGTTATAACATATCCCAGCTAAAGCACCTTGTTTTTTCTGTGTAGGAAGCAGGAAGTGAAAAGCATAGGTTTCAACTAGTTTTTGCTTGTCTCTCTTTTTTACCTATCACCTAGTCAGAAAGGAAGGAATATTAAGTATATGTTCTTTCCATCATCATGTGCAGCTAACTGTGGAGTCAGAAAGCTTTAACACAAGCAAGCAGAAAAATAACATGCCTAAATTTCCATTGGAAGCACATCAGTGAAAATTAGGATCAAGTCCACAGGTTGTGCCAGCTTTCCCAGGTGTTATTTAGGATTGTCTTCTCTTTAATATTTAATTAGAAGTATTTCATGCAATGACAAATCAGAAAACATTTTGGAGCACATGGTCTTCCAACAGTACGTTAAGGAAATGCAACTAAGCATCATTAACCATGTCAAGGCAGATATATGTGCAAAGTCTGTGGAAAAAAAACACAAGGAGTCTGACATGTGAAATGGGAGATCTAGATGGTAAATATGAGAGTTCAGAGATATGCTCATGTGGACCTTGTAGCTTGCAGAAAATGGGGATATGACAAGGTGATGAGTGTGTGAATTCTTGTAATCTGGAAATATTTCACATACATAAACTGTATGTTCACCAATATTTGTTACAGCAGTTTCTCCCAAATGGTTTTATTTGTTTTCAGTTATTCTAGTATTCTCAGATAAATCTTCATAACGAACACTATGTGGTAGGTTTTTGTGAATTTCATATAAAGGGAGAAATGGCTTGAGATCACATGTGGAATTGTTCCTTAATCAGCTACAATTAAAAACAACTGAATAAGTAATCTATACTAGCAGACTGGGGAACTAACCAGATGCCTTTTTCATGTGTGAAAGATGCTTTATCTTTTACCTCTAACATTATGCTTTTGTTTTGTCCTTACAAGTAGTATTGACAAGAGCTGTTGGTATGCAACAAGGACACTATAATAATAACTTTCTTTTTACTGGCAAAGTTATAAAAGTAGTAAGATGGACTTATAAAAATCACTTTGCACTCCAGTTTAAATAGGCTGCTGGAATATTGCACCATTTTCTAGCCCTTTTGCCAAGAACAAAGCTTTCCAAATTAATATAGATGTGGAGCACAGTATTTCAAAAGACATCAAACAAAAATAAAATCAATGCCCTTAAAAAAAACCAAAAAAACCCAAAAAAACAAAGCCAGCAATTTAGTGTTTAAATTCCATATTCCTAAAAAGATGAACACTCTACCTGGTATATGAAAAAATATTATCAGGAAAACCAATAGGAAATGTAACGAGGGAATGTAGCCAGACACTAGTAAGGATGGAGGTCCATTGCATAGTATTCATGTTGAGTTTGGGCACCTAAGTCCCATCTGGATTTCAGAGATTACTTCGTTCCCTGCTTTGTGTCACAGTCATTTGATCTGAAGTGTCCAACAGTAGAAAGGCTTTTCCCCGTTCAACCCAAAAGCTGTCTCAGCTTGAGACCCACCAGGATTTAGAAGCAAGTTGTATAAGCACATACATTTTTGGAGAAGACTTATTTTCCTATGTATACTGGAAAGACATCTCAAATGCACAGACAGGACTGGGACAGAAAGCAAAAATATTCATAACTTTTTCATTTTATAATATGAGTTTATGAGAAGGAGTTGCTCATTACTTTGAGCAGATAGAGAATTCACTTACATGAGACCAGATCTTCCAGTTCCTGACAGTCATGAACCTTTTCTGAACACCTACTGCTGATTCCGACCCAACACATAAAGAAGAGGAAAACAGGTATTTACGGCACATGAAGACCTCAACTAAGACCCCTCTATCATGGCTTAGGCATCTTTTTCTATTGAAGTCTATTTGTTCCATAACCAGTATTTTTTATAATCACTTTAGTGATTAATTAAAAGAACATTAACAAGGATGCAAGAGGAAACCACAAGTTTCTGCTGTCCTGGCTGATGCTTACCTACAAGGAACTGCTGTTCTGTTGCAGTGGTCTTCCTTTTGTCCCATGGGCTTCTGCAGTCTTGGCTCCAGAGGTTTG
Source organism: Pluvialis apricaria (assembly GCA_017639485.1). Lineage (NCBI taxonomy): Eukaryota > Metazoa > Chordata > Aves > Charadriiformes > Charadriidae > Pluvialis > Pluvialis apricaria. The sequence goes on from CM030007.1 coordinate 203,989,699, forward strand.
TTCTAGCAGCAGGAATAAGGGCATTACCATCCCAGACTCTTCCTAGCACTGCTTCTATGCACTTCCTCACACAGCGCACTCTTTGGCCTTCAGTCACAGCCAGAGTTAGAAAATGGGCAAAAATTTCAGTGCTGGCATTACATTCGTATCACAGTATCGTCAGGGTTGGAAGGGACCTCTGGAGATCATCTAAGTCCAACCTCCCTGCCACAGCAGGGACACCTACAGCAGTTGCACAGAACGGCATCCAGGTGGGTCTTGAATGTCTCCAGTGTGGGAGACTCCACAACCTCTCTGGGCAGCCTGTTCCAGTGCTCTGCCACCCTCAGAGTAAAGAAGTTCCTCCTCATGTTAAGATGGAACTTCCTATGCTCAAGTTTGTGCCCGTTACCTCTTGTCCTATCACTGGGCACCACTGAAAAAAGGCTCTTCTCATCTACCTGGCACCCTCCCCTTAAGTACTTATAAGTATTGATAAGATCCCCCCTGAGTCTTCTTTTTTCTAGACTAAAAAGCCCCAAGTCCCTCAGCCTTTCCTCAAAAGAAAGATGCTCCAGTCCCCTAATCATCTTTGTAGCCCTTTGCTGGACCCTCTCCAGCAGTTCCCTGTCCTTCTTGAACCAGGGAGCCCAGAACTGGACACAATACTCCAGATGCGGCTTCACCAGGGCAGAGTAGAGGTGGAGGATGACCTCCCTCGACCTGCTGGCCACACTCTTCTTGATACACCCCAGGATGCCATTGGCCTTCTTGGCCACCAGGGCACATTGCTCGCTCATGGTCATCCTGTTGTCCACCAGGACTCCCAGGTCTCTCTCCGCAGAGCTGCTCTCCAGGAGGTCAGCCCCCAACCTGTACTGATGCATGGGGTTATTCCTCCCCAGATGCAGTACCCTATACTCGCCTTTATTGAACCTCATCAGGTTTTTTTCTGCCCAACTCTCCAGCCTGTCCAGGTCACTCTGTATGGCAGCACAGCCTTCCAGCATGTCAGCCACCCCTCCCAGTTTTGTATCATCAGCAAACTTGCTGATGGAACACTCTATCCCTTCATCCAGGTCATTGATGAATGTATTGAACAGGACTGGACCCAGTACTGACCCCTGAGGGACACCACTTGTTACTGGCTTCCAACTGGACTCTGCACCACAAACCACAACCCTCTGAGCTCTATCTGTCAGCCACTATTCAATCCGCCCCACAGTCCATTCATCTGTCCTTGTATCCTTGTGTTCACTCATTGATAGCACCTATCATGAGCACATCCAAATTAAGTAGTGATAGCAAAACACCTAGTGTGCTGTACCGAATCTTCTAATCTCCTTGTTTCTATGATTGTCACTAAGGATTGTATTTCTAGGTAAGGCAATTCTGGTGATAAGTGGTGAGAATCTTGAGGAGTATTAACAATTGTTAAAATATCTCATTGTGCTGAAAAAGCGTTGCTGAAAATGGGATACTTGAGTTTTGACTTTTGATTTGTCTCATTTCCTCAAAAACTCATTCTACAGTTGAACTTCCTGCCTGAGTTTACTTTTACTTGAGTCATTACTGAGTCTAGAAAACTGCAAAAATTTCCTAAAAAAATAAACTGCCTGGACTTTATGAAAACCTGCATTTTATTTGTCTGATCAAAAATTCCCCTTCTTTTATTAAAAACATTTTGTCTTTTGAATAGTGATGTTCCCTCAACAATGAAAGAACTAAGATGGTTCTCTCATCCTGCCACAGAGTTCCAGGATTTTTTTAAATCTATACTATGGTGCAGTCTGTTACGAGGAGATAAAAATGCAAAGCAAAGGGAAAACAAGTGAGTCTTTAATTTGACTTGAGAGACTGAAAGAGTGGTGACATCCCTGTCAGATTTGTGAAGGGAGTTCTTTACTGAAAGTGATAACTAGCTGAATTAATAGCCATCCCATATCGCCTGTTTATACAACAGTAAGGAAAAAAAAAAAAAAGGATTAGCAAGAGATGATTCATTATGAATAATTTAACTGGCACATGAGAGAAAACATACAGAATCACAGTCCAGTCCTACGTAGCTTGATCATTCAAATTTTTTACTGATATTAAGAGAATTTCAGCTGGAGTAAGAATTGCAGAGATGAGAGTTTGGGACTTTTTCTTCCTTCCAAAGGCTTCCACTTCTTTTAGACCACTGAAGATTACTCTCTTGGTCTCCATATTTTTTTTCTCTTAGACTCAGATTACCATTTTCTTTTTTCGGGGTTAATTTTAGACTGAAATATGGAATGCACTACACTTTCTTCAGTAGTTCTGTGAATACTGTTAACAAAAATATTCACTCAGCCATTATTCAGTTACAGAATACAGTTTTTCTATTTAGTTCCCTGAAAAGTACCTTGGAACAGCACAGTGATTGTCTCACCTAAACATACTGGGGATGGAGCAATCAGCTGGTCGCCAAGTCCCCTTACTTTGTCATTGCATTATGTTGGCAGAGAAACAAAAATGAGCGACACTAAGAACCATTATCTAGCTCTGTGTTTTAAAAAGTATTCTAAGAAGCTGTTGCAGCTTGTGGATTAACTTCCTGCAATAGTTGCTCTAAGGAAATAAAGACTTAGGGAATTACAGAAGCTAAATCATGCCTAAAAAGAAAAGTAAATAAAACCAAAGTTTGTCCAACACTTTCCACCCTAATTAATTTGAATTTCTGCAACTTTAAAAACATCAGTGTGAGATAATAACTTAATTCTTAGGAGGTAAACTAGGGGCAAATGGTGGCAGTAGATTATAAAATGAATAGAACATATTTGATTTAAAAATAAGCATATATTAAAAGCAACTGGACATTTGCAGTTCTGAATGCAAAATTTACATTGCAAAACGTAGATGTAAATGAAGTAAAACATTTTCCAAAGGAGGTTTAATTTTAATGTAGGCAATGCCACTGGGTCACAGGCAAGTTAATTTAAAACATATAGTGAGAATCTGTAAGGAGAAAAGGTAGTTGTGCAAGTATATTGTAATACCAAACATGCATTTAACTTCAGTACATAATTTAATGATGGATTGCCAATGTGGTTTGTTGTTGGGGTTTCTTTAAGCACATGCAACTCAGGCTGCTGTGTAATCTTCCGTTTGTTGTGGGATTCACTCTGCCACAAAATGATCAGGGAATTTTGATTTTAAGGTAGTGGGAGGGAAAGACTAACGGGTTTTGTTGGGTTTTGGTTTGGTTTTTTTTATTCAATTTAACAGCAAAAAATACAGTCACAGGTCTTCTCCATGTGATTTCTGGTAGTGATTAAAATACCTCCTGTGTTCACATAGGTGAAATGAAGGGGAGGAAGACATGCTCTCTTTCCCTTTTGCTATACTTTGGTAGTAAATTAATGGCCTGCATCTCCCTCAGTATCTGCGGCACCAACTTTGAAGGACTTAGCAAGAGATGGGAAATAACATGGTAAAAAAGGCTTACTTATGCATTGGCTGTGCAGAAGCTGGGGCAGAGAAAGCAGTAGGAGAGAGGAAATAAGTATTAATCAGCTTTTACAGGCAAATGCATTTCTGCTCCTACTTTTAATATAAAGGCCCAGTTCATGCATATTCAACTTATGTTTATGGAGATGTAGAACTTATTGTTGGTTGTCTGGTTATATTGTATTTATCCCTACAAGCTTCCACTCACACCTCCACAGTCTCATTTGTGTTAATTCTTCTGTTTGGTGTTTTGTTCAGGGGTTTTTTTTGGTAAAAGAGGTGGGGTTTTCTTGTTCCATGTTTTTTTGGGTTTGGGTTTTTTTTGGATAAGATTTTTTTTAGTGTATCAGTCATTTGGTTAACAAAAGGATAAGTCAGTTGTTTTCTTCTGAGCCTACAGTTTGCAGCCTTCTCCTGATATTACTGCAGACCTAGGGGGATATAAAAATGGAAAAATGCATATATAAAGTGGGTACCTCACCTACACATCTGTCACGCCAAATCCATCTCTTCCTCCCTCAGCTCCACAGTGTAACCCCACCTCACCCATACACACACGTCTCTTCAGGACCTCCTTTTGCTCTGGACTTACATATGTCCAGTTATCTCCTTCCTGATAACACTTCTCTGCTCCTTCAGGACAGCTCCTTGAGCAGCAGCGGTCAAGCTACAACTCCGACTCTTCAGCTCTTTCCTTCTTCTGAATGCTACTCAGGACTTCTTTGTCCTGCTACTTAGGACTCTGTTGAAATTGACCATTTATCTATTCCCCTCACCCCCAAATCATCTGATATATATCCCCAAGGTTAGGCCTTATTGTTTCCAATTTCATCTGTTCGGTCACACTAGCTCTTTTCGCCTCATCTGTGCTTCTGATTCTTTATCACTGACACAAGTGGCCAAAATGGAGCTTCACCGCTAGCAGGCAAGAACCACAGAGAAACAGCTCCCCCAAATGGTGCAATAAACCTGAAAAATACATGCTCACACACTCAAACATATATACTTACCTCTCTCTCTGCAAACATTAAGCCTAAAGATACGACCCCATTTTTCAAGGTCTAATATTTTGCATGCTTATGGGGTTAGATTAACAATTCATAATCATAACAAAACGCAAAGCTCATACTGCATGTTCTTTCAACGTAAGGAAACTGCCACAGATGCTGAGTGTACTGCTTCTTCGGACTTGTTCATATGGAGCTAGGTGGAGAGCACAAGAGACACAAGCTGTACCTTTGATTAAAAACAGGCAGGAACCCTTAAAATTCTTGGGCTGAAAGTCTTTCCCTGAGGAAAAAGACCCGCAATGATGCCAATCTCAGCATCATATTGTGGTCAGGAGAACAGTTTTCAGCAAAGAGACCATACAGCACATATGTAATCCCAGAACATCTAATAATACCCTGTGGAGGCACTGCGTGAGAGACAAAAAGATGCTTTGGAGCTCCCTATGTCCCACTTAGCTACCTCCTTATTTTAGTCAGATGGTTACTAGATTGCTTCTTTCTTTAAAGGGTTAAACTCACAGCAAAGTCAACGCTGCCTCTTGCAAATTCCACTTCTCAGAGGGAATTGTTTAGTGCTGCATGAGAAAATTTTACTTGAGAAAAACAAATATGTGTGTGCTTTTACTTTATATCACACTGTGATGTGCTTTGCTATCTGTGTGGCTTACATGTTAAAAAGATCAAGAGTTTTTGTTTTAAAGGCTTCAAAAAGCTCTTTTTCAAGGCTAAAGATTGCGTGTTTCATGACTCCTTGCTCCATTATTTCATGCTTTCTTTGATGAAAGTAAAGCTGTTAGGCCAATAAAAGAGGAAAGTCTGTTTGGACAGATATTCTGTTTCTTGCTTTGTTCTTTTGTTCATCGTCAGCAGAAGAAAATAGCTAATAGCCCTGAACTTTTCAACCTCTGAAGGATGAAACTATGTGGTTCATGTAACTCTTCAGCACCTGAGTCATTCTTCTTTTCTTTGCTACCAAGGGCAGTCATTACAGCTCCTCCCCATCTCTTTCTCTGTCTTTGCTACATCTTTGTTAAACTGTCAAGGATGTTTGAAAGCAATATAGTTCTCCTTTTTTCTAACTTCAAAGTTTTCTACTAGATTGATAACAGACTTCTTATTGATCTCCTCTGCACCAACACAATTCTTGCTTCTTTGTAAATACAACACAAGAGAATACAGTATAGTGACAGACGGTTAACCAATATATACTTCTTTCATTCTTCTAATCAGGACTGGGGAACAGCAGTTATCTTTTTAAGTCAAACTTTTTAAGCAGAAGGAGAACATTTTTAAATGTCCAAAAGTAAAGCATTTAATATTTTTTTTCAGATACCAAACTAAATAGCTGATTTCTCAGAGTTATAATACCGACAATTTCTATTCACTTCGGTGTTTTATGTTGTTCTAGGGGCCTGATCCAAAGTAATGGATTTTCATGGGTTTGAGGAGAGATACAAGGCATCTAGAACGCATTGCTGGACTCCAGAGCTGGGCTCCTCCAGTTTTCTCTGTTTTTGTCTTTCTAGCTCTCTGACACCCCCTCCTGTTTTTGTCTCTTTCTCAGGTCCCATTAATTTTTCACTGTCCACATATATTTCCATTATTTCAACAAGATAATTTCAACAGGATGGACAAAGAGCATCTTGCCCTCCTCCCACTCTGTGCCAGTGACTTAATAGTTAGGGCACTTTTCTGGAAATCATCCTTCATCAGTCACAAGCTTTCTCAAATTTAGAAACCTCAGAAATAAAATCTACTAGTTCCTAAATTTTCCAAATCTTAGATTATTACAGAAAAGATAATATCTCTTTCTGGTAGAAATTTCTTGTTTATATTTAATTCCATTGACCACCAAAATTTACTCTTGACTGTCAGATCAAAAGTCTGTATTACTATATCTGTTGAAGGATTACTAGCAGGTTGAGCTGATGTGAGATTCCAACTTTTAGATGTAAAGCTGTTTTTAGAAAGATCCATTTCAGACTTACCCCATTTGCAAAGTGATGTGGTTCTCTTCCTATCTAGCCTTGATCAAGTGACAGTATGGTTCACATGCATTATTCTCTTGTATAGAATCGTAGAATAGTAGAATGGTTTAGGTTGGAAGGGATCTTGAAAATCATTGAGGTCCAACTCCCCTTCCAGAGGAAGGGACACCTCCCACTAGACCAGGTTGCTAAAGGCCCCATCCAGCCTGGCCTAAAACAATAAGTTTGCATAAAGCTTGGTTTTCACATACAGGTTTGTACGGATCATAATTTTGACATTTTTGACCCCTACTCTGTCATTAGCAAGGATTATTGTTTTCAAACAGCTTTTTTTTCTTAATAAGAAAGTTCAAACAAGGGTTGGCATATTTTGTTTACTGTCTGGGCAGAAGAAGGCTCTGTCTGTCTAAGCCAATGGACATCAATCATTCTTAAACTACTCACTGATAGTCAACGAACTTTTAGCAGCCATATTGTGAACTACTGTTCTGATCAGCTCATTAATTCGTTAAACTCATGGGAGAAAGGAGTAGTAGGTTTTAATCTAAATGTAACTCAGAAATAGTTATTTGCAAAGAAAACACATCAAAATCTGAAACTCAAGTGTCTACAAGAACCTGCCTGGGTCCCAGTGTTTCACGTACATGCTGTGAAGTAGTGTAGATGTAGTTGCAGAATCAACGTGGATTTATACCCCACTGTCAACTATTACGAGAACTATAAAAAGACAGAAGGTATTATAAAAAAGCATTTCCATTGAAGTCCAAATTCATATGAAACAGACATGATGGTGAAATCACAGCCACAGGAAAAAGCTCTGTGTTACCATGACAGTATACAGCAATATTGTGATATGAAGTGTGATATCAATTTCACAAATAAGTGTGCAATCAGGATGTCTTTGTAAGCTATTCATCTGTATAATTACTATATTCATATAAACTTAATTTTTTTTCATTTTTAGGAGAATATTTTGGTAAATGCTAAGACACACAATGTCACAGCTTTGAATTTCGTAGAGTTATTTTTCAAATATTGAATGTATCCCTCAAAAAGCATTAATTTTGAAGTTACTCTACAATAAACCAGTTTCTTTTGCTATAGACATTCACAAAGGGCACCTTAAAAACAAAAATGAGTCCTTGCTACTAATTGTTTTTAATATTTGATTATCTCATTCCCTGACATTAATGTCAGAATATGTTCTTGTATGTGCTCAAGCTCACATTTTACACAAGTAAATATTATATTTTCTTATTATCTATCAGATGTAGACATTGCAAATCAAGTAAAAGGCAATATTTATGTGTCATGAATGAAACAACGCACAGGCAAAGACTTACAGATTAGAATGGGTGCTTAAGTCTATCTACACAGGAATCTGGGTATCTGCATCCCAAGTACTTGCCCTACCATACGCATAAGTTTTAGTTAAAAGCTCAGAGATCCCACTCAACATTCTGCTGCCCCACCTTAAAATCTATGAGTAATTAAGATTTCCTGCTAAAATTCCCAAAATGATTAAAAGTTTTTTTTCCTACTTAAATCTTGATTGTTAAAACAGTTAGGTTTTATCTCCACAGAGTATTTGACTACCATGTACCTAAACTAGATTGACATCTACAAGCTACATAAGAAAGTGGGGCTATTCACCCAGGTGTAAGGCACGTTACTATAGTCAGTTTGGAAAGATAGATGTGGAAGGCAAGCCCATAGAAATTTATCTCCTATCAGCATCTCCTCAGTCTGACATAATAGGTATTTTCAGACCAAGAATCAGATTCCACAAGGAACAGAAACTGGGGTATCTTTTGCTCAGTAGTACCTCAAGGCTACTTCTGTACCCTGGACAGAGCAGACCAGGAGTCAGGTCCCTTTCTGGATGGATGAAGTCTCATTCTGAAGCTCCTTTGCTTTTTGCATTTCCCCTTTGAAGTAAAATGCTTTCAAGACCCTGAAGGAAAGAGAAAAATTCAGAGAGAGATTTCAGATCTTAGATAGGCTGAAACATTCTATGGAGGTGGCAGTTAGTGTTCCAGTGACAGAGCCCTGGGAGACCAGATTTGTAACGTTGGTGTCCCCACTCAGCAGCCATTGCTGTCTCGAGCAAATCCTGACCTTCTTGCTTCAGGGCACTTTCCATAGGGCTACTCTGCTCTGTGTCCATTTGCAAATGGCTGTGCATAGTGACCAGTGCTAGTCACAAGCAATTTACGCTTTTCAGCCGTTGAAAGTGCAGACTTTAATACAAAAGAGACCCAAGTAGGGACTGTTGGCTTTAAGGCATTTCAAACAGGTTTTTTGTTTCGGTTTTTTAACTTTTTGTTTTTAGAATTAAAATTTCATCTTTTAATGTCAGAAGAAACTACTACTGCATTATGTATGACATAAAGCAACTTCTTGCCAATGAATGGATTAGCCAATGAATTGTTTACTGTGTCTGAATTGGTTCCATATGGAAAAGGCTGACGGGTTATTATTTAATCACAGATTTTCCCATATTCAAAGTGCATATATGAACATATATTCTCTTCCTTCTCTGGTTGTCCTTCTTTTAAATAGCAAGGACTTCTGGCTAGCTATGAAAGACCTGGAATATTTGATAAACATTTACAAACAGACCTCTCTGGAACTTTTTTAGAAAGGCCTCAGAAAACAGTAGTCCTAGGTACACTCAATAAAACTAACATTCCTCACTATGATTGCATGACAAATGATTCCATACTAAAAAAGGGAGTACTCAGGGCCATAAAACATCAAAAAGGTAGAAAGGACTGAGATGGACGTGTATGAATTACACTGATTCATGAATGCTAGGTTGCCCTTGGGCAGTGCTACCTCATGCAGCCAGCACTTATACAGCTAATTAACTTTATGGAGGTAATTATTTTCACAAGGATGAACTGTTCTTGAACAATTCCTCCAATACTGGATATGCAAGGCTTTTCTTCAGGCCTTGACATAAAGGTCTTAATTTGCAATTATTCATTTCTTCAATAAATAAATATTTATATAGTTGTAATATAAAACATATATACACATGCATTTTATTTATTTATTGTTTAACTAAATGTCAGGTAAGAATATTCTCATTTTATTCTCAGGTGTCTTAAAAATTAAAGAATTAAAGTAACTTCAAAGTATTTTATAACTTAGTTAAAGAACTTGGCAATGATAATAAATTCACTGTATCTAATAACGACAGAAATAATAGTAATAATAATAATTATGTCACATGTTGGGACAGACCCCAGACTGATCTAACGCAATAACTTTTCCTGAGAAACCAACACCAGGTATTTGGTGAAGACTTGAGAAAAAACAATCACAAATTTTTTTATATCTGTCTATCTTCTCAATTGAAGCAATCAGAGCAGCAATAATTCTGTGCCCTAATCGACAGATTGAGGAGCCGTATTCCAGTTTGGTCTCTTTATTCCTTCTTTTGTCCTCTTACTTTTGTCTTGGCTCCCCTTATTTTTTCCAACAACTTACAATTATTTGTTGCACAGAGGAGCAGTTTCATCAGGAGGAAGAAAAGTCATTGTGGCAGATGGGTTATTGTCTACTGAGGACATTCTATGGCAGACGTGTGAAGGAATCTATGTGGAGAGGGAACTTGAGGCAGTCTTCCTGATATCCCTCTCCCACTAGTGAGTGATCTAGCCTCTGAGTAATTATGAAAATGGAAAATTCACATATCCAAAATGGAAGGAACCTTTGAGATGTTTGTAACATGGCTACTATGAGGAAATTTATCAGACAAATCCATGGAAGGTATGTATTAAAAATAATACCTATTTTTTGACAATTTCTTGCTTTGGAATCAGCTGTGTACTGAGTAATTTATTATTCTCAAGTCTGAGTCACTAGTCTATATCAAAAGTTTTTAGCAAAGCTAAATGTGGCAAACTGTAGTGCCCATGGTGGTTAGGCATTGCCTTAGGTAAAGTGACAATAGAGTGGGCGTTTCCCATTCTGTATCTTTAAACATTGGCCACCAAATTCTGATTTAATTACCTTTTAAACACCTAAGCCCTCTACCACCATGAACATACATGTGTCCAGATAACACTTTGAGGAGGATGACAGGGAGCCAGGCAATGCCTGTCAGATTATAGGCTAATCACACATTACAGATCTACATTCATAGTATCTGCTGAACCCAATGGAAATCAGACTGATGTGGTCTACCCGCCCAAGTACATGCCATAAAAAGATCCCTGTCTGCATGGAGGCAGGAAGTAGAAGAGTTCATGAAAAGACGCTTCATAGAAAATGTGGAGATATTAAACTGGTAACCTGCTAGAAGCAGCAATTACACCAGTTTTGAAGAGGTGAGTTTATTGGCATCTCACAGCATTCATCCTTTTATACCTCATCTTCTATTGAAACATTCATTCATCTTCTCTGATTAGAAATTAATTTCTCGAATCTCCTTGAAACCTTCTCTCTTCTTTTCATTGATTATTAATTAATTTGTGACATTTCAGGCAGGAGAGAACAGTCTTTCTGCATAATGTCATTAGTCTTAACAGTAAGATATGACCAAACCTCAGTTATATATTTTTACAGACTGAACTTCTTGAACAGCATTGTATGGTGATTTTTAAGTTTACCTGTGAGTGCACAGTTAGAAGCAATCAATGCTGGGGCTTATCATCCTGTGAAACAAAACCTGAGCAATTTGAATCCCTTCTATCTAAGTAATGAAATATATAAATTTGTTATAAATGCATAAAGCTTTATAACTCAGCAAAAAAATAAAATCACGTAAAGTCAGTCTGGCTAACAGGTGTCGTGTTTTTGATTTGCAATGTACTGTGGAGACATTCTCTTTCTTATAAAGCTAACTATTGGTAAAGATTATTCTAGTAATAACGAAGAGCAGTACTTTTCTAAGTCCTGTCTTCAGAATGCTGGTCCAGTAGCACAACTGGAAATACAGTAAGAAACATCACTAAACAGAAGATGGAAAGAACAAACTGCATAGCTATCTCAGCAGGGCTCTAATTTTTAAGTTAAGGTCTTCTTCACCAGCAATGCCTGCTTGTAAACCTCCCATTAAACCTAGGTGCAGTGATTCATTTCCAACCCACAGGAGTCAAAATGATTCCAGAGTTTCCTAACTTTAACCAGCAGCACCAGAAAGAAGAGGGAAAATTGGGAAGCAAGCAACTTCTATATTTATGTTCAGTGAACCACTGTTCTGTATGTAAAGAATGTAAATTGAAGATCTCGTCTGGTCTTCACTCTAAGTTAACAAATCTCTTTGTTAACAAGCTATAGAATATTTCAGGTTTTCTTGAATAGCAGAGTCACTAAAATCCCACATGTGGTTCTACAGTATTTAAAGCCAAGCCATGAAATATCTGACTGTGCAGTACACCATACAGATGAATCTGCTTTCATACTTCTGTTTTAGTAAACACCATTTTCATAAATATTTCTGAGTCAATTAAAAACCACAAGACCAAGAATTGTCCATGCTTGACAAAGGGCAAAGAATTGCCAGCTAATGAGGATATACTTTTTAGTAAAATCATGAAGCAATGCCCTATCAGTATATTTCTATTCAACTTTTGTTTCCCCTCATCTTCTTCAGGTACATTGTACCAGATGACAAGTAGCACAAGAAAATTCTTGTCTCAAGTTTCAGACAGTCTAATTCGCATCTGAATTTAAGTAGTCTGATTAAGCACTTTGTCCATTTTTTTATAAAACTGCCTGAGTTCCTCTAACTCCATTTAGAATTTTTCTATGTGGCATGTCTTAGTGAATTGAACTCATTTACAGATGAGCCTAAGAGTGCTCATGTGAACTCCTAAACTACTCTATGTTCAGCCTGGTGAATGCTAGACACCCTGTGGAAGCCACAGAATGGTTATTAATTGAGAGGATGAAAGAAGGAGAATCACTGTAAAACATTTCTTACACTCTCTATTAATAATAGATAGTAGTTTCTAATTTATTTTTAATTGAACTGTTAAAAAAGCTTATCTTACCCTTGCTCTTCGTCTAATATTTCTCTACATGTTGAATGCTCTAGTCACCGTAGTACTGATGCTGTGTCTTCATAATGTGCAAAGTCTAACTGAGAAAAGTAACAGTGGAAGAAGGGGAATAGAGGAAAAATGAAAAGTATTAAAGTCCTTCTCTTTTACTAGGTTTGCAAGAGAACGTGTCTTCCAGCCTTTCTGACTGCAGAATGACACTGGTCCTGGTTTCAGCTGGGAAAAAGTTAATTTTCTAAGTGATTGCTGGGAAAGGAATGGCAATAATGCATATTGGTTTAGTTGTTGCTAAGCAATGTTTATACTTTTCAAGGTCTCTTTTACCATAGAAGCTGAGAAGAAGCGTAAGCTGCACAACAGAATGGCCAATGGAATATTCCATACCATAGATGTCGTGCTCAGTATATAAATTGGGGCTGGCCAGGGGGAGGGAATCTGCAATCTCTGCTCAGGAAAGTACCAGTTCACTGGGTGGTGAGAGTGACTTGTGTCATCATCATTATTATCATTGTTGTTTTTGTTGATATTTTCATTTTCTGTTATTGTTCTACTAAACTGTCTTTATCTCAACCCACAAGATTTTTCTTTTTCTTTCCTCTCTGTTTCTCCTCCTTTTTGCTGCCCTTCTGGGGGAAAGGAGAGAACTGCACAAGCGGCTGTGTGGGCCTAGTTGCCAGCTGGGGTTAAACTACTACAACACTTTAGGAAGTCTTGAGTAACACAGATAAAATAGACACCTTTAGTGCTTTGACTTACTCAGGGGTATCACTAGCTGAAAATGCTGAAGGGTCATACAGTTCCATTTTCCTGTGTATTGACACTAGAAATGTACATTTCAGAAGCTGGTTGTCCTCTGTGATAGAAGACTGCTTAATTTTACAGGGTAGAGGGTAGAAATCCCTCTTCCAAAATGTCAGCAATGTCAACAGGTTCTGTTTTGTAGATTTTCATCCCCATCCCCAGTGATGACATCTTGTTGTTTGATTATGTTCCGTCCTAAAATATTTAATTAACAAGAAATTTGTTCTGGCAGTAGTCCTTCGTATGTTAGGAGTGCAAGTGCCCAATGTTAGTAAACAAACTACAGTGTCTTCTGTGTAGTAGTAGCTTTATACTAGAAAGAAAATGTTGTGACTTGACAGCACTTTATTTTATTTAACAGGGAAGTCTCTCTTGTGTCCTCTCCACAGGTGAAAAAGTGGGCTAAATAATGGCATATAATACAATGGAAAGGAATCTCCAATTACATTTTATTCAAAGCTGAGGAAATCTTTTGTGTTAACAACATTTTCATGTCTGCCTTTTCTTGGTAAAATTTCATACATGCTAATTTACAAAGGATTTTCTCTTGTGGGATTTTCTCAACAGAAAGCTAGTCTGATATTATCCCCAGCAGCGTTACCCTGAAGAAATAAGCATGTTGGGAAGGTGGTAAATCAGTCCAAGTTCTCACAATGTTACCTCCCTGCATAATACTAGAGGATTTAAAAATGGCTCAGGTTTTCCAGCCATGGATGTTGCAGGACAGGGAGGAAATGTTCAGAATTGCCTCAGGGAATTATTCTTACTTGCAATAAAACACAGAAGCCTTTATTGAAGTGAGGTGGATTTCTGATGGCTAAATCCAAGAATGCTATCCTAATACCTCTGCTCAGCAAAGTGATGTTTTCCTTTTTCTCTTTTAGCTCAGATATTAGACTGTTCATGCAGGACACAGTAGATCCCAGCTACAAAGGTGTCTGCCTAATGGGAATCTGTCCAAGACTTTAGTCCCCCAAAAGGGTTTACTGTCCCTGCCCAGCTGCTCCTCGGACTCCCCATCCCTACCCATGGGCCCAGGGCCCCTATCAGCTCAGGCTGGAGCCATCAGTCCCTGCCTCAGTAATGCTGTAGGTATGCCTGACTTCAGCTCTAGCTTCCTGAACAGACCTCTGTAAGTAGCTCATCTCCTGAACGGACCCAGGGACCTGTGTCACAGCTTGCTCTGCCCTGCTTCTAACCCTCTCTCCTGGACAGACTTTGGACCCACATTGCAGCCTGGTCTCCAGCCTGGTCAGGAGCATCTCCTTTGCTCCTGACTGGATCTCAGCCTTGTCTACTGTGTCCAGACCCTGTGGCACTGTACCCATCGCTGAGGTCATGGCAGGCTCTGGGATTACCCTAAGCCCTTTGGGAGCAGCCTGGCCTCACTGCACCCTGACATAACGACACCTAAATGTTATTCTGTGGTTTGTCCCCCAAGTGCCATGTGCTGGGTTTCTTTGTGTGGGTTTATGTATCTGCAAACCCAACTGCTGAAGGTGTATCTCTGTGCAAAAATGAATGTAAGTTTTGTCAGACCAGAGAACCTACTGTTGAGGAGATATCTGAGCTCCAGCCTTTGCTCTGTAGTTCTTTTTTTGTGTTTTACAAGCAACAGTCATGAATAAAATGGATTAACTGTCTTTTATGTTTTGCCTGATATTGGCAGCTTCCTCCATTTCACGGGGAATGTTTAATAAACCAGAAAGTCATGTTCTCATTTTCTTACTTTCCTTGTCCTTTTCTTTTTCTCTATCCCAGATAATCTTGAATTCTTTTCTATATAGAATCAACAAGGCGAGAGACAAACACTTCCTGCTGTTCCAAATAAACTATCTTCTTGATTATTGCATTTGCCAGGGAGGTGAGAGATGAGAGTTTGTATTCCCTGAGACAGAAACTGGCATTGACCCTAGGTCCCCCCTGTTCTGGGGAAATGAGTTAGCCATTGAGGTATTTATAAAAAGGAAATAGTAGATATGGCATCATCACTGACAGTGCTTGAAAGAAGGTCATCCTGCTTTGTTCCTGCGAAACGATTAGTACCAGAACTAAGAAAGCCTGATTTTCTATGGATTTATTTTTTACGGCTGATTGACTCTGCAGTCTATGAAAATACAATCTCTGATTGAAGCTTTTCCTTTGATTAGGACATGTATATTAGAGCATAGTAACAAATAAGGAGTAGAGTTTATGCTGAAATCTTTTCCCTCAATCATAACATTTCCAGAATATCTAGCTTTCTGCCACCAAGTTTTTTAAACAAGTAAGAAAAGTTGGGGTCATGGTTGGCAAGGCACAAGCTAAATCTGTATCAATAACTAAAAAAGTCCAGGGACTGTTCTCTGACTGCGAGGGCAAAGGGCTAGACAAGGCTTACATTCATGTATTTTTCACCCTCTTTCTTACCAGAATAGGTTGAGCTTGTCCATACTTCCTTGTTAAGATAGTTTTTGGTCTGCAATATCACCTGAACTGTGCCAAGGCTTTGCCTAGAAAACAGTTCCCTTGAGTAAAAATTTTACTAAGGCCTATTGTAACATACATAGTAATTGACCAGTGTGGAGGCCTTGTTCTGTTTCAGATGTAGCCATTGAGAAGAGAATACACATAAACAGTCTAATCTGCAGGAAATAAGGTTAAAATAATAAATAAATTAATTACGTTTTTAGACCTAGTGACATCTGTTTTTTAGAGACATTTATGGAATCATAATGTAACAAAGCTCCTGATTTTAGTGAATAAAGCACAATTGCACCTAGCAGAATTGGGTTTTAAGACATGATCCCATGCTCTATGTTTCTCTGTTAAAAGCTCTGTATGGCTTTTACACTCAAAATCATGGTGAGCAAAAAGGGAATATAACTTACATTTAGAATCAAGAACTTATTATCTTAATTTAAGTTTTAGCAGCCTAACGAAAACGCAACAAACATTATTATTAGTCCAGTTAGAGTGATACTAATGTTTCTAATCCAAAGTTTCTTAAAATTTTTGTTTATGATAATTAAAATTCTTGTACAAAAATGTCTGCCCCTTTGTGCTCACACTTTTACTGCTTTTCTGGGTGCTAAGGTCAATGGGGTTAGACTTCCTCAATAAAAATGAGAAGAATGAATGAGAAGGGGATTCAGGGATGAGCCACCAGCATCCCTTATTTTTCACTATAAGGGACATGATGTAGGTGGCACAGACTTCTTCCACCTGTTCAGTCATAGATCTGCTTGCAGTTATTTTTGTATGTTCTTAAGAAGCCCATTTCACCTTTCTTTCTTTCCTTTTTGACCCACAGGTTTGTTACACAGTGATTCCTCAGTTTTGTTAGACCTGTACCATACATGGTTAGACCACACCATTATGGAATCAGTGTTAAGCTGTAGGAAAATAAGTCACTGGGGAAAAAGTGTAAAGCTACAGGGAAGAGTCCTCCTGAGCCTTCGCTTACACATTCTAGTTTTGAAGTCACAGGTGAAACAGACCCACGACTGCACGTGACAATTATCAGTAAGTCCCAAGGCCTGAGTTAAATCATTATGAAGCCAGCAGCCTGCTGCTAAACACATTTTATTGACTGATGTAAGTGGCCTTTCAGTTAGCAGACTCGTATTATTTTTTAACTCCATTTGTGGGTGTGTTATTCACCCTATACAATGCAAAGTAGCCTAACACAGAGTTTTGGATACCAGCAGAAGTTCAGGGCCTAAATATTGGGCATACAGCACTCATGTTCCATTTCGTGTCTACCTGTCTCTTAAGGGCTTTAAAAGTTTGCAACTTTACTCACATTTGTAGATAAGTACATAATTTATACATGGAAGAAGGTACAGCTGACGTCACACTTGATGTTTTTTCCTGTTTTTCTGTTTTGTTTTGGTTTGGTTGGTTATTTTTTTTTCACAAGGCACAGTACTGGATGAAAAAATTACCAAGAAAAAATCAGTACACAGGGCCAAGTTTAGCTGTCAGATTTCATTGAAATAAATGGTCCTGATTCTGTATCAAATTGCAGACGTATGAGTCACACTAACTGTGCTGGAACTTCTCTCTAATAAATGAAATAAATCATAGGAGTAGTTGTTGTATAGGAACATCTTTATGTATTCAGTGTTCCATGATGCAAAGAAAATTTGCAAATCATTAATTGTAATTTATGAACATCCTTGGTCAATGTTTGTGCTGTCTATTATGACTGCCTTTCCTAAATTCCCCTTAGCATTGCGCTAAGTATTGTCTGTGTATGGATTATATAGTTTGGTCAGACAGTTACAAAATATTTTAGCCATAACAAACTATGAGACAAAATAACAAAGCTGACACAATAATAATCTCATATGTCAACATATACCTATTACTTGTTTATAAATCAACAGTTTCAGGACTGTGACTTCAAAGAACTGATTTATTGTATGTTACTACTTTGCAGCTGTGAAATAGGTTTTAAAAAAAATTAAAACTCAATTAAGTGCTCTCAGTAGGTATATCAGTATATATATACTGAAATATATTTTTCAGTATATATAATGTATGCTTTCTTCACAGAGACAGTAAGTAGTCATGGGGGGGAAGAAGTGAGCTATGTGTTTGGAATATATATTCTATAATACAATATCTTTATTACAGTGTGATACATACTAAGTAGTCCAAAAAATCCTACTTAAAATCCAGCGTACTTTGTCATTCAGATTTTTTTCAAGGTTAGCCAAACTCTGAGGTTAGTGCATCATACTGTATAAAAACTCTTTAATGATTTCCACTGTTATAATACTAATATTATGGCTACAGGCCCAAATCAATATCAATAATAGCAAGTCACACCGTCCCCCATCCCCCACCCTCAGTCTGGGGCTCTAAGCCCTTGCATCAAAACTACACGAAAACTCTTCGGTACTAAAAATTGGAGCTGGACAATTTGCAAATACTTCTATAATTCTTCTCATCACTTGCAGTACAATAAGGTAGCATTTTTATAAGAGAATAGATGCTGTTGTTGCAAAAGAGGGCAGTCAGACATCCCAAATGAAAACAGATGATCAAATACTGGAAAAAACATCCTGGCTGAAGAGTTAATGGCATACTATTAAACTTTTATTTCAATGCAATGACAACTAAAAGCACACCCTAATTATTTTATAGTAATAATAATCAGGAGTCTATCTACACTTAAATAAATGAAACATAAATTTTTCTTATTTGTTCAAATAACTGAAAGTTACACCTATATGGATGGTTGCCATTCCTTCATAAACAGGTGATCCTGACCTCAATATTTGGAGTCTTCTTAGTATGACTATAAAATAAGCATGGACAAACTGAAAATAAATATTTCCTCATTTCAAAAAAAAATTTTAGCAGCTATATTTGTATAGCATCACAAATTTTCTTCTCATCTGAACTTTTCATAGTAAATGTGATTGCTTTCATCAAAGACACTGAATGAGAAAAAAACCATGAAAAACTCAAAGTAAGATCATTTACTCAGGTCTCTTAATTCTAACAGAGATTGAGTATAAAAAGTGTGATTCTAGGTAAAAATGTTGTAGCTGATGAGTTTAATCAATGCTCTTAGGTGAAAGTGATATACCATTGGAGAGTGGAAATCCTGTAGAACAGTAGCAACAGAAGGTGGCTCAGTGGTTGGATTTGCACAGGTGGCTTTAAAATATGCTCTGTGTCAGCTATCTAAAACTTCAACCTGCTTTTATTGAAGCTGATGGCAAAATTCCCATTGAATTCAGTGGGGGCAAGAACAAAGATCTTACTATGCCTTCAGAGTAATTAATCTGCTTTTCAGTTCTCATGTAATATACATATGCAGTCTATAGCTAGAAAATGTCATCTAATTAGTGTTTAGAAAAACACTTGCAAAAGCAGAGCTTGATTGAACATCAGATAATTTGAAAAATACTGGTAGTCCTTGTTTTTCTTTGACCATTTATGTTTCATAAACTACTATTGACTATATGAGCCACAGTAGTTTAGGTAGTATTTTTGCTATTGTTAACATTATGAAAATATATTTTAAGGTAAATAATTCAATAAATTACATCTGGGGTTTCTAAGTCTGTTGAAAGATAAGACACACTATTAGACATCATTAGAGAAGTAGAATAAATAATACAATGTAAATTGCAAATTCAGATTGCATAAATGTTTTCAAAGCTCAGCCGCAGCTCTCAGTTTGTCAAATCACACTACTGAACAAAACTTTGTTAGCAACAAGTACTGAAACTGTATTATTTCTGTAGTTACCTTTGTGTCGTTTTTCTGCGGGTTAATCAAATGCGATCTGGCATCATTCCATTGCTTTATTGTGAGTATTGTCAATTTTTTTTCTGCCATTTCATTAAGCATTTAGATAGCTGATTTTGCATGGTTTGTGTGCTCTGCCTTATCAGTTATTACTGGTGATAGCAAAGGGACCATCCTTTTTACAAACCATTTTTATGACGTACATACGTACTTTTTTAATCATTTATGTTTATGTAATTTTTGTTATTAAACACTGTGCCAAGAGCTATGACATTTAAGTTATAAGTGAGTTGTAAGTATGAAAATCGGATTTGTTCTTTAGTTATAATTGTGGAGCAGCTGGGTTTCAGGGCTCTACCTGTATGCACACCAGTACATATAAATCATTAATTCCTTGAGTTGTCCAGGAACTCTCCAGCTATAAATGAATTAATGGAAAGGCTGGAGACAATGGACCAACTTGAAACTAGATGACTGACTGATTGAACCTTCACGATGACGTATTTGACTAATAGTTACAGAAGCCCTGCAGATGTAAACTTTGGACAGTTTGGCAACTGCTGTTGTGTCTAGTTCAATTTATATGCCTAAATGCGTTGATTAAAATTCTGGGTGGAGTGTCCGAAGGACTCACCTAGGTAACTCTAGGTGCTACAGACATGACTGAATTATGTCTAGATAAGACACATGTAGTCGATAGAAACTCTTCCTGCAGAAACAGTTGCATAGGACAGTCTTGCATGTAGATACTTAAGAGATATATTGTAGGCATTTTAAGTGTAACAACAGTGATGAAGTGATGAATTATGCATGTGATGGGCTAGTCACACAGGACATCAGGAGATCTGATTCTGCATGCAAGCGTTATACTATGTGAAGATACCAATAAATTAAGTTTTCTTGTTTTTTAACACTCTGAACATAAAAGTGCAACAATGCTATTAATGAGTCAGTCACATAATAACAGGCATCTAATGACATTTAAGATGCTTGAAATTATCCTGCCTGGCCTGAATCTGAGTCTGCAGAAGACATATCTTTCATCTAGGTGCCATGTCATATCTGGCTGTCTCGTGTTCCTTCAGTTTGGAATTTGTCCCAAATGGCACTGATTCAATTTAGGCAACAGTGTAGAGCTCTAAATGTTTACTTTAGGGATCTGATCTGTTCTCTAGGCTCCATTGACTGTGTTGTCTACATGCAGACACCAAAATTTAAGTATATCGAATCCCACTTCTTATGTCCAGGCAGTTGAATTGCTCTTTCATATTCCACTAACTCTTGCTTCGATATCCATTGGCTGTAGTAGGAGCTTACACATCTACATTAGGCACCTCAGTATCTTGAACTGACTCCCATCCCTGATGTCTGGTACTGAGTGACTCAGAATCTATGCGGAAGAAGTGTTTGATATGTGATGGATGTTCAACGTAATACAGAAAAATTGATCTCAAGATTCAGTTTTTGAAAACTAAATAATAAATATGTACTAAAAATAATTTTACATTTTTAACACTAAAGGCAGCTAATTATTGGAAGAGCTTACTTTGGAAGGTCTTTAAATGAGAATTAAATATCTTTCTTGAAGAAAACAAATTCTTATTTTAAATCTTCCCTCTTTAACTGTTTTGTTTAGAATACCTTGTTGCTGTGTTTTTTCTTCCTTCATATTTTCTGACAAGTTTAAGTTAATTAAAGACCTAAAGCTTTTTGTTGTTGCTATTTTGATGAGGATGCAGAAAACCTTTTGCTTCTCAAACTAAATAGAAGGGAAAATAGTCTTGTCAATCTGGATAATGGTTCTGCATATTGATCAAACATGTTCCTTATTAGATTGTTGAGACAGAAGACTGCAGTTTAATATCTATCTAATGATTATTCTTATGTCAATCTGAGCAATGATAATTACACTGTGATTAACGTTGTGATTGAGATCTGTGTCGATTTCTTTTCCTTAGATGTTTTTGACAAGTTATCTTTCTGGCTGAAGTGCTGGTACAAATTGCTGGTACAGATTTATCATATCTTGAAAATCTTGTACTTTATGATTAAATGCCAGAATTATTATAGAGCAGTAAGTAATGTGAACAAGAATATTCTGCCTCTGGTTGATGTTTCTGAAGGCTTGTTCTTTCTTTGGACCTGTTTAAACTTCCACATCTATTATCCTGAAGTTTTAATAGTACCCATCTGAACAATTCCTAGGTGTACTCACGCTCCATGAGCATATTTCTCAAGGTCCTTTGAGGAACATTGTAGTCACCGCAATTGAATCAGTGAAAAATGAATGTTGGAGTAGTGTATTCCCTTATCAGGCTCTATTCAAGGATAAGGTCTGAAAATGTTCCTAAGTACTTAAATCAGGATATTGGTGGACTTCCTATGCTGATGCAGCCTAATAGCAAATGCTCTTTGCAACCATCAGATTTGAAAGGCTGCTAAGACTTCAAGCTTGTCAAGCTTTGGCTTGAAAAAAAATCCCGAAATGCCTCCAATTGGTCATTGCATACCTGTCCAGAATGATCTGGATGAGAAAGGCATAGCATTTGGCTCCGCTGATTGCCCATCTGGACCTAGAACCTATACAGAGCAACACCCAGCACTGGAGTGTTTTCTGCATCAGTTTACAATGATGAGAACATATGGTTTATCCCACTTGAAGATAATCTAGCTGGAGATGGAGGAATAGATCAGGGTGGATCATCTATTTTTCCTGTGGATGTTTTATTACTATGTAGAAAAGAATCAAGATCCATCGTGTATGAAGGGAAAAAATGAGGGCACATATTCAACTACAGTGTAGTGAGTCCTAGGTACTCATCTCTATTTCAGGAATGCTTATGTGCTTTATAAATGGTGACCGGATAAAAAGCAGAAAAAGCAGAGGCAGGGAATTGAAGCCACCATCGTATCTCATTTGAAATATACAACTTAATTCTTAAAGAACCAGGATGTTACCAAGAGGATTTCTTTCTGCCATGTTAAGTTTGTATCCTTTTTGCAGAGACACAATCTGAAGAAAATGCAGCACCTCTCTGACTCCTCAATTCCACCCTGAACAGTCCATTGCTTAAAGATTATAATTATCCCAAAGAAATTTAAAACTATGGTCTTGAATCTCCTTGGACTGAGGGATAAATTCAGCTTCTAAATACGATTACAGGTGGACAATTGTATGACTTTTAGGATGGTTTGACAATTTTGTTTAGAAAAAGAGAGGTTTGAGATTTTTAAAGAAGGTCATTTCACCTTTCTCCACAAGAGTTCTGGATTTTGCACTATGTACCACAAGAAAGTTATTGCCTCGTGCTTCTAATTCAAGAAATTAAGCTCTGGAAAGTTGTGCAATTCTGACACACTTCTGTACCCATTATTTCATGCTGGATCAAATAGTGCTGTAGGTCTAAATGCTGTTTTCAATGCATTTATTTCACTTCTTCACTGTAGACAGATCTTATTTCTTTAATTCTGGGTCTTGATACAGATATAGTAGAGAAGATAGTATCTGTTTCATAAGCATCTAAATCATTTAAGAAATATACTCTAAAATGTCTTCAGTTTGAGATGTTTGATTAAGAGCTGCAAGTACAGTCAGTTTATGTTAATATACATTTTATGTGAACCTTTCTCTGCCTCAAAATACCTTTGTGAAGATAACACCGTCTGCAGAAAAAAATACATTTATTTTTATAGTCTTATTATAATATGATTTTTAAATTTTTTCATCTCTGTGGATGTTATTTTGAAGCAACCAGCATTTACATAACTGAATTCTGTTCTATCAGTTTTTACAGCTGTCTTTCAAGACCTGTAATTTGATCCAGCAATCAGAAAATGTTCTGAGTAGTCTCTTTTTATTTGCTGAAACAACAATTTGTCAGAAGGTTGGAAAGTTCGGATTCCCTGTTTGCTCATTCTAGCATTCTGTGAATTGACTCTATCTCACTTAGAGTTTGAAGTTAATGCTTGTGTATCCAAGATATACAGTGATTAGTATGTGCAGTTTTCACAATCAAATTCTAAAGATCTTTCCGATTTCTTTGTTTTCAAAGTATAACTTACATTTGAATTTAATTGCACTAAACACAACCATTTCATAGATTCTACTATCAAGTAAATCACCCTTCACAATTACATGATGGAAATGTGGCTATATCAATATATAACGATCATTTTGATTGACTAAAATGTAATGCAATAGAAAAAGCAGCACTGTAAAAGAAGAGGCCAACAGGGATTACTTATGAGATTTCCTTCTGTTTTCAACTATTTTATAAAGTCTTTAGAGATCTCTACATTTTTCTTACATCATTTTCATGAACTTTCTTTTAAACACATAATGAAACTTTTGGCAGACAATATGTAATGAGCACTTTTTTATTGTTTCCAAAGTAAAAAAGCTTGAGAAAGTAAGGGGAGGAGTATTTTTCCTTTCACTTTTGATACAAAATGGCCACAGACTGTCGTCTTCAAATATTTACAGATCTGTTCTGTTTCACATTTCCCATTTTCTACTAATGTGTGTATTAGGAGTCTTCTGTTTTCACTACCGCTTGTGACACTAGACTTAAAATTAGGAGACCTTCTGGGATCCTCTCTTGGGTCAGCCTTTGTACTGCTTCATGTCCTTGGGCAATTGCCTTAACCACTGCAGCAGCAAATTGTCTCCCATTTGCATGTCTTGTTACCACTGAAAGTTTTGCCAGGTAGGTAGAGGCAAATCTTGTAGCAGCTCAGTGTGACAGGGAAGAATTAATGAGAACTGACCAGGAGTGGTCTAGCTTAGGGGAGAGCAACGGAGAGGTTTGAATGCACAAATCAACCAAAACACAGCCACAGCCCAAGCGGAGTCAGCTGAGCCTGTCTAGGGCATTCAGGGGCTGCTGCCCCCACAGAGGATTCAGCCAGCAGACAGAGGACAGAAGTAGTCGTGGAATTTCTGTTCCTATGCATGTCAAGCGACAGCAGTTGGACACTGCCTTTGTGGGGAAGACTGAGTTTCCAAGGAGTTCTTGGCCTGACCAGCCACTTGACCAGGAATGACATGCATATGAGTGTATGTGTGTGTGTTTTCCCTGTGAATTCCACGTATTTCTGCCCTCCATTTTGATCAACAGCACTGAATAAATAATAAACTGAAGATGGTTTGTATCTAATTAGTTACTTCTTTGGGTAACAGAAGCTCATTGGAACAGGTGTGGTCTCCTACTATGCATGCACGTGGTATCATGCTCATGCTGGAAGCCTCTAATCACTAATGTTTTAAAATTAATGAGTGAGACTCAAGCGAGAGATGAATCCAGACAAAAATAATTTATTCTTTTCCTAAATGTGGATTTAATGGGTCTTAATCTGAATTCATACACTATAACATACATCACTGGGTAGAGATAGAGGACCTGAACCTGATCACATTGTCACTAACCTGTGTTTATAAATGAAATTCCAGTCTTAAAATTCTTGATATATTGTGTGTGGGCAGTAAAATCCTAATTTCAATCCCGATGTAAAGTCCTTACCTGAAAAAGCATGGGAGATCCATTGTGGACCTGCTAAATCTACTGTACATTCACTCTTACTTGACTCAGATATCTTTTCACTTCCAATTGCTATTGATTTTTCATATCATCTGTTTAAGAAAAATCTTTCTAGATTTAATGCATGTAATGTTTTATGATTAACATAATATAAAAATAGTAAGAGCTAAAAACAGAATATTTTTCTTTGTGAATATTTATTGTATTTAAAATACTTTTAAAGATTTTTTTATTTATTGAAGAAAAATGAACTTATTCATAAACATTATCTATTTATACATTATATGCTTATGACCACATTAGTAAGACAGAAAACTTTCAGAGGCTTCAGTGAAAAAATATTAAGCTGTTTCTCTTCCTTGGTTTCTGTAGACTTCTATATCCTCTGCCAATTCTGAAAATATATACTATATACTATCTAAGACATTTCACATCTTCAGAACGATTTTGTGTACCCAGTTTTATAACAAGCTATTATTAGTTTTGTCTTTATTTAGAACTTACCTTGTATATGTGCTTTTTAATTTCCTGATCTGTGTATCATTTTATATACAATTTATTGCATATTTTCCATGTGTGCACACAAGATTTGTTCCAGCTCCAGTGGAATTCAAAAATGCCTAGACAAGCTCTTTGGCTTGAGGAGTTCAAGTGGGGCTCTGGTGTTAAGGTTATGTTATTCAACTGGCAGTGTGTTGGTTGTTTCAGCAGCAAGGAAGGAGTGTTGAAACTGAAGACAGTGAATCACCCAAGGGCTTGGAGTCATGTCCAGCCTCCCTCTATTCCATTTTGGAATGAGAGGAGGTTTAGAAAGCCATTGTGTTCCAGATATGAAAAATCCCAGATCTTCCCTCTCTATCAGCTCTTGAAATATGTCCTCCGAAATGAGAAGGTTTTTCCTGTATGGCTTGGCTTGCAAGGTTGTGAAGAGCGGTCTATTCCTAGTCTACTGAAAACTCTTTTCATATTAACACTCCAGAAAAAAATTGAGAACAAAACAGGTGGTGATTTTGGTTTGTTTTTTTTTTTTTCTTTTTTTTGGTCAAATGCTGATGTGTTTAACCAGAAAACAATCAAATAGAATGGCAAAATGAGGGAGGTTGGGGGGTAACACACCTCAAACGAAAACACAGAACAAGAATGTAAAAATAACAATGCTTGTTAGATACATATTTACCCATCCCGCCATCCATCAATGTTTCTGGAATTACAGATAAAAAAAAGACACTTTTCAGCTTGGTAAGTAATGCAAAATTTTAATAATAATAACAAAAATGTTTAGATTCTACCCTCCTATTATCCTCAGGACTATAGTTACTTATGTTTAAGAAGCACTCAAAAGCATTTTTTTCTGAAACACTTGAGATTGCCAATAGGTTTAGTTTCCCAATTCATGGTGTCAGGAGAGGAGAAAAGCAATATGGTTCCTGGCTTCAGGCTAAGGCTTTGGGAATTCACATGAGTGAAATGCACCAGACCTAGGAGCAGTTGTTCAATTTATGTTGTACAGATAATGGCTAAAGGCAGAAGTAATGCAGGGAGCTTTTCCCACAATTCTGTACAAAAGTAAAAAGTTACACAACTCTCTATCTTGACTAATTTCAGTAGGGTGCCTTTAAATTACAACAAAGTTCATTTTGTTAACCTTTAATAGTCTCTCTTAGGACAGTTTGGTTTTGACTAGGAACAATATATGATCTCTCTTACCAGGACATTCAATTTCTCCTCAAATTAATTTAAATCTTCCCTTGTAATTTAAAATTTTTATTTGTCATTGTCAATGTAACATCAATTATTTCTGGCTCTGCCCTCAATTTAGCTGCAAGAATCAGCCTCTTGGTACTGTTTAAAATCTTGTTAGGAATTTTAGGAAGGGATACTGGAGCAATCTAATGATAATTATTTTTGTCATTGTCAGCTTGAGTAATCACGCAGCCTTTGTAATGGAGTCTGATAATAGTGCTGTATTCTACAGGAATATGAGTTGTATAAACTAAAAACATAAAATGTGAATTGGTTAGGGGTCCCTAAATAAATACAGGATCTGAATTAACATGTGTGGAAGCTCTACTTTGTAGGCCAGACAATTAATTTTCATATCTTTGTTTTGTATCTCATGAACATGAGAAACTCATCTATTTTCTTTCATTATTTTTTGCCTAGATTGAATTTTCTTAATAATTTTCTTTCTTTATGAGAAGTTTCAATGGCATAGTTCCATAACTATTTAGCAAGTATTCTGGTAATGGCAATACTCACTCTTGCCCTCTCTTCAGAATCCATATTGATAGTGAACACATTCCCTTCAGATGTGCCGCTCCCTCTGTCAGTTATTTTTTTTGAATATGGATATGTCCACACGTGCTGACTTAATGAACTACAAGCGGTACTATTATATGCCTGCAGGATAAAGTTTGCCTTCATTAAAAAATCTCAGACATGCAACCAAATATAAACTATAAACTAAAGCAAATTTCAATGATTTCATTCTTTGCTCTACAGAGTCTGTTTTTAATAAAAATGGTTGAAACTAACATATTCCTTGCCCACAGGGGCCCACAGTCTGTCAGCAAATGCAATTGTCCCATGAATCCCACGTTTCCAGTGTTACAGGACAAAACCTCTGGTAAACAAGGTTCTTAATAAACAGATTTTCAGCACTGAAGGATCTTCATTTAACGAATGAATTTATAAACTAATAATGTCTTTCTTCCTTCTTTTTTTTTAAAGAAATATTTAGATGGGAAAGAGAAGGTGGTAATAAAACAGTAACTGAAATTCTGTGTGTGTCATCAGGTGCAGATGGACTCACCACTGCCCAAATTTCTCACAAGGTTTTCAGTTTAACCAATGGAAGCCCAAAAGTGGTTCACCCTGAGAATTCAGGGTGTATCCAAGCTGAGGACTTGAAGAGTCATGCTCTTGTGGCAATGTTACCTGGCAATGAGAAGAAGCAGCATCTAAAATCTTTTTTGTGATAGGATTAAGTCTGAATTGCATCTCATCTCAGTTTTCTCACAGATCTCTGCCCCCTGTACACTCGGATAAGGCAACCACATGAGAATTTAGTATTGTTTTCTCACTTATTTACTTTGCTTTCCTAATCTGATAGAGGAATTTTCTATGCCGTGGGTGTATGTACAACCAACTCAAAGCAGAGAAGAGAAACTTCAGAACAGGAATGAGTGACAAGGAGAGGGGCAGGAGTTCACAGTCTCTGGGTCTGGCTGCCTTGCTCTAGAGTTTGGCACAAATCCAATGTGATTTACATTCTCTGTGCGTATCCTCCCTTCACACAGAAGTGCTGCTAACTCAGCAGTGTGCTTCTCTTCAATCAGTGTTGAGCTGAGTGTGACTATGGTTTAGGCACACTGATAATTGTCTGTCTGGAAAGAAACTAAAACAAGTGCTGCAATTTTCATTTGAATACCTAAATGCTAGAGGATAATCAGGAGTGCTTTACCCAGAGACTCATTCTTTCAGAACTTTGAAGCAGATTTTTCTCCATGATGAATTGTAGTCGGAAAATGAAATTATTAAAAACCTTTGTGCAAAAATGAAGCTATTTAGATAAAAGTTAATTCTTCATGTGGTCATTTGTGCACCTCAGATACAGTGAGAAGGACAAGAGACGCTATTAATATTCAGAAAACAAATGCTGTAGGCTACAATTTTATATAAGGTATTCAAGAGGCAAAGGCAGAAACAACTTGATGGACAGGTTGAAGGAAAGGAAGTCTCCAATAATATATTAAGAATATTTTCTAAGGGCAAAGATCCTGAGGGCAAAAGCCTTGGAAGTGGGGAAACAGAATGCAGTGTTGGGGAGTAAAACCACAAGATAGGTGAGATGCACAGATGACGCTAGGAACACCAGAGATGTAAACAGTTTACCATATGAAGAAATAGAGATCGGGGATGGTGAAAAATTGGATTTATGGATAACAAAGAGAATGAAGAACAAGTATCTGACATACTTTAGACAGGCCATGTCTAGTAAATTTATACATAACATGGAGGAGCAGATCAATGAAGAAAGAGAAACATCAAGTATGATAGAAGATGTTTTAAAACAGCTCCAATGTATAAAAATCTCCTCCTCTAAAAAGAAGAGGAAGAAACTGTCAACATCATGCTATCCTGATTGAGGGGCTTGGAAAAATGATAGCTTGCTGTAAGCCTTTGTCCCGATGTCCAGTCTGAAAGCACAGTCTTCGGATCCACTCAGAAACACTAGAAATGTGAATGTAAAAGCAGAGAAAGCAGTATATACAAGGAACAGTGAGTGTAACAACTGTAATTGTATTATTAGTGAGACTTTCCACAATACTATTCTTTTCTTTATTTTCTTTCTCAGTAACAGTAAGATCGGGACTAATAATTCTTTGATTAGACTGTTAAGATTTCAATGCCAGTAACAATGTATCTTACAGTTCCGCTACGAGGACTAGTGCTAAAAAATAACTTATCAGTGAGAATCTCTGTAGAAATTGTTGTCAGCAAGTTTGCAGATGACACCAAGCTGAGTGGTGTGGTTGACACACCCTGAGGACAGGATGTCATTCAGAGGGACCTGTACAAGGTTGAGAAGTGAGCCCGTGTGACCATCATGGAGTTCAACAAGGCCAAGTTCAGGGTCCCACACCTGGGTTGGGGCAACCCACAGTCTCAATACAGGCTGGGGGATGAAGGGATTGAGAGCAGCCCTGCCGAGAAGGACCTGGGAGTACTGGTGGATGAAAAGCTGGACATGAGCCGACAATGTGTACTCACAGCCCAGAAAGCCAACCATATCCTGGACTGCATCAAAAGAAGTGTGGCCAACAGGTCGAGGGAGGTAATTCTACCCCTCTACTCTGATCTGGTGAGACTCCAGCTGGAGTACTGTGTCCAGTTCCAGAGGCCTCAGCACAGGAAAGACATGGACCTGTTGGAGTGGGTCCAGAGGAGGGCCACAAAAATGATCAGCAGGATGGAACACCTCTCCTATGAAGACAGGCTGAGAGAGTTGGGGTTATTCAGCCTGGAGAAGAGAAGGCTCCAGGGAGACCTTATTGCAGCCTTCCAGTACTTAAAGGGGGCTTATAAGAAAGATGGGCCTCTTGCAACAGGACAAGGTGTAATGGTTCTATATAAAAAGAGGGTAGATTTAGACTGGATATGAGGACGACATTGTTTTACACTGAGGATGTTGAAACACAGGAACAGGTTACCCAGAGAGGTGGTAGATGTCCCATCTCTGGGAACATTCAAGGCCAGGTTGGAGGGGGCTCTGAGCAATCTGATCTAGTTGAAGATATCCCTGCTCGTTGCAGTGGGGTTGTACTAGGTGACCTTTAAGGTCCCTTCCTACCTAAACTATTCTGTGATTCTATTAAATATAAACATGCTTGCAAGAAAGCAAGTTCTTCACAGGCAGCAATTTTAAAACGTGAAGGACTTAAAGCCAAACATGAGGTTCTTCAGGATTGTTTTTAAAGATGAAAAGGAAATAAAATTATGTAGACAGAAAGAATAAGCTGTGACTGTGTCTGAAATGCTCTACACTGTGGCTTGCTTGGAGAACTAGAATATTTTGCTACCTGTTTCTCTGTTGTTTCTTTTTCTAGTGTGACATACTTCAGGAGACAAGTAGTCCTGAGACCTGCAGGGTTCAGATGTGTTCAGCATTAGTTATCCATTGTGTAGGGATGCTGCTACCGCCCACTACAAGATTTTTCTGAGACTTATATTGTTAACTCTCAAAACAATCTGCAGAAGTAAATGGAGGTGTATCACCCACCTCTTTAGAAACCCTGAATGATGTGTATTAGGATGGTGACTACTGAGAAGTATCCCATTGTGTTAAACTTTACTATTAACATTTTATTTTTTATCTTGATTAACATTTTCCTATATTTAGATTTTCTGCTGTTGTCTCCTCCTCACTGTTTTATACTATAGGGAACAAACATAGTTTGATCATTTGAAGTATTTAAAATTTGATTGACCAAACTAACAAACTACTGGGAGATGGTTTTGTTCTTAAGTAGTGATTAATCTATATTTTTCTGAGGGGCTAATGTCTATTTCTTGGGTTTATGTCTTGTTTCTAATGTCTGTATCTCTTTATCTGTTTACACTATTGCTAAGCGTTTCATCTATGCTTGTGACATTCTTACAAAAATTAAGATTCATTCATAATCCCTTCAATAATCATATACATCTTCATTTTAACACAGATCTAAGGATCCCAAAAGGGTCAACTGGTAGGCAAACTGCCTGTAGTTTTTCTGCCAACCACAATAAGGTGTAGGGACGACTCAGCCCTCAAGGTAAGAAAGAAGTGAAGAATGATGTGACTAATGGAATTTAATAGATTTAGATCTGACCTCAGTCTTTGTCTTCTCTGTTGTCTTGTCTTCTTCTGAGTCCTCATGTCAGAGATGCTGCTCCTTGTTACATCTGTCACAGTGGGCTCCTTGGCCCCTTCATAGTGGCAGTCACTGAAAGGACATGCTATCGAAAGCGTTGAGGAAGATTTCATCTCTCTGTTGCACAGCTCAGTGATTTAGTAGCTTCAGCAATGTGACATGCTGAATCAGCTCTGTCACTGATGTTAGGAGTCTCTGACTACTTTGTGATTATATCTAGATTGGTTCAAATGGTTATGCTACATAAGAGGAAAATGAGTACACGCAAGTACAGTAGAACCACTTACAGTGAAGTGGTGTGAAAATCCCAAACAGCTTTAGTGCATTTCAACAAACTTTTTCATCAAGCTGCGTACAGTGATGCTTCTAGAAAACTTTTTTTCAGGTAATAAACCCTTTGGAATACATCGAATTATGTGTCTAGATAGTGTTAAATAACAGGGATTATTGCCTTCTCATCTTAGAAAGAAGCAAAACCAGAAGAAAATTGTCACCTGTTGCTGCAGGTTCTCTCAGCTGGAAGCAAAAACCATTTAGGCTAATGATTTTGCAGATGCTTTACCTTATACTACAAGTTATGCAGTAAAAGCACTTGGAAACAAAACAATTTGATTTTTATGACTATGGGACCCTCTTCAAGGACTGAAGACTGCTAAGCAGGGACAAGATCCACCTGGCCAAGCAGGGCAAAAGCATCTTTGCCAGCTGGCTCACCAACCTGCTGAGGAGAGCTTTAAACTAGAAATAACAGTGAAGGGAGATGACAACCTTCAGTCAAATGAGAAAATGTTGAACCAGACTGGCCAGTGAAGGGTGCAGGGTGATGTGGACAAGACAGATTTCATATTCAACAAAACACAGCAGAAAAGGGCCCATCCCAAGTGTACTTACACAAATAAGGGAGAGCCAAGAGGACAGCACTATGGGAGAAGCTTTCACACTTTTCCTGGGAAATCAGTGTGAGTGGGTGCCCCTCCCAAGTGCTTGTGCGCTAAGGCATGCAGCATGGGGAACAAAAAAAGGAATCATATGTCTGTGCACAGTTGCAGGGCTACTATCTCATTAGCAACATAGTGGTGGTGGGACAGCGCACACAACTGGAGTGCTGTGATGGATGGATACAGTGTCTTTAAGAAGAACATGCCGGGCCAGGGAGGAGGGGGAGTTTCCCTTTATGTGAGAGAGAAATGGGAATGCCAGGAGCTGTACCTAGGAACAGGAAAGGAGCCAGATAAACAACTCCCAAGCTGATAGCTGCAAAGTTTTTTGGTCAGCCAAAATACTTCCACCTTGCAGTGGCCAGAGAGATTGCGGGGATAACAAAGTGCAGTAAAAGGAGTATATTCAAAGGGTTAGTGGCTGCCTTGCTTTTCCCCCATCCTTCCTCAGAAAGATCACATTGCTGCAGAGACAGTTCTGTGATCTACGACATGAAATTTGTCCATCTGACTCATGTCAGTTTGCCAACAAAAAGGTAAATGCACTATTTCTGATTTTGGGATTAGAATAGGGGAGGAGGCACAGATTTCCAATTGAAATATATTTGGATAGTGAGAAACAAAAACTAAAATATAACCCCACACATATTTTCCCAGGCTCAACTTCACTCCTTTCTCATCTCCTCTACCTCCTCCCTCTCCCTAAGCAGTGCAAGGAGGATGGGGAATGAGGAAGTATGGTCGGTCCATGATTGTTTTTATTTTGCCCTTTCTTAAATCTGTTTTCCCAGAGGCGCTGCCATCTTGTCTGGGGGGCTCAGCCATGCCCTGGGGTGGTGGGTTGGATCCAGCTGGAACCGGCTGTGTCTGGCACGGGGCAGCCCCGGCCTCTCCTCACAGCGGCTGCCCTGCAGACCCTGCTGCTGGAACCTGGGCAGGGACAACCAGCACAATAACACAACATAATTATGATAAAATGGGAGAGAATTATTTTCTTATTATTATGAAACCACACTCACTAGTATGTTTTTGATATGTTATTATATCATACTTTGAAAAATATGCTTGTACTCACATGAGATCTATGCAATGATCACAGATTGGTCACCGAGGTCCAAGATCTTCAAATTCAGGGATGATTCCTACAGCAGTTACATTCATCGCAAGTCAGCTGTGTACATTCAATGATCAAACCATTGTGCAATCTCTCTGTGCCACTTAAAAGAAAAGGTGGTTAAAACTTTGTAACAAAGATGATAACAAAATATTGGAAAATACGTGATCTGCAGCCAGAATACATTCACTGTGTAGACTTCAGCTCATGTTGGTCTCTGGAGATGCATGTGATCACCAGCAAATTGAAGGTTGCAGGTTTTTTAATTACTTGTTGTCAGTGCATAGAGGTTGTATTTCAGATAATGAATTTTAAGTTGTCCATCCTTCCTTTGTTTCCTAATTATATGCACATGCACAAGAAAGTTACAGAGTCAAACAGTTTAGAAGTTGCAGTATGGTTCTTCTACATAGAAGCATAGAGAGAGGATCCTGCTTGTTGTCTTACAGGTTCAGCTCAGATCTCTCTCGGCATGTTTTAGGTGAACTAGCGTATCTTTTCTTTCTCTAACCTTCAAGAAACTTATCTATGTACAGTAATATTGTTGAGAGCAAATTCTATATCCCAGGTACTGTCTTCTGCCATAAGTAAATTTAGGCTTAAAAATAAGTAGAAATGTCCTAAAATAATGAATATTTTAATTTGAGGAAAAAAAATTGGGGAATTTTCCAACCAGTGCAATAGGAGTGGGGTGGTGTACTGAAACACAAGACACTTGTATTTGAATCATTAAAAAAAACAACAAATGAGAGGCAAATTAAAGCAATAACAAAAACATGCAGTTTTCAGAGACAGACCACATTCCACAGATGTCTGGAAATAAGTATCATTCTCTACGCTGCAGCTATTTTTCCTGCAGTTCAAAGCTCAGAATCCCCATGGAAACAGGTTGGTGTTACCATTAAAGAAGGCTTTCTAACTTCTGAGACCAAAAAAAATCCAAAAAAAATGCAGAGGTGAAATCCTGTCCCCAGGAAAGTCAGATCACAATTCTAAAATCTGTAGTTAGGAAACAGTATTTCAAATACAGCATCCAGAGCTTTTGATGTTGGTGCCTTCCTGTTCAAGTAACACTGAAGTGAACCCTCTGGCGACATCTAAAGGATGAAGGGTCTTAAGAAGAGTCACTTATATAAAAATTAAAATGAAAATAACATGTTAGTTACATATCTTCTAAATCTTTTGCTTTGCTTTTAGCCTGGTCTTAAATAAACCTCAAAAATAATGGGAGACTTAAATGAGGTGTAAGAATCAAAATTGTCTGCTTATTTCTTTGAGGGCTTTGGTCAAATCCTTACAAGATCGTATTCCCAGTACATGCTAGTTCAGATGAGTTACAAACAGTAGAAGGCAAATAATAAAAAGGAACTTTAAAAAATTTGGCTAAATAAAGAAAACAAGGCTTATAATTTAAGCACATTTGTTAAAATTGAATGCCAAGTGTTGTTTGACTCGTTTAAAAGTTGGTTGAGTAATACAAAAAATATTGTTCCAAGAAATAGTTTGATAAATATTTTGTTGACAGGATCAGTATTAATGTACATCTGTCTCATCAAAACCAGCAAGTATCTATGGCATAAAGGAAACAAAAAAAAAATGCCTACAGTAATTTGTAGGATCACAACCTAAAAACTCTGTGAAAGCCAAAGTGAAGATTTGTATTCATAAACATTTTATTTTCAGCAAAAGCTGTTATTTCAGTTGTTCCACAGATTCTACTAGACCAAAGCATAGTAGCTCTAAAAATTAGGCCTTTCATTATTTCAATATGTTGCGTTCTTAATGATCAATGCATTAGGGCAAAAGACAAGCCTGCCATTGGCAAGGTTGAAGTATCTTTCACTCTTCCTTTGCTATTGCAAGCACAATGCTAAGAATAATGAAATTACTGTCTTCATAGAACCATAGAATAATAAAAGGGTTTAGGTTGGAAGGGACCTTAAGGATCATGTAGTTCCAACCCCACTGCCATGAGCAGGGACACCTCCCACTAGACCAGGTTGCTCAAAGCCCCATCCAGCCTGGCCTTGAACACCTCTATGGATGGAGCATCCACAGCTTCTCTGGGCAACCTGTGCCAGTGTCTCACCACCCTCAGAGTGAAAAATTTCTTCCTAATAACTAATCTAAATCTACCTTCTTCCAGTTTGAAGCCATTATCCCTTGCCCTATTGCTTCATGCCCTTGCAAAAAATCCCTCTCCAGCTTTCTTGTAGGTCCCCTTCAGATACTGGAAGGTCTCCCTGAAGCCTTCTCTTCTCCAGGCTGAACAACCCCAACTCTCTCAGCCTGTCTTCACAGGAGAGGTGCTCCAGCCCTCTGATCATCTTTGTGGCTCTTCCACTGGACCTGCTCCATCAGGTCCACAACCTTCTTGTGCTGAGGAGTCCAAAGCTGGACACAGTACTCCAGGTGAGGTCTCACAAGAGCGGAGTAGAGAGGTAGAATCACCTCCCTTGACCTACTGGCCACGCTTCTTTTGATGCAGCCCAGGGTACTGTGGTTGGCCTTCTGGGCTGTGAGTGCACATTGCTGTGACATTTATGGGAAATCCCGCATTTCAGTGATAATGATATTGGAATAATCTAAATTGTTGTCATTAAAATTCAGCCTATTACTGTACATAAAAATGGAAACTTCACAAAAGAGACTTTTAGAATAAATAATGACTTTTTATACTTGTGGTGATTCTCCAGCAATCAGTATGATACTCTTGCATAATTAATAGCACTTAAAATTCACATGGTAAATCTGTTTTTTTCTGATTTGAATACTTTCTTTCTCATTCTTGGAGAAAAGCAAGTAAGTACTCTTTGCTCTGTTCACTGCGCATGTGAATACTGATGCATTTATATTTATAATGCCCTGTGTAGAAGAAATACAAAACAGTCATAAGTTTTTCTTGATGTGCAAGAAAAAGTCTTCAATTTATACACTCCAAATTCCACAGACATAGTTCTTACAAGAACTGTAAGTAAAGTCACTATTGGAAAAACTGTTTCAATACAAATAAAGCAATTAGATATATTATTTGTGAACGTCTGTATGTTCCACTAGATTATTTCACCTGTTCCCCTTAAGACCAGTCCTGCAATCAGGATGTTACTTGCTGATAGAAATTTTGAAAAATGGCATTAAGGTGAAGTTCTGTCTTTTCAGTAGTTATGACACTGAAACAGAAAAAGGAAGTATCAGTAAAATGTTCATGTGTTCCACTGTGCACTCAAGACTATCTGTTATACAAGTGAAATTACCATTTGATTTTCATTATGGAAAGGTGAATATATGTTATTAGTAGTAACAACCTGAAAAATGAGTTCTAGATCCAAATCTACAGGTCCAGATTTTCCAGTTAATATTTTGTTTCTTAGCTTAAACAGGATGAAGGTTTATTGTTCTTTGCTTAACTGTTGGTTTCTAAAGTACAGAGGATAAGTGAAAAGAAAGCCTCTAGTGAGACACATTTGAAGAGCAGTATTTTAAGTATTTGCAACATTTTTATTTCAAAGATATTTTACTTCAGTGAAACAGTCAGTGGACGTAAAGGAAAATTCATTCACTATGAAGAATAGAGCATCTGATTTTACGAAAAATGCTGTGCATTCCTTGTGGAATATGGCTCATTGTGCATAGATAAATCGGTCAGCATGCTAGAATGTTGTATTTCTTAAGAATATAGCTCTAAGGCAAGTCATCAACAGTACCATTCGCTTTGTTGCTTGCCTAGACATGGAGTTAGAGTCTATACTATTTCACGTACAGACATAACATTCTTATTTATCCTTTCTGCAACTTCTTGAGTTTTACCTAAAAAGCCTGCCTAACAAGTATAATTTTCTACCTGAATTTTCTGCTGACTAGAAATAATCAAGCAATTTTATGTAATTTCTCTATGAGAAGTGAACTACTGTATACATTTGTCTTTGTTGTTGGTTCCCCACTAAAAGCCCCATTTTAATGATGCCTCATGAGAGTTTTCTGGAAAAAAAAAATTATTACCCTATTCCTACAACAGACTAAAAGAATTTTATAATTGTATGTACATTGACAGCTGTCATTATAAAACTGTAGTTAACTTTGATGTAAAATATATTTTTTATTCTTTTTATGTTATTCCTATTTTCTTTTGACTAACTATGCAGAAAACTCACCTTACTTATCCATTTTGTCATGTTACCTCTCTTTTACTTTAGCAGTATGAATATATGCATATTCTCTCTCTATATACACACATATATCGTTTGCTTCCAATGTACATTTCTCTCTTGACAAGATAC
Source organism: Pluvialis apricaria (assembly GCA_017639485.1). Taxonomy (NCBI): domain Eukaryota; kingdom Metazoa; phylum Chordata; class Aves; order Charadriiformes; family Charadriidae; genus Pluvialis; species Pluvialis apricaria. The sequence goes on from CM030007.1 coordinate 204,027,490, forward strand.
AGTATAAATAATTTATAGACACAATTTATTGCAAGATAGAAATATGCTGATACAAAGTACAGAGAACCACCTTCTATTCAGGGAAAAGCAATATAGTACACAGTGTTGTAATAAACTGCATATTTTGTTAGGAAAGATATTTTATTGATTTATTTTTCACCTGTGCATTGCAAGTTTTCTATAATTCAAGTTCTGATTATTATTTTTTATATCGTAGCTTAAGTCACCAGAGGAGGAAATTAATTTTTCCCACTCTTATCTTTGGTGTGAGCTGTCCTTAAATGTGAGTAAAATGGCTGTACTTAACTGTGTAATAATCCACCATTCATGCTGAGTTAGCAAAGACAAACAGGATATCTCTTCAGTCATCAGGCTGCTGGATGGCCTTCTCGAAAGGGAAATAAAAAATCACCTCATCTCAAAATCACCTGCTTGAGATTGACCTCCACATGTTAAATCCCTCTGCAGGCAGATCTTAACAGCCATTTATCTCTGCCACACCCGTAGTGCCGACTTTCCCAGAGGGCAGAGAGAAACATTTAGCAATATAGGATGTTATTTCCTCAGTGATTAGCAATCCCTTCGGCAGACTGGTTCAGCTTTCTCCCTCAGAGACCCTTGGGAATGGTGACCCGCCTCCTGGCCTCAGCAATTTCTATCCCTGGAGGTATCTGAGCCGATGGCTGCCTTCCAGCCAGATGCGTATCTGCCTGAGAAAGAGTCCCTTGTGGGTGACTTGTCTACGATGCAGTTCTCAATAACATTCCTCACCTCTTGAAAGACATCCCCTGTCCATTTTGGTTAATAAAATGTGTTATTAATAACTATGATTGAGTAATCAAAGCACTACTTTTCATCTGCCAAAGGACAGGTAAGAAATATAACAAATGTGCAATCTGACACATCGAGTATTCAGAGAATATAAAAATACTAAAATTGCATAACTAAACTGAGTCTAAAGATGCCAAGATGTTTAAAGAAGTTACTACGCAACAGAGGTTTTATGTTTGTATATCAACAACTGATTTTGGTAAAGCTGTGTGACTTCCATGCAGATTTTGCAGTGCATCAAATCCACCATCTCTGTAACATTTTGCTAATTTGACTTTAATTATCACTCAGAAATGAAGGAAAACTACTGATATTGTTTTTCAGCGTTTAACTGAAAAGAAATAAAGCAAATATGGAATGGAAGGCATTTTTTTTTCAGCAGGCATAAAAATAATATTTATAAGGAAACATCTTTGGAAAATAAAGTGTAAGTATTTAATTGCTAGTCTGTGAAACTTAAGTCAAAGGTAAATTACGAAAAGAGAAAATGAATACTAGAGAGAAGAAGAACATCTTCCAGTTGGACTCATATTCTGCCTTGCAAGTGAACGTACTGTAGAGGTAAAGCACTATTTATGTTCTTCAGCCTTAAGTAGAAAGTAACAATATAATCTAATTGCCTGCTTGAATTCAGTTATAGAAGCTGCATAATATCACATGGCATGCTTTATCGCAGCTGACTGCCCTAACCCCAAAACAGTAAAAAAACTTAACCCATCCGCCATTTGTTTTTTTTTTTTTTCCTTACAGTGTATTGATTAGAATCTAAATTCCGTCATCACCAAAGTGAGTAGCAATGGGTTTTCGGTGCATTTCTGTTGACTATACATAGCCCAATGGTAACAATATGTTTAGAAAGGGCAAACCTTGTTTTTGAATTCTTCTTTCCGGTCCGATAAGTTGCAGGGACTTGGCATTTATTAGTAATACAGCAACCTAAACACCAGTCTACTGGGTGTAATGGGCTGGAACTGTCATGGGTGCCTCATTTGAAAAAATACCTGCTATTCACAGGAATAGAGATTTCACATGCTACAGTTAGTTCTCCAAAGTATAAGGACAGAACATGAAACAGTCATTCATGAATGATGCTTCTCCATGTCTCTGTTTATCTCACTCTGGGTTTTCAAAAGAAACATTGGTTTCATTGTCCTCAAGGTAATAGCTGAAAACCTTCTACAGGTGTCTGTCTTTGAAAGGAAAGGGTCTAAGTCCAGCCAATTGCTTGCTATTCATACCCATCTGGGCACTGTAGCTTGTGTCTTCAGGAGTCAAGCTGTGCTGGAAACACAAGTCCCTGCAGCTGTCAAGAGTAGAATACAGGGGTCTGCAGGGAGGAGGCCCTTTTATTGTCCCTATACTCTATAAAAATCCTGGCTTTCGTTATTAATTTGTATGATACTTCACTCATTGAGAGAACATATTTTTAAGGCTTGTTCTTTTAATCCAAACCATCCACAGCTTGCTAAAGTGGGAACTCTCTACTGTGTTTCAGGGATGTTCTGTGTGTTTCTTTTTTTTTATGTTAAAAATTAACCTGAAGTAGAGTTGATCAGAGCACAGACTTTTCCTAAGCTTCTCAAGTTTATGAACTGTCAATGGAGCAATTAGAAATGCATATATTTTCAAGAGATGAATTTCAGGGCCTATTATAGCTTCTCTTTTGTCTACCATCTTCAGCCTTATTCTGAGCAGAAGATATTGCCACACCAGACAGACAGTCTAAGTAGTAAGTTAGAAGTGTCTATAGAAAAATTACAAGTCCAGGAATAGCTTTGATTCACACCATTGCCTCCTTCATGGAAGTTCCAGAATATGTATTTTAAGTGGTAGGCTGCCATATAACTGTGTATTAGCCAGCTGCAAACACCATTTATACATAAAAATATGTAGTAGAAAATGTAATTAAAAGTACATTATCAATCAGAAAAATATCTATTGCCTAAATTAAGTTTGTTTGTACCAGCTTAATTTGGCTGCTGTATGCAAATGCATTATGATACAGACCTAAATTACAGCATGGCAAACTGTAATTTTCCCAGAACTTCCCCTACATTCACTGCACAGAATATCTGCTCCCTTAATGAGCAGACAGTCAATATTTTGTTTTCTTCTCTTTGTTTGCTTAGAGGTTTCATAGCCCATTTACTGTGCACTGTCCAAAACCCGCTGACAGCAGAATTATGCTTTGATTCAGAAAAAGAGTCTTCCCGTGTTCTTTGTATATGCTTATTTCATAAACATTATTTCATCTCTGTAACATTCTCAAGAAAAGAGGGGACATTATCTGCTATAGAAAGTTTGGTGTCAGCAACATTTAATAGACCTAATTGTGAAACCTTTCTTTCAGTTTCTGCAGTCCTGTGTGTTGTTATACGTGTTCCAACCTCTGATAATGAAAGTTGTACGCATTCTACAGAGAGTAGAGGCACTACTCATGCAAAGTCAACCCTGGCACAGGTTCAGCACATTCATGGAACAAATGGTTCAGGAATTTCACAGAAGATGGTTCACATGGACATATTAACCAGTGGTACTACAAAATACACTCAGAAAAAACAGTGATTGTAACTGGGCATTATCTAAGTTTTGAGGACATCTTTGGTACGTAAGGATTGCATACTAATACTGAACATACGTATATATACATTTTCCTATGATTTTAAAGAACAAACTGAAGAAAAAGGGAATGCCATTGGAATACATAATATATTTACTTTTGTCTGCATCAGGACTGAAAACTTTAACTCTCAGGTTTCTGCTGCTTGAGCTAAAAGGCATAACTCAGTGACAATAGTAGATTATTTGCATTAGTGTGGGGCAATGCAGAAAGAAACAATAATGGTTCAACATTTTGCTAACAGCTGAAGAATAACATGATGCAGACAATTTGGGTGTTGGAAGGACAATGACCCCAAGGAGACTACCTTGCCAGCCTTCTGTTCGTCTAGACTTCCTGTATGAACGTATCTGCAACCAGTTCCACTCTTGATTAATTTGGTGCAAAATCCAACTTCATGTCCCTGCTTTTCTTGGCCTGTTCTAGTTCTGGTTGTCCTTCCCCACCCAAAATGTCTCTACTCTGACATTATAGAATTGAAATACAAGATGCAAAATCATTTATTTCAACTTTTTTTTTGACAAAAACTTCAGTGAATTAACTCTTGGTGTTAAAAATGGAAAATTTTGGTTTTAGCAAAATTGATTTATTCTGCTTACTTATTTCCGCTCCCAGGTGGATGCATATTCAGCTGTGAGACTACAAGCTTATTGTATTATGTGGGAGCATTTATAACCTTGAGCAGCACAAATAAGAAGTCCATGTAGTCCTCTGACAAGTCTGTCCCTGTTTAATACAAGTGAATGTCAGGAATTACAGCTTTACGTGTTTTCATCTAAGTTGAAATTGTGCATTAGTATTTGCAAGAATCTCAGATGTTAGTACAACACACAGATGCAGATGACCATTGAAAAATGAGCGTTCAAATAGTGGGTTAACACATTATATTTTCAAAACCAAGCTATGTCTTCAGGGCTAAAGTGGAATCTTCATTCAAAGTGTGAGTAAAACCCAGTTTATGACAGCTAATGATTACAATACTTAACTATGATATGAGAAATGCAGATCTAAATGCAGATCTGAAACAAGGTAGGCAGGCATATGTAGATGCCCCAGATCTTGGATGATGTCCTGGTTTGACATAAAACAGGACTAAATTTGTTCAGTAACTCTACTTTTTAGCTAGGCCTCTTCTAATGACTGAAACTAACAGCATATATTGCAGACACTGTTCTCTCTCAGAGTGATAAGACCTATGTTTATAGTTGATGCCGAGGCATGGTATGCAGAAAGGCTCCTGCTTATATTTATTGCTATAACACCCAAGGGCAGCTGACTTGGTTATTTGCCCCGTTGGAGCGTCAGAAGTGGAAAAGTGTAGAGGGGTCCCACCTTCGGGGAGGAGCAGACAGGACAGGTGACCCAAAACTGAGTACCAGGGTATTCCATCCCCTCTGCCTCATGCTCAGGATAAAAGCTGACAGACCAAAGTGTCAGCTCTCTTTCTTCAATGGCCAGTGTCCGACGAGGACTCTGTGTGTTTGTCCGCCTTTGATCCCGACCCTGAATCCAGATCCGGAATCCAGTTCCTGTCCACCACCGAGTCCAGTCTGGGACTTCCCCAGTGCCAGCCGGTGTCGTAATTTTCATCCTGGGAGCTTGATACAGTTTTGTATATATTTCATAGTTTTCTTTTTATTTTATTACTAATATTTCATTAAAGTAGTTTAGTTCCTTCTAAACTCACAAGTCTCTCTCTCTCCTCAGCCTCTGTCTTTGAAGCGAGGTAGGGGGGAGCATCTGTCGATCGCCCAGTGGCCAGTTTGGCCCAAACCACGACAGATGAATACTCTGTTTCTTTTGACTTTTTGTAAAAAACAGCAGTCTTGGGTTTCATTCAGCCTCACTTCTGTCACTCTTCTACTACTTCCCTGTGTAACTTCCTCCTTGCACCGCTGAGCCAGCAATTCTCTGCCTGTTCAGCCATCCATACTGTCTGCCCACTGCGGTGCTTTCAAGTATCATTTCTTCTGTGAAGCCTACAAGTAGAATAAATTCAGATAGCCGTAGTACAAGGAGAAGGTGGGAACACCTGTAAGGAGGAACAGTCATTGTTTCTGGTACAACACTATACTACAACACCAAACGGAAAATAGCAATGACTAATGCTGCCTTTGTGAACATTAAGGAGGCTTACAGGAATGTCATCTTGAACACTTTCGTCCTCTGACAGTGATGTATGGCTAATGAAAAAGGCCCTGTTGTGAGAGAACTTCCTCTGAGTATGCTGTCAAAGGTCATTCCCCTTCAGCTAATGTGCCTGTGGATCTGCATCCATCGCTGGAGTTCTTAAGTTTCAAACCCACAGAGGGAACTTCTTCGTCTGTTTTAAACTGGTGTCTCAGTTTCATCATTAAAGAAACTTGTTCCTCATTCCCTGCCAGCTGCTGCCATCATTCAGCTAGACCTTTGTCCATGAGAAGCTGTAGAAGAAGGGAAGGGAGCATGGTCAGACATAGACCTGATTGATTTTAAATTGGAACATGCTGTTATCTAGTAACTAAGTGGTCTATTAAGGGTGATGTTGTACTCTGTGGGACAGAAAACTATGATGAGAAAAACAAAGTAGCAGAAATTGGAGCAGCAGGAAAATAAATAGGTATTTCTCTCAAGACTCGCATGCTAGCTTTCACTTGCTTAAAATCTTCCCGTGGGTATCACAGGAGTACACACATTCACACATACACGAATCCTATGTTTTCTGGTTTCAAGGATATAGAACAGTTCAAAGCCAAGTTACATAAACTAATCTTTTTCTTTGTCTGCAAATTTATGCTTCAACAAGAGAATACAAACCACCCAGAGTTAAACAGTTACTCCCTGTGTATTCCTTAGTCTGCGACTATGTTTCTTAAAATAAAAACATGCCTGGAATGAGAAAAAAATGGCTTGAAGAGTAAACCAGGTGATTTAACTTGCAGAAAATGTATGTTTGGGTGGATTACTGAACAAGCAAAAAGTACGAATAGCACAGAGGCCAGGTGAAGACATGTCATTTCATTTACAGAGAGGAAAATGCTATTCATTGTAAAGTGACAGTGTTATAAGTAAATACTATCTGTTTCTTCGACATTTTGATTTGTACTGAAAGGTAGTGGTACTATGCTGTTTTACCCCTAAACAGAAGACTCAGCATTCCGGTTTTACAGAAGAACATATCAGGTCTTCCCTAAAATTCCCCATTCACACTTTGAGGACAGAACAAACCTTTTAAATATTTTCAAGTAAATTCAGCAGTTAGTTCACAAATTAGAACAAAATTAAAAATGAAAGGAATAGAACCCCTGTGCTGTCTGCCTCATGTGTTTCCTGAGTAACATTACCTATGAATTAGTAAAATCTTTTGACTTTTCCACAGAGTTCAAATTGTTTTCTTTCTTTGCATAAACAGCATTCTTAGAAAGTAGGTTGCAATAGAGCTAGCTATTGACATTCATTATATTTAATGTCTGTGAGCATAGAAAGTACCTTTAAAACAAGAACATGGCTGATTCTGAAGTGGTTACCTTTGTGTTGCTACAGAAAATTAATGCAATCAACTGACATTGAGGATTATGCTGCATATAGATTACCCTTATGTATTTTGCATATAAAAACATTCTGTTGCTTCTAATGATGCGGAGGAAATTGGTCCCATATGTTGAAAAGTTTTATTAGTGGACAGCTAACAGAACCATAGCTGCATTTTAAAGTGCTTGTGTCTACACATCAGTTTGGGAAGCAGCCACCCCGGTATTCCATTTCTAAACAAAACCAGTGCTGGGAAATAAAGCAGTAGATGAGACAGCTTGTATTATTACATGAAGGAATAATACATGCCTTTAAAAATCAAATAACAGGACAGGAGAACATACCATGATGTCTGTGATGTTATTCTGTGACACTATAACAAAACAGAGCTAAGGTCAAATCAGGGTCTTGATTGTACATATCTTTCTTAAGATGTTGAGGTTTTTCTTAATACTTCAAATCATTAATTTCCCAGGTTTGAATATTCTTTTTCCAATTATTGCAACTTGTATGGAAATGCTTTGACATTAAGATATTAATTCCTGCTCCTATTCTCAATTCCATTTTTAAACCATTTTGCTTTGCTCTGTGTTTTTGCCTGCGGTATTAGGCTCTGAAACTTAACTACAACAATCAATACTTTAACGACTTCAGTAATGTTTATGTGAGGTGTTCCTCTGGGCTTGATCTGGGCATATTACCTATAATAGAGATTTTTCTTTAGTTTATTATGTTCTAGTTTATGTAGTAGTTTATATGATAACTGTCCAATCTGGTATAAGGAGCTCAGAGATTTAGTAGTGCTATCGGTATAAAGGGCTGAAAAGCCCAAGATTTGCGACACTTTTGTAAGCACAAAGTTTTAAGATGTCAGTGTGTTAGTATTTTCAGACTGTGTGGGGATTAGTTTTGCTCAGCTGGAGGATCATACATCAGTGATTTGTATGTATGACACTGCTCTCCTTTGGAGGGAAGAACAATACTTTAGTTCTGCATTGTATAACTTGGAAGTAGCAACCAACACCTAAATTCACTTTTTAAACTGGAACTGTGGAAGCTTTTGAGGAAGGAAGGTCTGATTTTTATCTCTGCCATTGTTACACAATTATAAGAAGTTATAATGGGCACAAGTACACCCAGAGTTTTAATGAAATGTCTATTTTATGCATGTAATGGATTTTAGGGACAACAAAGCAAGTGGTACGCAAGTGTGTGTGTGCACATATGCACATTTGCATGAATCTGTAATCCATAAAAATTCATTTTCCTTGGCATATACCAAAAATTTTAAATAAATGAAATTTATATAGATAATGATACCAGCCAGTATCATTAGTATTGCCTATGTTTTACTTCGTCATAGTAATCTAGAGAGATAAAAAAAAATAATTGAGTTTCATAGATAGCAAGTTTTTATTCTGAGAGCTTAGTTTAGAAAATTATGTAGTACATTGTTGAAGGATAATACCAATTAAGTTTTTAAAGAATCTTCATTATGTGAAAATAGAAAGAGTAAATATAATAGATTTACAAGGACCTTCAGAACTCAAAAATTTTCATAGAATCATAGAATCATAGAATGATTTATGTTGGAAGGGACCTCGAAGATCATCTAGTTCCAACCCCCTGCCATAGGCAGGGACACCTCCCACTAGACCAGGTTGCTCAAAGCCCCATCCAGCCTGGCCTTGAACACCTCCAAGAATTCTGAAAGAATACTGAAAGTGTTTACACAACTAAATTCTTTAATGCAAAGGTGGTAGAAAATTGGCCTCACATAAACAATGCAGGAAGTAGTTTACTGTTCAGAGTTTGTACAATTTTTGTAATAGGCTGTAATATATTTTCTGCAAATTTTTTTCCTTGAAAATGTCAAAAATTTTCAGGTAACTATCTTACAAAGCATCATTAGATATTATAAACCCTGTAGACATGTCTGAGGATACAAATGGATGGAAATCCATTGCAGACATGGAAACGGCTGTGTCCACTATTCAAAGTACAGGTATATTCAGCATTGTACTTCATCTTCAAAATATTTTGTAAACAAATCCTTTACCCACAGATGCATAATAATAATAACAACAACAATAACAACAACAACAATTTATTAAGAAATGGTGAACTTTTTTGTCACTTCTTAAAATGTGATGAATTCTTTATACTTCCAGAAACTGAACCCATATATTTAAAAGAAACATTTTCAGTTCTTGTAAGCTTAAAATCAGACCAGGCAGCTTTGTTTGTCTTGTGCCTTTATGTAAGTCATACTCTCCTTCTGCTCAACCTGCTGCTCTGCTCTTGTGAGCCAGCAGGGCATTCAAACACACAAACCATGCACGCAGCAGACTTCAATAGCAAGCACTGGACAGCAACTATTTTGAAGGAGAAAGTCTGGCTTCTGACAGTTTCTGTGACCTATTAACATTTTATTTAGCTTTTATTTCTGGGTAATTGTTTCCAGGTGAAGCAAGAAAATATTTTGAAAAATAAACAGGGAGTAATTGCAAGTACTGAGCAAAAGCTCTGCCTTCCTAACTGTTTTCCCCTTGTTTTCTATTTATCTTGTATCTTTATTGGAATAAAATGAGCATAGAGGGCAGTAGCTTTTGAGGAAGTGTAGACGTTACGTGCTTTTTCAAAGTTTGCTTAAAGGGCATAGCCAGCAGAACTGGGAATGGTTTCAAAGGAAGTAGTCAGCTGGGAAAGGGCACAGGGTGAATATTATAGATCTCTGCCATTAGTTCTGTTCATCCTGATTTTACTTACATGGAAATGAGAAAAAGGAGGTCTCCTAAAGCTTGAGTGACCCCAAACAATTTCAGGCATGAGAAGGAGCAATTCAGCCATACAGAGACCTGACTTTGATTGATTTAACCACTTCAACATGAAGAACATGCTATAAAAATATAGTTTCTCAGGTATCTTTCATAATGTTGAGCCATATACTAATGCCATTTTGATTTCTGAAGAATCTCATTCATTCTGCAAGGTCTTATCATTAGTTTTCTCTTAGGACTCAAAATTTTGTGTTTGCAAAATGTTTTCATTCAAACGTCATATTATAATGTATTACACTGTCAGCCTGTGGTGAATCAAGCCAAACCTTATGACAGCCAAACTTCTCAAGGCTCTCTCTTCTACACCTGGTTGAGAGATAGGATGGATTTTCTAGTGTGTACATGCAAATTGACATGTTGTATCTCCAAGGCTGTGAACACCCTTCAGACTTGTGCTGAGAGCACTGTGAGATACTGCCTCACCTTTCCCTTCTCATCTACACTAAGGGCTTTTAAATACAACCTTAGCAATGTGCCGAAGCCAGACTAGCAGGCATAACTGTTTTTATTTTTCCCCAAAGAGCAATATGTGTCTTTGACAAGGTGATCAGTAAAATTGGAGGATTGTTGGGCAACCTTCTGTTTTTCAGAGACCTGTGGACTCATTTCACTTGTAATTTCACATGTAATTTAATTTTTATATATACTATAAAACACCTAGGGCCCAATCCATTTCCCTGCCTTTAAAAGTACTTCAATGATTTATTTAGGAGTTAAATCCTTCCCTTGGAATTGTAAAGAATCATAAATATAATTCTAATCTGAACAAATATCCACTTTGTCATCTCCTGTGAGCCTGGGGTGAAATTCACAAGAAATATATATAGATAACAGAATTATAATTCAGTGCAAAACATATTTCTCAATACTACTTTCCTCATATTTCTGCTACACATAGATCTCTGAGCATGTCTCTACTAAAGAGTTACACCAAAATAACAAAATCTATTCAGGAACTGATCTAGTTAAATTGGTAGAAACCTTATAATTACATTTAAGCAGAGTAATTTTAAATTTATGTCGAATTAAATCAATTTCAGCAACAGTTGAATTGTTTAGGTCGAACAAGTAAATTATGAAATTGCACTGATCCATGGGTTAGTGTATTGACAGTAGGGGTTTGCATTGGTTTCACTTGATAAATATAAAATCTATCCAGTAAAGTTTAAAAATTCTTTGGAAAATATCTGACATAGAATTTGTGTAAATGTTATCCTTTAACATGGGAGAGACACAAAAAAGGTCCCCAGTTTGGCTTCACATTTTCAATAAAGCTCGAACTTTGTTACTGACTTCGCATTTTGTTTGGCACTTTGTAGGGTCATACACACCTGTATAAAGTTACTCTCTCCAGTACTTTTAATCCTACTTTGGACAAGAGCAAAGCAGGTCGAGGCACTAGAAAAACAGACTGCTGATATGTCAGAAACCTGAAGATAAGAAAGAAAGTGGTGACCTTGTTCTTTTTATCACAGTAACAGAATGTTTGACCCTGGTATTTTGGGTTCTCCTGAAGTAAAAAGGTTTTGGGTGCCTTAAGTTTACAAAGAACAAACTTTAAATAAGAGAAAAATAACACAGACATTATAACCTCTGAGGAATTTAACACAGACATTATAACCTCTGAGAAATTAAGGGAAAATTGTGAAAACAAGTTATGTCTTGAATATGTAAAGTAAGAGTCCTTGACCTACTATCTGACATAAACATTTTGTTCTATTGGAAGCTACAAGTAAAGCTTCTGCTTCAAGCATAATTGAAAGGATTTATCCTTTCAAAACAAAGCCTTATGTTGGTCCATATGAGCCAGCACCATATCTTCCAGAGAAAAAGTCTTGTGCTTCAAGCAACTGAGGAGGAGAAAAAGGAAATTTACTGCAAATTGCCCAGGGGCTTAAACTGACGTAAAAGAAGAATGATAGCACTTGACCTTCCATTTTCTGTCGAGGAAAGGCAATGATTTTGTAAATCGTCCAGACTCTATTGAGAAGCGTTACCAAATCACTGTCAAAACATGTTTTCCAGTCCTGGATGTGCCGAAGGTACAGGAAATTCTTAAGCAAATAAAGTAGTCCTTTTCCCCCAGTTTTGTGGACTGGTTAACAACAGGGGATCTTCAGAATCATATTTCCCTGTGAATTGTTTTCCTTCATCTCACCATTAGATATGCCATCTGCCAGAGATTTGTTGCAATTTTCATGAAAAGAAAATTCCACTCCGATGGTAATCTGCCAAATATTTATCAGTTTGGCACCCATGAAGTCAAAGGCCAGCATGTGAAACGGTTCTTTTTAGTCAACTCCAAAATCTACAGGAATTAAAAGCACAATGAAGGCACCAAACCCAAACATATTTATACATCAACCTAGTTTCTAACTATCTAAATTTATTTTAATTGACAAAACCTTTAATTAATTTTCCCCAAGTTGATCTGTTTTGCCCATGATTGTAATTGGTGAGCATTCACTCTGGTTTTATCTTGACTCGTGGAGCTTTTCCACCTTATTTTCTCTCCCTGTTCTTTTGAGGAAAGGGAGTGAGAGAGCATCTGGGTGGGCTTCTGGTAGTCAGCCAATATCAACCCACCACAGACAAGAACTGCAACTTCTGCAATTTTTTTTCTTGTTTCAGCATAATGGTAATTAAAAATCTGGAATGACCACATTTAAATATTGTAATAAGAGAATTCTTAACAAAAATATAAGTAAAGAGAGAAATCCAGCAGACATTATCATTCCTTGAGTAACTCAGACCACCCTTTCAACCAAAATCCTGGGAGGTAAAAATCTCTTTTTTAGAAGAGATCAGAGTGTTCAGTGTTTCGTATTAATCATTTAAACATTTTAAGTCTATATTTTTTATTTCAGTAGCTTGCTTCAAAAGATACTACTGTCTGTCCTGTCCAGAGGCTATATTCTTCTTGTACTTATTTAATGTGTTTAATCTACATTGAGATTAATATTATGCATACATATCCTTGGGGTCTTTCATTGAGTTCCTCCCTGACTAACTTTCTAATCTAGAAGATTATTTTCTCTGGAAAGCTTTGATTTTTGATACTGCGGAACCTTGTCACAGCAGCTAATTGGTGTATTAGTTTAACACAGTGAACTCTACAGGCTAGACTCCTCTGTAAGATATAAATTGGAAGCAGGAAGGAACAATTCATCAAGGCTGTATGCTAAACTATTGATTGCTGGCTTCATACTGTACTGTGATTCTATTATTGTACTAAAATGAATAATGGAATTTTACAGAAATCCCATTCAGGTCTTTCATAAAGATGTGCTTCAATCATCAGAAAAGGACAACTTCTTGACTCTTTTACTCACCTTTTTGTTCAAAATAGCCTCTCATTCAATTTTGCTACTTGTGACAGCTGCATCTACAACAGAGCCAAGTCAGAAAAGGCTTTGCAAGAGTTTGAGTGCAGAAAGCAACTGTGGAAGATGTTGAACATCAATCTGCAGCATCCTAAAGGGCTTTGATACAGTGCGGGATTACCTGACATGTTGATTTTACCACAGAGCTGCGCTGAGAGGTAAGTAGAAAAGTATTGAGGATTGTACACAGTAGTTGAGTTCCATGATTTCCCATGGAAAAAAAAAAAAATGTTGTTTACCCTTTGTAACTAACATGGTATGAGGATTTATTAAATTAGTGAGCAAATTTTAATGTTTTTGTTCAAACTGTGGGATGCCACAAAAAAATCTCCCTACGTCTTTTGCAGGGTAAGTTGTCTAAGGAGGAGGGAATCATAGAATCATAGAATCATAGAATGGTTTAGGTTGGAAGGGACCTTGAAGATCATCGAGTTCCAACCCCCCTGCCACAGGCAGGGATACCTCTCACTAGACCAGGTTACCCAAGGCCACGTCCAGCCTGGCCTTGAACACCTCCAGGGATGGGGCTTCAACAACCTCTCTGGGCAACCTGTTCCAGTGCCTCACCACCCTTAAAGTGAAAAACTTCTTCCTAATGTTTAATCTAAACCTGCCCTGTTCCAGCTTAAAGCCGTTCCCCCTCGTCCTATCACTACATGCCCTAGTAAAAAGTCCTTCCCCAGCTCTCCTGTAGGCCCCCTTTAGGTACTGGAAGGCCGCAATAAGATCTCCCCGGAGCCTTCTCTTCTCCAGGCTGAACAGCCCCAACTCTCTCAGCCTCTCCTCATAGGAGAGGTGCTCCAGCCCTCGGATCATCCTCGTGGCTCTCCTCTGGACGCGCTCCAGCAGGTCCATGTCCTTCTTATGTTGGGGACTCCAGAGCTGGATGCAGTACTCCAGGTGGGGTCTCACGAGAGCAGAGTAGAGGGGCAGAATCATGATGCAAAAGATATTGGTAAAGTCGTTAAATAATTTTCTTTACCGTTTCAAGTTAATGCATATTATATATCACCATATACATAAAAATATAATTTAATCTTTGAAGTTTTTAATAGTATAATACAATCCACAAAAGACCTTTAATATGTATTTTACAGGAATGGAATCAACACTTCTAGATCAGGAGCTAGAGCATCTGAGTGCCTTATGTGCTTTAGTGCTTAGTTTCACAATATGTAATTTTTAATTTTTTATAAATACATGACTCTTAATACCACTTCATTAAAAGCAATTCTAATCAAAGTCGCAGAAAGTAACTTTCTGAGCATAAGATAGACTTGGCTAGGCTGTTAATGATGCAGAAAAAAAGTCTCAGACATATTGAAATACAAAGCTTAGAATCTTTTATTGAAGACAGGGATCTGATTTATCATTTATCAAAAAACAGAAGCAAAAATTAGTCCTTCCAACACATGACTGAAAGTGCCATTGTTTGTTTGTTTGTTTTCTTTTTTCCAGTAACTCATACAGGCTGCGAAAGACCTGTTTGCCCCACAAACAGATTAGATTTAAAATTTAAATCTAAACAGGTTTAGATTTCTGTGTCACACCTGAAAGCTTTTGATAAAAAAAAAAAAGAAGAAAAAAAGGAACGTATGGCCACTTTATTTTGCATAGAACTCACATTTGCAATTGTTTTCTCTGTGTGCATTGAGCACTAGATTAGATGTCTCAAGTGGAGACAGCTGGTCTGAGGTCCTTTCTCTGTTGAGGCATAGGATCAATTCTGACCTGTTTTTTCTCAGCAAGAGGCATGTTGTGTTGCAAATGCAGTGAAGGAAAACTTAGGGTAATTAGGGAGATGGAATAAGGCCTCTGACAAAGCAAGGTACCCCTCTATGGAAGCAACTGCTGTTTCATGTTTTCACATGTGGAAAAGTCAGCAGAAAATAGCCATAATTAACAGTATTCAATTACTTGATGTTCAAATGAAAAGATATTTAAATAAAAATAGTCTTCGGACAGGTAAACTATTTAAAGTTATACAGAGAGAGATTTTAATACCATATCATTAAAAAATGATTTAATTTTTGTGCTTTATTGCTAGGAAAAGATACAACTAAGTGCACGGACAAGAGATGCTTTGGATAACTTTCCAAGAACTGATTAGGTTGGAGATACAATGTTATGTTTCAAGCCATCTTTATGAGTTCCATAAAATTCCCATAAAATTCCCAGTCTCCCCAAGCTATTTCACAACAAAAATGAGATGATTTCCCATTAAAATTCCAAAGATCTGCTTTTTCGGCTGAGCTAAATCAGCAGGTTCAGTGAAAAGTGTGAACAACAGATTTCTATAGATGTGCACCATCTAAAGACATTTGAATCCATACCTTTACCTTTACTGACAAGAATTAGAGAACTTTTGGTAGTTAAGAAGATCAACCTGTATGGGAAATGTTTTTTTCTAGGCCACATGCTAAACATACATCATTTGAAATGATCTCTTTCCAAGCAATTTACCAAACAAGAATTATTCAAATAAATTATTTGGATTATATTTTCAAATACTGAATAAATTAGAGAAAAATCATAGTCTGCTCATGGAAAAATCATGCATAGAAGAGAGTAAAATTCATCAAATAAATTGCTATCCATGAATTAATTGCTTGGATCAAGACCTAAGTAATATTTAAGCTCTGTAACCAGAGTATTGAACAGTGCAGCTGAAAAAAAATAAAATTTGCATCAAATAAATACTCAACATCTTTCTCACTTGAAGATGGAAATAAGTTCTATTTCCTGAATGCTTAAAAACAAATACATTTGGGGAAGTCTAATAATAGATTACTGAGCTCATGCAAACTATTCTATTTCAGTATTCTGTTCCCTCAAGATACTATTTAATTTTCTTGAATTAATCTTATTTGGGACAGGTGGGTCTTTCCTCAATGATCATCTTCACCAATTTCATTTCTGTCTCCTTATTCTGAGCTATATGTAGTCAGCAGAAAATAGTACCTGGAGTTGAAGTCATTGGCAAAGTTAAAGATTTTATGTGCCTGAATGAAATCTTAACATCTCATTCTGCAGGCAGTATTAGTCTAGTTTTCTAGTCTGATCTTGCAACTTCTTTTTATTATTCTAGAACAAACATTCTTTCTCTGGTTTTGAATTTATATATTTTCTTTCTGAGCCAGATTAAATGCAGTTTATAGAAGAAGTATAATTTAAAGGCAGGAAGCCCTAAGAGTTAAAAGGCAAAAGCACAAAGTCACCTCTGTGACAGGCTAAATGGCTGCAAGCATATGTGCTTATAATGACTGAAAACCAAAAATGACTAGCTGATGAAGGGTTCAATCAAGTAAAATAAAACTATTCTTTCTGATAAAGAATAAATTGTTTTCCTAGAATCATAGAATCATAGATGGTTTAGGCTGGAAGGGACAATAAAGATCATTGAGTTCCAACCCCCCTGCCATGGGCAGGGACACCTCCCACCAGCCCAGGTTGCTCAAAGCCCCATCCAGCCTGGCCTTGAACACCTCCAGGGATGGGGCCTCAGCAACTTCCCTGGGTAACCGGTTCCAGTGCCTTACTGCCCTCATAGTGAAAAATTTCTTCCTAATATCTAATCTAAATCTACCGTCTTACGGTTTGAAGCCAGTCCCCCTTGTTCTATCACTACATGCCCTAGTAAAAAGTCCTTTCTCAGCTCTCCTGAAGGCCCTGTTTAGGTACTGGAAGGCTGCAATAAGGTCTCCCCAGAGCCTTCTCTTCTCCAGGCTGAACAACTCCAACTCTCTCAGCCTTTCCTCAGAGGAGAGGTGCTTCAGTGCTCTGATCACCTTTGTGGCCCTCCTCTGGACCCACTCCAACAGGTCTATGTCTTTCCTATGTTGGGGGCTCCAGAGCTGGACACAGTACTCCAGGTGGGGTCTCACAAGAACGGAGTAGAGGAGTAGAATCACCTCCTTTGACCTGCTGGCCACACTTCTGATGCAGCCCGCGATATGGTTGGCCTTCTGGACTGCAAGGGCACATTGCCAGCTCATGTTGTGCTTCTCATCCACCAACATCCCTAAGTCCCTCTCCTCTCATGGCTGTGCCCCAAATTCAGTCTTGATGGCTTTGTTTCTCATCAGCACCAGAAAAAAAAAAAAAAAAAAAAAGAAAAAGGTTTTTTTGGAACCAGTAATTCCTTCTATCTGGTGAAATTAAAGCACAAACCCAGCTGCCAAACTCATCATATCTCTGTGCTAGATCACCTCAAATCTATCTGTGTCATCTTCCTGAACTTGAAGGGCTGGGGACCTTAATAAAATACTGCTTAAGTTTTTCTAAAAACCATCAGTCAGCTATAGTTGGATTTACGAGCTTGGTTTCAGTGCTGGAACTGCCCAAGCTGACGTTAGATTAAAAAGCAAATAATGGCAGTTCAGAGTGAAAGGCATTGTCATGAAATGACAATGAACACCCACTGGTGTGAGTCCAGGAAAGGAAAGGAAAGGCAAGAGAGAAGGAGGTAGCACAAACACTGGTGCATGAAGAAGGAACAAGGAACTGAAGTCAGTGAGGCACAAAGTACTGCTAGGTTTCAGAAGGGAGGTTTAGTTATACAGCAGGTGTGAACTGGAAGTTTAAAACACCATAAAGAAAGATAAAAAAAAAAATAATTAGATTTATACTGCCTGTATTGATTCCTACTCAGATCTACTTGCCGAAAGAGGAATGCATGCACGTATAGTTTTGATCAAGCCCAACTATCAATAAAGAAACAATTTCAGCTCCTCATTTTACTCAGACATTTTTTACCTCATTTCACAGTGTAGTTACAAACATTTCTAACATATATTAAAATGCCATGTGCTTCTTTCCTTACTTCCCAGAGAACAATGCACCAACTAAAATACGCTTGCTCTAAACAGTATGGCAACACAATAGGGTATTTTATGTAGTTCTTTATATTTTCTTAATGTATTAAAAGACTTAAGCATATGATTTTCAAGAGAAATTCTTATAAATATAATATGAGGACTACTTACATTTTCCATTACCTAGAGGTGTTGGAAAGTAGACTAATGCTTATATCTGTAACATAGCAAGTAGCTATGGTAGCAAGTTATAGTGGATCATTTCTAAGTCCCACAAAAACCTGGTTTAAGCCTTCACTTTAGGTCAGGCTTGACCCAGCTGATATCTTTAATGTATAAGACCTCCACTTCAGTTGTCACGCATAGCAGGTATGTCCAAATCTAGAAGCATAGATCACATTCAGAGATCTCCGCTTCAGTACCCTCAAGGGAGAGGATATGGTCTGTCTTTCCCACATTTCACTTTTCTTCCTCCAGACCTTCTTGTATATATTTAGTATCTGCAAATCACAAAACCTTATTTCAGCTCTCCTGTTGACGTTGTGTGTATTGATTCAGAAATTTCTGTAACAGGAAATTAAGACTTATTCCTGCACTAGAGTTTAGTCATCACTTGGTTCTCAGAGAATACCTTGATACTATTTTTAGAGTCAAAGCCAAGAAGCAAAACTAGCCCTAAGGCCAACTAGTCCTCACAAGCTCTTGTCCATGTGAAGGAGTGCTTCCTCCAACTTAGCATGAAGAACAGAATGGGCGAAAGTTTATCATCTCCCTCATACAGTAGCAGACTGGGCATTTTCCTAGCTTATTCTCCCAGAGAATGAGGCTAACTTCCATTTTCATACAGTAAAAATGTTTAGCTGTATATTACAGGGCTACTCTGGGCTTGCAAACAGATCTTCTAAAGTCCTCCTTTGTAATGGGGAGATTCCTTTATCATATCCTCCAGGGAGAAGACTTGGGAGACTGGAAAAATACCTGAACTCATGCCTGACAAAAAATAGACTAAAAAACCCGAATAAACCAAAAGACCACAACCTTTTCCATTCATGAATCAAGAGAGAAAAATAATGTATCTTAATCAGGAAACAGCTGATAAGAGATTGTTATTTTGGATCATAAGAACAGGTAGTGCATAAAGAAAGCCCTTTGACAAGTGTACATATTAAAATGCATATTTTTCATACTGTATCGGATCTGGCTGAGATGGACTTAATATTCTCCATAGCAGCCCTCATAGTGCTGTGTTTTGTACTGGTAGCTAGAAAGGTGTTGATAACACACCAGGTTTTTTTTTGCTACTGATGAACAGTGCTCCCACAGCATCAAAGCTGTCTCTCCAACATCACCCCTCACCAGTAGGCTTAGGGTGGGCAAGATCTTGGGGGGGGACACAGCCAGGACAGCTGACCCAAACTGACCAAAGGGATATTCCACACCATATGACATCTGATTAGCAATAAAGGTTAAGAGAAAGAAGGAGCAGGGCGGTGAGCATTCATTATTACAATGTTTGTCTTCCAGAGCAACCGCTATGCCTCTTGAAGCCCTGCTTCTTGGGAAGTTGCTGAACATCATCTGCTGATGGGAAGTAGAGAATAAATCTTCTGTTTTCCTTTGCTTCTACACGTAGCCTTTGCCTTTGGTTTTATTAAACAGCCTCTATCTTAACCCACAAGTTTTTTCCATCTTACTTGCTCCCCAGCCCCATTCTGCTGAGGAGGGGAATGACAGAGCAGCTTGGTGGGCACCTGGCATCCAGCCAAGGGGGTCACCACACATATCTTTGTATTTGAATGTATTTCTGCCGCATAGATTAGTGTAACATTGTTAAAATAGTAAATTCAAAATCCTTTACAGTTAAGAAATTTTCTTTTATTCCTTCCTCTCAGCATTATTTACTACATCATCATTTCTAATCAATAGGAAATGTCAATAGCTTTCATACATCCTTCTGTAGAATCACAGATTCTATGATTCCCAAGATTTTATCAGTCTACAACATAATATGTTTTATCTATGTGATCAAGCTTTTGGTCTTTATTATCACTGTATTTATTTAGGACTTGAACTGTGCGTTACAAAGGATGTCATTGCCTTTCACCAAGCACTTATATGCTTGGAGTATAAAGCTGTTTCTCATAATTAGGCAGAGTTCTCATATTTATCAAATTCTTTACCAAGCATATCTGTTCTGTGTGAGATCATTTGAATTTGCGTATTACTCTGGGATTTTTTTGCAAGCCAGAAATCTCTCTCCTTATTGTAGGAATAAAAAATAACCTAAAATTTTGCAGTACTTCCCTGAATACTGGAACTAATACACTATGGTTTCTCACAGATCTTCACCCACACACAGTTTTCCTGCATCCTCCCATGTTATTCTCCCTACAATACCTTATGCCCCCCTTTCTACTTATTGGGTGTTTTACTGTTTTGTGACTTCGCTGTCTGACCATCATTTCATTCTGATGGACCCACAGTTACTGCATTCTTTCCCAACATGATGACACAAATTTGGGGTTCTCTTTACTCTGCAGCCTATGTTTATAATGCTTCTTAGCATTTTGAGATCATTACTACGCTGCCAGATTTGTCTGTGATTGGTCAAAGAGTTCATTAATTATTAGGAAAGGAACAGAAGATTGCCACAGATGGAATACAGATACTTAAGTGCTTTTTTTCATACTCTCGAAAGTAATCTACCCGCTTATGTTGAACAAAAAAAAAAAAAACCAAACCAAAACACAATACACCTAACATATGATACTTTTTTGTATTAAAAATTATATTTCATAATTACATGTTGGAAAATAAAGTGCTTTTTATATGCACCTGAGAGCTATTAAGTGATAGCCGAGAGTTATCACTCAGTAACACTAGATGAAAGGAACAGATGCATAGACTCATTCAGGTTGGAAGGGACGTCAGGAGATCTCTAGTCCCACCTCTTACTCAAAGCTCTGAAGTCAGTTCAGGTGGCCCAGGGCTGTATCCAGTCTGGTCTAGAAAACTTCCAAGGATGGAGAAAGACTGCTTAACCTCCCTGGACAGCCTGATTGTCCTCTTAGCGAATTTTTAGTGGTAGGTTCTCCCTCTTTTCTCCCCCTCCAAGATGTCTCTTCTCCAGGCTGAACAAGCCCAGCTCACTTTGCCTTTTTTCACAGGGAAAGTGCTCCAGTCCCTGACCATCATGAAGGCCCTCTGCTGAACTTTTTCCAGTTTATTAACATCTGTCTTGTGTTGGGAAGTCCCAAATGTGACACAGTAATCCAGATGCAGTCTGAAAAATGCTGAATAGAGGGGAATAATCACTCCCCCATATCTGCTGACTATGCTTTGATCCCAGTGTTACTGCAGGAACAAAATCACGTAGGTATTGAGAGGCTTTGGTGTCCCCACACATTAGTGAAGTTGGGAGAAAAGGGCATAGCAACCTGGTAGCCTGCCTACGGGCCTGCTGAGTGGGTTTTACTTTTCCACAAAGCCCTGTAGACGTGGATTGCATTGTGCCCTCTCTGCCGTTGTGGCTTTCATCTCCACAGAAACACAGGAACTTTAGTCCACATTCAAAAAAATGTTTAAGTGCCTCAAACAAAAATGCGTACAGTTCAGCAGTCACAGACAGTGTTTGAGACTTTTTTTTAATTTACTAGATGCTTCCCTTTTTGATCCAGATGTTTCCTGTGCACCTTCAATTGCATCCAATAGTAACACTCAGTAAAACATACTCTGTTCTGTGAATACACATTAGATTGCACTGTGAGGGTAGATCTGCTCTCTATCCATACAGAGACTCTACAGGTCTATGATGTAATTACTGTTTTGTATGTTTTGTGTTTGAAATACTGTTAGGGTTTGAGTAACATTTGCATAGCAGGTGGTCATAAAATGCATGCTTCAGGGAGTGTCATGATGAATATTAGAGAAGGCAATGTCTACTTGGGTAGTCTTGGAGGATTGCATAAAATGGTCGGGAGAAAAACTGTGGTTCAGTCTTGTCCATAATATTTAGTGGAAAAGGTCTCTGGTGTGAGTTGCCATCCAGGATATTTCTGGAGTTGTCTCTTCTAGATAGCATGAGACTCGACTTTGTCAGGGAGAATGTGAGCAGACTTGGACTTCCTTCCTGGATCTGCTCCAACAGTATTATGGTTGCTTACAGGTCTGATTATGCCTAGGGATTACACTTCTCTGAATGGTCAAGTACACAGATCTAGGTTCAACAGATGGACTTTGACTTTGTAATGATCAGTCCTGTAAGCCTCCAAATTAGGTAGCAGCTGTAGGACTGAAAATTACCTGAATTCCCTGTGCTTTGTAGCAGAGAAACAGGCTTCTATACTGACTTCCAGTTAGTTATGTATCAGGTTGCTGGAATCCCAGACGTCCCAGCAAAAACGTGAAAAAATGTCTTGGAGGCCTTATCTTTTGCAAGAATTTACACTAACACTTAGGTCTGAGGTTTAAAGACAATTCCTACAGTTTTTGGAAGTGTTTGCCATACTGCAAATTTTTCACTGTGTAGTCAGGAATGTGAAATTTCCAGATTTAGAGAGAACACGAAGGGAAGTGCAAGGTTAGCAAGACTAGCAGTTTGTTTTGCAAGAGAGTCTTATATCCATTTCCTGGATGCTTTAGCTTTAATTTGAATATGATGCTGGGACAAGACACAGAGGGCCTTTGTGATGCCTTCCCAGCTGTGTATAATAAAACAGGAACACACCTGAAATGTACGTGTTCAGTTCTTTACTGCCTTATGTTCTTCAGAGTCATGTAGAAAATATTGGTATGGTACACTGGAATTGCACTATGAGAAATTCAATATTAAATCTTTTCTCCACCATCAATTTACAAGAGGTTTTTTGGGTTTTAGCTTTTTTTCTCCCCCAAATATTAAAAATAGCTTAATGCATGCTTTATAAGGGCTTTATAAAAAAGATGTTGATTTACCTTTCACAGTTGCACAATTAAATGTTTTATGTGTTCTTTTTTCTATGCAAGTAGATAACGTTGCCATAGCATTCTCTATATTTAGAACTGAAAATATTATAGATAATCAGTGTCTTTGTTGTTTTACATACAGCAGTCTCCAATTTCGTCTGCTCTTGCTTCTCCTGTAAAGTGCTTTTCGAGGAGGCTTTTCACACGCCTTTCAAAATTTTCTGAGCAAAGTTGCAAAATAAAACTAATCATTTTTCTGTTAAGTTTAATATACATACCCTTGAGAAAATTCTCAAATACTAGATAAAGGAATATTAATCCATCTCATTGTATGCAATATGTGCTTCCACATTTGTAACACGTCTACTTCATTGCACACAATAAAACAGCTTCAAGGAATTAATAGCTCTGATCTTTGCAGTCTCACATAAAACACTTATCAAACTTAACAAGGAAGTGTTACTTCAAATGGTTTTGAAGTGCTGATGACCAAAAACTATAACCTGAAATTTTGGAACTTCCGAGTAAATACCATGAAGTGATTTTTTTAAAAAATATGTTGTAACCCAACTTTAAATGTAGACATATTTTTATAGAGTTACTGATTTCTTAATTCTTTGAATCTAATAAGAGAAAATAACAAGAATTCTAAAGGTGCTGCACAGAGTTTGAAAAAAGGAATTGCTTTTAGGTGAAAAGTGGTTTGTTGCCAGTGTATTCTTATCAGTCCAGATATGAGTTTTTTAAAAAAACAGGAAGCAACAAAGTTCTGTAAGAGATGTGTGAACTTTTTAAAATCAAACTCATTTGTTAACAGCTACATAATAAACAAAATATAAAAGACTGGAAGAGATTAGGAATATTTTGTCAAAGTATGCTACAAGTACTGCTTTTTGAGTGAAAAAAGTTTTGAGACAATGATTTAATACAATAGTGGCTGCATACTCATGAAGAGAGGCTAGAGAGAACTGCCATTTAACTTTGTATTAATGCATTGTGTATGAAAAAGGCACATAATGTGGCAAAATTGAATATCAAAAGTTACTAGCTTTTAAATTACTGCAATTTAAGGCCTCCTTTTCAAATAATATTCCTGCTTTCTTTCAAAATAATTATATATATAATCCAGATTCATCTAAAGGACTGATATAAAAAGGAAAAATGAGATACTTTATTTTCATGTCATATGATTTTTCTTATTAAGACATGATTTATTTAAATAATGCAGAGAGCACCTCAAAATTGCTGTTTCCAGCTAAAATATGCTTCTTGTTCTTTCATTAAGTACATGCAATTGTGTGAACAATAACATTTATATATAAATAGAAAAAAAAAAGTGAAATTCTCAATCCTATGGGAATTCTTATGTCTTCTACAGACATGTATATGTACACCACCAGCTTAAGAAAAATATTCTCAAATAAGGAGGGGTTTCTAAAATCAAATACTTTTGAAACTCAGGTTTGACATTGATCAAAGCAACATTTGGAGCTCAATTTTCTGTCTTTTTATTAAACCTTGGAAACGTGTTTAAATAATGAAAGGCAGATTTCTAGATTGCCATTACTTATAAAGAATAAAAACGAGATTTGACGTAAAAGTCTGTGAGAAACAGGTATTGTGAAATCTTCAGTTGCAACAGTAAAATGTAAAGTATTCCCTGCTCTTTCTGCTCATCTCTGTAAAACCTTTGGTTTCTGATAGACAACATATATTTTGAAGGGGGAAAAAGTATTTATAGCAACAAAGGGAAGTAAAATATATAGAGTGCAGTAGATGTGGGGAGAAAAATGATAATTTAAGGTTTGTTTTGTTTGGTTGGTTTTGTTTGTTTTTTTTTTAATCTGCTTGCTCATTAGTCTGAAAAAAAATCTTAATGTTGTCACACTCATAGAAGTTGACCAATCGAGTCAACAGCTGTCTGGAGAAGTAGGATGTTGCTGTCTTGTCTTTCAGATTGCTCAGATCCTTACTATTTTGATTCAAAATGTAGCAATTCCTTGCCAGATTTGCAGCAAGATATTTTCACTTTTCCAGTAAAAACAGCAATGTTTTGTAGCTACTACACGCAACTTTAAGTTCCATGAGAGGAACAAGAGGCTAATAAATCAAGCACGCATGTTATAGGTAAAATATTGTGTATAGATTAAAAATGTATCTATTACTAGTAAAGTCCTGACTTTTACATCAAATTCATAAACTAAGTGATAACCATTCTCAACTATTTTTATGACATCTTTCTTTGATTATCTTTTACATAAGTGAAATACTACATTGAGTGTCCTGACTGACCTTCTGGTGAAAGACAGGTATAACTTGGGCTTATGCATCTTTCAGGCAATGAGACTTGATTTACAACATCAGAGTGTATCCAAGGGTCAGAACAAATAGATTTTCTCTTTCTTTTAAAGCTTTCTTTCTCACAATCAAAGCAAGCCTGAAAGAATCTTAAAGTTTCTGTCTCTAGTTTAGTCTACATACCATTTTGTTTCCGCTTCACCAGTCCACTGATCAACCTTCCTCCCTCTCTTTCAGATGGTAAATTGTCTTTTCATAACATTAGAAAACAACATGTTACTGCGGCTTAATCAGAATTTGTGTAATCTTGACCCTTATGTTAGTTCATTACACCTTAGGGCACAGTTAACTAGATGAATAATGGAGGAATGATATGATTTTCCAAAACACTCCATGTAGGTCTAATTCTTTACCAGACCCGTATACAATCCTGAATGACCTTAGTGGGAAGAGGGTCAAATTAACACTAGAATTTCATATCTCTTTAATATCTCCATATATATATATCCTATATATATCCATATATATCTTATGCACTTTAAACAACAGAAATTTGCTGTTGTTTCTCATGGAACTGATATCAGAACCTCAGTGAAAATTGTATATTTTTGACAAAATTACCACTGAGATGATAAAGTAAAGCCACGTTCCAACCCACAGAGCTTTGTCACATATATAGTCTACTCTATAAAGAGGGTTAAACCACTGGCAGATTCTTAACTATATGTGATTTCAGCAAGACTGCACTGATAGGTCAGTTCTTGTTTAAATTTGTACTTAATCATAAATGTCTTAGCCTGCAAATAACATTTTGTTTAACACAGCATTTACCAAAGAAATAATTGATGTCTTCTAATCCTGTTGTTATACTTCTCCTGGTTTTCTTGTGGACATATCAACATAAATAATGAGATTCTTGTCTTATATTGGTCGTGATTAACTGAAGACCAAATATTATAGATTAACCAACACCTCATTTATTTTGCACTATTACTTCAAATTATGAAAGCAAATGCTTCATTTATTACCTATGTCTTGGGAAGAAAACTTCCAAGGAAAGGCAAATACACACACACGTGCAAACTTGACTCATGCTGAAATTATATTGCAGATATAATTTACAATTACTGTAAACACAGTGACATATTTGGAGTATCTCAGTAGAATTACAAATAAATAAGTAATCATAAGGCACTAATGTTCCTATTCCAAACCAAGTCCAAGAAAAATAGCTCATATAGCTTCTACTGAAAATATATGACTTTGTCTTCCTTTAAATGCCTACTTGTCTAAAAAACTTTATTTGGTTTGCATTTTCAAACAGAAAGGAATGCTATTCACAATACATGTTTGTAGAAAACTTTCAAAGTCTCTGTGTCCTCCCAGGTTTCTGGTTTTTTTTCAGTACGACAATAATAATTTAACAGAACCATGACTAAAAATAAAATTAAAAAAAAAAAACCAAAAAACAAACCAAACCCCAAAACACTATTGCTACTCTCTCCTTGTTTTATTGACTTAGGATATACTGCTTTTCTTGGTTCTTTCTGACAAGAATTTTTTTTTCCCCAATGTTAGCAATTCATTTTAATTGCCAATTTAATGGATCACTTTACCTATACATATTCTTTCTAGTTAGCCGCAAGTTTGAACACAATAGCTTTCCAAAAGGCTCTTAGTAGTCTATCTTCCATGGTCCTAAGCATACACTGACATTTTTAACAGCTGATCTTTGCAACCTTTTGCAACTCCTGTTTCAGCTTCTTCTCCACACATAATTCAACAATATTGGTCCCAAATGTAAAATAAAAAAGTAAATCTTCTTCTGCAAGGACGCTTGGTGGTCTTTTGTCCTTCTTGAATGTGCCCCTATCTTACTGAATTTCACCACTTGCATAGCTGAAGTTCCCTTTTTTCTCATTAGTTACTTGGAGCTAAAAATTAAAATCCATTCCTATTCTGTATCCTTTTCAAATCTCTTTCTTTATCCAGCTGTTAGAAGTAATTAACGTGCCCAAGTAGTTGCAGCATATACATTGTTGATGCGTGTGGTTATTGATTTCTGCATAAAGCTTATTCAGTATTTTCTTATGGTTTCAGTACTATACACTCGTTGTGTGACACTTCCCAGCATTGCAATATCACAAGCAATCCCAATGATTTAAGGAGGCATTCTAACTTGCTGCCTGTAGATTATGATATGTTAACATATGCATTTAAAACCTAGCCAAACCTGTAAGCAGAATGATAATTCAGCCCTCTTTTCTTCAGTAGCTGGTAGATCAAAAGTATTTGCTTCATCCTTGGGTCAGCTAAATTTTCTTAAATAGCCAGAAAACAAAATTAACAGAAACAAAGAATTACATCTATCAATTGCTCCTGCTGTTTGTATTTCATGTTTTACTCATAAGCACATGAAGAACCACCTGTAAGGGGTTTTGGTGATGTGAAAACTCTTTTATGTCTGTATGTCAATGTAGTGAGCAGGAAATGAATAATTGCCAAGGAATAAGGAGAAGAGGAAAGAGGAAAGAGGAAAGTTTTGTGTAGAGTGGGATGACAAGTGTAAACAATGAAAGGATCCTAGCTAGGATATGGTTTTAGTTTTACTGGGCTGAATGATTATGCAGATATTTTTCTTTCTGATAGAAAGATACCTGTTTACCTAAGGAACAAAGCAAGTAGTGTAATTGTTCTTCGTGGTAGTGGAATGTTTGTTTTAGGCAGATGGTTTTAAAGGAAGGAAGTTGTATTATTTATTCAGGATGCTGAATACCTTGTAACTTTATGCCAGAAATTGCTAAATTATAGTCTTGAAACCAGGGTAATTTAAATTATAACTCTTCCTCATGATACACATTTTGGCATATGTAATTCACAATGTATTCCACAAACAATCTTTATATATCTTGATTTAAAGTAGCAAAAGAATTTCCTTATTGAGTAATTATAGAGCAAAGAATTAAAGAAGCTGTAAAGCAGAGTGTGCCATATTCCCCATATGAGCTGAGCAAAACCGGCTGCAAAACTGGATGTAAAGAGGGTAGGGTGGCTGAAACTATCGTTCTTCTCCAGATATTACAAGGGAAGAGGTGGGGTAGGAAATGACAAGCGTATTGAGCAGTAGAATAAAATTTTTAAAATTTTCATAGTGACATAAGGTAAAAATCTAAAGATGTGTAAATTCTTTATTAGTTCAGTTCCTCTTGTTCCTCTTAGAAATTGTAAAAAATATAAGAAGGGCTGGATAGGTAGACAGTGAGGTGGATTGAAAACTGGCTGAACTGCCAGGCTCAAAGGATTGTGGTCAACACAAAGTGCAGCTGGAGGCCAATACTCTTTAATAACTTCATTAATGAGCTGGATGATTGGACAGAGTGCACCCTCACCAAGTTCACAGAAGATACAAAATGGGGAGTAGGGAGTGTGGCTGATTCATTAGAAGATCTTGCTGCCATTCAGAGGGACCTGGACAGGCTGGAGAACTGGACAGAGAGGAAGTTCTGTAAAGAGAAATGCCCAGTTCTGCACCTGGGGAGGAATAACCCCATGCACCATTACAAGATAGGAGGCTGACTGACTGGAAAGCAGCTTGGCAGAGAAGAATGTCGGGGTCCTGGTGGAAACCAAGTTGAACATGAGCCAGCAATGTGCCCTGGTGGCAAAGAAGGCCACCAGCCTTCTGGGATGCAACAGGCAGAGTGTTGCCAGCAGGTTAAAAGAGATGATCCTTCCTCTGCTCCTGCTCATCACTGTTGAGACACATTTGGGGTGCTGTGTCCAGTGCTGGGCTCCTCAGTACATGGGAAGATATGGACATGCTGGAGCAAGTTCAGCCAAAGTCCATGAGGGTTATGATGGGACTGGAGCAGTTGCTGTACAAGGAGAGGCTGAGAACGTTGGGACTCTTCAGCCTGGAGAGCAAAAGACTCAAAGGGTCTTGGCAATGTATATAAATACTTCACGGGGGCCAGGAAGGAGACGGGACCAGACTCTTCTCAGTAGTGCCCAATGACAGGACAAGAAGCAATGAGCACAAACTGAAATACAGGAAATTATATGTGAAAACAAAAAAAATACTTTTTCACCATGAGTTACTGTGGTTTTTTACTGTGAGGTTTTTCAAACAATGAAAGAGATTGCCAGGAAATGTTGTGGAGTCTCCTTTCTTGGAGATACTCAAAACCTGACTGGACAATGTGCTTTGTAACCTGCTCTGGTGGGCAGTTTTGAGCCTGGGTTTGCAATGGGATAGTCTCCAGAGGTGCCTGCTAACTTTAACTATTCTGAGATGGTGTGATTCTGTTATTTGAATACTTATGCATGTTTTCCTTGGAAACACCATGGAATGGAATTGTTATTTAGGGACGCTTACTTTAACATGAAGGCTTTGTTATATTACTGATTTTCTTCATACTTTGTGAGGAACCTTTGACTAGCAAACTGAAGCAACATTAGTCATACAAAAACTGCAATATTTTTAGATCACTTTTCATTGTCTATTCAAATCTTGATTGTTCTAATAGATTTTCTTTCCCTCTAGATTTATGGAAGGCCATCTGTGGAGAAGCAATAATCTACTCCTTTAATTCTGGAAATCAAATTACTCTGCTTTGTTCTGCATAACAATGTTATTGAGACGCTGTATAATTGAAAAATGTTTGGTGTTTCAGTTAACCCTGGCCTTGCAGCATGCACTCTTGAAACAGTGATTTATTTGCAAGAATCACAGAGCCAGTAGACTAGGCAAACATTCTGCATCTGGGCACCAAGATAAATAACATGACATGATATATTTAGAAAATTATAATGTAAGCCAGGAGAAATATAAATAGGAGGGGAATAATGCATTCTCTTGCTAGGAAATTATGGAACATGTAGGATCACCGAAGAAAGAATTTGAGAGAAGGCAGGGAGGTTTTTCTCATTCTCCCACACGAATAAATCAATGTGCTGCAAGATTGAATATTTCTTTTGTGACTGGCACTGCACATTCATTGTTTCTGTGCATCTGTATTGTTACTATTGTTAATTCATAAAATGTATATTTTAGATAATTTAAGGCTGAACTGCAGCTTAGGTGAAGAATTTCTCAACGAGCCATAAGCATTCGATAGAACTGTTTACTATAGCAGTAAAGCAGTAGGCTGTCATATGTAGGATGGTCCACTGAATCTACGCCCCGAGTGCTTGAAAGTCAAATGTCTTTAAAAATGCTAAATTTGTACAAACACCTCAGTTATTCAAAGCAGTTAAATACCTACTTTACTTCAACTGTGTGCTTATCAGGGTTGCTAAATTGGAATGGACTTATGCTTTTCTGTATCTGATCACAAGTTTTGTAATGTCTCTTTCATGTACATGTTAAATTTTTTCTTTAAAAAAGAAAATTTTGGAGAGTACTGGTTTCAGTCTTTCCACCAGGAAAACAGTTCCCAGCAGAAAGGCAGTAAAAAAATATTAAGAAACCATTTATAGATCCCGTACTGGTTATTGTTTTTTAACTTCCATTTTAATGCCTATTGTCTCTATCTATATGCCTTTTTCTTACCTCTAGCTGCCCGTTCAGCAGCTGTTGGTAGCCTAACTGTCACTTCCTATTCATTTTTTGATGAGAAACTTAATTTTGAATACTCACTAGTTCCATCTAAATGTTTACATAATAGCTTGCTACTAATTAAATTCCCCTCTCTTGGACTCTGCACTCTGACAGTGTCTCTTCTTTTCACTTTCCCCTTGGTTGTCTCTTCTGCCAGTCTATGTCTTGGCTGTATGCCTGGAGTATATTTTCTGCTCAAACAGAACCTGTCTCCAAACTCCACAAAACACTGTGGGACAGGACAGAAGTCCTCCACTTTTTTCCCAGTTAAAATCATCAGTATGGCATGTGCTCAAACATACTCATAGCTTCACAACCCACCCATTGGCTTTGCAGCTTTGTTCTTTTCTGTTCATCTCTGTCTCCATAAAAATATCTTTAATAGTGGTTTTATGTTTGTAAATAAGCATGCTGAACTATGTGCAAACTGTTTTTAATCCCATAAAGAGTTTACTCAATTTGCAAGCTCTTTCAGGTGAGGAATATCCCCTATAGAACAATGCAGAAGCATCTAAGCAGTTTGAAAGATATGTGAATACAGACTAACAAACTTGATTATAACACTTGTGAGGATGGAGAAGCATAATGTGTCTTCTGTTCCATTCTTACTGAAATTTCAAAGATATTTGTTACCTTCTATAAATTGTAACTTTTAGTACTGCTCACAAATGATTCAACATTTCCCATTAATCAATTAAAAGACCATTCCCCTAGTTCTCCCATGTACTCACTGGTTCTCTCATTTGGATGTCAGAATAACTGGATTTGTTACCCCAGAAAGAAAAAGACCCGAGTTCTGCAAGCTTTCAGGAAACCATCACAACAGCGGTTCGGTATTATCACACTGCTGCTCAGTTCTCCCTGCTACTGTTCCCTGTGGCTATCCCTTCAGAAGCCATGCTTTGCAGATGGCTTTTAGTGGGAATTGTCTCCTATGATAGAAGATTGAGCCTAAATCTCTTGTAGGGCTCAAAAGTACAGTACACATTACAATTAGAGTGCCATAGCACACAACCTCCTCGTTAACTTTGGATGATAAAATTATTTTTACATGTACCATACGCTTTTGAATACATTTTCAGGATTTAAATATTTAAAGAGCACTTCCACTGTGACACATTAATATACTTTGAATTAGAAACTCATACAAATTTCATTAACTCTTGTCTTGTCAAAATTTTATCAACAATTATCTATTCTTTGCTGCATGAAAAAGAAAAAACTTGCACATAAACTTTTACACTCTAATACTGTACTTTTACACAAACATGTAAATTGTCCATTAAGTGTCCATGGACTCACCGTAAAGTTCTGAGTGGAATGGATTAGTGTAATCACCATTTAATTAATCTTAAGACAGAAATGTATTTAAGCACTGAAACTGTTCTCAGTGAACTGTAATAAAATATTACAGCCTTAATTCCTTCTCCCCTCCCATGCTGGAGTGTATTTAACATTTGCCTTATGCAAGCATTTCCAAACTCTGTGCTGTAGTTTTGCTCTTATTCAAATCATGCTGACCCTATCTGAAGTGGTACAGGAAATACACGGCTTTTTTACAAATAATTCTCACTAAAAAAAAGAATGAGAAATGAGAGAATCTCAATTTCAAGAGTGGAGATACTTCTGCTAGTCCTGTAATAGGTATTAAAAACAACTGTCGTCCTTTCTACTTCAGTGGAAAGAAGATAATATTACAGGTAACCATTAGGTTTTAGTCCAATAGTAGGACTAAACCAGTAAGTTTAGTAAGTAAGTACTAAACTACTAACCAGTAGGACTATTGGAGTGGGAACCATTTTGCAGTGCTCTTTCTGAGACGAAACCGACAACTTAGAGTACATGGCTGGCAAGGAAAACAAGTGAGAGATACTGGTGTAAAGGAGGTATTGTCTCCTCCTCTGAGCTTAAAACATCAATGGTGAGGTCTTAGATGCCAAGTGTCTAATTGTATCCCCTGGTTTACTGTCTGTGCTTCGATTTTGCTGATGCAGAAGACAAACATGAGCCATCATTTTTCCAGAAACACTGGGTGTTCTGTGGGGAATCAAGGGAAAAGAAAAAATGCATTTGATACTTATTGTAAAAATAGTCATGTTCTTTTTTAACATGGCTACCTAATATTATTGTATCATCTTGCATGCCTTCTAACGCAGCAGTCTAATTGAACTGGTGAATTTTATCAGTCCTGGTGTGAGGCTTTTCCATACACAGTGCACAAGGAATTATATTCTGAAGAGCAGAAATTTTTACAAGTGTTACAATACTGTGCAGACATAACAGTATACTATTCGGCTTATCATTGCATAATATAAGAAGTTCATCTTAGACTCACCAGTATAGAAATAGAAATAAAATATGAAATCGTATTTGGCTAGAGCATATGACTTGAATGGAGAGTCGTTGGTCCATTTGAATGGTATGTAGAAGGGTCTGTGCATTAGTATCTTGGAATAAACAATTTTATCGGTCTTTTCCTTTAGGAAGGGCTGGCCAGGAAGACTAGGAGGAGTCGTTCTTTATACAAAACAACAGTGTAAGTGAATGGAGCTGTGCTTTGGAGTGAATAGCAAGCAGCTCAGAGATTATGGGTAAGGATCAGAGGATATACCAGCATGGGGTGCATGACATTTTGGTACACTTCTGCTACAGAGTGCCTAATTGACAAGAGGAAGCACTGACATGCTCAGGAAGCCTCACTATTACAGGCCATGTTTCTCATGGAGGTCTTTACCGTCCTGCCATATGCTGGAAGGACAATGCTGGGAAGCAAAAGCAATGTAGATTTTTGGAGAGCTTCAAGGATTATTTCTTGACACAAGTGATCTGTGAGCTGGCAGGGTAAGGCTATTGGACATGCTACTTATGATTAAGGAAGGATTGATTCACAGAATCACAGAATCACAGAATGGTCAGGATTGGAAGGGACCTCTGGAGATCATCTAGTCCACCCCCCCTGCCACAGCAGGGACACCTACAGCAGTTGCACAGGATGGCATCCAGGCGGGTTTTGAATGTCTCTAGTGTGGGAGACTCCACAACCTCTCTGGGCAGCCTGTGCCAGTGCTCTGCCACCCTCAGAGTAAAGAAGTTCCTCCTCATGTTTAGATGGAACTTCCTATGCTCAAGTTTGTGCCCGTTACCTCTTGTCCTATCACTGGGCACCACTGAGAAAAGACTCTTCTCATCTACCTGGCACCCTCCCTTTAAGTATTGATAAGTATTGATAAGATCTCCCCTGAGTCTTCTTTTTTCTAGACTAAAAAGCCCCAAGTCCCTGAGCCTTTCCTCATAAGAAAGATGCTCCAGTCCCCTAATCATCTTTGTAGCCCTTTGCTGGACTCTCTCCAGCAGTTCCCTGTCCTTCTTGAACCGGGGAGCCCAGAACTGGACACAGTACTCCAGATGCGGCCTCACCAGGGCAGAGTAGAGGTGGAGGATGACCTCCCTCGACCTGCTGGCCACAGTCTTAAGGGTATTAAGGTCAACAGCAGACTTGACAGCAGGGACTAATGCTCCCAAGATAGGGGAATTTAAGATCCTCAGAAAGGTGAGCAAGATGAATAGTAGCATCACAAACACGGACTTCAGCAGAGCAGATTTCAGCTTATTCAGGGATATGCTTGGCAGTACCTCATTGGAAACACCTCTGAAGAGCAAAAAGGCTTGGGAGAGCTTGTTCATATTCAGGAAAGGCTCCTCAAAGCACAAGAATCATCCATTTTGATGTGCAGGAAGTCAACCAACCAACCATGGCAGAAGGCCAGTACTAATGAATGGGGAATTCATGATTAAGCTAAAGTTCAAAAAATGAAGTATGCAGAAGGAGGAAGCAGTAATGTGCTTCTTGGGAAGAACCTATGCATACAGGGAAGGAGTTAAGAAAGGCAAAGTTCATCTGAAGCTGAAAATAGGGAGAGGTGAGAAAGCCAAAAAGGGTCTTCTAGAAGTACATTGTCAGCAAAAGGAAGCCTAAGGAAAATGTGAGGCATTGAACCAGTGAAAGAGTACATGTCAAACAGTCATCTTTGCCTCTGTTTTTAACAATTAAGGCCTGGCCTCAGACATCTCAGGACCATAAGTGAACTGTCAGAGTTAGTGTGAGGGATGCCCCTCCCACACTAGTAGAAGACAGACTTAGGGAGCACTTAAAGAAACTGGACACATTGGACACAAACGGGACCAGAAGGGATGTATCTGAGGATGCTGAGGAAACTGGCTGATATAATTATGAGACTGTTCTTCCTCATCTTCAAAAAGCTATGTCAATCAGGAGAGGTTCATGATGACTGGCAAAAGGCAAACACCACATTCACCTTCCAGAAGGGCAAGGACGATCTAGGAAATCATAAGCTTCACTCCCTAGGAAGTTAGAAGTAAATCCTCCTGAAACTAAGTTTGTGAATGACACCAGACTAAGGAGATGGGGGAGAGGTTCAATAGACTAGAAGTCAGGACTTCTATTCAAAGACACCTTGACAGGTAAAGAAATGAGTAGACAAAAGCCTCATGATGATCAAAGAGGCAAATGCCAAACCCTGCATCTGGGATGGAATAACCTTGTGTAATGGTATTGTCTGGTGACTAATTGACTAGGGAAGCACTTTCCAGAAAAGGATCTGGTGGACAAAAATTCAAATGTGAGTCATCAGTACGTTGTTATACTGAAGATGACCAACCAGATAGTGGGCTATATTAGCATGAATGTGACCAACAGGCTGAAGAATGTGATTATTTCTCTCTACTGAACACTTGTGAGATCACATCTAGAGTACTGTGTCTAGATTTGGGTTCCTCAGTACAAGAAAGTTATTGACATACTGGTGTGAGTTCAACAGACAGCTACCAAGAAGGTTAGGAGGATGGGGCACAATGTACAAGGGGTGTGGGAACTGGATTTGTTCAGTCTTAAGATAAGAAGGTGAAGAGAGGAACTTATTGCTACCTACAGCTACCTTCTGTAAGGATATGAAGAAGACCAGGCTAGACTCTTCTGGCCCCTGGCATGAGGGGCCAGCAGACACAAGTTGCAGCAAGGAAAATTCCAACTCAATATCAGGAACAAGTCTGCACAATGACAATAGTCAAACACAGGAACAGATTACCTCGAGAGGCCATAACATGGAGTGTGTCTAGGTGAAAAGTTATAAAACAGTATCCTCATTAGAGGGTCTCTGCAGTAAACATGAAAAAGAGTCAGAGAGAGAAGGAAAGTTTTCTGCATCTTCCTCTCTCCAAAGGGATGTTATGTAGCTTATGTGAGTTTTTTAGCATTCAGCCTCAAGGGTACATAGTACAGGTCTTATCTACTAATTACACTGAGAGAATTTCTCTAGTCTTCAAATGCTTTAATAGGAGTACCATTCAACCAAAATAGTATTTCGACAGCTAACATCACAGTACAGCAGGTTAGTTGTTATCACAGGTAGACAGTTATGAAATAGCTTCTGGGTAGGCTACTGGCTTATCAGAAAAGCTGGATTAATTATGAAAACCATTGTGAGTGTAGCAAAAGTTTATTGTCTGTAATTCTGCATTACACAGATTTGCTTTTAACAAATAATGGGTCACTTTAATGTTCTGTATTAGAAACCTATTTTGCCATCTATTTCTCAGAAAATTCAAGTTTGCTCCATAGAAAACAGTACATGGAGGCTGCAGAGCAGTCCTAAGTCTAGGATAATTGCTCTCCACATTTCTACCTGCAGTATTATCCCTGGCCAACTTTGGAGTGTTTCACGTGGTGTTTTAGAGGGAAAGCCACATGCACCCAATGATTCTTGAGTATATTTACCTTCCCTCATGTGCTTCCAGATATCATAGTTACATTCGTTAGGGTGACACCAGTTAGAAAAGGTGAGGGAGGTCCCTCTTCACAGGAGCCATGATATGCTTACTGTAAGATATTTAGTCACCTCATTGGAATATTTGTGCAGGCCACTGATGTGATAGGGATCCCAGAGATACCTACAAAATTCAGAGTGCTTTAAGGACTTCTGTAATGGGCACATGTTAGATCCCCCATATGGGGAGTGAGAAACAGAACTGATGGTGCACTGTGCATTCAGAGCCCACCTTACAACACATTAATTTCCCTGAGCCTTTAGTTTCTCCTTAATTTCATTCAACCCCTTGTAGCCTGCAGAGGAATGACACCACCAAGTAACAAGACATTTTAAATTAAAAAACGTAGCTGTCTCCCCATTGTCACTGAGAAAAATATCACCCTTATTTTCAGACAAGATGGAACAACAGATAATGTTGCTTGAACCAGACTATGACACTTGTCTTCTTTTTAGGAGTTTTAGTCAGTAAATTATGCCTTGTCAAGTAGCATAAATGTCTTGTATGACAACCATGTTAATTAATATACTTGGTTTTCTTTTTCCCCTAAGGAAATGTAAAACCTTTAATGAAGCAAAACATGCATTTGTTCTTCAAATTATATAAATTTACATATTGATGTAAAGGTAGTGAGTTAAGGTAAATAGCAGTAGAGAATTTTGGTTGCTTGACATTTTTTGTTATAAGCACTTATTTTCAACTTGGCAGACTTTAACCGTTTGGTTGCAATTTCCCATCTGCTGAGTATCCGCTATACAGCACATTGTTTTAGAAAATTTCATCTGTTACAGTCACAGAATCACAGAATCTCCTAGATTGGAAAAGACCTGTAAGATCATCTAGTCCAATTATTAACCTAACACTGACAAGCCCACCACTAAACCATGTCCCTAAGCACTATATCTACAAGACCCTTAAATACCCCCAGGGATGGGGACTCCACCACTGCCCTGGGTAATGTGCTCCAATGCCTCATGACCCCTACTGTGAAAAAATTCTTCCTAATATCCAATCTAAGCTTCCCTTGGCACAACTTGAAGCCATTTCCTCTTGTTCTATCACCTGTTACTTGACAGAACAGGTTGACTCCCACCTCTCTGCAACCTCCTTTCAGGTAGTTGTAGAGAGCGATAAGATCTCCCCTGAGCCTTCTTTTCTCCAGGCTAAACAACCGCAGTTCCCTCAGCCACTCCTCATAAGACATGTGCTCCAGACCCCTCACCAGCTTCGTTGCCCTTCTCTGGACACACTCCAACACCTCAATGTCCTTCTTGTGGTGAGGGGCCTAAAACCGAACACAGTACTTGAGGTGGGATCTCACCAGTGCCGAGTACAGGGGGATGATCACCTCCCTAGTCCTGCTCACCACACTATTCCTGATACAGTCTCGGATGCTGTTGGCCGCCTTGGCCACCTGGGCACACTGCTGGCTCATGTTCATCCGGCTGTCAATCAACACCCCCAGGTCCCTCTCTGCTGAGCAGCTTTGCAGCCACTCCTCCCCAAGCCTGTAGCGTTGGTGGGGGTTGTTGTGGCCAAAGTGTAAGACCCGGCATTTGGCCTTATTGGAACTCATACAGTTTGCCTTGGCCCATCGATCTAGTCTGTCTAAATCCCTCTGCAGGGCCTCCCTACCCTCAGACAGATCAACTCTTCCACCCAGATTAGTGTCATCCGCAAACTTACTGAGGGTGCACTCAATCCCCTCGTCCAGATCATTGATAAAGATGTTAAACAGAACTGGCCCCAGTACTGAGCCCTGGGGGACACCACTTGTGACTGGCCGCCAACTGGAATTAACTCCATTCACCACTACTCTCTGGGCATGGCCTTCCAGCCAGTTTTTTACTCAGCGAAGTGTATGCCCATCCAAGCCATGAGCAGCCAGTTTCTCCAGGAGAATGCTATGGGAAACGGTGTCAAAGGCTTTACTAAAATCCAGATAGACAGCATCCACAGCTTATCCCTCATCCACTAAGCGGGTGACCATGTTGTACAAGGAGGTCAGGTTAGTCAAGCAGGACCTGTCTTTCATAAACCCATGCTGACTGGGCTGGATCATCCAGTTGTCCTGTACATACTGCGTGATGGTACTCAGGGTGATCTGCTCCATCAGCTTCCCCGGCACCAAAGTCAAACTGACAGGCCTGTAGTTTCCCGGATCCTCCTTCCTGCCCTTCTTGTAGATGGGTGTCACATTGGCTAGTTTCCAATCTGCTGGGACCTCCCCAGTCAGCCAGGACTGTTGGAAAACAATGGAAAGGGGTTTGGTGAGCACCTCCACCAGCTTTCTCAGAACTCTTGGGTGGATTCTATCTGGTTCCATAGACTTGTGTATGTCTATGTGCTGCAGCAGGTCACTGACCATTTCTTCCTGGATTGCAGGGGGATCATCCTGCTCCTGGTCTCCATCTTCTAGCT
Organism: Pluvialis apricaria; assembly: GCA_017639485.1. Taxonomy (NCBI): domain Eukaryota; kingdom Metazoa; phylum Chordata; class Aves; order Charadriiformes; family Charadriidae; genus Pluvialis; species Pluvialis apricaria. The sequence goes on from CM030007.1 coordinate 204,066,594, forward strand.
CAGGGGGTTAGATCCTTAGAGTGCAACTGGTCCTATTACTAAAGACTGAGGCAAAGAAGGCATTAAGCACCTCAGCTTTTTCCTCATCCTTAGTCACCATGTTTGCCCCTGCATCTAATAGAGGATGGATGCTCTCCCTGGCCCTTCTTTTGCTGTTAATGTATCTATAGAAAGATTTCTTGTTGTCTTTTACAGCAGAAGCCAGATTCATTTCTAGCTGGGCTTTGGACTTTCTAATTTTCTCCCTGCATAGCCTCACGGCATCTCTGTAGTCATTGTGTGTGGCCTGCCCTTTCTTCCAGAGGCCATAGGCTCTCCTTTTTTCCCTGAGCTGCAGCCAAAGCTCTCTCTTCAGCCAGGATGGACTTCTTTGCCGCCGGCATGACTTACGGCACATGGGGACTGCCTGCTCCTGCGCCTTTAAGACTTCCTTCTTAAAGAGTGTCCAGCCTTCCTGGACTCCTATGCTGTTCAGGACTGCCTCCCAAGGGACTCTGTCAATCTGTCTCCTAAACAAGACAACAGTCTAACAGGAACAAAGAAAATATAATATGTTACTCTATTCTCTTGGAAATAGATGCTTGGGTTGCTTGTTTATTGTTGGGGTTTTGGTTTCTTTTTTTGTGGTTGTTTTTTTTTTGTTTTTTTTACTAGTAGGTGACACACCTAAAAACCAGGTGGTTTTTTTTTCTGCATATATTTATCAAAACAACCAGTTAGCCCACCCAAGTTCCTACTGGTGTTTTTTGTCAGTGTGAAAATAAAAAAGAAGAGGCATTAAGAATAAAGGAAACAAAGCAGGCGAATGGGGACAGGTAACTAAAATTCCGAGAATAACATGTCTCCTAACAGGCAGTTTGTGTCCTAATAGGTAGATAGGACACAGACAACAGAGCAAACCAAGCAGCCCCATCCTAAGTGAGAGAAGACAGGGTACTCATTCATCCTCAGCAGACAATGAAGAATGGATATAGTAGCAGCTTTGAGTTTTGAAAAGGTATTATTCTAAAAAAGTTTCTTGGCTTCGCAAGTGAGAACTGTAACAGGAAAATATTCTCTTAGGTTGTCTGTGGTGTTGTTTACCCATATGATACAGACAAAATCCACTGAAAATGGTGCTTAACATCTCAGGAACTATCAGACTGCAATGCTTGTGAGCATGGTCCCTGATAACTTGTGTAGAATTTGAAATGGTTATTTTAGAAATGAATAGCTTCATAGCTCATTTGTGCACATTTTCAACCTATGCTTATTTTTAAGATTTATGGACTAATCTAGTACTTCTAAAGCAGCCTGCATAATAGCTTTACTTATATATGGCAAGCCTTTATCATCAGGTTGTGCTTTGGTTTTATTACAGCTTCTAACAGGAGCTACAAAGAGACCTGAACATGAAGTACATGCCATCAACCAAATGTATATTATTTGTCTTACATTCACTGAAATCAATCAATCAAACAAACAAACAAATACTACTTATATAAATAATCCTAGCAAAGTTGTAGGAAGAGGACACTGGAATCAGCTTTGGAAGGAAATTAAGTATGATTTTGCAGAAATAATACACTGAACACCCCACCCAAACTCCCCCGCCCCCCCCCATTTTTCAGAAAGCACACAAAAACATTCCCAGTGCCAGCTAGCTGTATATAACTGGAAAAAAGCTCCTTTCACCAACACCATGTATTTTCACTCAGTCTACAGGTAGAGATCAACTAAATGAGCCCACACTTGTGTTTTCAAACTTCTTTCTAGAATGACTTTAAGTACTTGCTCTTTGCACTGTGAGAACAATTTTTTTAATGAATTGTAATTAATTTGCTTGTAAAAGTTTTATCTGCTAGGTATTTCTTCTCTTCCTGTGTATTTTTAAATAATTCAGAATACATCATAACAGTAAAACTCTTTAGACCTATATTTCACCATGGGTATTCTACACATTCAGAAAAAAGTCATATACGTTTAGGAAATGGTCAAAGCTTCTGATTTAAGATAATGGATGTAGAGTCCAGAGACATGAGAATATGATTAATCCAAAACTAACAAGTTGATCTATGTTATCTTATGCTTTGGACCTTTGACAGGATGCTTTACCATAGAATCACAGAATCATAGAATTGTTGAGGTTGGAAGGGACCTTTAAGATCACCAAGTCTAACCATTAACCTAACCTGACAAAACCACTTCTAAACCATGTTCCCAAGTACCACGTCTACCCTTTTTTTAAACACCTCCAGGGATGGTAAATCCACCACCTCCCTTGGCAGACTATTCCAAAGTTTGATAACCCTTCCAGTGAAAAAAAATTTCCTAATATCCAATCTAAACCTCCCCTGGCATAACTTGAACCCATTTCCTCTTGTCCTATCACTTGTCACTAGGGAGAAGTGGTCAGCCCCACCTCTCTACAGCCTCCTTTCAGGTAGTTGTAGAGAGTGATAAGGTCTCCCCTGAACCTTCTTGTCTCCAGGCTAAACATCCCCAGTTCCTTCAGCCGTTCCTCATAAGACATGTGCTCCAGACCCCTCACCAACTTTGTTGCCCTTCTCTGGACACTCTCCAACACCTCAATGTCCTTCTTGTAGTGGGAGGCCCAAAACTGAACACAATACTTGAGGTGGGATCTCACCAGTGCCGAGTACAGGGGGATGATCACCACAATTCCTGATACAGTCTCGGATGCTGTTGGCCTTCTTGGCCACCTGGGCACACTGCTGGCTCATGTTCATCCGGCTGCCAACCAACACCCCCAGGTCCTTTTCTGCCAGGCAGCTTTCGAGCCACTCCACCCCAAGCCTGTAGTACTGCATGGGGCTGTTGTGACCCAAGTGCAGGACCCGGCACAATGTTATGTCAAACACTGTAATGGGATAGAGTTAATTTTCTTCATATTTGCTCACACAGTACTGGATTTTGAATTTGTGACCAAAACAGTGTTGATAACACAGGGATGTTTTAATTACTGTTGAGCAGTGCTTGCACAGCATCAAAGTCTTCTCTGCTTCTCACACTGCCCCACCAGTGAGCAGGGTGGGGATGCACAAGAAGTTGGGAGAGGACATAGCCGGGACAGCTGACCCAATTGACCAAAGAGGTATCCCAGACCATAATGACATCATGCTTAACAATAAAAGCTGGAGAAAGAAGGAGGAATGGGGGATGTTTGAAGTGATGGCGTTTGTCTTCCCATGTAACCGTTATGCATGATGGCGTTCTGCTTTCCTGGGAAATGGCCTGCCAATAGGAAGAAGTGAATAAATTTCTTGTTTTGCTTTGCTTGCACATGTAGTTTTTGCTTTACCTATTAAACTCTCTTTATCTGAATTCATGAGTTTTCTCACTTTCACCATTCTGATTGTCTCCTTGATCCCACTGGGGGGGGGTGTGTGTGTGAGCTATTTGGTTCTTAGCTGTCTACCAGGGTTAACCATAACACAAATTCACCTCAAGTGCCATGATTTTCATTGACATTAAAATCAGTAGGATACTTACTATGTCATCTCCCACAGTATTATTGGTGTAGCATAACAGCACTAAACTACTGTATGATTCCTGAAGTTTCAATTGATGGCAGTAGCATCCCAAAGGATTATAGTTGGTCAATAACCCAAGCGTTTATTTTGTTGAAACTGTGGCGTGAGGCCACCTTGTCCTTCACTAGTTAATGTGGTACTTCTGTGATGAATATCTGTTAATATTGAGCTTCTGGTTTCCTAAGCAACAGTAACCAGATGAAAGCTTTCAAACACTTCTTCCTACTTGCTTGACACATTCATGTAAAAAACATGTTTTTTTATTGTAAGGAACAAGACTCAGGATGTTGTTGTTTGACTGTACTGATTACTGAGTTGCAAAAGAGTTGGAAGTTTCAAGTTATAGATACTGAAAGTATTTTATTCAGTTTTGGTTGATATTAGTATGCCCTGACTACTCTAATAAAAATTAAATATTTTATATGTAAACATAAACCTCAATGTAAAAACACTACTGAATTTAGATTGCTTTTGGTTTTATTTTCCAATCTAATGAAAAATTGCAAGCTACTCTGCAGGATTTGAACGATACTCTACCTGCTGACTTACTATGACCAAAGCAGATCTGAAGTTTGCAGTTAGGTTTTGATCAGTATTGTAGGGATAATCAGGCTTGGATTCTTGCTTTATCTCCTTCAGATAGAGCAGGGAACTGAAAATAGATCCCATTACCCAAACTGCTGCTCTATAAAAGGATTGACACATTTCAATTTATTCCTACAGATTGATTTTTATTTTTCAGATTGCAGTTAGGAGGACATGGATTTTTATTTATTTTGGACAAAAGCAAAGTTTTGGCTTCATACCAAAACTAAATAAAACAAAGAAAAATCTCATTTTTTATTAAAGAAAAACATTTACTTCAACTAGAAATAAAATATTTTTCTATGTTGTCTAATCTTTTCCCTCAATATTTTTAATTTTTATCTTTAATTTATGACAACTTTTATAGAGAAAATATTGTTCAGTGGAAATAATTTCTTGAAACATTTTAAGACTAAAATATTGTCACAAAAGTTGTAAATTTTATAGTTTCATGCTTAAAATATCAGGAAGATAGGTTCACCTTTTTCATTTTTTCAAAGGATTTGTCTTTCAACCAGGTTATCAAGTATTTTTAATCTTGTTAACACTATAAAATTATTACTGAGGAAGAACAAATGTCAAAAACTTGAGAGGCTATAAAATAGAAAAAAAACATTGAAACTAAAACCAAGCTCATAATTCTTTGACCGCCGTATAAGTGACATTATCTACTGTAGCAAATGCTTGGAAATTAAAATCTGGAGTTATATCACAGCTAGCCAATCTACCTGTGCCATTTAGAATACTTTTAAAACACTACATTTTACAGTAGAGACAGATAGATATTGTTTTAATATTCCTTTTCACTTTAGCTCTAAAAAAATTCATAAGGAAAATGTCTGTTTGTCATCTTTTTGGACAATATTCATGATGAAAATAGTTATTCTTTTTTGGGGACAACAGAAAAGGGACTTGAGATGAAAGGGTCTTGCACTGTGATGTTGAATCTGATTTGACCCATCTAAAAATGTAAGAAAGCAAACACATCGGAAGACCAGACTGTACTGGGTCTGCCTGGGATGGAGATAATATTTTTGACAGCAGCCCATGTGGTACCATGCTTTGTATTTGTGGCTAAAACGGTGTGGATAATACACCAATGTTTTGGCTGCTGCTGAGCAGTGCTCACACAGCATCAGGGTTTTCTGTCTCTGACTCTGCCCTGCTCCTCACTCTGCGTGAATAATGCTGGGGGTGGACAAGAGGTTGAGAGGATACATAGCCAAGACAGCTGATCCAAACTGAACAAAGGGATATTCCATACCATGTGACATCACAGTCAGAAGTAAAAGCTCAGGGAAAAGAGGAGGAAGGGAGGATGTTTTTGGTTACAGCGTTTGTCTTCCCAAGTGATTGTTATGCATGCTGAGGCCCTGCTTTCTGGGAAGTCACTCAACCTCTACCTGCCGTGGACAGTAGTGAATGAATTCCTTTCTTTACTTTGCTCTTGCTTCCCTATTAAACTACTATTACCTTTATCCATGAGACTTCTTGCCTTCCTTCTATTTTCTCCCCATCCTGCAGGAGTGTGGAGTCAGTGGGCGTCTGATTAGGTGTTTGTTGGCTGGGGTCAATCCATGACACAGACAAAATATGTGTTAAAAAAATATTTCTTATATTTGTATACTTGCTTCTTACAAAGAGACTGACAAAGTCTCAGTCAAATCAGCTATAAAAACTCGATAAAATTTCTTCAGGATTAAGCTATTCAAAATGAGGGAGGGGATGTAGCTGACTTCTGGCCATAAATCACGGAAACGTTAACTTATATAGAGAGATAGTTAATGGGGAATACCAAACAAGTGTTTATATTTCAGCTCATTCTGGGCCTTAGATGTCTAGTTCAAGATAGCACATTATGTACTTCCATGCAATTGGAATCCAAAACGTGAGTTGTCTCCAAGCAATGCCACTGTTCTGAGAACTTAACCACAGTTCTTATCCAAGCTCTATCAAAAATAAGGTAATGAATTCTGTCAGTTCAGAGTTCTTTGTTGCAAACACAAATATTTAATGATCTTGGAGCAGTGTATTTCACGGTATTGCAATGCTGTTCCTAATAGAAGTTCCGCAATGTTGTTCCTAATAGAAGTTCCACAATGCTTTTGAATTTTTAGAAGGCAGAGCAGCAGAACATGAACAGGTGGTTGCTGGGAGCTGAATTTGAAGGGAAAAGCAAGATGTTAATGCTGCAAGTTCACGATGACTTGCATGGGTGAATTAATGGGAAATTGTATGACTATATAGAAGATCACATTGATATTCACAACTCTTCACAAGTTCAAGCAAAGTTCAAAGGACATTGAAAATATGACCTCAAGAAATGGGTGTATGGCATTTAGAGCTGCGATGCCCATTGATTAGGCTGAGATGGTCACATACTTAATTATGCAGGAATTCAAGCAGTATATATTCTTTTCTGTTTTCTTGTTGTGATTGTGAATACAATTCGTCACATCGCATGTCCATTAATATGGCAATGGATAGATATGTTTTGGTCATATGACGGTGTTTTTCTAAGTAATGCGGCAGAGATGGTATTTTAGGAATAAAATGGCAGAAAATACACTTGACTTTTCCCAGTCTCCCTCATGAAGTATCTCTAGGGAGATGTTATGCTTTGTATCAGATGAATTTTTTTGGCAGGCCATATCCAGCTACTGGTGCTAGGCTGCGTGCCTAGCTAAACGATCCCATGTATCACACTCAATTTGAACATATTTCCTTCTAAGAGGAAGATATTTAATTCTTTCCTATTTAACTGCTTTTATTTCAGGAATGTCATCACTTTTGGATCGGTACTATTGAGTACCCATATAGGTTGCTTATATGTTACTCCTCCCCAGCCACGTGCAATCTGAAGCTAAGATCTCAGAAGATACCATCACTGCATCAGATTTTCAGAACACAGAGTATACATTCAAAATTCTGCATGGGAGATCTGTTATTCCAAACTGATTAGACAAGTATTTTCAGTCTTGTGCACCCATAACTTCAGCCAGTTTACAAATAACTGTCATTGATATTATAGCTGATTCTCTGCCTAGTGAAGTAAAATTTTTTTATTGGCTTCACTGGAAATGAAAGAATACCAATTGACAGAAGGATCTTAGCTTCAAAATTTAAATATGTCTTCAAAATAAATATTTAAAAATTCCTTCTTAAAACAAAGATTCCAAAAACCAGGCTTTAAATTATTACAATTATTGTTCTACATATAAACAGCTGCTTCACAAAAATAGCTCTTCGAGGTAGTATTAATTGCTGTGCAGCTACGAATTCAAAGTCATGAAAGACAGATAGCAACATAAAAAGCTTATGCAGTTCAACAGTGACCTTTTGAACTGGAGTTGAAAGAGTCATAGGAATTGACTCATAAATAAAAATTATGCAAATCTATCACCACTGAAGTTTTCTGTGTTTTATGAGAACAGTATGTGATTTGCTCAAATGGAGGGGAAGAAACAGCAATTGTTTCCAGGCTTAAGGACAGCGTGATGCATTCTTCAGAAGAGCAACCAAGAGAGAACAGTGAATGACTGAAGAGTAAAAAAGTGGTTTAAGAAATAAAGAACCTGAGAAGAACCACAGACACATATTTCTGAAAATCAAATATATACAGCTGCAGATTTATTGATAATTACAAATTATGCAATTTTTTTCACTTTCTTACAAAACCACCTAAGATGGTTTTCTGTGCAGAAATAACACAGGATTTTTTCTTCTCCTTGTCTTACCAGCAAGTGGGCGTAAAAGGCATAATCGCTCTTTCACAATGCTATCACATTCATGATTTCTCTTTAGCATATTTCTATATGGATGTAGAGTTTTGTATTAATGTTTGTGCAGACAGGAGTCATTTCACCTACTTCTGCAGTGTGATTTTTTTGTTTAAGACTGAAAGTATTTTTTTAAGTAAGCAGAAGAGCATTACCAAAATTGGAATTTACCAGGTCATCAAGTTTTTGCTCTAGAATATCTGAAACAGACGCTTTCTGTGTCCCAGATATTCACATAACTGCAGAATCACAGAATGGCTGAGGTTGGAAGGGATCTCTGGAGGTCATCTGTTCTAGCAGAGGCACCTACAGCTGGTTGCCCAGGCCCATGTCCAGATGGCTTTCGAATAACTCCAAGGATGGAGACTCCACAACCTCTCTGGGCAGCCTGTGCTGGTGCTCAGTCACCCTCACAGTAAAAAAGTGTTTCCTGATGTTCAGAGGGAACCTACTGTGTTTCAGTTTGTGCCTGTTGGCTCTTGTCCTGTCACTGGGCAGCGGTGAAAAGATCCAGGCTCCATCTTATTCGCACCCTCCTTTCAGGTGTGTATTCCTTGACTACTAATCATTTCTTAAAAATATATGAAAATATAGATATGGCTTTTTTCTGAATTTTTTATAATATTCATACATACAGCATTTCTCCTTAGTTATATAAAATAAAACCTCTCAGAGCTGAAAAAAGAATTTGGGAATTTAGAGCTCAGAAATCTGTAACTAGAACTGGATTCATGTTTGACAGAGATTTTGGCGAGATTCTCAAGTTGATGAAAGAGTATGTTCTACATTCCTCTCTGAAAATTTGGGGGGGAGGGAAGGGGGGAGCAGAACTTAACCTTGAATTTATGTTTTTTAGGATTGATAATAACATCCATGATCACCTTCAGTTTGCTAAGAAAACCTGTATTATGGAAATGCCATCAAGTATTTAAGAAGTTTTACTGAAAAAACGTTCAGATGAGTGTTCTTCATGCCTATTCCCCTGGGTAAGCTCTCCTTAAATGACTGAATGAAAATTTATTTATAAATATCTTCTCCCATATTATACTGCCTGCACAGATCACACAACAGGAATTAAAAGTTACCACACAAAGCTATTCTCCACAAATTTGTCTTCCCCAAGTCATAATGTATTCAGAAAAGAAAGACATGGGTTAATTTTCACACTATATTAAAAAAAAAATTAAAAAAATAGCTTTTGTTCTGAATTTCCAGCTACTAAGTACACTGGAGCAACATTGTGGGCTTCAACCCCAGGAAATGGGGTTTTTCACAAGAGTAATAGATTTTCTTTTTCATAAAGGAAGAAGACCTCACAAACTGCAGAAGAATCCTGGTGGTAAAACACAGAATTGCCTTTTAAACTACAGGTCACCATCAACAAGAACATCTGCTCATGGTTCCCAGTCACAGAGAAAGGATTCCTATTCGTATTCTGCATATCTGATAGCAGAGCAGTGTGGTTTGCATCTAAATGTGTGAAATTCTGTTTCATGTTTTGCCATTATTGGCCACACAAGAGAATCTCTTCAGAATTACACACTGGGGTCTGGTTGAACACTGGGTCCTTTGAGATGCTAACAAACAGCTAGTGGAAGTTATTAAGGGCTGGATACATTGTCAGGCAGTTAGCACATTGTTGGGTACTTTACTCATAAAGGAAAGCCCATTATAGTTAGAATCTAATTAAATCTAATTCTTTTATGAAATGACAACAAAACCTCAACTCCACAGAGGAAAAAGCTGTTCATTATTTGGATATTAAATACTGCAGCTGTCAAAAGGGTTAAAAAGAAAATCTTAGAAGAACTCTACATCTGAAATAATTAAGGGCATGGTTTAAATCAAAGGTACTTACTTTAAGATATGCAAATTAAGTTATAATTAATTAATGGACACTAATAAGAAAGTGAAGTGTTTTTTTTTAAAGTAGAGTTGGAGTCTATAATTTATTCTGCGTAAGAACATGGTCTGACATTGTTATTGGACCTAAAAAGCTGGTATTAGATTTTCATGTCCTTAGGTCAAGAGGATGATATAGTAGATTTCAAGTTGAAATAATCTTTTAGTGAAATATCATGTTATTGTGAACTGGTAGTCTTCCGACAGATGTCTCTGTTCCTATGGCATCTGTTTAATGTCTAATAGAAATATTTCCATCTCACTACCTGATTCCAAGGACAAGGTAAGGAGGAGGGTTCTAGAAGCTGGGCTTTCTGCATAGTCCTATTATACATGTTTTTACAGTTGTTGGTGTAATAATTTCCTCTATACTCTCTATTATTTATTTTGAAGGACATTGGGATGGTGGCCCTCCATAGAAAGTATGATACTTGGACACAAAGGAGTCATGAGATGATGAGGTAAGGCAAGGCTGGACAGCTATACTGGTAGTGTCTGTCAGCATCTAAGTGGTTCTCCTCCTCCCAGAACATGAGGAAGGATCTTGAATAAGTGCACAGAAGAACATTACAACACTTCTGTGGAAGCTGTACACTTGACTTTTTGAAAATATTCCGCAAAATTTGTGAATTTGAAATATCTAGTATGTATGAAGAACCCTGTTATACACACAGGAATGATAAAGAAATGGCTAGCAATGACATATGTGCTCCATGGGGGATTTAGGCATGAATATGATAATATTACTATCGAAATTCCAACCAACCAATTGGAAAATGGATTTTGAAAAACAGCATTCATTCTGTGATAATTGCAGCTTAAATCCTTAACGCTCCAGGAGAATTCATACTCCATTAAATTAAGTGCTCTACAGAAGCGGACTTCAGAAATCCAATCTGTAAGAAACATAAGCAATGGGGAGCCTGGACTTAAATATGGGACTTTCCAACAGATGTCACAATGGAGAGCTGCAAAGCAAGTGCAGTTGTTGAACTCTCTCTGCCAACCCAATTCTGTCTACATAAAGCCTCAGAACAGAACACTTTTCAAGGACAGCATACACACCTTTTGAAAATAATATAATTTGTCTCCTGTGTGATCTCTATATGCACACAAGCATTGATTCTGATGGGGAGTATTTTGCACATTTTTCTTATCAATATAATCATTCACAATATTGACACTTGAAAATATTCTAATGTTAATAACTGTACTGAACAGAAATCAATGGAAGTGTTCAGTTTTAGGTTTATCGCTTCAGACTCTCCAGATTCACATAGTAAAAAAATGGCTTGCCTATTGGTCTTTGTAGACATAAAAATGAGAAAGCTTATGTTTATTTTCTGGTGTCTTCTTTCTGGATGCTGTTGTTCCAAATATTGTCTTAGGCTGAGGAGTACAAGATAGCAGGTTCCAAAGAAAATCATCTGCTTTTTGCACAGATGGGAGTCTGCCCAATATCATGTCAAATCCTCAGCTTCTGGCATCTGCTTCTGCCCAGACTTTTTATTTCAATTTTTTTAAGTAGTTATGTCGTAATGGGGTGACATTCTAGCTAGAACTACTTAAAAACTGTAACTTGGAGCTTTGAGAGTTTAAAATCTCCACCTGCTATTCATTTCTTTTTTTAAACCTCATCAAGCTTATTAGAGAGATGTAGTTAGAGTTCCCTGTGTGTTCATCCCGGCTAGCATATTTCAAATAACACTTTTGTATGAATTGCTGAAAAATTAGTTTATTTTACATCAAAACTGCAACCCTCTTTTATGTCTTCTGACATAGCATATACAGGCAAGACACTGTCTTCACTTGGACCACATTAATCTTTAAAAAAATAAATAGGTTGAGTTATTAAAGAAGGAAAAACATATGTGGTACATGTGTGAAAAGTTGTTTGATTAAACAGACATTTGGGAAAAGTTTGATCTGACTCTGTATTACACGTCTACAAGGTAGGCATCCACATCTGAGCTACTTGTCTGAAGTCCCTTTATAGTCAACACAAAAAAAGGTAATTGTGAGATGTTATTCCCCATATCATGAGGAAGACATTTAAATTGGGTCATATTAATTACACGTTAAAAGTTCCTGTTTCTCAACATGGATAATAAAAGCAGTCTAGACAAGTGGCTCAGAGGTAGATGTCTGCACTCCAGAATGTGGCATCAGGTGACAACTTTGGGTTCAAAAAGACAGAAAGGGAACCAAGTGATCAAATATGTTGATTCTATCTGCCCAGTGTGCAGATTTTGCTAGCACTCTTGTGTCAACTGAGTTATGGTCTGAACTTACTCCCATCCATATCAAAACAGTGTTGAAACTGCAACTTTTATAACAAGTACTTTTGTTCTTGCTCTTTTGGGAAGCAGGAGTCAATTGAACATTTACAAGAAAATCGCATCTTCTAATCCAATAGTCTCTCCTTTTCATACAGTTCCACTATTACTGGTTCTTTTACTTGGGCAGGAGAGTTAAAACGCAGGAAGGGTTACCAGTGTTTATATTAAAAATATTCCTTCTTTTTTAGGTGAAAAGCTTTCCTTTAACTGACAATTCTGGCTGTTTGAAGATGTGATTAAGAAAGATAGGTGACATCTTCTGCAAACTGGAAAAGAATAAACTTACCCTTACTCTTCCATTTCCATACCCATATACATACAGATAAACAGTCATGGTCCAAACTTATCTGGCAGTAAGGAAAAAAAAAAAAGGCTTAAAAGATTGCAAACCTGTCACATGAAGCTGAAACGTGAGTTATTTTCTGTTTCTCAAGAAGTTTTGGGGGCGCTTTCATCAGCATAAAGTCAAATCCTCAGACTGAAAAAAGTGTCTAAATCATACCCTAGCTCCATGGGAGCCATTAGGGGTATGCTTCCCTTTTCTCTTCCACCACTTGAACTCACCCTCACACATTCATATGCCATTCGGGTTTTAAGTGTCACAAGAGTAGGAGGAAACAGTGCTTATAAAATCCAAGGAGCTTTCTCTCTTATTACTCTGCTAGTCTCCTCACCTGCCAGATTGGTGATAACATATCTAGATTGGGTGTATGCTAGCAGAAGAAAAGCAGGATGTGATGGAAAGTGAGTAGGAACTTTCCAGGTGAGGAATAGGGTGTGCATGGCAAGAAAGGAGATAAAGACATCTCTATGGGAGGACAACAAACTCCCAGCCAACCCTGAACTTGTTTGAGACTTACTGCTCCAGCTGGGTGTGCATAAATCTATGGGGCCTTATGAGGTTCATCCCAGGGTACTGAAAGAGCTGGCTGATGTCATCGTGGGACCTCTCTCCATTATTTTTCAACAGCCTTGTGAATCTGGAGAGGTCCCAGTCATCTGGAAGCTGGCAAATGTTGTCCCAATATTCAAGAAGGGTACGTGTAATTACAGGCCTGTCAGTCTCACTTCAGTGCCTGGTAAAATTATGGAGGAGGTTATTCTGAGAGTTGTTGAAAAATGCTTGAGAGACAATGCAGTCATTGGTCATAGCCAACATGTGTTCACAAGGGGAAAGTCCTGCTTAACCAACTCAATTTCCTTTTATGACAAGGTCACCCACCTAGTTGACCAAGGAAAACCAATAGATGTGAGGGTCTTGGATTTTAGCAAAGCTTTTGATACTGTCTCTCACAGTGTCCTCCTGGATAAAATGTCTGGCACACAGCTAGACAAGTCCATAATACATTGGGTGAGCAACTGGCTGATGGGTCGGGCTCAAAGGGTTATAGTAAATGGAGTTATATCAGGCTGGTGGCCAGTCTCCAGTGGGGTTCCCCAGGGCTCAATTTTAGGGCCAGTGCTCTTTAATTTTTGTATAAATGGTCTGGATGCAGGAATCAAATGTACATTAAGTAAGTTTGCCAATGATACTAAAGTAGGAGGAGCTGTGAACTTCCTCAAGGGTAGAGAGGCCTTACAGAGAGATCTGGATAGACTGAAGAGCTGGGCAATCACCAACCACATGAAATTTAACAAGAGCAAGTGCTGGATTCTCCACCTGGGGTGGGGTAATCCTGGTTATATGTACAATCTGGGGGATGAGAGACTGGAGACCAGCCCTGCAGAAAGAGATCTGAGGTTTTGGGTTGATGGCAAGTTGAATATGAGTCAACAGTGTGTCCTGGCAGACAAAAGGGCCAACCGGGTCCTGGGATGCATCCAGCACAGCACAGTCAGCCATCGAAGGAGGTGATTCTCCCACTTGACACTGCACTGGTGTGGCCTCATCTTGAGTCCTGTATGCAGTTTTGGGTACCTCAATATAAGACAGACATCAAACTGCTAGAGAGTGTCCGGAGCAGGGCGACCAAGATGACGAAAGGCCTCAAAGGCAAGGCTTACAAGGAGTGGCTAAGATCACTTAGTTTGTTCAGCCTGGAGAAGAGAAGGCTGAGGGGTGACCTCATCGCAGTCTACAACTTCCTCAAGGGGGGCAGTGGAGGGGGTGGTGCTGATCTCCTCTCTCTGGTGACCAGCAATAGGACATAAGGAAATGGAATGAAGCTGTCAGAGCTAATTCAGATTGGACATTAGGAAAAGATTCTTCACTGAGAGTGTGGTTGGTCACTAGAACAGGTTCCCCAGGGAAGTGGTCACAGCACTAAGCTTGTTAGAGTTCAAGGAGCATCTGGACAACGCTCTTATGGTTTAGTCTTACGATTTAGCTTTAGGTAGTCCTGCGAGGAGCGGGGAGTTGGACTCAATGACCCTGATGGGCCCCTTCCATCTTGAGGTATTCTATGATTCTGTGATCCTATGATTCTCTAGGCAAATTATTTTGCCTTCCAAAAGGGGTAGTTCAGATGTAACTTCTTGTTGTAGTTGTTTTCTGTTGTTTATTTTCCTGTCCACCAGACAACAAAAGTGCAAGATCTGGCTGGGACAATGTCTTCCAAATTAGTGTCTAACCTGGCCAGTGAAGGAAATCAGGACTCCAGGGGATTTTGCAGGGTTGCCCAGTGAATAAACAATGTCAGACACGGGTTCTGGATTCCAAAATCTGGGATGCAGACAACCTGGGCTTGCTGTTCCCAGGCCCATGTCCAGAGACCCATCAGCCCATCAAAAGTTCATCTTCATAAGCCTAGAGTAGCACAAGGACACAATGCCAGATAGAGAACCCAAATTATAGACTTCTGAGGAACAAACACTGTCTGGTTCCCTCCCAGGACTGTTCCAGCAGAGCCTCAGCCCCATTGTCCAGGTGTGAAACCCACCACCATGAGTCATTGGGATGAGATCTCAGTGTCACTTTATGGACTAAAGGGGAGCTGCTGCTGAGGGGTGTGGGACACAGTATGGGAGGCAGGGAAAGAACATGTTGGGGTTGCACAGCATTTATGAAGGCATGCTTAGGGGAGGAACCAAAGGTGGGAAAAAGGAGGGGTTTACATGATTTGGGGATAAACAAGTAGGGGAAATAGAGGGATGAGGGGATAGAAGGGCCCATTTCAGTGTAAGCAGGGGCTGGTCGGTACGCTTGTCTGGCCATGCCCTGTGCCTGATCACTGCAGTCCATCCTGTCTCCTTATTAAAGTCCTTCGATTATTTTCCAGTAACGAGATCTTCACTCCATGTGCATGCACCTGTATAGGGTCTGTGGTGCCAGTGACTGGAGTGAGTGCGGGTGTGAAAGTGAGTGTGTGATCACTGGTGAAGGTCAAGCTGAACGAGCCAGCAGGAAGGTGAAGTGGCCTGGGATCAGGGGCTGTGTGTGGGTGTCTGAGGGTCAGCTCTGGGTGTGAGATTGGCTGTGTGTCTCCAAGGGTCAGAGCACAGAGGTGGCGGCTAAGAGGCCAGGGAGTCCTTTACAGCTCTGTGTGTGTGTGTGTGACAGTCTGCACCAGCAACTGGAATGGGGCTGTGGCCTTGGGGGTTCATATGTCCATGTGCCAGCTCTGGGGAGACTGGGATCCAGGGACAGTGACTGGGCAGGCTGGGTGTATGAGGCCAGCCGCTGCCCCTGAATCCTGTACATATTTATACATATTCCCTCTCGCAGACTTTCTGCTCAGCCAGAGAGGGGAGCAGGATGAGGCCATTGTTGCTGTCTGTGTTCATATGAGTGCTCTGTGTGTCTGTTATTTGTGTGGCCAGATGTGTAAATGTATATATATTTATATATTCTATATAGTGTAAATTGCCCATCAGGAATAGGCGCTCATCCTTGCAGTTGGAGAAACCCGGGGACTGAGTCAGACTACGAGGAATTCATGCCTCAGAGATGGCCACAGAAGACCTGAGCTGCATGGGAGGAGGTTCCCAACCATATTTGATCAGGTAATCCCAACAGCAAGAATTGTTTGAAACTATAAACACATTTTTCTGTGTGAATAGCTGCCACTGAAAAGCCATCGTTGGATGCATGATAGAATTTATGGTTGGTGAGTAAGTGTAGCCGCTTAGTTACACAAGGAGACTGTCAGTCAAAAGTCCAGTTTTTGTTCACTGAGTGACCCTAGGGAAGGTTTTTTAAACTGTGATTTAAGTTTGGACATGTATAAGGTAGTTACTGACCTGTCTCATGGGAATACAATGAACTGTTATTGATAAAGAAATTCGTAATCTTTGCAGGAAGGGTGACATCTCTGTATTGGATTAGAACAAAAGACAACGAGATTAGGTCTTATACTTTCAAGAGAGGTTAACCACAAAACACCCACAGAATTTCAATAGGTTTTGGGTGCATAATACCATTAAAGTTATTTGAGAATATTTCAGTGTGATCCAGGGTAACGTAAGAATGAATGAGAAACTTCACTGGCTTCTGCAGTGAAAGCTGCTTATAGAAATGGTATGCTTATTTTAATAGTCGTTTGTTTATATTAAAATCAATTTGAATATCTAAAATCAATTTGAATATGTAAAATATCTAATAATGCAACATGTAAACAGCATGTAAAGTCTGTACTTTACAAAGTCTTGAAAAAGAAAACACAAACCAAAAAGGAGACACCAAAGTGGAATGTCTCAGTCATTGCATCATGTTTTGCAGATAAGCCTGGACATTTTTCTAGATAATCTCTGGGTTTTTATTTCTGGTTGTTTGGGTTTTTATTTCCCTTCATTCTGTGATACACCTTTTAACAGGCTTGAAGTAAATTTCAAAGAGAACAAAAAAGTCCCACATGGGGAATTTGGGTATCAGTTCCCATCTTTAGCACAGATTTTCAGCATAGCTTTGCAATGGTTATTTGTTATGGACATGCATCTGTTTTCCCAGATCTAATGAAGTCTTTATTTATTGAACTACTATTCATGTAACTGCTATTAGCATGAAAATACCATTGCATTGTTGCATATGGTTTTACGTTTTCCTTGACATAATTTTTGAAATAGAAAATATTTTAGAATCCTATTATCCAGTGTTCTAAGATTAAATAATTTTACATTAAGGGTTGTAATGACTTATTTAGGGTTTTTTTTCTTATAAAGGATTAACTTTTCTTTTTTTCTGCTGTGACAAGTTGTGATTCTCTTTGTGTCATAAAAAGTACTGCCAGAAAGAGGTTGGACTAAAAGCCAAAACTGAATGATGCTTACACAGTACAAAGGAGAGAGTTGGCAGGTCCTCAAGACTGATTATTTAAAATTTATTTTCCAGAGGATCTGATAAGCTGAATTTCCACAACCTGAAATGGACTATTACATGGACATATCCCCAGGCGCTGCTCATAGTCAACAAATCAAACAGGTCAGGGCTTTTATCAAATTTGATCAACAAGCTGTAATCTCTTAAAAAAATTTCCAAACATGTTTAAGCATTTTTGTAAGCCTTGTATAGTCTTACAGCACATGACCTTCTCTTTCTCTCCTTTTTCTTTGTAAAGAACCTAATTCAATTTTTCTGCTTAAAATAACAATCTTGTAATTCAAAAGTAAACCAAATTAGGGGTTCTCTGGGACTCAAGCATCTGGAATCACTATTTGTGCCATAAGAGACAGTCAAATGATGAATGTCATGCAAAAGAGAAATTGCCAACTGTCAAATTACCTCTCAGGTCTCTTTTGTACTGAGTTGTACAATATTTTTGCCCACTTGTCGCATGACCACATTGCCCATCTGTCAGTCTAACTTGTGGTGGTTTCCCATTAAATTTTAAACAGAGTTGAATACATTTTGTAGGTGGATGAGAGAGGCTCAACTTGAGGGGAAGGCAGAGAAAATTTGGCTATTGTCAGTCTTCATTGGAAACAAGTGACTGAGCAAGTGGAACCTACAGTCGGCTGATCAACCAGCATGCAGGAAGGTCGGACCCAGCCATGGCATGCTCTGCCTCCTTCCCAGGTGACAGACCAAAACACTGTGAAGGGCACTTTGGGGAGAGGAGTGGAAGCTGAGTGCAAATGCACAGGGAGCACTGACAACATGAAGGTACTGCTTAGGAGCAGTGGTGTGAAGCATCATAAGAATCTTTGTCTGGGAAAATTTAGGTTATTGTTATGGGTTGGTCTAGGAGACAAAAGACGAAAAAAATATAGTAAATAGACTTCTGCTGCTCATGGGAAAAATTTTGATTATTTTTCTTTTAAAGACCATTCTTTCCCTTTTTTTCTTCATATGTAAACTTGTCAAAGTCTTTGAGGCTATTTCTTCTTAAACTGTACTGCTTTTTCTACCTTCTGTGTTAGACTTGCTTCTTTCTGCATTGGCATAACTGAGATCAGCACTAAATATAGTGGAATTAATCAGTTATGCCAAAGATAAATTTGGCTTATTGTGGGTCTACCAGGCAGCATACTGAAGAGGCCCTAAAGCTGATACAGCTGCATGTCACAGCACAATGCAGAAGCACTATCTTGTGTTTCAAAAAATGCTACCTTGGGGGTCCCTGCGCTAAAGTATATCATGAGACATAAACATGTTCTATATTTTTAATCACATCTTTTTCTTCAGTTGCTGGTGCCCTGGCTCAATTTTTCATCATAGTCATGCCACTGTAGAGCATGTAAGGGCATTTTTTCCACTGTGCTGAACAATAGGAGACTCATATTTGCGGAAAATAGTAGAATTAGAAAGTACTTCTGGTATATTACACAATAAACACCTTTGATATAAACCCTTCAGGTGGGCAGACGCTTCTTTATAATCTTACTTGTCAGACATGCTGTACTCCTTTCCCTCTGCAATTTTAGGATTGCTATTCAATGAACTCATAAAAAGGCTATTTCACCATCTATAAGAAATATATTAGCAACCTGATTCCATTTCATAGTGCCCTAGTTGTCATACATCACAATTAATACTAATTGGCACACTTTTAGCAAGATTATAAAATGTTAAAATAGCCATGCAATATCCAAACTTTTCCCCAAGGCAAGAAATCTTTCTCTCCTCTCCTCTCCTCTCCTCTCCTCTCCTCTCCTCTCCTCTCCTCTCCTCTCCTCTCCTCTCCTCTCCTCTCCTCTCCTCTCCTCTCCTCTCCTCTCCTCTCCTCTCCTCTCCTCTCCTCTCCTCTCCTCTCCTCTCCTCTCCTCTCCTCTCCTCTCCTCTCCTCTCGTCTCCATGCAGTTATTTTATACAGTTTTATGTACAGCGAAATGCCTCCAAGATATGTATTAGCTCCCTCCTGCTTTTCCTCCTATACAAAGAATAACCAGCAGTACTCACTATTGACTAGTGATTGTGATATTGCCTGGAGAGGTAGAATCTGTGGGGTTAAACAATTTCAGAGAGAAAGAATTAAAATCTGAGTCTTGCTTCATGACTGTTAGTGGAGGGTGGACTAAACACCGGGTTATTGTATAAAAAGCTGCATGTCTTTTCCTTAAAGGACAAGGATGAGTCACAATCAGTTGTCTGAAAAAAAGACAGTATGGGCTTATCTTCAAATTTATTACTTCCCTCTCAACAAAGAAACCTTCTTACAGCCCTTGAGGGAGACGGTCCTGCCTTCAGATCCCTAACACCAGTGTCTGAAGTGTGCCTGTTGTTTTGAAGTGCCATCCTAGTTTTCCTAACACATTGTAGAAGAAGACTATAAAATGCATTAAGGGTTCTTCATTCCGCACCAAAGCCCATAAGCTATATTTTGGGGTTTGTTTCTCCTAAATTTTATGGCTTTGAGTGACCTAACCTTTGGTCCTCAGCTCAACTGACAGAAAAAAAAAAGTGAGTATAAACCCAGGATGTTTCTCACCTTTTTTTTTTTAAATTACTCATTATCTTCTTTACTATATTTTTCAATACAAATCTGATTTTTCTTCTATTATAAGCAAAAGTGCATTTTTTCCTGCCAGGAAACCTAAATAATTTATCTTTACAAAAAGCGTACAAACATGACCAAAGAAGAGAAATAAGTCATTCAAATGCAAATCTCAGAAAGACACTTATTTTCTGCTTCGGTTTCTACAGTATTAACAGCACTTAGAGCTCATAACTCTGAGGGTCACTGAGGAAAAGCAAGTCCATTTCAAATTAACAAGGAGCTGGACTTCATATATGGAGAAAATACTGGACCTCAGATCTTCAGCAATATTTGATACCACGATTTATAACATGTTGAACTAAACTATAACAACTGAAGTAAGTAACTGTTCATCTGTAATCCACAATACTTCAGAAATAAACCAGGGCACTGCAAAGAACTTCATCCAGTGAGTTATTGAGATCTCTGCTCTCGTTCGCTTCAGGTAGCACCTCATAATACATGGCTCAGGAAATACAGCTCATAGACATGAACTGGCCTTCAGCTACTAATTAATTGTCTCATCCAACTGCATAAGATTTTCTACCACCAAAGCAATGGCTTTGGAGAAGTAGAACCGCTGATTATTCCTGAGAAACCTGATGGTGGGATTTATCATTGCTGATAGCAGCCCTATTATTGCTGAAGCTACAAAAGATGGCAAATTCATTAATGCATAATGTTACGTCTTGATTGGGTTTGTATGAAATGTATTTGGTCATGTTTGGCCAGGACAGCATTTGCCATTCATTATCAAGAAAATTGTTACAATGCTTCAGGCACTCTAAAAATATTATAACTTTGTTTTGACCTTAAAACCCAACATAGTGTCTACAGGAAAATTATTCCAGGAACACAAAAAAGTGTTCAAAAAAATAGATACCGGATTTTAGATACCCCAGGTTCACCTGCCTACTCAGTCTGATGCCAATAAGGACCTTAAGGGGAGCTCATCTTTGCAAGTGATCAGCCATTTGTTATAGCTGTTGGTGTGCTGGCTGCTTTTTCAGTCTGATTGTTCTGTTAATGTTATCCAAAGGCACCTAACTTGAGAAAAGTAAAAACACAACAATTCTTCCCTTTTAGCTTTTTCTGCTTGTCCTGGTTTGCGTGACACAGGAATAATTTCTCCTCTAATGCTTGGGAAGACTGTACTTTTAGAAGACTCTAGTGTCTGAATCTGTGAAAATACTTACTTTGTAGACAGCTATGGTGTGTGGGTTTCAAGCGCTCACTGTTTTTGAGTTAGCCAGGTGTGGGGATGAGGAGGAGCGAGACCCCAGCACTTGACTCAAGCTGGCAAACAGGATTATTTCATACTGTAAACATCACATTCAATATACATTACAAATTTTGCTGAGGAGTTTCTCTCTTTCTTGATGGCTGCAATCCTGAGAACTTCTTGCCTTGGTGCCAGACTGCTGAGCCCTTCCCTTCCTTCCGAAACCGTAGCACTTGCAGTGTTCAACATTTGCTGCCATCATAGAACCACAGAATGGTTTAGGTTGGAAGGGACTTTAAAGATCATTGAGTCCCAACCCTCCTGCCATGGGCAGGGACACCTTCTACTAGACCAGGTTGCTCAAAGCCCCATCCAACCTGGCCTTGAACAATTCCATGGATGGGGCATCCACCACTTCCCTGGGCAATTTGTTCCAGTGCCTTACCACCTTCAGAGTGAAAAATTTCTTCCTAATATCTAATTTAAATCTACCCTCTTCCAGTTTGAAGCCATTACCCCTCATCCTATCACTACATGCCCTTGTAAAAAGCCCCTCTCCAACTTTCTTATAGACACCCTTTGGATACTGGAAAGCTGCTACAAGGGCTCCCCAGAGCCTTCTCTTCTCCAGGCTGAACAAACCCAACTCTCTCAGCTTGTCTTCATAGGAGAGGTGCTCCAGCCCTCTGATTATCTTCATGGCCTTCCTCTGGACCCGTTCCAACATGTCCATGTCCTTCTTATGTTGAGGGCTCCGGAACTGGATGCAATATTCCAGGTGGGGTCTCACAAGAGCAGAATAGAAGAGCAGAAGCACCTCTCCCGACCTGCTGGCCATGCTTCTTTTGATGCAGCCCAGGATACGGTTTGCCTTCTGGGCCGCAAGAGCACACCTCTAGCTCATGTTGAGCTTCTCATCCACCAACACTGCCAAGTCCTTCTCCTCAGGGCTGTTCTCAAACCATTCTCCTTCCAGCTTGTATTTGTGCATGGGATTGCACTGACCCACATGCTGGACCTTGCACTTGGCCTGGTTGTACTTCATGAGGTTTGCGCAGACCCACATCTCAAGCCTGTCCAGGTCCCTCTAGATAGCAACCCTTCCATCCAGCGTGTTGACTGCTCCACATAGCTTGGTGTCATTGGCAAACTTGCTGAAGGTGCACTCAATCCCAACATGCATGTCGCCAACAATGATGTTAAATAGTATCAGTCCCAGTACCAACCCCTGAGGAACCCCTGTCCACTGCTGAAAGTCCATGGCTTCCTAGTGATACAAATCTGAGTAAATCCTTGTATATTTTTTATTGGTATCCGTATCAATATTGGTACTTTAGTGTTATTAATGTTAAATATCTAGTCTTATTCTATTAAATGTGTTTATATTTCAACACCCGGGTTTCCTTGTTTTTCCCAATTCCCCTTCCTGGGTGGGGAGGGGTCATCTAATTTAATTTGAATATTGCAGAAGATATGCATAGCAGTGCACCAGTACTTGGCTACAGCTCTGTCTCAACAGCAGACATTTAAGAACCTTTCCCATTTTGAAGTCTTGAAAAGCTTCATGAGATTTGTGTTCTGGCAATAGATTTTAAGCCATACAATTTCTCTGCTCTGGCTCTTTCTTCACCTTTGCACGATAATAAACATTTTTAACAAAACAGGCAACCTTTAGTCCTAAGCAGTTCACCTAGGCAAGGAGTAGTCATGAAAAATATAAAATATCATTGTGTTACAATCTAGCCAGCAGACTGAAAAATGAACACCTCTTTGGCTGAAGCAGTCACATACATTTCATGGAGCTTTTCACTATTAGAAACCTGTATGTCTACTTCACACACAAACTTATGGACCACAGTTTGTTTTGATTCAAGCATTAATCTGCTGTCAAACTGGCTACAAGTGACATTTTCTAGCTGGCTTAGTGAAAAGACATCACAATCACTTCTTATCAGAGTAGAGCTAGTGGCAGGAAAGGCCATTAATTACCAGTGCTTACCTTTCTGTTTACTTTTTTTTTCTTTTTTCTTAAAGTCAGGTGAATCTCCAAAAAATGTTAGTTAGTTCATAGAGTCATAAAATATTTTGGTTTGGAAAGGACCTTTATAGGTCATCTAGCGTAACACCCCTGCAATAAGCAGGGACATCTTCAACGAGATCAGGTTGCTCAGAGCCCCAACCAACCTGACCTTCAATGTTTCCAGGGATGGGGCATCTACCACCTCTCCAGGCATCTGTTCCAGTGTTTCACCATGCTCATCATAAAAAATTTCTTCCTTATACCTAATCTGAATCTACCGTCTTTTATTTTAAAACCATTACTCCTTGTCCTATAACAAGAGGCCCTAATAAAAAGTCTGTCCTAATCTCCCTTTTTCTGCTTAAAGTCCTCTTTAAATACTGAAAGGCTGCAATTAGGTCTCCCCAGAGCCTTCTCTTCTCCAGGCTGAATAACCCCAACTCTCTCAGCCTGTCCTCACAGGAGAGGTGCTCCAGTCCTCTGATCATCTTTGTAGCTCTCTTCTGGACCCACTTCAAAAGGTCCATTTATTTGCTGTGCTGAGGGCTCCAAAGCTGGATGCAGTACTCCAGGTGGGGTCTTACCAGAGTGGAATAGGGGGACAGAATCACCTCCCTCAGCCTGCTGGCCATGCTTCTTTTGATGCAGCCCAGGATATGGTTGGCCTTCTGGGCTGCGAGCGCACATTGCCAGCTCACGTTGAACTTCTCATCCACCTTTACCCACAAGTCCTTCTCAGCAGGGCTACTCTCAATCAATTCCCTATCCAGCCTGTATTTGTGACCATTCTCAGGCTCTTCCATGGTTTCTTACATATCAGTAACCCTTGCCTCTTTGCTGCCACATAGATCTCCATCCCCTTCCTCCACTGACATGGCAGACCAAAGGACCTCACTAGCACACTCTCCCTCAAACATTGGCATGCTGCCCCCAGGCTTATTTCTAGTGAGCCTGTTTTTATCCCTTTCCCCTTTCAAATCTAGTTTAAAGCTCTTTCAATAAGCCTTGCCAACTCCTGTGTAAAGATCCTTTTCCCCTTTTGAGACAGGTGTACCCCATCTGTTGCCAGCAGACCTGGTGTCCTGTAAATTGACCCATGATCAAAAACCCCAAAATTCTGCCGGTGATACCAGGCTTGGAGCCAGGTATTGATTTGCTGGTTCTTCCTATTTCTTCCCTCATCATTCCCTGCAACTGCAGGGATAGAGGAGAACACTACTTGTGCTTCTGATCTCTTAACCAGTCATCCCAATGCCCTGAAGTCTCTCCTGATTCTCCTCGGACTTGTTGCAAATTCATCACTGCCCACCTGAAAAATCAGTAATGGATAATAATCCGAGGGCCATACCAGTGAAGGAAGCTTTCCCTTCACATCTTTAACCAGGGCCCCAGGGAGGCAGCAGACTTCTCTAATAAGTGGGTCCAGTCTGCATATTGGGCCTTCTGTTCCCTTCAGAAGGGAGTGTCCTAAGACAATGACCCACTTTTTTTTTTCTTTATGGAAGCAGTTTTGATGCAAGGCATAGGCCAACTTAACCTCAGTGACACCTCTAAGCCGGATAAACCATCCTCTTTATTGTTTGGTTCTACTTGCAGAGTCCAGTTGCCCTTTGTGCAAGGGCACCTGGGAAGTTGGGGTAGTCATAGAGGAGATGTGCCAACTTGTCGCTGTTGCCCCCCGTCTCTTAAGTCACTGCATTCAGTCAGGTGGAGACAGGATAAGGAATCCTCTGTATCATGCTTCCTTGTCTGCCTGTTGGGCCTGTCTCAGGGAAGGTAGGGTCTGATTCCAATAGTCTATCTCTCTCTTGTGCTGCCTGATACTCCTCAACCTACTCACCTCCTCCCGGAGCTCTGCCACTAAGTGGAGGATTTCCACTACTTGGGTGCACCTCCCACAGGCGTGCTCACTGCTGCCATCCAATACTGGCGTAAGATCAGGGCACACCCTTCAGCCTGATACATGGCAACATGTTCCCACCAGAGCTCTGTCTGGGAAGCTGCATCAGTTGTGGTGGGTGCAGAGCTTAGAGAGACCATGCCTTTTGCTGGGTGGACACCATTGCTCTCTGGTCAAGCTGGCAGAACTTCAGTGCCCTTCCCGGAGGCCCTTCTGTGCCAACTGCTGGGCCATGCCCTTGCTGATGTGTCGTGCCCTGTTTGCTCACCTTGCTCACAGTGTTTCTGGTTGCTTGCGTTCCCTAAGAGCTTCTTTTATACATGGAGGGGGCTTGGTTGCCGTTGCTTCTGGCCCTGCACAGGTCTCCTCAGCTGCTGTCGCGGGAGCTGTGGGTCCCTGATGGCTCTCTTGGCTTCCCCTTAGGTTCCCCTCATTCGGGAACCCCCCCTGTGCACCACTCTAGAGTGCTCTGCTGGCACTGGAGCTGCTTGCCTCAGCTACTGAGACCTCATGAAGACAATGCAAATATTTTTCTTACCTCATTGGGAAGCATAATGAAACAATAGTTGGTGAAATATTAGGAAAAGTTCATGAATGTTCATCCATATCTAAAGAAAACTGGAACAGGTAAAACCGATAAAGAAGTGAGCATAAAGAACTGTTCAGCAGTCAGAGGAGACTGTAATGAAGCTCAGAATAAATCTTTAATGGGTAAGAAGGGCACCGCCAAAGTGTAAGGTGCTCCTACACACAGGGAAATCTGTGGGCTTCATTTTCAAAAGTAGGAGTTTGTGCATTTGCAGATAACTTTACAAGTATCTGAAATACATTATGTTAGGGAGTTATTCTTGTCAGGTCCAGAAACAGTTCAGAAAATGTTTACTAGTTATTTTCATATATTGAGAATGTATCCACATGCACATTAAAATGTGTGAAAATTCTTTTAGAAGCTCATTAATTTGAGGAAAAATATCTTAATCAGTATAAGGAGAACGAGAAGTCATGAAAAAACAGTGTTTAAAGGCAGTCAGAGACATTTGACCAAAGGTTAGAAACTCATTGTGTGGCCCTTTCATGCAAAGGTTTTTTCAATCCATCACAAAACTGTGTTGTTAGGAAAGAATTTTTGTAATTCAGCCATTCTGCGCTTTAAAAGCCATAACAGAGGAGATGTATCTCTGTCAAACTAAATCTCTTGAAGTACAGTAGGAAATAATACATTTGCAAAAAAAGGGAACACATGAGGAATTCCATAAAGATGTGCTCTTCTGCTGTGTACAGATGGTCAGATGCAATTTATTTTGAAATCCATCATATATGAGCTGGTATGATTCAGCTTGTCAAATAACATTCTTGACAGGCTCAGTCTTTAAAGAAGTACTAAAGCTTATATAACTGCAATAATTGGTCAGCACAGGTCTATTTTCAGAAGCATCTGATGCTAAGCAACTTTGAACAAGGGAGCATTTTGGCAGAAAATGATTGATATCAGAAACCAGACTTAAAGACGTATGTCTCTTTGGATTTAAGTTTATGCAAAAAAAGCCACAACAAAACCCAAACCACAGACAAACAAACAAACAAACAAAAAAACCCCAAACCTCCCACAACTTTAGGAGACTAAATTTTATTATTTTCCTTAAATGGAATTAGAGAAATTTCCCCCTTCCCCCAGAGCACAATATTCAGAATATCTGAGGCAGTGTCATTGTTTTTCAGCTTCAAGACCACAGAATGCAGAATTGTACACTTTCATTGGTGTAAGTCACACCAGAGATACTGGAGCTGTGCTGTGACTGCAGAAGCCACAGCTGTACCAGAAGACAAGGGAAAGGGACACGGTAAAAACTTCTGAAGGAGCATAACAGGAGCAATGGCTGCTGGAAGGGCGCTCTCAGCAGAGCATGGAGGAAAATATCACACCACCACAGACTGAGAAAGAGCATTCAACTGTGGTGAGCTACTACAGACTCAAACAATGGGCTACTACTAGCCCTAAAGAGAGCCGTCCCCTGTATTCTGAAAGTAAAAAAGTATAATATTTGATAGAAGAAAATAAGGTAGAATGAAGCATTGATTTGTACAGCCATCACGCATAGCTCATGTGGAAAACCTCCAGCCCAGCCAGTCTGCCTGTTCCAACCATGCCTTTCCAGTTACAGACTATCAATATCCCAATTGCCGCCTTCTGCCTATCCTGTGCTCATCTCTGTAATAGCAGACACATTTCTGACAATACAATGGCCATCTTTCTGCCACATTTGACTCAAAAATATAGATCAGCTCTGTAGAGGCATGCTTGGCACAGCTTACATGAAATTTCTTCTATATACTTTGGTACCTAATAAGAAAATTCTAATTTGTAATGTTTCTAATTTGTAATGCCCAATGTGTCTTTATTTACTTATTCAAGACACCATATATATCTTAAGCTGCAAATTATATCTTGACAGTATTTAGTTTCTTCAGGAGAATAAAAGGCTGTATATATTTTGTGCAAAATATGCCAGACATTTTAATGTTAATTTAAAAAAAGAAATTCATACTATTTTGCTACAGGCAAGCATTTTGCTTTAAGCAGAAGTTTCTGGAAAATTTCTATGATAATACTTCTACTATTTTATAACTGTTCTTTTTCTATTTGTCCTACACACCATATTTTTCAGGCTGATTTCAGACTGTTTTAGCTATGGTACTACCAGGTCTTGGGAAAACTCTATTTAGTTAAACATTTTTCTTTCTAGCATTCATTGTATGTGGAAACTTTTTTTCCCTTATTTTTGTTAAACAATCTTAGTAGTTTTATTTGGATGTTTGCTAACAAACTTGTTTAATTTAACATTACAGTTTCTTTATAAACACACACAAACGCATTTAGTGAAATAATATTCCACATTCCTAATTGCTTGTAAGGTAGATACAGAAAAGCAGTAATACAGCTCTGCTTCCACCATAAGTTAATAATGTTGGGAAGCCTAACAAAGTGGTTAAATATATTTATTCCTTCTTTCCACAAACTTTAAATAAATATCCTTGGATACATACTTCAGGTTATTAGAAGTTTCTTGGAATGCCTACAGATGGACAGGAGATATTAAATCTAGTACCTCATACTTGCTAATATTGGGCAAATACTTTTTCTTTGCGTTTTTAGATTATGTACTGCATACTGGAAGAAAAGAAGGCAGTCCCTGGAAAACATACAGTACAATACTGATAGACCATAACATTCAAAAACAAGACGGTGGGAAATTTCCATACCATGTTTTTATTCTTTACATTCTTTCTTTGCATGAGTACAGCCCCCAGCAGGATACCAGAACTACAAAATGCCTATTTTAACAGCAAAATATGGAGTCCTTAATAGGATCACATAAGAAAGAGGTCAGACTCATAAATTAATTTTGTTCTTGGTTGTTGGGGAATACAATAAATATCTTATGCTGATGCTTTCTCCATTCCACCTGTTAGGGCTTTCTCATAAGCTAAACGGTTGACTGTTAACTCTCTTTTTAGCAACAAAAATGTAGCAGGTGTGTTGGTTTTCACTAGGCACTGACACTGTAATAGTATTGTTGAGGTGCATCTTAATGTTTGTTTCAAAATATGTAAAAATATTGTTTATTAGGGTTTATTGTTTATTGTTCAAGTTATTTAATCAGAGCTTTAAAAATTAGGTTTGTAGGCAAATATCTCACGTAACTGAGGTTTGGAGGTTTTTTTTTCTCACAATAAAAACAGGGTTTCCAGGGTCAATGTTTGCCAGATATTTCCATAAGCAGAGAATATTTTGCTCCCATTGCCCACATGCTACGAATTATAAGAAAAAATAGATTTGGTAATATTAATAAAGGCAGAAATTGAGTTGTTTCATGCACAGCCTAATCACTAGGATGCTCTTTGTTTGATTAAAATGTCAAGAAGGCTATTAGGAAGGAAAGACAAAGGCAAACAAATGGCTTGAGATAAATAGCTGTCTACCAAAACTCCAGGACTAATCAAAAGCTATTCATTTATATTCTCTGCCTCTGATCCTCTGCTGAGTTCACTGGACTAGCTTGTTCAAGGGTCAAGAGAAATTCTACAGCTAGACTGGTTGTAAATTGCACAACCATTTAAGCAAGGAGCCAGACTGACTCTCAGACCTCAGGGCCCAGGAATGAGTGAAGCTGGAAGGGTTGTGTAGGTCTCTAAAAGAGGCTAACAAGATTTTAGATAATATTGATGTGTACGTAGATCTTTCTTTGCTCAGAAATCTTTTTTCTTCATACATTATGCTTTCACTTAAGAAGCTGTCTGGCTACTCTGCTTCCCCCAAACATAAGATCTTGCAGGGAAGACATTCTCTTACAGAGAATCAACCGGAGAAAAGCTGATCAATGGACAGTTTACCCTAGCCCTGTGGAGCCATAGAAGTTTGAATTTTGCATAAGCCTTCATGCACAAGGGAGTACACACAGACAAATGAGGCAGGGTATAGATGTATTAGGTCTGTAACTGTGGCATACTTGATGAAATGAATTGTTCAAATGCCAGTTCAATACTGGAGCTGACAAGATAACCGAGAAATCCCATGTTTTTTGTGATATAATCTTTCCTACAGGTTTTACTACTTATCATGTTCACAGACTTTGCTCTTACTGACTAAAACATCACATAGGATATGGAGGATCATCAAATCTAGTTGCACTGAAGGAGGTAGAGGCCCAATTAAATGTACTGCTGGAGTCAAAATTATGCTGTCAAGGACAAAAGTTTGTAAGATCAAAAAGCATTTGCGAGTAAATTGTGAAAAACAAAACAAATGAAAAAGAATTAATATTCCTTGTGTAAGTTAAAAATATTTCTAATTGAAGTGAGACTTTCATGGTTTTGCAGTCAATTCCTCAAGGACTCCACAAGGTAGAAAAATTGTTACACCTTTAAAAAAATTTTTAGAACATTTTAGTCATAGTTAATATATTTATGGAAAAGTTAATTAAAACACACTATCTACAATAAATATAATACCAGACTTAAGGTAAAATGGAGTAAAATTAGTCTGTCTAAGCCAGTGGAATCTGAGGAGTCATTTCTATAACAAAAAACAATTTGAAATATAAAAAATAGCAAATTATCAAAATAATCATCTGCTAAACTGTTAGATTACATTTGGAGTCAGTGTAAAATTTATTATTCACTGTTTTGGGGAATTGTCACACTGTTTCCCTGCTGTGTTCATGATTGTGACTACCCAACAATTTTCACTACGAAGCCTGAATTTTGCTGGTATGTGGCAAACATTCATATAAATAGGTTTGTGATTGAAATAGTACTTTTCAGGTAATATTTCAGAATATAGCTAACACTTCATTTCTACCTGCTCCACCTAAACGGGCAGACTGAATGGAAGATGTATTCACAAATGTTGTTGACAGTGTGTTATTGATGACTTTGGTCGCTTGCTCCTCAGACACTAAGGTCCACGTATGCGGGCTGGGCCTGCACATCTTTGTTCTGAGAAAGATAGTTTTAAAAAATCTAGAAGATGGAGGTATTTATTCTATTTTCTCTTCAATTCTTCACAGATGCCTATGGAGATAATGATAATAGCAACAACAATACAGCAATTTACATTTATACAGAAACTTCTATCACAAAGGACCTTACAAACTACACATAGGAATCAATTCACCAAATGTGACCTCCACCCGTGGACTGAAACGAAATAGTTCTTTTAACAATACACACCCTCAGTATTACTATCTTGAATATTAAAGTATAAATTGCAGGAGAGTGTTTGTAACCTTTTATCCTATTTGCAAACTGAGCACAACATTTCAAAACTTGTGTGCCAAAAGAGAGACTTCTAATCAATACAATGTGTTTTGGCAATCCGTTTCTCAGAAAGATAAAGCTTTCAGCCCTCTCACTGGTGTCAGTTCTGGCACTTAAATCCTTCAAAATGTATGGTGCTTACTTTAGTATGCAAAGTTAGCATACAGCATAGAATCATAGAATCATAGAATATCAGGTTGGAAGGGACCCCAAGGATAAACTGGTCCAACATTTCTTGGCAAATGCATTGATAACGGAAAACACCCATGACTTCTTCAAGACATTTGAGCATGGAACTGGAAGTAGAAATCAGGCATACTTACAATCCTGGTTCTAATTCCTAAGCTGTTATTGCATTTTGCATCATTATTCTGGACTGCTTGCCCTGGAGGATGAGTATCATTTGTCTGATTTGATACCACTTCAACAGATAGCTGACACCGCTTCATCACAAATCTTTTGTACGAGGACATATGTGTATGCTCCATCTGCATTTGACAGTGTTTACATAAATAATAACACTGTCTTGTATAATACATCTGTTTCCATCAAGCTACAAGCATATATTACAGGATCAGGTAGAAGGTTTCTTTGTGGGTAGTAAAGTCAATACTAGATGGGAAGCATACTTGTTGGAACTAATAAGACAAATTGTTTTAAGACTAGTAAGACAATTTTTTTTAAGACACTTCAGAACTATTTACTATTTTATAAACAAGTCTTTCTACCATACAGTGTAAAAAGAAACATGACAGCAGGGTGGCATGATGGCATATCGCAGGGATAGCAAAAGTTAGCTTTGTTAATTAAGAAAAAAAGGATAATTCCAGAAAGGAGACCCATTTAGTGCAATGGGAATTTTATAGGCGCTTGTTTCAGAAAGTTTCTTAAGCTGCTCGGTTGCTGGCAGCAAACCAGATTATCCTTTTTGTCCTTGAATCTCACAGCATCATGAAGGACGGAGAATGAAACACAGTTTGAAAATGATGTGCGTATCACTTAGCAGTGTCATAAAATAACAGAATATTTCTTATATTGCTATAGAAGAAAAGGTTTAGCTCCCTGTAATTCTCAGGTGGTGATGGGGCTACAACAAACTGCTACTCAGAATTCATTCCAGTTATATCTACAAGGTTAACTGTGTGTGATGCATCTTTGTCAACTTCTCTGGTAATATGGGTTGCATCTACAAGCTCATGGAGTAAATATGGAAACCCTGTGTTGGCAAAGGGTTTGCACAGCTCCAAGGCTTTTGATGTACTATAGGAATTCTGCAAAGCAGTCCCTCAATCTGCCATACCTGTTTTTTCCCTCTCAAAGCATTTCTGAATAGAAAGGGCAGTTTGCTTTTAAATGTCCCAGCACATTTTTCTGGGACACTGTACTGTTTTTTAGTGTTCCACATAGAAAAGGGTACTGGATTCTATGGGAAGGGCTAAAGATTAGTATTCATTATCAACCAGTTCTGAAGTTCAAGTAAAAAGTTCCATGCTTAAGAAAACCCATTCTTTATAATACTGGAATAAATATGCTGTTGTTACAGCTATAGGAAAAGTTTTGTCTTATTCAGGAGTGGATCTTTTAACGCTAAAGGTCTAAAGCATAGTTTTCAGGCATTTTCATAATCTTGCAAGGAGAAGAAGAAAGAGATTTTTTTTAAAAAACAATCTCTTTCTAGACAAAAAGGTACTTAAAATACTATTCTTCATTTTAATTTCCCTTTTTTTCTTCTTGGTTGTCATTTCATTATATTTTAGGACTCCCTGAATGAGCGATATTTTCTGTTTGACATGTCTGCTGATAGAGAATGAGTCATCCACCCAGTCTTCTGTCTCCATTAGGTGACAACCCATACCTGTGGTGATTCCATCCTGTGAGGAAACCTCCATCACTAATTTCGCCTTTCCACTGTACTCTCAAGCTGGAGTGAGAAGTGTCACAGTTTGCTTTTTCCCCACTTGGATATTAGAATTTTGTTAGCTACTTCTTTCTTAATGAACTGGCCCCCAACCACACGACTCATAACTGGAAATGAAATAAGTAGCTAATGAAGCCTGATTAAATATAAATTAGAGTACAAACCACCATCATTGGAAATTAATTTCCAGCACCTAACCATTTCTGATCAGCACCTGAATCATACATATTGTTTTCAAGACAATTCAGAGTTAGAAGAGACTAATTCTTTTCCCTAAGTTCTTAACAAAATATGGAGATTACTACATTATGGAGGAAGTTGTGTAAGTACAATTGATATCTCTGCTATTGTGGTTAGGTTTTAAAATTTGGTCAGCGTATTTTTTATGCTTGCCCTTGGAGCAATGAAGGCTAACCAGAATCTGGGCCATGTCAACAAAAGCATAGCAAGCAGCTACAGGAAACTGATAATTCCCCTCTATTTAGCACCTGTGAGACCACATCAGGAGTGCCGTGCCCACTTTGGGGCTCCGCAATACAAGAGAAACATGGACATACTGGAGGGAGTTCTGTCAAAGACCACCAGGCTATTGAAGGAGCTGGAGCACACGACATATGAGGAGAGGTTGAGAGCAATGCAGTTGTTCATCCTGGAGGAGACTGAGGAGTGATCTAATTGCTGTCTTCAACCACCCAATAAGTAGTTATAGGGAAAAAGGAGACACTCTTCCTGGAGGTAAACAGCAAAAGGACAAGAGAAAACAGCTAAAAGTTGCAGCAAGGGAAATTCCGAATAGATAGTGGGAAAAAAAAATCAGCACAGGTAACTAAACACTGGAGCAAGTTGCAAAATCTTTGCCTTTGAAGATATCAGACATCTGAGGAATGTTTGAAGTAACTTAATGTTACTTTGGAGGTGGCTAACCTTTGAGCAAGGAGTGGGACCAGATAACCACCAGATTTATGTTTCAATCTCAGTCACTCTGCAGTTCTAGTTGATATTTTCATATTAGATCCAATTCTGTTAAGACACCTCCTGTCCATTTCCATGGTCACATAATACACAGAAGACTTTACAGTTTGCTTATGGGTCTGTCTTGGATGGTCAGTCGCCGAGGCAAGCTGCTCTGGAGCCAGCCCGCTCTGTAACAGAGCAGCAGATCTTGGCACGCAGCAGGTTTTCCTGAGGCAGGGAAATGCTGGGGCAGCAGAGAGACCCGCCAGGAGCCGGCAGCTCTCGCAGGAGGCACTGATGAGGTCTAGGTGTTGCCAGAACAATTGTGGTCACCCCCATACCTATAAAAAGCAGCCAGGGGAGCATGAGTGAATAGGAGCACAGGGAACAGAGCTAGCAAACAGAGCTAGCAAACAGAGCTTGGCATGGCAGCCAGGGCCTGGCGTGGCAGTTTGCGTGGCAGTTCACACAGAAGGGCACACAGGAAGGGTGTTGTCACCCTACCAGCTCAAGAAGTGAGCTGGGGGTCATCAACCTCTCAGAAGGAGCACAGCTATGGTATCCACATGACAGAAAGCTATGTCCTCTGTGCTTGGCATAATGGATGTGGCAACCCAGACAAAGCTCCCATAAAAACATGCAGCCATCCAGGTCTTGGACTGCAGGGAGTGTGTCCTGGTTTGAGGTAAAACAGGACCAATTTTTTTCAGTAACTTTGCTTCTTAGCTAGGCCTCTTCTGACTACTGAAATTAACAGCATATTGTGCAGACACTGTTCGCTCTCTCAGAGCGATAAGACCTATGTTTATAGCTGATGCCCAGGCATGGTATGCAGAGAGGCTCTTGCTTATACTTATTGCTATAATACCCAAGGCCAGGTAACTTTGTTACGTGCCCCGTTGGAGGGTCGGAAGCAGAAAAGCGTAGTGGGGTCCCACCTGCGGGGAGGAGCAGACAGGACAGGGGACCCAAAACTGACCCACAGGGTATTCCATCCCATCTGCCTCATGCTCAGTATAAAAGCTGAGGGATCAAAGGGTCAGTCCCCTCTTTCTTCAATGGCCAGTGTCTGAGGAGGACTCTGTCTGTTCAGCTGCCTTTGGTCCCAATCCTGAACCCAGATCCAGAATCCAGGTCCTGTCCGTCACTGAGCCCAGCCTGGGACTCCCCAGTGCCAGCCGGTGTCGTGATTGTCATCCTGGCAGCTTGATACGGTTTTGTATATATTTCATTATTTCCTTTTATTTTTATCATTAATCTTTCATTAAAGTAGTTTAGTTCCTTCTAAACTCGTAAGTCTCTTTTCCCTCCTCTGCCTCTCTCTTTGAAGAGGGGTAGAGAGGAGCATCTGTCAGTCATATCTGGGGTCCCCTATGTCCCCAGTGGCCGATTTGGCCTAAACCACAACAGAGTGCCAGAGCCTTTCGCTGGTAACAGATGGCAGTAGTGAGAATAGCTGTGTGAGGTGTGACCAAGTGGACTATCTGCTCAGCCTGGTGGATGAGCTACAAGACGAAGTAGAAAGGTTAAGGAGTATCAGGGAGTCTGAGAAAGAGATAGACTGGTGGAATTATGCTCTGCTGTCCCCAAGATGGAAACAGGAACAGCCACCAGAAAAAAAACCAAGATCAAGGGGATCCTGTATCCTTCCCCTGCCTGGCTGAAGGCAGTAGCTTAAAGGAAAGGAGTGAATGGAGGCAAGTCTATGCTCAGGGTGGCAGGTGAACCCCATCCTTGCCCATCTTGCCTTCCCAGGTGCCTCTGCCCAACAGGTATGTGTGGATCCTCTTCCACTCTGGATGTGGAAGGCCAGTCAATGGATGACATGGATGATGGTCCATCTACCCCAGAGGTATTGCCAAGGTCAGAAAAGTGTATCCCCCTGTACCACGACCACCTCCATGAGGAAGAAAAGATGAGTTACAGTTGTAGGTGACTCCCCTCTGAGGGGAATAGAGCATCCAATATGCCGGACAGACTCTTCTCCTAGGGAATTCTGCTGCCTTCCTGCAGCCTGGGTTAAGGACATCACTAGGAAACTTCCTAGCCTGGCACGGCCCCTGGACTGTTACCCATTATTGCTCTTCTGTGTGGGTGGCAGTGAAGTTGCAATGCGTAGTCCAAAGGCAATCAAAAGAATCATAGAATCATCTAGGTTGGAAAGAACCTTTAAAATCATCAAGTCCAACCATCAACCTAACACTGCCAAAAACACCACTAAACCATGTCCCTAAGCACCATGTTTACCCATCTTTTAAATACCTCCAGGGATGGTGATTCCACCACTTCCCTGGGCAGCCTGTTCCAATGCTTATCAACCCTTTCTGTGAAGAACTTTTTCCTAATATCCAATCTAAACCTCCCCTGGCGTAACTTGAGGCCATTTCCTCTTGTCCTATCACTTGTTACTAGCAAGAAGATGTTGACCCCCACCTCTACAACCTCTTTTCAGGTAGTTGTAAAGGGTGATAAGGTCTCTCCTCAGCCTCCTTTTCTTCAGGCTAAACAATCCCAGTTCCTTCAGCTGCCCCTCATAAGGCTTATCCTCCAGACCCTTCACCAGCTTTGTTGTCCTTCACACTTCAGCACCTCAATGTCCTTCTTGTGGTGAGGGGCCCAAAACTGAACATTGGGGCCTCACCAGTGCTGAGTACAGGGGAACAATCACTCCCCTAGTCCTGCTCACCACACCCAGTGACTTCAGGGCCTTGGACTTCAGGTTGATAAAGGAATCTGGAGCACAGGTAATTTTTTTCCTCTATCCTTCCATTTGCAGGCAGCGACATCGGAAGAAACTGATGGACCCAGTCTACTAATACATGGGTCCATGGCTGGCTGGTGTTACCACCACAGTTTTGGATTTTTTGATAATGGGATGATCTACACAGCACCAGGCTTGCTAGCATCAAGTGGAATTCACCTTTCTCAAAGGAGAAGAGGGTCTTTGCTCACGAGTTAGGGGGCTCATTGACAGACCTTTAAACTAGACTTGAAAGGGGAGTGGGATAATATCAGGCTTACCTGTGACAAATTGGGACGACACATCAAAGTTAGAGGGATGGAGTGCTAGCAAGGGCCCCCAGCCTGTTGCTCTGAGACATGCTGGCTACACTGCAGCACACTTGAAGTCTTATGGAGGTAAGGCAGGGACTCCTGAGGTAATAGAAGCCAACAGGGAATCACTGGTGAAATACCTCAAAAGAATTAAAGTGTGTTCCTAAGGTGACATGGCCAACAGCCCACCTGAAGTGCCTCTGCGCCAATACACACAGCATGGGCAACAAACAGGAGGAGTTAGAAGCCACCCTGCTACAAGAAAGCTGTGACCTGGTTGCCATTACCGAAATTTGGTGGGATAAATCCCATGACTTTAGTGTGTCTATCAATGACTACAGGCTGTTCAGAAGGGACAGGAGAGGAAGGAGAGGTGGAGAGGTTGCCCTCTGCATCAAGAAATGGGTAGACTGTGAAGAGCTGTCTCTGAAGAATAGCCACAAGCAGGTTGAAAGTTTATGGGTAAGAAGTAGAGACCAAGGCAACAAAGGGAGCCTTGTGGTTGGTGTTTACTACAGGCCACCTGATCAAGGGGAGCCTATTGACAAAGTCTTCTTATTCCAACTACAAGGATGCATCGCGCTCGCAAGCTCTTACCTTGTTGGGGGACTGTCCACCTCGACATCTGCTGGAAAAGCAGCACGGTAAGCTGTAGGCTATCCAGGAGACTCCTGGAATGCATCAGGGGTAACTTCTTAAACCAGGTAATAAACAGCCGTACCAAAAGGGATGTGATAACTGGACCTGATGGTCACCAATGCAAGTGAGCTAATCGGTGACATCAGGATTGGAGGCCGCATGGGCTTCAGTGATCATGCACTGGTGGAGTTTGCAGTCCTGAGGGATATGGGTCAGGCAAAGAGTAAAGTCAGGACCCTGAATTTCAGGAAAGCAAACTTCCAGCTCTTCAAGGAGTTAGTCAATAGGAGCCCCTGGGAAACTGCCCTCAGGTACAAGGGAGCAGAACAGAGCTGGCAGATCTTTAAGAATGCTTTCCTTAGAGCACAAGAGCTCTAGATCCCCAGGTACAAGAAATCAGGAAAAGAAGGCAAGAGACCAGCATGGCTGAGTTGAGACCTGCTGGTCAAATTGAAGGACAAGAAGCAAATGCACAGGCAGTGGAAGCAGGGAGAGGTAACCTGGGAAGAATGTAGGGATGCTGCCTGGTTGTGTAGGGGTGGGGTCAGGAAGGCCAAGGCACAGCTGGAGCTGAACTTGGCAAGGAACATGAAGGATAATAATAAGGGCTTTTACAGGTATGTCAGCTGGAAAAGGAAGGTCAAAGAAAGTGTACCCCCCGATGAACATGACTGGCAAACTGGTAACAATGGATGAGGAGAAGGCTGAGGTACTCAACAACTTTTTTGTCTCAGGCTTCACTGGCAACCTCTCTTCCCACACCTCTCAAGTGAGTGGACCTCAAGATGAGGACTGGAGGAGCAAAGTCCCTCCCACTATAAGAGAAGATCAGGCTTGTGACCACCTGAGGAACCTGAACATACGTAAGCCTATGGGACCTGATGAGATGCATTCCAGACTCCTGAGGAAATTGGCTGATGTGGTTGCCAGGTCACTCTCCATGATATTTGAAAAGTCATGGCAGTCAGGTGAAGTCCCTGGTGAC
Source organism: Pluvialis apricaria (assembly GCA_017639485.1). Classification (NCBI taxonomy): domain Eukaryota; kingdom Metazoa; phylum Chordata; class Aves; order Charadriiformes; family Charadriidae; genus Pluvialis; species Pluvialis apricaria. Next base: position 204,105,091 of record CM030007.1, read on the forward strand.
TGGAAAAAGGGAACCATTGCACCCATTTTTAGAAAGGGTAGAAAGGAGGACCACGGGAACTACTAACCCATCAGTCTCAACTTTGTGCCTCGAAGGTCATGGAACAGATCCTCCTAGAAGCAATGCTAAGGCACATGGAGGACAGGGTTGTGATTCAAGACAGCCAGCATGGCTTCACCAAGGGCATCTTGCCTGAACAAACTAGTGACCTTCTATGATGGAGTGAGTACATCAGTGGACAAGGGACGAGCTGTAGATGTCATCTATCTGGACTTCTGTAAGGCTTTTCACACAGTCCACCACAACATCCTTCTCTCTAAATGGGAGAGGTATGGGTTTGGTGGGTGGACTGTTTGGTGGTTGAGGAATTGGTTGGATGGTCACATCCAGAGAGTAGTGGTCAATGGCTCAATGTCCAGGTGGAGATCAGTGATGAGTGATGCCCTTCAGGGGTCTGTGTTGGAACTAATACTGTTTAATATTTTCATAAATGACATAGTAGGATCAAGTGCATCCTCAGCAAGTTTGCAGGCAATACCAAGCTGAGTGGTGCAGTTGACATGCCTGAGGGATGGGATGCCATCCAGAGGGACAGGATGCCATCCAGAGGGACCTGGACAAGCTTGAGAAGTGGGACCGTGTGAACCTCATGAGGTTCAACAAGGCCAATGCAAGGTCTTGCACCTGGGTCAGAGCAACCCTTGGAATCAATACAGGCTGGGGGATGAAGAGATTGAGAAGAGCTCTACCAAGAAGGACTTGGGGGTACTAGTGGATGAAAAGCTGTATGTAAGCAGACAGTGTGTGCTCACAGGCCAGAAAGCCAACCGTATCCTGGGCTGGATCAGAAGCAGCATGGCCAGCAGGCTGAGGGAGGTGATTCTACCCCTCTGTTCCACTCTGGTGAGACCCCACCTGGAGTACTGCATCCAGCTTTGGAGTCCTCAGCACAGCAAAGACATGGACCTGTTGGAGTGGGTCCAGGGGAGGGCCACAAAAAAGATCAGAGGGCTGGAGCATCTCTCCTGTGAGGACAGGCTGAGAAAGCTTGGATTGTTCTGCTTGGAGAAAAGAAGTTTCTGGGGAGACCTAATTGCAGCCTTTCAGTATTTAAAGGGGGCTTATAAAAAAGATGGGGACAGACTTTTTAGTAGGCCTGTTAGGACAAGGGGTAATGGTTTTAAACTAAAGGAGGGTAGATTGAGACTAGATATAAGGAAGAAATTTTCTACAATGAGGGTGGCGAAACACTGGAACAGGTTGCCCAGAGAGGTGGTAGATGCCCCATCCCTGGGAACATTGAAGGTCAGGTTGGATGGAACTCTGAGCAACCTGATCTCGTTGAAGATGTCCCTGCTCATTGCAGGGGTGTTACGCTCGATGACCTTTAAAGGTCCCTCCCAACCCAAACCATTCTATGATTTTGTGATTCTATGATTTTATGAGTCTATGAAAAAAGAGGTTCTAATCATTTTGATTTTAAATCCTCTGTTTTACTCTAATTTCTGCTCACCAAACTATATATTTGTACTAAATTTTCAGTTATTGAATGAATATCTGTTCTGAGTCAACTGTACTGACTTAAATGAAACTAGTAAAAGTTGTTCAAATCAAATCACAACCCCAACTCTTATACACCAAGTTTTGATTTCTTTCCAGAATACCTTATACAGGTACACAGAATTTAAAATTCTCTGGGTTTATGTGTTATCAAGCAAAGTACTTTTTTTTTTTTCCTTTTTTTCCCGCAAAAAGACCAATTTACACTTTACATTCAAGCCCTAGCTTATTCCCAAAGGCTTGTGGGCTGAGTCTCAAAGGTTCTTTCCAAATCCAGCTCTCCTGTGCTGTATTACAGAAGTCTACTGGGTAAGCTTTGGCATAGGATATCAGCTGATTTTTAAATAGACTATGTAATCTTCTTCTTCCTAACCTGTTTAGAATAAAACCTCAAGTTCTTATTCTCCACCACAGTAGCTGAATGATAATAAGAAAGGAGGCCATAAACTGGCAGTTGAATTTCTCCATTCAGAATATGCCTAGTGTTTTTTTTGTTTGCGTTCTTCAAAAAGGTAAAAGTCTTGTAACTTTTCAGCTGCTATATAATACTCTGATTTGTTGGTAAGGGAAGTCCAATTGCTTTGAAAAAAACTAGTAGCCCTAGAAAAGCCTCTGTTTATGCATAACTACCTGAATAAAAAATCAGTGGAAAGTCTGCCTCTTTCTAATTCTGAAACTTCATTAATTGTTTGCCTGTCATTCTTACAGAGCACTGGACAAATCTTAAGGGGAAGCTAAACTGAGGTCCATTTAGTGTCCTGTCACAGACCAACACTGTGGAAGCAGATCTGAAATGGTAAATCTAAAGGTTATCTGTTTGAGAAATTCAGAGAGACTTATTTCTTCCTCACAGCTCCCCTGATACTGGAATCCGGTGAGATGCTTGGGCTGAACTATTAGTGGGCACAGCCTACTTGTCTCTCAAATTTGTGCCTCAGCCATGTTTTGAACAAAGTAGATATACTTGATCTCTATTTATGTGTGCTTCGAAAAAGGGTTTTTAGAGACCTGCAGGATTCTCACAGTGGAGACAATGCATCATCTGAAGCTTACACTCTGTCTTGTTCTTCTGCTCTGACTTCTGGAATAGTCTGGCTATTACTTATATGTGTAATCCCCATATAATCGTTACTACTGCATCTGTAGGTGCATTTCCCCAAGTTCCACTCAGATGTCTTATTTTTCGCATGTACTCCACAAACATACTCAAGTCAGATATTATGAAAGAACCTCTCGAAATCTTCAAGTCCTGAGTTAATTACCTGATCATGTCTGAACTGCTATCACAGACAGCCAGTTTCAAATCTCCCCATTTACAGTAGTGAAGTGTAGCAGGGAACTGTTTCATTTGTAAGCTTCTCAAACATAATCCTCAGAATACTTCTGACCAATAAGGAAATGCTAGTGGGATTTTCATATAAGCCCAGCCTAGACAGTCAAATTATTATATATAATAATGATTTTAAACAATCTCACAAGATGAGGTCCTGACAGATAAAAGCTATTAGAAATAATTTACTCTTATTTATTGGACAAACCAAAAACAGAAGCTTCCCTCTTTTCCCTGAGAAGGGCTTTATATGACATAGCTGTGGAATAGCTGATGGAAATAGTTAACACACCAGCCACTGAAAGACAGAAAGGCCGAAAGACACAAGGACAGAACTGAGCTTCTGGGAAGTAAAACCTCTTTAAAGAAAGTCTCCATTTTCATGGCTATGTCACTGTATTTCACACTGGTATTACATTTATTTTCTGCTTCATACAATTAAGATTGGAAAACAAAGAAAAGAAAGTCAGTAGGAGAAAAGAATGAAATACAGGTGAAAGTAAAGGTGGAGGAGAGTCAATGTTAAATTGTAAATTACCTCTGCTGGCATGAAAAACAGTTTATAAGGTAAAACAAAATTATTACAAGGAAAACAGAGACAACCCAGTTTGAAATTCCATTGTTAAAACAAATCTCAATCAATCAAATGATTAATTCTACCTTCGCAATGTGTCAGTTACAAATGGCAACAACCAGAATCAATGGTATATAATTTGTCATCTCTTTGAAGGCTCAAAGATTGTTGATAGGCAAAATACCAATGAAGCTAACAATTGTTGGGTAAAACATGATTAATATTCTGCTCCATGATAATTTTCTTTCTTTAAAGAAAGAGACACTGTTTCAATCAAATTACAGTTTTGTCCTTCCAAGGGCACAATAAATCACTAATATGTTCAGATGTTTGCAGAAATCTTCGAGTAAATTTATTCACTTATGCACATTTGAAACTTCACATGCTGTGCTTTAGTAGCCATAACAGATATTCCAGTTTGAACACACTTTCTATTAGGTATTTTATATAATATTGTGTAGTAGTAGGATGCTTTGCAAATTAATATAACAGCATTTGTATCAATGGAAAAATGAACATGATAAACTAGGAAGACTCCCTTAATTTCTCTATAATGCTAGGAACTGCAAGTCTTGAATATTTATTCAGATCTCATCCAAGCAAATGTAAAAAGTCTTTGTTAGCACATGAGCTAAACAGTACTTGAAACTTTGAAATGTAGAAAAAAATGAATTTTCATTAACCAAGTATAATGTTGCTTGTTAATGTTGTATTAAATCTGGAATGTTACAGTATTTTTTGCAGCCCACCTGAGATTTACTTTTTTTTTTTTTTTTTTCAATTTAATCAATAGAGACTATAAATAGCAACTTCCACTATCTATCCCAAATTATTGCTCAGAATTTCCATTTCCCACCTCAGAGGTTTTAGGGTCTGTGATGTGCCTCCAGAAATGCTTTCAACATTCATCAAAAAGGAAAACTACTAACAATTATATTAAGGTAAAGAGTAGTCTCTTGAGTCTACTGTTGATTCTTCAAAAATTTATTTCTACAACTTACTTGTAGAGTGACTTGAGTTATCAAAACTGTGAGACATGCTGGGGACAAGCAAATAGCCACAGCAAAAGTTCATTTGAGAACTGTAGGAGTACTCAGAGTTCAGTACTGTTGATATACCCTTATCTTTATCAACTTATCCAGGAACTAGTGGAAACAGCTATATGTAATGCAATATTTTAAAGCCTTCTTGTAAAGTCTGCATGTATTTCTGTATGATATTGCTCACCCATGTACAAACTATCGTATGCAGCATAGGTTTGTGAAATATCATATTAGACAACTGCAAAACCTTATCTGTCTGTAATGGTCCCCATTGAGGTCCCACTACCTCATCCAAAAATGAAGATAAATAGTAATATCCCTCTATAAATTTGTTTATGTTTATTCATGCATGGTTTGCCCAAAGAAGCACTATTTAATTATAGAAGTGCTGCTTTGAGGAAAAGCTAAACCTTAGTTGAAACAGGACCAGCAATGAAAGAAGTAAAAGACCAAGATTGTTTAGTAGGGATGTAGTAGGGCACTGGCCCTTTTAATGTCCAGGCAGCCCAGGCAGCTGTGTTCGCTTAACAAATCCAGTTGGGAAAGGAGGATGTGATTGTAAAAGCCAGCAAGTAGTACAGCTGAGGGTATGTTAAAAAAAGGGAGCAGGCTATGATATTGGCCTTGTATCAGGGTGGCTGCAGGGAGGATGCTTGTAGAAATGAGTGTATGCAGTGAACAGGAGGTCTAGCTTTTGAAGACTAGAAGATGTGAGTATTATGAAACATCCTTGGTAGTTTGATGTAGGGTATAACAAGGTATTTTAATTAGATCTTAGCACCTGTGTAATATAGCTTGTCTACTCATGGTAGCAGTAGGTTCTAGAATTTTTGTCTGTAATGGGCTTTATTTTCTAACAGGCAGACCTATGAATTAAAAGTTTGGGGTTTAGTTGGCTGTTTGTTTTTTTCCAATTTCAATTTGAAATTAAACGTGCTGGAACATGCTAATTCCACAATGCTAATTTTTTTCATGGTCTTTAATTGAGTAAAGTACTGTACATGAGTGCTTTTGGCTGCTGCATAGACTATGAACAACCTACTAAACCAGTTTAGGTTCGTTTTTAAATTAAATGCTGAAAGACAGATGAAGAGGTGAGGAAGAGATTTAAAATAAATAAAAGGAACTTTGCAGAAAGTGCTGATGAAGCTGAAGTATTATTAACAGCAATTTATTCTGGAGTGGTCTGATCCTAACAGTCACTTGAAAGGCTTGACTGTGGAAGGACTAGTTATACAATGAAACTTATACTTTTTTTGTGTTATCAGTAACTAGGGATATGGTACGTTGTGGATTTAGCTTCTGCTCAGTAGGATTCACGTCAGTAGGTTTGATATCTCCAAGACATGTAGCATGGGATAGATATTAGGAAAAAGCAAAGAAAAATGTATTTTGAAACAAATTATGAAAAGGCAGTGTCCTGTTTATGTTTTATTTGGAGCTTGCTGTTTTCAGTGTCTCTAGAAAACTATCCAGACTGCTATAGCCACTCTTCTGGAACACTTCAAATGCACCATTTGCTCATAACAATTAAGAGACTAACAATTGCGTAGCAGTTTCAAACTGTCTTTAAAGGCCCAGTTCCAAAAACTGCTTACTCCAGGCACACTCTTCATAAAACTGTATCAAAGCATAAATGAAGGAGTATTGGGGATGTTTTGTGTAGTTTGGTCTTGCAAGGCCAGCGACCCCTGTGTAACCATGGCAGTAGTACCATGTAAAGCCTGGAAGACCGAGGTAGCCATCCCAGAAATAACATAACTGGTGTCAGAAATACCAGAATGGGTATCAGAAATAACAGAATAGATACGGGTGTAGCAAACAAAACTGAGACCAAGGGGGTAAAAAAAAACCCCTATAAGTAACAGGTTGTTTATTTGGGATGAGACTGTGGTGGAGAAAAGGAGAAAACGAGTTGGAGAAATAATATAGAGAATAATAAGGATTGCAATTATTTGACTAGAGCTGTCTGTAGTAACCTGTAGTGAAGCTCTGAGCTTGATCACCATGGTCTGGTTGGGACAATAACCCAAACTTGAGCATATCAAATGTGTTTTTGTGGTCATGAATATCTATGGAAAGAAGGGGATGTTTTCTTAATGGTAAAACACCCAGATGAATGGAATAAGCATCCTGGTATCATATTGTCAGTGCTTGTTTCAGGCCTGAGAACATTTGCATCTTTCAAACTTTAAAAAAAAAAAAAAAAAGAATTAAAGAATCAAAGAATCAGTGTTTTCTCATTTGCTGAAGTATGATGTTGCAAGTGGCTTATGTATAATACAGATAGCAGCTGCGAATCAAAGTAGTTTGCTCACTGAATTTATTTATTTGGAAAACAAGAAAATATTTGTGAGACATTAATTGCCTCAAATTCCTGAAGCTCTGGAGACCCTTATTTTCTAGTACTCTGTGTACGTTTACATTGTTTTCTTATTTGTTTTGATTTACTTCTGCTATGTGCTTTGGATAATCAGAAATCAGGGTTAAGACTAATGAAAAGAAGACCTGCAACCATAGTTGGCATTATAGATATTTAGCAATGCCCAGTGGCTGCACAGTTTCTCTCTTCTTTCTGTTTCTTTTATTAGGTGTTTTCTATGGCAGTAAAAGTGTCCTCACTTGTGATCTGTTTAAAGAATCACAGCTCAGCGGAACAGGCTGTCAACCAGTCACTCAGGTTGGAAAGTAAAACAATTTTAAATTTACTTTTCAAAGTGAATAGTCTTAAGAAACATAAAATGGGGTAGCTTTTCAGAGTGATTCAGTGATTCACTGCAGTGTCTCCATAAATCAGAATTTAACAGATAAAACAACAACAAACCAAAGCAAAACAAATTTTGGCAGTCACTGAAATCATGGTATCTTGTTTCTGTGTACGTGCATGGCCATTATAAAGTGGATTTTTATTGTATAGGTAGAAGCTAATTAAATCTTAAGTGCATAAAGATTCTTCTACAGCAAATATTAACACTATTTCATTCCACTTCTTTTTAATAAATATTATTGCATATAAAATACATAAATAGATATTAATGACCTGTAGGTTTTGAATACATTTTTGGTGCCTTTAAGCTGTCAGAAAAAAAATACTTTTAAATTTAGGTCAAATTTGCTCAATAGTTTTGCCCAAAAAATAGAATCCATAGAATCAGAAAGCAGGAATAATGGCCTCCAGCTCTGTGATTTTGTCAGAAATACAAAGCTCCTAGAAACATTTTTTTACTGACTATTCTCTATATTCATGTTACCTGAAGTTGGAAGTAAGTAAAGGGTAATGTTCTGGGTATAGGAGCTGTTTCTTCTTCCTCACTGACTGTAGCTGAGTTCTACCAGCTCTGCCAAGAAAGAAATATCAAAGGACTTTCTACTGGGGCAAGAGTTTTCCTAAAAGAAAGTATTACATTATTAATTCAAGAGGTATCACACAGAGATGTAACTCATGAAACGAAACAATGCTCCATGTGCTAATGCCATATAAGCAGTAAGGCTGACTGCTTGACCCACCAATCTTTGCTTTTCTCAGCTCAGACCGAGACTACCTGAAAGTCATCCCATGCCAGTCCTCTCCCTCAGTGTGGAGTAGTGATAGAAAGTGCTCAGCTCTGCTTGTGCAGCACCAGTCTGAGGCCTGAATTCTGAACAATCAGTGTGTTTTCTTTGTTCCAACAATCCAGGTGTCTTTTCGAGGCCACTGCATTTTCTTCCTTTGACCTGACGGCCCTGTTTGAATTACTGGTGTGACACTCTAGGAACAAAAGCAGTACTCACTGAGGAAAAATTCCCTTCTAACTCTTAAAGGATGACACAACTTGTTGAATGAATAAAATCCCTGATCTGTACTCGAGGACTGTGCTTGCTAACTGTGACAGGAGGAAAAAAAAGAAGAGCTATTGGTTTCAGGTTCCCAAAATAAATACTGGTTTTTTTACAGAAGCTGCAGGAAAAGAACAAAGGAGCTAAAGATCATAAGACAGGTCACAGCATACTCTGGGAGACAAGCTATTAAAAACAATTCTGTCTTTCTGCAGTTTTTCCAGGTCATTTTCCCTTCACTCATTATAAGTAGTAGCATTTACATGAAAATAGGATCTTGGTTTCTTGGGAGTTTATCTGCTTTTTGTAATTATCCTCTTGAAGTCATAATCCTGGTTTCTGTGGTAATTAGCTTTTCCATAAGTTTTCAGTGGCTCTTTCAAGGTGAGCATTGGTTAGGTTGTAATCCAATAATAGCATCCCAATAGCATCATTAAGACTAAGATTTCCTACATAGGAGCCTAAAATCATGTCTAAATATATATGAGTTTATTATTATGTCCACATGTAGAGAGCAGTAAGTTGACTTATTTTTAATTGCTGATGTTGGGAAGTCATCTGTGTCAGAGGCTTAACATTCCTGAAAATCTTATTACTTACCAATATTTCTAAATCTAGCCAATTTTTTTTTTAAATTGTGACCTACTTAAATAGGAGCTATAACAAGGCTGCTCAATTGTGAGTGAGAGCCAGAGCACAATGGTAAGAATTAATCCATTTAATCCAGAAATATAAAGGTCATTCCAGCCTCATTTTGAAAACACTGATAAACTTATCTATCATGAAATGTTTTTAAAACTGAACACAGAATATCAGCGAATTGAAGCTTTGTATCATAACCTTACCAGGTTTTGGTAAGAACTTGTCTTTCCATTTATTCCTGTACAGATAGACCCTTCTACGCACGAAAAGTTAATAGGTCATGTAGGTATGGCAGTATATTTGCTAGTTTGAAAAGTTAATATAAATTTGTTACATCATATATCTGAACCTTATTTTTCTATATCTAAATGGACTCTTAACTGACATAAGTGACAGGAAAAATAGCACAATGTGTTAAGTTTGTGTGGTTTCAAATGCCTGTCTCTGTTGCAAGTAGTATTCATCCATTGCATATATAAACAACTTTCTTATCAGGTATTAAGTTTCGTATTCAAATTCAGAGTTTACAGTAATCTTCACATGACCTTTCACCACAGATATCGCCGAAGAGTTATGGGTGAAGGGTGCTACCTTCTTCATATTATATACTTGATTTTCAATAGCACAGCACAGCACATAGGTAAAAATACTGTAAAGATAACCATACTGTCAGATACAATTTTGACTACTTTTTCTGTTCTCTACTGCTTGGCGTTATTTAGGCTATTCTGGGTCCAAAATGTTGTATTAAAACATTCCTTCAGGGCGACCAGTCCTTTGAGATGAGCTGCTTGCATCAGCAGTGGCTTGGCACCAAAATCCATTATATAACACACCTGCCTGGGATTCATAGGAAGTACAGAGGCTGAATTTGACCTGCACATTATCTTGGAAAAGAACATAATTAAGAGAGCTCATTTGTATTTTTGCCATGTTATAAGACAGGTATAGATTACATGATATAAAGAATGCCTTACTTGTATTTAAAAATTCTAAAGCTGATTAAATCTGATACCATTTCCATGAACAGCAGACATTTAATTTATATAAATGCTCTGAAAAACACTAGCTCCGTCCCCAGAAAGTATAAAGAAGAAAGAAGTCATCCCTGATAAGAGGAACATATCTTTCATATGCTAAATAATGATCATATATAAGGTTAAGTTAAAATAAAAAATAATTTAAGTAGAAAAAGAGCAATAAGACTATTCAGTGACACAGTTAAGTGTGTAACACGTTTGTTGTTTTTTTTTTTTCTGTTATGCATTTGCTTGCTGTTTTTACTTTCCTTAAATAGCTGTGCATTCTGTGATCTTTTCCAAATGTTTTCTACATGTCATGGTATATTAGCCTTTCAAATTCTTTGGGAATTCTGGTCTACAGTAAAATTTTACCTGACATGACTTAACCTTTCAGTGAAAAATGTAGCAATGCTTATAATGTCTGTGCAAAAAGGGTGATTAATTTTTTTCAAGTATACTTTTCTAAGTCCAATTAGAAGGTCTAGAGACTTCAAATATTAACCAGAAGTAAGTTATATTTTCGGCACAATCTTTGAAGTGAATTTTTTTAATTGTAAATTTACTGTTACTATACTTTATTACCTTTAATCTCTTCATCAAAATGTTATCAAATCATATTTTTAGCTGAATATTCTTCATATTAAGATGGTTTGCAGTAATTAACCCAGTTATTTAACTTACACAGTTATTGCAGGCACTTTATAGGTTTGATTATCTACAAGGTGCTGAGCAGTTTGTCCTTGATCCAACAAGGTGATTAAGCATCTGCTTAACTTTAACTACATAAGTGATCATACCAGGAATTTTGCAGGATCAAGCCCTTCCTCAACCAGTCATTGAGTAAATAGTCTTTTCCCTGATTTATTTTTTGTTTGATATCTCTCAAGTTATCTCTTTCTGAAATTACATTTTTTAACTCTGTGTGTTGATCAAAACCCTCAGTGAACATTGTCTTCAGTATGATATTGAAGCTGACTGGTAGGATCAGCCATGAATAACTTGGATGTTTTTCCTTCATTTAATTTTTTATTGTATTTTTTTGCAAGAAGAAGACTTAAGAAACTGTCAGTACCTTGAATCCCTCAGGGATAGTCAGGAGGTAACTGCAGACCACTGTAACAGAACTTTAGATGTGGGGTTCTATCCTCATGTTTACCTTATACTGTTTTGTTGGTTTTTAATAAATAAGATTTGCTGATGAGATTTTGACTTCACCTTTTATTTTCTCTTGTTAAAGCCACATAAAGCAATTGAACACAGGTACTTGCTGCAATACATTCTTGCTCTGATAATTTCCACACTGCAGTCGTGGTGAGGTACTGAAAGAGAGCAGCCCCCAGGTTATGATAAGGACTGTTCAATGTATTTGCTGGATGCACTGTCCACATTATTTTCAGGAAATCTGGGCAAAAATTAAAATGGTGTCAGAGAAGCGTATGCTCTGCACAGGTATAGCACATAAGAGAGCAGACATTGCAGCAATCAGTCTTTTTATCCAGTGCTATGTTAATAGACCAACACAGCTGCGTCTAGCTTCACTGACACCTAGACACCAAAGATGATCTCATCTCTGAAACTGTACAGAAAATATTGTTATTCAAACACAGGATTCATTTAAATGCAAAAACACCCTAGGATGGGGGAAGGGAGGGAAGAAAACAGACAGAGTGCATTGTGTTTTTACCCCATATGGAGTCAGGATATGCTTGGAGTCTGTAAAAAGATCCAGGTGTCAGACATGAACCTGGATCTCCCAGACAAGGTATTGCTAGAGAGCAGTCTAGGTGTCAGTCCCCTGCCCAGGCTGAGAAAAGAAGTAGATGTAGCAGGAAGCACGGAAGACTTCAGGACCCCAGAGGATGTGAAGCTGGTTGTCTAGTCAGAGGCTGATGCCCACATTGTTAACTCGAAACAGGTTTCATTTCACATGTTTTTTCACATTTTTCAAAAATACTGGAGGAATGACAGAAATTTGTTAACTTTAAATGCTGGCACACAAAGAACATAAGGGGATCTGTTCATACACTGGGAAATACTTATGATTTTAGGAAGGAAGAAAGACTCACAGCATCGTTTAGTTTGGAAGAGACCCTTAAGATAATCGAGTCAAACCGTTAACCTAATGCTGCCAAATCCATCATTTAACCACATCCCTAAGACCTTAGGTTGTTTTCCAGAGTCCAGGAAATGTGCGTCCAAGCACACAAGTGTGAAAGAAGAGGGAATAAGAAAAAAGAAGTTGCAGAACACAGTAGAGGAATGGAGAATCTCACAACATTATCTTTGCTATTGCACACAGGTGTCTGCAATAATCACTTGTTAAGTAGCTTCAAGGTCATAAGTAGGCAAATCTTTCCAAGCCACACTTAGCAAGCCAAACTCCTTAAATGGGATGATAATCCAACATGTTTCTGATATACTCCTGTTGGAGAGAGGACCAGGACCTAAGTCACAGACAAATAAAATCATAGATATGCTGCTTGGAAGGGGCCTCTGAAGGTTGTCTAGTCCAGCCTCTGCTGAAAGCAATACTATGTCCAACACAGATTGTGTCAGATGTGGCTTTGGTAGCAGCATTTTTAAAACTCCTAGGGAAGGACCTTCCACCTTGTCCTTGGTTAAATTGTTTCAGTACAGTACTACCTTCATTATAAACTGTTTATTTTTTTCCACAATGTCTAACCTAAACCTCTCAAATCACAGTTTGTAGTCATTGCCTCTTTGTATATCATTTGACACAAAAGAGGAGAGTTTGGCTCTGTTATCTCTTAACTGTCATTCAAGTTGTTTCAAGCAACTGTTAAGATTTCCCCTTAACTTCCTTTTTTACCAGACTAAACAAGTCCAGCTCAAATAGTTTCTCTTCGTGGATCATCTATGCCCCTGGTGATCTTGGTAGCACTCTACACGTAATACTGTGACCCATAGATGCAGAATTCTATGTGAGGCCTCACCACCAGCAAGTAGACAGGATAATAACTCCCTGCAATGTTGGCCACGTTTCTCTTAATGTAGCAAGTGTACATTCTGCCTTGCAGTGAGAGTGCTCTATTGGTTCATATCTGATTCAGCACCCAGAGTAAATCTTAATAACTTCTCAACCATATAGAGTTATTTTGCCTCAGGTGGTATGGTGTGTTTTCTTACTGAACTTTCATAGCTTTCATTTAGCCTAATCCGCAAATTTATAAAGGTCCCTGTGGACTGAAGGGTCAGGATCCCTTTAGCTAAGAGTCATCTGCAAATTTTCTCAAAAAATATTGTGTGTGATCACCCAGACCACCTTTGAAGACGTTGAATATAATGGCTCTTGGCATTAACTCTTAGAGTACTTTATTCTTTCCAGGTCACCAGACGAACACCCAACCATTGATCACTGCTGTTTGAGCTTGGCAGTGCAGCCAATTTTCAACTTACCAAACTGCGTGCTCATTCAGTGCATACACGCAGCTTTCAAAAAATAGCACTGAGGGAGATGGTGTGAAAACCCTTACTAAAACAGAGGTATCCACCATTGACCCTTCATTCACCCAGCCAGTGAAGCAAAACTTGCCTTTTCTAAATCCATGCTGGTTACCCCAAATTATTTTCTCATCCTTCATTTACTTGGAAATGGTTTCCAAGAAGATGTGCCCCATGTTCTTTCCAAGGAGTGAGGTGAAGTTCATCAGCTTGTAGTTCCCTAGGTCCTTCTTATCACCCATTTTTAAGATAGACAAAATGTTAATGTTTCCAGATGCCAGATCTCTTCTGATTACCACAGTTTTCCATATGTGATAAACAGTGTTCTTACAATTACATTGTCTGTCTCTTTCAACAGTCTCAGGTGAATCCCATCTGGTACCTTGAATCTAAACATGTCCAGCTGTCTTACAGATGTAGAGGAGTGCTAGAACTGTAGTAAGGTTGGTGCTACAAGTCATGATGAGGCATGGAGATAAGGCTAGCCTAATGTTGTCGTCCTTCTTTACCTGTATACAAAGGTGGGTGTTCTTGCACTACTTAAAGACTTAGTAGAAAAAAATTACTGCAGAATTTTGTGCCTAGCTTTTACAGGCTTGGCATTTAAATTCTCCACATATATTGAATGTACAATGCAAATGACCAAAAGTGTACAGAGCATCTTTTGAATACAATATGATTCACAGCCTTTCCGCAATTTACACAAGGTAGCTCTGAAGCCTTCGGTGAATCCCTGAAGTTTTCTTGTACTAATCCCTTGAAACCTACATTTTTATATTCATCCTTTGCTGCTGATCACTTGCTCTTTTCTGAAAGCCTATCCTTTGGGCTACAGCCATAGCTAATAAAAACTGAAGTCTCCACTTCGTGTAAATTGAGGATCTGTTCCACAATGTGATCATAAAGATATTTTCTGACTAGAAATGTAACCTGACGGTCTGTGATCAGTAACATTAAAATCATACAACACTTACTGAAGATCATGCATCACTGCTTACAGAATTCCTTATTGCATTTTCAAATTAAATGTCTTAATTACCTAAAGTCTCCTCACAATAGATTTGCTTTTCTGATAAGGTTTCTACTGTAAGTGCATATAGTCTTCCATATTTCTCAATCTTCCCACAGGCTAAATTTCCAGCTTCCATTTTCTGGATGCTTTACTCACTTTGCTGTATTAGAACACAGTTTTTATGAATGAAGCTTTGTCCTTTTGTAAGCACAAGCAATTCTATTGCATTGCAGTAGGTCTATCTTTAGTCAACCAAACACATGAAAGAAAACAAAACAACAAAAACCAGCAAACAAAAACCCCAGGAAGATGAAAATCACTAAAATTGAAATGAACAAAGAAGGGGGTTGGGTTCTTTTTCAAGAATTGTTGCTAGCTGCCTGAAATCGGGGGTATGCAAACCATTTTATTGGTCTGAAGTGAGACCCACAGGCCATTGCATTCACAGTTACATCTTCTGCTGGAGGCTGCGTTCTTTGCTGTGCAATGAAGAGCAACAGAAAGGAGTTGGACTATGCATTGCTGTGACCAACCAACACACCCCCACAATGGAAGAAGGCTCAGAGGAGACGGGCATAGGCATCGGGCTTCTGAAGCTCAGGGAAGATTATAGGGAGTAACCACAGCTGTTGGAAATAAAGCTCAACACAAAGGGGATCTGAGCTAACCAGTGCAGTATGGGGGAAGTGTATATGTGGCTGAGTCCAACACAGGGTATAAAAAGGAAGTAACAAACAAAATTAACTTTGAAAAGAGCAAGAGGCCTGAGCTGACTTCAACCCACTAATTCCTTCCCAGTGACTGGAGATGCCCAGCATCATGATGGTTGCCATATAGAGACCAGTAATAGCAATTTTGTTTGAGTTGTGATTCATCTATATATTGAAATTGCTATACTATGCTTGTGTCATGATTTCAGTATATTGCTGTATCACTCTGCTGAATCAAAATCCCATGTAATGTCAAATAGCCTCAAATAAGTAAACTTCATTTTAAAATATTAGAACCTCTTCATGTGGGATACCTAAAAGAACCTCATCAGAGAGCACTGGACTCTGGCAATTGCTGAAATGATTCTTGTTTGGCACTAACTAACGTTTGCCTCCAGGTATCTTAAAGTAGTCCAGTATTGGTTGGTGTGGGGGACCTTAAAGGCAGGCCTAACATCTGAATCCAAGTACAGCTGAGGTATGAGCTATTCAGTCTCCATGAAAAGAGATGTTTCTCAGCATTCTTCTGAAACTGGATATTTTGTCCCACTGCATGTCTTTGGTGGTGTGCTGAGGACCAAACTCCTGACTCATCATCCAAGGTTTCCAGGCTGTTTAACACTACCGAGAAACCAGTTTTGTCAGATCCTAAGACAGCACTAGCCAGCCACAAAACTTTTGCATAAATTCAATATCATTTTGTCCTTGGCAGCAACAGAACAAAACCATGCCCAAGATCTGTCTGAGCAGGTTGTGTTCCCCTGTCCTCCTCCCTGCTTCACCACTACCCAATCTTGTCTGACTTGGGAGCATTTTGAATCAACAATATTCAGGATTTGAGAATTTACAGACATGCAGATAGAGGAAAGTATAACAGGAACAATTATTTCTTTGGTGCAAAATAGTGTTTGTCCTGTATGGACCCTACAGAGCACCCAATTTCTAATCTTCTTCCTCCTCATGACAGACCCAAACAATGAGTGCTGTGGTCAGCTGCTGTTTTCCTAGTGCTGGCTTGCCCAATCCCAAGTTACCTTACTTGGAAAATGAGAATGGACAAGAAGAGTTATTCTACAGTCCCTCACTCCTGGCTATTTTTACCCATGTGCACAAGGCAGAAATAGTCAGATGAGACGAGACAGTGCTGAGATAGCACAGTCAGGCATTTGAGGAAGGTGTTGAAGAACATTGTTAACCCACCATGCCAAGAACCTGGCAGCTGCCACCATTCCCTGGTATCTGTCACAGGCTGACCTTGCCCATCCATGTCTAGCCTAGAATCTCTACATAATTTATATATCTGTGTGTATATGTAAAATCAACTCCCTAGCAAAGGTTCAAGAGAATTGACTTATTCAAGTTTGGAGCTTAAAATAGAGCTGTCTCCAGGGTGCTGGCTCAAAAAGAGAGAGTAGAGTGGGAACAGGGCTAGGAAGGGCCTCATGGAGATGGTTGTCTACCTGCTCTATAAGTGCTATGGCTTCTCAGACACAGAGCTAGCTGCTGTTGGCACATTTCACAATTAATTCTGGAACATCCAGCACAGAGGGGCTTCTTTGTAGAGATATATCACTACAGAAAGATTTATCAACTCTGTCTTTTATGGAATCCTCATACAAGAATTAAGGCAAACTAGAGTTTTTTGCTATTTAGTGTCTAGCTTGCTTTGACCAGCAAGTATTCTCTAAGTGCTGAAATTACTGTTAAAAGTGCTCTTCATTCATTCACAAGGCTGTGAATACTTGCTGTTTGCTCACAGGCTATACGGAACGAAAACAGTCAAGGTTTTCTTCTATGCAATGATAGCGTTTTTGGCTCTTGCTGGAAAATTTAAGTTTAAAGAGCACAATTTTGAACTTAGAAAACTACATCCCTTCTGGAGGACACTGCTTCCATTCCTGCAAAAAATCACAGCAAGTGATATAGTTCTTCCATAACTTGGACTTTCCTAGGGAAGCTCTACTGACATTATTGCATTCTATAATCCCTCTGCACTCATGTAATTCCCAGGGATCTTTTTGACAGTTTCTGCTGTGAGAAGAATACAAAAGGATTATTGCCTCAGGTCAAGACATAGGTAAAAGTCTGTTGCTAATAACTATTTATGTTCTGATTATCTTTTACTCAGTTGTCCCTGTCATTGAGTCCCAGCAGTCCAAGCGCATATGATTTCTGTGATCTCATAATTTCAAGTGTAAATCAACACTGTACACACGATGCACCAACACGCTTCTTTACCCTAGATGTGTTTTAATCTTACAGATCTGCTACGTTGCAGGTTTGTGCTAGTGTACTGTTTGTTAAAGGAGGAACTTATTTACGCTAAACAACTAGTATCCCTCAACACTGTTAGATAAACTACCCTTGCAGGAACACATTCAGTATATTGAAATTCTTGAAGAATAAGTTGGTCACTGAACAACTCTTACTGTTTGGCAAAGGTCTGAGTTTTTAAAGGTCTTGAAGGTTAACATTTTTAGTGACCTTTGTAAACACAGTACTACAGATGAAACATTTTGCACTGCTGCCAAAGAACATAAAACCAGTGCAGCTTTAGCTCATATTCCATTAATCTTAAGTGTTGCCTCTTAATTAACATGAAACAATGTGAATGACAGTATTAAAATCTAGTTTAATTTTTTTTTCAGATTAATAAAACCTATCTGCTCTTGTGATTCAATATGTATTATAGCTATCAAACAGTCGTCTGCATTCCTTTGCAGTCTATGAGACATTAACTTCCTCTTCCTTTCTGAAATCTGGAAAAACTTTGTGAGGTGCTTAGAAAGCTTTACAGTAAAAAATAGAAACATTCTTAAATTTGAAGTACCTCTGTAGTCAACTATCCATTAGCAGTGGCGCATCTGAATAGTTCATTAGGTCTTGGAATCTTAATTTCAGCTTAAAAATAGAGAAGGTGCCCTGGAGGCTTGCCTGAATATCAAATTAGATCAACAAGCTGTTAAATTTGTTCTCTTTTTTAAGTCTTTCATTGGTTGATTTCCTAATGTGTTTCACTTATTTATCAAATTTAAGAACAGATGTTGATACTCCTACGAATACTCTTTTAGCTGCCAATGTGAAATTCTACTGAGGGGAGAAAGAAATCTGTCAGATCCACTGTACAGTCTGTATGTGTTGTTCACAAATGGAAAACCACTTCACCAATTTACAGGGGTGCAGAAAGTGGCATTAAAATTCATCAGAAGAATTCAAATCTCTAAAATTCAAACTATCTTCTGTGAATGAGTCATGAATAATTACCAGCTTTTGAAAAATACAGCTTCCATGAATATCTAATTGTGAATTATAACTTTGAATTGAAATTCAGTTGTTACATATTGCTATGTTTATATTAAATTCATAGAGATATCAGAACAAGTAATTATGATCAGCCAGGATTTTCCAGTACTGAATAATATAAGTAGTTCCCAACATGGGAGAGCATTCACCTCTCTTGCTCATCACTTGCTATTGGGTTATGCCTGATATTATCACATCAAAGTCTTCAGTGGAACCAAATGTAAGTTGACAAAATGTAGTGGAAGAATCATGTTGGACAGGAATAGAACAAAGGTATTTGTTTTCTAAAAGAAAAGAAAGTCCAAGAAATTGTGACAATGACTCTGACTATGAACTAGAAGTTTCTGATAATTGCCAGTCCAGAATACTTGTAGATAATTGGTGTATTGTCTTCGATGAGAAATACATATAGTGGCAGATTTTATTAAGGCTTATGCTTGGGTATTTGGGTACCTGAATTCTTATGAAGCAAATTTGCAGGTAAACAGTAATCTGTTCTTGCAAATCCCTGGCATTCACAAAATTTAGACATAAATGAGGAAAGAATCTTGCACAAAATGTACACATAAAACCCCAAGTGAATGTGAAAAAATATTTTTCTCCCTGACCATGTAATACTCAGAAACAAAAAAACAATATGAAAAAAATAAAATGAAAAATAAAATCCAGACACTTGTACCAAGCAATGGTTTCCATTCGACACCTCAGACTGTCTACACTCACCAGAAGAACAATGGTACTGATGGCACATCTGACACCTCTTACAAATGAGAAACGGTCTGGTCTTTTCCCTGTGAATAATATTGGTCTTGTGTTCTATTGTATCCTTTCCATATATTACTTTTAGACCAAAGTCATTAAATCACAGGAACAGCCAACTCCAAGAATATAATTACGAACCCCTTTAACTTCAATTCTATTGGTTGAACACTTATATGAGAATATCCATAGGAGGTCAGACCAGACATTTTTGTAGTTTAGCTTGAATTAATCCTACATTGGAATATGGTGAATATTTAGGAAAAGCTTTGACTTTCTTCACGATTCATCTCATCCAATTGGGGTGCTAGAGGCTATGGTTTTATACTATAAAGAATTGGATGGCAGTACTGAACAAAGATATTACCAACCTGCCTTTTTACAACACCGTGCTATAACTAACTTTCTTTCCTCTTGGTTGCTCTGGCACTAGTCTTTCAAGAGATGAGTTGTTAACAAGACTGTGGAATTACTGCAACTTTCAAGAAAAAAATAAGAAATGTGAGGGTCTCTTAAGCTCAATCACTCTCTTGATTAGATTTCCAACCCCAACCTACAAATGTTTGTGTAGGGCTCGGCTGAGGTCTGGCTTGCTATGGGGGCAGCAATGAGCAGCAAAGTATTGGGAGAGAAGGTGGGCCTGTAAAGACATTTTTTTTGCCAAATATTTTACATAATGAAAATAAAACCTAAATAATTTCAAGATTCATGTAGAACGAGAGAAGGAATATATAGTTCCAGAATTCAATTCAAAACTTTCCCTTTTCTTTCTTTTACAGGAACTTAAGGGACTTAAGCCAACTCAAATACCTAAAGTTAGACGGATTGGATCTGGGCCATGGAATCTAAGACACAGCAGATGTACACATTAAACCTTCTCTGCTATCCTCTCCCAAGTCTCAGCTGTCAGTGGTTTAGGGACTCTGAATTGTTGTATCTAGACAAGCCACAGATGGGCATTTCTTTTATTAGTTTGCCTAAGCGCCTTTTGACATATTTGTTTTTGAACTTCACATCTTAAATAAACTGTGTGAAAAAAAATATTCTTTCATTTACTTTAGACCACCACATGACAACTTCATTGGGTACCTCTCAGTTTGCATGTTGTGAAAAATAGCGAACTCAGTATCTTAATACAATTCACAATTCTATAGACTGTTACCCACTACTCTGTTCCAGGTTGAAGAGCTGGCAAACTCTTCTTCAGCCCATCAACTTGTTCTGTCTCTCTTCTAATTCCACTATATCTCTTTCGAAACTGTACAACCAGAATTTTACACTGAATTGCAGCCAGTACATGAACACACCATCTATTTATACAGTAACCTAATCTCATTTTCTGGTTTGCTTCCTGTTCTGTTCCTAACAATTCCCAGCTTTTTGTTTGCCACTGTGGCTGCTAAATAGCACTGAAGAGACATCCTTAAAGAATTACTCACTTCAGTCTTGCTTTTCTGAGTGACAGTAACTTATTCGGTGTGTCACTGCATATGTATCGTTATGGTGGGTTTTTTTCTCCTCTGTATATTACTTATATTAGTGATATAAATTCTCATTTTTTCTGTTCTTGCTTAATCAGACATACTATAAAATTCTTTTTCAGCTCTTCACAGTCAGGTTTAAATTAACCATCTTCAATAATTTTCTACCATTTACAAATTTTGCTGCTTCACTAATCACCCCCTTTTCCTTGATAATTTATGAATATGTTGAAGAGTTTACATACCAAGCACATGTCCCTGAGGATGAGAAATTCCATAATGTTACCATCAACTGAAAAATTACCATTTATTTGTATTTTTTTCCTCTATTTTAATGAGTCATCGATACATAAAAGGATGTTTCTTATCCCACAATAATTTTATTTCTCTCAGGTTGTGGCAAGTAACCTTATCAAAATCTTTCTGAAAATCTAAGTATGATGTACTGACTAGATCAATTTTATTCACAGTTATTGATTATTTCAGACATTGCTAATGGATTTTTGAAACATAATATTGACTGGGAAAAAAAAAGTTGAATCTTCTCCAAAATATCGTACAAGTCCTAATGTTACAATTTCAATTTTTGTGCCAGTTTCTACCAAGATATCTATTATGCAAGCTAGACAAACTAGTCATTTTCCAGTCTCAGTCCTGGTGTTCTTTTCAAAGAATGTTATCACATTCTAGTATTTACCACTAAAGTTCAGAAATTTTATCTTTCAACTTTTTTATGGTTCTTGAATAAATACTTTGTCCTGGTGATCTGATGCTGTTCATCTTATGCTGATTTATTCTACTGAAAATTCAGTTTGAGACCTTTCCTCAACATTTCATACCATAAATAATGCACCTGATGTGAGAACACCTGAGATCTCTACAAAGACCATTGATGTAAATACTTCATTTAGGTTTATTGCAATGTCTTTGTCTTCTAGGTATTTTAAGTTTGATTACCTCTTTTCAACTTCCTGAAAATATTCTTATTTCTCATAGCTCTGGAAAAAATATTAGCTTTTAGGCCTCTGGAACTTTCCTAAAATGTTCTTGAGTATTTCATATTCGATATAAATTTAACTTGCTGTACAGTTACCTACATATTATTTTTCTTCTCAAGATATTATTTTGACTGCTTATACACATCTATTTATTTCTTTAGTGTCTTTGCAATGTTTTGCAAATATTCTGGTTTTATTCCATTTTCTTATGTGATTTTATTCCATTATTTAGTGAGTTTATTTTTTTTATTTATATACATTTTTTTATATATATATATATATATATAAGGTTTTGGTATTTTTTTCCTGTAAAACTCTTGCATTTATTTGACTGTGGTCACTATTAGAATGATGTTTTTATTTTTTCAGATCCTCTGCCCTATTTAGAACTAAATTTGGAATTGCTTCTCATCTTACAGGTTCATTGACTTGCAGCTCCAAGAATCAGTAACTTATGATACAAGAAGAAACCCTTGTTGTACATTCCTTGCTTCATGTTTGTTTCAGGTTAGAATAAGGATAATCCAGGTCTCTTTTAGCAATCTGCAGTTATGAAGCAAGTTTTAACCTCAATACTTCCCCAGGTGACAACTTGCCGTTTCATATTATGCAGTACTCTTTTTGAATTGTTTCTCGTCTGTGTTCTGCACACAGGGACAAACCTAGCCCTAGTGTGTCTCTAATGAAGAAAACAGAGATACACAAGGGATGAATTTGGCCAATTATTTATCTTCATTTGAGAGTTTCCTTTTTTATTTAACTAGTTGTCATTGATTTTTCCATTTAATACTATCCTCAGTTTAATCTTTTGCCCCTTCAAGGTGAAGGCCCTTTGGCTGAAAGCTTTCCCAGCTGAGTTTAAAAGGACTACTACTGACAGCAAATGAGATTTTTCTGTGGCTCAATAGGTAAGCCCAGCACTTTCCAATACTTGGGTCACGAGTTCAATTCCCTGACAAAATAGATCCATCATGAATAATATCCGTGAGGTAATCTCGCTTTGTGAGTTATCCTGCTTCTTGTACTGTGCACTGAAGGTTTTGGTATTGTATTTTTTGCCATAATTCCTTTTAAAATGGCTATTTTAATTTTTTTTTAATCTTTACATATTTAATTATTTTACAGATTATAACATGAACAAATAAGGAGATTTCTTTGGAAAGATTAAACTGAAAACTGCTTTTTGAATAGAACTGTAAAATTCTATGAGCCCAAATCTTGAAGGTTGTCCTGTACTTGCTCAGTTTTTTGTACTGCATTATGTCATGTCTAAGTACTACATTTATTAACACTTACATTGTAGTATTCTCAAAGTAGGTTATACTAAATGGCTGTATCACATTCTTTGCAGATTTATTATTTGTTTATTTAGCTTGAAAATCAGTAAAGTTCATTTATTTCTTCATAAGTAACATCTGTTGAAATATTCATATTGGAATTACTCTCTTCATATCAATTTCACCGAATTAAGAAATCCATAAAGACATTTCTATGAGCGACCAGAAATGGAAGTAAAATTCTTCATTTTATGGGTACAGTTTCCCTGTATAGAGTCAATCCTTCATCTCCTTTCAAATATTAGAACAAGGGAATTTGATGTAAGAATACTAAAAAAGAACATTTTTTTTTTATGAGACCGTTGTCTTGTGTTCTTTTAGCCTTTAAATAGGGAGCATTCACAGCTGAAAGGTATTAAAAGTTATGAGTCCTTCTAGTTATCATCGTTTGGCATTACACCAGATATTAAATGATCTTACCTGTTGGACTCCAGTAAACCAATTAATGAGCAATGCAGCTAGAAGGCAGGACAAAGCATATTTTAACTTATAATGGAGTACAAAGAAATTGCCTGGCTTTTCAGGAAGTGTTTTTCTTTGTCTGTACCACTGATAGCAGACCAAACTCATCACATGGGATCCAGTGGAAAAAAAACCAAACTGTTTACCATATGTTTTTACCAAAAATCATACATTTGCCATGAGATCCCTTTAAAATCAACCATTGGTGAGACATTGGAATTCATTCATTAACCCTGTGAAAAGGAAAAGGTGACTGTTGTATCCTTCCCACATTAAAATAATTATTTGGATGTGGAGATTTAGCCTGAATTGTGCCCATCAGTCAATACTCAATGCCAGTGCATGAACATGAGAGATCAGTTCCTTAGACGAGAAATGTTTTCTCTTTGAAGCTCAAGGAATATTCACCTGTGATCTCATTATGAGGTGGGGGAAGAGGATAGGGAACAGGCTTTTTATATAACACAGGACTGCAGTTAAAAGCTAATTCTTCTCAAAACAAACAAACAAAGAACAAAAAAACCAACACCCAATCTAGTAATAAAAAACACCTGATGGAAATAAATTACATACTTAAATTAAAAGCTGTCATGTTCTGTGCAAGTTGTATTTTCCCAGCAAAGAACTAAGGAAGATATCCTAAGTGGAAAATTCTGGAATTTGTAAACATTTTTGGTGAAATCAAAAATCAAGAAAGCAAAAAAAACAACAACAAAAAAAAGATAATGGCATTAAAACAATTTGGTCACTGATATTCATTTTTTCCAAACCGTTTGCTTCATTATTATTTAAATTCAATAATTCAATATTATTTAAATATTGGAGATAAGAATTTTCATTACCCTTTTTGTATTTACAAAGTTCCTTTCCTTTGAATTGAAAATTCTCAAATGCTCCAGATCACAGAAAACCACTTCATTTTGCCTATTTTTTTTTCATTTTAATTGCATGAAATTTTGTTCAGCTTCTTTATTCTCTGAAAACTTGCATAGACTTTAGTTCAATCAAGAATATTTTCATTTTTTTGGAATTGCAACTCTACCAAAAATCTCTCAGTATTGTCAAAGTATGCGCTAAAAAACAAGACAATTCCTAGATTTTGGCAGACAAAACATTCAGTTCAAGCTACAATGTTTTCTTGAACTTCAAGAATGGCGATGATGTAGAGTCATTCAGTTGCAAACAGTTTTAGGAGATTGTGAACCCTAATAGTCCTCTCAGTCCTCTTGAGTTTCCCTCACTTTTTGAGAGACACGTTTTATAAGCCCATTTTGTGCATACTAAAGTATTTGTATTTGAACACTACCTTCACCGTTAAGTTAGTCAGCAGGTTTCAGACTGCTTTTTGCTTGAGCAAATTAGCCTGCATTTTCCATTATTGAAATTCTTCTAATACTGTCATCTTTCCCATTCTTTGATATCATCAGCCTACAGGTGGCTATTTATTGGGCTTCCAAATCTTTTGTTAGCTTGGACTCTTTCCTCACAGCCAACTTTCATGAATGGGTGGACCTTTGCCTTGTATAGAATTATCTACACAAACAAGAAATCCAGATTCTAGTAATATTTACAAAGTCGCTGTCTAAAACATTATTTGAACTTCTGCTTCTTCTGCTTACCTCTATTTTATAATTTTTCCACTTTTATCATTTATGTGATGAGGGATAAGCATGGCAGATATACTCCACAAATTAAATCTTAATTTTTACATGACTTGGCATCTTGGTTTATAAACTTCTGCTAGCTGAGAGAAAAGCCTTTGGTTAGTGTCCCTTCACTGAAAGATACAGACTGGATTGATAAGGCAATTTCAGTCTTTCAGTTAAAAAGAAAAAAGAAAAAAAGGGCAAAAAAGCCCTCAACCAACCATTTGTGAGTATTAGTAAACGGTTGGATGCAATTCAAATAACAAATATTTCTATGGAGGTTGAATTTAAGAGCTTTGGCCCTGGACAGCAAGAAGCTGAGAGGAAAATTGAAAATGCAGGGACAGTGATGGATAGAGATAACATTACTCTGAACTGAATACTGGAAATAGAAAGGTAGTGAGAAATAGAAGAGGTGACTGAATATAAAAAAAAAAATAACCTCAGATTAAGGAATATATAACCTCAGATGAAGGAAGTGACATTGCTAAACTGTGTTGATGGCAGAGACAAGAGAAACAAGAATTCCAACAAATGTTATAAAGATGGTGAAGAAGAATTGGTTTAAGATCTTTTTTCAATATGTCAAAGAAAATTTTTGTGTGGGAAGACAAGACCTTACTCAGAAAGAGCCTGGCCTAAAACGATCCAATGCACTTTCATTTTTAGTACAAATTAAATTTATTTAAATATTTGAATCAGTTCTAAAAAATAGGAAACTGCTGCAGAGCTCATTTTATGATTACCCTCTTCTTCTGTCATTCTGCTTTGCAGATTTATTTTATTTGCTTCTTATCTTTTTAGTTAGTGATCAAGATAGTTCACAAAAGCTATAAATAGTAAATATGGTGCACTGCTTTATGTACGTTTCTGCGGATCATTGCTGCTTATTCATTTAGTGAGTTGAAATGAAGAAAATGCAAGATTTATGCCATTGTTCATTGAAAATGAAATTTGTATCCACAGAACTATCTGTATTTTTAAAGGTTGCTTTTTAATACTTGTATGTTTTTCTAGATACTTGGGAGCATTCACAACCTCTTATTCAGTAATTCCCATATGGCATAGCCATCTGAGGTATTTATCACTCTTCAAATCACTTTGTTAATAATTTTTCTTCTGTAGACAATAGCATTAATTTACCATCGCTTAAATTTATAACAGAGATATTCTCTTTGACTATGAGCACCTAATATATTCATACACTCAATATTATTATAAATCTTATTGGGCCTTCTCCATCCTTCTGTCTAAGTAGATCCAGTATAGATTCTTATCAACCTTGCAAATCATCTACTATATAGGCTTTCCTTGGCCTTCACAGTTGTAAACTCATCTGTTACATACCTGTTGAGAACTCTGCTGATTCATTTCCTTGGTCCATGAGATCCCTCTCTTTGCATAAATTCTGTAGATTCTCTGTCTCACAAACATGAACTGCTTATCTTTGCTTTCAAAGGCTTTCACCAGTGTTCCATCAAGTACCATTTCTTCTTTACTACTGTCAGTTCTTGACCATGAAGACATGTACTTCATATTTTTTCGCACATACAGAGTCAAGTTTCCTCCCACGCTGCTCCTCATGTTTAGGGGACACTGCTCCTCACAGCTAGCTTTTTAGTTTTCAAAAAATTTCTGAAAATTATGTCTGTTTGAGCTAAGACATCTCCCTACAAGCTAACCAATATTTTTATAGTACTTTAATTCTCCACATATGTCTTTTTTTCATTTGTTTCCTCTACTTTTATACAAATTATAAATTAATTTGTAAGATGATAAAGTCCATCTTTCTGATAAGATTGCTAACCAATGGAGATATTGGTCAAGGTCTTGGATTTCTCTAATAATACTTTTGGGTAAAACCAAAACTAAGTTCACTGATTTATAACAGGATTAAAAACAATAACCCTATCCTGAAATTCTTATTGCATAGATTAACTCTACAGTGACAACTAAAGATGAGAAGAGACTTTAAAAAATGTCACCAATCAAAACCATTGTCAAATAAGAAACAGATTTATCTGTCAGCTACAGTTGCTGGCCAAAATAGGTTTATTCCGAATCTTCAGAAAAATCATTGGCTAATTAGTGATGCAGGGTTTTTTTTAGCCACCACATTATCTCCACAGATAATTTAAAAAATAAACTAATTAACCTTTCTAAAACACCTTTCTAATTAATCATGTCTTTTATAGTTCCACTAGCTATGGGGCCAACCAAGTCTAAGCAATCATGTTTAATTTCTCACATATTGATTTATAAAGGATAGTTTATTGCCTCTTGTTCATTAGCAGTTAAAAACAGGACTCCTGCAGGAGGTTATGCCTCTTTTGTAATTAAACCATGTCAGGATACCAAAATGTAATGCAGATGTTTAACAGTGAGTTGTGATTTGTTGGAAGGCTAGTAAAATTTTAAAACCTCAGTGAAGTGAAACACTTTGGCTGATCTAGCTGTTTTCTTCCGTTATGCTTTCCCACTTCATATCTCCATGGCATTAGGATGTAGTCATTCCAGAACTGGTGATTAATATTTCTTCAAAGGGAAACTTATTATCTTATGCAATGTGTTATATTGAGTTTTAGCTCTGTAGTAACTTTTATTTAGTATCTTTAAACAATTCTCAATATTTCAGGGTGTTTAAAGAAGTTTAGTCTCTGAACTTATGTTTTTAAAAGAAAACATACCAAAGCACGCAAATTAAATAGAGAGCAAAAGCTTCTATCTGTTCCAGCTCCCAATTTTCTTCAGACATATTAGAAAAGGAGTTTTAATCACAGTCCAATGAAAACTGTTCTCAACAGATAATGAATCAAAAAAAAATATTTTTATTTCATTTTATTGAGAAGCAATAAACTGTATTGTGGCATCTGTAGGACATTCCTGTAAAGCTGGTTAAATCATTTAGCCAAATGCATTCAAGAAGTTCAGAATGACTTAAGCTCAAGGAGAAAAAACATTTGTGTCTTCACTGTCAGTTTAAAGTTCATTTAGTGTTTGTAGCTTAGCTGTTTTACAAACACCCCCCTCCCTAATTTTACAAATGAATAAAGTCTATGCTGTTAATTACCTTTATATTTGCAGTCTCTCAAGCAATGGATCTTTTCTGAGCATCAGTACACTAAATTGAAATTTCAAGAAAAGAGCTACATCAAAGGCTGTGGACCTTGACCAAATGACCAACCAATCATTTCAAAATATTTAAGTCAACAGAAGCATGAAACAGCAAAGGAAAAAGATGCAAAGGCAGACGAAAGAAGCGGGAAGTTTTCTAGTCGTGTTTTTCCTACATGTCAGTTCAGTACTCTCTTCCATTTCTGTCTAGGACCTTCTGATGGCTGAGTGCAGGTGGAAGAAGATGAAACAATAAATTCCAGTAAAGGAGTGAGGAAGGTCCATGCTAACTTTGATTTACAATATCAATTTTGTTATAAAAGAATCTTTTTACAGACTGCATGAAGAAAAAAAATTAAACACATTCTGCAGCAATGAAGAACTATTCCCAATAGAGAAGGATCAAGAAAGGAAATGTTTAATGAATTGTACAGATTTAAGTCCATGGGACTTGATGGGTTTCATCCACAAGTGCAGAGGGAGATGACTAATACCATTGCAAGGCCACCATCATATCTTTGGAAGGCCATGGTGACTGAGGGAGGTTCCTGAGGACTGGAAGAAGCAAGAAGGAGGATTTGATGAACTCCAGACCAGTCAACCTCACCTCAATCCCTGGGAAGGTGGAGGAGCATATAGTCCTGGAAACCTCTTCCCGGTTTGGAAGTGATTGGAAGTTGTCAGCATGGATTTCTGAAAGTGAAATCCTGCACGACAAACATGATAGCCTTCTATGATGAAATAAGTGGCTTGATGGACAAGGGAAGAGCAGGAGACGTTGATTATCTTGACCTTAGCAAGGTTTTAGACATCATCCTCTGTAACATCCTCACTAACAAACTAAAGAAATAATGAGTAGAAGAGTGGACAGTGAGGGCCTGAACAACTTTCACTAGGTGACCTTGCTCTGAGCAGGGGGGTTTGCCTAACCGATCTCCTGAGGTCCCTGCCAACCTCAGTGATTCTGTGATTTTGTGATGAGAAAAAAACAGGGTAACAGAGTTGATTTGTAGGAAAATGACGTTCACTATACTAGAGCAGTAAGGTGCTAGTATTAACACTAGTGTTAAAGCACTAGCATTAATATTCTTTTAAGAAGTCTGTGTCAGGAAGTGATGAGTACATGTGGATTCCTTTGGGCCCAGAATGGAGCTGGCATAGTGATACCATTGGTTAATCTGTTCACAGGATGCTTAATCTGCTCATCTGGGTGTTTTACTGTTATGAAAGCATCCTCTTTTTCCCCAGGACCTCCTGACCTCAGAAGGTTTGGCTTGTGTGATATGGTCTGAATAACAGATTTCATAGAATCATAAAATCATAGAATGGTTAGAGTTGGAATGGACCTTAAAGATTATCTCGTTCCAACCCCCCTCCCATGGGCAGGGTCACCTCCCACTAGACCAGTGTCTCACCACACTCCCAGTAAAGAATGTCTTCCTAATATCTAATCTAAATCTGCACCCTTCCAGTTTAAAACCGTTAACCCCTCGTTCTATCACTACCCTCCCTGATAAAACCCTCCCCCATCTTTCCTGTAGGCCCCTTTTAGGTACTGGAAAATTGCTATAAGGTCTCTCCGGAGATTTCTCTTCTCCAGGCTGAACAATCCCAACTCTCTCAGCCTGTCTTCATAGGAGAGGTGCTCCAGCCCTCCAATCACCTTTGTGGCCCTCCTCTGGACCTGTTCTAACAAGTCCATGTCCTTATGTTGAGGACTCCAGAACTGGACAGAGTACCCCAGGTGAGGTCTCACAAAAGCAGAGTAGAGGGGCAGAATCACCTCCCTCAATGTGCTGGCCATGCTTCTTTTGATACAGCCCAGGATACTGTTTGCTTTCTGGGCTGTGAGTGCACATTACTTTGCATGTGCCTTGCCTCTGGGTTATTGTCCTTATTAGCTGTGGTGATCAAGCTCAGGGCTGCCTCACAGGTTCCCACAGAAAGCCCTGGTGAAGGGTTACCTTGTCCCTTTTGGCCTTACACATTATTCATATGGTTACCTAGCTGCTGTTGGCCTTGCAAGATTGTACTACACAAAAGGTCCCCAGTGTCCCCCTCCAAGTATCTGTGCAGTTTACAGTTTCAATGTCTCTTATCTAATTCCACCTTTGTCACCTGTGAAATCCAGCCAGCTGTTGTGGTGTGATCTGTAAATTTTGTCAGTGTTTCACTGTGTTATTGTTATGACCAGTCTTCTCATGTCATATCCCATGGTTTTCCCTATCCTGAAGTGAAACTCATGATTAGACCAGGGCCGAATTTTGTTGCCTTCAGCCCAAACAGTCTGAATCCACCCAAAAGAAATAAAATATTTCAGACAGCATTTTCATTAAAAAAAAGGGTAATAAAGTATTTAGGTATGGAAAAGTTAGGACCTGAAGCTCTAAGTCTTCCTCATTATGTAGCAAAATAAAAGGTTGATGCAGGGGAAGACTGTGCATGGTCAGTGCTACCCCGTTCTTTTTCCTTTAGCCTTTCGATTGAGCCATCAAGGTTATTAGTTAGAGACGATAGCTGCACTGGGAAAACATTCTCAGAGCTTTCCCCAGATAATAAGATCAAAACAGTCCAAATCCTGCTTTGTATGACAATATTCACTGTTTTAAGTTACATGCTTAAAATAATCAGAGGAAAATAACTATGGAGCCAAATTCTGAGTTCTTTTGTTTCTTACACCTTTTTTTATGTTGATGTGAGTGTGTAACTTGCAACATTGTGTGTGTCACCTCTAAATTTGACCTGAAGGTTCTGATCCCATAGGAAATAACATAAAAAGATTAAATTACAGAAAATATACTCTATCATAGTTACCATATGTTGTTTACCAGAGTCAGAGCTGAGTGATCAAGGAAACTCTCGAGTATGTCTAAACATGCAGGTAAGATTTATAGTACTGCAGGGTACATATTTATTCAAGGTTTCTGTGATACATTACATATTTAGCCAGATTATGATTGCCTTCAGTGTATGGTTACTTGATCAGAAAACCTGCTATATGATTCATCCCCTTACCTGGGTAATGTTGAGAGCATGGTGTTGGGTACTCAAATAGCGGTAAGAGAAGGGTAAGTGAGGAAGACAAGCCTGTAAACTTAGGTGCTGTCATCGGATGAAAGGGATAAGATAAGATAAGATAAGATAAGATAAGATAAGATAAGATAAGATAAGATAAGATAAGATAAGATAAGATAAAGGGGAACACTAGAAGTAAAAACTTCAGAATGTCTTCTTAGCATATGTTAAAATATGTAATTTCCTGAGGTACTAAGGGGTAAAATTATGTGATGCTCCAACTACTGAGCTTATTACTAGACTTGGTTGTTTAAGAAAGCTTTAAGATAAGAAAACATTTATTAAAAATTAAAGATAATCTGTCTGAAAATTAGCTTGAATCTGTCTCTGTCCTTATAGAGGGCTGAACTAATTGTGCTGATTTTGGCAACCCATACAAATTCAGATATACTAAGAGGAGGTCATCTAACCAAAAACAGATGTCTTCAAAGGATACATCTACATCCATTCTAATCCTCTAGGGCCCCTTTTAAGTCAATAGTGAGAAAAGGAGGTACTTCTAAGGCACTATTGATTTCTGCTAAGATTGATGTTTAAAATAGGTCAGTTGAATTGTACCCTGAAATTGCTTATTTCTCTCCCTTGGCTCAAATGAGAAAGATTAGCTCAGGTTTGTCCACTGAAGATGTCTATATTACAAACATGTGAACTTTGATTAAATGACTCACATAACTTGTTATCACTAGACATCCTAAAAAAAGGTACTTTATTAACCCTTCTTATCAGGCTCATTTTCTTCAGATGCTTTTTAGCCATGCGTAAGGTTACTCTGCAAGCAGAACACATAAAATTTAAAAGCGTAAAGCAAGTATTTATTAGCTAGCTCACACAAAAGAGAGCTAGGATGAAAGGAATGCTTAGTATAAGCAGTATTATACTCCCTGTCCCAAAACACTACCCAAAGGGTCTTTGCTGCCCAGGTAAGGTTCAGTCAGGAAGAAAAGGGTCATCCTCCACTGCTCTCTGGAACAGATGCTCAAGTTGCTGAGTTTCCATTTTCTATCTAATACTCCAGGTTTCTTTTTTCTTTATGATTTTCTACCTTTCCATGGTGTTTTTTTTCCTCTTTAGTCCTTGAAAAATTAATGATCCCTGCTCCAATACTTGTATCTCTCCAACTTTACCTTTTCTACCTTGCACGATGACATTGTATGAACTTTCTCATTAGTCTTTCTCACAACCTAACAATTTCTTCAGAGGCGTAAACTGAGGATACTCAGCTGGGTTAAGCCAAAGCTTGGACCCCTGGATCATAGACCGTAGAACCCACAGAGTGGGATGGGACACGTGGGAGGCAGGGTACAAAGTGGGCAACATTTGTCTGCTATTTGTAGAAAATGTGAATCGTTCACTGTCTGACATTTGAAGGCAACACACTCATCCACACACCCACAAAGACATCAAATGATGGTTAATAGCTGTCATTATAACTGTTGTAATTATACCTGTATGAATAAGTTATAAGACCCACAGATTAATTCTGCAGAAGGGTAGGAGTTTGGGGTCATATCTATGGAACTACTAAGAGTTAGAGCTAATGCTCTGTTTAAGAGTAGTGACAACTGAAGTGCCTGTGTAAAGCATACTTGTGTCTTATACTGAATTATTTGCCAACTTTTTTGTCAAAATATAAAAAATTCTATCTTAATTCCCATTTTACTGGTATGTGCAATTATTCAAATTATGTAATTGTGAAGTTGTAGTTGTTCATTAAGCAATTCAGATATAAACATGCCTAGTGCTAGTTACTCATAAATTGCTGTTATTTAAAATGGGAATGACATGAATGGAATGATTTAAGGGAATTTGACTACAGTCAGGATCAGGTCTTTAAAGTTTGTTCATTACAACCTTTGGAATAATGATCAGTTTCTTAAAATACCTGGTAATACAATATTCAAGGATCATTTTAAATTTAAAGCACAACTAAAGAAATGAGTAGAGATTACAAGCTTTTTTAAGATATCGTCTTCATCAGAGAGTAAAATCAAATTAGACTAACCCAGACTGGTTTCCTAATTTGGGCTTTGTGCCTGATCTCGTAACCTCATGTGTTTGGAGTTTTAAAAAAATGTGATAATATGGTTGTATGAGGATCTTCTGGGTATTTTGCTAATATCAAACTGATTTTTGGCATACATTCTCTTTTTGCTTTCTTTATAATTAAGTATAGTGTTGAACTGTGAATTTTAACAAGACAGAGTATTAAATCAGAATTACTGAGGCATTAAAATTCTGCAATCATTGATTTAGTATATGTATAGTTTAAACCCAGATTTCATCTATAGATAATATTAGGGAGGCATACAGGCAAAAACAAAAGAAGGGAAAAAAGATGGACAGGAATATTGACTCTCAGATCAAAATATCAGAGAACCATGCTGGGCTGGTGTTCTTTAGCCTTTTTCTGCCATAGTGTGGTATAGTGTGCATATATAGTATATATACCACTCATACCATGTATTTTATATATCTTTTCTACACTGTGAAGACAGGCTGAGAGAGTTGGGGTTGTTCAGCCTGGAGAAGAGAAGGCTCTGGGATGACCTTATAGCAGCCTTCCAGTACCTAAAGGGGGGCCTACAGGAAAGATGGGGAGGGACTTTTTATCAGGAAGTGTAGTGATAGAACAAGAGGTAACAGTTTTAAACTAAAAGAGGGTAGAGTTAGATTAGGTATTAGGAAGACATTCTTTACTGGGAGTGTGGTGAGACACTGGAACAGGTTGCCCAGGGATGTTATGGATGCTCCATCCCTGGAGGTGTTCAAGGCTGGGTTAGATGGATCTTTGAGCAACCCGGGGTAGGTGATCTTAAGTAGGTGACTCTGCCCATGGGAGGGGGGTTGGAATGAGATAATCCTTAAGGTCCCATCCAACTCTAATCATTCTGGTTTTATGATTCTATGTATACTCAGAAACTTTTTTGGATTTGTAGCATATTACTGTGTTGGGAAAGCATATTTCTGTGGATCTTTCTGGATCAATGCTGGGATTTATCTCACTTGAGATTTTGGCCACTTAGGAGTCACCTAGGTTATGCTAATTATAGGTATAAGTAATGATGATAAATAAAACTCTTTATGAAGAAATTTTTTCTTTCTTCCTCACCCTCCCTCCCCCACCTCCCCCAAAACCCCAAACCTTTAGACATTTGTGATTTTGATGTCAGTGTTTGAGTTGGGTACTGAGGTTTCCATTACAGTCAGGTGTGTTCTAGTTGATAGTCAAAGGAATTAAGGAAAACCTTTAGATAAACCTCCCCTCACGGCACTTTTATCAGCATCAGTGCAAAATGTCGGCATTTGACCTAAAAATACATTGTTTAAACACCCTGGTTTGACAGATTGTTGCCAATTCAGAATTATATTTAGATTTCTATTGAGTTTTGCCCAGGGACTAAAAAATGATAATTACTGTTTCCTACTGACTAGTCTACTTGGCTTTTTGGCTGCTGCTGGGCAACAACACGTGGTGCTGCAGTTGCCTTTTTCCTGCCCATGGAGATAAGTCAGTTAAGAACTGGCTAATTCCCCTTCCCTTACCTAGATCACCCCCAAGTTATTGAAACCCTCACCTTCTGGAGACAAAATTGCTAAGGCACTGAGAGCACTCCTTTTCTCAATGTTGTTCAAACTGCTAGACTCTTCAATGACAATAAGTAGTTTTCCTGCATGCTTTTATGTGGTGGGTTGACCTTTGTTACCAACTAAGCACCTACCACCTGCTTTTTCTTTTCCTCCTGCAGTGGGGGGGAAAGCAAAAGTGAGAAAAACTCGTAAGTCAAGATAAAGACAGCTTTATAAGTAAAGGAGGAAAAAAAACCCCAAACTCAAATGTTGTAAAGGATCACCTCCCACCACCAGACCAACGCCCAGCCAGTCTCTGAGCAATGGCTGCTTTCTAAAGACTTTCCCTTCCCCCCCAGTTTTTATTGCTGAGCATGATGTCCTACGGTATGTATTATCCCTTTGGTCAGTTTGGGTTAACTGTCTCAGCTGTGTCCCCTCCCAGCCTCTTGTCTGTCTCCAGACTACTTGCTGAGGAGGCAGAGTGAGAAACAGAGAAAGCCTTAATGCTGTGCAAGCACTGCTCAGCAGTAGCTAAAACACTGGTGCGTTACCAACACTGTTTTAGTCACAAATCTAAAACACAGCACCATAAGGACTGCTATGAAGAAAATTGACTCCAGACCAGGCTGACCCGGTACACCTTAAATGAAATTGTGAATGAAAGCACTGGGAGTGATTCAGGTATGCAAACACATGTATTTAGTGTCACGGCCGGCAGACGTAACACAAGACCTACAGGGGACACATGGCTTTTTCAGTTATAGATACCCTACATCATCCTTAATGGCACAGGACACCTATGTTTACCCAAAGTTGAATTTCACCCATTACTGTTATGACATTAAAACTGGCTAATTCAGAAGATTTTGTAATTAATTCGAGGAAGATTTTCCTTAAGCATTAGGAATGCATTAAGGTCTAGCAGGCAATTTCCCATCAGATTTTCTCACTTCAGTGTTGCACTAACCAGAACTTTCAAAACTCAAATTTCTGTGTAGTTAAAAAGTTAAACAAATTAATGAGTTGCAGCTACAGTGAATTATTGTATCATTTAGAACACATACATATTTTAAGACATGTGACAAAAGCAAGGAAGTTCATTAGATTTTGTCTCTATGGCTCCTAAGGCTTAACAGCATTGAACATGGTATAGTAGAGAAAACAGAGTGACAATTGATTAAATCTGACTAAATTGTTAGAAATCCGAAAGCCAAGATTGGTTCATTCTATATGACATCTAGTTACGGTCAAACCATTAATAGAAGGAAGTTTCTATGTACCATAAGGGTCAGTAAAAGGACAACGTTTATGAAGCAGTTTCTTAAAAAAATCTTTTCAGTACATACAAATAGAAGAGAAAAAAAAATAATGATATGATTTCAAATGGACTCTGTATTGCTAGTTTCAGAGATGACATTGAAAACAGTCAAAGGAAAGCTGGTGGGTAGCTTTGCAATACAAAAAGCAAAAATAGTTTCATTATTCAGAGCTGACGTGATAGTCTTTTCTTAGTCTTATTTATATCTAGCAGGACAATTTTGGTGCTTCTTTGATTTTGCAGTGGGAAATGCAACTAGGTCACAGGATATAAAATTTCATTTACTTCTGTCTTAAACAAGTAACTTGTGTTTGATGGAAGTACTTCTTCCAGGGAGAAATCCAGTTTTGACCTGAAGACATCAAAAGATGAAAATTGTGCTGTTTCTCTTCATGCTGTATTCTAATGAGTAACTATTCTGAGTGTTCCTTGAATTTATGTGACTTTGCTCTTTGCTGGTTCTTGTTATGCTCTTGTCCGCTACATAAAAGAACATTAATACATGGCTACTCTTTCTTGTGAAAATGCTTATGCCCTTAATTAAGTCACACTTTTGTTGTTTTTTATAAGATAAATAGATTAAGGTCTTGACATCTGTCACTAGAAGGCCTTTTTATATAGTTGGGAAAAAATTTGAATTCTGTTCTCTACTCTTCCTATAATGACAACTTTTTTAAAGAATGGCAACAGCACAGCTGTATGCATGTTTCCACTAGTAGTGTCATACATGCTAAATACAAACTTTATCTTACTTACCCCATTTATGCCTCTGTGAATGGCACTAGTCCTTTTTGCAAAGACATCATGCTGGTAAATCACATTATTCTATTTTCAACTTCTTTCCCACAAAATCCCTTCCAGACTCATTGTTATGAAAGATGCAATTTTCCATTCTGCAGGTGTGGCATTCATTCCTGTTCCAAACCTCTAACTCCCCTCGTGGCCATATCGAAATGAGTTTGTTTGCAAGGACCCAGCACGCTGCTGGGTCTAACTACCCTGTGTTAAAGAATTCTTTATTTCTGTGTCCCCTGCCAAGTTCTTACCTTGAGACTACTCACGGGGTGGAGGGACGGGACATGTAGAGTGTGAAAGAGAGAAAGGCTTGATGCTGCGCACTGCTCAGCAGTAGATAAAGCATTGGTGTGTTATCAACAGTTTCAGTTACAAATACAAAGCATAGCACCATATGAGCTGCTATGAATACAATTAACAGACCCAGTACAACTAGTTACTCTCAAAATACCTACAAAATCAGGCCAATAACAGGGCATTAACTTTTAACTTGGAAATCACCAGTATGATACTTGTAGTCTGCCAGTAGATTCCTTTCCCCTATATTTTCACTCAATTATAGAAATGGTGCTCTCCCCGCAGCCACCTTCTTTTTCAGAAGCAAATGTTTTTTTATAACTATCTTACAAGAAAGAGAAAGCTTCAAAGATGGAAATCATCGTTCTGTGCTGAGTACGATCCACTGACATAAAGATTTTATGCAGCATTATATTATGGCTCAGCAAGAATAAGACAGTGAGATGCACTACACTTGCAGTGGTTGTCTTTGACTTCAAAACAGCATTACTGAAATCCCAGACAGTGCAACTGCTCCTACCATGTAAATTTTTTTCAGCCTTATGGGTAACACAAAGCACAGTTTTTAATATTCTTAGACTTTTTAATTTATATTTTTTTTTATACAGAGGATTAAATTGCTTGGATCTGCCCCAGTCTCTGCCTCCACAGTGAAAGGACAGTAGGCCATAATTGTCACAGTGTATTACCATATGGCGAACATGGACTGAGAAGGAAACACATAATTTCACTTGAGGATTTGAGGGCTTTCAGCATAAGAGAAGCAGCAGCTTCAGATTGCTAACTAGAGGAGAAACATGAAATCCTCTAAATGCAAACAAGTGGCAGAGGAATATATTTTCATGTTTACAGCATTGGTTGGTTTCTTATTATTCACATTTTTATTCAATGGGTTCTTAATCGTCTTTAGAGTTATGTGTCTTCTAGGTCAAACACAGAGCCAGAGATAGGCGTTTTGAGTGGTGTTTCATTTAAATTGAAAAGCTTTCTAATTGCATCATTAGGAAGTAGAGGAGCGTTTAATCTTAACCTATCCATTTTAGTAGTCTGTATGTAAGGCCTCATCATGACAGCATCTGAGTATCTCATTATCTTTATTGTAATCATTCTCACAACATTTTAAGGAGGTAGAACTGAGGCAAAAAGATCTAAAGGTCAAAGCCATGAAGAATTAGATGCTATATTCTTAAAGATAGCTTCCTTCTCTCTCTGTAGGAATTAAATCTGCGTTTCTTAACTCTCAGAAATGTACATGAATGAGCAGTCTATAGCTTATTCATGAAAATGCTATGGAGGTATAGTCCTTTCTTATGCGGGAGAGGAAAGACACGTGGATCTCCTGAATCCATAGTTAGACGCAGAGGTTACTGTCTTTATCTGGGTTAGGGTAATACAATCTTCTGATCTGTTTTCTGAGGACTGTTCTCATGCTTTATAGCGCAATAAAATTATATATAATTTCTTCCCCTTTGCTCACTGTCCTAACACTTTTCAGGAGAAAATATTTGCATTTTGTATTAACTGAAGGCAAAATAACAGTAAAGCTGATGGGCCTGAGAGATTTTGGAAGTAATATAGAAAAATCACATCTTTTTCAAGGTGCTGAGAAATTACCTCGTTTCTAGTAGAGGATTTTAAATTACCTCATTTCTAGTAGAGGATGCTTTCTATGTCTTGAGAAAACTGGATAACTGAAAGCCAGGAGACTTTTAAAACTTTTGAACTAAGTTATAGTCTATATTGTTTAAAGATGGTAATTAGCATCCTAACATACATTCAGAGGGTAAATTAAATAATAGTGAAAATCAGCTGTTTCTTTCCTAAATTTTGAATATGTAATTAATTCAATAGTCATAGATGTTTTGAGATTCTTTCTGAGAAGTCCATTTTTGTTTATTTCCCATGTATTATTTCCTCCCTTTACTTGAGAGGCAAGTGTCTTAATGAACATTATATGCATGATATTATTTAAAAGCAAAATGTTTTCCATGCTTCGATGTCAAGTAGAATGCTGGGAAAGACAGAAATCGCTCATGGGGAAATTTGGGCTCAACCATTCCCTTGCTTTTCATACACTGGAGAACTTTATGGAAAATTAAATGAGAGCTCTAGTTCCACAAGTAGATTTATTAAAATCAGTAATAATTAGGAATAAATGGTAGCAAAAGCAATGTTTAGTATGAATAGCAAAGACCAAAACCACCTGGAAACTTTCTAAGTACAACTCACAAAATAACTGGGTTATACCACGCATATCCTCTGTATCTGCCCAACTGGGATATTTTCTCCTGTACCTATTATGTGAGAAAAGGATTCTCCAAGAGTTTTAAAGTCATTGACAAAAGATGTCTTCTCACTCAGAGGTGTTTTAGTGGGACCTCTGAACAGAAATTATAAGTGAGAGAATAATGAGGAAAGGAATGACAACGTGGTGACGAAATTCAGACAGGCTGCAATGAATTTTTGAGTATGAGTACCGTCTTTTGCTATGAATAAACACTGGGCGTGTATTTTTTCCACTCTATAAAAAAGGGGTCAGGGGGGTTAATTCTTCAACTTTTGCTTTTGCTTGAAACATTTTCTGGAGTCTTGTCTACATGGTACTTAACATAGTGATTAAGCAAGCACCTAGCTAGCAATTATTTCTTCATTCTGAAACAGTTGCTTTGGACTAAAAGAGATTTAAACTGGTAATTACTAGGATCGATCTCATTATGTCGTCCATGTTAATGGCAAAATAGATAGCATAAATATTTCAGAAATGGACTGTATAGTAAATCAAAGGTAGCTATTAAGAAATAGTTGCTTAAGTCCACGTAGATGTCTTCTCCAATTGTGCCATCTCTTTCAAAGTTTGAAGAGGAATACTGTGTTTGGGAAATTAACATGATGAGTGCTTTGGGTAGAAAGAGATCTATCTGGCTTAGATGCCTGTCAATAAAATATCAAGTTCTTAGGATTTAGTTAACAACTTATGAGGGCAGATTAGGTGCTTCTCAAGATACAGATTCCATATGCTTATGAGTGCAGGCAACAATGGGAAACATGAGTGTCTTCATTCACTTGCAGTTCAGTCTGCCTACACTTCTGAGAACGATCTTACGAAGAGAATTACTGCTGTTGCTGCAGGGATGTTACCTGCCTTCTGCTTTCTAGTTACACAGTGTAATCATCCAAGGGTACTGTAACCGACAGGTCATGAGACTGAAAGCTTCTTTGTAGCCCAAAATGCCAGAACCACAGTGACAGTAGAGACATCAGGAAAGAATTTGCTCGTATCCTAATGGCAAGGTCAGTTACCTGGACATACCTTGTGTTTTCCAGATGTTTTCACTGGAACATATCTGCATTTCAAATCAGAACAGTAATAATGAAAAATTAAAACCCTTTTAAGGACACAAACTAGAAGTAAATATCTTCCCATCATCGCCCCTTCCTTGCTTGCTGTCTGCCTTTACTCAATGAAGGTCGGATTCCCTCCTGGGATGTAAGACCATGTTCTGTAGAGTTTTCCACTGGTTAGAGTTAGATTGAAATTGCATTCACAAAAAAAAAGAGAGCCAGTAAATTATACCTGGATGTAAGAGATTTATGTATTGTACTAATTGCCTGACTGTCAACTCTTCTCAGTTCCCTTATTCTGTGGATGTGTTGGATGACTGAATCTTTCACTGAAAGGATTATTGCACATTGTATCACATCAACAATTTCATATATACCCAGAGCACAGATAGAATCCTGAGTTGATATAAACCAGGACTGAATGAGTCTGAGTTTATTTTATTTGATAAAATAAAAAAGACCAAAACCTAGCTCAGGGGAAAAAAAAACCACAAAAGCAACAAAACCCTGTACATTTATTTTAATATGTAGAGGACATCTCAGAAAGCATGATATTGCTACATAATATAGTTCTCTTTTCTAGTACTGTTCATGTATTGAGGTGATACTAGTAGCATATTAACTAGTGGACTTAGTCGGTGGGCTACTGCAGGAAGTTCAGAATTTCTACTCTAAAACATTCACATCTTTTTTTTTTTTTTTTTGTAATTGTAGGAAATCCTCAAGGAAACCTACCAGGAGATTTTCAAGAGCAGTTAAGGATGTTTTAAGGCTGATTGAGTTGAAGAGTAAACTTTTCATTGTTTCTAATGAAAGCACAGATAAGCCAATACAGACTCTGTAAAATACCAACCTGAATAGCATAGGCTTCTTTCTAGACAATCTTAAACTGAAAGAGAAAATAGATTCACTGTGAAGAAGCAGAAGTGGAGAATATATTTTTCTTACCTTCTTTTCCCACTTGTGAAGCCAATGGTTTTCTGTCACTTTCCAACCTCACAGTGTTAACTCCTTTCCCTCTTTACCATCCTCAACTCTTTCACCATTTTCACCAAGTGTATGCATACTTGACAATTTTCTCTCCATCTGAGAGAGTCTGACAAGGTCTTATTTTCCCTGTTATAAAAGTGGGGGTGTAGTTTAGCACACACCTGTCTGAAGTGTAAACGTAAGAAGAGGAGGAAATAATTTGATGAAGGTCTGTTTCGTATCTGCCCTGGCACAGTGAATTAGTTTTTTAGTGCCATACAGAAGCCAGAAGACTAGTTTGG
Organism: Pluvialis apricaria; assembly: GCA_017639485.1. Classification (NCBI taxonomy): domain Eukaryota; kingdom Metazoa; phylum Chordata; class Aves; order Charadriiformes; family Charadriidae; genus Pluvialis; species Pluvialis apricaria. The sequence continues at coordinate 204,147,030 of CM030007.1, forward strand.
TCCTTTATGGATTTATGTAATTGCCTAACAGAATATATAAAATATATTCTAAATGCTTGTTTTCTAAATCACACCAAATGAATGAAACACCTTTTGAAACCTCTTGGCTAAGAAGACACATAAGCCCTTTCTGTTGCAGTTTTTGTAATTTGGGTCAGTTTTTCTGTGTCCCAGTGTCTATCCATTCCATCCACACCATTTCAAATATCAGGCTAATTGTTTTTCTTCTTTTCACTCTAGTTTTAATTCCTATAAAATGTCTTGGATATTAAATGAAGGTAGCCATTTGGTGGTCACTTGGAACCGTTTTAGGAATAAAAAATTACCGAACCACTCAGTTACTATTTTATGCAAAAATATATGCATTATATAACAAAAATCCCTAAAATAGATTTTTTGGTTTGGGGGCTGTATTATGGCACCCAGTGTCTATATTCTCCCTAGGACTGGTTAGCAGATTGAAATTTTTAGTTGGAAGAAACTCAGCAGAAGTCAGGCCATTCTGACTTTCTGAAAAGCAAGATTATCTGTCACTTTAATTTTGTCACCACTATTCTGCTGCTTTGAAAAGTATTAACTTCCCGTACTCGATTAGTCTTGCTTGCTATTCACAATGTACCTGTTTGCCACTCTTGGCACCCATGCAGTAGATTGCTGACAGGAAGTCTTCTTGACACAGAGATGTGGGCTTTATCTTGTAGAGTAAAGGAGAGGACAAAAAGTAAAATATCACATCTGAATAAAGTGTGCCGTGAAGGCTACTGTCAGCAACCTACTGAAATCATCGATGTTTTACTGAAGTAAGTGGTTCACTCAAGGATCAAAATGTGTTTGTTGGGTAACATCCCTAAGTGGCAAAGAAGGACATTCGGAAACCATGTCTCCACAGAATCACTCATCTCTATAAAATGGACTATGCTGTAGACAGGAAGAAGGTGGAACACTTTAGTTGCCCTTTTTCCCCACATCATAAGATGCTTCACACCACTTCATCCATATTTACATAGGCTTAGGGATCTATATATACAGCAGAAGCAATGTGTTCTGCCTATCAGCTTCAGTTCTACCCAGGATCTGCATGAGCCACTGCTTACTGCCAAATGCCTGCCTGCCTCTCTTTTTGTAGCTGTAGGGTAACGCACTATGGAGCTGTCGTACTGGAAGAGAATTGCTCTCGTCAAAACTGGGTCATTTTGTTCCACCTTGCATTGTTCTGACCCTTTTGTTCTTTAAAGGAGTCTGGAGAAAGAGAATCTCCTTAAGGTTATATTACTTTTAAGCAAGGATTTTATTTACACTAGATATATTGTCTTACTGACAAGTCTAATTGTCATTCAGTGTTTGTTTGTGTGGCTAATGATTGTTTTGGCCAGAGGAATTTTGTTTCAGTGAAAGCCAATCTTATTTTTCAGGACTTGAGTAATGCTTCTTCAAAAATGAAGGTAGAGAACTAAGACTCCTCTTACTCTATTCACTAATACTACCTTTACTATGTAAAAATTATTAGGAACACTCTCCAGAAATATAATAATCTGCAATGAATAGTTTAGTGACAGTACTGGTTGGGTACTAATAAATCACCAGCATTGCTCAACCTACGAAAAAAAGCTCTTCAGTCTTTTGTTTGCATAACTAAATTGGTTTTAAAGATCCAAATGTCTAGATCTGCTATAAAAAGAGGAAGAATTTGTAAAAGACTCTATGAGGAGCAATCAGGACAGAAATGCCTTTTTCTGAATATTGTGCTATAAATCGTTACTATATTCACATGGCTTCAGAGGGTGTAGTTTCCTTTCCCATGATATGTTTAGGCATCTCAAAAAAGCAGATCCTTGAGTTTTTGTAAAACCTGTCCTTGGCCTCTTAAAGTTTTGTTGGGTTGGTTGGAATACAATCAAGAGAAGGAAAAATGAAAGCAATTCCATGCTTATTCCATTGTTGATGGAAGAAATGTTGTTTATCACAGGCTTCCTGGGTGACAAAAACATAAATTAGAAATATGTACCAGTAGAACGTAAGCTATGCCTTGCTACTGTAGATTTTCTGTCAAGCCTCAGCAGATCAATAATGTCCACAGTGTACATAACCTGTTTCCACTTCGCTGGTGCCAGAATGTTGTGCTTGAGAAATACACACAATGGTGAGTAACTCTGCATGAGCATGTCAATAGACAGGTGATTGGCCAAGTTGCCATAGTGTAGCTTTTACCCATCAAAGCTTAAATGCTAGTTTGGCTGCAGTTTGGCACTACCCCTAACTAGCGCTCGTCTTTAGTGCAGACATGACACTTGCATGAAAGATACTAAAGCAAAAGCCAGATGAGATGGTTTAGGTGATGAACTAGCATACGAATAACCCACAACTTTTCTGCAAGGTTGATACATGTGGTCATGGTACTGTTCCTAGTCCTGAAAAATGAGAAGTCCAAGTCAGAATTTAGAACATGAATCTTTACTTTAAGAAGAAGCAAACAGTTGAAACAGAGTTTGTAACTGAGGGATGGAGACTAGTGTGTTTCTCTCATTCTGCTTAGAGAAGATTACTCTGGTGTTCAAATGTTCAACCATATTTTGACCCTTACCTTGTGGTTGACTCACCATCCCTGGAGGTATTTAAAAGACTGGTAGATGTGGCACTTAGGAACATGGTTAAGTGGTGGACTTGGCAGTGCTAGTTTTACGGTTGGACTCAATGATCTTAAAGGTCTTTTCCAACCTAATTGGTTCTATGATTTTATGATTCTAAAGGTCTAGCTATCCTTATATCTCACCCTCAAAAGGAAAACAGGTAGTATGCAGAAAGTTTAATGTAAGGTCTATAACATCTTACCTGCCTTTGAATTCTTTTGTCTTGATGCCCTGAAGTATCTCAGAGGTTTTAGTTAAAGTGTTGCTTTTCCTAAGGACTTCAATTTTGTTTAAAACCCTTGTTTTATCCATAATCCATTTCTAGTCTCTTTGACTTTGAATCTATCTTCTTTCTCCTTTTCTGGGAAAAGTTGAAGGTATCTTTGTTCTGTCTGTAGGTTTCCACTTTTATAACAGTGACATGATGTCAACAAGATCCAGCTTATGGAATATTGCTGCCTTTAGCTATTAAGCATAATTTGCATGTCTCGTGGGTATAATTATGTTCAATTATGTGACCTTTCACTTTTGATGGTGTATAAATATGAGTTTACAATAACTTTTTTTTTTAAATTGTAGATCCTTAATTAGATAATCTGATTATAAGACTCTGCTAGACTGTATTGCGGCAAGTAGAACTCCTGTCAAGCATGATATGCCATAATTTATCAGAATTAAAGATGGACTTGAATTCGTCTTTTCAGCTTTTCAAATATCAGTCTGATAATATCACTCTCAGTTTCTTCAAAACATTGCATTACAGATTTTCTGGATTTTATGTGTTTAAAGTCATAACCTTCTGCAATGTTTCCAATTTCCTAGTAGTCAAATTATGTCTGTAATCTTAAAATTCAAGTCAGTGTGTTGTATCTAATGAATATAATTTCTTTGCTTACAATTCTGTATTTCAAACTTATGGTTTCTGTTGCCTGAATTTACAGATAGTGAGATTACAAGTGCAATATATACTTTTTTTTCCAGAAGCTGTATTACATAAAAATAAAATATTTCATATCAATCATTGCATGTTGCCTGCAGTTTCTACATGCATTGTCATAAGATCATTTGCTAGAAAATTTCTGCATTTCAACTGTTTCATTCTTTTCCCTCTCTTTCTATATTCAATTGGGGAGGAAAAGTTGCAGTACTAACCTGTCTTTTTTGGTTTTAGTCCTAATATTTGTCACACACGGTTGGGTCAACTTCACCTTCTTCACATTTCATGTCTAAGAGATTAGAAAAAGATATCATCTGCAACATAAAGTTCACCTACAAAATAGTTAAGACTATTTCTGTAGTGTGCAAACTAACAAGTGCCTGTGTTGCTTTTGCAAATTTTTTTCTTTTCCCTTCTATATTGACAGAACACTTATGTCAGAGACTGTACAAACTTTCTAGTCCTGTTTGCATGCCCAAAGTCAGATTTCAGTGCTTTTGCCTCACGCTATAGAAAACTCCAGGCAGGTTATCTGCTACCATTAAAATTTGCCAGATTTATATTCTAGTCTGTAAATCATACATCTACAACTGAACGAGCAGTCTCCTCAGGCTCTCTGCTAACTCCTTTTCTATCATTTTTGCTAGCAGGTGAGGATGTTGTTTCATGGTGATCTCTGACATTCTTCGTCACATAAATGAAACAGAACATTTGGCAAGTATGCATTAGAGTTAGAGATACTTTCATCTTTGTGCATACTGATGGTAAATTCAGATTAAGGTTTAGAGAGTGTATAATAGATGTCCCCAGTATATACAGAGAGGACTTGTTTACAAGTGTTAGTTGGAAACATCCATTATCTGATGCTTAAAGAGTGGATGCCAGTCGCCTTTGTCAACAGAGATTTCTAGATATACTGTCTGTTTCTTATCTCTTTCTGCCATACTAGACTATATCCTCAGGTGGAATATAATGAGAAATGTGAGTCAGGATTTACAATTAAATTTACTGAGCCCTCATAATTGAGTTCTTAGCACAGAAAAAAAATGAAATAATAGATACTAGCAATCAGAAAGAAAACAAAGATCTGAAGCTATGCTGGGCCTTATAAACATGCCATGTATTCACCATCACTTTGTTATTTGGAAGAGGACTCTTTGGAAAATTCTATTGCTCCATGTACGGATTTTATTCTCATGGAAACCAGTCTACATGTGGGGAAAGGTAAACTGAGTGTTAGCCATGGCACACACCCTTCTGTGGAAGATGGAAAACACTCCTGGGTCTGTTAGCATAAACAGCTAGTATTCTAGCTGGATATTTTAGCTAAGGCTGAATTTTAGCTGAGGCTGAATGCTTATGTCAGTCAGCTAACAACAACTCATGCAAATAAGCAATTCCAAAGTACAACTAAGATGTTCCAGAAAGTAGAACACTTCCACATGACAATCTAAAATTTGCAGTTACCTGAGTCAGTCAGAAGATGATGTAAACACTGCCTGCTTATAAAGTATGTTGAACCCTACACTCATACTGGGTACTTAAAGGGGGCCTACAGGAAAGATGGGGAGGCACTCTTTATCAGGGAGTGTAATGATAGAACAAGAGGTAACAGTTTTAAACTGAAAGAGTGTAGATTTAAATTAGATATTAGGAAGACATTCTTTACTGTGAGGTTGGTGAGACACCAGAACAGGTTTCCTAGGGAAGTTGTGGATGCCCGATCCCTGGAGGTATTCAAGGCCAGGCTGGATGGGGCTTTGAACAACCTGGTCTAGTGTGAGGTGTCCCTGCCCATGGCAGGGGGGTTGGAACTATGTGATCTTTAAGGCCTGTTCCAACCTAAACCATCCTATGATTCTATGATATTCATACTGATCTGAGATTGTATAAAACAAAGTGTTAGCAGCAGTACTACTTAAAGATTTAATACTGTGGCATATTTGCATAATCACATGAATATGAAACATCAAATTATGCATTGCATTTGTGACAGGAATCTTAAACATCTGTGAGATCCAGTAATAAAAAAAATTAATAAATTATCATGCGCTTTGGTTTCATCACTTTTGAGGAAAGTACAGCCACTTATTGACAGACATTATCTTTTATAACAATTGGATAATGCTCAAAGGAAAAAGACAATGATTCCAAAATAGGTTTTCATAGATTTAACATTTTTTTCCTATCCCTGCATATACCCTAAGAAAGCATAAGACAAAACTCAGAAAAGCGTACCTGCTTCTCATGGATAATTTAGAAGCCCACAGGTAGACCATCTGGACCTTCATATTTTAGGCCATTACTTCACAATCCAGGTTCTCAAATACCTCTGAAAAAGATACATTTTCTAATTATATTTTAGGACGGGGAATTGCTGGTTGGTTACCTAGAATGAAATACAAATTCAGGGGCATTTATACATCTGGTAAGACTATAAGGTTTTGCTAAAGTGCTTTGGCACTTCAGGCACAGTAAAGACTTGGCAGTTCAATTTTCAATGTGCCATAGGAACTTAAAGCTGAACTACAGCAAAAACCCCAGAGAGGACCTCTTTATATTGATGTGATTCCTGAAGTATTTTTCTTCCTCCTGAGAAGATCAGAACACAGGGATTTTTGAATCTGAGCCTCCTAACAAACTTGGTTTTGCTAGTTCAAGATGCTTCAAACTGCCTTTAGTTCAGCTGAAGAGTCTGGAGAGCTTGATGCTTATGGGGCAATACCTTTGCGAACATCTTCGATGGGGCAAGTGTGAAGTTCAGGAAGAACGATCTGGGGAATTAAAGGCTAGTCAGGGTCAACTTGTTCCTTAAGAAAGTGATGGAGCAAATAATCCTGAAAATTATTTCCAAATTTATGATGGACAAGAAGGTGATGAGGAGTCATTAGCATGGATTTATGAAGGGAAAATCTTGCCTAATGAATCTGATAATCTTGTATGAAGTTACAGGCTCAGTGGATGAGGGGAGAGCAACAGATATTCTTTATGTCACCTAGCAAGGCTTTCATCAATATCTACCATAACATCCTCATTGACAAATGGATAAAACACAGATTAGGCAAGTGAATGGCAAGGCAAACACAAAACTGGCTGAATTGCCCAGCTCAAAGAGTTGTGACCAGCACCATGAAAACCAGCTGGAAGCCAGTCAGCAAGCAAACGAAACTGGGAGAACTGCCTGATAGACCAGATTCTACCATTCAGAGAGACCTTGGCAAACTGGAGAAACGGGTTGACAGGAAGCTCATGAAGTTCAACAAAGGGAATTATGGAGTCCTACACCTGAGGACTCCATGCATCAGTACAGGCTGAGGAGATCTGGCTGGAAATCGGCTCTGCAGGAAAGGGTTAGGGGTTTCGGAGGGCAACAAGTTGAACACGAGCCAGCAATATGTCCCTGTGGCAAAGCTTGCCACCTGCCTGTTGGACTGCCATAGGTTGCCTGCAGGTTGAGGAAGGTGATCCTTCCCCTCTGCTCAGACCTGGTGAAAAATATCTGCAGTGGTGTGTCCAGTGCTGGGCTCCCAGTACAAGAGAGACAAAGACATAATTGAGCAAGCCCAGTGAAGAGCCATGAAGGTCTCTGAGAGACAGGAACTTCTGCCATATGGTGAGAGGCTAAGAGCTGGGATTGTTCAGCCTAGAGAAGAGAAGTCTCGGGGAGAATTTTATTCATGTGTACAAGTGCTTGATGGGGGAACTAAAAATCAAAGAACTAGACTCCTCTCAGTAATGCCTAGTGAAACAACAACAGGCATTGGACACAAACTGAAATACAAAAAATTCCACTTTTTCAGTGTGAATGTGACCAAATCCTGAAACAAGTTCCCCAAAGAAGTTGTGGAGTCTTTATTGTTGGAGATGTTCAAAACCAGCTCGATGTGGTCCTGACCAAGCTGCTCCAGCTGATCCTGTTTTGAGGAAGTATTTGGACTAGATGATCTCCAGCGGTCCTTGCCAACATCAGCCATCCTGTGATTCTGTGTTTTTATGGTTCTTCTCCAAAGCACAAGCAGGTTGCTTTCAGTTTGTCGCCTTACTGAAGTTTTACTGCAGTTTTACTGCATTATTTCAGTGGCTTCACTCTTTCTAAACTTATTTTTCTGATAATTTCTGTTCTGTGGATAGTTCACTGAAAGTGTTTATTCAGTTCCCAGATCAGATGAGGGTAAGTCTCTAAAAGCAGATTTGCAGTGTGGGTCTGTGAGTCATAGTTATAGACTACGAGTTACTAATCCCCTTTTTGTAAATATTACTTTTTAAATTTTCTTAATTCACTTCTTAGGAACACTCCTACAAATACATTCTCTTGTTAATAACAGGGGAAGTGAACCACACCAACATTAATTAGCTTCCCAAATTAAATGAATATTTATATTTTTTGTTAAAATAGTTTCTCAATTAATCACACCCAAATTTTTTACTACTATTTTTCCTCAGTGGGAGGTATTGGTCTTGTATGAAATCTGTCTCTAAAAATGGGGGGAAGAATAAGTCAATTAATTCTTTAGTACTTCATCCAGGTGTCGTATGTAATAATGAGCCTAAGTGAGAAAGAAATACACATTTGTATATATACAATCATGAAAATAAAAGGAAAAATACCCACCAAACTAGATAATTCATCATAAGTATGTTATGTCTCATTGTCTTTCAAGACACACTGTGAAGTATGTTATTAAGTTATACTGCTTCTTGTTAAGAAACATTAATGGTCTGATTTATCTCCAGGGAAGATATGGACTCTACAGGAAGGTCATTAGAAGTTATGGCAAGAGTTTGATCATTTGTTTCCCCTTTTTTTTCCCCTTCTTTTTATTTTTCCCCAGAGCTGCTAAAGAGTGTTGCAAAAATGCTTTTTGACTTCTTTTCTCAGGTATCTATTCTAGATGGTTTTGTGTAGATAACAATAAAAATCAAAACTCAACACCTCACTTGCATGAGACAGAGATTGATATGACGTGTCTGGTGCTTTTAATTCAGATTTTTTTCTTCAGTGGCAACTGAGTATCCTCAGTCACTTTTCCTTAAAAGAGTGCCACAACTACACACAATTAGGTATTTTCTTTCTTTTCCATTTAAATAGATCTTGATTCTCCTTCAGAGTGGAAAACTTCTCAGGCACCAGGAAAACACCGCCAAACCATAAAATACAGACCTAATATAAGGACATCTCTACGCTAATGTTCGTGATCAAGAGCTGTTGAGGCAGG